>CM028132.1:548317500-550717500 GCA_016271365.2 Neoceratodus forsteri
GGCTTACCGGTATTTCCTCAGTTCGTGGTCTGCTTTGAAGAGTGCAGACGTGTTCCAGGTCCACCGAAGATCATCGTGCCAGACTCCGGAGGTAAGTATGCGGTGCAGGGAGAGTGGGGAAGCAGGGTGCACAGTGGGTGGGCGCGGGTTGTGGGAGGGGGGCAGGGAGACTGCCAAGGAACCGTTTCCTTTTTTACAAGTTAAAAAAAAAAACCACATTGCGAGACTGTTTTTGATTTTACGAGGCATGTGGCATGCTGGGGTGGGCTCCCAGCATGCCAACAAATCTTTTGGTGGGAGGCAGCTGTGGCCAATGGGGGATTGGGCACATTGGCTTACAACAAAAGTGGGGAGGTTTACATTATGCCGATGGGGATTGGGCACCCTCGTCAGCATACAACAAAGGGGGTGACATTATGCTGACAGGATTGGGCAACCCTTCAGCAGACAACAAAATTGGGGGTTACACAATGCCAATGGGAGTGGGCTCCCCATCGGCAACATAAACCTTGGACCACTGAAGCTGATGGGGATTGGGGCCCCTGTTGGCAAACAAACACAGTGGGGGTGCACATGCTGCCAAGGGGGATTGGGCACCACCTCGGCGGGGGGGGGGCTAATATTGCCTGTGAACATGGCAGCAAGACACCACCATGTTCACAAACAATATCAGTGTTTCATGGTTCCACCCTGCAATGACGGGTGGCTCCCTTATTGCAGCGAATGGTTGACGCTGCAATGACGAGGCGGCTCCTGATTGCAGCGGCTAAATTTTTACAAGGTTGTGGCATGCTGGCTGAACTAGTGTCAGCAGCAGCATGCCTCGGCATTGGGGGAGGCGGGCCAAGTCTTTATAGGCTGTGGGGGCATTGGGCACAACACTGCCACGCCTCCACAACCTGCTTCTGGAGAAAGCTGCCGCAATGTGTTTCTTGCGTCAATGCGCAATCAACATAAAAAATGTATTTCAGTATGTGCTACTCATAGAACATGTTCTAAGTGCCCCTTGGATGATCTTGTTGTGTGTAGCACCTCTTTGAAAATGTCTCTTGATAATGGGTAAAAAAAAGAGCCAATTTCACAGATCAGCTGTGCTTTACTGAATGCAGTCCTGAATGCTTACCTTGTCAGTTGAGGAGAAAGGACCCTGAAGAGAGACATCTGAGATGGTGAAGTATGTAGTTGAAAGTTCACATCACACACACTGGTATAAGAGGACAGTGGTAATTTGGAGATGGTTTCTGCCAGTAGAGGTAAACAAAACAAAGCAAAAAGCGTGTTCTAGTATGTGTTACTCACAGAGCGTATTCCAAGTGCATACTAGACTCTTGCTGTCTGTAGCGCCCCTTCAGAAATGCGTGCTGAGAACTAATATGGATATGGGGGTCAGGCAAGGCTGCATGTTAGCACCCACTTTATTTTCAATATATATTAATAGGCTACTGACAGCCTTGCTGACCACTGGCACAGACTCACCTAAGATAGGCAAGATTTTTTGCCCTGCAATGGCATATGTGGACAATTTGATTAAAGTTAGAAATTTTAAACACGTCAACAATGAAATTATCATTAAAAATAAACAGAGATAAAACAAAGATTATTGCCTTTGGAAGCGACAAAAATAACTTCCATTGGCACCTGGGAACCAAGGTCTAACTTTCTCCATAATTTGTTCTGGAAAACCCACCTCGATAATACATTTACTGAAGCAAAGTCAGCTATGGCTGGCCTTAAAAGATTTAATCACCTCTATGGTGGGTACACTGTCAGACCACTGCTAAAGACAATGGGCTCGATTCTCACAAGATGCTTAGATCGGCGCAAGCTGTGGCAAACAGCAGCTTGCATTGAAGTCCTGTGCACCAGGGACCCTACACCAGATTCTGGTACAGGAGGGGTTCCTGGTGCCTAAGTCCCTACACTTACAGCAACCTCTCCTGTGCAACAAACACATGGCACATGGGAGGGGTTTGCTGCAGACTCTTGTGGCAAAGGCAATTAGTCCCCCCATCCACGATCCCCAGGTCAAATAAGGAAAAACCCTTCCCTGGTGGCCTAGTGGCCCCCCTCCCTGATTCCTGATGTTGCCAGTAATTACAATGATTAAACCTGCCCCATTTTTGTGGTCTTGTGGTTCCCCCCTCCCCAATCCCTGATGTTGCCCATATTTATAATGTATAAAACCTCTTCCTGGTGATCTAGTAGCCCCGCCGATACCCAATGTTGTTGGTAATTACAATGATTAACCCACCCCTCCCTGGGGTCTAGTGGGCTCCCCGATCCCTGATATCACCAGTAATTACAGTGGTTAAAAAAAAAACCTTCCTGGTAATCTAATGCCCCCCAATCTCTGATGTTGCACCTATGTATAATGTATAAAAAAACATTCCTAGTGGTCTAATGGCCCCCCTTCCCTGATCCCTGATATCACCAGTAATTACAATGATTAAACCTCGCCCTTCCTGGTGGTCTAGTGGACTCCCAGCCCAGTAGGTAGTGCCACTATCCTGCTCCCCCTGTCCTGAAACACAGCCAGCAACCAGCACAGCCAACCTCTCACTTCCATAGCCAGCCATCAGCTGAACTGTCACTGAATGCCTACTGTATAGTGAACGCACTAATTGATTACTCAGTGAGTATGTGCACTATACAGTAGGCACTCAGTGACAGTTCAGTTGGCAGCTAGCCACAGAGGTGAGAGGTGGGCTGTGCCCATTGCTGGTTGTGTTTCAGGATGGGAGAGAGTGGGGTGGGCACTACATCCTGGGGGGGGGGTCCACTAGACCACCAGGAAAGGGTGGGGTTTAATCATTGTAATTACCAGTGACATCGGGGATTGGGGGACCACTAGACCACCAGGAAGGGAGTTTTGTACATCACAAATAGGGGTGACATTGGGGGTCAGAGAGGGGAGCCATTAGACCACCAGGAAGGAGGGTTTCTACATTATAAATGGGGGTGATATCGGGGTTGGAGAGGGGAGAACATGGCACATTGCCACAAAGAGGTTGACTCTCCCAGAGGAGATTTTTCTAAGTACCCTTAGACTAGCCCTGGTACTTAGAATTTCTCTCTCTGGGAGAGTTCTGAGAATCCCATTTTCTGGGATTTAGCAGATTGCTTCTGCTACATGCCCCCTTGCACCATGTCGCAGCCCATTTATGGATGCATGGGTGGCACAAGCCCCATTTGGGGCAGGCAGCCTGTGGTTGACACAGGCTGCCATTGAGAATCACTCCCAGAGCATCATTTGGTGCAGGGGGCACTTTGCACCACTCTTTGTGGTGTAAGCCCCTTGCGCTGCACCGGGGGCTTTAAGGATCAAGCCCAATAAATGCAAAATATATTAACCTGGGCTAACGTATGATGCAGAAACATGGGACATTTTTCAAACTGATAAACTAGAAAAAAACAGCAATCCAAGTTCTGTGTACAGCCCTTGGTTCCCATAAATCTACCCCAAGCTGTATGGTTAGGTCTGAGTTAGGCTTAACTAGTACGCAGGATCATGCCAAAAGCAAAATAATCAATTTTTGGATCAAACTGAGTTTTCTTTCTGAGGAAAGAATGGTCAAAAAATATCTAAAGGAAAAAGAGTCTTGGATAAAGATGAGGTGTAGGACCTCTCCCTGGTTAGACTAAGTGCACAATCTTCTGTGTAAATACAGCATGGAGGCTCTTCTAACTCTTCCAGAGAAAAACATTACATTAGTAAAAAATGTAATTCTTATATTTTTGTTACTGATTTTTTTATCTCTTGTTGCTGTGGTCCATAGCTCTGGAGGGGGTCCCCAGCCCCATCCTTCGGTATCCACCAGCTGGCATTGACCCTTACCCCCAAGGCTTACTCCCCCTGGTGGGGCCAGCGGGGTTTACCCAACCTCTGTCGGAGACACAGGATCCAGTGAGGCCAGTGCCGTGGCTAGCTGGAAGTGGGACCTGTGAGGCACCCTCCGTCATGCACCGCAGCAGCCAGTTTTCTCCTCCATGCTTTTCTCCCTATGGAGATGGAGCATGCTGTGACACTGGCGGAGGGAGCATGCACGCACCCACACACATTCCTGAAGGCATCTGTCCCATCTCCTCCCTCTTCTAAAGCATTGGCGTGCTTCTCCTCTGCTAGGGGCTAGTTGTATGCTGGCCACTGATGCCCCCCTCCCCGGAAAAGGAGAGCAGTCCTTTGGATGCTTGATCCTCCTCCTCCCCTGCCAACCCCCGGTTGCCCATGCTCGTTCCCAAACACGGGTCACCAGCATAGCACAAGGTAAGGTGTCCAGCACCTCAGCCCTCAGTGCCACAGGGCAGGCCTTAATTCTTATATTTTTAAGAAAATTATGGGTCATTATAATGAGAAAGATCCCAAAGCAATTTCAGAGTCTAGATTTGCAAGATGGTACAGCGAAAATGATTACACATTCAAATTTAGATACTATTTGAATGCTTGCCTTGGCAGCTAAGGAGAGAGGGCCCTGTAGACAGACATCCAAAATATTAGGTAGGAGGCTGCAGGTTCACATTAGACATGCTGGTACAAGCAGCCAGCACTATGGTAGCTACCAATGGTAGATGACTAGGAGGCTGTTGGAGATGGCCACTGTGATGGTTCCTGAGGCTGGATTGCTGAGGAGAAGGAGGAGGTTGCTGTTGACAGCCAAAGCCATGCTGCATTGGTCCCAAGTCTGGATTTTTGAGGAGAAGGAGGATGTTGCTATAGATGGCCAAAGCCAGGCTATGCTGGTTCCTAGCAGGATTTCTGAAGAGAAATAGGATGTTGCTGCTGACTAGATCAGTGAATAATCCTAAATGAGTTGTTAAATTAGTTGCTGCAGAGAAAGATGTGAAAAACATAGAAGCACTAAAAAATAGATTTTGTTGGTAGAAGAGGACCTATAGGTCCATTCAGTCTTCCCCCTGTCTCTGCCTGTTCCATTACCACTGACCCTAGTTGATTATCAGCGTCACTCCCTCCCCTGTTCCTCTACTAGTATGCCTCCATGCCTATCCCATGCATGCCTGAAGCTCCCCACAGTCTTTGCCCCTACTACCTCCTCTGGCAGGCTGTTCCAGTCATCCATCTCCTTTTCCTTGAAGTAGTATCTCCACACATCTCTACTAAACTTCCCCGTCTTAGCTTAATTGCATTCCTCCTTATTCTAGTGCTTTCCTGTTTCTGAAATAGATTCCACTTGCACCTTGTTCACTCCTGTTAGGTACTTGCTGGTTCAATTGTGTCCCCTCTTGCGCTCCTCTCTTCAAGGGAGTACATGTTGGGTTCCTGAAGCCTTTCCTCCTATGGCTTCTCGTGTGACCCCCTCTTTTGGTTGCCCTCCTCTGTACTGCCTCCACCCTTTCAATGTCCTTGCAGAGGAACGGCCTCCAGAACTGGACACAGTACTCCAGTGAGGGTCTCACCAGTACAATGGCAGCACCACTTCCTGCCTCTTGCTAGAAATTCCTCTCCCAGTGCACTCCAGCATCCTCCTAGCCTCTCCCACTGCTTTGTCATACTGCCAAGCTGCCTTGAAGTCATCAGATATGATGAACCCTAAGTCTTTGTCTTGCTTGGTGACTGTGAGCTCCACTCCCTCCATCTTATACATAGCACCTAGGTTCCACAGTGGGTCTACTAGTAATTCCCATAATCACTCTGGACGACTTTCCCTATCCCGGTGCCAGGTGCCCAAAACATGGGTGCCCGACATTGGGATTTTTCCCACGGCAAAGTTTATTTTATATTTTGGGGGGCTGTGCCCCCTGCAGCCCCCCCCCCACTTTAAGACTCCAACTCCGCCACTGGCAAATCCCAATATCGGGCACCCGTGTTTCAGGCACCCAGTGTTGTGATAGTGAGAGTCGGGCATAGTGATTACGGGAAGATAACTGGATACCACCACAGCCCTATGCATAACCTTGCAATGTTTGGAAATGAAACCCAGCTGCCATGCCCTAGATCACTCTAGTTTCCTCAGATCCCTTTGCATTCTCTCCACCCCTTCCTGAGTGTCAACCCTGTTGCACACTATTGTATCATCCACAAAGAGATACATCTTCCCCTCAAGCTCCTTTGCAATGTTGCTTATAAAAAGACACTGAAGAGAACCGGTCCCAGCACTGAACCCTATTACACCCCTCTAATCAACCACCTATTGCCTGAGTGGCTACCATTACCACCACCCTTTGCCTCCTTTCCCTTAACTAGTTTGATACCCAGCTTGCCACTTTCTCCCCCAGCCCCAGCCTGCTTCGTTTCTTAACTAGCCTCCTCTGCGGCACAGTGTAAAAAGTCTTACTGAAGTCCAGATAGGCCATGTCCATTGCTATTCCTTGATCCACCTCCCTGGTGACCCATTCAAAGAAATCTATGAGATTAGTTTGACATTACTTCCCCACTGTGAAACCGTGCTTCCAGTGGTCCTGCATGCCTTTTACCTCCAGGTTCTCCATAAGCCTCTGCTTTAGTGGTGTCTCCATTAACTTCCCTAACATTCAATCACCCCCAAATCGCACCAAATAAGCTCTGTATACTAACTAAATTACTTCTTGGCCTCACTGTTAAGTTTCCATATTAGTTCCAGAAGCTGATGTGTTCATGCCAGTATAGGCTAATGTTTGAAAGTTGATAATGTACCATTTTCCAGCTGTTTGTAGAAGTATTGTTCGAGAAAGTGCACATTCTTCCTATGTTTTACCTTTGATATCTGGATAAATAGTAGTTCTTTAGGACTGTGTCATAATGCCTATGTTAATTCTACCTTTCAAGGACACTCCAGTGCTGACATGGCTGGCATTTGTGGGACATTTTCTTTGATATAATAATGGGTATAACCCCCTCCTATTGTAACAGATTACAGGGGGCTGTACTATGAATATTAACTTTATGTATGGATACTTTTCGCTGTTCTACCTAATACTCTGTATGAGGAAATGTGTGTATGTTTTTACATGAAAATAATAAACTTCCCCACCACTGATGTGAGACTGGCTCCCCTTGTTTTGCAAGATATACCTCCTTGTCTTCATTCTTCTGGGTCTCCTTGTATTTTCTGAATGTTGTTTTCTTCTCCTTCACTACTTTGCCTCCTCCTCCTCCTTAGAGAGCCGTAGCTGCCTCTTCCTCTTCTTTCCCTTGCTCATCTCCTTCAAACAACATACTGTTGTCTGGGTTGTACCCACTTTAATTTTTCTCCACTGGGCCTGAACTCCCCTCTGCCTTCCCCCACTATGAGGTGTTCTCTGAGGCAGTTTTCCATTTCTTTAAAATCTGCCTTCCTGAAGTCCAGGACTCTCATCAACATGGCATGTTGGTTAATATGATAAATTAAAAAATCCAACAGCAGCACCCATGCACAAGTACATATCAGAAATGTAATGTCAGAAATAAAATGCACACTAATATACAATAACGTCTATATTTTAGCACAAATAAATCACCAAAACCAATCAAAAATGTGCTTGTCTTTCGCAGATGAGTGACTCCGATGCTTCAGATAATTAGAAACTGAGCAGGTCGAAACAGCCACATTCAGCCATCAGTGTTTAATAGACAGACTGGAACACCACTGGTCACAATATTCGCTAATCTATTTTCCTACTGTTAGCAGTTTATAATATGAGACAAAACTGAGAGTATTGTTCATACATATTGCACATATGACACTTTAGGAACTCAGTGTTCAATGTAGCAAAACACAGATCTATCACATTCTCCAAGTGCTGCATAAACAAAACAAGAAGGGGGAGCAGGGTCAGCAGCAACGAATAAAAAGAAAAAAAGTATTTTCCTGTGTAAAAAGTAATATGTATATGTCCATTTATGAACTGAGTAACCACTTAACACTGCAAGATTACTGAAATTGGACCAAATAATTTTCAACAAGCAATTACCTTGCCACTGCCAGGCTACATTCTCAGTGTAGAGCAGGCAGGTACCCAGATTGAGAACATTTCCAGGACACAGAAACATCAATGTACAAGACACGGTATTATATCTGTGAATTACTGAAACACAAGGGCACTCACCCAAGACCTTTTTAAAATGTTTTGCTTGTTTCTTGTGTGAAGGGAGGACATATGCACCTTATGACTATAGTATGTACAAAATACTTTTTTTGTGGTTTTATTTATTGGAGGGGAGGAGGCAGGGGAAAAAACAAAATACATGAATAATTTATGTATTTTTTTATTTTTGGGGGAGAGGAACACAGTAGGGAACACATTTGTATGTGTTTTTTTTCTGATGTGGTGGGATAAAACCCACAACATTTATTACTATAAAATTTGTAGTAATACATTTTGTGTGTTTTAAATAAATATTTTTAGCATTTTTGTTTTTAAGGGGAGAAGACTGACATTAACAAACAACGTAACACTCTAAGGGCTTCCAGTGACAACATGATGGTGCCTGCAGCCTGATCTTTACAGCTCTCCCTCACGCTCATTGAAAAAGCCTCCTACAGAGGAATACATTCCAATCAAACCACTACCAAACACTGCAAGAGGTAGAGAATAGAGGGTGAAGATTGGACAGCAAAAACTCCTTACTGCTTTGATGGATGCCAATGGATCCCATAGACACAGATATGTCATAGGCCTCCCAGTCATCTCAGGCCTCAAAGACCATGACGCTTTCCCAATGCCACACTCAATAGAAAAAAGTCAAGCTAGAGATAATTCTGACCAAGCGTAAAGCTTTCAGAATGGACATGGCTGCTACAATGGCCTTGATGAAAGATTAGGTAGACCACCTAAAGACACAAGTGGATTTGATGGATCAACAGCACACAGACACTAAGGTGGGCCACTTGGAAACAGAGGTGGCACAACTGGCCACAACTCAAACTCGAATCACTGAACACCTCGAGAGATCCAGAAGCAAATGGCTAGATACCTTTTATTGGGCCAACATTGATGTTACAAAAAGAACAAAGTGCCTAAGCTTTTGGATCAACCAAGTCCTTCCTTGGAAGCTTATGGCAGTTATTTAGAAAATCACATACCATTAACAGCCAGCTCATACATAAAAAATCTGAAAGAATTCTCATTGGCTTAAAATACTCATTTAAACCTTAACGGAAGTTTAAATAAGAAGAACCAGATTTCATCAGTTTGCTGTTAGCTGAGAAACTTTCCAAGGTCAAATGTCCACAGAATAAGGTAAGAATCCTTCAAGAAGAAAAGTCCACTAAATTAAAAACTGAATGTCTAAGTGTGTTACGTGACTGCAGTCTGTGAAAATGTGATTTGTTAAAAAAAAAGCAAAAAACAATATAACAGAAATTTTCTATATATGGCATTAAGTGGGTTTAAACTAAAGTTTACCTAGTGTGAGAAACTGTTTCACACACTTATACAGTATAAAACACCAGGAGGATGCTGAGAAGTGTTCCCGGTGGAAGAATATCAGGCTGTATGGGGCGCCAGAGAATAACAAGGGCATGGACATGAAAGACTCTTGGAAAACCCTCCTCTGCAGTGCCTCAGAACTACCACCTGGTCTCCAACTCAACATCGAATGGATGCACAGAACACTGGGCTCGAAGCCCTGCTCTCCTGAAACATTTTTATTGAGATCTTGGATTACACCAGTGAGCGGATGCTCATTTATAGGTTCCACATCAGTTTACAAAGACAATAAGGTACAGCATTACAGGATTACATTTAGTACAGATAGAGTTACAATAAGGTACACACAGAATTGAGCAGCTAAGGCAGTATAACAGTTTGCCATTGTCTGAAATTAGGATACCCTACTGAGTTGCAAACACAAAGAGGAAAGTAGGAGGAGCAGGCTTAGGGGGATGACGGGGGGAGTGGGAGGGGGTGTCATGTTTGGAAGGAGTAGAGGAGGCACCGGGTGTGAGGGAGATGCTCCATCATCATCGTCTGCTAACAGAGGTACATGACCAAGCACCAGGTGTTCCATACAGCATGGAAGAAAAAGTAACTTTTCTACAGCCAGACTTGTATCTTCCTAGATAATGAGTACTCCCTGGTGGTCATGCAGTGCCAGTGGAAATATATATACATCCTGTGGGCCCTTGGGAAAAGGCAAGTGAAATTTAGAACTCCCTATTCTGCTCTCTTGGTTGCACAGTTGCTGAAGAACAGTGTACATGCCACTCATCCCAGGAAGCAGTGGAGGATTTGAGGTCTAAGGGATTCAAGTGTGCTGCCTGCCCCTCATTGTGTGGACAACACTCAGCCTGAATTCAAGAGATGTGGCAAAAAAAGGCAGACCCAGATCCCAACAGCATCAAAAGGCAGTGGACACCATGGCAGCAACTGTGCTGCATCTGAAGAACATGCATTAAGATGCTGCTGCCACATGAATTATCATAGGTTCTAAGTCCTTATAATTACTGATGTGAGGGGGTGAGTACCGGGAATCTTTGTCTGAGACAGGCTGGGGGGTGGGAGCAGGTGGGAGGTACTCAACACTTTTCAATTATGGTAACTTGGCTGGGTGGGGCTACCTCCCAGACGCTGCATCTCATAATGTTAACTTGGCTGTATGGACTTAACAAATGGCTGCATTCTCCACTGACTCAGTGAGGCTTTTGAAAGTTGGCTGAAGTTCTTGGTGTGGGCCCTGACAGGAGTATGGGAGGAGTACGTCCAGGCCTCTGTGCTATTCCATGAGCTTCTACAGGAACTTTTAAGCTATAGTACACAGTCCTAGTAGATCTGGGGCAGGATATATTCCTTATATACTGCAGAAGTAATGAAGAGGTGGCGATCGATGGGGGGCGTCCTGACCATGAGCCCCAATAGTAGTCTTTTTGCCTTTTTTACCAGAGCTTTTCTTGGGGGATAAATGAGTGAAGTCCAAGACCTCTGCCCTTCTGTTCCAGTTCTTGCCCCAATCCCTCTTTGGAGACATTTAATTCTCTAGTGTCTGCCTCACCCAGACTGTGTACCACCATTGGAGATGGGTGGTGGATGAAAGCACTGAGGATATTGGGCCTAGATAACTCTGCTTTTTTGGGGGAGGAGGGGGGAACCGAAGCAGAATTTCCTTCAGGCACTCCTACCATCCTAGATCCTTAGAACATTCAGAACCAGGCCAGTCCAGTGGTGTGGAGGGCTGAGGCATCCGTGTCTTACCTCCTGACACACCGGTAACTTGTGTTCATGGTGCAAGTGGGTTGCCGTGGGTCGACCAGGGATGGAGAGGAATGAGTGTCCAGAGGACAGCTCTTCTGTTCCAGGAGGGAGACTTGACTGCCCCACTGCATGACTACCCAAAGGTGGAGGCCTGAGGGTAGGATGGGATGGGGGCACCAATGGAAGGGTGGATGCTGTGGGACTCCGCAGTATGCGTATGCCTCCACGTACATGCGCTGACAAGTCGCACCCCAGCAATGGGGAGAAAATGGAGGAAAACACCTCACGATGGCAGGATGAGAATTGACTCTCCGCAGGCTCCGCACTGGTGGCCAGGCAGCCATTCCTGTGTCCAGGATGGCTCAAGGTAAGATCCCTGAGGAACTGGGTGACAGGACTGGGGGGCATTCAATCAGAAAGGGGCTGCTAATGGGAGAACAAGGAGCAGAAAGTACAAATAAAAAAAAAAGAACATTCAGAACCTGTGTAACAGCCCCTATCACTCACCTGGGCAGTTCTGGAGCCCTCGTGGTACTCAGCATACACCTCCAAGGGGCCGGGCCTGAGCTCTGGCCATGTTGCCAGTGGTGGCATGATGCCTCCACCTAAGGCAGTGGCAAGGACTCTTGTGGACAAAGAACAGGTTACCACCCCCCCAGGAAAAATGATATCACCCTGTCGAGGCTGACCCATCAAACATAGTTTCTACTAATTGCCCCCACCCCTCAATAACAGTGTTGAAAAACCAAAAGACAATGAATCAATGGCTAACCACAATCCCTTTATTTAGAGTACTCCAAAAGAAAAAGATAAGGTCAATCACCTCATACCTCTCGAATCACAGTATAGTCCCAGTAGAAGAACCCACCCCTCCCTGTGAGTGCACCCAAATTTGTCCCTAACAGTGGGTACCTCACTGCTGTCAGCTGTAGGTCTGGAGTCTTTCATTGGGGCCCATATACCATTCAAACATGGGTACTTGCAGTGTAAGTCTGTGGAGGGGATGGGAACTCAGTCCCTACCCTATGGAAATTATTCAAAACTCCCCAGAGCCGTGGCTTGCAGTACTCCCAGTTCTCCTGTGTGGTGGAAAAACACTCCGCTCGATGAGCTGCTGGATGCTTCAGAGGGTCTCCGTAGAAGATGTAACCCCAGTGGGCAGCCGGAACCAGGAGGGCTTGTGCGGTGATGGCCTTCCCAACTTTGCCCACAGGCCTTTGTAGACAGTTTTTACTCAGGCTGGCCTATTCATCCTTCTTTTCTGGTGCAGCTGCCTTTTCAGCCTGGGAAACCAAGGTAGCAATGTTCTCCTCCCTTCTGGACCGCTCTACCCCTCTCCAGGGCCTGACTAGGGCAGCCCAGCTTCCAGGGCTCTCCCCTGGCTGAACAGGCCTGTCCCTACATGGAGTAGCCCATGTGGCCCAGGACTCACAACCCACTGCACCTTTCCAGTCCAGTCAGCCAGCCCCGGAGCATATCATGGACCCACCTGCTTACAGCCCTGCAGATGCTGCTGTCTTCCTCCTGCACTTAACTTTGAAGGGGGGTAGCCAGAGATCCCACAGTCAGGCAGACTTACTCTATTGATGGCAATTTCCAACTCTTTCCTGCACTGCGGCACTCTGGACCACTCTCCTCAGATCTCTCCCTTTGTCTCTCTCTCCTATTTTCGTGACAGGCTCCCCTCTTTAAACTCCTGGCACAGCCTCCCTCTTACTGGCTGCAGACTCCCATATGACCTCCAAGCTGCCTCTGGACAAGTTCCCAGCAGCCCAAGGTTGGAGGGTTACATGGGGGCTACCATCTTGGTCTCCCAGGCAGCCTCCCTGGAACCGGCCCTATATTAGCTTGGCTAGCCTATTGCCAGGGCTATCTGTGGCAGGGTTCAGGACTGGAACCCTTCTGGTCACTCACTGTGCCCTCCCCAGCCCCTCTGCTCATCTGGGGGCCGGGGATGCACTGGTGTTATTAACGGCCACATGGCTGCGTGGAAAATAGGAGCATGGCTCCTTTAACTCCCCTTTCCCCTGGTGTTGCGCATGTGCACGGCCACCACGGCCATGCTGTAGCTTTTCCTGAGCGGCCCTGGTGTTCTTAACTATTGGGGGCTACTCCAACCTCCCCGCAATGCCCGTCATTCCAGGAACTTCACCCAGACCCCAGCTCCCTCTGTATCCCGAGTCGGGGTCCCGAATCAGTGTTGCCACAGTCACAGCACATAGGGGCATCCAGGCTCAAGCCCCACCACGACTCCTGAGTCACCGCGCTGAGGGGAGGACTCAGGGTTGCAAGAGTTTCCACAAGAGGTACGCCTGCACTGGGGGGCCCACACTTGTGTTTTTAAGGGGAGTAGCCCTTCATATGGTTCACATGCCCTTCTCACTTTTACTCTCCTGATGTTAAGTGGAGCATTACAGTGGACTGTGTTTTGTTTCTTTTTCAGTGTTGTTATTCTTTTTATTTCTAACCAAGGATGAAGTGGTCTCCGGGAGTTTTTTGAGAAGTGGGTCTTTCTTTTTTTCGTGTGTGTGTGTTTTCGTTAATGCCTACACATTCCACAGGTACAGTAGCTCTGTAGGCCGGAGACATAATTATAGATTTCTTATAGTGGTGTACTAGACAGGTACCTCCAAAATTGCCCCACCTTTTAATTTGCACTCCCCCCCCTTAGTTTGGGTGGAAGACATACATTTGTATTTTAACTTCTATGAATCTGAATAGGAGTGTTTTAATTGTGTGACAGTTATTTTTATTAAGAGTATTTTGACTGTTTGATCCTATTCTATTATTATTGTATTTTACTTCTACTGTTTTTTATTTGTACAGCACTGTAATCTTTGGGAACAGTGCTCAAAAATAAATTTAATTAGATTTGTTTGGGGGTCAAGAAGCTGCTGCAGGAAAATCATAATGACAATTTTCTTTCCTCTTCTATATGTTTGAGTTCATGGCTTTGCTTCTTCACTCCTTTAGTTAGAGGGCACAGGCCCCTCTCAGGGGCTCCATTCTCTCTACATTCTAGACAGTTCTTCTGCTCAGGTTTACCATTGATACCATCTGCTAGTCTCCCTGACCACTAGGGTAGTTGTTTCAATCCACCCCCCCTTGGAAATCAAACATACACAGATTCTGGTCATACCAGCTCCTGTGGTTACAGAGTCTGGGCCCTGTTGGGTAACTCAGCTCACAGCTGGACCAGAGAGCCCTGTGTTTGTAGGAGATATAAAGTTTCACTTGTTGTTTTCTATGATTCATAATGTTTTTGGCTTCTTGGTGAAAAATGGAGTTTGATTTTTTTTTCATTTTCACAGAGGTTTCTCAGTGGTATTATAACCCACAGGATGGGGTTCATTTATAACCTGAACTGGGCTATATAGGTGCATTGCAGACTAGTGAGGGTACCCCTAATATTGAATGTCACGGGGGGGGGCAACAGGTGGCACGTTAATCCTACTGAACACTCTGATGTATAAACTCCTGGGTTTCAGAGTGGTTTCACAAAATGTAAACAGGCTTAGCAACCCAGTGACACGCAACAAAATAACTTTAAAAAACAAAGGGCTCATCTTTTGTTGCTGCAGTAAAAACACTTATCAGCAGTGGAACATGCTAAATATGGTTTCTCCTCAGTAATAACCTAGTAGTAGTAAAAACTTTTATTTTTAGGCAGGAGATGAAATTTATTTATTTATTTGTACCTAGGATTACAAGTACATTTGAGCCAAGGCTCTTTTACAAAGGTTCCACGTCAGTTGAGGTACAGTTCAAACAAGATGTTGAATAACAGTATAACAATGGGTTATAGGCAGTTACATACAGTTGTATACATTCAATACAGTGGCAAAAAATACAGAAGGAGGTCTGGTAACAGGGTTGACACGGTATGGAGAAGAGACACACTAGTGGGGTGCGGCCATAGGCACTTGTTAAATATCAATTAAAGTGCTACAGGGAGGTAGGGTAGGAGGGTGGAAGGAGGGAGGATGAATGGGTGTATGGGAGTGGGAGTTGAGGGGGGAGAGGGTTAAGTGCTAGGTGGAAAGAGCAAAGAGGAGAGGGGAGAACAATTAGGAAAGACAGTCACAGGAGCTAGATGCAGACAGGATGTGACAGAGGCTGGATTTGAACAGACCAAGCTTTGGCATTGAGGTGATGTCAATGTTGAGACCACTGAACCAGCTGGGAGCTCTGTGAGCAAGTGATCTTTGCCCTTGTGTGGTGCAGAAATTCATTTCAATCACCATTAGGACAAGTCCTACTTAAAAAGGTGTTCCCGTAGTAAGATCTTGAATTTCATCATACAGATAAATGCTTTTATGCAATAGGAGTGGGCTCAAAACTCATTGAATAAATCCATTTATGTTCACAGCCGTTGAATAAATATAGAATAGTGGATGGGCATCCATGCACAACCAGCCTGTTGTGCCACAGAGGGGTTCTGATAACATCAGACCTCGAGAGCGAAGCTCAAAAGGTCCAATGGTATCAGAACCCTGAGGTGACACAAAAAGGCTGGTTGTGCATGAGGATGCTTATCCACTATTTTATGTCGTGTATAATGCCACTGAAAATCACTTACAGTTCTTTTTTTAACAACCTTTTACTTTTTGTGTGCAATGCACTGTTCAGTGGTAAAGGGTGGTTTCCAGGGTTGCTGAGTGATTGCTAAGGAGGAGGCATGGCTACATGTCTAGCACAGCTTCCTATTAGCTGGCAGGCACATTGGGAGGGTTAAAAAAAAACATGGCAACCATAACGCTCACTAAGTGAGTGGGCTGTGGAGTGGAGGGGTCATTTGTTTTATTTTACTTTTGTTTCCAAGTCTAAATATCTGGTTGATCCTGCATTTCCTCATATCTGGTTGATCCTGCATCTTGTAAGGCTCTAATGAGACTGTCACTGCGGGAGCGTGGACCCATCCGTTTCTGCTGCTAAGGCAAGTGACGCGCATGGAACCTCTAGAGGTTTTCAAAATGTTGTTCTGTTGCAGTAGGGTATTATCACATTCCATGACCTTTTGAACAGCAGCAGAATAACATTTTGAGAACCTCCGGTTTCCATGCACAACGGTGGTCCACTATACACTTACAGAGGATAATGGCTGGGGATCGGGTGATAACCACACTGTAATCACTGTGAGTGTTTGCTAGGGCAACATGGTAAACCTTGAGAGCACAGCTCGAGAGGTTTATTGTAGCCCTAGCAACCACGAGAGGGTGATTTCAGCGTGGTTGTCACCTGATCCTGAGCCATCATCTTTTATGGTGTATGGTCTAAAAAAAAACTGTTTGCTCCATTCACTTGTATTTCCTACCTTACTGATGAATTAGGACTGCTGGACAAGGTTCAAATGGTCAACATTTATTTTGTAATGGTACAGCAATGTGTGTACATAGGAAGAGCTAGTAGTCTGAAAACCATGGTAAAACAAGTAGAATAATAAATAATTTCTACAATGTTTTCGAAGGATGCATTTAAAATTTACAGTGTGAAACAATCTGGTTGGTCTTTGGTGATCACGTGGGCATGGTAGGAGTTGATGCAAATTGTGGGATGCGACACTGCGTACTCTTCTTGTGCCCAAACAAACCACACAGACCAAGAGTCATGGATCACCATACATGCAAGGTAATCTGTTAGGGAAAATTCATCCATGTTATTTATGTTTCTGCCATTGCGATCACAAGCCTCGGTAGATGTAAACTGTCACGGTTGGAATACTGTTTTGAATCATTTACTGAGGCTTGCAGTTGCATTCTATGTGTGAGGATTATGGAACTCTGGTGCATTCTTTTTTGTTATGCCACTGCTTGGAAGTTCTGAAGTATGGTTAACAGCACTGAAAATTCTGAACAGTGACATAACAAAGCTGTGTGACTGCTGATTATGGTGGTTAACAGATGCTCACCATGCATTATATAAACTTTATCCATATAGTAGCTATATCACAATCTCTCTGGAACTCATTTAGAATGTTTGGCCTCAGTAGCAGTACTACCCATATTCAAATGCAAATAACTTTAAAATAAAAAATAATAGCATGGTACTGTGAGCATGAAAGTTGTTCAGCACAAAATTATCTACAAAATGAGGTGTTTCATTTATTGATACCTTATAGGTTTTTATATAATTAGCAAAAAAGGAGCAGAAAATGCAATTTTTTGTTCACTTTTTTGACAAACATATGCAAAAAAGATAAGCAATCAAAAGCAAATGTCCCTGCACTGACAGAAAGCATCCCTGTTGCATAAATGAAATATACAATGTTGAGCTGTCAGATAAATGATTTATCTACACTTGTGCTGTTTGACCTCGGACACCTCACTCATGGCATACGCCACTCGTGAGGTTACCCGAGGTCAAACAGCACTTGTGTAAATAAATCATTTGTCTGATAGCTCACCATTGTATATCTCATATATATATGTTACTGGACATACAAACATTCTCTCAGTACATAACATCTTAATCTTTCATAATTAATCAAAACATGTACGTCTTGAAACATAGACTTTGACGGTAGATAAGGACCACTTGGCCCACGTAGTCTGCCCATTTCCCTACCTAGAGGATAAGCTGCAGATCCTATTTAACCAACAGTGTATTTCTTCCTACCCCCCACAAAAATTGCCTTATGTCTGTCCCATGCATTCTTGAATTCTCCCACAGTTTTAGACCCCACAACCTCCTCAGGAAGGCTGTTCCATGTGTCTACCACCCTCGCTGTGAAAAAATACTTCCTCACATTGCCCCTGAGCCGTCCCCCCCTCCGTCTTCAAGTTGTGTCCCCTTGTTCTTGCACATCTCTTTTTCTGAAAGATGCTACCCTCTTGGACTTTGTTGATTCCACTGAGGTACTTAAATGTTTCTATCATGTCCCCCCCCTCCTTTCCTTTAGCCGCTCCTCGTATGGCTTCTCTTGCAGACCCTGCGCCATTTTAGTTGCCCTACTCTGAACTGCCTCCATCCTGTCTATGTCCTTGTGAAGATGGGGTCTCCAGAACTGGATGTAGTACTCCAGATGGGATCTCACCAACTGTCTGTTCAGGGCGATAACAACTTCCTGTTTTCTGCTGGTGATGCCTCTCCCTATACATCCCAGTATCCCCCCAGCCCTCCCTACCACCTTCTCATATTGTTTGCCAACCTTATGGTCATCTGGTATGATTACCGCCAGGTCTCTTTCCATTTTCTTGTTATTACTACCCCCATTGTGTACTCTTCCCCTGGGTTTTTGTTTCCCAGGTGCATTACTTTGCACTTCTTTGCATTGAATCCAAGCTACCATACTTCTGACCATTCCTCCAACCTTGCCAAGTCCCTTCTCATCCTTTCCACGCCTCCTTGGGTATCAACCCTGTTGCAGATCTTTGCATCATCTGCAAAGAGGCATACTTTTCCTTCCAGTCCCTCTGCAATGTCACTTATAGCAGCCAGTTCTTGTTTCAGGGCAGTGCTGAGTTACTTTAAACTTACATTTACATTTTTTGTTTGTACATTTAATTCCTTCCAGATCTTCATTGCAGCAAAAGAGAATGTTATCGCACTGTACCTTCTTTTTGGTGTCTCTATTCTGTACTCCCTCATTTTCTTGTTATTTTTCAGTTTATGTGTGTGCTCTATTTTTTTGCAATTTCTCATACAAGTAGCCTCAGACTATAACAAGCATTTGTCAATGCTGAATGTTATCTTGCTGGCATTGGCATTGGTAGTTCAGGAGTAAGAGAGATGCATAATAGGAATGGCAGTGAAGTACTGAACTGACGCCAACCCCACCCCACCCTGAAGAGACTGACAGGCACTGGGGCTTGCCTTTGGGTCATTGGCCATAACGCTCACTCCATTTCACTTCACTCTACCTTGCCTTACGCTCACCCCATTCCATAAGGAAATATGCTGAGATAGGTGCAATATTAGAGAATGAGGTGAACTCTGGGGCTGAAGAGTCCAAGGCACACCTCGATGCTTGTCACTGGCAGCAGGGTGGGGGTTGGGGTGCAATGGCATGAGTATTACAGCTGACTATTGCAAGTCACACCCCGGACACCTGTCAGTCTCTACAGGGTGGTGCATTACAGTTGGAAACCCTAATACCCCAGGCATTTGTTGGTATTTTCACTCCAAATTTTCAACATGGGCTTTTTGTGACCTCACCTCATGAACAGTGGCACTATCAGTTCATTAGCCGAATGGTGATTTTGCACAACAACTGCGCCATTTGGCACCACAGGTACGAAAACACATTTCAGGCAGGATGTGAAAATTGAGAGCTGTACTGTTCATGAGGAGGTGTACAAAAATGGAAAATGCTGAAAATCTGGAGTAAAAATATGAAAAATTGGTGGTCATGAGCGTAGAAACTGTGCAATGCATGGCCGTAACGCAATTATTTTGGGGATTTTTTTAGCCAAATTTTCAACATAGGCATTTTGGGACCTCCGCTCATGAACAGTGTCGCTGTGATTTTGTTAATCTGTCCGGAATGTTGATTTCCCCACAGCGACCATGCCACTGTGCACCACATGTGTGAAAACACATTTTGGGCGCAGTGCGAAAAATCACAGCTGTACTGTTCATAAGGAGGTGTAAAAAAAATGCCAATATGGAAAATCTGGAGTCAAAATATGAAAAATTGGTGAAGTCACGAGCATGTGTAGAAACTGCCCAACGCACACCCGTAAGGCACATTTTTTTTTCAACCAAATGTTCAATGTAAGCATTTTGGGACCTCCATTCATGAACAGTGTCATTGTTATTTTGTTAACCTGTCCTGAACATTGATTGCTCACAGCGACCATACCATTGTGCACCACATGTGCAAAAACACATTTTGGGCAGGATGCGTAAAATGACAGCTGTACTGTTCATAAGGAGGTGTGAAATCATGGCAATGTTGAAAATCTGGAGTGAAAATGCATGCTCGTAACACAATAATTTTTGAAATTTTTCACCAAATTTGCAACATAGGCTTTTTGGGACCCCCTCCTCATGAAGAGTGGCACTGTCATTTTGTTAATTGTTCCTGAAAGGTGATTCTGCACAGTGACAGCGAAATTACCTTTTGGAACTGAATAACGCGATCACAGTGCATGTGTTCATGATGTGGGGTCCCAAGAACCCCATGTTGAAAATGTGGAGCCAAAATAAAAAAAAAATGGCTTATATATGTACCTAAGTTGATCCCCCACCTTACAGCTTACTGCCATTTCTTCATTTTGCAGTCTGACTTTGAAGAGTCCAGACAAAGATCACAGCACTGGCCCTCCGGAGGTAAGTATGGGGTGAGGGGGGTAGGTGGGGTGTGCAGAAGGTGGGTGCTGGTTGGGGGAGGGGGTGCTGCAGACAACGAGGGACCATTTCCTTTTTTCAGGTACAAAAAAAAAAACGGACCTCATGGGACCATCTTCTTTTTTTTACAGGTGAATTAAAAACAATGTTGGGCACACAGGGTGGGCTCTGTGTGCTCCCTGAATTTCGGGGGCCTGATGTTGGGCACACTGGGGTGGACTCCCAGTGTGCCACATGACTCGGGGGCCTGATGTTGGCCACACTGGAGTGGGCTCCCAGTGTGTTGCACAATGGGGATAGGGTGAGGGCAGGAACATGGTGATGTGGTCAACTTTCAGTGAGCAGTGGTGCACTGGGGTGGGCTCCCAGTGTGCCACACAATGTGGTGGAGGGTTGCGGACATGCCGGCATGGGGATTGGGCACCCCCGATGTCGGCTTTCTCTTGGGATTGTGTGGCACTGGCAGGAGCCACCACCATGTTTATTGAAATGCTTCACTAGGAAAGGCACATAAGGGAGGTGTGTCATCTGTGCTGCTGCATGATGAGCTTGTCTTTGATTGCAGTGGCACATTTGTTTCAAGTTGTTGGAACATTGCATATACTTGTGTCAGTGCTGGCATGCTGGCTAATTGGGGAATGAGGGGCACACCCACTAAAGCATGCCCTGCATTCACCAATACTGACACACCTCTGCATTTCTTATACTACCACAAGATGTTGCTTGAGCATGCACAAAACAACATAAAAAGTGAGTCAATGTTACCACACAGAAATAATTAAAAAGATCAACAGTGCTGAGAGAAGAAAAAGGAGCGTATTTTACCTGTACAGCCAGTTAATCATAGGAGATCCAACTGGTGGCTAGATTCTTCAATATGTTTAACAAAAGTAATTTTTGTAAAGCCAGCTGATCACTTTAAAAAAAAAACTGAAAATGCAAATTTATTTGTAGCTAAAGTTAGCAGTGTCAGTGGCTCAACAGGTTGCACACTTGCCTCTGAGGCCGGAAAATCAGAAGGCTGTGGGTTCCATCCCCACACCAGGCACTTGGATTACATCCCAATACTGACACTGTAGTGCAGCACCACTCCTGAGGTGCCATCTTTCAGATGAGACGATAAACCGAGGTCTCATCTGCCTTTTCTGGTGGGAGTTCAGGTGGATGTTAAAGATCCCATGACACTTCTCGAAAAGAGTAGGGGTGTTTATTAGGAAAAAACAATCATACAAACAAATACTTTACCAAAATACAAAATGACAATCATTGTGCAATAAAAAAACAAAAGAAATCCAATCCCCAAACCCCCAAATACAAATTGTAAAATACAAACAAAGCATACCAAAATAAAAGGGTAAAAAAACAAAGTTATACACATCAAAACAAATTTCTAAGAAATAAACATAATAGCAGGTTCTAGTTACAATGTTACCTAGAGCAAATAAACAATTTTTAATTATGCAATACTATATAAACATCTAAATATATTTGAAAAAGGAAAAAAAGTAACATTTTATTTATTGTAAAATCGGAATTACAACCTTTGAGCTAAAAGCTCATTTACAAAGGATCATCTTCAAACAGCGGGTGGGGAAAAATGAAAAAGGATTGCCTTGAACAATATAGGGGAAAGGATCCTATACATTTAAATAATATAAATCTGTTCCATAAAGACATTCAAAACCAAATTTCTGTTCAAGAGGTAAATAAAGGAAAGGAAAAGAAAAATAATTCAAGTGACAGGGACATCAGAATCGGTAATCCAAGGAAGAGTCCTCCATTTTGCTCTAATATTTATCTCTTGGTTTCTTTTCAGTTCCTCCCAGTAAACCCTTCTAAGATCTGAAGTGACTTTAGTAGCTAATTTCTAATAATCCAAATCATTTTGCTGCAGAGTATACAAGCACCTGGAAGTCCAGATTTGCCAATGAATAATAGCGAAAATCACCTGCAGAGTATTTTCATCCCAAGCACTCCATGCAGACCCACACGTTCCATAAATTAAAACTTCCTAACTCAGGCTGTTAAAAAAAGATGCCTGCCATCAGGTACTGTAGCTATGAAAGCCCAACATTTTGAAATATAGGAGCAAGTGAAAAAAAGATGATGCATGGATTCTATTTGCTCTATACATTGCTGCCTACTACACAGTCTTTCCACCAACTGTTTGTGTTTTTGATTTTCTTTCACATTCAATCTCTCATGACAGCAGAGCCAATGGACATCCCAAATGTGTATGTGTGTTATTTTATTTTTTAATGAGTTCTGTAATGAAGGCAAAAAAATCTGAGGGCACTTCATAAAAATGGTGGAATCCATAAAATAACCCAGAATAACATAATCATATAAAGTTTTCCTCAGCCCAGTTAACACAATTCTTCTAGAAATATGCTATACCTTCAGTTTTTAAAAATAACTGCCAGAGATAAGGTGGTGCCTGACCTGCAGCTCCAATTCCCCTTAACTGACCTGCATCCCAACGTCTAAACCATGGACAGAAAGAGGTGAAAAAAAATTGAGTCCGACATTTCCCTGGGTAAAAGAGCAAAGGTTTAAGGTTGGTCATTATAAAAATAGAATAGAAAAAACTAGGGAATTCACCATCCCTAAACCCCCTTTTATAATAGGTTAATAGAGAATATTACGTTTAATAGGGTTCAAGTGGCTTCCTTACACCACTTAAAAAATTAAATTCTGTAAAGCGTGGTTTCAAAAGCTATAGAAGGTGGGAAAACATAACCTAAATACAAAAAAAGGGAATCAAGAAGGTTTTAATTAAATCGATTCTCTTTTTCTTACTCAATTTATGTCAACTCCTTTTGCCATTTTGCGCTTAACACCCCCCACCGCACTCATCATTGTGATCTCTACCATGCCCTATCCTTCCCTTCCCTGACAAACTGACGTCTCTCTCACTGCACAAAGTTCCTCTCCAAGCACTGGCTAGATGAACTTCCATCCTGTCTCTCCCCTGCCCTTACAACTGGCCCCCCCTTTCCCACTCCCTAAGTTCTACTGACTCACAAACCCTGGTGTCCCATGCTGCTTCAGCCTTATTGGCCAAACAGGTTTTTCATATCGCCTCCCAAAAATCTGGAATTCACTTTCCCTCAAATTCGCCACTCATCCTCTTGTTGCTCCATTATTTCTGCCCTCAAGAACTTCCTTGCCCCTTTCTGTGCCTGCCATGACCCTCCCTAATCCCCCGCCATCTCCCCAAGTTCATATTACCATATGGGTACTCCCTACCATTCCTACTTCCCTCTGATCGTGCTCCTCCTAGTCCTCGACTCTCCCTCCTCCTAAAGTTTTCCTCCCCCTTCTTTTTCTACCCTTAATCTATCTCCCTCCTGTGAGGTCAATCACTGCCTTGTGCAGGCAAGATCCATAGCACACGGTGGGCAACAACTTTACCCCCTTTCTCCTCTTCCTCCTTTTACTGCAACCCCCCAGTCACTGCTAGATTGTTGTCTTGTGCAGGCAGGGTCACCCAGCACACTGGTGGGGTACTATCCCCCTGCTATGGATGATCCCTGCTACCCTCTCCCACAACATCCATCCCCCAACACCCCCCTCTATCACATCACTATATATAATTAATTCTCATTGTCTATAACCTGTGTCCCACCAGTAGGGCTGTCCACCACCTTGCCCTGATAAGGATAACAGGACACTGTTGAATTTCAACTCCCCCCTTCCCCCTTGGATACCCCACCTACAATATCTCTTGCTCCTTACCCTGCCCCACTCTACCTCTCCTCTCCTTCTTACCCCCCTTCCAATTAACATAGCCTAGCACTGGCCTACCCCTACACTCAAATAAGCACTTATAACCTACCCCAGTATCCCTCTTATATGCACTTTAGTCCTCCCTGTTGTCCCTGTTTGCCTCAAAAATTGCATTCTGCCTGCATCTCTCCGTAAATTTCCTTTCCCTTCTTCCATTCTTGCTCTCCGCAATTTTCCATTCCCTCCTTCTATTCTTCCTCTCTTTACTCCAATCACTGTAAATTTTGAATATCTATGGTACACAAATAGCTACCAATTACTATTGTATCACCTTGCCATCTGGTGCTACATACTGTTGCCAAGTTATTATATGTGTTCCAGTGTTATCTACTATCACCAACTGTTACCTAATTGCTATATGTGTCTTCATATCTACTGTAGTTAACTGTTGCATTGTTAGCTAACATGATCCACCTGTAATCCCTCCTGCTTTCATTATATGCAAGTAAGCAAATTGTATTCCAACACTGTAACATTTCTCTGTAGTCTATCCCATTGTTCCCTACCCCCCAGGTCGCACCGGGAGACGAGCAGCTTGTTATTCAGTGTGCCTTCCTGGTGAAAAATTTCAATAAATAAATAAATTTGTTCCATTGGGCTACAGGAGACATTCTGTGCTGCAGCTTTGAAGACCAGTTCAGTTCTGCCATCTGTCCTTCCTCAAACAATATTCCTAAAATCTTTATAGGTGTGGTTAGTAGGGTAATACCTGCCACAGATGTTTCAGTTTTCCCAGAGGCCCCCAACCTTCTACCATGGCATTTCAGCAGGTTGAGAGAAGCCCCTGAAAACTCCCCAAACTCCTGATACACATGGATGGCCTGTTCAGCTGAGGGGACATCCGAAACAAGTAAACAAAGGCCATCTGCATATGTAGTGGCCCTGAAAGAAACTTCCCCATCAGGACACTACAAATGCCTGATGGTTGGTAGGCTGTTAAACTGTCAGAGAAGAGGGTCTATACTAAACACGTAAAGCAGGGGGCTCAACGGGCAACCCTGCTGTACTCCTGTTTTGATAGGAATCATAGGTCCCACCCAACCATTGGCCATCGGTGTAACCGTGGCAACCTGATATAGTCAACTAATCCAATTTACAAAATTACTGGGTATGCCATAAAACTGTAGTACAAACCAGAGATACTGCTGGTTTACTGCATCAAAGGCCTGCTTCTGGTCCAAAGCCAAAACAAGGCCCTCAGCCTGATGTTTTCTACCCTGTTCAAAAAGTTCCCTAAGAAGAGTCAAATTATCTGTCACTGAGCGGTCCTTAATAGAACAAAATTGTGCTGGATGTATTAAATATTCAGCCATTTTGGAAAGCCTTATATATAGGATTTTGGCCAAAATTTTAAAATCATAGTTTAAAAGACTAATGGGTCTCCAGTTTTCTATCTTCTGCCTGTCTCCCTTTTTGAATAAAAAAATGAGCGCACCATTAGACATGTCCAGGGGAACCCCTGAACTAGATAAAATTTCATTGAATACTCTGTCCATTTCCACCATCAAGTCCTGTCCCAGCAGTTTAAATAAATCACTGGGAAGGCCATCCGGGTCTGGAGCCTTACCTAACATCAAGGATTGAACTGCATCACCGACCTCCGTCGGCAAAATATCTACCATCAGAGATTGCAAAACTTCAGGTGGGCATTGTGGTAACACAAGATTAGCAAAGAACCTTTCTTGACCTGCTGGTCCACTCCATCCTTTGGAAAATAAAGTGGACGAGTGCTTTGTTAATACTTCCAAAATTCCCTTTGCTGAAGTTTGAAAATTGTGTTGTCCATTAACCAAACCATCAATAATCTTTTGTGCCACCTTAGATTTGCAGGAGTCGTATGGGCACACTACTGCCTTTTTCCCCTGTATCCCATATTCCTGCTGCTTCTTCAGTCCGTCTGCCTGTGCAGAATGGAATTCCATCATGGCAGCTTTCACAGATGTTATTTAGACTAAATAATCTAAACCCGTGGTGACACTACAAGAAATGAATTTTTGAAGTTTTTTCCTGTTTTGTAAATAATTCTAGTATTGTGCATCCCTGCAATTCTTGCCTTCTTGTTTCAATAGAGTAATCAAATCTCTCCTGGTGTCTGTCCACCACTGAGCAAGAGAATCAAAAAACACCAAAACAGACATCCCTGCTACAATAAAATGTTCAAGATAGTTAAGTAACTGAATGCATTCCAACTGAGCTGAAAGAAATCTCCATAGCCCTGGCCCAAACTCTAGTAGAATTAGCTTGCCTACTTGTAAGTACAAGATTTTATGATCTGAAAGTTCCACTGGCTCTGCTGTTATAGAGTGTACTGCCATGTGCTGTGGGATAAAGAAGCAAGCATTTGTCAATGTCGAATGTTTGCTTGCTGGTATTAGCATTGGAAATGCAGGAGTTAGACAGATGCAGAGTAGGAAATGCAGTGAAGTATTGAACTTCACGCCAACCACACCTCCAACCTGCAGAGATGGACAAGCATTGGGGTATGCGCTTAGGTTGTTGCCAATACTATTCATGTCATTTCACATCACCCTATTCTGCAGACAACGACAAGTGTTGAGGTGTGCCTTGGGGTGTTCGGCTTTACGGCCACCCCACTCCATAAGGACATATGCTGAAACAGGTGCAATACAGGAGAATGGGGCGAACTCTGGGGCCGAAGAGTCCAAGGCACACCTCGATGCCTCTCACTGGCTGCAGAATGGGGAACGGCATGAGCGTTACAGTTGGCAATCCAGGGTGGGACATTATGGTTAGAAACACTAACGCCTTGGGTGTTTGTTGGTATTTGCACTAAAAATTTTCAACATGGCCTTTTTGTGACCCCCACCTCATGAAAACATTTCGGACCTCTTCTCATCAACAGTGGCACTGTGATTTTGTCAATGTGTTCCGAACTTTGAGTTCCCACAGCGACCGTGCCAGATGTATGAAAACACAGATCAGGCAGGGTGTGAAGAATGACAACTGCACCATTCATAGACAGGTGCGAAGAGATGGCAATGTTGAAAATCAATAGTGAAAATATTAAAAATGCTAGAACGTCTGAGCATATTGGAAACTGCGTAATGCATGCACATAACACATTTAATGGAATTATTTCACCAAATTTTCAACATAAGCATTTTGTGATCTCTGCTCATGAACACTGTCAGTATGATTTTCTTAATCTGTCCTGAACATTGATTTCCCATAGCAACCGTGCTATTCTGCACCAGATGTGTAAATGCATATTTCGGACAGAATGTAAAAAATGACAGCAGTACTGATGAGGTCTGAAAAAATGCCAGTGTTGGAAATCTGGAGTGAAAGTACTACAAATTTGCAAAGTTATGAGGGTGCGTGGAAACTGCACAGCGCACGCTTGTAACACAATTAATTTATGAATGTTTGTCACTAAATTTTCAACACAGGCATTTTAGGACTTCTGCTCATGAACAAAGTCACTGTGATTTTACATATGAACATACTTATGAACATACGAATCTGCCAGCAAAACAGACCAATCAGTCTATCTAAATCTGCCCGAGTGTGCAGCTAGCACCCTAGATTGCAACTGCCCCAGCCGCCTCCCCCTCAGTTCCTCCCCCGCTTGTCCCAGCCCCTGCCCCCCTGACTCTTCGTCTTGCATTATCCCAGTCCTTAAAGGCTATTGACTGTCCTATATGTTCCCACCACCTCTGGCAGTGCATTCCAACTAGACACCACCCTCTCAGTGAAGTAGTGCCTCCTCATTTTCCTTTTGAAATGTCCCCCTTCCAACCTTAGTCTGTGCCCCTCGTCTCTCTTCCACTCCTCAGTTTAAACACCCCATCGGTGCTAGGTTTATTTACCCCCTCAGGTATTTAAACTCTTGAATCCTATCTCCCCCATCCCTCCTCTCCTCCAGTGTGCACATGTTCAGTTCGTTCAGCCTAGCTTCATATTCCTTTCCTTCCATCCACTTTAACATTTTTGTTGCCCTCCTTTGCACCCCCTCCAATAACTTTATATCTCTCCTCAGGTATGGCCTCCAGTATTGCACACAGTACTCCAGGTGCGGTCTGAATCAATGATCTGTAGAGAGATAGGATCACATCCCTGTGTCTGGATGAGAACCCCCTTGCGATGCACCCTAGCATCCTGTTTGTCTTCACTGCTGCTCTCTTACACTGGGCCGAGTTGTTCATGCTCCCAGTTACCAACACCCCTAGGTCTTTCTCCTCTACTGTGATCCCCAACCTCACCCCCAACCAATAGTATCTCTTCTGGTTCTTAGGCCCAAAGTGCATCACCTTATACTTGTTTGCATTGAATCATAGCTGTCACTCCACCAACCATGTCTCTAGTTTGGTTAGGTCCCCCTGCATTTTTTCCCATCCATCCTCTTTGTCCACCACTGCCCCCAATTTGGTATCATCTGCAAACAGACTAACCATGCTCCCCACTCCATGTGCTATATCGGAGATAAGAGCCCAAATAGCACTGGCCCAGCACTGACCCCTGCAGCACCCCGCTTGTCACTGCTCTAGATGCCGAGAGCTCCCCCATCACCACCACCCTCTGCACCTTCCCCTGTAACCAGGTCTCTATCCATTTAGTCAGCTTTTTTCCCACCCCCACTGCCGTCACCTTCCCCCCAGTCTCCCATGAGACACTGTATGAAAGACCTTACTGAAGTCCAAGTACAGGACATGTACCGCATGGCCCCAGTCCAACTCCCTTGTCACCCAGTCATAATACTCCATTAGGCTGGTTTGACAAGACCTCCCTGAGATGAACCCATGTTGCCTCCCATCTTGGAGGCCATTACTCTCTAGAAATGCCACCAGCCTCTGCTTCAGTATCGCCTCCATAAGCTTACCCACTATTGATGTGAGACTGACCGTCCAATAATGTCCTGGCTCCTCCCTAGCCCCACTCTTGTGTATGGGCACCACATGGGCCACCCTCCAGTCCTGGGGCACACAACCCATTTCCAGGGAGGTGTTGAACAGATCTCCCAGTGGCTCAGCCAGCAGCTCTGCCATCTCCCTCAGCACCCTGGGGTGGATGCCATTGGGACCTGGTGCCTTGTCCACCCTTAGTGCCCTCAGCCTCTCTAGCACCCTAGTCCCTGTGATCACTTTGTCCGTCACCTCCTCCCCCCCCCAGCCCATGCTGGTTGTGGACAATCCCTCTCCTTATTAAAAACGGAGCAGAAGTATTCGTTTAGAATTTCCACTTGCTCCTCCGCCTTTTTCACCCAATCCGCTCCCCGTTTTATCCTCACAATATGTGCCTTGCACTTCCTCTTTTCCCTGACATACCTTAAAAAGTCCTTTTCCCCTCCCTTTGTGCCCTGTGCTAACCTTAATTCCCTGGAAGCCTTAGCTTTTTTCACCCTCCTGGTCACCTCCCTTGACCAACTCCTGTAAGCCTCCTTATCCTCTCCCTTCCCTGTTCTCCTGTACTTCCAGTATGCAGCACTCTATACCCGCACCCCTTGCAGCACTTCTTTGTTCAGCCAGCATGGTTTCTTGGCTCTACTCTTCTTGGTCCTGGCCCTGCTGCAGGCTACTGTGGCCTCTGTTAGCCCAGTCTTCATGACTCCCCACTTTTGTACTGCATCCATCCATGGTCTCATATCCTGGAGTCTTCCTCACAGTATTGCTTCCATCCTCCCAAAGTCCACCCTACTGAAGTTCACCACCTTAGTGCCTGTGCCTCCTGTCTCCCTGCCCAGTGCGAGAATGAGCCACACTGTTTGGTGGTCGCTACCAGCTAGTGGGTCCTCCACCCTTACCTCCCTCACTGCCTCCCCATTTGCCAGTAATAGGTCCAGAGTACTACCAAGCCTTGTAAGCCCACTTACCAATTGCATCAGAAGGCCATCCTGGAATGCCTCAATGAGCACCTGCTCCCTGGTAATGCTAGTGGCTGGGGTGCTCCAGTCAACCCCTGGTGGGTTAAAATCCCCCATTATCACCACACTCCCCCTCCTACAGACACTCCTTATCTGCTCTGCCAACTCCCCATCCAGTTCCCTGGATTGGGCTGGTGGTCTGTACACCACTCCCACCCTCAGCTTTCTGCCCTTGGAGGCCAGGAGTTGCACCCAAAGCACCTCTGTCCTCTCCTCTTCTCCCTCATCCATTATGCATTTGATCCCTTCCCTCACACAGAGTGCAACCCCCACTTCCAACCCTCCAGTCCCTGCTGTATATCCTGTATTGCCTGTATTATCCTGGATTGCCGAGTCCCAATCATGGTACTCTGTGGCCCGAGTCTCTGTCACTGCAACAGTGTCCACCTTCCCCCTCTAAAAGGGGCACCTGAAAACGCTGCAATTTTGTTCCTCAGGCTTCTTGCATTGAGAGAGACCACCTTCCACCTGTACCTCTCCTTCTCCTCGCTCTTCTCTTCTCTTTGGCCTGTGTCCCTCCTCCAGGTAGTCCGCACCCTTTCTCCTCATTATTCTTATTGGGTGGTGGTGCCTTCTATATTACACTCAGACAACTCTGCCCGCCCCCTCCCAGGGTTACTATGCCTCTGCCTTTGCCTATATATGGGGGGTGAGCTCATTAGGCTCCCCTGTCTGGACCTTTCTACCAACCTCAGTCTTTTGGCCACCCTCCAATAGTTTAAATCCACCTTAGTAGAGATATATACCCCTCAAACCCCACCTTTAATACTCCAGTCCCCTCCCTCCTCAAGTGTAGCCTGTCTGCCACGTACAAGTCACTATTCCCCCAGACCCTACCCCAGTTAGTCACTAACTCATAATTTTTGGTGTGGCACCAATCCCTCAGCCACTTGTTGAAGTCCTCGATCCTACCCTTCCTCCCCGTGCTTTCACATGGTACTGGGAGTACCTCAGAGAATGCCACCGACTCCCTCATGCTCTCACACTGCCTGCCCAACTCCTAGAACCTCCCCCTCACTACTTTCACAGTCTCCCCCCCCGCCAAGTTGTTTGTACCCACATGCAACAGTAAATGAGGTTTCTTCCTCCTCTCGCTGCACATTTGAGCAGTGCCTGCCCCTCCTGCAGTCAACCCAGAGATAGCTTCAACCCAAATCGGTTGTCTCCCCTTCTGCTCCATCTCACCCTTTCAGTATAGAATCCCCAGGACAAATACCCCCCATCCCTTACCCCTTTCCTTCTAATGCCTTTCACCACCTCCATATCGTTTGTTCCTGCCCTTACCCCACCAGCTGCACCCTCTGTGACTTCTGTATCTGCACCCCCTACTTCTGCCTCACCCTTTTCTCTGCCCTATTCCTCCCATCCCCCTTGAACCCCTTCCCAACCTGACTACTTCTTACTGGGCTTCCCATGTTGACCTCCCCTCCTCCCCAGCTAATTTCCAACCCCTCTCCTATCACCATTATTGTCAATTTAGAGCCCCCATTCCCTTCGACCACACTAGTGATGCTTCTCCCATCCTTCCCCTTCCCATAGCCTTCTCTCCTCCAGTCACCCCCTCCTTCCTTACTAATTCCCTTCTACCCTTTTGTCCTCGCTATCTCTTCCCCTACCTGTAGCCATCCCTCTCATGCCCCGCTTGTCCTCCCTCCCTTCAGTATGTTCCTGCTCCCCCTTCTCTTCCATAGCAGAGGCTCAAATCTATTCCTAGTCAATACCCCTCCTACATCTCTTCTCCCTTCTGGTTCCCCCTCCTACTTGTTCCCCTCCATGCTCCCCCACTGGTCCCACCCCTAGTCCCTCCCTACCTGCAGCCAACTGCTCTCTCCTGGAACTCTCGTGGTCTGTTACTCCCCATCAGGAGGCCCCTCCCTCACCTCACGCACCCCTCCCTCTTCCTCTCTTTTCTGCTGGTGTCTCTGATACTGGGGTCGGTTTCAGTCCCTAGTTGTTCTTCCCATCCCCTTGCCATCCTCTATCCCCAGCCAGGATGCCTATCATACTTATCTGCCCAGCCACTTAGACTCCTCCCTAACCTCCACAGTTCCTCCCTCAAACTAGCCAATTGTCTACAGAGCATACATCCCCCATCCTCTAAGTGCAGTCCAGGATCATGGCGGACCCACACCCTGTACACCCCACCACCCTTCCAAAGATGCCCACCCTATTGACACATGGCACCTGCCCCATTTTGGCCCCCATCTTAAGTTACGGGCTCTTACTTCCGGTTTCTGCATGCTACTACAACTGTTAAGGCCCTATTATTTCAAATTCTGTCTCCTCCAACACTAGTCCCCCTACTGCCCCCTTGCCGACCGGGTTAATTCAGTCTCAAATCTCAACCGTTAGATACTGTATTATTGTAGCAATCCTAAAGCTTTCTTGTCCATTTTTTAACCCTCAGCTACCATACTTTTTGTTCTCAGCCCTCATAGTTTCACTTAGCCCAGTTAGAAATCGTATTGAACTCCAAGTATTAGTCAACTCAGTTAGAGAAATAAACAGAATAAATAAATAAGTATTATTACAGCAATCCTAACAGTGTAGCTCAGTACTTAGCTCAGTTAGAGAAAGAAACAGAACTAAATCTGTATTATTACAGCAATCGTAAAAAGTATCCAGTCATTGCTTTGTCTCCACCCCAGAGACCTTGCTGTAATATAGGACCACACAAGACCCTGGACAGGTGGGTGGGCAAGTCCAAAGTCCTAACAGAGCTCAGGTGAGCTCACTCACTCCCCCTCTCTCACTCGCTCATTATGTTTCTTCTAGCACTGCAGTCTACGCTTTTGTATTGGGCTCCTGCCTGCATCGGCACTTTTTCTGCCCACAAAGAAATCCACAGTAGTTCTGACAGAGCTCTGTTGAGCTCACTCACTCCCCCCCCCACTTGCTCATTTTGTTTCTCCCGGCACTGCAGGCTGCCCTTTTGTACTGGGCTCCTGCCTGTGTTAGCACCTTTTTCTGCCCACAAAGATATCCACAGCAGTCCCGACAGAGTTCTGTTAAGCTTGCTCACTCCCCCTCTCTCACTTGCTCGTTCTGTTTCTCCCGGCTATGCAAGCTGCCCTTTTGTACTGGACTCCTGCCTGCATTGGTGCCTTTTTCTGCCCACAAAAAAATTCACAGCAGTCCCGACAGAGCTCCATCGAGCTCGCTCACTCCCCCTCTCTCATTTGCTCATTCTGTTTCTCATGGTGCTACAGACTGCCCTTTTGTACTGGGCTCCTGCCTGTGTTGGTGCCTTTTTCTGCCCACAAAGAAATCTGCAGCAGTCCCGACACAGCTCCGTTGAGCTCGCTCACTCGCTCCCCCTCTCTCACTCGCTTGTTGTTAATCTGTTCCAAACACTGATTTCCCACTGCAACCGTGCTATTCTGCGCTGGAAGTGCAAAAACACATTTTGGCCAGGATGTGAAAAATGACAGCTGTACTGTTCATAAGGAGGTGTGAAAAAAATGCCAGTGTTGAAAATCTGGCATGAAAATATTGCAATTTTGCAAAGTTACAAGGGTGTGTGGAAACTGCACAATGCATGCTTCTAACACAGTCATTTTATGGACTTCGTCACCAAATTTTCAACATAGGCATTTTAGGGTCTCTGCTCATGAACAGTGTGTGTTATTTTCTTAATCTGTCCCTAAACCTGATTTCCCACAGCGACCGTGCTATTCTGTGCCGGAAGTGCGAAAACACATTTTGGCCAGGATGTGTAAACTGACAGCTGTAATGTTCATAAGGAGGTGTGGAAAAATGCCAATGTTCAAAATCTGGAGTGAAAATATTAAAATTCATGAAGTTACGAGCGTGCATGGAAAGTGCGCAGCACGAGCTTGTAAAACAGTAATTTTTTGGATTTTTTTCACTAAATTTGCAACATAGGCTTTTTGAGAGGCCACCTCATGAACAGTGGCACTGTCATTTTGTTACTCAGTCTTGAAAGGCGATTCTGTGCAGTGACCACAAAATCACCGTTCAGGACTGAATAGTGCCATGACAGTGACTGAATTCATGAGGAAGGGGTCCCAATAACCTCATGTTGAAAATTTGGAACCACAGTGCCCAAAAATGCCCGAGATATGCACCAAAGCTGAAAAAACCCTATTTATGCCACTGTACAACTTACTGGCATTTCTTCAGTTCGTGGTTGGCTTTGAATAGTGCAGACATGTTCCCAGTCCACTGCAGTTCATCGCACTGGGCTCCGGAGGTAAGTATGGGGTGAGGGGGGTGTGGGGAGGCAGGGTGCGAGAGGGTGGGCGAGGGGTTGGGGAGGGGCAGGAGAGACTGCGAGGGACTGTTTTCTTGTTTTACAGGTTAAAAAAATGTAAAAGACAATGCGGGTCAGTTTTCTTCTTTTGCAGGTGTTATTTGGTAAACTGGCGTGGGCTCCCAGTGTACCACCTGCATTTGTGGGGAGGGGGACTGAAGCTGACGGGGCCTGGCCCCCCCACCGGCACAGAAACAGGTGGGGGGGTGCATGATCCCGAGGGGCATTTGGCACCCCTTCGGCACACAGCAGAAATTGAGGGGATGGGAACATTATGCCAATGGGGAGTGAGCTCTCCCATTGGCAAATTGAACTGGGAAGGAGGGACTGAAGGGGATTGGGCCCCCCATTGGCAAAGAAAGACTGTTGGGGGGCACATGATGCCAAGGGGGATTGGGCACCGCCTCGGCACACCACAGAAACTTGGGGGTGGGGACATTATATCAACAAGGACTGGGCTCCCCGTCAGCAAATGAAGGGGGTTGGGGGCATGCGATAGGGGGATTGGGCACCCCCCCAGCTCTGAGGTGGCCGCATAGAGCTGCCATGTTCCTGGTACTCTTACACCAGGTGAGGTACCACCCTGCAATGACAGGTCGCTCCCTCATTGCAGCAGAATTGCTGATGCTGCAATGACGAGGTAACCCCTCATTGCAGAGGCCAAATCGTTTCAAGTTGGTGGCACTTCTGCAGAACCAGTGTCATCAGAACACTGGGCCTGCTTTGGGTGCACACTGCCAAACCCACAAATGCAGTGCTGGCATTGCCCGCCACACTGCCGCACTTTCACAACCTGCTTCTCTCCTAAGCTGCCACATAATGTTTCTTACGCATGCGCGCAAGCAAACATAAAAATCAATATGAGTAGCCAGGTGGCCTTTAGAAAAAGCTTTTATAAAAGATGCAAAATAGAAATAACAGTCCAGACACTTTTTCCTATATTCAAATAGGTGTTAATAGTTGTACAATGAATAAGACTATATCCAAGCAAATCTGAATCTTTCTGAAAAAGATCCAAGATGGAATAAGAACCAGGTCAGGGTCAGCTTCACTTATTCCTATTTTTCTTTTACCATAAAATGTAATTTTTTGCACTCCCACTTGTGGGATGCGTGTTATATGCACTTTTGCATTTTGTGATTTTTTTTGTATTCTGCTATTAGTGCCTTTTACATAGGGGATCTTTCATTGTTCTTTTTGTTCTCCAAATGCATTTGTTGTTATGTGCCTACCTTCCCTTGCCCAAGGACACACACACCTAGAAATGAGCTGTCGGCCACTAAGTGTGCATGCTAGGCTAAACAAAATTCTAAATAATAAATAAATTCCTGGATGGAGTCTTTTACTATCCTGAGTTTTCATGTCTCTGAGGTCAGGCAAGGGAAGGCTGGTGTGAATCTGCTGAAAACACAAGCCTGAACACTTGCTTTAATATACAGCCAGCTATTCTATCACCGTGGTTACTGAATCCCTGCATTACATAAGCTCTAAGACGTCTGCCACAATTCTGGGCTTTTTTTTGCCAGAGGAACGTGCAGTGGTGCACGTGCTCCCACAATCTATGCTTCTGCTTTTTCAGAATTATGCAGTTTTACATGATACACTGCAGTGTCAGTTGCAAGCTAAAAAGTGCAGATGTGCTCCCAGAGAGTACGATTCTCCAGGCATCTCTGTGTCGTTTGTTAGCATCTGGCAATGATTTCTTGATGGATGTTAGTACTACAACCATTTTATTTCTGCTTTCCTTAATATTTCACTTATTTTCTGGAGTTCATTAAATGCCAATAAACATACAGAATTGCAAAATTAAAATATGATGCCTACAATTTTCACTGATACAAATTAAGAATAAGACACTTCACTACATAAATGTTTTTCTTAGCAGAGATGAACATCACTACATTGTGAGTGAATGTGAAGTTTAAAACGAAGTCAGCAAGCAGCAGTCCTTGTATTTCCCAGCTGAAATACTGGCTTTGAGTTATTAGTGCTTTGCTCCTCCTTGTTAAGTGGCTGGGATGGGGATTCTCTACATGATGCAAACCCAATATAATCCCCACTTGAAGAGTACAGACATCATAAAGAATGCCCTCTTCTGCTTTAGCAATACATTGTCTGATTAGCTGTGCTCCTGTTTATACTGTATGTTGCCTGTGAGACCATGTAAAACAGTCATGAAGTGTACAGTGGAAAGGAACATTTTTCTGCTTAATGTTATGGACCCCGAACAAGAGGACGGGACTCTAGAGACAAAACTGAATTCAACCTTGCTAAACTCTATTGCTTATTAAAACATTGATACCCGAAGAATGTAAGACCACTCTTATAGCAGTAAGAGAGGTCTCAGCACTGATAATGATATATTATTGAGTGAAGTTAATCATATGTTTATTTTTGGGAAGGCAGGCAAGTACATTATCTACCTTTAGAGCCAACATCAATGCTGCATAGCAGTTATCCAGCTGGAGGTAGGAGAATGCTGGAAGAGCCACATCCCTCACTTCCATGACCAGCCCAGCTGCCCTCGCATCCCAGGGTGAGACAATTGGAGTCCACACATGAACCTGTGTTTCCAAGGTGGCAGGGTGTGGGTATGGCACTGGTGCTGCATCACTGAGCTGGTCCTTCCCAGCACATCTGAGAAGGCATCCAGAAGCATCAGAGTCTGCAAAAACAAACTAGAAACCACAGTGCATTGTACAACAGTCCTCAAATATTGCAAGGGTGGTAGGGCCTTGTGCTGCGACCTTGTAGACAGGTTTGCGTACAAGCTCTGGAATCTGTTCTTGGGTTGGCTAGCAGTCTGAGCGTATTGTAGAGATGAGATTCTTGTGTCCCATGAAGGAAGGGTGTAGGTTACCTGGCATTTTTGCAACAACCAAAGAGTAGTGCTGATCTTAGCTGTGAAGGTGGACATTTTCCCAGCCTGCCAGCCCAGTGAAAGTTGCTCATTTTAAAGGTGTGTGTGTGGGGTGGGGGCATGGAAAAAGGTAAAAAATACCAAAACATTATAGTTTCATTCAGGTTCTCAGTACACTTCTAGGACTGGATTATGTGCCACATAGCACTCTCTACAGATTTAGTTGCCAAATGTGCAGTGAAGATCTGGCTTTGGATTCAGTACAGTACATTCAGCATAAAGAGCTTTCATTCACACAAAGGCACATGTCTTGGAGGAGCACCAACACAAGGTTGCTGCAGGTACTTATTTCTGTGAATGGAATAGTATGGCTTTTGTACTTTATGGAGACATCAGCAGGGCTTTAAATGTGGGGGCAAGGCTGGTTTAATAAAAACAATGTTTTTTATTTACAAACACATTCTTATATACCCATCAACCTGTCAACATTTAAAAAGAATGAAAGAACCGCTGCCTTCTTGAACTGGATATATACAGTTAGAGGGGAATTTACGAAGGACAATTTGTGGTCTACAGTGCTGCTGTGTAGCGCAGTTGGCAGCTGTTTGCTGTAAACATGTAAATCAGCACCTCACAAGCTGTGAGAGGAGAGAATAATCAGCACGTTGTTTATCAGCAAGATACATGGTCAGATCCCTTTAAAAAATAATAGCTCTGATACATGATTCAAATAAACTGTCCCAACAGTGATGTGCTGGAGTGAGTGAAATAGTTCACACAGTGAACTTTTAAAATAAAACACTGGAGTAATATTTAAAGGCATTTTCTCTGTACCTTAGCAAAAAAATAAAGGGAATCTTGCAAAAAAAATAAACCCTAAGAACACATCAGGACATGGTGACTGGCTGTGTCCCAGGTCTGGGGCACATGCAGTACATCCTAATAGGACGTGACTTAGGTATGTTGCAGAGAGGAGGTCAACATTGAAGGACAGTAAAAATACCATGCCTTGCATGCCATGGCTGTGGCAGGTTTCATCATCAGCCTCACCTGAGAGCAGAAGTATCATGCACATGCTACCATCTGCAGCTGAACCAGTGCTGTTTATTAAAGCAAAATTGTCATAGTGAAAGACAGCCAAGCTAGCAATGACAGGGAATCAAACCCCTAATGTTATACTGTGCTCTACAGCTTTGTCAGAGGGCTCTGCCAGGCATGGAGACACACAAAGGTGGAGTCAAGGTAGGCAATGAACCTAATGGCTTTGGGTCTTGGCCAACACAGTGGAATATCCTGGTGTTGGGTCACATGATCCGAGGGACAGCCCATCAGAGTAAGGTTACATGAGCAAATGTCTGCACTCTGCAGGAGGTTTGCAGGGTGTGTAGCTGGTAGTGACGCAGAAGGTCAAGGAGGAAGACAGTGGAGTGAGGCACAGGAACAGAGAGATGAGAAGAAGGAGATTGTCCTTATTGTGACTGCTGTCTAATGGTTACATGTCATAATAGCAAATGTGTTATGGTGATCACTATTATGGCGAGTGTATATCGCTGAAAAGCAATTCAGCGATATACACTTATAGGCAACTGGGCACACACAAAACATTAAGTGCGTTTGCGTGGGGAGCTGTGCCCCCCCCTGCACCCTCCTGATTAATGAGTGTTAACTCCAGGAGTGTGGATGTTGGGGAGGGGGCACATCCCACTTATAAAAACAATTTAAGTTCCGCAGCCGCAGGAACAAAAAAAGATCTTCACGGCCCCCAGTCCTGAGCCCAGGGCCTGCTCCGTCAGAGCCAGTCTCTCTACCCACCACACCACATGGCTAGCTCAGCAGAGCAGGCAAACTAGAGGGTTATAACCCTCTTCCCTATCCCTCTCCATTCCCTCGCTATTTACTGTATCCGCTAGCCTTTCCCTTCCCTCACAGTCACAGTCCTCACTACCCTGGCAGGTAGCTCTTGATAATAGCGCTGCAATATGGGTTGCTGTTTTGATGGTCGCCCATATACAATCGCTGTTATCACTGGATACACTGTTGGTGTACAGTACTAAAGAAGTTCTGGGGCATCTGGGTCAGCTAGCCATGACGTTCCTACAGGGGGAGCAGGAAGCATTCTGTGTTGAGTAAATGGTGCAGTTGAATTGATGCTGGCAGAATTTATCATCAGGCCCACCAGGCACTGAGATGCACCAAGGTGCATGCTGGCAGAATGCAGCTGAATGAAGCACCATGTTCTTTCAAGGCCAATTGTATGTCCCCACACCCTCCCTGGGTTACTACCTGGTCAGCAGCATGGGATGCACTGTCACAAACAATGCTACTGTCAGCTAGGAAGGAGTGATCAATGGGAAATTATGGGAAAAGGTTACTGGACCACCAGGTAATGTGGCATGATGGCCCGGGGGGGGACTACTAGACAACATGGGCTACTGGACTCTGGCGTAGGTGGATGGGGGATCCACTAACCCATATGGATACACATTGGAGTTAGGGATGGAAAAATTGCTGGCCCACCAATAAACAGAAAATGTGAGAGGGGGGCTAAGGAGTGGAGCACACACCCAACTTGGAAGTTTGTTTGCCCAGAGCTGCCACCATTGCACACTGTTAGGCATAACAGTATGCACCAGGCATATGCTGCAGTGCCATGCTGTTCCACAGTTGCCAGTGCATACCCAGGCTGTGCTGGGCACAAACACTGTTCCAGGAAAGCCAATTTGTATTGCACCACAGTCATGGGGTGGGAGTGGGAAAGTCATCCACCTGTACCCATTCTGGTAAATAGCACATTTGGTGAAGGTGCAAGTTATACACATTTTTCCACTCTGAGAGAGAGAGAGAGAGAGAGAGAAAGATATAGATAGAGGGATAGATAGGTAGACAGACAGACAGACAGATGTATACATAATCATACATCGACCCCTATCTACACTACTGGCAGAGTTCCTGTGCTTCATGCAGGGGTTAGCATGGAGGATGTACTCAGATTGCCACCCTAACAAGTCCTAAAAGATTGTTTAGTATCCAGGACAACATGCAACAGTCAGACCCAATTCAGTTTATATTTAATTGTTTGTATTTTCTCCCTTTTTCTTAATTATTGAGGACATTTGCATGAAAACAGGATCTTTTTTCCTATGCTCCCTCTGCTCCTCCCACTTTTCCCTTCATTGACAGATGTGAAATGTGACAAGTGTTAATAGGCTCCATTTCTTCATGATGAAAGAGCCAGAAAAATATGATCCACTCCCTTAAAAAATTTGAACAACTCCTTCTTCTGGGCCAAGGTCGATAAACTAAAAACAGCACATTGAGAGAGGTAGCTCACAGACCAGACTATGTCATGGATCAAAGGTAATTAAAGATCAGACTAACTGAACAAGGAGTGCTCCTTACACCAGCAGGAGAAACTTGTCCACTTTAACTAAATGGTCTGCGAGTAGTACAGGAAAGGGAGCTAAATATGTACACATTGGAAGAGAGAAGGGACCGGGGGGACATGATAGAGGTCTTCAGGTACATGAAGAGGGTAAATAGGGGAGGAACAGTCAGGGTGCTTTGAAGGAAGGAGGAAGGGGCCACTAGAGGGCATGGGTGGAAGCTGGAGGGGGGAAGATTCAGGGGAGAAAGGAGGAGGTGCTACTTCACTGAGAGGGTGGTGGAGCCATGGAATGCACTACCTAGGGGGCTGGTGGAGGCAGAGACAGTGGAGGGGTTCAAGAGGGGGTGGGACAGGTACAGGGGAAGGGTTCAGGAAGCAAAATACAATGCAGCAAGAATATCCGGAACTGGGAAGGGAGAAGCCAGAGAAGGCGAGGGGGACAGCAAGGTCAGCACCCAGGGTGGGGGCTGACCAAACAAGCAGACACGAAAGACCATTAGGCCTATTCTGCTGGCATTTTAGTATGTTAGTATGTTTCCTAAAGTTTCACAATCTCTTTGGAAAGGCCAAGTGCCAGGAATTCTAGTTGGTAACCAGGTGGTCAGGAGCAAGGACTACAGATCTGTGTGTAGGATCAAGCCACTGGATCTTGTTAGACATTCCAACTGGAGTAGAAGCAACCAAGGTGGTCTGCAGCTGAGACTCAGGAGATCCTGATACCAAAACTCCCATGGCCAGTCTAGAGAGCAATCAGGATGTGTATCAATTAGTCCCTCTACTTCTGGATAAGTACTGTGTATATAAAGGGGATGAAAAGGCATACAGGAGCTACTCTATCCATGGTTGAGAAAAGTCATCCCTCAGCAGGGTCCCCTGCAGAGGAGGATGACCTCAAAACAGCGACTGCATAGACCACTCATGAGATGCATTCCCCACATGGCTGAGTGTCTCCTCTAGTTGACTGCTGAAGTCCACTGTGTGGATCATTGCCATCTCCAACTGATGTGAATGATCCAGTTCCCATGTCCTCAGAACTACTTGGCATAATCTGAAGCAATGGATTCCCCCTGCTTTTTGATGCAGATCACTGTGGTCAAGTTGTATGTGCTGATCTAGATAACCTGCTCCCCATAGGAGTGTGTACTTGGTCAAGGCCAGGTGAACCACTCACACCTCCAGCAGGTTGATGTGCAAGACAGACTCCATCAGAGATGAAAAAACATGCATTCTGTGATCCTACAGATGTGCCTTCCAGCCAATGAGAGAGGCATCCATAGTCAGCTGCAATGTGGGCATGGGTCAAATGAATGCGATTCCTTCCTTGAGGTTCTAGGATGCCAGCCACAAACATCGAGCTGCCATCTTGGGCTGTGTCACCTGAACCAACTAAGACAGAAGGGAATGTGTCTGTGACCACTGGTGACACAGACCTCACTGCATCGTTTCATGCTTTAGGTGGTCCAACTCATGTCAAATGCCATGGACACCATGAATTCCAGCACCTGGAACAAATTCTTCTTCATCTGCAAATGCCCAGTCAGAAACAGCTTGGCACAGGACAAGATGTTCCCTGGCCTGTCATCTAGCAACCAAGTTCTTTTTCAAGGAATGGTTGCTAGGTGAGTAGAACAAATTATCCAGCGAGATGGTCTACGCAAAGTCCATTTCTGGGTTCAAACATGAAACACAAGGAAATGACTTAGAATACCTCAGAGATCAAGAATGGCCTTGAACTTGAGTGTGACTATGACTCTTGGACTGGGAATGGCAATACTTCTGCTTTTTGTAAGTCCCCGAGGAACAGCACGAAACTTCCCAACAACTCCTGTCATTGGACTATGTATGTTGAGTCAAACATAGTGTCAAGACCATAGTTGGAGTGTTGTCACCATAGATCCCACTGAGGAACTGATGGAACAGTGTGTTGAACTCACGATCATCTGTACACATTTCAAGCTCAGATGTGCTGATGTCAATCAGAGTGAAGTTTTCTCAGTGCTCATTGGCCCAGGCCACCAGTTGATGCAATTGCACTACTTCAGAAAGTACTTTTTGCAAACAGGTGGAAAACTAGACCCCTCAATCCCTATATTTTTGTAAAGCTAATTAGTTGTCCTTTCCAGCAATATATTACATTTGGGGAAAATACATTATTTAACAGGCATTTGCAGGGCCTCCAATCCATTTCAGTGAATGTTAGAATAAGAAACCTAGGCCTGTATAATATTTTATTCACGTTCGAAGTGAATTCCATGGAAAGTAACCCCATTAAATAGCTTTCAGGAATGTATTACATTGGTGGATTGAACCTGAGGTTTGGTGCTGCCAAAGCTAGCATGCTAGTGAAACTCAGTTTCCATTCTGGGCTCTGTCCTAGTCCCATTTGAGCCCCCTTATCAACCAGGCTCTAAATAGTTGACCTCTCAACCCCTTCACAGTTTTAAAGCACATTAGAGTCCAATCTAACAATGTACGTCATTTGTGAAAAACGTTATTTATTGGTTAATACAGGTCATGGAAGTCATTGCGACGAATATTTAAATATTTCAACTTGATCTTTAATTTTTTTAGATTTAAGAGCTAATATTCCGTAGCTGAATCCAAACTATCTTCAAAATGACTGCAACTGGAAGTAGCCCAACTAGACAACTTTTCAGAACTGTATCACACTGGTGGATCGGACTTTGGTGCTTAGCATCATTAGGGCCCTATAACTTTCTAGTACATCCCCATAGTTTCCATTCCAGGCTTAATCCAAGTCCCTTTGGGCTCCTTATCTCCTAGACCTTAAATGGTGGACCCTACAACCCTTACATTTGTTAAAGCTAATTAGTTGATATGTCTAACAGTGTATTACATTTGAGAAAATGATGTCCTATTGCAGGTAAAGGGTCATACAGCATCATGGCAAACATAAATGTGAAAATATTTTGGCTTTTCCATGCATTGATACATGTTGATATACATCAATATTTATTTTCCCATAATGGGTTTTAGATGCTTTTTTTAATTTTCCAATTTTTGGTTCACATAAAACATTAACAAATGAAATGGCATAGGTAAGTAGTAACTCATATCAGGGCATGGTTTTCTACAAAATTAATGCACTTCTTGGGTGAAGTGTAAGACATGAGGTCAACAGCCAAGTACCTTTCAGGGCACCCAGGTAGTGTATTAATTCTCAAAAAACCCAAGCTCTGGAATGGGTTATTGTGCTTATGAAATGGAAAACGTGTTTTTTTTTTATTTTGTTTTGTTTTTGTTTTGTTAGGCTCTTTCAAGACAGAATATGTGAGTTTGCTAACAAAACCTGAATACCTTTGAATGACTCTGGGGGGCATCTTTAGTTTGAAGAAACCTATGCCATGTTGTTGGTTATTGCATTTAAAAACTAGAAAAGTTATTATTTTAATACAAAAGGTGCTTATTTTTATTTAACGAGACTGTTGCTGCTAGGTTGGTTTAGGTAGGTTACTTACAAACTGTGCAGTTTCTATGAAATCATTCAACAGTTAGGTGATATGTGTTTTTTTACCAATGATGTGTTTAGGTATGGTCACTTTCTTAAACCCCACTTTGTAATTTCCAGTAATTTGCAGATTTCTAAATGTTTGCACGGAGGTGACAACACTTGAAATAATGTTGACCACTATATCCAAAAATACTAGTTGCACTCCATAAAGCATGGCAACACCCTTTTCTAGTTTTAAAAAATATGTTCTATTCCTATTATTGGGGGACAAGTAATACTGTCACAACTCAGGTACGTGTACTGTAAGGCCACAGATTTTATTCTACACTGTAGCACAGCTAATATACTCAGAGCAGATCACTGTAAAATAGCAGATTCTGCATAATAAAAGTGATGCAATGAAAGAAATGCTTTTATTGATTATCAAACATTGCAATTTTTTTCTATTTAGTGTAATTTGGTGGTTTGTTATGTTGTGTATGAGGGTAGGCAGTCTGAGAAAAGCAGTGCCATCTAGTAGTGAAAACTGTGAATAACAGTTAAAAGTAATACAGCCATCTAATGGTGGTCTATGGCACAGCAAGTAGATAAGGTCAATAGAGTACTCTGACCTCCCAGCTAGGGACATTGTCTTATCAGCAGAATGGCTAGAAGTACTGTCTTTTGGGACACAGGCTCTCTTATGTTGTATATGAGACTAGGCAGTCTGTGAAAAGCAGTGCCACCTAGTAGAGAAAGCTGTGAATAACAGTTAAAAGTAATACAGCCATCTAGTGGTGGTCTACGGATAGCAAGTATATAAGGCCAATAGAGTACTCTGACTTCCCAGCTGGGGACATTGCCCTATCAGCAGAATGGTTAGAACTATTGTCTTTGGAACACAGGTTCTCTAGTTTGGTTCCCAGCAAGAGCAGAAAAGTCTGCCAAAAGACAGGGGACAGAAATAATACGTTGCAAAAGATTAGCCATGCTGAACAGCAGAATGGTACTGTCTTCCAGGTCATTCTTGTGTTACCTTTAAAATACTGCATATACTGTACAAGAAACTGCTGCATTTCCTCAAAGGTTGGGCTACAGCTTTGCTGGTTATCCTCCAAGTCATCTTGTTTTCATGAGTGGCTCCCTGATTTTCTGCATTTTTATCCCCATCCCCCCGGCTTCGTATGGTAGAAGAAGCAGAATTAGCATTTATATAGCACTTTTTGTACACATTGTCTCACAAAGCACTTTACAAGCAATGAAAAACTGGTCGTGAAATGCACAGTGATACCCTTTCACACACCATCACCCACACACAGCCCTGGACAGTTGCATGAACTGGTTTTATGGTAAGGGGAATGTTGGCCAGGATGCCAAGGAAAATCCCCATCTCTTGCAAAAAGTGCTTTTGGTATCTTTTACTTCCACTTGGATACCCACCAGGACAGCCAGCCCCAGAGATGGTAGAAAGGACCTCAGTTTAACATCTCATCTGAAGGACAATACACCCCAACAGTACAGCACCACCCTTGTACTGCACTCAGCTGCCAGTGCTTTATGGTATGAGCCCAATCCAAGTGTGGGACTAGAACCCACAGCCTTCTGGCCCAGAGATGGATGTGCTAGCAACTGAGCCGTGCTGACATCCTCTGGTACCTCTCAATTCCTTCAAAATCTTCAGAATCACAAAACAAGCTGTTTCTCTTGTCTATTAATGGACCTAGCACAGTATTTCTACTGTCTTACAGTTAGTCACACAAATTAGTGCTTGGTGAGATCCTCATTAGTGGTCAAAAATCAGGAAATCCCCCTCACTGCTCTCCAATTACACCACAAGAAGGCTGCTTGACCTGTATACTTTATAAACAAAATACTCACAACAACCAATTTTCGTAAGTAATTTTTTATTTAAAAATGTCATAGCTACAATAAGTTATAACTTTGGAATTTATACTGTATATGGAACTTTTAGCTCCACCCCCACATTTTGCATTTTGATTTTAGTAGTATATTTTTAGTTAACAGTGTTCCTGCATATCCAGCCTGTCATGCTGACATACCGTTCCTCATTTAATTATTTTAAAAGTTAATAAACAGTCACTCAGTAATTTGATTAAGTTAAAAAACATTTCTATAGAAAATATATAAGATGCCCTTTAAATACTGATGTGGAGGCATCCATTTTGTAGACACAAGAGTGTTCAAATAATGCTACACTCTCTCCAGCACTAACAATAAACAGTCAAGCTGGGAAGAAAAAAATGAATACTGATAGAGATCCTTTTGAGCTACAAGACTGACTGTTTTGGCAAAACATAAAAACTGAAAGACTCTGAAAACAGATATGCTTGAGGAGAAAGCAATGAAGACTAAAATACTATAATTACAACTGAGATACTGGGACACTCAAAAATGCAAAATGCAAATGTTACATATTTACTTGCAACCAAAGTCACAATCCCAATACAATCCCAAGTGGCACAACACTGTCTAAATGCCCTGGTGCTTTGCTCTATATGAGCTCCGTGAGGGGTTCCCCTGGGATATGAAGTTTAGTTACAAATACAAAATGTGGCATTTGCATTTCACATTTTGGAGTGTCCCAGTTCTGACTACTGTAGTCTTCATCTCTCTCTCTCTCTCTCTCTCTCTCTCTTGGAGTGTGCTGGTTGAAGAATGTTTTTGATACATTCTGGGGCTTGCTACCCCTCAGTGACACCAAGTTACTGACTGCAGGAGCGTGGATCCAGTCCTCTGTGTCACACAAAAACAGAACCCTGCAAAACAAATGTTTTACTTTAAAGGAAAACCAACATTTGGACCTGAATAATTCTCTAAGACTAGTAGGTACCAACTAAAAAAATTGCCCTAAACATTGCGCAAGTCATCAGTATTTAAAATTTAATACAATCATATTTATTACATTCACAGTGCCCTGCTGAAGGAACACCCAGGAGGCAATTAGTGAACTGGGCTGAAACTTCCACAGTGGTATCAAAATGCCAAAAAGATACTTGTCAATGAGTAGCTTAACTAATTAGAGACAGATAGGGAGTGTGTGCATGACTGGATTACCATAACCTTCCTCCTAGATCCAAAAACATAAGGCTGGTACCGAGGGCTATGACATCTTCACAACTCTGTGTCACAAAAATGCTGCCTACATATCAGTATTTTTCAACTTTTTGATTGAAGACATTTGTTCAATATAAGCTAGCAAGTCACCTATTTGATTACTTGAATAACTTTTAATATAACTGAAAAGGGAATGCTACATGTCCTCTGAAGGCATAAAACAGTAGTAAATTAAATGTTTCTTCTTATTTTGGCTAGACTGGATAAATAAAAACTTCAGCGCCCATCTAAAATACTTCATGTATAGAAATAAATGTACAACTTATGTGAATTAAATTTTATACAGACTATATGATGCTATAATTTTCTGATACCCCACTTCCATCCCCATTCATTCCTACACCCACAAAATAAAACATTGTTAAAAGAAAACACAAATGAAAAATCTCCTAGGACAATGGACAATAAAATTAAAAACAAAAATCAATAACGAGGAAAAAAAAACTAAACCTATAGATGCAAATTGCATGACAGGAAATGCACAAACAATGGGTTATGGGTAGAGCTTTTCCAGAATTTTCTTTTGTAAATTCTAAGACTAATATTGTGAGTGCAACAAATACTGTATTACACGCCAGGTGTAAGCGTAATTTATATTCTGCATCAGAGACAAACTACAATAGTGGTTTTTCTCACATTCAGAATTTGACCACTCGCCTAATCTATATGAAAGCCTGGGGCCATAATAGTAGTGGTCCATAGAAATTGGATACCAAGCCGACCAGCAGCATTTTGAAAATATACATAAAGTAAACAAGTTAAAGCTGTGTCATGTAACTGCCACGGGCAGCAAATAATTTTATTACCGTTCTAGTCAGCAAAGGTTAGCCAGCTATCCTACGTAAAATTAGCCTGCAATATGCCTGGCACCAGCAGCATATCCAGAAAGTAAACAAACGTTGTGCTAATAAAAGGTGGTCTACAGACCGCTGAAGTCAGGCCTCACCATCAGCTCAAATCGGCAGGGTTCAGTTCAATGGCAGTAATAGTGTTCCATCTGTCAGTGTTAATCTGGGGACAGATTATGTTTGTAGGACCACTACTGTCAACAAAACATCCAGCTATCCTGTACGTTTAGACAGTTATGTGCTGCTAGATGTGTCTTACTGTATGTGTTATCTCGCGCAGTTTGAGTGAGAGGGCTGCGAAGCAAAACAGTGGTTCTGTCTGCCCAAACTGTGCAAGATGATTCTTGTACAACAGACAAGTACCAAAGCAAATATAAACTTATTATACATCACCTGAGTTAGTTATGTGATTTATAACAAGTTTTAGCTTAAATTTAATTTTTATTTGAAAAGGGGGAGCGTAATTCTCCTCCTCCTGCCTTTGAAGTGATACGCTTATCTTCAGTTTTGCTGCACAAGGTGACAACTGTGACCAGGATAACAGGTCCTGCAGTTCTGAGTTCTGGATTGACTGAAGCTCTCTTAAGTGGTTTACTATCTGTGCCACACAACTGGACTGAAATTAATGTGGCCAAAGAGCGGCACAAAGCTTCTCATCTTCACACTGATCATGCTGACATTCAATTACAGCAGCTCATTATTCACTGGTGTTTCCAATGTCACTATTCACAGGATGCAGTTCATTCACAACTCTGGCTAGAGCTCTGACCCATACTAGGTTACTCTGCTCACTCTACTTCTCAAGATTGTTCTTCACCATCCTATCCTTCTGTAAATTTTGGTGACAATTTTGAGAACTCATTCCAAGGTCCTGTATGGACTTCATTTGGTTACGAATGACTCTTTCCCACTCTGAGTTGTTTCCTACAGCCAGTCTCTGCAGAACTTTTAGAACAGAACTTTTAGAATTTATCATTTTCATATTCAGGCTTACATTCTTTGACACTGAGACCATTAGTTGATATGCTCCAAGCTGTGGACCAATTTTTACCAGCTAACACTCAGAACCATGAGTCATTATATTTCTTTTTCACGTTGAAAGTGAAAGCATATTTGTTCAGACATGATTCTGCTTCATAGCAAGTCTTTTTAGTTTACTTGCCCACATTTCAATAATCTTGTTTTCATTAATCAAGACCTCTTAATGAAATTGATATTCCTTATTTGGGCCATCATATTGTTAAGTAGCTTACGATACTTCAATGTAATGAAATTCATGCATGCTCAGATTCTTGTCATATAGATAAAACACAGCTGAAATGTACTGGAAACTAGAGTAGGGAGTATAAAAGCATGGCTTAACCAGTGTATTAAATCCAGTCAGGTTCAGGTTTCTATTCTGCCTTATGAATACAGCAGTCTACTTATCTTCTTGAAACAAACAGGAAGTTATTGTGAACAGCCATATTGCCACTCCAGTGACCCCAACTCATGTATTTCTGTGACATGACTTATCTCTTTTTTTTTTTGTCAGTTAAATAGAAGACATATATGAAAAGGTTTTCAACCTGGGTCAGTCCAGTAGTGTCACAAGTTAGAAGGACAGATGCTGTGTGAAGCAGTGTAACAAAATGAAAGGAATTCCAGAGCATATTTAATGAAACAAAAAAAAAATTCCTTGATGTTCAGTTTACTTTCCCTTTGACTAGTGAGTAAAGTTTGACTCCACCCTTAGCTGATGGGCACAGCTCCTTCCAGACATCTTTGTTCTCTTCAAGTCTCAGAACATCCTAGAAACAGAAACAGAAACATCAACAGTTCCATTAATGTACTTTCCAAACTGCTTAATACATGCACTCCACACTGGAGAACCATAGACTTAGGGCTAGATTCATAAAGAGAGCAAAAAAAGACCCACACGTGCAGAAAAAAGGCTTGCCAAATTGCAGAAATGCTAGTGCGGCATATTCAGAGTCAAAATTTCTGCAGGTTCAGAAAATCACAAAATAGGTGAGCTGCGGAATTCCGCAAGTGCTGAAAATCCACAACATGTTTTCCGCAGCTGCAGAAATAATATAAAAGGCCCAGCAGACAGAACAACAGCAGGTGATCCATATTAAGCGGAGCAGGAGACACTGACAGTCTTGCAAATGTTGCAGCAGAACCAGCATTCCCAGCAAGGCAAGCAGCCAGTCCCACAACTGGGACCACGGTAGCTCCACCTCTACCAGCAGGACCCTGCACCCAGTGTCTGTTGATTGTGTCTCTGAGTGTTTCTTTCTCCTGCGTCTGTAGCACACACTTCTGGCTGTTACCACCTCTGCCTCTACTGCCTGTGGGACTCTTTTATGGGCTGCACAGGGTCATGTGGTTGTGCTTTGTTGCCTTTCAACGGAAATGTGTACAAGTTTTGGTGTAGCAACTGACATTAGTATACAGCCCACAGGTTTGCTGTTGTTTGGTGCCTGAACCCCCACTATGATCGTTTCCCAAGTGTTAGTACACTGCCTTTTGCTCAGGGTGAGTTACACCTCACTCTCCTTGGTGCAGCATGTGTGCAACATTTTTTCTGCAACTGCAGAAAAACAGTGGCTGAGAATAGCCTCAACAGGGATATGCCATACTTTGCTATGCTATTTTTTTAACTGGAATTTTCCGCAGTCTGCAGTGTATTTTTTGCACTGCTGTGGGTTTTTTGTGTATATGACATTGCAATTACCCCCTTTTTCCGCAGCTGCAAAAATGTTGGGGACTTGTTAATTTCCCCTTCAAAGTGTTTTGTGAATCCTGCCCTTAGTCTTACAATGCTGTGATTTCTAGGTGGAGTGGAAAGAGCAGAGGAGTGTGGTATAGATGAAAGGGATGTGTTATCCACAGGGGAAAAAGGAGTGTGGTGAAGGTGAGAGAATGGGGTGCAGACGGGAAGACTTGACTGCTGTAAATGGGAGAAGCAGTGTAATACGTGTGGGTGAATGAAGAAGGACATGCTGTAGGTGGGAGGATTAGGTAACACAGGGTGCTGGAGGAGGAGCTGGGTGTAGGTGGGAGATGTGGCAGACAGTGGTGTAGGTGGGTGGGTGGCAATTGTCTGGGGTAATGCAGGTAGCAAATGGGAAGAGTAAGATGCAGATAACTGGAGCTGGGGTACTATGCATGTAATTGGGATAACCAGAGAGCAAGTAGGGTACAGCGCGCAGGTGGGGAGTATCATGCAGTTAAGCTGTAGGAAGCAATTGTATCAGAGTGTAAATTGCTAGAGATAGACTTAGGGGCCCCGATTCCAGAATGGGTTGTGACTGCTGCAGAGGACTTGCAGCAGGGTGTTTGACGCAAGTGCCAACTTGCATCAAACACGCTATTCCAGAAGCCAATGCCGCAAGTCCCCAACACTGCAAAATTAGCCCATCTTCCCATTGGTCTAACTTTGCATCCATGGGGGTACCCTTATTATGGGGCTTGTGCCAAACCTTTGGTCACAAATGCACCAGTCCTTCTGGAATGGCTCAGAGTTGCGTCAGAGGGCTTTGGCGCAGTTGCGGCAAACTTTTTGTGGTGGACGCAGGGCTTGTCGCAAACCATGTATCCACCTTCTGGAATCAGGCTCAGGATGTTCATATGAACACAAGTACATGGAAGAAACAGAACTGTATTGTATAGGAGTGAGTAGATTTTTGTAGGCAAGATGTATGGAGGAGAATGGTGTTGGAGCAGAGGAGTGTAGTGTAGACAATAGGAATGATGGGGCATGGTGTTGGTGGGATGTGCAAAAGAACACAGTTGAGGTGGGAGATATGGTGTAGGTGGGGAACATAGAATATGGAGTAGGTGGGGGGAGTGTGAGGTAGGTTGAAAGAGTGGTGTAGATGAGAGAGAGATGGAGGGAGTATGGCATAGGAGGAGGAGAGTGGTACAACTGACCTTTGCTTCAAAACCTGGAAGTAGCAGGTTTATTTTACCAATTTGCTATAGGTAATCTATTTCAGAATAGCTTCGAGGGCTAATGCACCAAACTGTGAACTTGGAAATCCAGCAGACCTGGGTCTGAAACTCAGTCACCACATGCATGCTATGCGACCCTCAGTGAGTCACTAAAGCTCCCTGTGCACCTGAAACTGAGCTTCAGCACAGTGTGCCTTTCCCTGCCAAATGATTTATAAAATAAAACAGAAAATGTTCCAGTAGATATTGTTTTAACACAATCTACACATAAGACATTGTTGAAGTTATAAACAACTGTAAAACTCTTCCCAGGAACCCCTTTCTAGAGTACTTCTTGGGTGCTGTAACTTGAATCAGACAGCCATCTGACTCTGGAAGGCACTGGAGCACCTGCTTACCCTTGTGACACCTACTTGTAACCCAGGTTCCCTTCACACCATCTATGTTGGTATCAGGGGATACCATCTTCTTTCTCTTATATGTCTGATAATGGAAGTCAATGGTTGTTTGTAATTCATAGTACATAGTGTATTATCGGTTACCCTGCTGTTTTGCAAGGTTTATGCCTATTTCTGTCACAAATCAGACCAAGGCAAGCTTGGAGATAATATATTTCACCTGTTTATATATGCCTTTTTTTCCCCTTTCCAACCTGCCAGATAAGCTTTGTAGAATGTGTGTCTGTATCCATACAAACATCTGAAACGTACTGGCTTGTAAATTTGGAAAAATTTAAGAAAACTTTCAACTATAAAAAAAACAATGTAGAACTATCTGCAGCAGTTTGATATTTAGGACTTTGTGATGGATTGCCATTTAGATCAGGCTATAAGCCGGTAAAAAAAGAAAAACTGTGAGATTCTTGACCAATCAAAACTCAAGTTACTAGGCCCAGAATGTTCAGTTCTCAGTGACAATACTTTTAAATAAGGCATTCAATCATTCAGTTTTACTGAATGAACTGACAAAGGAGCTAACAGCAACACCACCATTAGCAAAGATGTACAGTATATGGCCTCTCTGTGAACTGGGGCAATGCTGTTAAAATTTGATGCAGGTAAATATGATCTTCTCTTTCAGACAGGTAAAAAGGGAAAATCCAGGTAATTACAGACCAGTTATCCTGATACTGATCCCAGATAAGATCATGGAGCCCATTATCAGAGACAGAATTACTATGCATCTGGATAAATACACGCTAACAAGGGGAAAGTTACTATGGGTTCCTTGTCATGAGGACCTGTTGGATCAACCTGACAAGAGTTCTTTGAGGAGTTAACTAGGGTCATGCAATATTGAAGGGATCCCAGCATAGGGGAGGTATACTAAAATGGACAGGAAACTATCTATGTAACAGAGTACAGAGGGTAATAGTACACAGTAGTTTCTTAGGGTTGGACTGAGGTGACTGTAGGAGCACAGCACACACAAGGTTTTGGTACTAGCATCGCTGTAATTCTTTTCTAAAATATCTTGATGAAGGAGTGGTGTATCAAATAATCAGATTAGCAGATGATATAAATACAGCCAGCTTTGTCAGCAGTGAGAAGGAGGGTACTGGGTTACAGAGGGACTTTGGGACTGGGTAAATAATAGACTAGTGTGGTTTAACATGGATAAATGCAAAGTTATGCACTTGAGTACCAAAAGCAGGGTCAGAACATACACGATAAAAGGGATAAAACGTATTAGAGCAGGAAAGAGACATGTGGGTCATTCTAGATGGGATTCTGGAGCAGGTGTAGTAAAGATGGCCAGTAGGAAGCTTGGATGCATCAAGCAGAGAACAGAAAACAAATCAAGGTGATGATTATGCCACGGACACTTTGCTGAAATAATGACTACGCCGCATTGATGAGGCCAGACAGGACGAAGCAAGTCTATAGTTTGTCATTCTCAGCCTTGGCTCAAACAGATGTAAAAGCCTGTACAGAGAATGAATTTTGTTCTACTAAAGTATTGTCAATCTTTCCCCTGCACAATTATTTAAATACCCATGATGCTTTGCGCTGGGTTTGAGGTGTTATGGTGTACGTGTCATGTTTGCAGAGATTTACAGAAATGAAACAACTAAAAAAGTAACTTTCTTCTTATATCCTTTATGGATCCCACTTTCTGCTCTTCTTCCACACTGCTTCTCTGGTATACTACCTCTGAGGGGATTAAGTACCTAATTTGCTCTGAAGAAGAGGCAGGTAAGGGTATATGATTTAGATGTTTAAAATAATGAAGGCTTCTGAGATGGACTCAGGTAAAATATTTGCTGTAGAGCAGGAAAAAAGAATAGGGGACAAGAGCTGGAGCCTAAGATTTGAAAATAATTAAAGAAATATTATTTCCCTCAGAGGGTAGTATGATTGTGGAGAAGATTGTCCCATAAGACAAATCAAATCAAGATCAACTGGAGGAGTTAAGCACAAGCTGGATTAATTCCTGAAGAGGTTAATGGAATAATACACCCAGAATTTGCAAAAACATATGTTGTGCAGTGTTTTGATTTGTGTGTGTAGTCCTAGTGTGTCCTTCCCATTGTCTACTATTAGGATTTTTTTCTAAATTAGCCTGCTAGTTTTATAGTAGTTTTACGACCCCTGGGGATCTTCATCTCAGCAGAGTTTATTAGTCTTCTAGCTCCTATAAAGCTTCCTATCTTATGTGACAGTAATGTCGCCTGGCCCATGGATTCAGCAAGCGCTGCTTCAGAGTCAGTTTACCAAAGCAGAGCTGTGTAACTTTTTTTATCCACTGAGCACTAATGGCTACATTTACAGTTTAGCAAATATCTGAGGGGCTAATTGAGTGGGTTATTCTGTAAGAAAAAAAGCTTGAGCCGTTACTAATTATAGCATTGATGATCTGAGGGTGATTTCTGTGCTTTTTGTGGCTGTGTGAAGTTTGTGAAAATTAAAAGTTTTAAAAAGCAAAACATTCCTGCTGGCTACACCTGACACACACATAGAAAACAAAAATATTGAATTAGAGCTATTTAGCAGCAGCCAGAACATTAGACTCCTGTCTCTAGCACTTTCTGAATTGGTGGTCCTGGACACATAACTGTCACATGGAACAGGACACATTGTAGGAAAAAGAAGAGCTATAAATCTTGCTGAGATGGAGATTCCCAAGGGGCCAATAAAACTACCATATGACTAGCAGCCTAATTTACAAAAACATCTTAATAGCAGACAAAGGGAAGGACACACTAGGGCCCGGATATTCAAAGGGGTTGAGCATGGTGCAACAGCGCAACCCTGCATTTCTCCCCGATGGGATATTGGAAAGGCTGCCAGACACAGCGCAAATCCCAATGCGCTGGGGTGCAATGTAATTGTATGCGGTGCAGATGCAGGGGGCATGCCCATGCATATGCGGCACAACCCGATATTCAGCCCGGGATGTGTGGCATATATGCTGGCCAACCCTGCATTGCGCCGCACAGGAGGGCTCAAAGTTAAGCCCGTGAATCGGAGGAACAACTCCTGGCCACCCACAGGTGGGCTGCTGTATTGCAGGGTGCAACACAGCAGCCGCCAGCTGTGGGTGGTCACCTGCCCACCCGGAACACCATCCACAAGCACCCATAATGCCCTGGTAGCCTAGTGGCAACCCCCTCCCATGTCCCTGATCACAGTAATTTGCTGTATAATAATTCCTTGGTGATCCAGTGGCACCCCCCTCCCTCCCGTTGTCATGATAACCATTCATTCCCATGAATAAAAGCTCTGGTGATCCAGTGGTACCCCCCTCCCTCCCACTGCCGCAATTGCTGGTACCTTACTGTAATATTAATCCCTGGTAGTCTAGTGGAACCCCCTCCCTCATTGCTGCGATCGCGGTACATTACTGTAATAATAATTCCTGGTAGCCTAGTGGAACCCCATGTCCCTGATCAGTACATTACTGTAATATTAAGCCCTGAATGTCTAGTGGTACCCCGCCTGTTGCCGTGGCGTGGTAAAGTTCCATAAAACAATTCCCTGGTGATCCAGTGGCACCCCCACCCTCCCTCCCACACAGTACCTGCCCACCCTGTCAGCGGCAGGCGGCTGCAACTTCCCCGCATACCGCCTGGCCCACCAAATGACAGGTACAGTATCAGCTGTAAACCCATTGGTACAGTGTGGATTAATGGGCTTACAGAACATATGTACTAGACAGTCCCAAATATGTGAATGACTTCATTCACATATTTTGGACTGTCTAGTACAGTATGCCCTGCAAGCCCATATTGTACCTGTCATTTGGCGGGCAGCCGGTGGTATGCGGGTGGTGCTACTGGATCACCCGGGAATTGTTTTACAGAGCTTTACCATGATCGCGGCAACGGACGGGGGGTACCTCCAGACTACCAGGGCTTAATATTACAGCAATGTGCCAGCAATTGGGGACACAGGAGGGAGGAGGGTTCCACTAGTCTACCAGGGATTAATATTACGGTGATGTACCAGTGATCGGGGAGACACAGATGGGAGGGAAGTTCCACTAGACTACCAGGGAATTGTTTTAAGGCATTTTACCACAGTCATGGCTATGAGGCAGGGGATGCCCTGGGACCCCCACTGTGCACACATCATGCTGTGCAAGGCACCAGGCACAATTCGCCGGACTGCCCTGCACAAGGCATGCAAATGGAGCCATAATGACATGCAAATGGCCTCATTTGCACCTTGCATATATTATGGCCTCATTTGCATGTCCTCTGCTGAATATCACAGGTGATGCACCAGCGTGATTGCATTTGCACTGGCACATAACTGTGTTCCCTATCTGTGGCTTGTGCCGGAGCAGTGCCACTGCGCCAAGTTCTGTCCGTGACATATTCAACGGTGCTGTGCCATGGCACATCACCATTAAATATCACCTGGTCCTGGTCCTGGCCCTGGCGCATCCCATTTGCGCTGCGCCCAGGCTTGTGCCCCTGTCAGGTGCAGTCTGAATATCCGGGCATAGGACTACACATGCAAATCAAAACACTCTGCACTACATATGTTTTTTGCAAATTTTGACTATAAATTCTCAAGAACCTATGTAAGAATATATACATATTTTTTTTGCAAACATGGACTCTGAATTCCATCCTTCATTCAGAATGGCGCTACTCTAGCTGGAGTGCGGCTAGCAAATCAGTTCTCTGTCTTTTTTTACCTGTCTTTTGATGAAGACAATATTTGTTGATTCATGAGCCTCTGGTCCTCCAATTTGATAGCACTGTTTCACTTGTTCTGAGGTCAGGGAACACCTGTGAAATAATATGAGGCATTGATTTATTTAGAAACATGAATGCATATATTTCTTCATGAAAATAGAATCATTTCAGGGCTTTCATTTTTTTCCAATAAAAGTTTTACTATTTTCAGGCATTATACATAATTTTCATATAAGGTGCAAAGACATATATGTATGTATGTATGTATGTATATATATATATATATATATATATATATATATATATATATATATATATATATATATATATATATATATATATATGTGATTATTTTAATTTAGATAGTATAGTTAGCAAAATCATTTTAAAACAGAATGAGTACATACAGCTTCATAAGTATTTTCCTTCGTATAGACAGTAATGTACCTTGATATACACTGAATTCATATAAGTCAAGTTCATTAATTGTATTTTGCTTGGAATTTATACATAGTCCTCTTTGGTCCAATCCTCCACTCTTTTATTAGATAGCCTCTAAACTGGTTCATAGTCTGTGAAATTACTATTATTGTAAAGTGCACTCATAAAAAGTTGTTTCCATTCCAACTCTGGAAATACAGATTGTCCTATGCCCTTTTGTATTCCCCAACTCTCTCTGCTGCCACCACCTCAGGTGGCAGGTTGTTCCAAGAGTCCATGACCCTCTCCATGAAAAAGTACTTTCTAACACTGATTCTGAATTTACCACCTATCAGGAGTTAATTGTGTCCCCCTGTATGCGTAGCCCTGTTTTCATGGAAGAGATCTCCGGTTTGTACTGCGTTTATTCTGGATTGAGTGAGCAAGCCAGTTCACCTGCTCCACCAAAGGCATCCTGGATGGATTTGTGACAAGCATCATGCATCTTTAGTGTCAATGAGTGTTTCTAAAATATTGGTTTCAATCAGGGATTAAATGGGGCAGGAACCCACAAGAACTTAATTCCCCCACCTGTTACAGAACTGCATGAGAGATCTTGCACTTCTGTCGCCTTCTCTATTTAATAGTGTGTAAGAGTCCCAGCATCTAGAGATCACAGTTTCTCCACCTACAAATCTAGAGGAGAGAGTTCTCCCACCAAAACATTTCCAGTTCAAACATTGGTTTAAATATGTAATTCTGCTGTGTGCATTTCAAGAACGTGCTCCAGCACAATAGGGGGAATCATTCAACACAACAAGGGTTTACCAAAGGACGCTCATGCCAGATTAATCTCTTAAAACTTCTATGGCAAAGTCAGCAAAGCGCTAGATGACAGAAACTCGAGGGATATCATTTTTTTGGACTTCTCTAAGGCATTCGACAAAGTCCCACATGGGGAACTGGTTGATGCCTTACTAGATCATGGGATCCATGGGAACCTGTCCGTTGGATAGATGCATGGCTATCCAACAGGAAACAGAGGGTATGCATCACAGGTTCATACTCAGAGTGGGCTGATGTGACCAGTGGGGTGCCTCAGAGTTCTGTGCTGGGCCCATGTATATTTAATATATACATTTCATCCATGAAAGCAAAAACAAGTGTTTGGGGGATCTAAATTTGCTGACAATACTAGGATCGGGCTAGTTGTAAACAATCATGAGGATGCAAACATCTTGCAGTCAGCATTAGGCAAATTGGAGTGATGGGCTATGCTTAATAGAGTAAGCTTCAATACTGACAAATGCACCTAGGTAAGAACAGCATGAAGGCAAAGTATGTACTGGTGGGGCTGATTTAAAGGAGGTACTCGATGAAGGAGACCTGGGCATAAAGATTAGTAATGACCTTACTTTTAAAATGCATTGCAATCAGGTAATCAAGAGGGCTAGCAGCATGCTATATTGCATAAACTGTCATATTACAAGTAGAGACAGGGAGGTACCGCTCCCACTCTGCACTTCACTAGTGAGACCTCATGTCGACTAATGTGCCCAGTTTTGGGCACCAGGTGGAAAAAAGGAAATAACAGCTCTCAAAAGGGTTCAGAGAAGAGCAACACATACAATAAAGGAGGTAAAAGGCAAAGAATACGACAGGACTGGAAGTATTAGGGTTGTACTCCCTGGAATTCCGTAGGCTAAAGGGGGATTTGTGTCTGATCTACAAAGCCTTATCAGACACAGTATTATGGGATCAGTTAGGCCTGGTTCTAAGAGACCAAGCATACTCTACAAGAGCACATCCGCTACACTTATGAGGGGGAAAAATACCGTACAAACAAAAGGAAATACTGGTTCAGTACAAGAGTGGTCAGGGTATGGAATGGACTCCCAGTCAAGGCAGCTACTAGCAGGAGTTCAAGACCCAACTAGATAACCACTTGACTGCAAATAGTATATCAGGGTACTGCTGATACAACTGGTGAGTTATAATGGACCCATGGTCTTCAAAGAGCTCTGAAATAACCTATGAAACATGTTTTTATGGAGCAAGGGAATATGTAGACATAAAAATGTGCAGTCCTCTGCCAATTGTGTGGCAGCTGAGGGGTACGGGCTGAACCCGTGCACATTTTTACTGAGGAGCTACAGAGTGGTTTGTTTGATTTACATCTACTAAAAGAAAAATAACACAAAAATAAATCGAGGTCTTTCCATGTGTATACCTGACATAAAACTCTGCACTTGCTCTCCCTGCACTGGTGTTGTTGCGTGCGATTCCCAGAAGCACAGGTCTCTCCAGCGTTTCTAATGGAATGTTTACCTAATTAAGACAGAAAACAAGACGGGTCAGAGCTAAACCTAATATCCTGTTGTCACCAGTATCAGATCCGGAGATTGGGTCAGTAGTTGAGCAAGTGCTTTGGCTCATGATGGAGGCACACGTTGTTGTTGTAGACAGTGTCAGTAGCTTGGCAGGTTGCACTCTTGACTTTGGGGCATGAAAATCAGAAGGTCAGTGCTGTGGGTTCTATTCCCACACCTGGATAGAAGGATGCTGTGCTTTTGAGGTGCCATCTTTCAAATAAGACATTAAGCCAATGCCCTTCTGCCCATCTGTGGTGGCTGTCCAGGTGAAAGTTCAAGATTCAGTCAGACTGGACAGACTCTGTGGGCCAGATTTTCAAAGAGGCTTATGACATTCTTGGACTTTTGCAAATCCAGCCCTGTGTCTTTATCTATCCTTACCTTTCTATAATTCTGTTGCACTTATCGTAAAGGTAGAGGATTTTCTCTGGTGTTGTGGCAGCAACATGTCCCCTGTCAATTGCACAGGTGCATGTAACCTACCCACCTCTGAGACACACCTGGAAAATGTGATGTAAACCAAATACTGGATGACCCAAAATAAATCATAAAAAAAAAAAATTAAAACAATCAGTATAGGTAAAGACACATTTTGGACAAAGGCCACTCTACTGGTTAAAAAAAATATATTTTACAATATGTTTACCCAGGATAGCCTAAGATGCAATGTTCCTCAGTTCCAGTGGAATCATGAATTAATCAGATTTTACAGGACAGAAGCACTATGCAGGGAGTATTTGGTGGACACTCACGGTTGTTGCTATCTCAGTTACATCCCTGGAATGACAGCAGCCAGGTTTATGCTCAGATGACGCTGCAAACAACCATTCTGTGACTTTTGCATTGGAGGGCCAGTGATGGTTTGTATTTTGTATTTATTTGTTGTACCAGGAAAAAACTCTATTTAAGCAGTGCTCATTTACAAGGAAGTCTTGGTTAGGTTTAACAGGCATAGGGATTCTGGCAAGGGAGTTTCATGCAGTTGGGAATCTGTGACTGAAGGCGAGGTTCCAGTTTTATATGCAGAACCATCAGCTCGAGTGAACCAATGGAGCATATGGATCCAAGACAGTCTTGCAGGTAAGCCTTGAGGACAAACACTGCCTCCCAACTGCCTATCCAGTTTATGGAGTGACCACAAAAATTCAGTGCAGGACATCAGCCTTACAGTTGTATTTTTTTGACCCTTTGAGTAGTCCACATGCTCCGAGACAGTTGTGTCTAGAGAACACTGGTGGTTCAGCAGCAGAGGTTGACAGATGGGAGACCTTTAGGCCCTACTACTTGCCATGGCTCCCAACTGGCAAAATGTGCATCTTTGGAACCTTAAAACAGGAGTTTTGGGGGCGGGATGAAGAAAATGTGAGTTTTCTAACTTAGTTTGTTTACGAAGCACCCCCTTTTGGGGATGTTTACTACTGTAACCTTCTCCACCCTGATTGCCATTTTTTGGGAGGTTGGGGGTTTGCCTGCCTGCGGGTTGGGTGGAGCCAGTGCCCCAGGGATAGTGTTTGAGGGAGGTTATTTGGCGGATTCGAGGAGGCTGGAAGGAGAGAGAATGGAGATGCACAGTGGGACCGGTTTGGGCTCAGTGGTTCCTTGTTGGGGTAGTCCACTCGGGGAAGGGCAGGCCGGTGTTGTGGACTGGGCATGTCTGGAGCTCTGCCTGTTGTGTTTGGGAGTTGCAGCCTGGAAAGTGATGTGCGCACCTGCATGCACCGCAGCACCAGGGTGGGGTGTGCCTAGTGTTCAGTAGGATGTAGTGTCAGGTATCGAGTCTTGGGTGGAGGGGACACTGTAGTGTGGCAGCCTGTGTCATGGGGAATGTGTGGCACTCCACCCAAGTGAGGATGGCCTGCAGGGAGCATAGAGGTCAGCTGGTGAGTCCCCTGGATTGTCCACACCCCAGATGTGCTGGGATGCCAGGGGTCAGGCTGAGTAGGCCCTATTTGTCAGGCTGAAGTGAAATCAAGGCAGGTGCTGCAGTTTGTGCTTACAGTCACCACAAATGTGTGAGACGAGAGAGCGATAGGCCCAAGATTCAAGCTGGTGTCGAGGCCTAGGAGTTCTGGTAAGGCTGAGGCTGTGTTGCTGCCATCAACTTCTGGTTTGGGAGCCATTCTGGTTCTGTGGGAACTCACGGCAATAAGTCTAGAGCTGTGGCTCTGTGCCACAGAATACTGTTCTTCAAAGCCATGCCCCCTGCTCCCAGGAACAGGATGTAATGTTTTATGCTGCATTTTAAATTACATTTTTTTTCTTATTGTTAAAATAAACTTTGGAGTGAGCCTCATGTTGCTTTATGAAATTAACCCTTGCTGCCAGCTAACATCTTGTCCCCATAGGCTTGGGTTTCGCTGCCCTCCTGCACCCTGTTTCAGGCAATGCCCAGTGACCGCCTCTGGGAGATGAAGATGGACCCAAGTATGCGTCAGCTTTCTTATTCTGGATGTGTTGTTGCTTAAGTGGTGCCTCCCCCCCCCCACGAACTTTCCATCAGGCCCTTAGACATCAGGGATGGGTGGCTACATTTAAAAAAAGACAGAACAGTGTTTTTCAATCCTTACCTCATCTCGTATTTCTCCTAATATTGAAAAGAACAACTCCTGGACAACTAGGTCTGCTGAGAGATCCTCAGGGGTGATGGATTCTTCCGGAGTGCCCTGTGCAACTGCCTGAAAAAAAAAATCCATACACTTGTCATTGTATGGCCCAAGGTAAGGCTCATAAGAGTTCCCACATTCACTCCGATGAATGGGTTCTGCATCATGCTGATGTCATAGTAAATTCCATGCTATACGTTAACAGCAAGGCTGTGGTAGCAAGCATCAAGCCTTCCACACACTTGATGCCAAACAAAAGGGTGAGCATGTGGTTTGGGTTGTATCTATGTCCCATCTATTACAGATAAAATGATGGAGCTCCTCTCTCCTGAAACATAGTCTCAGTAACAAGTGAGTGTCTCCATATTAGGGCGTGTGTGTGTGTGGGGGGAGACTTGGAATACAGCAGTTCTAGACACAAGGCTATCTGCAGGTGCAGGGGGGGTCCTGGTGATGCCTTCAGCAGTCTCTGCTGGGTGGGAAAGGGGTAAGGCTCCAAATATTAAATACTGGCTGAAAATCAGCAGTATTGTAGTTCTGCAAAAGTAAAAGCACATGTACAAATAGAGAAACTGACTACAGATCTTCCATGAAAAATGTTGCCATAAAAGGCTCTCTGATGCTCCCAGACTGGTTAAACATCTCCTGGAAAGGTCTGATTTGAGATCCTATTTCCAGCAGAAAAGCTGGGGAACAGATTGTTTCTAGTTTCAATGGAAGACTGTGTGTGGATGGGATGAAAACTCTGTCAAACCAGCCCATAGAAGCTGCGGGGCTGCATTCAGTGTAACAGTGTCTTCGTATTTTTATGATTGCTGCCTCTCAAAACATACTGTATAATCATCTAGATAAGTTCTTCTCTACTTTTCCATTGCCCTCTTCTGCCCTTCCTACTGATTTGGTCTGAGAAGATTGTTTCTGTTCTTGCTGTTTTGCAGCACCCTCAGGTCGATTATGCAGTGTTACTGCACCCTATGTAAGTTACTTTGTGTACATTAATAAAGGAATAATACACAGCAGGGTGTTTGTCATGCTGGGATAATGTCACACCTTGGGAGGTTGGGCACGGGGCTGCTAGCCAAGTGTGTCCAGTATTCAAGCAGTGACGTTATCCCAGCACAACACACACCCTGCAGTTCATTATTACTATTATGCAATGGCTCTGCTATAAAAAAACAAAACAAACAAACAAAAAAAAACAAATTACAAAGAACATGTTTAAAATTAGTTTTTCTCTTTATTTTTACGTTCGCATGCCAAGACGCGCAAGGAACGCTTTTGAACGAGTAGCAGCACTTTGGAGGTGTGCCTCCCTTCAACCACTGCTCCATTGAGCAGGCGTGGGCGGTCCTGCACCATTGGTGCGGGAGCTGTGTATGACAGCGGTAGTCTTCGCTTCAAAGAAAACCACCGCTGTCATACACAGCACTGGTAGGTCTCACGTCCCCCCCAAAGCTTTGGTGCCATGCTGGGAGCCCACCCCAGCGTGGCAAATGTCCCGCATCGTCTGCTGACGGGGGTGCCCAATCCCCCATTGGCTCCACGGCCCCCCCAGCCATCCTTCTGCCACGCTGGGAGCCCACCCCAGTGTGGCAAACGTTCCACATAGTCTTTTTTTCCCACCTGTAAAGCAAAACGGTCCCACGGCGCCTTCACAGTCCCCTCCCACAACCCGCACCCACCCACTGCGCTCCCAGCCTCCCCACCACCCTCACCCCATACTTACCTCCGGAGCTCGCGCGGATCTTCGTGGACCGGAACACGCCTACACTCTTCAAAGCCAACCGCGAACTGAGGAAATGCGGTAAGCTGTATAATGGGCTGAATAGGGTTTTCAACTTTATTGATATCTCAGGCATTTTTTGAATTTTGCACCAAATTTTCATCATGGGGTTTGGACCTTCAGAATGATGCCACTCGTCATGGAGCTATCGGGCCTGAAGGGTGATTTCGCAGTCACTGTGTGAAATCACCCTTCGGGCCCGAATAATGCCATAACAGTGACATCATTCATGAGAAGGGGTCCCAAAAACCCTATGTTGAAAATTTGGTGCAACAATTCCTAAAAATGACTGTTTTACGAGTGTGCATTGCACAGTTCCTACGCAGGCTCGTAAGTTCGCGAATTTTCAATATTTTCACTCCAGATTTTCAAAATTGCCATTTTACCACTCCTCCTTATGAGCAGTACAGCTGTCATTTTTCACATCCTGCCCAAAATGTGTTTCCGTCCATGTAGTGAACAATGGCGCAGTCGGTGTGCGAAATCAATGTATGGGACAGATTAAGAAAATCACAGTGACACTGTTCATTAGCAGAGGTCTTAAAATGGCTATGTTGAAAAGTGATGAAAAATCCCTAAAATGACTGTTTAAATACGTTGCACAGTACCTTGCGCTTTCGTAGGTTTCTGAATTTTTAATATTTCCACTCCAGATTTTCAACATTGGCATTTTACCACACCTCCTCATGAGCAGTACAGCTGTCATTTTTCACATTCTTCCCAAAACGTGTTTCCGCCCATGTAGTGCACAATGGTGCAGTCGGTGTGCGAAATCAATGTATGGGACACAGTAAATGAATTACGAGCGTGCATTGCGCAGTTCCTACGCACACTCGTAGGTTTGCGAATTTTCAATATTTCAACTCCAGATTTTCAACATTGCCATTTTACCACACCTTCTTATGAGTAGTATAGCTGTCATTTTTCACATCTCACCCAAAACATGTTTCCGCCCATGTAGCGCACAATGGCGCAGCTGGTGTGTGAAATCAATGTATGGGACACAGTAAGAAAATCACAGTGACACTGTTCATTAGCAGAGGCTTTAAAATGGCAATGTTGAAAATTTAGTGAATTCCCAAAAATAACTGTTTTACGAGCGTGCATTGTGCAGTTCCTATGCACGCTCGTAAGTCTAATTTTCAATATTTTCACTCCAGATTTTCAACATTACCATTTTACCACACCTCCTTATGAGCAGTACAGCTGTCATTTTCACATCCTGCCCAAAGCGTGTTTCCGCCCATATGAGTCACAATGGCACAGTCGGTTCTGCGAATCTATGTATGGAACACAGTAAGAAAATCACAGTGACATTGTTCATTAGCAGAGGCTTTAAAATGGCAATGTTGAAAATTTAGTGAAAAAAATTCCTAAAAATGACTGTTTCTGACGTCGCTGCACAGTACCACCGCCGCTGTGGGTTTGCAATTTTTAATATTTCCACTCCAGATTTTCAACATTGGCATTTTACCACACCTCCTCATGAGCAGTACAGCTGTCATTTTTCACATTCTGCCCAAAACGTGTTTCCGCCCATGTAGTGCACAATGGTGCAGTCGGTGTGCGAAATCAATGTATGGGACACAGTAAGAAAATCACAGTGACACTGTTCATTAGCAGAGGCTTTTAAATGGCAGTGTTGAAAATTTAGTGAAAAAATTCCCAAAATGACTGTTTTACGAGCGTGCGTTGCACAGTACCCACGCACGCTCGTAGGTTTGCGAATTTTTAATATTTCCATTCAGATTTTCAACATTGGCATTTTACCACACCTCCTAATGAGCAGTACAGCTGTCATTTTTCACATCCTGCCCAAAACGTGTTTCCGCCCATGTAGCGCACAATGGCGCAGTCGGTGTGCGAAATCAATGTATGGGACACATTAAGAAAATCACAGAGACACTGATCATGAGCAGAGGTCTTAAAATGGCTGTGTTGAAAATTTGGTGAAAAAATTCCTAAAAATGGCTGTTTTACGAGTGTGCGTTGTGCAGTTCCTACGCATGCTCGGAAGTTTGCGAATTTTCAATATTTTCACTCCAGATTTTCAACATTGCCATTTTACCACACCTCCTCATGAGCAGTACAGCTGTCATTTTTCACATCTTGCCCAAAACGTGTTTCCGCCCATGTAGCGCACAATGGCACAGTCGGTGTGCGAACTCAGTGTATGGGACACATTAAGAAAATCACAGTGACACTGTTCATTAGCAGAGGTTTTAAAATGGCAATGTTGAAAATTTGGTGAAAAAATTCCTAACAATGACTGTTTTACAAGCGTGCGTTGCACAGTTCCCACGCACGCTCGTAGGTTTGCAAATTTTCAATATTTCCACTCCAGATTTTCAACATTGCCATTTTACCACACTTCCTTATGAGCAGTACAGCTGTCATTTTTCACATCCTGCCCAAAACGTGTTTCCACCTATGTAGCGCACAATGGGGGTAACAAAAAGGTCATGCTGAAAATTTATTGTGCAAATACCAGCAATCGCACATGGCATTAGGGTAAAGCAGCATACGTGCCAAACACCACTGCAAATACCTGCAAGCGAACGTTCGGCATTGACAAATGCTTGTTCTCTGTGTAGGGATATGTTTAGGAAAAACAGTACGCAGTTTCTGTTTTTCCCACTAGATGGTGCTGCCAGTACACACTGTCTTCTGTCTCCACATGTTTTGTTCTACACAGACAGGTCTGTGTCTGTGCCTACCTCTCTCAACCTTTTTTTTTTTTTCCTCTTCTGTGAAAGAAATTCTGCAGCATGGCTGCTGAGTCGATCCCAAGGACTGCAGGGACTCAACCTATTTGCGAGAGAAACTAGAAGGGGTCACAGCCACACACAGGTCTCACACAGGTCTGTCTATGCCTATGTCTGCCACTGTTTTTTTTTTTTTTTTTTATTGTGTAACATATTCTACTGTTTCTTATTTGATCTGAGCAACATGGATGCTGAGCCGACTGGTGAGAGAAACAAGAAGGGAATGCATGCCACACAGTTAGGAAATGTTGGCAGTCCTCGCAACAGCAGATTTTAAATTGCGATCTTAGGCCCGCCAGCACAGCAGTTGGTTCCGCTTACCGCGCGCGACAATCCAGGTTCAGGATCAGACCTGGGGGCTGGAGTTCTGGCTGGGGAGAAGGATTGTGTGCCCTGGGGCTGTTCTCCTTCTCCGGGGGTTGGGTGCGTGTCCAGCATATGAAGGACTCCTGGTGGAGGCTGGGGGGGGGAGCACAAGTGCTGGCGCCTAGTTTAAGAGGGGCAGGGTAGACACAGGACATCGTTGCACATCCCCGCCCCAGGGCAGTCCAGAAAAAACCTTGTTGGCCACCATAGATGACACACGTGCCTGGCATCATGGCCTTCATGGCTCTAGCCTCCCCACTAACCGATTATGGCTCTGATGAACCATCCAAGCCCAGAACCATGCCCTGGAGGGGAAGCCAGGGAGGCAATGCCGGTGGTTACTGGCACCTTTCCCGTCAGAGACAGGCTGGATCTGGGCAACAGCCCCACCCTGAAGGGGTAAGTCAGGGAGTATCAGTTTTGGGTAGGAGCGAGATAGTGGTGTGCAGGATTGAGCCGAGGGCTAGGTGGCCAGTGGCAAAAAAAAAAAAAATTGTGATCTTAGGTTCATTTTCAGAGGACTGGGGAATGGGGGAAGGGGGGGGCGGTCATTTCTGTTAAACACTCTCTTTGGGATGCGGGTTAGTAAGAAGCTGCAGCCACTCATGGTCCATGTGTCAGTGGGTGAAGGTTTCAGAAAAGGATTTTTTTGGGGAAAAAAGCCAAAACAGTATGGAAATAAAAGCCGCACAGTCTGCTACCTGTGAAAAGCAGACACTTGGTTTCTGCTTTAGACTGAGGAGTGGGGGGCTGAAGGCAGTGATGGCTTTTATTTTAAGGAACTACTGCTGGGTTTTTAAGTGAATGGGGTTTTCTGTGTTTTTATCTGCCCGCTTCTGTTACAGTGGTTTCTGGTTTCAGTAACTGACTGGGGATCTGCAAAAATCTGGCAAATTGTAGAGCAGGCATGCCAAGTGTGGGCCACGTGGTCATGCCATATGCAGTGATTTATTTTACATGTGATGTGGTCTTGTTGGTACCCAGACTAGATCCATGATGTTATGTTAGGATAACAGCATGGGTCCAGTCCCACACTGATTAATCAGAGACCAACATTCTTTCTTGCCACTGAATAATAAATGTATAATCACTGGTTAGTGTAAATAATATACTAAAACCAAGCATTTTCAAATTCCATAATACACGAATGTGTATAACAACCCATATAAAGGATACTTTGTCACTGCTGTCTCCAATCGACCATGCTAGATTAATTGTAGGGCCATTGTGGAACTCTGCTTCCTGTTTGCAACAAACTAAGTTAATACTGCACCTTTGATTTCAAAAACAGTAATTATAAAAAATGTAAAAAAGAATTACTTACTTTGCTGTTTTTTTACACACTCTTGGTGTGTGTTGCTTTGCGAACCACTCAAGCTTCGCTCATGTGGTTCACTGAGCAACACACACCTCGTATTTGTAAAAACAGAAAATCATAATGTGCTACTTCTTATATATTATTCTCTATAATATTATACTGTAGTGGCCTTACAGTTAGAGTGCAAATGCTGCTCTATGTTAAAATCCTATTTTTCCATGTCAATTATGCGGCCATCCCTAGACAGAATAGCCGATGGTTTGGCATGCGTGTTTTGGAGCACAGGATCTCTGGATCCTGAAAATATTGTATTGATTGGTTCAGCGGTATAAACGTTCTAGAAGACTGAAAAGACATTAAAGTATATTTTTTAAGACTTTGATAGCTCACCTGCAGCTCAAAGACAGCAGACAGCTGAAAACAGAAGCTTTCAGCTTCGCTACAGTTTTAAGCATGAAGATGACGCATTATCATCAGAGATGACCTGAAATCATCCAAGCAGACTACTAAAGCAGTAGGTAAGACTAGAGGGATGTTGGGGTGTATTAACAGGGGTATCACAAGTCATAAAAGGGAGGTAATAATCAAGACACTGGTTAGGCCCCATCTGGAGTACTGCGTGCAGTACTGGAGACCACACCTGCACAAGGATATTAACAAAATGGAGGCAGTTCAGAGAAGGGCAACCAAAATGGTGCAGGGACTGCATCAGAAAACATATGAAGACAGATTTACGGAGCTCAATATGTATACCCAGGCCTAGAGCAAAGGAGGGAGAGAAGTGTGATATGATCGAAGCATTCAAACATCTTAAGGGCATTAACAAGGTGAAAGAGTCTAACATGTTTCAATATAAGAAAAAGGACAAGAGGACACAGCATGAGATTAGACGGAGGTTGATTAAGGGGCAATATGAGAAAGTTATTTTTCACAGGAAAAAGTGGTGAATGCATGGAACGGCCTACCATAGAAAGTGGTGAATATGAATACAGTGCAGGGTTTCAAACAGGCATGGGGTAGGCATAAGGGAGCAAAACAGATGAGTATGAATAGATAGGCCATTGACAGAGTAAATTCCTATGGCACATTCATAAGGCAAAAAAAATGGGCAGATTGGATGGGCCTTGCAGTCCTTATCTGCCATCAATGTCCATGTTTCTCAGATGCCCTTGATAGGTGGTTTTAATGAAAAATGTTTTGTTTTTACATTATTAAGAAAAGAATATCCCATTGTCACATATGTGCATAATATTTTTTTCAGCATTCTATTTATAACGTGTTTTCACATCAACAGCAGCTTCACATTTTTATCTTGGAAGACTAATTTTTAAAAGTGTGTAAATTTCTAGTGCTTGTGAAAGGTGCTGGATTGACAGCACCAGGAACTTGAAGTTCTCTGCTTATCCACATGATAGATTCAGCTTGGGCGATCACAGTGTAAGCTTCCCCACTCTGCCCCACCTATGTGTCTCAATCCTGCCACAGAGGGACCACCACATAGGTGAGAGAGTAGTCAGACTCCGTGTCCAGTCAGTTCCTGGAGTTGTGTTGGTGGTTTTGTGATGTAGACACCTGTCTACTGGGAACTGGACTGACATCACCACAACTTATTTCACATAGGGCACTAAACTGTCCTCAGGTGATACTGGCTTTTGACACCACTGACCTGTGCTGGATTTGAACCTGTGACCTAGAGGTAAAAGGCTCCTTAACCCACTACCAATCCACTGAGCTATCCAGTTCCCCTTTAGCTTGAACATTTTTGATATACTCCATTTTCATTGCTCTTTGTATTCAGGAAAACAGATTATGCCAACAGTCTATGACCTCTCGGATGCCAGATCAGTAAGTAATAGACTGATGGTGCTAGCCCAACCCCTTCACAAGTGCCCCTCCCTCTAGGCCCCCAACTGACAAGTAAAAGGTTCCCAGTCCCACTGTGGGTACTCTTTCTCCCTCCCAGCCACCCACTCAATAAGTAACAGACTAGCAACAGGTACCCAAAGCCACTGCCAGTACTCTCCTCCCTCCCGGATGCCTGATCGATAGTAACAAACCAGTGGCAAATGCCCAACTCCACTTCTGATGCCTCCCTTCCTCCTGGCTGCCTGACTGATAATAACAGACCAGCAGGTGCCAAACCCCGCTGCTGGTAACCCCTGCCCTCTGGTCACCTGCCCCCATCCTGTAAAACAGTGTACAGTATAATAAACTAACCTTTGGTTCTGGGTGACCTCCAGGGATATCGATCAGCCCAGGGGCTTCTCCAACCTGTAGACTCCGTTGAAGGAACACAAAATAATCGTCAGCTGTGTGCAGCATGGCTCCAACTCCCAGGGGCTCTGCCAGGTATGCCTGAGTATCCCCAAAATCTGCCCAGCCTTGCTTCTGCAGGTAGGATGCATTACTAGACCAGTTAGTACCAATGAAGTCCCTGTAACATGTCAATCCAAGGTGGAATTTCAGGATCCCCCTCTCCATTGCCACGGAGTGAATTCTGAATTTTGCTCCATTGAACAACCAAGGCTGCTCCTGGCAGCGCTTTTGCCAAATCTCCTCAATTTTCACCTTGTGCTCTGGTAGCTCCCGGCAGTTGTATTTGGCAGACAATTCCACTTGAACTCTGTCCTGTGTTATCCCCTCAGGGAAGGGGCTCTCAAACATGATTGAAATTTCTGGATCCATTCTTTTCTTCGCTGTGGAACCCCTATCTGGACTCCATCTGCAGGAGAAAAAAATAAGTAGGGCTGATGATTTTCCAGACTGTTTCAGTCTTTTTTACGTTTCCTTGCCACAGGCAATGCAAATTTATTGGTATAAGACTTTGGGGGCTTGTTTTTTAAAGTGAAAGGCAACTAAAACACGAGCTGCTATACTTGCAGGATTTTTAATTGCTTACATCTGGCATGGGTTTGGCGGGATTTTGGTACCCAAAAATGGACACATTTAGCAATTCTGCCCACACTCATTATTTAACACATGCAAAGTGCTTGGCCATCTCTTTCAGATCTGGATAATACAAAAAGTAGGCCCTAAAATCACAAATGAGGCTGACTGCCATAAAAAAAGCCCTCAGGTGTTCCAAGCCCAGTTCAAATGCATCAGGGCTGTTACATTTGAAAATCCAACCCCATCTGTATGCAATCAATCTTACTGAATGAGAGTGACTCTTTTAAAATGGGCAAGTAGGGATGTAAACTGAATTACACAATGAAAAGAGAAAATCTTGTAACCTCTTTGGTTAAAACACATCATATGACCGTGAGTATATCCTGCAATAACCCATGGCTGAGGAATGGCATTTATAAAAAACACAATTAAACACATTTTAAATTTATTTGACAAATGGGTCCATTGTATAATCGCAATAAGGCACTCCAGGGTGTGGGTTATTGGAGGATTTACCCACTTCTTGTGTGGTTAAATCACTCGGCTGCGCCTCATGACACACCACACAAGGTGTGGGTAAATTCCCCAATAACCCACACCCTGTTGTGCCTTACTGCCTACGTAATACTGTTGGACATAAAGATTGCTGCAAATGAGACATACTAATAAAGTACATTTTTAACACAAATATTTATAAGAGATTTATTTTTTTATTTTAGTCTTTGGTAACTGGGTTAGGCCCACTAGGCACAAGTGCCTGTTTTCAGGGGCAACCTGGGAGCACTGGGCGGTTAAGTGACTTACTCAGAGTCGTACAGTATGCAAGTGGAGGTTGTGAGAATCAAACTCAGGTCTGGTCTGCTGGATGTATCACGCCATTCATACCTCATTCCTTTAACCTCTAGGCTATACTGCCATCCATATATATATATATATATATATAGAGAAAGAGAGAGAGAGAGAGAGAGAGAGAGAACACACACACACACAGTATAGTTACTGGCTCTTATTGTAATAAAGTTGTCATGTAAGACATTGGGGTAGTGGGGGGTGGCAGGAAGTAGGCTGTTGGTTAACTAGAATCTGTAGCTTATCCAGTAGGTAGGGAAATGGGACAGAATGGATGGGCCAAATGGTCCTTATCTGCCGTCAAAGTCTATGTTTCTATGTCTATGGGTACCAAAAGAAGGCATCTTAGCTTTTCAGTTCAAAGAATGCACAACAGAAGATGTTCTTCTATAACCATAAAAGATACAGCAACCATACAAATGGCATAGGTCTTCATCTAAACTTGAAAAACCCTTTGAAATCAAAGACATGTATACTTCATAAAGGCAATTGCTCAATTTAATTTGGTATGTATCTTATATATGTTAGTTTTAAATTTACTGACATGTAATACAACTCAGATGTGTCAGTTTTTTTTCTTTGTAAATATGCTTTGCCACAAAATGAAAGTTAGGGCAATCTCCATGAGTTAGGACTTTAATGCTAGTTTCAAAACATCATACTTGGGTTTGATTTTGTTATGCCAAATAGAGTGAGTTCATGGGAAATGGTTCTTAGTCTGATAGGTGTGGATCCTCGAAGTGTGTTACATGTTTTTTTCACAAAGTTTATAGAGAACCCATACTTTTTTGTAAAAAAGGCTAAAAATCGATATTCCTTCTCCAAAAAAGTTCTTTTTATTTAGTAAAGAGCTCTGATGTTTCGCTTCAGTTCTAGAAGCTTTTTCAAAGGGCGTTGTATCTGTGATTTAATTAAAAAATACATTTTTAGTCATATAATTCATATTTTCATTAGTTTTTAAATATACATATTTTTTCTTCTAATGAATTAATAACTTAAAATTACCCTGTAGTATAGAACTTTCTCTTAGGGTGTTTTTCTTACTTGATCTTAAACACGATATCTGTTTCATTAAAATGAAATGAGAAATAAATTATTTTCATTTAGTGATGTTTCCACTAGCCAATTGCCACATATCTGGTATTAATTTTATGTCCAGACATTTAGATCTACATACATAACAGCCCCTTTGCTTATATTGTGATCGTGCCTATTACCGATTTATTGGTTTTAGGGTCTCACAATAGACATAGCAGCTTGTAAAATGGGTTCTGAAAGTCCTGCAATCTGATTAGTTGACAACAGTTGTTTAATCCTGCACAATCACACATGATGGTTGGCCTTCCTTGAATGTTTCAAGAAACCCCAACTAAAGTACAATTTAAAACACCTCACCTGTGCCGGAACTTGTTACTCGTTGAAGAAACCCCAAACTAAAGTACTCTACATTTTAAAGCACTTCACCTATGCCAGTTTCAAGACTCTCCCCCTCCTCCCCCAGCAAAGGAAAAAGAAAGGTTTGTCTTTCACATTTCGAACAGAAGTCTCTAGTTTGTTCCCTTTTCATTACCTTTTCTCACCCTTTTCTTGTAAACAGCACCAGGAAATAGCAATACACTTTTTGAAGCACAATACATACTTACCAGGTTTTGTAGGATTATACTACTTTATACAACTTGTGGACCCTCTCCTTCAGTTACAAGCCTGACTTAGTTTATTCCACTGCAAACTCACATCTTTCATTTTATTCTCAATAAAATGACTGCTGAAAACTCAAAAACACTATCAAGTGACAGTAGTGACATCATCATCCTGGATGACATTATAATTGGTCTGCACTCACAGCAGCAACTGTAAACACATGCAGTGCAGGGAGGACAAGTTACCGCAGACTTACCTAGGGACAAATAAACAGTACCACTAGCTTTTCTCAAACACACAGAAGCACACATAATAGTGATCGGGCAGCTGGGGAGCATTTTCTCCCATAGGGAAACCCGGTTGTAATTCATCATTGTAACCAGCGGGGTATAATGGCAAACATGCTCTGGGTTTCCCTCGCTCCATGCATGTCCACACTGCCTTCCCACTTCATCCCAATGTGGATACGGGCACGGAGGTCAATTTGTATTTATATGATTGGTATGGTGAAAAGAAACTCCACGGCAATTATATAAAACATGTCATGTGGTAGTGTGTAAAACTTGAATTTTACTCACACACATAGGAACATAGAAACTGACAGCAGATAAGGACCGCCAGGCCCATCCAATCTGCTTGTATATCCTACCTTCAATTAGATGCTGCTGATCCTACTGGTCCCCGGCTGCTGCCTCTCCGTCCACCCTCTAGGGTTCCCCTATGCCTCTCCCATGCCTGTTTAAACCCCCCCCCCCACTGTTTCTGCTCCCACCACTTCCTGGGTCAGGCCATTCCAAGCATCCACCACCCTTTCTGTGAAAAAGTACTTCCTCACGTTGCCCCTTAGTCTACCCCCTTCCAGTCCCATGTCATGCCCTCTTGTTTTAGGGTAGCTTCTCTTCTGAAAGATGATGCACTCCTGTACCTTAGTAAACCACTTCAGGTACTTGAAGGTCTCTATCATGTGTCCCCTCTCCCTCCTCTTCTCCAGAGTGTACATACTGAGTTCCTCCAATCTCTCCTCATACGACCTGTGGTGCAGACCCTGCACCATTTTTGTAGCCCTTCTCTGAACTGTTTCCATAGAAACATAGAAACATAGAATTTGATGGCAGATAAGGACCGCTTGGCCCACCCAGTCTGCCCATTTCCCTACCTACTGGATAAGCTGCAGATCCTAGTTAACCAGCAGCCTGCTTCTTCTTACCCCCACCCCCTAGAATTGCCTTATGACTGTCCCATGCATGCTTGAATTCCACCACTGTTTTTGACTCCACAACCTCCTCCGGCTATGTCCTTCCTGAGATGTGGCCTCCAGAACTGGACACAGTATTCCAAAAGAGGTCTCACCAATAACCAGTATAGTGGCATTATGATGTCCTTTTTTCTGCTGGTGATACCGCTCCCTATGCACTCTAGCATCCCACTGGCTCTCCCCACTGCCTTGGCACACTGTTTAGCTACCTTTAGGTCATCAGATATGATGACCCCCAGATCTCTTTCCTGTTTTGTGGCCACTAATATCTCCCCCCTTCACCATGTAGTCCTCTCCTGGGTTTCTGCACCCCACAGGTATGATTTTGCACTTCTTTGCATTGAATTCTAGCTGCCACACTCTGGACCATTCATCCATTTTAGCTAGGTCCCTCCTCATTCTCTCCACCCCTCCTGGACTGTCCACCCTATTGCAGATCTTTGTGTCATCTGCAGAGTCACACCTTCCCCTCCAGTCCCTCTGCAGTGTTGCTGATGTAGATATTAAATAGTACTGGTCCAAGAACTGAACTCTGTGGCCCCCCGCTAGTCACCCTCCCTACTTCAGATTTAGCCCCATTTACCACCACCCTCTGTGTCCTACTCTTTAACCAATTTCCAACCCAATTCACCACCTTGTGTCCTAGCTCCAAGCTGCCCAGCTTGTTTACAAGTCTCCTCTGTGGAATAGTGTTGAATGCCTTGCTGAAGTCAAGATGTGCCACATCCACAGCTCCCCCTGATCCACCTCCCTAGTGACCCAGTCAAAGAAATCACTCAGATTAGTTGAACATGACTTTCCTGCCATGAATCTGTGTTGCCTTGGATCTTGTGCTCCACTTGATGCTTGGTGGTCTACTAGCCTTTCTTTTTAGCAGAAATTCCATAATTTTACCCACCACCAAGGTCAGGCTGACAGGTCTATAGTTTCCTTATAGTGAATGGAACACATTCCGAAGAAATGGGGGTTACTAGTGGAGTACCTCAGGGCTCAGTACTGGGTCCAATCCTCTTTAACATCTTTATAAGTGACATTGCAGAGGGTCTGGAGGGAAAGGTATGCCTCTTTGCAGATGACCCAAAGATCTGTAACAGAGTTGATACACAAGAGGGGGTAGAAAAGATGAGATGGGACTTGGCAAGGTTGGAGGAATGGTCAGACATGTGGCAACTTAGATTCAATGCAAAGAAGTGCAAAGTAATGCCCCTTGGAAACAAAAACCCAGGAGAAGAGTACACAATAGCAGGGGAGGTACTAACAACAACAAAAATGGAAAGGGACCTGGGGTAGTCATATCAGATGACCTAAAGGTGGGTAAGCAATGTGAAAGTCTGTAAGGAGAGCCAGGGGATACTGGGATGCATAGGAAAGGCATCACAAGTAGAAAAGGAAGTGGTTATCCTCTATACAGACAGTTGGTGAGACCCCATCTGGAGTACTGTGTGCAGTTTTGGAGACCTCATCTATGCAAGGACATAGACAGGATGGAAGCAGTCCAGAGGAGGGCAACTAAAATGGTGCAGGGTCTACATCAGAAACCATATGAAGAGAGACTGAGAGCTTAATATGTATACCCTTGATGAAAGGAGGGACAGGGGTACATGATAGAAGTGTCAAGTACCTCAAGGGAATCAACAAAGTCCAGGAGGGTAGCATCTTTCAGAAAAAAGGGGTAGCAGAACAAGGGCACAGTTTAAAGATAGAGGGGGACGGCTCAGGGGTAATGTGAGGAAATTCTTTTCATGGAGAGAGTGGTGGATACATGGAACAGCCTTTCTGAGGAGGTCATTGGGTCTAAAACAGTGGAGGAATTCAAACACGCATGGGACAGACACAAAGCAGTTATAGTGGGGGGGGTTGCAGGAAGCAGGCTGTTGGTTAACTAGAATCTGCAGCTTATCCAGTAGGTAGGGAAATGGGCAGACTGGGTGGGCCAAGTGGTCCTTATCTGCCATCAAAGTCTATGTTTCTCTGTTTCCTGCCTCCTCCCTACTCCCACTTTTGTGGAGAGGGACCACATCAACCCTTCTCCAGTCCTCCGGTACCTCCCCTGTTTCCACTGACTTGTTGAAAAGGTCCAATAGTGGTGCCACCAGTGTCTCCCCCAATTCCTGTAATATTCTAGGGTGAACCCCATCGGAGTACTGACTGCACAGCAAAACCACTAGAGTGAAGACCATCACAGTGACAGAATTTGCCCAACAAAGTTGTTCGCTGTGATGATCCCTGCTGGCACCGTCACTGCATCGCCTATGTCTCTCCTCCCCAAGACAACTCCGACTCGGGGTTGTATATTTAGAAATCGGGGGGGGGGGCCCTCAGATGGGTGGTTCAGGGGGCACAGTCCCCTGAAGGAAACACACATACATCCCTGACAGTACAATGCCGACACTCAGCATTGTGTCTGTCGAGGATGTCGCCCCGCTATAGGTAAACCAATCCCGTCTGGTCCCATTGCCTTATCTACCCTTAGTTTTTTAAGTTCTTCTAGGACTCTCTCCTCTTGAATGGACTTTTGTCTACCTCCCTCCCTTCCTGATTCTTAGCTGCAGTCCCGACCCTTCCTCTTCCTCCATGAAAACTGAAATATTTGTTCAGGCCTGATGCTTTTTCCAGGTCCCCCTCTGCTCCCACACCTTCCTCTTCTTTCAGCCTTACAATCCCTCCCCTGGTCCTTCTCTTCTCACTAATGTATCTATAGAAGGTCTTGCCCCCTTTTTTAACTTCCTGTGCTATATTTTCCTCTGTCCTTGCCTTGGCACCCCTGACTTCCTTTCCTGCCTCCCTCTGTTTTTCTAGATACACTGCCCTGTTCTCCTCCCTTTGTGTCTCCTTATATTTCCTGAAGGCTAACCTTTTTGCCCTTACTTTTCCTGCCACCTCCTGTGAGAACCATAGTGGTTTTCTTTCCCTTTTGCCTTTGTCTGTTGAATATAAAGGTTTTTGGCTCCACTATGGTTCCCTTTAGATGTGTCCCCTGTCCTTCGACTCCCCCACTCCTTTTCCCTCCCTCCCTCCTCTAGGACCTCCTTGAAACATATCCCCATCCTACTGAAGTCTGCCCTCTTGAAGTCCAGAACTCTCACTTCCGTGTGGCATGTGCCTGTTGTACTTTTCATATCAAACCACACTGTCTAATGATCACTGGCCCCCAGGTGTTTGCCTACTCTGACATCTATAATTCTGTCCCCATTGGTTAGTACCAGGTCCAAAATTGCTTCCTCAAAGGTTGGCTCCAGCGCCAGCTGCTTGAGGCATACCCCTTGTAGGGAGTCGAGGATATCTCTGTTCCTGGCAGTTGCAGCCGCTTGGGTGCTCTAATCAACTTCAGGCAAGTTGAAGTTGTCCATCAGTAACACCTCTCCCTTGGCTGCCAATAAAACATGGATGGCTTCCAATAGATCCCTATCTATTTGCTCCCTTCATGCTGGGGGTCTGTATATTACTCCTGTGTGAATGACTATGCCATTGCCTGCTTCCAGGGTCACTCACAGTGCCTCTGCCTCCCCCTTCATTCCTTGTACCTCTGTCACCTTTATACCTTCCTTGATGTATAAAGTCACCCCATTTCCCTTTTTATCCTCCCTGTCCCTCCGGAATAGAGTATACCATGGTATAGCGATGTCCAAGTTATGGCTCCCATTGTACCATGTCTCTGTAACAGCTATAATATCCAGGTCAGCCTCTGATACCATGGCCATCAGATCTGGGATTTTGTTACCCAGGCTGTGGGTATTCATGCACAAGACCCTCCATTTACTGCAAACATTGCTCCTGACCTCACCCCAATCCCCCTTGCTTCTAAAGTCCCTCTACCTCTGCCGAGTGCAGTGTTTACTGGCAATTTGGTGTCCTTATTGCCCTCCCTGTTAGCTGCATTATCCTGTAGGGGTGTGTAATTAGCTTTGCCCTGCTTTGTTCCTCCACCTCCCCCCTTGGCTAGTTTAAATACTTGCCAATGAAGCACATAAACCATTCACCGAGGACATCGGTCCCCCTCCTGGAAAGATGCAGGCCGTCACCACTATACAGCCCTGCATTCCACAGGTAGGACCCCAGTCCCCAATGAAGCCAAACCCTTGTGCTCCACACCAGCTCCTCAACCAAACACTGAAGCCCTTGATGAGCGATCTCTAGCCTCCCCCTTGCCCTGGACAGGAAGCACCTCCGAGAAGGTCATGGATCTTGCACCTGCACCAGGTTCCTCCCAGTCCCCTGAACTCTTCCTGCATTGTTCCCGTCTCTGCATTGTCAGCTAAGTCATTTGTCCCCATATGGATAATGACATCCAGCTTCCCCCTCCTTGCTATCTATCAATCAATCAATCAATCAATCAATCTTTATTTGTAAAAAGTGCCTTTCTTATAACCAAGGTGCTTGTACTTATATAAAACAAGCATAGCAAATAGTCATCAATTAATTTAACAAATCAATTTAAATTAATAAAATCCAACAATTTCAAACTCTGTATCACCCTAGCGATCCCCTGGATTCACTTTCCATCCCTTCCAGCTGTGCCTCCTGGGAGACACTTTACCTCTCTCTCTCCCCACCTCACTGCCAGGTCCCAACTCTACTTCCTGGATGATGAAGTCCCCACCAGGGGTAGCTTCCTCTTTCTTTGGGGTCCTCTTTCGCCCACCTTTGGGGTTCCACTGTGGAGGTCCCGCTTATCCTCCTTGGGTGCAACTTTGGGTGTCCCTGAGTGGCCTTCCTATTTCTCCAGTACAGTGTAGGAGTTCCTCAGTTGCACCAACTGGGGAATGTGCCTCTCAGCCACCTCCCTTACCCTGCCTGAGCCCACCGTAACCCAACCACTCACACTGCTGGGAATCCTCTGAGGTAGTGGGTGTGGATATGGTGCCCTCTGGGTGCAGGAGGAGGGCCCTGAATAATAGCCAACTCGGCTCTGAGACTGGCAACCTCCACCCTCAGCCCAGAGAGGCGCCAACAGATGGAGCAGCACCGCAGTGTCCAGAAGGTTCTTCTGAACACTGCTGCCCCACAGTCACTGCACTGCACCACTCCCAGCATTGTTTCTCTTCTTGTCTGCCTGATCTCTGCCCAAACTGCTCAAAGGCTGCCCTACTGTAACTTCTGAGTCCAGTAACTCTACTGTCACCTGGTTTGCTTACTTCTTAGCCCCTGCTACTACTTTAAGACTATTCACTACCCTTTAAACTCTCTACATGTTTTTTTTTTGTTTGTTTTATATACAAATGGGCTACCTCACAATTTCTCTCTTTACCAGCAGTATCAGAGAGGCTGTTCTGAGACTCTTCCTGTATATCGGCAGGAAGTCCCACACTCTCCGACAGGCTATAAAGATGAATGAACAGGGGGTGGGTGGGTGTTTCTGGTCTCCAAGCACCTGTGTGAAACAATCAGCCCACTACCTGCCCACTATAATGCAAGGCCTCTATTGTAAGCTGCACTGAAATCAGAAAGAATACCAGAAACAAAAGCTTATTCAGCCAAATTAACTGTAAATCTGTCAAACAGTTATATAACCTGCACCCACGATGTACACCTTAGTCAGCCCAGATGAATGTTAGCCTGTGAAAAGGAAGCAAAATAACTCAGCCCAACTACCTGTTAGCGCTCTAAACTGCACCCCTATTTAAACCATAGCCCAAATAAATGATTAGCTTGTGAAAGTGAAATACTCCGCTCCTTTCCCCGTCTCCTTCAGTCCATTCAAGTGCATTCCACTAGAGGTTTCCAGCAGCTCTCAGGTCTCTGGTCCCGCTGCTCCTCCATTTCTACTTAAGGTCCCCAGTCCTATGCTCCTCCGGCCAAACGTCCCTGACTGTGTTAGATGCTTGTATAAACCCCTTTTATGTACCATCCAACACCTCAAATGTGTGTAGAATTCTCATTATACACACTACCCCATGCATTCCATATAATGTACTAGTAGGCTCACTATTATTGCCAATAATGTGTGTAACCCCTAGATGGCGCTATCCCAGGGGCTACTACCCCTGCCTGATTTGCCACTAACAGGTTGAGGGGCCTGGATCCAATGGCGGGTGCCTCCACCCAGAGGTCAGGGTTTGCAATAGTTAAACTAACTTGGTCACAGCCCTCTGGGACACTGCAACCCCTTTCTTCCCACTAGTGGCCCACACAATATATCAGAATTACCTTCACAGTATACACTTACCCCCAGGTCTGGTTCCGCACTGGGACCTCCTGTGAAATGAGATACAGTGCAACAATCACAGTACAGTACTTTAACATAGACAAATACCTCAGGCAGTATAACTTTGCTGAAACAAGCAGCTCTGATTTATTTAGGGATATAACAAGGACAGGGGAAATCAGGTTAATTAGCTTATCACTCTAATAATCTACCTTATGGCTCTGTGCACAGGCCTATCCCTATCAGTTACTGTCCCTGGGTACCCAAGCCCTAGTGGCTAGTCCAAACTGTGGCAGCTGGTAGGGCCCTTTCACAGAGAAAGGAGAATTAAACAGTCAGCAGTACAGTAATTCCATTTGGATTTAATGTGGCAATTCAACAGGAGCGATCCTGAATTAGTACTCACGACCTCCAAATAAGATAGGGTCCTTCAGTATCAGCAGGGCTACTCTTGAGCTCCAAGAGACTCTTCACACATTTATATGGTAAAAAAAAGAAGTACTATACCAGGCAGGCTGCTTCTCTATCCCGATCGCAATTACTGCACAATACCGGGAGAACACACAGCAGATTCAGTTCCTGACAGACCGAGTGCAATTCAATCATTTCTCCAGTCTTCTACAGGGTGAGCCTGGTTTCTCTTCAGAGATCCTTTGATTCTTTTCACAGGACGGATTCAGTCCTAACAAGCTGTTACACAAACTGCAGACCGGAACTCTGGGCCTATACACGCTTTTTGACTAAAACTGCACACTGAAAAGCACAGGGCTCCTTCCTTCTTCACTGCCAAAGCTCAACTGAAACTCCAACCGACAAGACCGGCACTTCCTTTGAGTTCCTCCCAGTTCTTGACTGGATTGGCTGTCACTCACAATAGACTGCTGCTGTTGGTCCAAAAGGCACTGAAGTCTAAACTACATCTCCCAGAGTCACTGCCCATACAATCCTCTTGTGGCTGGCTCAGATTATGAGTCCCAAGTTCTGATTCGTCCAGGGCATCATTTTAGAGCTAGTTTACCCCACACTGATTGGTCCAGTTCAGCAGTTCAAAACCAGAATGGGAACTAGGCAGACAGTTCTGACTGCAAAGAAAGCAGGTTAGACAAACTGTAATTTTATTATTACTGTAAATGATTTCTGGCAATCAGTTACATCTTTCAGACAGGTTCCTTTGCACTCTAGTGACTGCAAAATGGGGTGAATTGCAGCAGCTTGAGTGGTACTCAATCAAAGAAACACACAGTCCCCCATACAACTAATTATGTCTGCAAGCAGACAGCTCTTAAGAGACAGTACCAGAGGTTCTAAAACACTCACTGATAAATGAGCTAGCATGCAAACACCATTCAGGCTTGGAGCATTCAAGCAAGCTCCTGAAAGTCTTTGGGAACCCCCATTTGCAGGGGTTACACCCTTCCTGGTTTGGAAAAGCTTGACGTCGCGTCAGCAAGTACTTCATAAGTTTCAACTGCAACCTATATACATTTGCATTAGGCTCACACATGTAATCATCAGTCAATACATCATTTTACCAGAACCATTTCTGAAACATTGCAGTACGTCACTCTTTACAGTATAACACACACATTGTACCATAACTCAGTTATTACTCTTGTACATGAAACCTGAAGAGAGGGACCTTTCCCTATCAGTTACCTTTGGGGCTGGACGGGGCAAGGCACCATACTTAGAGGCAACACAAGTAACTTGAGTTAGCACTAACGCTCAGTTTGGGCAATGAGCTCGGGACACATACACTCCTTTATGGACAACATTGAGAGGCAGGTCCACTGGCCGCCCAGGGAATCATAACTGAGGTGCACCACAGGCTTTACAGCTCGACCAGTCTTTCTAGGGGAGCTGTTACAGTCTCTGCACTCTGAGCCTCATTTTCAGCATTGTTCTCACTTGTCAGGGAGTCTCCATGGGGGTAGAGAGGCTAGAACTTGGGGCACTTTCAGCTCCAGGAGTTACAGTTTCTGAGTCCACAACATTTGGCTCATGGAGAGCTTTCGACACTGGCAGTGGACTGTCAGGGCACTCAAAATACTCTTCTTGTTCGGTGTATCACCAGTCTGCCCCAATCTATCATTTTCCTCCTGAAAGCTCAAACAGTTCAACCATGCACAATGATTCCATTTCATCTGATCTGATGCTTTGCACTTCACTTTCTGGGAGCATTGGCTCCAGGGATGAAGCTGGGGGCATAGACAGTCCAGAAGGCCCAGCTTTGTCTCCAGTATTGACTAGGGATTGCCTCAAACAATTGACTCAGTTCAAGAAGGATAGTATTCAAAGTCACTCTCACTTTCTGATATGGACTGACAGTCATGCTCAACTGGGACTTGTGGAGGGAACACTTTAACTTTGCTTCTGTAGGTGCAGACTTTCTTGATCTTTTCTTAGCAGCAGCTCTAGTCACTGGTCCAGAGGGGCATCTTCTAGGGCTCAGATCAATTAAGATTTGTCCAATGGCAGTAAATGATTTCTATGCATTGTTTTACATCTTTGAATTATTCTCAGGCCTTACTTTGTACACTGGCAGATCATCTAGTTTGCCCACTACAATGTGAGGGAGATGGTGCCATCTGTCAGCAATCTTGTGCTTGCCATGCAGTCCCAGATTTCTTAGCAATACCGATCTCCCTCCTGGAGTTCCTGTGCTTTCACCTTTTATCATACCTTTCTTTGTTGGCCAGATTTCTTTTGGCAGCCATGGTTTGAGCCAGTTGGTACGCATGAGTTAGCTGGGCCTTTAACTTTTGCACATACTGTAAATAGTTGTCAGCTTGAACCCCATCAGGAGAGCCCTAAACACACATCTACTGGTAGTTCGAGCTTCTCTTCCAAACATCAGGCGGTAGGGGAGAATCCAGTGGCATCACTTTGGTGCAGTTATACATGTACCAGGGTGCTAATTTGTTGGCTCCATCTAGGCTTGTCCTTTGGGTGCAGGGTGCCTAGCATATCTAGCAAAGTGCGGATTGAAACGTTCAGGCTGTGGGTCCCTGGTGGGGTGGTAAGGAGTGGTTCTGGCTTTCGCACTCCCCACAGAGAAAGCATCTCTTTGATCAGACGACTCTCAAAGTCTCTCCCTTGATCAGAATGGATTCTTTGTGAGCCCCATAGTGAACAAAAAGTTTTCTACAAGTACTTTGGCCACAGTGGATGCTTTCTGGTCTTTGGTGGGGAAAGCTTGGGCATATCTCGTGAAATGGTCAGTGACCACCAGCACATTACTGATATTTCTTTGATCTGACTCCAAACTCAGAAAATCAATACAGACCAGCTCCATGGGTGCACTGGTGGTGATGTTAATAAGGGGGGCAGCCCTCTGGGCAAAGCTTTCCTCTGTAAGCAGCGACTACAAGTTCGAATGTGTTGCTCCACATCAGCCCCCATCTTAGGCCAATAGAATCTGGATCTCACCAAGTCAAGTGTTCTGTCTATACCAAGGTGCCCCATGTGGTTGTGCAAGGACCTCAGTACTGAGTCTCGAAAGGCAGTGGGCAGCACTAGTTGTTGTTTGTCTACTTGTCCCCCTCTGTCTACTGTTTCTCTGTATAACAGTTTATTGATCAGTTTCAACTTAGGACCTTCTTTGTATAACAGTGCAGTTCTCAAATCAGTGGGCTAATTTGGACACATCTTTTCCTGCATAGAGGGCTTCCAAAGCTGCTTTGATCATGGGATCGCGGGATTGAGCCCCGAATAATGTCATTGTCCAGCTGAGGCAGTGTACCAATGTCTATTGCAGAAAAGTGGCACAAGCAGGTATGCAACTCAGAGGGTCCCAAGCAATCCACCATGCAGTCCACTGCGTCCGTGGACATTTGTTCCTCCCTGTCAAACTTCGGAGAGTGCCCGAATGTCAGGTTCTGCCAATCGGACCCAATCATTCTGGGGAACAGGCCTACGGGAGAGAGCATCAGCATCTATGTGGTTCAGACCTGCTCGTATTCAGAGCATAGTCATATGTAGATAATGCAGAAAGCCACCTATGGCCAGTGGCATCCAACTTAGCTGAGGTCTGCACATATGTCAAAGGATTATTGTCAGTTTTACTAGTATTTTAGCCCCATACAAGTACTCATGGAATTGGTCAACAATAGCCCACTTCAAAGCTAGGAACTCTAACTTATGTACAGGATAGTTCTTTTCGGATGGGGTCAGGCTTCTACTGGCAAAGGCCACTGGTCTCAGGCCATTCTCGTGTTCTTGGTACAACACAGCCCCCAACCCTTGCAAGCTAGCATCAGTGTGCAGGACGTGAGGTTTTCTTGGATCGGCATAGGCCAGCACTGGAGCATGGGTAAGTTGATATATGATCTCATGAAAAGCAGTCTCACAATCAGGAGTCCAGCGGGCCCCAAATACTTCACTCGGATGAAAATACACTCTTCAGTCTTGAGGGACGCTGACTTTGGTATTTTTGTGGGTTGGGGATACCCTTGAGTAAGGTTAAGTAAAGGGGATCACTCTTGAATAGTCCTTGATGAAGCTCGATAATAACCACAGAATCCCAGGAATCTTGCAGTTCTTTTAGATTTTTGGCTGTGGCCAGGTGGTCAAGGCCTCAACTTTACCTTGGGTCGGTCTCTATTCCTCGGTGGATACTATGTGTCCCACATACTTTACTGATGTTTGAAAGAATTGACACTTATCAATGGACAGTTTAAGGCCAAAGTCCTCCAGTCGGTCCAATACCTTAAATAATCTGCTCTCATGTTCCTCCAGTGAGCTGCCAAACACAATAACATCATCTAGGTATACCAGGCACTCTAGTAAGTTCATGTCCCCACTGCACGCCCATCAATCGTTGAAAAGTGGCTGGGGCACCTGAAATCCTTGAGGCATCCTCATGAATTCATAGAAGCCAGCGGACAGATAAAGGCAGTCTTCTCACGGTCCTCTGGGGCCATCGGGATCTGGTAGTACCCATCATGGAGATCCAGCACAGAGAACCACTTTGTCTCGCTTAGGCAGTCCAAAGTATCCTGAATGCGGGGCATTGTGTACTGATCAGGATAGTCCGCGTTTACAGAGTATAATCCACACACATCCTTACTGTTCCATTCTTTTCCTCACTACCACAATGGGGAAGCATAAGGGCTTCTGGATTCTTGTATTACACCAGCAGCTAACATCTCTTGCAGATGCCGTCTCACATCATCTATGTCAGCAGGTGCCAGGCGTCGAGACCTCTCACGAAATGGTCTTTCGTCATGCAGCGGATATTGTGCTCAGCTCCTTGCACGCATCCTACATCCCATTCCTTTAAAGAAAACACCTGGTCTCTGTGGCAAGCTTCTCACTGATCCTCACTTTCCATTCAGCTGGCAGCGGAGTCGCCGAAATTAAACAAGTCAGGCGTTACTCTGTCATTCTTCCTTGAACTCTTGCTGCTGGTAGCACTGCAGTGTCTGCACATGCACATTAGCCAGGATGCAACCTCTGTTTACTCAATGTCTCTTTCAGACACATTATGAACTTGGACCATTACCCTTCTGGCATAAGCATGGGCTCTAGCGGCAAAATACTAGGCTTGACCAGCAGTCCCTCTGGCAATTTTCCATCGCCTGGTGCATCCAACATTAATATTTTATTCTTAACATCCTTTCTGATACGGACCTCCCTGTAAGGTACACTGGCATTTGGCGCCAGGATCAGAGACTCAGGATCCTTCTTCCATACAATTCGACCGGTTCCTCTGGTTCTGTTTTTTCAGCATCTCTCTGTGCCTCATAGGCCTTCTTAATTAAAGCCGGAACTCTTAAAGCTCTACTAGTCTTTGACCCTGTTTTCATAACACAACTGTGCCAGCCTTCCAACATATGAGCATTTGTTCCAATCAACAAAGGGACACCATCATACAGTCCAGTGGGGACACACTAAGGCTAGGGTCTCTACTTGTTCGGCCACTCCAGCCACAGAGGTGGGAAAGACAGCCAAATCGGATATACCCGAATAGGTAGGCCTTCTCACTTAACCCCCATACATGCAGTCCTTCTAATGGTTGTAAGGGTACGCCTGACAAATGCTTCTGATACCAATCCTGGAACATAATTGTCACTTGGGAGCCACTGTCTATCACAGCTCTTGTAGACACTCCATTCACCTTACAGTGGTCTCCATGGAGGGACCCACTATTCTGGACCAGTCTGGAGAGGCGGTAGTGGGGGCCTGGGCAACTGACCTTGCTACAAAAGGACGTGAATTAGCATTTTGGTGCCCTCACTGGGATCATGTCGCACCTCTTAACCACTGATTTCTTCTCCAAGCTCTCCTTGTAGCCTATATGCAACTTTGTCAGTGTCTTTTGGGACTGGCATTCCTTTCATGTGCCCATCTTTCCCACAATTATAGCAAAACATACTTTCTGGAGTTTGAGCTGGCCGAGGCGCCACACTGGGAGCCAGGGCGGGGTATTACTAACTGGAAACCTGGGTGCCATCTCTGTCTGCGGCGTGATAAGCATTTGGAGACATCTCGTCAGTTTCTCCACTTCCATGGTCAAGGAATTGAGTTTGGAGCTGTTATCAGCAGGAGATACATGGTGGGTACCCCACCCCCATAGCAGATGCAGTCGATATAGGTCAGGGCCTGCATTGCAGGCGTGGCCTTCATAAAGGACTGTTTTTGAATTCTGATCTCTTCAACAGTTCACCCATTGTGGCATATCTTTTCCTTGTCAGAGCACTCATTGACTGTCAACCTCTGCCTCTGAACTTCACTTGATGTGTCACCCTCAGTCACTCGGTCGAGCCACAGCTGTTGGTGCAGGTACCTCCCGAGGTCGCTTTTCTCAACTCCTCGAATTTCTCTCATTAACTCATCATAGGAGGGTGGGATTCCAGTCGATTTGCCAGGCGAATTGAAGCAACAGCAGTTCTGAGAAGGGGGCAGACTTAAGGATTCTGTCCAGTCTGGTTCGGTCCAGTTCAATCGCTGGCAAACTACCCTTTCTGAGGCATTCTTGCAACAATTTTTCAAGCCGAGACTATACAGACAACAACTCCCTTGGTACTGTTGTGCATTTCTTACTCTCCACCATAGGTCCTCATCAGAATCTGGGCTCCCATCACATTCTCCAAGGCCTCAAGATAGGCCTGTGCAGTCGCTCTAGGGTTACTGGCCCGCTTGCACGGATGGTAGCCAGGGCAGGACCTCGAGGCTCTCACTAACCCTCTTCGCTGCCTCCGAGCATTGCCATTCTAGTACTTGGAGGGCAACATAGTTCATCCAGGTCTCCCAGTCATCCTCCCTTGGGGGTGGGAGGGTGCCAGAGAAGATCCTCAACCTTCGTAAGAGTCGTGACTAATGGCAGGTGCAGAAATAGGAGTCTGCATTGGTTCAGCCACCATTACGGGCACTGGAGCAGGAGAGGGTGTTGGGGAGGAACACCCCAGGTGGCAAGAATAGTTTCTTCAAGTCTTCCACAGTTTTCCCTCTCCCAGCAACCATTCAGTAAAGTTCCTCAAAGGTTTCAGATAGTGGTGGGGCTGATTCCTCGGTCTTTACTGTCCTTAGTTATCACTCTCCAAGCAGTGAGGGCTCCCTCTGGGGTAATGGTCTGTGGCACTTTGGAGCTATCTATGGGATCCTTAAACTCTACTAGGGCCAGGAAAGTGGGTGAGCAGATTAGCATGCCGACCCACCACCACAGGGTTTTGTAAACCTTCCACCTTGGAAAGTACTCCTGCACAGTGTCCGTATTGATACCCAGGGGATGTCCAGGATAAGCATAGCATTTTGGGTCGATCTCCTCCCAGTACACCACTCCACCAGCCGGTGCACAGCCACTTCTGTCGGGTACCCATTTTTCTTAACAGTGGTTCGTAATATGGCCACTAGAGGACACACAATCCCAGCGGTGAGCCTCCAAGATGTAACCCCTAGATGGCGCTTATCCCAGGGGCCATCACCCCTGCCTGATTTGCCACTAACAGGTTGAGGGGCCTGATCCAATGGCGGGTGCCTCCACCCAGAGGTCAGGGTTTGCAATAGTTAAACTAACTTGGTCACAGCCCTCTGGGACACTGCAACCCCCTTCTTCCCACTAGTGGCCCACACAATATATCAGAATTACCTTCACAGTATACACTTACCCCAGGTCTGGTTCCGCACTGGGACCTCCTGTGAAATGAGATACAGTGCAACAATCACAGTACAGTACTTTAACATAGACAAACACTCAGGCAGTATAACTTTGCTGAAACAAGCAGCTCTGATTTATTTAGGGGATATAACAAGGACAGGGGAAATCAGGTTAATTAGCTTATCACTCTAATAATTCATTTATGGCTCTGTGCACAGGCCTATCCCTATCAGTTACTGTCCCTGGGTACCCAAGCCCTAGTGGCTAGTCCAAACCGTGGCAGCTGGTAGGGCCCTTCACACAGAGAAAAGGAGAATTAAACAGTCAGCAGTACAGTAATTCCATTTGGATTTAATGTGGCAATTCAACAGGGAGCGATCCTGAATTAGTACTCACGACCTCCAAATAAGATAGGGTCCTTCAGTATCAGCAGGGCTACTCTTGAGCTCCAAGAGACTCTTCACACATTTATATGGTAAAAAAAAAGAGAGTACTATACCAGGCAGGCTGCTTCTCTATCCCGATCGCAATTACTGCACAATACCCGGGAGAACACACAGCAGATTCAGTTCCTGACAGACCGAGTGCAATTCAATCATTTCTCCAGTCTTCTACAGGGTGAGCCTGGTTTCTACTCTTCAGAGATCCTTTGATTCTTTTCACAGGACGGATTCAGTCCTAACAAGCTGTTACACAAACTGCAGACCGAACTCTGGGCCTTACACACGCTTTTTGACTAAAACTGCACACTGAAAAGCACAGGGCTCCTTCCTTCTTCACTGCCAAAGCTCAACTGAAACTCCAACCGACAAGACCGGCACTTCCTTTGAGTTCCTCCCAGTTCTTGACTGGATTGGCTGTCACCACAATAGACTGCTGCTGTTGGTCCAAAAGGCACTGAAGTCTAAACTACATCTCCCAGAGTCACTGCCCATACAATCCTCTTGTGGCTGGCTCAGATTATGAGTCCCAAGTTCTGATTCGTCCAGGGCATCATTTTAGAGCTAGTTTACCCCACACCGATTGGTCCAGTTCAGCAGTTCAAAACCAGAATGGGGAACTAGGCAGACAGTTCTGACTGCAAAGAAAGCAGGTTAGACAAACTGTAATTTTATTATTACTGTAAATGATTTCTGGCAATCAGTTACATCTTTCAGACAGGTTCCCTTTGCACCCTAGTGACTGCAAAAATGGGGTGAATTGGCAGCAGCTTGAGTGGTACTCAATCAAAGAAACACACAGTCCCCCATACAAACTAATTATGTCTGCAAGCAGACAGCTCTTAAAGAGACAGTACCAGAGGTTCTAAAAACACTCACTGATAAATGGCTTAAACGCCAAACACCATTCAGGCTTGGAGCATTCAAGCAAGCTCCTGGAAGTCTTTTGGGAACCCCCATTTGCAGGGGGTTACATGTGATTATCTTGTGAAGATAAAGTACTCAACCTTCTGCCTTGTACTTAAATCATTCACATTATTGCCTCATATAGTTAGCCAACTAACACATTACCACTTAAATAAACCACAGTTACATGTGTTAAGAGTCACAAGGTAAAGCCAAGAATTGGTAATGGGTCTTTGAGTTTGCATTACTGAGGAATATGCAAGCAATAGATGCAACAGGATGTTGGTTCAGCTGGGTTAAATGCATGCCATGAGGCATTAGAAGGCTGAATGCCTTTAGCCCCTGAAAGTGCATTTATCCTAGTCAAACCAACATGTCAGAATGTCTTATAGTGCTTATATATTGGGTTACATGTTAACCTTTGAAAAAAACTGCTGAAACTTTAAGACAATTTAAAAATTAAAACAATAAAAAAGTTTTAAAATGTTAAATTATGTATGACTTTGTCTATCCGCTATTAGGTTGGCATGGGGGGGGGGTAGTGTGGAATGTTGCTGCTTCCATAAGCAGGAACTTCAATCATTAGTTGTATTTATTCATTTATTTTCAGTTTTTGACCAAGAACAGCACACTAAAGGCACTTTTACACGGCCTGATCTTCAATGTTGCGAGTGGTACAGATGAGTTGTTCCGGTGCAGATCAGGCCATGTAAACAGGCAATTTTCTTCAGTTCATGGTCGGCTTTTGAAGAGTTCAGACATCTCCCCCTACACCAAAGACCGCTGTGCTGGACTTCTGGAGGTAAGTATGGGGTGGGGGTGCAGGGAGGTGAGTAGAGGGTGGGTGCGGTTGGGAAGAGGGGCATCCTGATGATGAGGGACTGTTTTCTTGTTTACGGGGACAAATAAAAAGAAGCATTTGTCAATGCCGAATGTTTGCTTGCTGGCACTGGCATTGGTAGTGCAGGAGTTACAGAGCTGCATAATAGGAATGGCAACGAAGTATTCAACTGAAGTCAACCCCACCACCACCCTGCAGAGACTGAGAGGCATTGGGGTGTGCCTTTGGGTCATCAGGCATAATGGCCACGCCATTTCACCACACCCTACCCTGCAGACAGCAACAAGTGTCACGGTGTGCCTTGGGGTCTTTGGCCGTTATGCGCACCCCATTCCATCAGGAAATATGGTGAGATGGAAATAGGAGAACGGGGTGAACTTTGGGGCCGAAGAGTCCAAGACATACCTCGATGCCTCTCACTGGCTGCAGGGTGTGGAATGGTATGAGCATTACAGGCGAGAATTCCAAGTCACACCCCTGATGTCTGTCATTCTCTACAGGGTGGGGCATTATGGTTGGAAACCCTAATGCCTCAGGCATTCACTGGTATTTTCACTCCACATTTTCAACGTGTTTTTTTTGTGACCCTCACCTCCTGAACAGTGGCTATATCAGTTTGTTAGCCGAAAGCTGCTTTTGCACAGTGACTATGGCATTTAGCACCACAGGTGCAAAAACACATTCCGAACAGGATGTGAAAAATGACAGCTGTACTGTTCATGGGGAGGTGTAAAAATGGCAATGTTGAAAATCTGCAGTGAAAATATTAAAAAAACTGGTGAAGTCATGAGTGTGTATAGAAACTCGTGCAACGCACACCGTAATGTAATTAGTTTGGGATTTTTACAGCAGATTGTCAACACAGGCATTTTGGGACCTCCGATCATGAACAGTGTCACTGTGATTTTCTTTATCTGTCCCGAACAATGATTTCCCACAGCGACCACGCATTTCTGCGCTGAAAGTGTGAAACACATTTCGCCATGTTGTGAAAAAATGACAGCTGTACTGTTCATAAGGAAGTGTGAAAATGCCACTGGTGAAAATCTGGACTGAAAATATTACAAAGTCATGAAATTACGAGGGTGCGTGGAAACTGCGCAATGCTCACTCATACCACAGTCATTTTATGGATTCTTTGTCACAATTTTCAACATAGCCATTTTAAGACCTCTGCTCATGAACAGTGCAACTGTGTTTTTTTTAATCTGCCCCAAACATTGCTTTCACACACCGACTGCACCATTGTGCACTACATGTGCGGAAACACATTTTGGGCGAGATGTGAAAAATGGCAGCTGTACTGCTCATAAGGAAGTGTAATAAAATTGCAATGTTGAAAATCTGGAGTGCAAATATTAAAAATTTGCAAACTTGCGAGTGTGCGTAAGAATTGTGCAACGTGCAATCCTAAAACAGTCATGTTTAGGAATTTTTTCACCAAATTTTCAATATTGCCATTTTAACACCTCTGCTCATGAACAGTGTCATTGTGATTTTCCTAATGTGTCCCAAACATTGATTGCGCACACCGATTGCACCATTGTGTGCTACATGCAGGGAAACACATTTTGGGTGACATATGAAAAATGACAGCTGTACTGCTCATAAGGAGGTATGGTAAAAAGGCAATGTTGAAAATCTGGAGTGCCAATATTACAAATTCGCGAACTTACGAGTGTGTGTAGGAACTGCGCACACGCTCGTAAAACAGTCATTTTTAGGAATTTGTTCACCAAGTTTTCAACATAGCCATTTTAACACCTCTGCTCATGAACAGTGTCACTGTGATTTTCTTAATGTGTCCCATACACTGATTTCGCAGACCGACTGCACCATTGTGCGCTACATGCGCGGAAACACATTTTGGCCAAGATGTGAAAAATTACAGCTGTACTGCTCATATGAGAGGTGGTAAAATTGCAAATGTTAAAAACCGGAGTACAATTATTAAAATTAGGAACTTACGAGCGCAGTAGTAACTGCGCAACGACGCCAGAATACAGTCATTTTTAAGAATTTTTTCACCAAATTTGCAACATAAGCTTTTTGAAAGCCCACCTTATGAACACTGGCACTGTCTTTTTGTTACTTGGTCCCAAAAGGTGATTTTGCATAGTGACTGCAAAATTACTTTTCGGGCCCGATTAACGCCATGACAGTTCAAGAATTCATGAGGAGGGATCCCAAAAACCCCATGTTGAAAATGTGGTGCAAAATTCCAAAAAATGCCTTGAGATATGCATCAAAGTTGAAAAAAACCCTATTTATTGCATTATACAGCTTACTGGCATTTCCTCAGTTTGCGGTCAGCTTTGAAGAATGCAGAGGTGTTCCTGGTCCACTGAAGATCGTAGCGCCAAGCTCCAGAGGTAAGTATGGGTGAGGAGGGGGTGTGGGGAGGCAGGGTGCACAGTGGGTGGGCGCAGGTGGGCTGAGAGACCGCCGAGGGAATGTTTCTGTTTACAGGTTTTTCTGTTGGTTTGTTTTTAAGGAAAACGACGCAGGACGTTTGCCATGCTGGGGTGGGCTCCTAGCATGGCAGCTGTAAGGCTGTGTGGGGGTGGCCTGGAGCCGACGGTGGATTGGGCACCCCCATCGGCCATACAGACTTGTGCCACGCTGGGGTGGGCTCCCAGCATGACAGCTGTAAGGCTGTTTGGGGGGGGTCTGGAGCCAACAGGGGATTGGGCACCCCGTCGGCCATATGGATGTGTGCCACACTGGGGTGGGCTCCCAGCGTGGCACCTGGAAGGCCTTTTTTGGGGGGGCGTGGAGCCGACGGGGGACTGGGCACACCCATCGCCATACAATAAGTGCATGGGGGGTGCATGAGCACACAATATGCGTGCATGCATGCGTGCGTGTGGAGCATTGCTCACTGAAGCGGTGCTCTCCCTTTCAACTGTATGGCACTGCGTTTTCAACTGCTGTCATAGACAGCTGCAGAATTGATTGGAGAACTGCGACCGCGCCTGCAAACACACTGACTGAATTGGAAGACAGCTGACACACCTCCGAAAACTCGGATGATGGCACTATGTTTCTTGCACTGCATGCAAGCAAACAAACATTTTGGGGGAAGGTTTTTTTTTCAGGTTTTAGATACATTTGGGCACACTGGGTGGGCTCCCAGTGTGCAACCTGGGTTGTTTTTTGGATCAGCCAATGGGGATTGGGAGCCCCCATTGGCAAAGAAAGCATATCTGTGTTGGGGAAGACATGATGCCAACGGGGACTGGGCACCCCCGGCGGCAAACAAATTAAACTGAGGGGACATTATGTTGATGGGTATTGGGCACCCCCACTGGCAAACAAATTGAACTGGGGAGGGGGCATGCTGACAGGGGGATTGGACACCCCCTAAGTCAGCTTTCTGGGGATTATGAGAGGTGGATGGCAGGAGCTGCCACCATGTTTATTGAAATGTTTCACTAGACAAGGTACGTAGGGGAGGCATGTCATCTGTGCTGCTGCACGACGAGCTTGTCTCCAATTGCAGCAGCACATTTGTTTCAAGTTGGTGGCACTTTGCATAAACTTGTGTCACCACTAGCATGTTGGCTAATTGGAGAATGAGGGACGCAACTCTGCATTTCTCCTACTACCACAAAATATTGCTTGCGCATGTGCAAGACAACATAAAAATAAAACACAGACAACTGTGTGTCTGTGAAGTTTTTTATTTTTTTATTTTTATTTATTTGTTCTAGGATTACACTTACCTTTGAGCCGAGGCTCTTTTACAAAGGTTCCACGTCATTGGTACAACTGAGACAATCATAAGCAAAGATAACAGTTTATAAAATAAAAAAAAAGACACATAGTCTTGTAGATGAAAAAAGAACAATAAGGTGAAACTTTGGGGAGGGAAAGGGAAAGGAGGAGGGTGAAATCAGGGAGACTAAGTGGATGGGAGAAAAGGGGAGGTAGGTTGGGGGGACAGAGAGAGGAGAGGTGGAAGGCGGATAAGAATAGAGGTAGTGCAGCCGGGTGGCATTTGTCATGGGCCAGCAGGGGAGGTGAAGATAGGAGGGGGTGCTGGCAAAGTGCAGGAGTAGATGTGGATCCAAAAGGGCATCTTCAGCTATGGAACCAAAAGACATGTTTAGCCACAACAGTCACAGAGGTTGGAGGCAGTCAGTGTTAGGCAGAGACGAGTCTTAAAAGTGCTGAGCGATAGTGAGGATGAGATGTCGCTGGGAAAACTGTTGTACCAACTAGTGGCCCGGTAAACAAAGGATCTTTGGCCTTGTGTTGTGCGGCAATGCGGGACTTGCAGAAGCTGAGGTTTCGATCCCCTGGTATGTCGGGTGTGGATTCTCAGTTGTATGAGGGCACAGACTCCGGGGGGGGGCAAGGCCCAGGAAGATTTTCTAAGTAGTAATACAAGTTTGGTGTTTTATTCGATTGGCAAGATTCAACCATCCAGTTTGAGAATAGAGGTCACAGGAGTGAGTTAGGTGTTGGGAGCCAGTGACAAGTCGACAGACCTTGTTGAGGGCGGTGTATACATGTTTGAGTGTGGTGGTTGTAGCAGAGCTGTAAATGATAATGCCATAATCAATGATGGATATGATGGAGCTCTGGACAGCGACAGCAAGGGTTTCAGGTGACAGGTGTTTCCTATGACGGAATAGCAGGCCTAGCCGGGAGTTAGCGGCTTTGGTGACATGGTCGATGTGGGCAGTGTAGGAGAGGTGAGGGTCAAGGATGATCCCGAGGAATTTAAAGTTTTTGACCTGTTCCAGTGCGGCACCTTGTCTGGTGATAACGGAGAGCTGGAAGTGCTTATGTTTATTATGGGAGCTGCTGAAGATCATAGCCTTTGTTTTTTTTTGATTAAGGATCAGTTTGTGCTTTGTGAGATAATTCTCACTCGAGGAGAAGCCGAGTTGGAGATTTTCTTGCAATTTCTTTGGGTCCTGGTGTGTGGCAAGGATTACTGCATCATCGGCATACAGAGTGATATGTTCAGTGCAGGAGTCCGGTAGGGTGTTAAGGAACAGGCTGAAGAGTAGGGGGCCCAGTATTGAACCCTGGGGGACTCCAGAGAGGACAGGATTGGAATCAGAGTGCACATCTCCAATTTTTACACGCTGGGTGCGGTTTTCAAGATAGCTTTTGAACCAAGAGATTGAATCATTGGAGAGACCAGCATTTTTTAGTTGGCTCAGCAGGAGGGAGTGGTGGACAGTATCGAAGGCTTTGGTCAGGTCGATGAAAATAGCACCAGTTAGTTGTCCATTGTCAAGGGAGCTGTGAATGGAGCTGGTCAATACGAGTAAGGCAGAGGATTTACTATGACCTTTTCTAAAGCCATGTTGCTGTTTACAGAGAATATTGTAATTGTCCAGATGCTCGGTAAGTTGGTCCGCTACTATACGTTCTAGTGCCTTCGATAGGGGAGGCAGAATGGAGATAGGGCGTAAGTTCGCATGGTCAGCCTTATCACCACTTTTGTGAATCAGGGTAACAGTGGCCATTTTCTATTTGTCTGGGAATTGGCTAGAGGAAAGAGAGAGATTAAAGATCTTGGTGAGGGGCCCAAGTACCTCGTTAAGCGTTAGGGCCAGTAGCTTGAGGTCAAGTGTGTCATTGCTTGTTCTAGATTTGCTGATGGCTTTGGCAATGTAGTTTCGGACTTGATGTTTCTTTAGTGCTTTAAAGTAGAAAGGTGGGTGACAGGCTGGTGGAGGAGTTGGGGATGGGAGTTGACACATCTTGGAAGAAGTCGGAGGGAGAACAGTGCTAAGGTCTGTGAAAGCGATGTTAAAAGTGTTGTAATAGTTTTGGGGTCAGTGTAGTGTGTGCCCTTGGTGTAGTGACCTAATAAACCTCTGGGAACCGCATCTCAAGGTTTATGGGTCATCACACATCTCAGGTATATAAAAAAACTTCATAAGACACAGTTGCCTATGCATTATTCTCTATTTAATCTAGTGTTGATTCAGCCAGATAGTAGAGTGACAGCGAACAAGCTGCTTCACAGGAAGAATGGGTTCCAATTATTTATTTATTTAAAAGTTTTACCAGGAAGGCAAACTGAGTCAGGGGTAAGGGGCAACAGAGTTCTAGGAACACAAACTGAAGTTACAAACTCAAATGGGCAGACTAGGTGGGCCATAGGCCCTTATCTGTCTACACTGTCTATGTATCTATGAGCAAATTCTGCTCAATTCCAGGTGCGTCCTGGAGAAGGGGACTTGAAGGATCAAAAAGTCATACATACAATACAATTAACATAATACAAAACGACATAGGTATAATATGTACAGAGTTCCAATAGTGCAATTTGAAGTGAATACAGAGGCAAGATGATTTAGACAAATAGCAGGTTAAAAAAAAAACATTAGTGAAAATATATACATGAGGTGCTGTGGCAATTTGTGGGAAAAGTTATCTGGGCCAAGGGGGGGAAGACCAGTTGTGGGAGGAGATCATACCCTAGCCACAGGCACAGGTTGAGGAGAAGTGGGTATTGATGAGGGAGCTAAGGAGTTGGGAGGAGGACATGTGCCGGATGCCAGTGGGGAGGGAGCTCCATACTTTGGGCATGTGATGACAGAAAGCTACTTGACAAATTGAGGAGGACATGCACGGAACACCATGGAGGTGAGCATCTGCATTTCTGAAGGAGTAGGTCGTGGGGGCAGGAGAAGCTAGAACAGAGGCATGATAAGGGGGTAGGGTCTGGGACCAGTATTTGTCCATGAACTTTGCACAGTGGGACTGGCAGTGGTTGTGGAGTGAGGGAAGACAGAGTGACTGGTATAGCTCGTAGTGGTGGGTGGTAGGTGGGCAATCGAGGGTGAATGTGCAGAAAGAGTGGAAAAGAGGGTCCATTCTGGCTAGGGTGAACTTGGGGGTGGCACTGTAGTCTATCTCACCATAGTTGAAAATAGGGAGGATCATTTTCTGTACCAGTTCGTGGCAGGCAGGCAGGATGCATCCACAGTTACGGTGGAGGGCGCCCAGCTTCGGATGGAGCTTTTTGTGGATTGCATCGATATGAACTGAAACGTCCAGGTGCTGGTTTAGCCAGACCCCTAGATATCTAAAGGAGGAACAAGTCTCCAGTGTGTTCCCATCCAGGGTGTGGAAGGAGGGGGTGAAGGGAAGCTAACAGAATTTCTGCCTCGTGCCGAAGGGCATAGAAATGGTCTTCTTAGCCTTCAGGAAAAGCTGGTTAGCGTGAAGCCAGAGCTGAACATCACTGAATTCCTGCTGTAACCTGGTCACTACAGCAGCAGGCAAGGGGCCAGAGGGATACAGAACTGTACCATTTACATACATGTGGATGGAAGAGTGAGGGCAGGCGGTTGGCAGGTCATTTAGGAAGATGGAGAACAGGAGCGGGCCAAGGACAGAGCCTTGGGGGACACCAGAGGTAACTGGGAGGGGGTATGAGGAGGTGAAGCATCTGATTCTCACAGATTGGGAGCGATCTACCAGGTAGGAGTGGAACCAATTGTTGGACAGGGTAGAGAGCCTTGCAAGAGGGAGTTTGGTAAGGAGGAATGCATGGGAGAAAGTGTCAACGGTCTTTGCCAGGTCAACGAAGGTAGCAGAGGTGGTGTGGCCCTTGTCCATGCCATCAAGGATGGAGTCTGTGAGATGTAGGAGTGATGTGGTGGAGTGATCCTTCCTGAAGCCAGACTGGTAGGGGGAGAAGAAGGAGGAGGAGCTGAGAAAGAGGGAGAGTTGTGCGAGTACAGGGTGCTCCTGGTGTTTAGCCAGGATAGGGAGACGGGAAATGGGGCAACAGATGCCTGGGGCAGCAGGGTCTCCACCCTTAGGGAGGGATAACTGCTGCATGCTTCCATTTCGAGGTGACTTGATGTCAGAGAGAAAGACAGATTGAATAGGTTCACCAGGGGCAATGGCAGGTACAGCCAGGTGAAGCATCTTGACGTCCAGTCTGAAGGGGCATTTGCCTTTATTAGGGTTTAGGGAGATCAAGGCTTTGCATACTTCAGAATGGGTGACATGATGGAAGGAGGAGGGTCGAGAGTAGGGGGGTGGGGCAAGAGGGTGAGAGCTGACTGGGGGGGGAGGGCAGTGTATCAGTGCATCTTGTAAAAAGAAGCATTGAATTCCATGGCAACTGCAAGGAGTCCATTACTGCCACACTTCCTATGTTTAGCACAGGTGTGGGGGCTGGGGGTGGGGAGAAAAGGATTTGACCACCTTCCAGAATTTGGATGGCTAATTTAGATTTGTATGGAAGGAATCCTTGAAGTAGGTTGCTTTCGACTGCCTGAATTACCTAGTACAGGCATTCCGAAGGGAGTGGTAGGTGGCATGATCGGTGTAGGCACTGGAGGTTTTAAAGGAATTCCAAGCTTGATCTCTGGCTCTCATAAGGGCCATAATGTTAGTAGATATTCAGGACAGGTGGGCGCCCCTCACACAGATCCGCTTAAGTGGGGCATGGCAGTCCCACGCCGCTATGAACTTGAGCTTGACGTACTCTAGCATGAAGTTAATGGAGGTCGCCCGGGAGATGTAGAACCAGTCAGCGGATGTTAGGTCACTGAGGAGTGAGGGAGGATTAGTGCTTTGTAAGACCTTATGAATATGGTTCTAGGGGGTGCTTTAGGCCTGAAAATTTTCTGTACCGAGAAAATAATATGGTGATCACTTAAAGAGTCAGGCAATAGACCTGAGGCAATTATTCAATGCCGATGAGTGGTAAGTGACCAGTCTAGGAGCGTGTGGTTTGCAGATTTTAGGTTTTGTGTCATGCTTGGTGTTGGTGCTCAGTGTCAGTGCTAGTTCCCAATGAGTTAAGGTCTGTTCTCCGATAGTGACTGTTGGTGAAGTTATGAACCCCAACAGCAGTACGAACTGCAGGTTGGTGAATAACACACATAACAGGCCACAAAGATGAAATACAAAAATACTTGTCCTTTAGCCAGTTATTAGGGTATAAAGTCCAATTGTACCTTGATTCAGACAGTAAGGACCCAGGCTGTGTTTTAACTGATCCAAATTTTCAAAGGCCCACTGAGCTTGAATGTCAATTTCTGAGCAAATTCCCCTCCATTCCACCACCACCACCCACCTCTTTCATGAATGCAGAAAAAAAAAACAAGTCCATCTCATATCCAGTCATTAAGAGTTCTGACTCAGTGGTGTGTACTTCCCCTTGACAGCCCAGAAACCCATATTCTCCCTTCAATGGAAGGCTGTTCGTTCTTTGCGTGCCAATGCTATGGGATAAATTCAGTTCGAAGAGCAGGCTCATAGCGCTAATTACCTAAACTGCCCATGCAAACTTAAAAGAAAACCGCAACAAGAATGTTTACACAAGTAATAAAAACTTTAAAAAAAGAACAACAGAAAAGAAATGCTTTCATATAGTATCTGGTAATAGCTTTTAAACAAACAGCTACTTACACTCTTGATGTATACTACTAACAGACAGAAAAAAACTGTGGTAAACCATATGAAAGACAAATTGTTCCAGATTTCCTGTCTCAGGCCCATAATGGTAATTAAGTTTATTTCTGTATTTAATTAGTAAAAAAAATAGCAAGCTGTTCCAAAAGTACAAATGGCCAGAAATTCACTCAAGAAGAGTAGACTCATTGGATAGTGTTTCACTGGACCATCACAGATCTAGTACAAAGATGTTTTAGTACACAAGCTTTGGGGCTTCACAGGTCCCCTACGTTCAACGTCTATGTAGTCAAAATTGAAGAAGCAAATATCATCCTTGTCTGCACTTGACCTTGTGCTCAGCAGTGGGGACAGGGTCATATGTATCCAATCAACCGCAACATCTAGGAACAAGTGGAAGGCAGTGACCACAACCAGGTAACCTTCTCCCTGGTGACAGATTTGCTAAGCCTTAGTGACCTGGAACATCAGTAAGGCAGACTATGTCAAAAGCAGTATAGTCTAGAGGTTAGAGTAATGAGTTATGAATGAGCTTGGTACACCCAGCAGATCTGGGTTTGATTCCCACAATCTCTACTTGCATACTGTGAGACCCTGAGCAAGTCACTTAACCTCCCCACTGCTCCGGGGTCACCCCTGAACACAGGCATTGTGCTTCATGGGACTTACCCAGTTACCAAAGAATGAAGAAAAAAAATAAGGAGCTGGTAGTGAAGAGTCTAGAGCAGCTTCACAACGCTGATAATGCAGCACACATGTGGGGGTTTGCAGCTATTGAATGAATACTTACGCTCCAGTGTCCACTAAAGAGCTACTACGAGAGCAAGGGTGTTCACTGGGAGGACCCATGACATCACAGGTAGTCATGATGCAGTCTGCAGATACCTCACCCATCCTAGTAACGGACTACCTGGTGAAGATCAAGCCAGGTAAGTCCCAAGGGAGAGGCAGAATACACCCCAAGATCATAATAGAGCTAAAGAAACAATTGGCGGGGCTGCTTGAAATAATATTTTATAAGTCTGTCTGGACAGCTGTGGTACTGGTGGACTGGAAAGTGGCCAGTGTAGTCCCAACTTCAAAAGGGGGAATGGTCAGACCTGGGCAACTATAGCAAAATCAGTCTTAAGGGGGTAAGGTTAGATCTGGGCAACTTAGGCCAGTCAGTCTTAAGGGGGTAAGGTCAGTCCTGGGCAACTATAGCAAAATCAGTCTTAAGGGGGTAAGGTCAGACCTAGGCAACTGCAGGCCAGTCAGTCTTAAGGGGGTATGATCAGACCTAGGCAACTACAGGCCAGTCAGTCTGGCATCAGTGTTGGGCAATATTACAAAAGTCATTACCAAGGACAGAATAATGGTGTCCTTGACTGGGGCCAGAGTTCTCTCCCCCTCTCAGCATGGTTTTATGAGAGTCAAATCATGACAAGCAAACCTAATCAGCTTCTTTGAGGAGGTTACCAGGGAGGTAGACAGAAGAAGCTCAATAGACGTAGTCTATCTGTACTTCAGCAATGCCTTTTGACACTATGAAGTATGACAGGGTTCTACAGAAAGAACACCAGTGCATTATAAATGAGACATAAACAAGGTGGTCTGCTAACCAGTTTGGGGGCAGAACCAGAAGGCTGCTGTGGATAGGTGCTGGCTGGAGTAAAGTGAGGTACTCTGAGGCATCCCTCAATGATCAGTGCTGGGCCACAGCTGTTTAACATTTTAATTAAGGATCTGGAAGCTGGGTTCCCAGCAGACTGCTTAAGTTCACTGCTGACACTAAGCTGTCCAGAATGGGGGGACTCTTGTGAGGAGAGAGGCAATTTTCAAGAGGACTTGAAGAACTTGGGTGATTGGGCAGGTTTCTGGAGTCTCAGATTCAATGCAAGGTGCTACACTTGGGGAAGAAGAACACAGTTTGGGCCTACACATTGTGTGGTACTCCTCTTGATGCAGTGAAGGAAGAAACGGACCTGGGTGCCGTAACAGACAAGGGATTGAAGCATGGCAGCAGTGTGTGGCTGATGTCAAGAGGGCCAGCAGAATGCTGTGGTGCATCAAAAATGGGCTCACCATCAGAGCAGGGGAAGTAATTCTACCATTTTACATAGCCCTGGAGTACTGCATGCAGTTCTGGCCATCTCAAGACAAAAAGGGCATTAATGTAGTTGAGAGGGTACAAGGCAGGGTAACCGAAATGACCAGGATTATGGAGGACATAAACTATGAGGAGCAGCTGGAGACCCTTACCATGTTAACTCTGGAGAAAAGGAAGCTGGGAGGGGACATGAGCTCTGTGTGTTCTGCATACTCAAGGGTATCGATGAGATCAAACATATGGAGATGTTTGATCTGGTATCCTCCAGCAGTACCTGAGGACACGCACTGAAGCTCAGAGACAGTGAGTACTGGGATAATGTTAGGAGGCACTTCTTTTATCAAAAGGCGGTGAGCCTATGGAACAGTCTACAAGCAGAGATTGTGGAATGAAGGCAGAATAGGCCTTCAGTGTAAGCCTTGTCAAATTTCTGAATACCAAAGGATATACAAAGTACACTGGCTAGTAGAGTAGGTGGGATACTCCTATAAGTTAATACATGTTTGCACAGCATACTTAATCCCTGCTGATGAAGTGGGGCAGGATGATAGACCTACAGTCCCTTCTAACCTTAAATTACTATGATACCACTGTTTTACTACAATGGGGTGGTGGGTGCCATGGGTTAATGCATGCCCAGATGCGTAGTGAGGCACGAGGCACTTGCACCGAGTGCATTCAGCACCTGGAAGTGCATTAACCCATGACAACCACGACCCCGGAATGTCTTATTGCCCTTATAAAATGGGTTCCTGGCTACATTACTTAAGTGATAACATTCATTTAGTTGGGGTATACGAAACAATAACCAGCTTCTGTGGATGGTTAATACTGAGGCGACGTCGAGGCATGTAATCCTCACAGAAGCCGGTTATTGCGAGTATACCCCAACTAAATGAATGTTATTACTACTACTATATGATTTAGAGTGAGTTTTAAAGGTTTTTTTTCATAAGTTTGTGGAGTACTGTAAAGTGCATGTGGCAAAGAAGAAGGTAAGGTGCACATGCTCGGTCTCAACTGCCTACTCGGATGGTGCTCCCATGGACATGCTGGTTGTACTCTTTGAGCCTCCTTAAGAAAATTAAAATATAATAAACACCAGAGAATAATAATAAACAAAACTAAACTAACCACCTCGTTACATCCACAGCTACTTACTCCTGCATTCTCTCTCAGCTCACTCTCGCTACTGTATTCTGTCTCTCTCTGTTAGTGCTCTGTGCATTTGAAAAAAAAAAACTTTCTGTATGTCTCTCTCTCTCAGCATTGTCTGTTGGAGAAAAAAAAAAAAAAACATTTCCTGGTCTTCACTCCTTGCTGTTGCAAACTCTATCGGTGGTAAGAAATAACCAGCTGTTTTACTGGTATGCCATCTAAGTCACTCGCTACTGTGGAGTGAAGCAAGCAAGGTGGAAAGTGTTTGCATTGGAGGTGTGAATAACCTATCATGGGCATGGCAGAAGTTTGATTAACTGACTGTGGGAGGGGTTTAGTTCAATAACCGACTCTGTGGGAGGGATTTAGTTGAATAACTGACTCTGGAGTTTCTTGAGGTAGCTTGTGGGAGAATAACTGGCAGGTGTTCTGCTTTATGATTGGCTTAGAGCAGATATCTTTCGTATAGTGTATTTCATTTCTCCACCAAAAATAATATAAAAAATAAAGATGTTATTTATAGTGTTTTAAAAAAAAGTAGTCTCTATTACAGTTTTTGGTCACTATGGGACACTGTAGTGAAGCTTTTTATATAGATTCTTTTATTTAGTTTTGATATTTTTTTTTACAATATTAATAATTATCAGTTGCTTACTTTATTTACAGAGGTCAGTGAGAACTGATGTCCCTGATGAAAGTGAGCATCTTTGATGAGAGCGTGTGAAAGAGAGAGAGCAGTGGAAAGGTGCATACGGATGCTGTGAGCTGTCATGATAACTGCACAGCACACCGAGAAGCACCGGTCATAAGTGGTCCTGTGAAGCTGTTTAAAGTAATAGTGCATGATACTGGTGAAAACTTTGACCTATACCTCTTTTGTATTTTAGATTGTCCCTTACCTCCTGACTTGTATGATACCTCCCATTTTGAGTCTATTTTAGTATTTTTCACATTTGAAATAATAAAAGGATGGCTATTTTTAATATGGCTTGGACCAGGTTCTCATCCATATTCTTAGCTGTTTATGTACACCTGTAGTCACAAAAGAAGTGGTGTTAAACAATGGATGTTCAAAGGCAACAGAGAATACTGATTAAAACCTGGTCCAAACCTTATTAACAGGAACACTTCTTTTATTATTTCAGATGTGAAAAAAAGTACTAAAGCAGGACTTGGACTATGGAAAGAAGGGTATCATACAAGTCCTACTGGACTGCTGCTCATTTCTCTGCTGTCAAGCTCCCTTTGGTCCGCTGCCATGGTGGCTACCTGCTCCATCCGTCTCTCTGCTTTGCCTGGTGGTGTGCTCAGTGACATGGGGAGCCCCCATAAATGACACACTGATCCGCACTAAATGGTACTGGACACAGAGTGGGTGGAGCCAAGTGGGAGCATAGCTTGATTATGACCAAGCTGTTTTCCCATTAGACATTCATTTATAAAAAAACAAACAAACAAAAAAAATACACAAACAAAAAAAGAAGCTCAGGCTGAAAGCAGTACCAGCAGAGGAAACACATTAAGAGTGCGTGTGTGTGGGGGTTAGGGGGTCAAAAAATAAGAATGTTTTGGAAGGCACATAGAAGAAAAGGGTGCAACTGAAAATAAATGGTGTGTACATTTGTTTCACTGTATTATTTCTGAATGTTTCAAATGTTTTAGGTGGTTGCTGGAAGGGTAGTTTTGAAAAATGCTATGAAAAGTACTTTTAGTGAGGTAGGGCAAATCAGTTGTTTTACTGTATTTACCCTAACAAACATGTCTGCTAGAAATGTTTTTTAAAAACATTTTTAACAGTCATGGCTATATGGTTGCGCTATTTCCTGCTTGTCGAAAGGGTTCCCAACCTGGTGGTTGTCACTGCTCAAGGCACTGGGTTCCAAACTCTCTCAGCCTATCAGGATATAGCAGATTCCAGGATGTCCACTTCCTCTTGTGGCAGCTCCAGTTAGAAGCTATGGGAACGTGCATGGATGGAAACTTGCATCACAAAGCTTAGTGCTAGTAGGGTCTTTACAGCACCTGGGAAATAAAATTTATTAATGAAAAAAAAAAAGCACTACTGCCTAACCCAAAACTGCAATGATTACACAGGTTTGCTTCTAGAGCCCAGCACAGTGAGAGAAGGGTTAAGCAGCTCTGTGGATGCTCTCCTTCTATGGGGAGGAGTGGGATGGACTTCCCATTGCTCCACTGTCACCTGAGAGCCAAGGATGCAGTGGCAGTAGTACATTCAGATGGACAGAGTCCAGTAGAACTGTTCCTGACTCCACATTCACAATTTGCTCGGATGCATTTGATAAAAAGTGAAAAGGGGCATGGCTTAGCATATACATACATGCATGCATACATACATACATACAAATATGCCAGCAGAAATACCCCAAATGGTCTATCAAGTCTGCTTGAGTGTGCAGCTAATGCCTCTAGATCGCAGCTGCCCACCCTCCTCCCACTCTCTCCCTTCCAGCATATTCTCTTTACTACTTATGCAGACACCCCCCAGGCCCTGTCTCATGCCCTTTTGAAAGTACCCACTGTCCTACAAGATACAACCTTCTCCAGTAATGTATTCCATTTCAACACCACCCTTTCTGTGACATAATGCATCTTCATCTCCCTCCTAAATCCGCCCCTCCAATCTTAGCCCGTGACCCCTTTTGTCTCTTCCCTTCCTCAGCCTAAATAACCCATCCATGTCAGTTTTGTTAAACTCCTTCAGATACTTGAATGCTTCAATCATATCCCCTCTCTCCCTCCTCTCCTCTCCTCCAGGGTGTACAAACTCTGATACCTCAGTCTGTCCTCATAGGGCTTGTCTTCCATCCCCTGCTTCATTCTTGTTGCCCTACGCTGCACCCCCCCCCACAGCCTGATGTCCTTCTTCAGATATGGCTGCCAGAACTGCACACAGTACTCCAAGTGTGGCCTGACTAAAGAACTATATTGGGGCAGGATCACATTCTTATGTCTAGATACGATTCCCCTTGCAGCACACCCCAGCAGCTTGTTAGCCTTGGCTGCAGCCTTTCTGCACTGGGCCGAGTTGTTCATGCCCTCAGTTATCATCACCCCCAGGTCCTTCTCTTCCTCGGTGACCCCCAGTCTCACCCCACCCAACCCGCATTCTCTCCGCTGGTTGTTTGCCCCGTAGTGCATTACCTTACACTTCTTCACATTGAAGCCCAGTTGCCACTTCGTCAACCACATCCTCCAGTTTGGTTAGGTCTCGCTGTAGCACTTTTCACCCCACATCATCATCCACTACTGCCCCTGTCTTGTTATTATCCTGCTCATAACTCCTTGTGAGATATCTGATACGAGCAATCCAAACAATACCGGACCCAGTACAGAGCCCTGCAGCACCCCACTTGTCACAGGCCTATTGGTTGAGAGTCCCCCACCCCAACCACTACCTGTTGCTGCCTCCCCTTCAACCAGTTCCCTATCCAATTAACCATCTTTACCCCACCCCACGGATCTCAGTTTCACTCCTAGTTGCCCAAGGTGACTGCACCCCAGCTCCACAGTTGCGTGGTCCACAGTCTAAGGCCCCACGTCTTTCCTCCCACCACTGGGTAGATTAGTGAATTGTACCTAAAAGAGGGGAGGCTCTTCCGGACAAGGTAAGCTGTAAGGAAATGTGGTGCTTGGGAGTCAAAGCACTGCAAGGTGTTTGGTTTAATGGCAGTCCCACCAGAGAGACAGAGGCTCTGGGCTGGCCAAAGGAGTGGCCTACACTTTACCCACTACAGGGTACAGAACAATACAAAACAAAAAGCTAATATATACCTGTAGATTCCCAAGGATAAAAGGAGCCCAGTAACAAAAAGTAATGGCAATTTACTCCCCAGCACTGCTACTCTAAACAATCAGTAAGGTACTTTTAAGAGGACACTCAACCACCTGATCACACCCTTTTTTGATTTACCAGAACTAGTATTAAAAAACCAAAACATTCAACTATCACTCCTTCCAATTACCTACCAGTTTCCCCTGGACAAAACTGAGTCAAAACAACCTTTTCTAACAAGTGGAAAAAGACTAATACAAAGTCTGCTGAACTGGCATTGGTAGCTTTAATTAGAATTTTAAACCAGCTATTTGTACTGGTTCTAGCCTTCCAGCTGATGGGGTAGTGGCAGTCTACAGGATAATCAATGCAGCAGGTACAGTAAATAGGTAACGTCAGATCACAACTGCTGCTGTGCCTTCATCCATTCTCCTACCAAGTCCTTAATCCGAGGGGAGTATGGATTTCTGAGGTGTGAGCCACAGCAGCCTTCTTTGTATCCCTGTATACTGTATTTCTCCTTAGCAGCAAATGATTTTCATATCCTGCTACAATAACTACTACTGCAAGAGGGAAACCCAGAACAGCTGCATCTACTGCAGGTCTAGCCCACTAGGGCCCGTGAATGGCAAACAAAGACAGAGCTCAGCATACAGTTTGGCACTGAAGAACTGAGGTAGTGGATTTCTATTCTACAGGTATCCCACCACCACAGACAAGATCACTGCTTGGCACCACACATACCCAGAAACTCTGCCAAGGGTATACAAGTTTAGATTTCCAGCCTGACCACTAGCACTGAACTAGCAAACAGGTGATAAGTGAAACAGGGGCACAAAGCTCAACTTTCCTAACCAAAAATTAAATGTGCACTGCACCCCAGCTAATAAGACAATAAACAGTCACACTGAGATCTACTTACCGCACTTCACGGAGATCCAGGTCATTACAGCTATGGTTCTGGGGAACCTTACTAAGACAGCTAATGCTCCTACCTGGTTATAAATATCTAGAAGAGGGGTGTGTCACACACCTAAGTTACATGCCATACTTATGACAGAAATGTAGTGGAAAAAATTAAACCTAACTCGTATGGTGTAGGCTGAGGACAGGAGCTTTGGTAATTGTAGGCAGTAACTCCAGCAACAAAATGCTTGGGCACAGTGATGAACGTCAATGAAATTCTTTACCTGAACAATTAGGTAAATAGGACACTCGCCAACCAAAGAGATGATATCCCTTGAGGAATAAGACTCCAGGCAGTGAAGTGCGTGTGGAATTTGTTTGTGGTCCACTGATGACAAAATGGACTGTCTGAGCAATTTAACCCCAGGGCTTCGAACTCTAACTGAGTTCTTCCGCAGGGAGGCATGGCTACATGCGAAATACATCACTAATTTAAATGATATGCTTAAAGTGACAGAATTCTGTAAATTTAGGAATCATACAAGCCCAATTATGCCCCAGCTGTTCTACTAATCAGACACCCACCCAAAATGTGCAAAAAGTGCTGAAACATTTAAAAGCATAACATGCTGTACATGCCTTTTTTAGAAAAATTCAAAGAAGCAATACAGGGAAATATGATTGAAATACTTACACATGCAATCGAATGCATTTACAAATACTGCAATACTATCTTAATTACTAGAAAATGCTCAGTTACATTACATAACTACGGTTACAATTTTACTACATTGCAAATGCTCAGTTGTTTAAATTGGTTCAAACTTTACATCAGAAGATTCAATAATCTGTAAAAAAATATATATCAAAAAATAGAAAAATAAAAATCACAATATAAATCCATATTAGAAAACAATAAAATGGCATGTGGATTCCAAAGCACTTTACAAAATTTCAAAAAAAGTTAAGGAGTGAAAGATACAGAATAACTACCCCCCACCACCACCACCTACAGAAAAAGGTCAATGTCCCAATCATCACTTAACCCTTGTGGATTTAAAGCCCCCAGTTCATAAATAAGTCTGCTCTCTGTTCTAAATAATTTCTCAACTTTATTTCCTCCTCTAAATGATCTTATTCACATGATGAAGACCCAATAAATGAAAACTAGTGATGTCCGAGTTATGCGCTTGCTGACAATGTTGCCCCTATCCTGTGGAACTCCCTCCCTCATCATATAAGAGATAGTCAAACTGTGGACATCTTCAAGAGGGAGCTAAAGACGTTCTTATTTAATCAAGCTTTTATGACCAGTTAGTATGTTTTAATATGAATTATTATTTATATTCATTGCAAAAAACTCCATTAATGCATCAGCTGGGGTTGATTCCACAGCAACAAAAGTCTGGAAATTCAATGTTAGGGTTACCAATCCCCCTCCCCCCACCCCTCCATCCACAGACCAGCAGGCACTGAGGTATGCCTTGAAGTTGTCGGCACTAACTCTCACCCCATTCCATGTGTAAACAAGCTGAGATGGTACAGTATAGGAGAATGGGGTGAGAGTTAGGCCTGACGGCCCCAAGGCACACCTCGGTGCCTGTTGGTCTGTGGAGGGAGAGGGTGGGGAGACGGGGTTGGTAACCCTAACACTTGAATTTCTAGACTTCTGTTGGTGGAATCAACCCTAATTGATGGCTTACAGAGTTTTTTGCAATGAGTTTCCCTTATTTTTGATAAAGTTAAATGTTACTCATATGGCATCCCTAGGTGAGAGCGCAGGCTCGGCCTTCCGGGCCCTGCACTCCCACCCACCCACAAGTGTAGAGGCATAGTGCAGAAGGATCCTGTGCTCCCAGTTTTGCATAATGGGATGCATATTTGGCGGTGTTGGCCCACTCACCCATCAGTGTAGAGACATAGTGCCTGACGGCCATGTGCTCCCAGTATTGCAAGATGGCATCCATGGGTGGAAGCGCAGGCCCTCTGGGCCCTGCACTCCCACCTACCTACAAGTACAGAGACATAGTACAGGAAGGCCCTGTGCTTTTAGTTTTGCATAATTGTATCCATAGGTGGGAGCACGGGCCCTCTGGGCCCTGCACTCCCACCCACCCATGAGTGTAGAGGCAAAGTGTAGGAGGGCCCAGTGCTCCCAGTTTAGCATAAATAGTATGCGTAAGTGGAAGCACTGACCCTCTGGGCCCTGCGCTCTCACTTACCCATAAGTACAGACAGAGCACAGGCCTAGAGGCATTACAAGTAACCCTTGCAATGCTTATCTGACAATATCTCAGTAACCATAGAAACTGTGGAAAAAATTATTTTGCACTTGTATTCATCACCTAGCCACCTCCACACGTGCTTAGTACACGCTTAGTGAAAAATCCATATCTCGAACCGTTTTCGACATATAGGAGCCGGTCACAATGTTATCCTATGGGAACATTTGCAAATTTGGACTGCTGTAACTCTGCAACCGGTGTACATTTTTTCACCAAACCAGTAAAAAGCACATCTGTGGTACAAGCTCTTTCTAACCTGCAAATTTCAGCCCAAAAGACCTAGCTGTTTTTTTTTCGTTGAAGTGGCAAAGAAATAGCATTTTTTGAAAGAAGTTTAGAAAACATTCGCAAGTTTTCAAAAGATGTGTGAAAGTTTTTCGAAAAGTTTCACAACATTTCAAATGATTTGAGAAAGTTTTTTGAAAACTTTCACAAATTTTTCATGTGACACCAACCTTGATTTCATGCTGGACACAACTTTTCCCATAGAAAATAATGGGAAAATTAAAACTGTAATAACTTTTGAACAGATGAATATTTTTTTAGCAAACCTTCAAAGGCACATCTATGAGGCTAAGTCTTTCTACCCTGAAAATTTCAGACCACAACCTAAAGCCATTTCGGAGATCCAGGTGGACAAAGAAATGGCAAAAAAAACATAGATTTTTCTGTTTCTTCAACACTCTGTATCTCAGAAATGACACAGCAGATATGTATGCCAAATTTCCTGTAAATCTGTTCAATGGTTCCAAAGTTATTAATGTTCAAAAATTCAAGTTTAACATAGTCGTTATTTCACTTTAATGTGTATGTTTCTATTTGACTTGTATTATTTTTAGAGTGTGCAACTCTGTAAAGTGCATTGAGTCACAATCTGAGAAATGCGCTTAGCTAAATGAAAGTGAATTGATTGACTGATTGATTGATTGAATGTAAACCTACTGGGATACTGGGATAAAACAGGCACGATGGTGGCCATTCTGGGCTGCTGTCTGTGAGCTATCTGGGAGAGGAAGCTTTTTTAACAATTTTTATAGCTATTTTAAGTACAGTATTCTATTTATTTGTTTAGTCTTAGTTAGTTATTAGATTAGGGCCGGGAATGTTAGTGAGGGCAAAGAGTGAAAAAGTGTTAGGAGATAGTTTCTTTGTTTTCTAGTGAGGTCCATTTGTGTGGAGCAGTTCTTGGCATACCTGTAATCTCTGAGATTCTGGAGCAGCAGTTGCACCCAGTAGCAGTTACACCCAGGAGAGCAGTAGCAGCGGGACTGTGTGTGAGCAGCTTGCTGTGTGGTCACTGGAATGCTGGTGTAACCTCCCCCCCCACTGGCCTCCCCTTGTTCAACTAGCAGGGCTGCTCCTCTCAAACCTAGGCGCCACCGAGAGTGGTGGGGTTGTCACTACGAAAACAGCTCTACAAACCCATACTTCTACTTCGTAGCCTGCCATCCTCAGACAGGCAAACCAAGTGTGGCAACTACCTGGCTCACACCTGGGGGGTCCATTTAGCATGGCCATCAACCTGGGTCCCTGGGAGAAAACGTTTGCTCAGCATTATGCTAGGTTTGTACTTCTGGTCAGGGGCATCCAAGTAAATCCAGACACTGGAAGCAATAACTGTACTGTCCAAACCAGGTTGGGATTCTAGAGTGTGGCTTTTATTCACATCACAATGAATACAACAAAGCAAAGATGGACCCCCCACAGGGCTACTTCCACTGGAAATGCAGATTACTGAGGTACAGAGCACACACACAGTGAATCCTCAGGTTCTGAATGGATCTGGGCACACACGGCCCGAACTAGTACACTTCCCTTCTTTCCCTTGACTTGGCGCCCTGGCCAGCACTAGGACACTTTCTCATATATCACGAGGAATTCTTGGTGGCTTCCTACCACCTACTGAGCACTCACTGGCTCACAGGAAATCCAAAATCCCACGTCTGGGTGTTTTCCTCGGGCACTGGCCAAATGCACTGAGAGAAAATAAAGCTGCCCAAACTGAACCCAGAGAAGTAAACATGATTACTTCAGATTGGGGGGGGGATCTCCCACCTTTTGCTCCCACTATTTATACTCAGCCATTCATCTGGTTACAACACCTTTCTCTGAAACACTCTTGTAGATGCTCTCTTGAAATGTATTTCACATTTAACATTCTACAGGTCGCCCCTGAAAAAGGGACCTTCGGGGCTCAGTGGGCCTACCCGGTCACCAAAATTTAATAAATAAATAAATACTTCTCACAACTTGGAGATGTCATGAAATTAAAAGTTCTGTATATGGCTATGTCTTTACTCTAGACCCCCACTTTTGCAGATGCTTTTATATCATACACAGTCTAAAAGTTCTGTACTTCTGTACCCTCAGACCCCACAGTAGGCAGACACTTTTACTAGAAACACAGTCTTGGTGAACAGAGTCCCTTTGTCAGAGAATAACTAATCAAATGAATGCAGGTGCTCCAGGGCTTGTTCCCCAAAAACTCTCAGGTACTCACAGAACAAACTAATCTTGGCAGCTTCACCACTCTCCAGGCTGGACCACAGGATTGCACCTGAATCCTGGAATTCTTCCCCCATTTCTCCGGGGATGGGGCACTGGAAAACCTTCTATGAACAGTCTCTACCACTTCCTTCACTGGTCTTATATGTTCTTCTCTAGGGTGAGAACACACAACCCCTTCTCCTGCGGTAGCTCTCTTTCAGAGCTAAGTCTGACAAGCTACAGTCCTCACTCTTCAGACTCTCTCTCTCTCTCAAACTACTCCTAAACTCCCAACATTCTATTGCTAAACCCTGCAGCTAGCATTCCATTGTGGCTTATGTTGCTGCGAGAATTCTAAGGTGACATCATCACTCCAGCTCAGCAGAGACTAAAAACAGAGTGTGACAGTGTGAAACTCATCTCACAAGCTGCCTTTCCCTGCCTGCCACTGATTCTAAGTGGGATTCTAGTAACAAAGAGGTTACACCGGCATAAAGAATGAGGAGGAACAAGGAGAAATCCAGGAGTCGGGCAGTGTGTTGTGTCTATGGCTTGGTGGACTGGACTCTGCAGCACAAAGTAACTGACTGGTCCTGCCAGTTTGCTGGGCAGAACATCACTGGGAGGTGGTTTGAGAAGCGGTGAAGCCTTCTCAAGTTTATTATCTTGATCAAGTCTTGCAAGTTTTAGTAACGGGAGACCCAGAACTACCGCCCCCTTGGAGGCTTTTTTCTGACTGCTGCGCAGCAGTATACGGTGTTGTTTCTTCCAGATTACTGTGATGCTGTGAGATGGGAGAGTACTGTGTCTATGACCCGGCTAGGGTTTTGACTATGTGCTTTGCTGGATAGTTGCCCCCTGGACTGTGGAGGTAAGAGGGAGCATTTTATTGAACTGTGATGTTGCCCCCCCCCCACCAGACTTTGGAGGCAAGGTGGAGTGTATTTGCGGAACTATGGTGTGTCTGCTCAGAAAGTGGGTCTGTTACCAGAAAAGGTGTAAGTAGTCAGCTTAAATGAGATCTGTGAGCCGAAGCAGGCAGTTGGAAAGCTGTGAGAGAGCCTTCACTGGCATCTGAGACTTATAATAATTTGGACTTTGTTTGTCCAGAATATTGCTAAAGCTAAGCCCAGACAATACTCAAAGGCAGGACCAGAAGGGAACCTCATTCAGTGAGAAAGTCCGTGGGACCCTATATTCCTGGAACTAACTGAAGAGTTAACCTCAGGGGTGAGAGACCTGAGGTGACTGGTGCTTTGAGTGTGGAAGATTCTTTAGCACTTTTTCTGTGACCCCCTTTTTCTGAAACTCATTTTTTAGAGAGAACAGGCTATTGAGAGGCAGCCCTGTGAGAAAAGAAAGTGCCTCTTGATAATAAAAGCCATTTTTGGCTAAGAAATGACTGTAAGAACTGCTCCACAAGTGTATGGACTCCCTGGAAAGGAAAACTAGCTTTATTAGTCATTGTTTTGGGAGGGGTGGGGACATTTTGAGGGTTGGGGTGTGTGTGTGTGTGTGTGTGAATGGTATATAATTAGTTATTGTTTTAATATTGTTTAGTGGCTACATATTGATTTATAGCTGTGGTAGCAAAGTTACCCCGGGGCAAGGTATTGTTCCCCCTCCATGCTCCATGATCTCTGACTGTTTGAGTGCTCCCATTAACAGCAGAGGTGTGTGTACAGTATATATTATGGTAGCACGGTAGTGCTACCATAGTTAGGGTTGAGGAGCCATTTCTATGTTAAACCCCAAAACTTTGCACCTTAATAACTTTGCAACCGTTTGACAGATTTGGCTGAAATTTGGAAAACATGATCAAGAACCATAGGCCTTGGGATCTGCCAAGTTTTGTAGTGGTTGGATATACAGCTGCGGAGTTATTAAGCGTGATCTGTCTTGTGGCGTTCGCTTTTCTGGAATTTCACGGTTGCGCCTACAAATTAAATGCGGTTTCTTGGCGACCAGTCCAAAATCTTCAGGGGCGTGCGGCTGGGGTCCCGATGTGCCTTTCAAGATTGCGGAAAAATATTAAACGGTTCAAAAGTTATTCAAAAACAGTTTCCCATTATAAGTCAATGGGAAAAGTTAACAAAAGTTCAACACTTTAAATAGTACATCTTTACTTTCGTAAATGGGCCTGTTACTTTTGCAAATCGGCCATTTATTTTCAGTTGGTGATCAGAAAAATGGTTGGCATTTAAATTTAGGACCCTTCTTTTGTATTCACCTAGTGGACCCTGAGGATGCTTGCCATGTCTTTATTTTGTGGTAAACACCCCAGAAATATATTTTCAAATTTCTGGAAAAAGTATTCAAATTACTGCGGCTCACGAAAGTGTCGAATATTTTTAGAAAGCTTTCGCAAATTGCGACAGTAGTTTTCCATCTGTGGGACAGTGACAGCGATTCTTTGGCACTGCGCTGTTAATCACCCTGTAGGGGTTTAATGTTGAATGAGGCATAGCCGAGTGCCACATGTCGCTAGACAGTGATAAACTGACCATTAGCATAATACCTGGGAGTGGCTTATTGCTATCATAATAAAACTGTTTTTTAAACAACATTAAACCATGTTCATCATATGGTTAGGCTCTACATGTATGTTAATAAAAACTAAACATAAGGCTGTTACAATGTTTACAGTCAATTAGAAAGCTGCATTTCTCAAACCCTTGTTCTAATCAGAGATATTATACCTGTACAACTCCCTGGTTTTGCTGAACTCTATTGCTCAGGTGGCCCACCACAAGTGGTGTGGTCTGGTGTGGGGCATCGGTAGGTAAGCCATGCAACTACTAAGTGTGTACGTTGTGTGCAGCTGCAATCAGGGATGTGTATGTTTGGTGTACATGGCCTCAGTTTTGCTGTTGATCTCCACTGAGCATGCAGTACCTGGTCAGGTGGGTGGGGATGTCTCGTAGTACATTTAGACAATTGTTTGTTATTTCTGTCACCTGCTGCTGGATGTCTGTCATTGGTTGTGTTGACTTGGTCCTCCCCCATTCTTGAATGTGTGTGTGTGTCTGTGGTGCTGGGGGGGGGGTGAATTCGGAGTTAGGGTTTTCAACCCTAACAGCGTATTTCCTCACTTTTGTCGCTGTGGAACAACCCTAACTAATGCATTAAACGGAGTTTTTTGCCTCTAATATATATGCTGTAGAGTGCTGGGGATAGTGTGTAGGGGGAAGAAATGGAGATTTGCAGAGTCTGGTGGGTGAATATAGTGGGGGGGGGTGATTTGGGGCGGTGGGGACTAGGAGACACCCTGGGGCAAAACAGGCCCAGGAAAGGGGTCCTCCCTGCCTGATGCCCATACCCAAGGGCTACACAGTTAGTGGGCAGGCTGCTAGACCAGCATCATCTACCTATCCCTCTCAGGCAGTGTTGTAGAATGACAGATCTATTAAGAACAAGACGGCAATTATTGCCGATCTTGTTGCAACATCAGATCTGGCTTGCATCACTAAGACCTGGCTGGATAAAAGTGTCGGCCCAGTACTGGAATCAGCTGTTCTGGCCAGGTACTCGGTGGTGTACTGCCAGAGAAAGGATCATAGGGGTTGGGGAGTGGCAGTTTGTTTTAAGTTGGACTTGAACCTCACAGCATTCCCGGTGGGATCAACGAGGTCCTTCAAATGTGTGACCGTTCAAGGGTTTGCAGGTGTAAATTGCAGGATCATTCTCATCTACCATCCTCCAGAGGATGGGAAGGAATTCCTGCAGGAAGTCACAGACTTCTTCATTGAACTAGTATTAGAGTCTCCCAGATGGATTATTTGGGGGACTTCAATGCCTCGGTTGACGACATACTCTCGCAGTTTGATCAAGACTTCCTCCAACTAATATCCTCACTGGGCCTTACACAGGTTGTTACCTCTGCAACCCACATTCATGGCCATTCGTTGGACCTCGTCTTTCTGCTGGGAATGGAGGTCTTCGGCCTTATGATGGAGCTGGTTATTCGGTCGGACCACCATACTGTGAGGTTCTCATTCAAGGCCCCCTCAATAGATCTTCCCCTGTGGAGATGGTTCAGTACCACCCTTTAAGGGGTTTAACTCCACAAGATCTGACAGCAGTGCTGGACCTATCAGGTTTGAGGAGTGCGTGCGAGGAGCTGGGGGAACTGGTGCTGACCTATAATAGGGTGTGAATGGTATATAATTAGTTATTGTTTTAATATTGTTTAGCGATTACATTTTGATTTGATTTATAGCTGTAGTAGCAACAGCTCCCGGGGCAAGGTATTATTCCTCCTCCATGCTCCGTGATCTCTGATGGTTTGAGAGCCCCCCATTAACAGCAGAGGTATATATATGCTGTAGAGTGCTGGGGATAGTGTGTAGGGGGAGGAAACGGAGATTTGCAAAGTCTGGTGGGAGAATATAGCGGGGGGTGATTTGGGGTGGTGGGGACTAGGAGGCACCCTGGGGCAAAATGGGCCCAGTAAAGGGGTCCTCCCTGCCTGGTGCCCATATGCAAGGACTCCACAGTTAGTGGGCAGGCTCCTGGACCAAGATCATCTACCTATCCTTCTCGGGCAGTGTTATGCAATGACAGATCTATTAAGAACAAGATGGCAATTATTGCCGATCTTGTTGCAACATCATATCTGATTTGTATCACTGAGACCTGGCTGGATAAAAGTGCCGGTGCTGTACTGGAATCGGCTGTTCTGGCCGGGTACTTGGTGATACACTGACCAAGAAAGGATTGTAGGGGTGGGGGGGGGTGGCAATTTGTTTTAAGTTGGACTTGAACCTCACAGCCTTCCCAGTGGGAAGAACAAGGTCTTTCAAATGTATGACCGTTCAAGGGTTTGCAGGTGTAAATTGCAGGATCATTCTCATCTACCATCCTCCAGAAGATGGGAAGGAATTCCTGCGGGAAGTCGCAAACTTCTTCATCGAACTGGTATTGGAGTCTCCCAGATTAATTATTCTGGGGGACTTCAATGCCTCGGTCAACGACAAACTCTCACAGTTTGGTCAAGACTTCCTCCAACTAATGTGTTCATTGGGCCTGACACAGGTTGTTACCTCTGCAACCCAGATTCACACCCATTTGTTGGACCTCATCTTCCTGCTGGAAATGGAGGTCTTCGACCTTATGATGGAGCCTGTCGTTTGTTCAGACCACCATACTGTGAGGTTCTCATTCAAACCCCACCCCCCAATAGATCTTCCCCTACAAAGATGGTTCAGTACCGTCCTTTAAGGGGTTTGACCCCACAAGATCTGACGGCAGAGCTGGACCTATCAGGTTTGAAGAGTGCATGTGAGGAGCTGGGGCAAATGGTGCTGACCTATAGTAGGGTTATTATCAAGGCCCTCAACTCTATCGCACCTGTCCATGTTTGACCCCTCACCTCATACCAGAGCTCCCCCTGGTTTGATGGGACTATCAGAGAGATGAGGATGAGGGTGGAAGGTTGGTGTGGCGCTGGTGGAGGACCGGTTTGGAGGAGGACAAGCTTATATTGATGGTCTATTATGGAAACTATCAATCGGCAGTCTCCTGTAAGAAGGCCTCCTGTCCAAGGAGATTGCTGTGGCAACGAACAGATTGGCTCAGCTCTTCTGTACTGTCAACAGGTTGTGCAATCCAGCCTATCTTCAGTCTGGGGGAGCTTTTTCACAATCAACATGTGATGAGTTCACTCTGTTCTTTGCTGGTAAGATTGCCTCCATCAGATAGGAAATCTAGTCAGCGCCTTCTAATGGGTCTTGCAGTAACGGGCCTGAGATCGCAGGCAGTCAGTCTGTCTGGTCCAATTTCGACCAGTTCGCTGTCATGGATGTTGTGAATGTCATCCAGGGTTTACTGGCAACCTATTGTTGTTTGAATCTGGGACCAATGTGCCTCCTTGTGGGTGCTCTGATGTCATCAGCTCGGTCCTAGCCAGGATAATCTGATGTTCTCTAATGACAGGGGTCTTTTCTGGGCCCCTGAAGGAGGCAGCTGTAAGGCCACTCCTGAAAAAACCTTTACTGGACCTGGACTACCTAGCAAACTACAGACCTGTCTCTAACCTTCCCTTTGTGGGTAAGGTTATTGAGAAGGTGGTGGCCATTCAACTGGAAGCCCATTTAACAGCTCACAAAATCTACAATCCTTTCCAGTCAGGTTTCTGGAAAAGGCATAGTACCGAGACTGTCCTGGTTCAGGTGGTGAATGATCTCCTAGCGGCGAGGAACTGGGGGAGATGTCTATCTTGATTCTTCTTGATCTCTCAGTGGCATTTGACACCGTGGACAATGGGGTACTGATGGAGAACCTGTGGGTTTGTTGTGGGCTAGCTGGTACAGTCCTCAACTGGTTTAAATCTTTCCTCACTGGTAGGTTGCAGAGAGTGGTGTTGGGGATTTTTTCTTCAGCACCTCTGTCCTTGCCATGTGGGGTACCGCAGGGCTCTGTTTTGTCCCCCATGTTGTTCATGGTGTATATGCTACTGCTGTGTGACATTATAATGGTATGGACTGAGTTTTCACTGCTATGCAGATAATACTCAGCTATACCTGTCTTTTGTGTCCAAACAGCAGGAGACGGTTTTAGTATTTAACAGCTGCCTTGCTGAGATCCAAGGCTGGATGAGGGCCAACTGGTTGAAGTTGAACCCAGACAAAACTGAAGTACTGGTGCTGGAACCTGGTCACAGGGGGGTGAGGGGGCATTCTGGTCAGATCTCTGGGCTATGGCTTGGGGACTCCCAGTTGCTTACCTCGGATCGGGTGAAGAATCTTGCCGTTGTTTTGGACAGCGGCTTGGCACTTAAGTTACAGGTGTCAGTTATGGTTCAAACCTCGTTTTATCATCTGAGGAGCATCGCCAGGATTAAGAACCTGATTCCCCTGGTGATATGCCAGCACTGGTACATGCCTTTGTGACCTTGTGTCTTGATTACTGCAATGCCCTGTACCTAGGACTGTTGAGGGTACATTTTCACCACCTGCAGCTAGTGCAGAATGTGGCAGCCAGGTTGTTGACTGGCCTATATAGGTCATGTCATATCACACCTGTGCTCCGCTGTCTGCACTTGCTGCCAATTAGGTGGTGGATCTCCTTCAAGGTCAGTTTGCTGACCTATAAGGCCCTGCATGGGTAGAGGCCTGGCTACCTGCAAGACCTCCTGCATCCCTATCGCCCCTCCGCTCCACAGACAAGGGATTACTATAGGTTTTATTTATTTCAACCCTTGAGCCAGCATAGCTCTTTTACAAAGGCTCCAAGTTAGAGGACGAACAGCAATACAATATAAGTACAAACATTACAGTACAAGAGCATGACATTAAAGAGGTTACACCTAACAATGCAGTTACCAAAGTCACTAATTTGAACTAAAGATTTAACATGTGCAGTGGAACTATCAGAGTCTGGAATCAGGTATACAGGTTTCCAGAAATAATCAAAAGATAAATAGTTTCATTATTAAGTGCTGGATGCAGATAGGTAGCAGCCAGAGGTAGGCTAGTCAGAATAAGTCGTGGGGGTTAGGGGTCAGAAGGGTGGTTGAGGAAGGGGAGGTAGCAACCAGAGAAGGAAACAACAACCCACAAGTGACATGGCTATCCTAGATCTAGTACTAACAGGGAAAGGATCACAGATCTCCAGGTAGAAGGTCACCTTGGGGCCAGTGACCATCACATGGTATGGTTCAATTTGGCAACTAGAACTAAATCATCCGATTGCAAGGCAAAAATATGGGACTTCAGAGGAGCTGACTTTGATAAGATGGCCAACAGAGTTAAGCTAGCCCTGGCAAAAAGAAATACAGGTGAGGGTGTACAGGCAAAGTGGGCAAGCATTAAGGATGCAATACTTGAAGCAACATCCCATTGTGTTAGAGAGGAAAGGAAGTGCAAAAGAAGAAGGAAACCACTTTTGTTCTCAAAAACAGCAGCAGAAAAGGTCAGAGTCAAAAGGCTGGCCTTCAGAAAATATAAGAGAACGTAGCAGGATGAAGATAGGGAGGCATACCAAACTTCCCTAAGGGAAGCAGGGAAGGCAGTAAGGCAGGCAAAGGCCCAAACAGAGGAAACACTAGCAAACAGTAAAAGAAGGTAACAAGACTTTCTATAGATACATTAGTGAAAGGAGAAAATCCAGAGGGGGTATTACTAAGATCAAAGGGGATAAGGGGGCATGTGTGGAGGAGGACCATGTAAAAGCATCTATCCTAAATAGATACTTCTACTCAGTATTTACTGAAGAGAAGGTAGGACAGGACCCACAGCTCAGCACCATGGACATGGGGGGGGTGCACTAGTCCCTTCACAAAAGAAAGGGTCCTACAAGAGCTCAATAAGCTCAGGGAGGACAAGGCAATGGAACCTGATGGCATACATCCCAGGGTACTAAAGAAGTTAAGGGTGGAACTAGCAGAGCCATTATCAGAACTGTTTAGTTAGTCTCTGAGCACAAGAGGTCCCAGAAGACTGGAGAAGGGCTCATGTGATCCCGCTCCACAAGAGTGGTAGCAGGGAGGAGGCAGAGAACTACAGACCAGTCAGTCTTACCTCAGTAGTGGGCAAGATTATGGAGGCACTCCCTAAGGAAAGGATAGTGCAACACCTGGAATCCATAGGAGCACAGGATCCAAGACAGCATGAGTTTACAAAAGCAAGGTCCTGCCAAACTAATCTCATAGATTTCTTTGACTGGGTAACCAGAGTGGTGGACCAAAGGAGAGCAGTTGATGTTGCCTACCTTGACTTCAGCAAAGCTTTCAATACTGTTCCACACAGAAGATTGATTAACAAGCTGGGTAGGCTCGGGGTGGGTCAGAAGTTGGTCAACTGGGTGGCAAACTGGTTGACAGGCAAAAAACAGAGAGTGGTGGTAAACGGTATACAGTCAGAAGAGATGCAAGTCACAAGCGGGGTACCTCAGGGATCAGTCCTGGGGCCAGTCTCTTCAATATCTTCATCAGTGACATTACAGATGGACTGGAGGTAAGGTTTGTCTGTTTGTAGATGACACTAAGATCTGCAACAGAGTAGATGATCCAGATGGGGAGGGCAGAATGAGAAGAGATCCGGATAAACTAGCAAAATGGTCGGAAGAGTGGCAACTGGGGTTTAACGCAAAGAAATGCAAGATCATGCACATAGGGAAGAGAAACCCTGAAGCCACCTATAGGCTAGGAGGGGAGTTGCTGGCATTCACAAGGGAAGAGAGAGAGACTTGGTCATCATCGTCACCGATGACCTGAAATCATCCAAGCAGACCACTAAAGCAGTAGGTAAGGCTAGGGGGATGTTGGGGTATATTAGTAGGGGTATCACAAGTCAGAAGAGGGAGGTAATAATCCCTCTTTACAAGACACTGGTTAGGCCCCATCTGGACTACTGCATGCAGTACTGGAGGCCACACCTTCACAAGGACACTAACCAAATTTAGGCAGTCCAGAGAAGGGCAACCAAAATGGTGTAGGGACTGCATCAGAAAACATATGAGGACAGATTAACAGAGCTCCATATGTATACCCTAGAGCAAAGAAGGGAGAGAGGTGATATGATTGAAACATTCAAACACCTTAAGGGCATTAACAAGGTGAAAGAGTCTAACATGTTTCAATATAAGAAAAATAACAGGACAAGAAGACACAGCATGAGATTAGAGGGAGGCCGATTAAGGGGAAATGTCAGGAAGTTCTTTTTTTACAGAAAGGATGGTAGATGCATGGAATGGATTACCTCAGGAAGTAGTGGATATGAATACAGTGCAGGGCTTCAAACAGGCATAAGGGAGCAATACAGATGAGTATGAATAGATAGGCCATTGACAGAGCAAAGGCCAATGGCACATTCATAAGGTAGAAAAAGAAATGGGCAGACTGGATGGGCCTTGCGGTCCTTATCTGCCGTCAACTTCTATGTTTCTATGCTTAGATGAGGAGGTGGGAAATATGTGAAGGGGGGAAGGGAGAGGGGGTGGCAGGAGGGGGGAGGTAGCAACCAGACCCTAGGTTCCTAGGGTTCTCCTGAAAACATAGGGCGCCTGCACTTTTGCATTTGCAGCCCCAACCCTATGGAACTCTCTGCCTCACCATATCTGAGATAGCCCTACCATTAATCAATTTAAACGGGAGCTAAAAACCTATTTATTTAGACAGACCTTCCCAGAAGTGGATTAAGTAAGAAGGAGTTGTTTATGTGTTGTGTCATATTTATACTGTATTTTAAACGTTTTTAAAATTGATGTAAAGCACTTTGAATCACAGTGAGAATTGTGCTATATAAATAAAGTTTGAATGAATAAATGAATGAATATCTCTGCTGGGATTCTTAATAGATGTAACATGTTCTTGGACTCTCTCTTTCATAGGTCTTGTGGTACAACCGATGTCAAGAGAAGGACAGTCACACCAAAGGGTGTACACTACAAAAGGAATTCTGCAAGTTATGAACTGTCTAATTTGGTATGTATGGCTAGTTGTTGGACTTCTAAACTCCTTGGCTTGATTCAAAAAACCACAGATGTTACAGGAATCATGGTGAAAAGATCCCCATGGGGTAACTGGTACATCCATTTGTTTCTGGATACCTGATTTGCCTAAATGGCTATGCAATACCAAATCACGAATACTTTTGCCCTTATGATATATGAGTTTGGAGTTGTCCCTTACAACCTGGCCATATCTAGATCTGTATGTTACATATGCCAATGGTGTTTTAAAATGCCATCCACTTTGGAGGTTATTGATTGAATTTAGCAATACAAGTTATCTCATTATCCTGTTTTGAATTTTGAGTCTTTGGTGTCAGTAATTCTTTCCTATCCTTCTGCACATGTTTTTGTTTGGCTTCTTCAAGAATGGAGGGGTCATAACCCTTGCCACAAACTGACTAGGTAATTCAGTTGCTTGCTTCACAAATGTCTGCACATCAGAACAATGACGTCAAATTCTCAAAAACTGCCCTACTGGAATCCCCTTTAAAAGGTGTTTAGGATGGGAATTTTCAAAGCTAAGAAAAGTACTACCCAATGTGGGCTTACAGTAACTTTCTGTAATAATTTTACTATTTTCACCAAACTTTAAAATTATATTCAATCAAGAGACACTAACTGGATGTAATTGATAAGTAAATTTCAAATTCCACATATTATTGTTTAGCAAATTCACAAACTCATGTGCTTCTTCAGCAGAACCATTCCAAATACACAATATGTCATCTATAAAATGGCCCCAGTACTTGATCCTGTCCAAAAAGGGGCTGCACTTGGGATCATAAATGGCTCCCTCCCCCAACAACCCAAAAACAGGTTGGCATAGAAAGGAGCCACAAACAAGTCCATTGCAACCCCACAGATTTGTAAATAACATTTAGAATGAAAGGTAGAATAACTACTAGAGAGGATCAGGTCTAGGGCCTCCAAAATGAAAGTGGAAGGAATAACTTCTTCAGTCTCAAAGGTTTCCATAAAACAACATATGGCATTTAATACCAAATCATGTTTGGTACTGGTGAACAGTGATTCCAAATCTATAGTGAGCCACATTGAACCAGTATCATACTTAAATTGCTCCACAAAGTTTTTTCTCAATTCTGCACTTCCCTTCACAAATCCCCCTTCAGAGACTTGGCACAACCTGTACTAGACAATCCTACTCTGAAGTTAGGCAATACCACTCTCTCTCTCGGAGGGATGGCTTCCCCAACTACAAGGGATCAGAGTCTTGGACCTCTACTCCTCAGAAGCCCTGCTCACCACTCCTGAGATTGTAACGAAGTTCCATATTCCCACTCTCCATACTTTCAGGGTCTTTTAGTTAAGACATCTCCTAATACAACTTTTTGGCCTTGTCCCGAGAACATCTGATTTGGAAGCCTTATTCAGTCAGATAGAAAATTTGGCAAATCAGCCTCACAGAGTGGCCATACTGTACAACTTTCTACTTACCACACATTATCCTACTCTCCTAGAGGGTTCCAAAATTTGGGAACTTCTTCTACCAGATTATTCGTTCGACTCTGTGTCAATCTGGAAGGACCAATATCATTATACTACCCAAGATTGGCTGAGGCTCACTCAGTATCAAATTTTAAACAATATGTATTATACTCCTGCTAAACTGGCCAAGATAGGACATCTTCCATCCTTAACTTGTACAAGATGTGGCAAAGAGGATGGTACACTGCTACATGAATTCTGGGCCTGTAAAAAAGTCTCAGCTCTATGGGATACAATTAAAACTATTATGGATCCGTTACTAGGTTTAGAAGGGCTTTTTACCCCTGATATTTGCATCATAGGAGACTATTCCAAAATTGGGGTCAAGGAGAAAAGATACCATATCTCACTTATCTCCATGGCTGTTAAAAAACTAGTCCTCAAGCACTGGATAGATCAATCTGTTATATCCCACAGGGAGTGGCTACACAAACTCTCCTTTTGTCTTCAGACTGAACGTATGATTGCAAGTATTTGAAATAAGCTTCCTCTTTTTAACCACAAATGGGGCAAGTTATATGCCCTTTATCTGAATTAATCACCCTGGTGCTGTCTGGCTTTCCTTTTGCCCTTATAATTATATTTGGATCCCAAGGCATTGTTGATTCTTACCACTACTGTTTAGTGCACACTCTGGGAGAGGGGAGGGGGGGACGGGAGGATGGAGGAGAAGGGGGAGACATAGTATGGCTCTGATACTTCCTACTTGTTGCATCTGATTATGATTGTAATTGTAAAAATCAATAAAGTTCTTTAAACTTAAAAAAATATTTAAATTGCTCCACAGCCTCAAGGACCACCATGTTATCCCTTAAGAATGATGGAAGTTTCACCACCATAGTTTGGAGGAGCATAACCACACAAGATGATAAATGTTCCATAAGGGAACCTATACTGGAGACAACTGGTCTTCCAGGAGATTTTATGGAGTGCTTGGGCAAAATGTAAAATGTAGATACAGTTGGGAAATTCCGTCTCAAAAACTGCAATTCCTGTTCAGATATTGTACCTTCATTGAAGGATATTCAAAAATATATCCATTCTTTATCTTATAAACCAGTGTAGGGTCAGAGTTTAAAAGTTGATAGTTATTCACATTATTTAACTGTGAGAGGGCTTCCTCCAGGTAGTATGTGCTGCCAAGCAGGACCATCTGACTCCTATTTTCAGACTGTTTGATGACAGCAGTGTCCAAATTTTCTAACTCCAAAATCGCCTGTCTCTCTCTGAGACAGTGATGTTCTTATATGGTCTCTTTGGCTCTGTTTTTAACTGTTTGTAACCCCCCCCCCCCCCAGGAGCTTACCTGATCATCCCCATTTCTCCCGATTATCCTCCTGTCTGCCTGGGATCCTCGATTGCTCCCCATTCCTTCTGGTGCTCCTGAGGTCCTCTGTTACTCTCCAGAGTTTCTGCATGCAGACCAGTGTTTATTTTAGCTCAGTTTCAGGCTTGAATTCTTGGTCATAAGTTGCCGGCATGTTTCTGGGGAGCCGGTGACTGTGCAAGTGCCAGTAGTGCTTGATCTAGCCGACCACCAGTTTTGCGGTCGAGCAGGGAGTTCCTCGACGGTCCCAGTGCCCCCCTTAGTCTAATGGGACCAGTGACCAGAATGATGTGGCTGAGAAGCTGCTTTGGTTTTAAAAATTGGGCTAAAATCGGGGCTAATTAATAAGTACAAGACCCTCATTAATATTCATGAGGTGATGCCTGCCACCTGGAGGACTGTATTAAGCAACAATGACAGCAGATATATTGGGTGATAATAAGTATGAGTGGGCTCATATGAAAGGGCACAAAAAGGGCTACCTTACTGTGGGAGTTTAAAATTAACAAAGTTTATTGTTTGGCTGCACCAGAAATTTAAAGTTGGAGGACTGCATAACTTGTGTAAAACTGTGTACAGTAGCCACCATCTTGTCAGCTTATTAGCCAGTCAGAAGCCTAGATTCAGCCAGGGATTCATTGGACAGTACTAAGGACTTGTGGGAGGTAAACAGAGACAAATTTCTGGCACCTGAAAAGCAACCAATAGGAGGACTAAAACTGTTTCAGACAGCTTGGACAGCCAATTGGAGCTTAAGAATTCTGCCTTTATTTAAGACGGACTGTTCAAACTTCAGGGTGGTCGGTGGCAGTTTATCCTGAGACTCTGTGGAGCAAAGAGCTTGTAAGCTCTGCAGGGATCCAGTCCGAGAGAGACCTAGCTTTCCTTCTGGTGTGTATCCAAAGGTGGAATCGATCACCAAGAACTGCCTTTCTGCAGATTAATAGGTTTGCTCAGCAAAGTGGCTGACATTGTGAACCGGCCAGGAGCCAAAAGAGGAATCAGAGAGTTTGCTGTTTCCAGAAGTAAATGTGCTGAATGCTTATCATGGGTCAAGGCCTACCATCCAGGGACTCCTGACTGCCAGAGAGGAGCCTGCCTTTACCAGTAACTGAACTGTCTACCCACTGGAGGAGTCACCGGAAAATAAACTGGACTTTGCCAGAGACACTCTGTTGAACTTGGGCCCATGTCCATCCCCGTCCATACCATCTGTGCCAACTACAGTTTTACCGGCGAGAGACCAGCTTCATGGATCCAGCCCCTGCACAGCAAGTCATCACAAGTTGCAGCCACCTACAGGGAAAGGACGTGAAGTGGAGGTGAGTCATGATGGCCCAGCTTCCCCATGTGCAGCAAATTCCTGCATCAGGTCTTCATTTCACCAAGTCATCTGCAATCATCTGGTACAGTGAGTAAATTCAGGGTAGCTCCCTGCAACAAATATCTCAATCATCTTTTGGTACCATCTAAAGGGTTTCAATAGATTAGGCCAGCCAGCCATGGATACAAATAATTTAATTTGCTTTGCACTGTTACTGTTGATTGCTTCTTTTCATCAAGGGTCCCAACAACAGCTGCAACCTCGGGCACTGATTCTGGTCAGCCAGCATTACATTTCTGGATACACAGTAGCTTCAAGACTGTTAACAAAGGGACTAAATTAATTGTATGTTAAATAACTTGGTAAGATCCAGAATAGAAATCATTTACCTAGATTTGCTCCCCCTCGTTAACGTCGCCATAATAAACCTGATGTGCTGTGTTACTTTGAACCTAGTTTGTGAGTATATTATTACTTGGCTTAAAGTGATAGGCTGTGTACTGCATGTGTTGAAAGTGCATGCAGTAGTGCCAAACTGTCTTTACAGGGGGTTGCAGGGCACACACCAGGACCAGAGACTCTGTTGGTAAGTGGGACAACTATGAGCATATTATTAATGCTTATTTCAAATTGCATATTGCATACTGCTTATGGTCAGTGTCAACTCATAGGTAATTGGTCACTAGGTGGGACTGTGGGCGATTATAGCTTCCTAGAGGACTATACTAGTCTAGATAGATACCCACGCAAACCATACTCTGGGTGGAGGCACCAAACTACTGTGTTTACTGAGGGTAGGGACACCCCGGTACTTGCCAGTTTTGAACCCAGGCCTCTCGACTTGTTGTTAGGAAGGCAGGCAGGGGTAGTAGCCCTTGGAATAGCGCCACCTAAAGGTTACGTGTTTAGCCACTTTTCAACTGACCAGGGGCCAGATATTCAAAAGTTTGCCCCACCCCAAACCCAGTTAGCCCGCACAACCCGGGTTTTGCGCGGAAGTCCCGTATTCATAGGTCTGGTTTGCATGGGCATAGTGGGATTGTGCTGAGGCAAACCAGTGGAGGGGTGCGCAAGGCAAGACTATGTAGATCTGGGGGCGGGGACCTGAATATCATCATAGTTCAATATTCAGAGTGTTTGCCCCATGCAAGGGTGCTTTGCATTTTCCCCTTGTGTGGAGAAAATACTGCCGACCAAAGCCAACTCTTAATCCGGTGCAACCCTAGTGGTTGCTGGAGGTACTGCACTGGCAATTCCCCCCAACACAGTACTCCCCGGTGGCAAGTGGTGCCCCCCCGCCCTCCGATCCCAATCCTGGTAGTGTACTTATAAGTCCCTGGTGTCATGTGACTTACTATGACATTACTGGGATTGCGATCAGAGGGTTGGGGGGCACTGTTAAGACACCAGTGACATATTATTACTATAGGAACTGGGATCACAGGACTGGGGAGGCCACTAGAACCATGGATAGTTCTCTGGACTGGGCTATCTCTGGCACTAAAGGGCCTCCCTCCCCATGCAAATCAACCCATAATGAATATGCAAATGGACACTTAGCACCTTGCATGCACAGGAGGCTCATTTGCATGGGAACTTTTGAATATTGCAAATTTTGCACCAGCACTAGCCACAGAGGGGGCCCTATTTTGGGGACACTATTGGGCAGGGCTAAGTGGCTTAGAGCTGTGCATGAATAGATATATATTCAAATAAATAGCACCCAGCGCTATTGCAAGATGGAGTGCAAATGTTTGCACTTTGATTTGTACTTTTTTGCATATCTGGCCACAGGTGTTCAAAAGTTGTAACAGCAGCAGAAAAAGCAATCTTTGGACAAAATGTAGATTTTTTTTTTCAAAGTTCTGCTGACCCTTTCAAAATCCTCCAAAGTGTTCAGTCCCAAACACAAAACCAAATTTTCAGAATTTTCAAGAGCCCATTCAGGGTCCCAGTTCTGTGGTGTAACAGAATCAAAAAGGTGTAAGGAACTATCATATCCAAGATTTGTAGGTACATTAGCTGAGGAATCTGCTTGAGGACCCAGTCTATTCTGCATCTTATCAGCACCCATGTTATATTTATTTGCAAAAAAATGATTCAAGTCTAATTTTTCTAAAGGTTTTCTAGATATCTGCTTGGATCCTAAACTCATCTATTAAGGAGTTAGGAACAAATGCGAGGCCTTTGGCAAAAAATACTTTTTTGTGCTGGGGAAAGTGTAATTGAGGACAGGCTGACTACTTTTTTTTGCCCCTCAAATAATGTGTGCTGGTCTGCTTTTCCTTTTGTCTTTTTTTTTTCCTCTTTTTCTTCCCCTGCAGCCTCTTCTTGTTTTAAACTTTTTTTTTTTGCTGTTGCCCCAGCAGGTTCTTTGGCGTTTTTTGCCTATTGTTTAGGTACAGCTTCAATAAGGGTAGAAGTAAAAAAGCAGCTCAGATGGGAGCTGGGGAGGATGGAGTGGACAGACAGAGAAGCAGGTCAGTGGAAAGAAATGCAGAGGGGAGGTGCCCAGGGGAATGAAGGTCTCAGGCGAGGGAAGGGAGCAGGGAGGCTCACCCAGCATCTGGGGGTACCTTTTGCTCAGAGGACCAGGAAGGCCAGGGAGGGGGAATGGCAAGTGGTAGAGGGGAAGGGTGGGACTGCAAGAGTTGCAACAGGAGTGGGAACTATTGAAGGGGTGTCTTTAATGAATAGATCTGACCCACTTTCTGGAAGGGGAGAGGGGGAAATAGGAGGTGGGGTAGGAGGTCAGGTTAAGATAATGAGGTTGGGGTAGAAAGAGGAGGGGTAAGACTCTGCAGGGACATCAAGGTGGGTAGGGAAAAAGAAGCAGGCAAAGTGCAGCCGAGGGTGGGGGAGGGAGAGAATAGGGTAGGGGGAAGAGAGGGGAAAGTGGTGGTAAGCATAGCTAACCAGAAAGGAAAGGGCATTTGGGGAATGGTGACACAGTTAGAGGGATAAGTAGTGGCTGTAGTGGGACGTTAACCAGGGAGGAGGGGGAGCAATTAGGTGGGGAGCAGCTTGTACGGCAGTCAAGAAAGGAAGGAAGGGAGACATGAATGGAGGGGATGAAAGGGTGGTAATCTTGGGGACTCCATAATGAAGGGTATTCACTGGGAAAGGGGGACCCAAATGCAAGAAGGATGGTGGTTTGCATGCCAGGGATGACAGCAGGGAAGGTGTGCCCAAGAACTGGGGCAATGATAAGGGGGATTGGGGGAATCAAATGTAGTTATATACCTAGGTACCAATGATCTAGCTCGGGAGGAGGTGGAGGTAGTACAAAGTGGATTCAGGACATTAGGGAGGATCTGCAGGGAGGTAGCAAGATCACTGGCATTCTCAGAGGTATTACCAGTGCCAAGGGCCAGCACAGTCAGGTAGAAACGGGTAGAGGAATTCAATGTCTGACTGAGGGATGGTGCAAGGAGGAAGGGTCTGTCTGTATTGGGGACCAGGGGGAGACCTGGTCAAATAAAACACTTTATGCACCAGACAGACCACACCTCAGTAAGAAGGACTTGAGGGTACTCAGGGAAAAACTGGGGGTGGGGCGTACATAACCCAAAAACTTAATTTAAACTACTGGGGGTGGTAGGTGGACCTACAGGCTCAATGACTCCGGGAGGAGAAGGTCAACATACCTTCCCTCCATAGCAGTAGAAAGGGTCTGGAAGGTGGAGAGAGCGAAGCAGTCAGTAATGGGGGTGGAGTGGGGGGAGCACACAGAGGGGAGAAAGAGGAAGGAAAGGAATGGGGGAAGGGAAGGAGGCTCAGATTGTAGGTGAAGGGTGGTGTCCCTGAACGTGTGAAGTCTCGGCAACAAGATGGAAGACGTGCAGACACTACTAGCAGAAGGGGGTGCTGGACATTGCAGCAGTCACTGAGACTTGGGCCATATCAAACCATTACTGGGACCTCTTGATCTCTTCGTACAAATTATACAGGAGGGACAGGGCAATAGGGAAAGGGGGTTGGCGGTTTACATCAGGGAGGGTAAAACATGTACGAGGGAGGACAGAAGCAATGTGGGTTCAGTTTCTGTCCAATAGAGGGAGAAAGGTGAGGTTGATGGTGGTTTATAGACCACTCAACCAGTAAGAGGAAGGGGACAGGAGGTGACAGGGAGTTCAACTCACAAATGTTGAATTCTGTGTGAAAAGGAGAGGTGGTAATAGTGGGGGACTTCAACCTGCACAAGGCAGCCAAGAGTGTACTGACCATGACATGCGCCAGGAGTCAGGTCATCCAGGAAGCATTGCAGAATGGGTTCCTGACTCAGGGAGTCATAGAATTGACCTGGGAGGGGGCAGTCCTTGATCTAGTGCTCACAAATGGGTAGCACGTACAACATATAATGGTCAAGGAGCCCATGGGTGGAAATGATCATCGTACAGTGTGGTTCCAGTTGGATATGGGCAGGGATGATGTCCCCACTAAGACCAACATCTTGGACTTTAGCAGGGCAGACTTTAGGAAGATGGGAGAATTGTTAAGGAAGCACCTGGCAGGCATCAGGGCAGATTGTGGGGGTGGACCAAAAGTTGTTCATCATTAAGGAGGGAATAATGGCTGCAACAGAGAAGTGCACTAGGCTCAGGGGGAAGAACTCAAGTGCCAAAGCACCCAGTTGGTTTAGTACTGAGATTGCCCAGGCAGTAAGGGACAACAGGTTAGCCTATAGGAAATTCAGGAAAGCCAATAGAGGAGGAGAGGGTGAGTTATCTAAAGATGGCTAGTGAGGCAGGTAAGGTAGCCTGGTGGGCTAAGACACAGAAAGAACTGCAGTTAGGGAGGGAATTAAGATGGGGAGAAGGCCTTTTTTCACTATATAAGCGAGAAAAGGGACAAGAAGTACAGGATTGTTAGGCTTCAGAAAGGGGATGGGTGGGTGGAGGAGAATGGGGAATGCAGAGGTACTGAATGAATACTTCTGTTCCATCTTCACCAGGAAGAAAGACAGATCAGTGCCAATAGGAGGAAGAAAAAGAGCAGAGGGTTGGGGAGCACATATGTGATGGTAGAGGGGGATAGGGTGAGGAAAGGGCTGCTAGCATTGAAGGTAGACAAATCACCAGGCTTGGATGGAGTACACCCAAAGGTACTAAGGGAACTGGCAGACCACGAAGAATTTTTCCGGTCAGTGCCTGGTGGGCCAGTAGCCATCTGTATGTCCAGCTGGGAGCTGCAAATGCCAGCTAGTGTCATAGGGGACTGTGTTTGTGTAATTGTGAGCCTGAGAGAGCTACTAAGAACTGTTTTACTACCAAGTAATGTGTTGTGAGCCTAGAAAGCCACAGAAACCAGTTGCTTCCAAGTGATGCGTCTGAGTCTGAAAGGATCTACAGTTTCAGCTTTGCCAACAAGTAAAGTCTGCTAAAGAGTAGTGAGCCACGCTTCAAGCTTAGTCAAGTTCAAGTTGTTTCAAATGGTAGTGAGCTGTGCGCCTCAGGCTGAGTCTAGTCAAAGAGTCTCAAGGGGTAAAAAGCCAAGTTTCAAGTTGCCTGGTGTTGTGCAAGAGATGCGACTAAGCTCCTAGTTGTTTTGCAAAGACTGTAAGCATTTGGGTCACCCTAGACGTAGGGAGGAAAGCACCCATCCTTGTAAAAGCCTGTATTTGATGAGTGAAAGGACCAGGGTGGCCATACTGGCCTTGGTTGAAGGATTATGAGAAAAATGTAAATGTGCTGAATCTGATAAATGTGCTGACTGTTACACAGCCATCAGAGTAGGCCTGGGACACAGCCTGGTAGTGTGTCACCTAGGGCGCTGCCACATGCATAGTCAGTGTCAGTGGCTCAGTAGGTAGCACACTCGCATCTGAGGCCAGGAGATCAGAGGGCTGTGGGTTCTGTTCCCACATCTGGCACTTGGATTAACATCCCAGTACTGACACTGTAGTGCAGCATGAGAGGGGTGCTGCGCTTCTGAGGTGCCGTCTTTCGGATGAGACGTTAAACCAAGGTCCCATCTTGCTGGAGTGGTGGTTTTTCAGGTGGATGTTAAAGATCCCATGGCACTTATCGAAAAGAGTAGGGGAATTTTTTATTAACAGAACTTCAAAGAAATAAAAACGTATACATTGTTAATACACAATAGTACAGAAAATGAAAAACTCAAAAAAAAAAAAAAAAGAAATAAATCAATAAAGAAAAAGGGACAAAAAAAAAAATTGAACATGTACCATCAGACCTAGATAATACATAAAGAGGCAATGTGACAGGAACATCATTATCCATTACCCAAGGTAGATTTCTCCAATTTAACATTAATTGGGCATGATGATATCTGCCTACTTCATATTTATAAATGTTCAATAATTCAGAATTTATCTTCTGTAAAAGTTCCTTATAAGAAAAATCTTTCTGTTGCAGAGTAAAAAGACACCTGTTTTGCCAAATAAACCATTTAAAAACAGCAAAAATAACATGTAAGGTGCCAGTATCCCATTTTTCCCAATGAGCAGTGTAAGAACCATAAATGAGAATATCATAAGTTACAGATTTAAAGACTGGTTCATTCCAAGTAATGGCAACATAGCCCCAAAAGTTGGAAATATATGGACATGAAAAAAATAAGTGATGCATTGATTCGAGAACTTGAAAGCAACCAGGGCGGGAGCAGTAATGATCTTGCTGCTGTTTATGAAACTGATTGCCCTTGACATTCAGCTTTTCATGGCCACATAACCAAGTTACATCCCAGAGTTTAGGAGGAATCCGGGTATGAGTTATTAAGCTTTGTACCGACAAACGCAGCTCATCAGGACATTTTGGAAATATTGTGGATTCTGTAAAACAGGACTCTAGAACAGAGTGATATAAAAAATGTTTATGTTTGAGAAGTACCCAATCACTAGATATTTTCCACTGCAGTAATTTAAGGAAAATCTCACGTTGATAAGGTGGAACCATAGAAGATTTATTACGACGTCCTAACCTACAAGATACCCAGTCGGTATACCAAATCCCCATTGCCTGCAAGGAAAGACTAGTCCATACTTTGGGAAATTGTTTTAACAGTGGTAAAAAATGAGTAAAAAGAAATTGACAGTAAAAAAAGAGTAAGGGATTAATCATGTTTAAACCGCCTCGGGACACAGGTAAGTATAAAATATTGCGTTTGATGGGATTGAGACGGCTACCCCAAACTGCTTGAAAAAAGATACTAAATAAAGTCGCTTCCCTTTGTTTGGGTGGCGGAAAAATATTACTCAAGAGCAAAAATAATGGAATTAAGTAGGTACGTATCAGATGGATACACCTGAGTTTGGAAAACTGCCATTTATTCCAATTTTGTATCATCAATTTACCTTTCTGCAATTGAATATCCCAGTTATAAATAGCTGGTGTAGATGAACCAAAGAAAATACCTAAAATCCTTATAAGTGACAACGTAAAACGTATATCACACATAAGTGATTGGTCAGGGACCGCCCCACTTAAATCAAAACCCAAGCACTTTGGCAAATTTAAGGACATACCAGAAAGAGAACCAAAAAATTGACACATGTCAACAACCAAGGGGACAGAGGAAGCAGTGGAGGTGCAAATGCAAATATCATCTGCATAAGCAAGGGCCGAAAAGGGGATAGAGACTCCAGGAACAGAAATTGGGGGTATCAATTTATTCAAAGTGCACAACAAAGGGTCTATGCTATATACGTACAATAATGGACTAATGGGGCAACCCTGCTGAACACCTTGCTTTACCGGAAGCATAGGCCCTAGATGCCCATTGACCAAAGGGGATACTGTAGCTGTATTATAAAGTTTCTGTAACCAAAAGACAAAAAAGTGGATGGAATACCGTAATGTAATAAAGTAAGCCACGAAAAATTATGATTCACTGAATCAAAGGTCCTTTGTTGATCTAAAGATAAAATAAATCCAGGTAATCCAAGTGAAGTAGATCTGTTAAAAATCCCACGTAAAAAAAGCAAATGATCAATAAGAGATCTCTTGGGAAGTGCACAAGACTGTGCAGGAAAAATTAAATAGGAAGATACAGTCAACAGTCGCGTATTTAAAATTTTCATCAGGAGTTTCAAATCAACATTCAATAAGCTGATTGGTCTCCAATTAGAAAGGAGTCTTTTGTCGCCTTTTTTAAATAAAAAAATCAAAACTCCCCTCATCATTTCCAAGGGACAGTCAGAATGCATCAATAAATCATTATAAACTTCTGCAAGTTCTTGGGATAAGATGGGTCCTACTAATTTGTAAAATTCAGTAGTCAGACCATCAAGACCTGGTGCTTTTTTGCATGAGAGAGTGTTAAGAACCGTAAGAACCTCCTGTGACATAATAGGAGTAATCAAACTAGCCAAGAAAGATTGAGGACAATCCGGAACCTCAATGTTGTGAAGGTAAGCTCGAGAAGAATCCAAGTCGACTGAGCTTTCCAAAAAGAGTGTCGTCGTGTATGAAGACACCTCAGTCATTAAGTCTGCTAGTGAATGTTTGACCTGACCATCTTGCCCCATTAGACTGGTGAAAACCTTTTTCCCAAGCCTTGCTTTGCTTCCCAGAAAAGGGCAAACAGTGGCAAAACTACCTTGTGTACCAAATTGTTGTTGAAATTTTAAAACTTGAGATTGGTGTTTATGAAAGGATGCCATTTTTTCCTTAATAATATTTATTTGGGATGAGAAATTATGCTTTGTAGTCTGGGCCATGGACATCAATTTCTGCAATTGCCTTTGAAATTTTAAATAAGAAACATAAGCAGCTGAATGTTGAGATTTCCCAACAGATTTCAATAAAGAAATAACATCCGACTTAGTATCCAACCACCAGAGCAGTGGGTCATCATACATTTCATATAAAGATTTCCTTGCCATCATGAACGCTTGTAAGTGTTCCAAAATATCCCGACAGAGAAGCAATTGAGAATTAAGTTTCCAGAGACCTCTACCAAAAGAACAGACAGCTGGAGACCCAACCCGGTATGCACAGAGCACTGTGATCAGAGAATTACACTAGGGTAACCATGCCGATTGCAATGGTAAATTCTGATTAACAAAGAATAAATCAACCGTGGCTAGTGCACCTTCAAAAGGTAGGAACAGGAGTCACATGAAGATGAGCATAGGCGTCAATCAAACTGGCTGTGAACCACCCCACCAAACAAGACATGTCACTAAAAACTTTAGTAGTTTTTACTCCGTTACCTTTATCATTATTGGATAGGCTGCAATTAAAATCTCCAACCAAAATAACATTATAGGAGGTATGCAGATATGGTTGTAAAAGCCGAAATAAATCCACCCTGGTTGTTTTAGTTTGGGGTGCATAAACATTTAGTAATCGGTAACAAGTTCCTAGGTGCACAACATCTAAAAGCAATACTCGTCCAGGAACCAAGTCTATCAACTTCAAAACTTTTACCTCTGATGAAAAAAGTAGTGCAACCCCCGTACACCTGTCAAGACCCAGTGACCCGTATGAAACCCCTGCATACCAACGCCGTGAGGCACCCGTAAGTTCAGCTATAGTATGTATACGTGTGTCTTGCAAAAGAAAAATATTACAGTCTAAAGTTTGTAAGAGGGGAAAAAAGCAGCTTGTCTGAGCTGATTTTTAATGCTATTCACATTAAGTGAGCAGAAAGTTGAGGAAAAGCATTTAGCCATCGTGGTGGTTTGTTTATTCTTTTCCCTTTTAGAACTGTAGTATTGTTCTTTTGAGGGAGGGATGGGAGCGGAATACTCTCGGATTCCACATCCACAGATTTTCCTATGGAGTCAACTCCTGACTGGGAAGATTCAGAATCAGCGTCAGATACATCTTGTGCAAGAAGAAGGGCATGAAAATGGTTAGTAGTGGGGCTGTTCACCAATTTAGGGACTTTTGAAGCAGGTTGAGCATGGTAGGACTTACTCCAAGTTGCTCTAATATGAGAAGGCAAGACCGGGGGAGGCGGGGGGGGCATGGAAAGGCCTGAGATGGAGGGTCAGGTAGTGGCACATCTGGGTCAGGGGCCAATGATGGTGGGGAAGTGGGAGTCTCGAGAGGCAGGAAGGGTTACATCAGAGGAGGTTAACTTAGTGGGAAAAGGTGTAGCACGGGATGTGGAAAGGGTGGTTCTGGAGCGCTGTGCAATTGCTATCAACAAACATTGTTCTTCAGAGTCCTGAGTGTCCGAGTGTTGGTGAGCTGCCTCAGGGCAGGTGGCATAAGTGTGTCCATGAGCAGCACACAGGGAACAAACAACTGTATTACGACAGTGTTCACTTACGTGACCCAAGGAACTGCAAAGGTTACATCGTAGCGATCACAGGCACTACTAATGTGACCCCGATTTCCACACCTGTAGCAGGATTTAGGCTGGCCCACATAAAACAGTACCCCCCTGTCCTGTCCTACAAAAATACAATTCGGGAGATGTTGTAAACCACCTTCAGTAGAATGCAATATTACCCTAATCCTCCAACCCCCTGTCCAAATATCTTCAGAGTCAAAAATTGCCTTTGGTTGGCCTAATAAAGTACATCTCTGTTTTAACCAAAAAACAAGGTCCGTAACACTAACACTCTCATTCCTAAAAAGAACGGTAACTGTTTTATGTGCTGGTTTTGTGAGGGGGAAAAACTTCAAATGGGGACCAAAGAGGAGTTTGCCTTACCAAATGAAATCTGGACCAAAATTTCTCCAAACCACTATGCAGCTTAAAACTAATATCGAAGGTCTTTTCACCAGACACATGTATTAGTGCATATAATTCGGCAGAAGTAAACTGCAGACTATCTTTCAATAATGACTTTGCCACATATTTTCTATCAGGAAAAGCCTCCAATCCCCCCTTATAGATAAGCCGAACAGCATTATGTCTTTTTGCTGAGTAAGAAGAGGAACAAAAAAGAGAGGCATAGGAGCGTGGAGCAGGTTGTTCTGGGCCAGGCAAAGAGTCCAGTGAAGGGCCCTCAGCACTGCGAGATACCCCAGGGTCATCCAAACCTCCCTCAACCGAAGGGTGCAATACCGGAATTGGAATCGGGTCAGGAAGGGGTATAACTTGTTGTGGAGTAACCCAAGTTTAGAAGTCTGTGTAAAAGAAAGTTCAGGGGGTAGAGCCAAAGGAGAAGCTAGAACTTCCTCGAGGTGGGTGTCAGATATAGCAAGTGGAATCACTTGAGGATCAGAGGGTTCATGAATCGGCACAGGAGAGACGTAAGACAGTTTCTGTGTTACTCCTGGAATGGTAATTGGCGAAAAGCCAGAGATCCATTTACCTGACTCAGGGTGCTGTGCCCAGCCCGCAGACATCAGGGCCTTGGAAACCGACCAAGAAGCATTGACGTCATCAACCTGATCTGCCCAGGAGCGGGGTTTGTCAGTCTGAGCTTTTTTAACGGCTGGTTTAAAAATCCGTGGATGTTTGGCATCAAAAGAGAAAACAGACGCATTGCTTTGGTCAAAGGGTGTAGTAGCGTAGACAGTACCTATAGTAGACTGACCAGATGGAAACTCTTTCAGCAATTCAACTGGGGCTGCAGCCACCTGAGAGTTTGTTCCGTTGACTTGCTGCGCAGCAACCTCGCTGTCAGACAGCATAGTTCCAGCTGTCACAGGATTTCCAAGCGGTGGTTCCGCATTCTGCGGTCGAGTGGAAAGAATAGGCAGAGTTGGAGCTGGAAACATGAATTTGGTAGGTAGTTTCTCAGAAAACATAGTCGTAGGCAGTGAAGCCACCCTTAGGTGACTTGTCGCAGTCAAAACCTCCATAGGATTTACTAGTGCAGCTGATAAGACTGGTTCCATCGGCGCCTCAAAGAAAATCTTGGAATCCACAGTTTCCATCATAGAAAGTGCAATTGGCCCCTCGGCCTGCAGCACATCCTGCTGCAACGAAGACGGCTCAGCGACTGAGCATTCCATCACGAAGGTCAGCAAGTCCCGTACTGGCCAAGCAGTACTGGAATTTCCCTGGTGTCCTGGCCAAATTTTCCTCACTCACTAAAAATTCCACCAACAGCTTAATCTGGTTCAAGGTCAGTTGGCATTCATCTGTATCCCTCTCCTCTGGGTTGTGCCTGAAAATAGGCAGGATTTGTCTAGTGCACTTACCCGGTCAACAAAAACTAAATAAATAAAATATGCATTTCCCTTGAGGAGTACAGCCTAGACGTGGGGTCTGAAATGTGCCAGCCCAGGTCCCAGCCTGGTCTATCCAGAGAGTGATTCCAGCCCAGAAAGGACCACTGCCAAAAGATGCGCAGTGTTGTTTCCATCTGCAAATGCTACACCATCTTGCAGTTGGTTTGTGCATCCCGGCTGCAGGTCTTTGCCAGCCTCCTTGTCTCCAGAGTCAGAGTTCCACCTGCTGCAATCACCCTAAACCTTCTTCTATAACCAGATTGTGACTAATTGATAATAATTTCTGATCTGTGAGTATACAGGGCTCATGCCCTGCATTGAATCTAAAGGAGACACTTGCATAGTTAAAGTGTTTAAATAGACTGGGCCATCCAACCGAAGAAGTTTTGCAAGTGTGCTGCATATGATAATCTGCTCGCTTTCTTCAAGGGCCCCAACAGCCGTCCAACAGCAGCTGCACCATAAAACAGGCCTGCAGCAGTTAAGACTCTAGTGTTGGGCACCCAGGTTAATGTGTTAAGATTGCGGGGTCTTACACAGTTGGGGACTGGTACCAGTGTGGGCATTAACGGTAAATGTGTAAACTGATTTATGCAGGGAGCTGACTACAATCCGAGGTTGGTTGGTAGCCACTGTAATTTGCAATTGAAAGTAAAATGCAAAATGATTATTTGTAATGTCATGCCAATCAAAACCAAACCAAGCCATCTAATTAATTGTAAATAGCTTAACCTCTATTTCTGATTTACCCTGATCCTAGCCCTTCCCCATGTAAATAAACTTGCTGTTTGATATTTTTGCATAATCCTGTCTGGTGAGCATATTATTAATAGCCAGCCAATAATTCAAAATGTTTTAAATGTGGGGAAAATGTTGGGTCATGCTTGGGGTGGCATTATGGTAACATGGGTGGGTAGGTACAGCATTCCATAGGGTTGTACCAAGTACTAAGCTAGCCCACTTGAAGGTATACTGTGGTGGAGGCACTGCGCATTTTGTTATCTTGGAAAGAACCTGTTTAATGCTTAAAATGGGAACCCAGGCCCCTCAACCCGCATCCTAGGTAGCAGGCTGGGGTAGTAGCCCTGATGTAATGGCACCAGGGTTACATTCTCATCCACTAAAGTACAAAGTGGAACAGACTGAACCTGGGTTATGGAAAAAAGATCAGCTAAATAGGAGGCTGCCTTTTCCACTACCAAACATTAATCTCTGACCTATCACTTTTAGTCAGGTAAGCTATCATTAAGCAGCAGTTGGATTTCTCTTAGGCGCTGGTGACCGGGTTCAGAAATGGACCGGGTCACTGGAAAACCAACTGGGAAAGAAGGATAAGTGTCCTATGGACTGCTGTCCTTCTCGGGGGAGGGTAGGAAGTGCCCGTCGTGAGGCGAACCCCTAGCGGAGGCTGAGTCACGCAGCTACGGCAACTGCACGTATGGAGGCGGGCAGACACTGGATGTCATTGCATGTCCCCGCCGCCTTGGTGGAAAAAACAGATAAAGGAGGGGTGGGTCCTCCGTCTACATGAAGCCCTCCCTGGGCTTCAATTAGCCACTGTCACCAGCACTCCCAACTAGTTACTGGATCCGCGGTGCTAGAATTAGGGGAACCAGTGCCACAGCCCCACCCTCCAGGGGGTAAGCCAGGGGTGACCGGGAGATGCAGGCAATTGACGGTTGGTGGGAGCCTGGGAGCTGTGACCAGGGCAGAGCCTGACGGAGGACCTGCCAGAAAAAGGGAAAATAAAAAAAAAAAAAGGTAAGCCTACCATTTTCTTTGCTCATTTGGTTTACCAACATTTAAAAGGCAGGAGCTGCAGAGCAGTGGACTCTAACAGAATTACCACAAATGTGGCATACTATTACTGGGACACAGAAACAGAAGCACAAGTAAAGCAGGTTCATAAATAAAACAAATAAATCAGCAACATGTGGGCCAAAATGCCAGGGGAATAAAATAACAGCTGAGACGAGATGACTGAGATGAAGGGACCCAGGAACAGAATAGTAATCTCCACCTCTTTCTTTCAACTATGGAGACCCATCTTAAAGCCCAGGATTGACACCTGACCACATTACTAGAGAACAGCTCTTCTGGAGATGGAGGAGGGAATGGGAATGTATTCCCTCCAGGAGAAGACATTTTTCTCCAACTATTGAAACTCATCTCCAAACCTAGGAGAGACACCACACTACAGGAGAACTGAACTTCTAGATGAGGAGGACTGAACAGGAAGGGACCCTCCCCCTTCCCAGTCAGAGAAAATTCTCTCCAACTCAGCAGACTTTCCAGCGTACAAAACCGACTGTCATGGTTTACATTAGCACTCTGGTGGCTGCATATGAAAGAAGCAAAGCCTCTCAAAATGATGGCTCCCAACCACCCTCCCAACTCAGGAGGGCTGCATCGTACACTTTTTTGTGACACCAGTCAGCAGAAATTACAGAATTTATCTCCCACATTCCCATGGAGTGCCAGCAGATATGGCAGTCCAACTGGGTGCTCAAGCCAATGAATCAATATCTCCTGTACACCAGCAGACTACCCTTTTCTACTGACTGTCACTCAAAGGCACCCCTGCTAACCCCGTTAAGGTCACAAATTGCTTCATCTTTTTAATTCTGTTTGAGTCACAGTCCCTAGTATACACAGAATACTGCTCTATTTTTCATGATCAAAACCCAGCATCTAAAAATAAAATATTACATGTAACAAACTTGATGTCACTACCGACTTGCTGGTTACAGCAGGATAGCAATGAATGACTGCACCCCATGCGTTTGTTTCAAATCACCATAAACCACCATTTAAGAAGCAGAGCTCTAATCACCAATTCTGCTACAGCTATGTCACTTCAGCGACCAAGGAGAGAAAAATGAAAAAGGGAGATGCAGAGAGAAAGAAAAAAGAACAGAATAAGCTCAGAGTAAGCGGACAGTACTGGAGTGTGCATTATAAATTTTACTTCCCCAAATTCAGAATTTCAGAAATTCCACTAAATTCTGTTGAAAGCAGAATTCTGAAATTCTGAAAGGGTAAATTTTTTTTTAAGGTTAACATAAACTAAAGCCGGCCTGGTGGCACTGAGGGTTGAGGCGCTGGACACCACACCTCACGCCATGCTGGCAACCCGGGTTCAGGAATGTGCTTGGGCCATCAGGGGTCGGCAGGGGAGGGATAGGATTGAGGATCCGGAGGATTGCTCTCCTATCTTTGGGGAGGAATTGGGGTTCCTACCACTCTACAGTGGCCCCTGATGGAGACTGGGTGCTCTGCAGGGGCAGTACATTGGTGGGTGGAGTGCGGCGGGCATCGGCACGCAGTGCCTCTGACGTCATTGCATGTCTGCACTCCAACTGGGGCACTATAAGGCAGGAAAATGGCTGGGCACAATTGTGCAGCTTGATGGCCGCGCATGACATTGCTCTGGAGGTCTGTCATGGAATTGCGCTGGGGTCTGGCCCCAGCCCAGCACAGGGAGGCATTTGGGGACTACCCGGTGGGTTGAGATGCGGCCCATCAGATCCCATCATGTGAGTGATCTTGCTGACTCCTGTGCAGTGGGGGCTGGCAGCTGGATGCCCCACCAATCGAGATGCAGAAAGTGGAGAAAAAAGATCAATAAAAAAAAAAAAAAAGGTTGACATAAACTGTAGAATAGCATTCAGCAAATTACGTAAATCTTGGATTCATTTTCTGCAAACTGCAGAATAGTGTACTGTAGCTTACATAATCATTTACATAGAACTACTTTTCAGAGTTCCACAGAATCAAAAGCCAATTGTAAAAAGCATATCAAAAGTGGAATTAACATTCTGCACAAATCTTGTTGGTACAATTCCGTGTTCCGCACAGGTCTCGACGGTACATCTTTTTGCCACTTACTCAACCTGCCACCCCATTCCTTTTAGATTTTCTGAAGGAAACATTGCTTCACATAGCCCACTCTGAGTTTTGCTTGATTTTGCATGGAAATGTAATGTGAGAAATACCTAATAAAAAAAAAAATACCCTATGTCGACTGTGTTCTTCTCCTGACATCCAGGCAGCTACAACATCTAATTACATGACAAAATGTCAGCCATTGTTTAATGAGAAATGCTACCAGTAAAAATTATGGAGTCTGGCACTGTAGAGAGGGGAACCACCAGTGGTAGAAACCTCAGACAACCCAAGGCCCAGTGACCCACACTTTCCTTCTGGGCATACAAATTCTGCTGTAAGTTGTGATATTCCATGGCTCTCCCCTTCCCAATCAATTAAATGCTGTATCTAACAGTGGTATTCCTTGTGAGGAAATGGTCCAATCTTGCCTTAAAAGATTCAACACACTCTACTTACATGGCTCCCTTTGGGAGCTTGGTCCATAGATTTACCACTCTTTGGGTGAAACAATGCATTCTCACATTACCCCTAATTATATGCCCCCCGTATGACAAGCAAGCAGAATACATTTCACCAATCCACTTTATCCAGTCCCCTTAAAAATTTAAAAAGTGAAATCATATCTCCTCTTGATCTTTTTTGTTTATCCAGGAAGAACATGCTTAGTCTGCGTAAATGTTCCCATGGCTTAAACCTCACTTTTTTTAGTTGCTCTTTACTGCATACTTGCGATTGTTCTAGAGCCTTTCACCCAAAAGAAGGACACCACACTCAGTATTGCTTTTGGTTGCTCAGTCGGCATAGCATTTATTAAAACTTTGTCATTCAAATTTTCATCAACAATACTGAGTTCCTTTACATGCCATATTTAAAACATTTATTTTCATATTCTCTTTATTCGAACAATCATAATTTATATGATATTTTCACAGCATTTCATATCACATTTTATCATATATTTCTTCCCTCTCCATCCTCCAGAAGTAAACCCGAAGGGGTCTTTCTTTCTTTCCTGTCCATTTTCTCTTTCATCCCAGGAAACCTGAGGGGTTATCTCTTAATGTCTGGGCCAGGTCCAATTCCTGCCCCTCATTTCCATTCCTAGGTGTCCACGCCCTTTCCTCTTGTCTGGGCCAGGTCCAATTCCTGTTCCCCATTTTTATTCCTGGGTGTCCATACCCTTTTTTCTCTTACACCCCACCTTGGTGTAACTCCAGAATTTCCCCCCTTCCCTTCAGAAAATACATTTTCTCTCTCATTCTTCCACTAGCCTGTCTCCAGCTTGCTTTGGAAGGCGGGCTTCCTCCAAACTCCTTCTTTCCCACAAACTCCTCAACCCTGCATCCATGTCCCTCTTGATTATTGTGATGACAATTTGTTTACCTTTCTCTACCAGCTGGGTCCCTCTGTTCTATACCACCCATCTATTATTTTACTTGTGTCATCCTGCCGCAATCACTTTCACCAGTCCAATCTTGACACACTTTTTTTTTTTTTTTTTTTTAGTTCTTTCTCTTCTTGACCCCTGTCTATGGCCTTGTGTTCTTTGAGCATGCCCCCCAATCCCTTTCTTACTGCCATCTTCCACTATCCACCATGACTATAGGTCCTTCTCCTTGTGGACTCTCTGGTCATCCCACATCTGCTTAAATATGAGTAACCACAAACGTGCACCTAAATCACTTGTCTCCCAGGTGTATCATAATGCAGTTAGGCTCCCGAATTGGTCTGGCAGCTTCCATCTATCAATGGCAATAACAGGGCCCTCAATGCACCCCTTCCATGCCCTTCCACCGGATCCATACCTTTAGTTGCTCAAAATCAATTGTCCACCCCCCCCCGCCTTCTGTTTGGCCTGTTTCTTGGCCCACCATATTCGGCAACGTCTCCTGCTGCTCCAGCACTTCTGTCCTGCAGCCGGTCTCTACAACACATAAACAAATCATGTGAACCATTTATTTTTATATGCATACTGCCCCCCCCCCACCTGCTCCAGTTTTCTGTGGATAGATGAAACACTTCCTTAGTGATTTCCACTTCTGATTTTTTTTTTTTTTGGCGCAACTGGGTGTTCCTCTGCTCAATTTCTCAAGCAGTCCTTCAACCCCATTGGGCTGTGGCCTCAGAGGCTGCTCCCATCCTATTGCATGTGATAATTAATTTTCTGGGGTTTCCCTCATGGGGCCCTGCTCCCTTCTTTTGCACCCCAGCTATGATTCCCCTGTTGCACCTTCCATGAACTGGGCATTGCGCCATTCTCCAAGCATTGCTGTAGTGGAACCTGGATCCCCCCCCCTTTTTTTTTTTTAACTGATCCATTTTTTGATATGCCAGAATTTTATGATCCAATCCTTTCTATGCTCCAGCAGATCGCCCCTCACTGCCACCCTGATACTGAGGCATCCTGCTGTTGGGCCCTATGCCCCCCCCAATTTCACCCCATAGCTGCCCCTGCACCCTACCTTGAAACTGCTCACATTGCATGTCAGGTAGCAAACCTGTGGCAGCACCTCTGCCAATTTACCCAACACCTATTACCCATATAGGTTTTTTGCCCCCTGCTCTCCTCTGTCCCCAGCTGCCATCCCATCATCGTCCTCTTTGCCATTACACTCTATGATTCTGGCCCAACAATTGGCCGTGGCAGCTTCCATTCCATAAATGAGGAAAATCCAAGATCCCTGAACTCTATAGATGCAGTGGGAGCAAGATTACAGTTCTGCTCTACACCCTGGGCCTCAGTGGCCACAGGCAAGTGGGTACTAGCAATCTTCCCCCAGTCACCTGCACTTACTTCAGATCCGTAGCTTGAACAACCCAGTTTGCTTGGTCTCTTGTTGCTTCAAACCAGCTCCCTCCATCCTCCTTAAGAGTGCTGCTAAATCCTCTCTTGCCAGCTGGTACTCTAACACCTGCATGTTATCCTGATGTGGAAGTAAAGCTTTACTCCACTTCTGTCTGACAACAGACCTGGCTGTAAAAACAGTAGCGCACCAACTCAGGATAAAACCCAGGACCTTCCATACCAGAGGTACCCACTGCCTCCACATGCCCACACACCTGCTTGTAATGATCAGTTAATGATCGGAGACATCCATACACCCCCCTTCCAGATCTCAATTTCATCACCCCACCCTGTATACACACAATGCTCCGGTTGGAGCAGCTTTGCTCCCTATAAGCAGCCTTTGGAAATAAAGATTCTCTATCCCACTGAGCTCTCCCAGATGATTGTCCCCAACTTCCCTCTCAAATCAGCTACCAGAGATCCAATGTACTGCATCTTGCCAATACACGTCCCATATCCCTGTTACCCCGCCAGCCCACATCAGCCCCAAGGGCCTTCACAGGTACCTGGCAGCATTACCAACTAAGCTGTGAATGGGGGGGGGGGGGATGTGTATAATCCTGTGTCTAGCTGATTGGTTGCTAAAGGACCTCTCCCCAAGCATCCTTGTGATCAGCACCCCTATGAGCACCCAGACAACTTTCACAGCACAGTGGGACTGTGGACCAGACTACGGAAACCTTAATATATTGTTGGGGCTATACACTGCCACATTGTGGCCCAGGCCATGCCTGAAAATGGTCCATTGGATCAGCGCCTTACCTGGTTACCCAAAAGATACATAAATTAATAAAACCATCACCTCCTAAGTTAAATAGGCAATGGCAACTAAAACCTATGCCAGCGGCCATAAACCCTCTGGCCTGAAATGCAGCTGGACTCATGACCCCATTCGTTGACCTGTACTGCTGACCCCGGCTGGCACTGGCTACTCCCAAACTGTTCCTTTTCCAACTTGGTCGCATGTTAACCAATTCACCTATAAAGACTATTTACTCCTTCTTGCTATAAAGTGCCTGATCTGTCACACTCCCAACAGCAACCTTGAATAGTTACAGCTCCAGCCCAATAATTCTCAATAAATGATCCACCTGGATGCCATCCTTTTAGGCTGCACATAAATTCCCATACACTGCAACGATGCAAGGAAAGTGATTTATATCGAAATGCAAAATTACCCCAGCCGATGCTGGCAAACCTCATACACTTCACAGCATTGGTTCAGTTGGCGTACTTGGCAGCGGGTCTGGCCATGACACCAGTATTGGTACCAGTACTGGGATTAGCACTGGTAAGCAGAACTGGTCCCCCTTTTATTTTTTAAAGAAATCACAGTGCTAAGAGAAATAGATAAGGTTAAAAACCAAACTTTGTTTATTAAACCTGCACATCTGAAAGACACGCTTGGTAAAAGACTCATTCGATATCCACTCCCCTTCCCAGGCCCCTGCCTATTTGCAGCCCCATCCCCATGCCCCGATCACCCCAGTGTGTTCATGCCATGCTTGGTACCTGTTGTCCTTGTAGAGCCCTTAACTAGCATTTCTTGGTTGCTGCTATCCTTTTTTTTTTTAATACCCTTTATATGTAATAACAACTGAGCCCCCTTAATAGCCACATGGTTCCCCTCTTTGAGTCCTTTCTGCTGGGCCCCTGTCGATATCTGTTTTCCAACTCCGTCTTTTTTTTTTTTACACAGTGGGTTTTTCTCCACCCCTGCAACCATCACTCAAAATGGCTGCCTCCACATGGCCAGAGTCAAAATGGTGGCCGTGGCCATGTGGCCCTCCATTTTATTTATTTATTTTTTATCTCAAAATACTCAGCCAGTCTTTTAACATTCGATCCCCATCATACTGTGTCTGTGACTGATATAACTGCTTTCATTTTATGCACCTGTCTTAGTTCTTCACGGTCTCATCTGAAATCATTCCATTTTCAAACCAAATGATTGTTAATGAGCCTGCCTGTGCCATCCTTTGTTTCCAGCTTAACTTGAGGCAGCAGCTCTGAAAGCACTGAGCAAATGAATTGCTTGCGGAGCACTCGGTTCTTACCGTAACTTATTGGTTATTAGTAGGCTAATGTAAGGTTATTGCCTTATCTGCAGTCTGTGTTTACTTAATGTAGTGGCGAACATGGCTTCCATATTCCCAACCCGGTTTGCTTACAGAATCATTAATTAAAAGAAACTTACTCTTCTAACCAGGTTCCTAAACTATATACCATTGCACTGCCTTTGCAAAACTTTAAATAATTCACACTAAATAAATTCTCAGGATGTCATATGCCACATTCACTTTGTTAAATATATTTCCATCTGCTTAGCATCCTGAACAATGGTGTGCTCAGTTTAAACTCCCGTTATTCTAGTTGTTTCCTTCAAATTCCCACCAGTCACCTTTTATTCTAGTAAAACATAAACAAAAAACACTGGAATACAATTCTCTTCTCTTGTAATGGTTTGAATATTCGTGGTCTTACTAAACCTCTCATTAGCTTCTGCTTCAGAATGGTGCCAGCATGGCAAGCCAAATGAATTTCCCTTGCTCATCCTCCATTGCCCAAACCTAGGAAAAACCTCTCATCACAAAAGCACAGACCAAGGAGGAAAATGGAACCAGCCCATCCCCCCCCCAACAACTTTCCATCTCAACCTTTTCCTTCATCACCTCCAGCATGTAGCTTCCTAGCCCTTCTTTGCTCCGACTCCCAGCTGTTTAGTCGAGCTCTCCCCTCCCTCCCCCCAATGCGGTTGACCTGGCGTACGCACTCTAACCACAAACTTTTCCCACGATCAGGACATCTCCCCCATTTTTGCCTTTTTCTTTCCTGCACCATTTGTCTGAAGTTGAACAAAAAGTGCCCTTCTTAAACCGCTAGCGATCCTCGACTTTCTTTTCCCTACCAAGTAGTCGCTCACTCCTCCCTTGATTTTTCAAGCTTTGGTCTTTTGTTAGGAGACCCCCCCCCCCCCGTGATTGAGGCTGCACTGTGATCTTCCAGGGCCCCTAGTGTAACCCCCAAGGATGCTATCCTAAGGGCTACCACCCCTGCCTGTCTCAGCTGCGACAGGGTACGGGGCCCACATCTGTTGACAGGTGCCTCCAACCAGAGGTTGTGGTTAAGACAATCAAGGTTGACTCGGCCACAGCCCTCTGGGTTACTGCAACCCCCCCTTCTTCCCACTAGTGGCTCACACGGATTAATTACAGTGCTCTCCCCCTGAACACTTACCCCCGTCTCGAACCACTCAGCTCACTCTGGGGACCCCCTGAAAAGTAAGGTACAGTTATCAAATATTCACTGTGCAGTATATCCCCAGTAAGACACAAACCAGCCAGGGTACAGTTGCAAAACAAACAATCTGATTTATTTTGAGAGGAGATAACAAGGACGGGGGGAAATCAGGGTGATTGACTTACCACTATAAAATATATTTAACTACTTAGGGCTCTGTGCACAGGCCTAAACCTATCAGTCACTGTCTATGGGTACCCAAGCCCTAATGGCTAGTTCCTCGATGCAGCTGGTTGGGGCCCTGACACGAAGGAGCCTTCGATTCCTATGAAGCTTAGATGAAGCCAGGAAGCTTAATTAGTACAGTCTGCAATACAACAAAACGACTGTGTCTTGGTTTATAACCTTCAGCAGGGGGCTACCCTAACTTAGTACTCACAACTCCAACAGAGAACCACTCTTTCACCGCTTGCAGGGCTGAGCCTGAGCTTCAATGGCTTCCTCACACATTTATATGGAAAACAACAGAGGGGTACCATACCAGGCAGCTGCTCCCTGAACTCGACCGAACTCACAGCTATGCGGGCGTTTCACTGCAGCTTCAACTTTCCTGACAGACCGAGCGCGATTCAGCAGATTCTCCAGTCCTCTACAGGTTGAGCCTGGTAGGTAGCTGTGTTTATACACAGCCTCCTCTGACCGCATGCCGGCCGATTTAGTCCGTAGCTTTCTGGCTATGGGAAATGGCCGCCTAGGCCTCTCATGTGCTTCCCGCGTGAGCACTCAACGGCGCAGAAGCTCAGAGCTCCCTTCAGTTCCACAGTCACAACGTCTCTCCCCCTCAGGCAGTGGGGGGCAACCTTCTCACTTACATGCCACCCATTCCCATAGGTGGGCTGCAGACACCAGGTTATGAGACCTGTCCCAATTGGCGCAAAAAGGCGCCCTTGGTCAGACTTTACTTCCCAGGATTACTAGCTAAGTCCCCATTGGTCAGCCGGCTCTATCTAGAGTTCCGATGTACTGATTGGTCCAATTCGGCAGTTCGGGACCAAAATGGAGGAGATAATCAGAACAGTCTTTGCTGCAAAGAAGGCAGGTTAGAACAACTACATTATCATTATTACTCTAAGTTATTTCCAGCAAATAGTTACATCCTTGAGCAGAGCTCCTCTGCATACTTAGCGATGGCAGAATGGAGCTATTTCCAGCATCCAGTAGGGACTCGAGCATAGAAACCTCAACCCCCTTCAGAGTAATTATGACTGCACCAGGCAGCTCTTAAAGAGACAGTACTGGAGGCTGTAAAAGCACTCACCACGCCCGCATTCATCGGCCTTATTCCGAACATCAACCAGGCATGGAGCATCTAGGCAAGCTCTGGGAAAGCTTCTGGGAACCTCCATTTGTAGGGGGGTTACACTAGCATCAATCCAAACCACCTTGTGGCTCACCAATAACCCCCTCTGTGCTGCTCTCCCCCATCACGCTCCCCGCGGGCTCCTGACCCTTCCACCCGTGCGCCTCTTCCTGGAAATTCTGTTGCCTATAACTGCACTCTCCCCACCTTTTCCCTTCTCACCTTAATCAATTCCTCTGTCCACTTGTGCAGGTTTTTACCATATCCCCCAGGTCTCTGCATTGTTTGGGCCGTGAGTCACTGTTGGGCCCTCCTTTTTCTCTTTACTACCAACCCCTCTCAGTACGCGCCTTCCCCATTAGCGCTCTGTTCACCTTTCTTTCTGTGCAGTCTCTTTGTTCCTCATCAACCGCGACAAGTCATTTTGCTTCCCAGGGGCTTAGAATCACCATTCTTCTGCAAGGACACAAAACACTACCACCACCCACTCGCACACAGGAGGCTCCATAGTGATCAATGTGTCTGCCTCTCCGATGTTTAGCGCTTCTGCACTACTGGACTCCGTGGGATTCAAACCTCTGACAAATAAAACTATAATAGGCAGCTCCGAAAATCCAGGAGCCTGGCTATACTTAACAATTTTCACCCTTACAATTGTTGTTAGCAAACTTCTGGCAATCCTCCACCTGTTTGATTCTCTTAGCTGTTTCTGACCAAAACACCTTGTTCTAAACAAGAAAATCCTACTCAGTCCTGCCTTGCCAAAAATTACTACCTCCAGAATTAACCAGGCTACTTCTACTAAACGCTACCACCAGTGCTTCATTTTGGAAATAAACTGCAAACCTACACCATGCAGCAGGTTAAACCCTGAACTTTCCTCCCTGCTATATTCATTACATAAAGACCCCCCCTTTTTTTTTAAACTGTTTCATTATAAAGGTTTAAATTACCAAATACCTACTTGTTTCAGGAACTCTCCGACTGATGTGCTAAACAAATCAAAATTTGCCTAGCAAAAGTGAGGGAGAGCTTCCTTGTGCAGCACATTATATCCCTCCTTTTGCACCCACCCCTTTGCTTTCTTTCTTTCTCTCTCTCTCTCTCTCCACCTTCAACCATCCCCAGCTCTCTCTTCTTAATGCCCCACCCCATATTGTGAGGTCATCCTCTCTGGAGTCAAGCCCCTCCCCCCTTCCTTCCCTGGCCCTCCCCTGTGGCCACTTTCCCAAACCCCACCCCTTGGTTCCCAGTTCCCCCCCCATTCTCTGTTCCTCCTTCTAGGCTTCCAGGCCTATAACAATGAAACTTGTCTTTTTAGAGGCAATCCTTCTTGTTGCAATAACAATTTTGTACTGTCCCAGCCAGAAATGCACACAGCATTGCAAGTGTAGGCTTTCCAATGCCCTAAAAAGGTATACGGATGGATTCTGAGGACTAGAAAGGAGCAGAATCACTTTCCTCTGACGACAGGGTATGTCCTTTTTAATGCAGCCCAGCATTCAAAAATCACATTACTCCTTTCTAGTGCATATTGCTGTGACAGCTTCAGCTTCCCATAAGCGATGACCAAAGGTCTTTTTCCTGGTCCTTTGCTGCTACTTACTGGATTTTGGGGGGGTCTAATTAAAGGACACTTATTCACAATAAATTTTATTTGCCACTTGTTTGCCCACTCCCCCCAACACATTCAAGTCCCATTTGCAGATTGTCTTCCTCTCCCCTGGAGTCTATCTCCCTCTTTAGCTTTGTGTCATCCCCATACATAATTATATTAGATGGGAGCCATGACTCCAGGTCATCACAGGCCCTAACATGGGCCCCTGGGGAGCCCCACTGGTGGCTTCCTCCCAGTATGACACTGTGCCATGCACCACAGCCCACTGAGCCCAATGCTTAGCCAGTTCTCTATGTATTACACTATTTTTCCTGAAATTCCATATTTCCTCAGTCAGCTTCAGAATCAGCTTCCCTTGAGGAACACTGTTGAACACTTTACTGAAACTTAAGCTTATGTTATATCAACCACCTTCCCCTGCCTGGTTCCTTTGTCACTTCCTCAAAGCACCTTGAGCAACCAACCAATCAATCAATCAATCAGTCTTTATTTAACCAGGCGATCACCGTTGAGCAAGCTCATTTTTTGAGGTGGACCTGGGTTTGTTATCAAGGAACAAGGGACAATATACATGGGATGCAACACACAAGAAAATAGTAAAAATACAAATAAAGTGAGATACAATAATACAGTATATACAAAGTATCAGCAGGTAGCATTGACAGTAGTATATGTTTGGAACAGAAGATACAGCTAGTTTTGGGTAGGACACAATTTTTCATAAAAGTAAAGAAATATACATATCAGGTGCACCGAACACAAATAAACCCTAGTATAAAATTATATATAGTGATACGGTATGGAGAATTTAGAGCTGGAACCAGGGTCAAAGGAATGTGGAAGGGACAGATATGGGGGTAGAAAAAGGGAAGAGGGAAGAGTCGATCATAGATGTGATCAGTCTTTAAACAGTAGTAATTAGAGTGTGCTTGGACTTATAGGAGTCACTATTTAGGGTAGACAGGCACAGGACTCCTTATTATGATGTAGATATAGAGATTTAAAGCTGCTAGGCTGATGGGGTGAGTTAATTTAAAAGTTTTTTGCAGCTTGTTCCACAGTTGAGGGAGCACAAAGCTGATGGCTGCTCTGCCAATGCGAGATTTTGCTTTGTAAACATAAAGGTAGATATATGAGGTGCTTCTCAGGGCATACTTCCCCAGAGTGCACAGAGGTAAACAGACAGAGATATACTGGGGCAGTCTATTTGAGATAGCTTTGTATGTCCAAACTGCAGCATTGTTTTGCCGTCTGTAAGCAAGGGATGGCCATCCCACTCCCGTGTACAATGCACTGTGGTGGGTTGAGTATTGAAGACCCATGATAAATCTTATGGCTCTGTGATAAAGCGTATCAAGTTTGGCTAGGGTACCTGCAGGTCCCCGACTATATAGAAATTCTATGTAATCCAATAGGGAAAGAAAGGTAGTTTGAACCAGTTTCAGTTTAGCATCTCTTGTGAGGAGATTATTAATCCTAAAGAACAGACCAAGTCTTTGTCTAAGTTTCTTTGACAGTTTTTCTAAGTGATCTGTGAAAGTAAGTCTATGGTCTAAGCAGACCCCCAGGTACTTGAACTTTGGTACGCAGTGCAACTGTTCACCCAGAGTGGTAGTAATCTGTGGCGGTGTCCCAGCAATTGCAAGATTTATTGCATTTTGAAGGGACGAGAGGAACATTGCTTTGTTTTTTTTTGCATTTAAGAGCAGTTTCTGGTTTATAAGCCGATGTTGCAGCAGATTAAATTCATTTTGAAGAGCTTTACAGGCCGCTTCAGGTGTGGGACTACTAGCACAGAGTACCATATCATCCGCGAATAGGTGTATTTGTGCTTCTTTGATTGGGGCATCTATGTTGTTAATACAAATGGTGAAGAGCAAGGGACCAAGAATGGAACCTCAATAGGGGTTTTGGTGGAGAAACTTTCCCTTCTGCCTTTACTTGTTGAAGTCGTCCTGAGAGGTAGTTGGAGAACCACTTAAGGGATAGGGAATCCAAACCAATGTTATGGAGGGACAACAGAAGCAGTCTGTGATCAACGTTATCGAATGCCTTGCTTAGGTCCAAGAAAACTGTGCAAAGTTTTTTTTGTCTAATTCAAGCTGCCAGTCGTTTGTCACCTTGGCTAGAGCACAGATTGTACTGTGCTTTGCTCTAAAACTGGATTGTAACGGGTTGAGCAATTTTTCTGATTCCAGGTACTTCCAAAGCGGAGAGTTCACTATTTTCTCCAGCATCTTTGACAGGACTGGAAGTAGGGAGATTGGCCTGTAGTTATTGAGGTCGCTAGGATCTCGTGACTTAAACAAAGGGACCACAAGTGCATTTTTCCAAATGGGCTGTAGGTCACCCTAGGACAAGGATAAGTTAAAGAGATGAGTAATTGGGACTGCGAGGACACAGTAGCCAACCTTTAAGAAGTACAGGTCAATGAGGTTGGCCCCAGCACTTTTTCTAGTGTCCAGCTGAAGGAAAAGATCTTCGACTTCTTTCAGGGAGGTAGGCTGCAGAGAGAAGGATGGACTGGGGATGGGTTTTTCTTGTGTATCCAATCTAAGTTGTTGGCGGAGGCCATTCGAGGTAAAGGAGTCAAAGGCTAGCCCTGCAGTGGCAAAATGATTATTGAGAGCATCAAGGATAGACGGTCTGTTGGGGATGACAGCACTGTTGATCAATAATTTAGTAGGTAGTAGGGAGCAGATCACTTATTGGCTCTGTCCTTTCAATCCTCCCTAGTTTAAAGTTGAGCAGCAACAGTATCCCATTATAAATAAAATGCTGACTCTCCGTTGGGCTATTCTGAGTATATACATTATTTGAAAAGAAAAAAAAACTGGATCAGAAACTTGCCAGTCACTGGCCTATTTTATCAACAGTTCAAATCTGTCTTTTAAAAAAGTAGGGATTTGTGTTTCTTTTTTTCAATAATGATCATTTAAAAAAGTAGAACAAAAAAACACATTTTTTGGATATTACTAATGTGCCTGGAATGCTTAATTTGAGATTATGGGCTATTTTCACAATGAATGGCAGAAAAATGCAAAGAATTTAAGTTTCTAAGAAGCTTAAAAAAAGCTACTTACAATCTAATGGTGGGTGTTGAAAGTCGTCACTAAGTCTGTACATGCTGAGGGAAGAGATTATATGTAGAGAGACATTTTACACCAACACCTTAGCCAGTTGTTGATAACACAACATGTCAAGCATACCAGGTTACATCAGCAGTCAGATAATCAATAAGGTAAAATCAGTGTCTGCTTCTTTATCCTAAGGGCAAGTCTTGAAGTGAAACTTGTGTTTAGTCGGCAGAAACCAGCTAATAATTAGTAAAATGTGCTTTACTCAAAAAATAAAAATAAAAGTTTTAGGCACCGACTCATTATAATAAAACTGTTTACCAAAAATGAAGAGGAGCTTCTGGCGATGGAATCAATTCTTTTTTGATTTCTGACTCAGTTTCTAGTCACTTTTACCTTCACATGTGTTTTGCTGTGCAGAGCTCTGATGGGCCATGCCTGCTACTCAAGGGCAACCTAACTTATTTCTATCCTGTGCATCATTTTTTGTGGTTAATAAGTTTTACTGATTTGACTTATTAAGACGATACAAACATTAAAACAGTCGGATACATTGCAAAGATCTTACAGACTGTTACATATGTATGTAGAAGCAGAGAACAGAACATGCTGGCCAAATAGTAACGAACTGAAAATACTAGCTAGGTAAGCAGTTGGATAATACTCTGTGCCTGGATGTACAACACCTATCCAGCTGGAGATTAATTTTGAAAGTATTAGCAGTTGGTACCTTGCATTATAGCTAACTCATACAAACACATCTCACCTGGCCCCATCCTGCTAGTTTCTGCAATATCTGACAAAGCATCAGAAATTATGAGAGGTCCAGGGCCGCTGTCCTCTACTTTACGCCTACAAAATACAAGAGATCATACATACAAAGCAAACAGGTCTTCATTGTCAGAGAAGATACTATCCTTTACTGATATTATACCATGTCATCTGTAGAGCAGGGTCCCCTATAACTCAGTAACAATCTCTCCAGCACTTGCCCCTAAATGCATCATGAGAGGAGACCATTATAGTAGCATGGTTGTGCCTATTCAGGCGATTCCCTTCCTAGCTTTCAAAAACAGAAGGAAGGGAGTCCAGAGGGCAGTATATTTAAAGAAGGTATTGGTCACAGTATCTGATATTCTGGCCCAGTTGGCAACTTGAGCCATGGAGGTAAGTACCTCCCCGAGGAGGAGGAGATTATCTGGGACTGCCATTTACACAGTAAGGTCTTTTTAACCTGCATACTGAGTGTCAGAAGTAGTTTCAACTCGGAGAGACGAAGGTGAGGGGCCGGGGTCTGGAGTCCTAATAACAGCAACTCAGGGGACTGAGGCACAGGCTTCCTAAGTATTTTGGATCCCATGTCACAGGTAGCCTGCCATAGGGGCTGGATCAGCCTGCAGGACCAAAGTATATGAAACAGGTCACCTGGGAGTTCCTGACACCTCCAACACAGGTCAGACTGAGACAACTTTGCCTTGGCGAGGACTACAGGAGTCCTGTACCAGGAGTGAATTATCTTGCTCCGTATTAATTGACTACTGGTGTCAGGATATGCCCTGTGAGCTAGTTTTAGGCAAGACTTCCACTCCAGGTTCATAATAGGGACATGCAGTGCTTTCTCCCATTTATGCTTGGATTCCTCTGCTTGGGACGGGATGGTGCTCCGAATGGCCGTGTATACCCAGCTTGACTGTTCTCTTTCTAGGGCTAGCCATGACTCTACCTGGGGATGTGTTGCTCTTGGTGCTGCTTATGCCTGTACATAAGGATGGCACTTCTTATTTGGAGGAATCACCAGAAGTCTTTGAGAGAGAGCCATAAGAGCTCCACAGGCCCTCAAAGGAATTAAGGGTATCTGTACCAGGAATGAGCATATCTTGAAGCAATGAGATACCACCACGTTCCCATGAGGGTCATGCAACTGGTTGTTTATTGATTTTAATCTCATTATTGCCCCATAGTAGGGTAAGTCTTAGGGGAGATGGGGAGGTGCCCAACTTCTTATGTACCTTGGCCCAATATTCCAGAGCAGGACCTATAGTAGGATGAGAGCAAGTGCCCTTAGGAGGATGGATAAATAACAATAGTACCAAGCGAGAACGCTGACATACCTCTCTCTCCATGTCTGGCCACTGGGGAGCATTGTGTTCAGGGAAAAAGAACCATTTTAACATCTGAGCCAGCTGAAAGGCCCATTTATACCCCTCTAACCATGGAAGGCCTCAGCCCCCTACGCAGTGAGCGCTGAGCTTATTTCTACTGTGCCTAGGTTTCTTACCCTCCCACAAAAAGGATCCCAGCAGGGAACCTAACTTAATAAACCAATAATGAGGTATTTTCAAAGGCATGTGGGAGAGAAGATACATAATTTTTGGTGCTGTGACCATTTTAATTGCGGATATTTTACCTACAAGTGACAGTCGGAAGAGATTTCCATCTGTTCAGTTCGGTACGAATGGAGGCAAAAAGTGGTTTCATATTCCGGTCCCAGATTTTATGCAGATTAGGAGAGATAGTAATGCCCAAGTAGGTAATCCCCTCCGGGGCCCATCGGAGCCCATGCCGAGTAACCATTTGAGAGGTACACTTAGAGTTTAAAGGTAGGACCTCCGTCTTGGCCTGGTTAATCTTGAGCCCTGAAAATGTAGAGAAATCTGACAAGGTGGACAGTAGGGGAGGGAGGGAGGTGATGATATTGGCTATAGGGAGCAACAGGTCATCCGCGTACATAACAGTAGGGTATGACCTTGTTCCCACCTGGACCCCGGAAATTAGAGGATTTAGCCTAATAGCAGCTGCCAGGGGCTCTACTGCCAATACAAAAAGAAGTGGGAAAAGTGGGCAGCCCTGATGGGTACCCCTACCCAGTATGAATGGGGGAGACAGCATCATATTGGTGAGTATCCGTGCAGCTGGAGATGAATATATTGCCCCAATCCAGGCCCGAAACCCCACCCCCAAATCCATAGTACAAAGTATTTGTTGGACATAGCCCCACTCCAGGGAATCAAAGGCCTTTTCAAAATCTATTGCAATGGCAGCAGCGAGAGAAGATAATGTTTGGGCCTTATGGATTAAATTTACCAATGATCTAATATGGTCTGCGCTAAAGCGGCTCTTAACAAAGCCTACTTGGGATGGGTGGATCAAACTGGGAAGGAGAGAATTAAGTCCATTAGCTAGTATCTTAGCTAACACCTTGCTGTCAGCATCCAATAATGAAATAGGGCAGTAGCTGAACGCTTTAAGAGGGTCTTTACCTTTTTTGATAGGATAGTAAATGTCGCCTCCCTAAGGGATGAAGGGAGAGACCCTGTTTGCAATGACTCAGTAAATACTTGTTGCAATACTGGAGAGATTATGGGATGCAACAGCGGCCACACTTCAATAGGGAAACCGTCCCCCTCCTGGGGCCTTTCCCTTTTTAAGGGACAGAATAGTGTCTGCCACCTCCTGGGTTGAGATCGGGGCATCTAGGGCATTAGCCTGGGCTTCCGAGATTTTGGGGAGATGTAGGGACTCCAGAAATGGGTGGACCCCTGGGGGTCTGGGGCTCTGGAGGATTTATATAACGAGGATTAAAAATCCATCATTATTTGATTAATACCTTGTGCCGTGGTCTGGGTCCTACCCCCTGCATCCTCTAAAGCTGCTATATGCCTTTCGGCTTGCTGCTTTTTGAGATGGTATGCCAGCAGTTTACCCCCTTCTTTTCTCCCCTTCCCAATATTTATGCTTGAGTCTAGTGATCAAAATCTCTGCCTTTCTAGGGACCAGCTCATTCACTTGCATCTTCAGAGAGGTGACCTTGTGACCTGCCTCTGACCTAAGGGAAGGGACATAAAGGGCCTTAAAAGCAAGCTCCGCTTCTCGGAGTTGTCATTCAAGCCCCCTCAAATGTTGTTCCCTCCTCTTTCGGTGCCGGCTTGCATACCCTATTATCACCCCTCTTAGAGTAGCTTTGAATGCCTTCCATGTGGTACCCGAAGAGGTATCTGCTACGAGGATATGCCAAAAAAATTCTGTTGCTTCCTTTTGAAGCCAAGGGGAAAGTCTGGGTCATGAAGTAGCAATGGGTCCAGCCTCCATGCTGGAGACTTAGGGAGAGGGGGGCCCCATGTGAAGGCAAGATGCACAGGGGCATGATCCGAGATAACTAAGGGATGAATATGGGTATTAACAGTGTTACTAGCAATAGTAGGAGAGGTGAGCCAGAAGTCTATTCTACTAAGAAAACTATGTACTGGGAAAAGAAAGGTGTAGTCCCACTGGGAGGGGTGAACTATTCTCCAGATGTCTTTAAGGGCCAAATCTTGTTGTAACTGAGCCACTGCCATTACAGCCCTGGAGTGGGGCACAGTATTGGAAGGGGATCTATCCAAGAAAGGGTCCAGAGTAAGATTAAAATAGCCCCCTAATAAAATGGGGGTGTCTTCCGGAGCTATGGATCCCAGCATCTGGGTCAACTTGTGAAAGAAATAGGGCGAGTCCTCATTCGGAGCGTATATGTTACCCAGGATCAGAGGGCCCTCCTCAGTATCCATGAGTACCACCACCCATCTACCCTCAGGGTCTCTCACTTGTCTCTGCAATTTCCATTGTAGTTGCCTGTGAAGCAGAATCGCCACCCCTCTCTTTCTAGAGGAGGCCAAGGCATGAATGACCTGACCTACCCACTCCATCTTCAGTCTCTCAGGATCCCCCCAGTAAGTTTGGTCTCCTGCAGGAAGGTGACCCTCTCTCCCAGTCTCTTAAGGTGGCCCAAAACTTGCTTTCTCTTGTTTGGGTTGTTAAGCCCTCTGACGTTCCATGTCAGACAAGTGATATCGCCTGTTAGTAATAGGAAGCAAATATTTAATTAACAGATACTGTATATCAAGAACAACCAGCAGATAGGGGGCGAGGGTAGCCTAACCAGAAGAGGTAAATTTCTATAGCGTGCCACCAGATATGGAGAGAGTGGATAAAGCCCACATACCCTGCCCCTATCAGATGACCTTATACTAACAAATAACAAAACACCTGTGTGTGTCTCTTGTGAAACAAACATACATAAACACATTAACAAACTATATACATTGTGCACAGTGTACCATGCGATTTGGGGATATAGAGGCATCTCTTCAGCTGCAGAGCCCTGATGTAGGCCAGCCCCTATTCCCAGGGCGTTATCAAGTGGTATCCATCCTTCCTTAGCACTACGGTGAGTGTGGGAGGAGGGTTCCCCCTGAGAAAATCGAGCAACCCAATAAGAAGGTTGCACCACATGGCTCATTGCAACCCCAGAGGGTTGAGAGAGCTGCTCCAGTGGTGTAGCTCAGAAGCTGGGGTAGTTAAAGTGGGACTACACAACGCTTCTAATGAGGTGGGAGTTTGCAGGAAAGAAAGTGGGGGGGAACTGCCCACTATTTCGGCAAGCCTAGGGTCATTGCTGATGGGTGCCAACGTGTTCTCACAACAAAAATCTTGGTGAGGTCAGGCTCGTCACACCTATGAAGAGCGTACTATAAGCCACCCAATGCGGAGGCTGGGAGATCTTCCCTTGATAGAAAATAATAATAAAAAAAAAAAAAAACATACCAGAGGGGGCACAGGCCTGTGCCATTCACCACTTAGGGCCTCAAGTAAAACACATCCTGGCTACCCATTCAGCACTAAAGTTTACGCATGCTGTCAGATACTTTCATATTATATGACACAGCTTTCCAGCGGACCTCACCCCCCACACACACACACAAGTAAGCGAGGCAGAACACACAAAAGTTCTGCTGTTTAATCAGATGGTACAAAAAAGGCCTTCTTTGCCATGTAGACGTGTCTGGACCTTTGATCAGGATGTCCACTGAGAGCTTGTTGGTAGCCCTTGTTGAATCCCTCCTGGTATAGGAGTGAGGCATCTTCTTTGCCATATGGCAGTGCAAGTCAGGGGTCAAGGTTGGGGTGAAAAGAGGCTCGAAAGTTCACTTACATGGGTAACATGGAGAAAGGGTAGCATATGGGTCAGCCAAGGAGATTGTCCACTGAAGATCAATTTAGACACCCCAAACTCGCCCCATACCTACAACTCCCCAGGGGATTAAAAGAACAGGAATAGAAAGAAAATAGGATGACTACATATCTGACCACGCTGGTGGGTTTTCTCTGATCAATTGCCCTGGAGATGTAGAGCACTCAGGACGGTCCACACTGAAGATGAGATCTCCGCTGGTAGCGGAGGCCTCCCTCATAGCCTTTGGTGGATGCTGCCCTCTGCTATCTGTAGCTCTGTTCTGCATCTGGTGAGGAGTTGCTGACAAGGACAGGTAGCTGGGCTGCAACATAGGAGTAGGCCTGCCTCCCACAGTCGAATCCACAATGCCTGAGTGTTGATCCAGAGAGCTGGGGTGTTTAGCTTCATATCTATTAGCGGTGTGGTAGGCCTGTAATGGATCTGGAGCAACAGTGTCCATGCTTGTGGCCTCCTCTGTGTCATCTTGCCCTCTCTCCGAAGGATGCTCCTGGCGGCCATGTTTTTTTGAGGATTGCCTCTTTCGGTGTGCTTTTGTGGGGAGTTCCCAGTGTTACTCCCTGAAGTCTTGCCAAACTGCAGGCCTGCTCACTGATGGAGAGGAGTGGCAATCCTACCCATCGGTAGCAGTTTTTGCAGAAGAGGCTCCCGGGGTAGTGGTGGTGAATTCTTGTGGCCAGTTGAACTATTTTTTTTATTTTATTTATTACATTCTCGGATTACAAATACCTCTGAGCAGAAACTGCTCGTTTACAAAGGTTCCACGTCAAAGGATGAGGGTCAACATACATACAGAGGTAGTAAAAGAATGCACAATAAACAACCAAGACAACTAAAAGAAAAAATAAAGATACTCAGTTATAACATACTTTGAGATAATATTCATAAAACGAGCAGCTTGAGTAGGCAGCTGGCTGCGGTAACAATAAGAGAAAGAGGGCACCATAGGCAGTTAGTATTGCAGGCATGCGACCGGGAGAGGAAGTTGGCAGGCTAATGGGCCACTGTCCGATGGTAGTGGAAAATGTCTTGTACCAGTGGAGATGTGAAGCAGGAAAGGAGTCACAAGGAAGGCCCAGTGCCAGAGGGAATGAGATTGGGAAAGGGCAGGCTGTGAGACATGAATGAGCTGGGAGGTGTTTAGAGAGATCTCTGTTCAACAAAGCAGTCACATTGAGTGGTAGAGGTGAGGTAAAGTTTGAGATTCCTTTTAAAGGGTCCAAGTGTAGTAGAGGAAAGTGATTCTTTATTGAGGAATTGAACCATTGAGCAGCTCTATAGATAAAGGACCGCTGACCCATGGAGTCATGACATCTGGGAACCTGAGGTTAGAGATTGGGCACCACGTGTTTGTTGAGTGCCACCGTAGGTAGTAAGGAGTGAGCTAACACCAGGTGGCATGAGACCAAGGAGAATCTTTTTGGTAAGTAAGCAGGTCTGGTATTGTATTCTGCTGCTTAGGGGTAGCCAGCCGGCCTGTGCATAGAGGTCACAGGTGTGAGTTAGTCAGGCTGCACCTGTCAGTAGTCTACAGGCATAAAATGCACAGTATTGGGACCATAAAAAATCCATGAGTGCATCAGGAGATTCAAAACTGTTCGGGACCCCATTATGCATAACCCGCATCGTGGCTGGGTAACGCAAGGAAAAGGGCAGTCCAATACTGTGCATTTTATGCCTTGCCTCAGAGTATGTGCGGCGTTTGTCCAACAGATCTTTAGAGAAGCCCTGAAAGATGTGTATCCTATTCGATCTCCACACTACATACTGTAACTCACGAGCTCTAGTTAGGATCTTCTCTTTGTCCCTAAAATCAATAAATTGGGCTATGATAGGTCGTGGTCTGTCCTGGGCCTGAGACATGGGAGCTAACGTCTGGTGTGCATGTTCCACCTGGAACAGTATCAATGGGTCCAACTGCAGCATTTCAGCGATGGCTAATTGTAGAAATCCCTCAGTATCTTTGCCTTCTACCTGCTCAGGGAAGCCCAGGAGGCGAAGATTATTACGGCAACCTCGATTCTCGAGGTAATCCATCTTACTGTGCAGCATCTGTATGGTCTGTTGTTGATCTCTTAATTCTGCCCTTAAGTCCTGAACATGCCCCTCCATCACTGAGACCCGCTGTTCGGTTTGCAGCATCCTGGCTTCTAAATTTTGAAGCACTTGGGTGTTTCGATTAGTTGCCACAGTGATTTGTACCATCTGGGCCATAAGTTGGCCGAACATCGCCTCAAATGACAGTTGCTCCCAAGTTTGTAGCAAGTGGCCTTCAGCCATATTTTCAGGCCTACCTTGTCCAGGAGGCTCTTCAGTAAAATAGCAATTTCCACACAGCAAATGAAGGCTTTTTGTATCAATGAAGCTAAATTAGTGTAGCTTGAGTATTACCCCACAGGTTACAGCAGAGTGAGGATATAATACCAGCTGGTAGAAAAAGGATTTTAAAGGATATTTCCCCCTGGGTTGTGGAGCTGATCTTTAAGCTGCCATCCTATTTAGCGCCCCTAGTGGCCACCTCCTGTGCATCATTGAAGAAAAATACAACTGGTTTGCAATTTATAAAGGTCTGTATTTTTCTTTATACAATGACTGGGAGAATAAAATTTTGCAAATGGATGCATTTATTTTCATGTGTGACCAGCCTGAAGTGGAAATAAGTCATGTATTTGAATCTTAGGTGGGTCATCAGGATTTATTTCCACTTTAGGCTACTCACAATGGAGCTCTTAATTAATGTGAGAAAATGGGCAATAGCAATCCCAGACTTCGACTGGCTAAAGACCCAACTGAGGGTTGCATTTATATGCCAGCAGAGACCGGGAAAACACAAATCCCATGCCAACCTGCCGTGCGTGGCAACTAAAATCACTGCCCTCAATTTCAAAAAGTGAACTAGCTGCCATCTTTTTTTTTTTTTAAACTTTAGTTCTGACTTGCTATCCAAGGGAACTCTCTCTGACGATTACCAGATCCAAGGTCTCTACCTCTCACTGTGAGACTCACACAATTCTGCACCCCGAACCGGCATCACCCATGGATCTAAACCCCCATGGGGAAGGGCCACACTATCCACCCAGAGCACTCTATCTGTAAGTGTAGAGTGCCAGCCCCGAGTGGGGGAACTCAGAGTGGGAACCACCAGCACTGGGAGTGTGGACCCTGGACAGCAGCGCCATCGCCTATCCCCCGGGAGGAGGATTTTTGTCACTTTTTTCCACCCCTGGAGTTCGGGCGTGCAACAGTGGCTAGGCACTATGTGCTGCTGCCTGCCGAACTCTGCCCCCCTAGCATACGCTGCCACCATGAGCTGGCACTATCCTGGCCACCCCGGTGCCACTACAGTGCGGTAGGACCCTAGAACTCTCCCCAGGGAAGAGAGAGCTGTCCTCCGGACGCTCAGTCTCTTTCCTCCCCTGCTGACCCCCAGCTCCCCGGGCTTGTTCCTAAACCCGGGTCACCAGTGTGGCATGAGGTGTGGCATCCAGTGCCTCAACCCTCAGTGCCACTGGGCCGGCTACTAGCTGCCATCTTGATTCCTGACTTAGCGACTCACTGCCCCCACCAAAAAACACACTTTCTCTGTGACCACATGAAGTATCTTCTTTCTCCTCCTTGCCAGTAGCCACACCAACAAAAAACTGATATACTGTGGAGCTCTAGCACATAGCATGCTTACTTGTCAGCACCACTCATGTTCCCAATCTCTGGTCACCCACGTTTAGTACTGCTGTAAACCAGCAGCATGACTCCCACAGCAGAAGCTCCAACCACGAAAGTACCACTTGTCTCATAGACGTGGTACACCAACTGTACTGCCTGTGCACTTCAAAATGGAACGGTAGCAGCACCCAACGGTGAAGAACTGACCAAGGTTAGTCTGTGCTGCAGTTACTGCTGCCAATGCAGCAAGAGGGGTCAGAATTTAAACCTACACTCATCTTTGTGTTTTTTTTTTATTTATTATCAGTTTGCCATTAGCCAAACATTATAACCTTTTCCTTGAGCTCTTTCGTCATGGCTCTTGCGTAGTTTGTTTTGTACAGCCGCTGCATTTTACAGTTATCTGCAGTACCCATATTTTACCTGTTCTATGCTTTAATTCCTGAGTAGAACCCCCACCATCAGTCTTGCTGTGGTCACAATTTCAAAGCTGACTGTGTGCCACTTCAGAAAGGAAAAAGAAAAAAAAAAACAGCTAATCCTTCAATCTCAACTGCTTAGGTGATGATAAAATTGACAGTACAGTACTTGGGGAGTGGGGTCGGGAAGGGTGAATGATCAAACCCAAATGGACTGCTGGAGGGGTATGTGAAAACACAGAAAACGAAACTGGCTGGCTGCATGATACATAATAAAACATACCAGCGCCCCTCTATTGACAATTCCAGTAGTGGAGGGCCTGCTTTACACATAACATGGTTTGATTATTTTATATTGAATTTCTACATTTTCTTTAATTTTTTTAAACATTTTTAGTTAAAACCTAATCAAAAACCCATTTTCTAAGTGCAATAATACCCTTCAGGGTGGGCGGTATTGGGCTACACTGGACATTCCAGAGGCTATAAGGCTCTCTCTCTGCAGTGCTGGGCCTCATTATGCTCCTTGGCAGTCTGGTATAGCCCAATATCCCCCACTCAGTCAGGTATTAGAGCTTAGAGAACAGCTTGCACGATGCCAGATGATATCACAATAGTATCTGCGGTAGTTAAAAAAAAGAGCAGTAAAATCAAACAGAAAGAGTAAAATCTTCAATGAAACAACTAATCTTGCCAGAGAGGCACTGTCATTTTATAAATGACGTATGTTATGGGCTGGCTAAAATTTCACATTTATTGTTATCTGCAGGTTTTGAGCTCTACAGACCTGACTTGTGGCTCTGCCACTCGTGAAGTTATAGAGGTCAAAACATGCAGATAAAAATAAATGTGATATTCTGAGTCAGCCTATGGCATATCCCACATTTTTACAGTCTATTTATCTAGGATAGACCAGCTGAGATGCAACATTTTGGTTTTCAGTGGCGTCCTTCTTCTAACCATTTCTGCAGCTGGCTGAACCAGAGCACTGAGAGGTTAAGTGACTTGCTCAAGGTCACACAATGAATATTTGCCCCTAGAGAAACATAGAAACATAGAATTTGATGGCAGATAAGGACTGCTTGACCCACCCAGACTGCCCATTTCCCTATCTGATGGATAAGCTGCAGATACTAGCTAACCAACAGCCTACTTCTTCCTACCTTCACCCCCTAGAATTGCCTTATGCCTGTCCCATGCATTCTTGAATTCCACCACTGTTTTTGACTCTACAACCTCCTCAGGAAGGCTGCTCCATGCATCCACAACCCTCTCCATGAAAAAATACTTCCTCACATTACCTCTGAGCCATCCCCCCTCTAGCTTCAAATTGTGCCCTTGTTCTTGCACACCTCTTTTTCTGAAAGATGGTACCCTCTTGGACTTTGTTGATTCCACTGAGGTACTTGAAAGTTTCTATCATGTCCCCCCTCTCCCTCCTCTCCTCAAGGCTATACTTAAGCTCCTTAAGTCTCTCTTGATATGTCTTCTGGTGCAGACCCTGCACCATTTCAGTTGCCCTCCTCTGGATTGCCTCCATCCTGTCTATGTCATTGCGGAGACTGGGTCTCCAGAACTGCACGCAGTACTCCAGATGGGGTCTCACCAGCTGTCTGTACAGAGGGATAACAATTTCCTGTTTTCTACTGGTGATGCCTCTCCCTATGCATCCCAGTATCCCCCCAGTCCTCCTTACTGCCCTCTCACATTGCTTGCTCACCTTTAGGTCATCTGATATAACTACCCCCAGGTACCTTTCCATTTTTGTTGTTGTTAGTATCTCACCCCCCCATTGTGTACTCTTCCCCTGGGTTTTTGTTTCCCAGGTGCATTACTTTGCACTTCTTAGCATTGAATCTAAGCTGCCATACATTTGACCATTCCTCCCACTTGCCAAGTCCATTCTCATCCTTTCCACCTCACCTTGTATATCAACTCTGTTGCAGATCTTTGTGTCATCTGCAAAGAGACATACTTTTCCTTCCAGTCCCTCTGCAATGTTGCTTATAAAGACACTAAAGAGGACCAATCCTAGTCCTAGTACTGAACCCTGCGGTACCCCACTAGTAACCCCCCTTTCTTCAGAGTGGACTCCGTTTACTATTACCCTATGTGTCCTGTTCTCCAGCCAATTCTTTACCCAGGCTACCATCTTGGGACCCACTCCCAGGCTGGCTAACTTGTATATTAATCTTTTGTGTGGGACTGTGTCAAATGCCTTGCTAAAGTCTAGGTAGGCCATGTCCACAGCCCCTCCCTGATCTACTACTTTGGTCACCCAGTTAAAGAAATATATTAGATTCATTTGACATGACCTTCCCGCTGTGAATCCATGCTGTCTTGGGTCCTACGCTCCTCTGGCCTCAAGGTACGCAACAATTCTTTCCTTCAGAAGTGATTCCATCATTTTTCCAATCACTGAGGTTAAACTAACAGGTCTGTAGTTTCTTGTTTCTACCCTGCTCCCGTTTTGTGAAGTGGAATAACATCTGCCCTCTTCAAGTCCTCAGGTACCGCCCCATTCTCCTATGATTTATTAAAGAGGGTAGTCAGTGGTGTCACTAGTTCTATCCTTAGTTCTTTCAGAATTCTGGGATGAATCCCATCAGGACCCATTGCTTTGTCCACCTTCAGTTTTAAGAGTTCCTTCAGAACCCTTTCTTCTGTGAAAGGGCTGGTATCAACACCCGTATCCAGTGTGTTTCTGTTTGGTTTAGGTACCTCCCCCTCTTCATTTGTGAATACTGAGCAAAAATATTCATTTAATATCTCTGCCTTTTCACAGTCACCCTCTGCCACCCCCCTCCCTTTATTAAGCCCACTATCCCTCCCTTGGTTTCTTTCGCTCCCTGATGTACCTATAAAAGGTTTTATCCCCCTTCTTAACTGAGTTGTCTAACTTTTCCTCGGTTTGGGCCTTCGCTGTTATGACTGCCTTTCCTGTTTCCTTTTGCTTTAACTGATACAATTGTCTGTCCTGCTCCTTCTGTGATTCCTTATACTTCCTGAATGTTCTCTTTTTCTCCCTAACCTTCCCTGCCACCTCCTTTGAGAACCATAGTGGTTTCTGTCATCGTTTTGTTTTGTTTATTTGCTTCACACAAAGGCTCGTTTGCCTCTGTGAGGGCAGTTTTGATTATTCCCCTTGTATTTCCACCCCTCCTTCCTGCCCATTTGCTAGTGCATTCCTTAGGCACTCATCCATTTTGGCAAAGTCAGCCCTCCTGAAGTCCAGGACCTTTGCCTTTGTATAGCTTGAATCTACTGCTGTGTTTATTGTGAACCATACTGTTCGATGGTCACTAGTTCCCAGATGGCTACCCACTTCTAAATCTGTGATCCTCTTGCCATCTCCATTTGAGAGTACCAGGTTTAAGATTGCTCCCTCTCGAGTGGGTTCCGATACTAGTTGTCTAAGATATGCCCCCTGCAGGGCATCTAGAATGACCCCACTCTTAGAAGTGGCTGCTGCAAATGCACTCCAGTTAACATCTGGCATATTCAGATCCTCCATTAGCAATATCTCTCCTTTTTCTGCCATTCTAAGGATACTTTCTATCATTTCCTTGTCCATCTCCTCCCCCTGAGATGGGGGTCTGTATACAACCCCTGTGCAGATTGTGATGCCATTGCCTATCTCCAAATTGACCCACAGTGCTTCCTCTCCTTCCTGTTTACCCCATTGTTCTGTTGCTTTGATTCCTTCCCTTATGTAGAGAGCTACTCCTCCTATTCTTTTACTCTCCCGGTCCCTCCTGTAGCTAGTGTATCCTGGTATGTTTACATCCCAGTCATGGTTCTGTGTGTATCATGTTTCTGTGACTGTCACAATATCCAGATGTTCCTCCTCCATTAAGGCTTCTAATTCAGGAAGCACGTTACCCAGACTACGGGCATTGGTGCTCTCCATTTTTTGATGGCTTTACCTCTTGTAGCACCATCCCTGTACTCATTGACTTTGCTTTCTCCATTTATCCCAGTCCTGCTCCCTACTGACCTTTCTACCTTGGTCTTTACCTCATTTAGTACCCTGTTTTGTAGGGGAAGGCTGGGAATTCCCTGCTGCTTTTCAGTGCCTCCCCCTCAACTAGTTTAAAAGCTTGCCAATGAAGCATTTAAACCGATCGCCCAGAAGACTTGTTCCCTTCCTGGACAGATGCAGACTATCCCGACAGTATAGAGGGGTCTGAACCTGGAATCTTCTGGTTCTCCATCCCTTGCTCTAACCAGTAGATCATGCAATCTCCTAGTAAACAGAATCCTAATTCAGACATGTCAGGCAGGCAGGAATCCGAGTAAGTAAATTCTGCTCATGAGTGTAAGCTACAAAGATGGACTAGCCCAGCAAAGCTTATCTAGAGTCAAGTCGGAGCCAAGCCAAAGGAGTTAACAACAATATGTTTTCCATTTCTTTGCTTTGCTGGACCCAGTGGACCCATTTTTAGGAAGGACCTCACCCACTAGGCAGTAATGCAGAGATAATCAACATGTAATGACAGTTACATACAGTAAAGCTACAGGAAAAATGTTAAGTATGTATGGCCCTCACAGGTCTCCACCACATCACTAACCAGATTCAGGCTAAAAGAAACATGTGCTGAGCATAGTAAACATGGCACTAATTGGGCTCCTGATTGCTTAAGGATGTCATATAGAGCCGAACCAGAACCAGGTATTGGGCTCTAGAAAGGCTTGGGCCACTTGTGGCTTGCCCTTCTCTAGTGTAAGTCAACATACTCACTGTACATATCTGTAGACAGTCCTTGGAATTAAATTTCGCAAGCCTGACAACTTTTTTTTTTTTTTTTTAACAAACAGCTAATTGGTTTGATGTTAATTACATTACTCATGAAGGATAATATTTCACAGCTGTACTTAAACAGTGACTAATGGCTAGGGGGCTGTGATGCTCACTAGCCAGTTGTCACTTTGTTGTGAGGCAGTTTAAAATGAAAGTCAGCATTTGGATTATAAAAATGCAGTCTGGGAAGCAGCATTCAAATCGGTTGGCCATATGCGAAGATGGTTATATTAACAGCTGGTAATCACACAGCAGAATGGAGCCCTACAGAATACACTGAAATGGTAACGTTTTCACATTTTTTTTAATAAGGGCAATAACATGCTCCATTGGACTGAGATACCTTTGTTACCCCCTTCCAGTGGTGAAGCCAGGTTTGGGAGCATTTGGGAGCCAGGGGGTGCCATTTAGTTAATCACAGGCTCCACAATTGGCACCAAACAGCGAATAAAGATGGTGGTGGGGTGCCACTAACACTGGGGCAGCCAGGAGGGGCGACCACCCCCCCCCCGCCTCCCCTCTAGCTCTGCCACTGCCCCCTTCCCGGAGTAATGGCACAAGCAAATCAATCAGCACCCCAGGGCTGGAGTTAGACACCAAGCTCCAATCGTGTCTTACTGCTTTATATGAAATAATGTTTTGAAATTGAATGTGACTTTGCTCTTTTGTTTTACTGTCAGTTCAGAAAACTGTAGAAATGACATTCATGTAACATTTTATTAATCATCCACCATACTGCACTTTGAGCCTCATATGCTTGAGCCCAGGTGGAAAGCAGACCAGTTTGCTCCAAGGCCTCGGGTCACATTGGAGTCCTGAGTCACAACACAGGGTTGCTAACTCCCACCCACCCCCAAAATGTCATCCCCACTCATCGTAACTAAACAGCTACTAGGCCCTATGGAAGGCCCCAACTCTAGGGCCCTGCCCATACTAGAGCTTTTAACTCAGTGGTGCACAACTTTTTTTTGTGGAGGGCCAGACTGAAGACTTGAGTCAAGGCCGAAGGCCAAGGGCCACTGTAAAATGGCTCGAGGTGACAAATGCCCAGCAAGATATTCTTAAATGTAAACATAAAACAAATCAAAACATATATTTATCTATTTGTTTGTTTATTTATCAACATGTTACTGAAACTAAAAACAACAACAATAAAAAGACTGCAGGTGGACACTGCTAGGTCCTCGTGGGCCACAGACAGCAGCTGTGGGGGCCATTTGTGGCCCCCGGGCCGCATATTGTGCACCCGTTTTAAACCCTTTTAACTCTCTTAAACCCACAGCCAGCCTTAGGAAGGTTGCAAAATGTGCATTCGCACAGAGCCCTAAGAGCAGAGGGTGCCCCCAAAAACTCAGCTGTCCAGTTGGCCTCCTTCCTGATCCTGTATGTACTAATTTAAATAAAGTGCAACAAGCATTTGTCAATGCCGAATGTTGATTGCATTGGTCTGTTGAGCTCGCTCAGTGGCCCTCTGTCACTGGCTCAGTCTGTTTGTCCCGGTGCTGCAGGCTGCTCCTTTGTACTGGGCTGCTGCCTGCACTGGCACCTTGTTCTGCTGAGGAAGAAATCTGCAGCTGTCCTGACAGAGCTCCATTGAAGTTGCTCACTCCCCCTCTCTCACTCGCTCATTCTGTTTCTCCTGGCGCTGCAGGCTGCCCTTTTGTACTGGGCGCCAGACTGTGTTGGTGGCTTTTTCTACCCACAAAGAAATCCACAGCTGTCCGGACAGAGCTCCGTTGAGGTAGCTCACTCCTCCCGTCTCACTCATTCATTCTGGTTCTCCTGGCGCTGCAGGCTGCCCTTTTCTACTGGGCTCCTGCCTCTGTTGGCACCTTTTTTTGCCACAAAGAAATCTGCAGTAGTCCCGACAAAGCTCCGTTGAGCTTGCTCAATCCCCTTCTCTCACTCGCTCATTCTGTTCTGCCGGCGCTGCAGGCTGCCCTTTTCTACTGGGCTCCTGCCTGTGTTGATGCCTTCTTATGCCCACAAAGAAATTTGCAGCAGTTACAATACAGCTCTGTTGAGCTCACTCACTCGTTCATTCTGGTTTTTCTGCCACTGCAGGCTGCCCTTTTGTACTGGGCCCCTGCATGCATTGCTGCCTTTTTCTGCCCGCAAACAAATCTGCAGCAGTTCTAACAGAGCCCCGTTGAGCTCACTGACTCCCCCTTCCTCACTTGCTCGTTCTGTGTCTCCTGATGCTGCAGGCTGCCCTTTTGTACTGGGCTCCTGCCTGCATTGGCGGCTTTTTCTGGCCAGAAAGAATCTGAAGCAGTCCACTGAACTCTTTCACTCCCCTTCTGTCACTCTCGCATTCCGTTTGTGCCGGCGCTGCAAGCTGGCCTTTTGTACTGGGGTCCTGCCTGCGTTGCTGCTTTTTCTGCACACAAAGAAATCTGCAGCAGTCACACTAGAGCTCTGTTGAGCTTGCTCACTACCGCTGTCACTCGCTCATTCTGTTTCTCTTGGCGCTGCAGACTGCGCTTTTGTATGGGGCTCCTGGCTGCGTTGGCACCTTTGTCTGTCCCCAAAGAAATCTGCAGCTGTCCTGACAGAGCTCCGTTGAGGTTGCTCAGTCTCCCTCTCTCATCTCTCATTCTGTTTATCCTAGCGCTGCAAGCTGCCCTTTTGTACGGGGCTCCTGCCTGCATTGGCACCTTTTTCTGCCCACAAAGAAATCCTAGCAGTCCTGATAGAGCTCCGTTGATCTCATTAAGTCCCCTTGTCTCACTTGCTCGTACTGTTTCTCCCACCGCTGCAGGCTAGCCTTTTGTACTGGGCTCCTGCCTGTATTGACACCTTTTTCTGCTCACAAAGAAATCCGCAGCAGTCCTGACAGCGCTTCAGTGAGTTCGCTCACTCCTGCTCCCTCACTCGCTCTCTCGTTCTGTTTCTCCCAGTGCTGCAGGCTTCCCTTTTGTACTGGACTCTTGTGTTGGGGACTTTGAACACAAAGAAATCTGCACCAGTCCCAACAGAGCTCAATTGAGCTCGGTCATTCCCCCCTCTAACTCGGTTGATCTTAAACTGTCCCAAACACTGATTTCCTAGAGTGACTGTACTACTGTCCGGCAGGAGTGCAAAAACATATTTTAGCCAGGATGTGAAAAATGACAGCTGTAGTGTTCATAAGGAGTTATGAAAAAATGCCACAGTTGAAAATGTAGCGTGACATTATTACAAATTTGCGAAGTTACAAGGATGCATGGAAACAGTTCAACGCACGCTTCTAACACAGTCATGTTATGGAGTTTCGTCACCAGATTTTCAACATAGGGATTTTAGGACCTCTGCTCATGAACAATGCCACTGTCATTTTCTTAATCTGTCCCGAACACTGATTTCCCACAGTGACCATGTTATTCTGCGCCAGAACTGTGAAAACACATTTCGGTAAGGAAGTGAAAAATCAAAGCTGTACTGCTTATAAGTAGGTGTGAAAAAATGGCACTGTTGAAAATCTGGTGTGACAATATTACAAATCTGCGAAGTTACAGGGGTGCGTGGAAAGTGCGTAATGCACACTTGTAACACAGTCAATTGATGGGCTATCATCACCAAATTTTCAACATAGGCATTTTAGGACCTCTGCTCATGAACAGTATCATTGTCATTTTCTTAATCTGTCCCGAACAGTGATTTCCCACAGCAACCACTCTATTCTGTGCAGGAAGTGCGAGAACACATTTCGGCCATGGAAAAAATGACAGATGTACTGTTCATAAGTAGGTCTGGGAAAATGGCAATGTTGAAAATCTGGAGTGAAAATATTATAAATTCACGAACTTATGAGCGTCGTGCCAACTGCGACACGCGCTTATAACACAGTCATTTTATGGATTATCATTACCAAATTTTCAACATAGGCATTTTGGACCTCTACTCATGAACAGTGTCACTGGCATTTTCTTAATCTGTCCTGAACACTGATTTCCCACAGTGACCGCGCTTATTCTGCGCCGGAAGTGCGAAACACAGTTCAGCCAGGATGTGAACAATGACAGCTGTACTGCTCACAAGGAGGTGTGACAAAATGTCAATGTTGAAAATCTGGCATGACAATATTATAAATTATTTAGTTACAGCGTATGTAGCAACTGCGCAACACACGCCGTAGAAACAGTCATTTTTTTATTTTTCCACCAAATTTGCAACATAAGCTTTTTGAGACCCCACCTCATGAACACTGGCACTGTCGTTTCGTTAATCGGCCTCAAAGGGTGATTCCGCACAGTGACCGTGAAACTACCTTTCGGGGCCGATTAATGCCATGATAGTTCAAGAATTCATGAGGAGGAGTCCCAAAAAACCCAATTTGAAAATTTGTTGAAAAATTCCCAAAAATGCCCAAGATATGCACTAAAGTTGAAAAAAAAAAAAACATTTCTTACATTATACCGCTTACCGGCATTTCCTCAGTTCGCGGTCGGCTTTGAAGAGTGCAGACGTTTTTCCCAGTCCACCAAAGATCGTCGCGCACCAAGCTCCGCGAGGCAGTATGGGTTGGGAGGGTGGGTCGGCAGGGTGCGCAATGGTGGGTGTGGGTTGCGGGTGGGGTGCAGGGCGGCGCGAGGACAGTTTCCTTGTTTTCAGGGAAAAAAAAAGACATCGGTGGACCATTTTCCCTTCACAGGGGCATCTGGCATGCTGGGGTGGGCTCAGCGTGCAGCAGAGCTTTGGTTTGGGGCTGTGCCGACAGGGGATTGGGCAGCCCGTCGGCAGGAACAAAACCGGGGGTTCATTATGCCGACGGAATTGGGGCACCCGGCTGGCAGGAACAAAACCTGAGTGGGGTTACAGAATGCGGAGTCGGCAAGTAAACACAGTGGGAGGGAGGTTATATTGTTTGTGAACACGGCCGCAAGCCGCCACCATGTTCACAAACAATATCAGGGTTTCACATCCCACCCTGCAATGACGGAGTCGCCCCTCGCTGCAGCAGATGGCTGACGCTGCAATGACGAGGTGGCCCCTGATTGCAGTGGCTACTTTTTTAGAAGGTTGTGGCACGCTGGCTGAACTAGTGTCAGTAGCAGCGTACCACGGCATTGGGGGATGGGGACAAGCCTTTGCAGGCTTTGGGGGCATTGGGCACAACAGTGCCACGCCTCCACAACCTGCTTGTGGAGAAAGCTGACACAACATGTTTCTTGCGCACGCGTGCAATCAAAATAAAAATGGCACAAAACTATCAAAAAATGAAGCTACAGGGAGGCCATGATAGGGATGAGGATGCTCCTTATGGGCTTTGTGACTTCTGATATGTGGCCCCAGCAAAGAGGTTTGCACAGGGCCCCAGAATAGCTAGGGCCAGCTCTGGTTAAACCAGTTTAAGTGATTTGCATCTAGATTGTTGCATGGTCAAACCAAGCTACAATCTGTTCTAAAACCGTGCTGAAACCTTGCTCAGAAATAGGCTTAAGCACGATTTTAAACCAACATGGTTGCCTTAAACCACGTTAACAGCAGTGTGGATGTGATCCATGTTGTAACACAGTTAAGGCAACTGCAGCCACTATTCAGTCTCTTTTTTGGGCTGCCAATAAGAAAATGCTATTATTCACAGGCATTCTTGAAGTTAGAATGAGCTCCCAATTCGAATACTGTAATTTTTTTCTGAATTGGTTACCGTGCCCGATCACGAGTGTCCCAGAATGCTTTGCAGTACCTGGAATGGTTTGTGCTACTGTTGCAATCATGCCTGGGAACTCACTAGGGCAAGCATGGTGGTAGAGCTCAATCTGGATGCTCTGACAATGATGCTGTAGCACGGAAAGTAAAATGTTCTAAAAAACATGCTTAAAAACACTCACTAGTGTAGACAGGGCCTTCCGATTCAGCACAGGCACGATGAAGGTCAGCAGTATCAAAAAGTGATTTCTGTCTGGCTAAGGGACCATGCACCTGATCAGCTGTTTCAGCCTATTTATTTATTGAAAAGTTTTGAGCAGGAAGGGAGCACTGAGCTGTGAGATCTTGTTCTCAGGTTGATCCTGTTGGAGATGTACATAGGAGATAAATATCACATATTAACTAATCGTAAGTACAAACAGATAATCAGAAGTAAAACAGTAGTCAATGTGCAGCAATCCTCAAACAGATGTGAACAGCAGTATGCAATAAACTATACTATCAACAAATCAAACAGGGGCCACCCTGATGGCTTAGTTGTTAATGCATTCGCCTTCCATTCAGCGGACCATGGGTTTAATCCTGTGCCTGTGGTCCCAATCAGGAGTAGCAGGAGTAGGAGCAGCCATCAGATGGATGCCGTCTCCCTTCTATGGAGGAATTCCTGTAATCTTAACAGAATGGCTACTCCCTGGAGGCCCTGGGGGAAGGAGCCATTCCATGTGGAACTGAGCTTCATTATGCCTATACTCATGGATGCCAGGGCTTCCTGGGAGCCCACTGGTGCATAGGCACAGGGGTGCCAACACCAGACCAGGCCCTTGATGTCCTGCCAGGTCCTCCACAGCAGGGCATGAGACAGGGAGGACTCCACCAGTGCTCGGTTTTGGCTGCATTTCTCCAGTTCATCTGGTGTGGTGGAAACAGCCAGGAGCAAACCAGAGGCTGTTGACATGGAGCCAGTTGGAAGCATTATCCAGCTATTCAGGGGCTTCTTCACTTCTTTGTAACGCCCTCCCACTTCCCACTGCAGCCTATCCCATCAAGCCAGGTTAGAGGAGGCAGTCTGTCACGTGGTCACCCACAATGTTCAGTGTTATCCCACAACCTCTACAGGAGGGTCTGTTGCAGTGTGATGGCTGTCTACCTCCACCTTGTGGAGTCTGAGAGCTCTGCACCCATTGGCCAGGGGCAGGGAGTTGGAATTATGACACAAGCCCTCTTGTCCTGCATGCTAGCACAATGCTGCGCCACCAGTCCAAGCTGTCTTGTCACTCTTTACACCAGCCCTACCAGGGACAGCACTAACATACAAACATATGAAGAAGCCAGCAGAAGAAGGCCATTTGGTCTATCAAGTCTGCTCGTTATTGCAGGGTCCACAGCTTGAGCTAATGTCCCTGCCCTCCCTCCCCACTCCTCTCATCCTCCTTACCCATGATCCCTACTTTCCCCCTATGCCTATCCCAGCCTCTCTTAAAGCTGCCCACTGTCTTCAATGAGATGACCTCTTCCGGCAGTGCATTCCAAGTGTCCACCACCCTCTCTGTGAAGAAATACTTCCTGACCTCCCCTCCTAAACCTACCACCTTCCAACTTAAGACTGTACCCCCTAGTGTTATGGTTGCCACTCAGCTTAAAGAGACTCTCCTTATCAACCTCATTTATCCCTTTGAAGTACTTAAAAGTTCCAATCATGTCCCCCCCCCCCCGTGTTCCAGGGAGTACATGTTCAGTATCCTCAACCTCTCCTAGTACACCTTACCCTGCTGACCCACCGTCATCCTTGAAGCCCTCCTCTGGACCATCTCCAGCAGGTTAATGTCCTTTTTGAGGTGTGGGAACCAGTACTGAACTCCATACTCTAGGTGCGGCCTTACCAGTGACCTGTACAAGAGCAGTATAACCTCCTCTCTCCTACTACTGATCCCCCTTGATATGCAACCTAGCATCTTGTTTGCCTTTGCTGATGCTTTCTTGCACTGCGTGGAGTACTTCAGGTCACTAGTGTTCATCACTCCCAGGCACTTCTCCTCTTCTGATGCAGATACTCGGACTCCACCCAGGTAGTACTCTGGCCTGGGATTCTTGGCTCCCAATATGCATAACTTTGCATTTCTTGGCATTGAAGCCAAAATGCCAGATCCTGTACCACCTCTCCAGCTTTTCCAGATCTTCCTGTATGTCCTGTATCCCTTCAGCTGTGTCCACTCTCCTGCAGAGCTTGGTGTTATCCGCGAATAGGCACATTTTGCCCTTAATGCCATCCCCAATGTCATTGATGAAGACATTGAACAACACTGGCCCCAGCACAGAGCTCTGTGGGACCCCACCATTTACCTCTGGTACCAGATAACTTTCCCTCTACATCCACCCTCTGGGTTCCCTCCCTCAGCCAGTTTTCCACCCATCTGGTCATCTTTTCCCCAACCCCAAGATCCCACAACTTCCTGATCAACCTTTTGTGTAACATGCACCAAAACGGCAAAAGTTGCATGTTCAAAAATTACCCCTCTTTCCTTTGCCACTGGATCCAAATTGATGCGCGTATTCTAGAACAGTATCTAAAGAAAGGGAATGTGAATTGTTCAAAATCTGCTACTGATCATATATTATTTTGAAGTTTATCTTTTTATTCAAGTTTTCCAAAAAAAACAACATTACAATTGACTGTATAGCAAGGTTTGTCATTGAAAGTAAATACAGCATATTCAGTATGTAATGAAGAATAAGGTGACAAATGTCTCAAATTATTGGGGTAGGTCCAATATAATACCTGGATACATATCTTAGCAAAAAAACTGTCCATGCCAAAAAGAAAAGTTTGGAGTCATATATAATCCCAAGTGTACTAGGTTTAAGAGGTAATAAAACCAGGCAGTTTGTGTCATCTGCAAAGAGACATACTTTTCCTTCCAGTCCCTCTGCAATGTCACTTACAAAGACATTGAAGAGGACCGGTCCTAATACTGAACCCTGTGGCACCTCATTAGTAACCCCCCTTTCTTCAGAGTGGACTCCATTTACTACTCTTTCTACTACTTTGGTCACCTAGATTTATTTGACTGGGTGACCAAAGTAGCAGATCAAGGAGGGGCTGTGGACATGGCCTACCTAGACTTTAGCAAGGCATTTGACTCAGTGCCACACAAAAGATTAATATACAAGTTAGCCAGCCTGGGAGTGGGTCCCAAGATGATAGCCTGGGTAAAGAATTGGCTAGAGAATAGGACACAGAGAGTAATAGTAAATGGAGTCCACTCTGAAGAAAGGGGTTACTAGTGGGTGCCACCAGGGTTCAGTATTAGGATTGGTCCTCTTCAATGTCTTTGTGCTGACATTGCAGAAGGACTGGAAGGAAAAGTATGTCTCTTTGCAGATGACACAAAGATCTGCAACAGAGTTGATGCACAAGGTGGGGTGGAAAGGATGAGAAGGGACTTGGCAAGGTTAGAGGAATGGTCAAATGTATGGCAGCTTAGATTTAATGCTAAGAAGTGCAAGGTAATGCACCTGGGAAACAAAAACCCCGGGGAAGAGTACACGATGGGGGGTGAGATACTAACAACAACAAAAATGGAAAGGGACCTGGGGTAGTCATATCAGATGACTTAAAGGTGGGCAAGCAATGTGAGAGGGCAGAAAGGAGGGCTGGGGGGATACTGGGATGCATAGGGAGAGGCATCACCAGTAGAAAACAGGAAGTTGTTATCCCTCTGTACAGATAGCTGGTGAGATCCCATCTGGAGTACTGTGTGCAGTTCTGGAGACCCAATCTCTGCAAGGACATAGACAAGATGGAAGCTGTCCAGAGGAGGGCAACTAAAATGGTGCAGGGTCTGCACCGGAAGACATATAAAGAGAGACTAAAGGAGCTTAATATGTAGAGCCTTGAGGAAAGGAGGGACACGATAGAAACTTTCAAGTACCTTAAGTGAATCAACAAAGTCCAAGAGGGTAGCATCTTTCAAAAAAAGAGGTGTGCAAGAACAAGGGGGCACAATTTGAAGATGGGGGGGCAGCTCAGAGGTAATGTAAGGAAGTATTTTTTCACAGAGAGGGTTGTGGATGCATGGAACGGCCTTCGGGAGGAGGTTGTGGAGTCAAAAACAGTGGTTGAATTCAAGTATGCATGGGACAGGCATAAGGCAATTCTAGGGGGTGGGGTAGAAAGAAGTAGGCTGCTGGTTAACTAGGATCTGCAGCTTATCCATTAGGTAGAGAAATGGGCAGACTGGGTGGGCCAAGCGGTCCTTATCTGCTGTCAAATTCTATGTTTCTATGTTTCATAGTATATAGTTATAATGCAAACATCTTCTTGCTGTATAGTATGTATATAACACGGTCAAACCTTATAAACAAAGAGAAAATGACAAATTATTAGTGCAACATAATAAACAATAAGAGGAAAAGGAGAAGACAGATAAGAAGCAAAAAACTCCTAACTATAGAGAGACCTTATTAGTGTATAGGCTGAGGTAATACCATAGTCGATAAGATATGGATACTGTATAATATAAGCAAATACCTTCCTTATTGAATATTATTAGAACATTTCAAATAGTTAAAACAGTCCTGCCAACAAGTTTCATAATCTTTTAATTGGTCTAAGGCTATACAAGTAATCCACTCAAAAGATGCATATTGAGATAGGTTTTTGATAATGTTGGAGAAACTAGGTATACTGTATTGTTAGATTTCCAGAACATCAAAATAAGACGTTTCACTTGAAGAAACAATAGATGTAACCACCTGTGTTGGACTTGAAAAAGGGGGACACTAGAAGGGTTATTAATACCTAAAAGGAAATGTTTTGGATCAAATATAAAATGATGGCCTATGACCTTAGATGCAAATTGGTGCATTTCAAGCGAGAGTTTTTTTTATAGGGATGCAATTCCATAGAATGTGGAGCAAATCTCTGTTAGGACAGTTGCAATACCAACAATTATTATTCAGCAGACCCATTTTTTGCAGTACCGAAGGGGTCCTGTACCATAAGTGAAGATTTTTTGTTTGAATAAGAGCACTGCTAACATCTTTAAAGTTTTTGTGACACGAGCCAACATTTGCACCATTGAGAATCTGTAATGTTGTATTTTAGAAGAAGACTCCACTTAGATTTTGCTGCCATAAATTAATCTGGGAGACTATCTCTGATAGCCTTATAAATAGTGCTAGTCAGATTAGTAGAAGTATTAATCCAGCATAAGATATGGTGGTCGTTCAGAGATTGTATGGAATGGTAGTGAAAAAACATTATTACAAGCAGAACGTAATTGGAGATATTTCCAGAAATCATGTTTAGGAAAATCCCATTTCTTACAAAGATCTGAAAAAGGTTTTAGGCTTAGGGAGCTTTCCCCCAAATATCTCCTAGAGAGAATATTCCTTTATTTTTCCAGTTGTGACAGACGATGGGGAGACGATCCAGATAGATATCTTGGTTACCCCATCTATGGGCACAGAGAAGTGGGGCAGGATTGGATTTTAACTGTTTGTGAATTATTTTCCAGTAATAGACAGAAGGGGCGATGGTAGGGTGAGATTTTAACATGGGTGGGTGGGGAGGGAAGATGTACTGTAAATAAAACAGGTAGAGATGTCACTGGGACTTAATGAAGTTTCCATTTCTACCCATGGGGGATTGGAGTGATGGCTTACTAAACCATCTAATGGTTTGCACAGCACGAAAGGCCCATAAATATGCTGAAAACCGGGGGAGTCCAAAGCCCCATCTAGTCAAATGTGACCAAAGTTTGCAATGGCTAAATCTTGGTATTTTCCCTCCCCAAATAAAATTGCCCATTAACTTATTGAGTTTAATTAGAAGACTGGGAGGTAACTTTAAAGGGATGTTGGCAAAGAGATAAAGTATTTTGGCTGTTATGCACATTTTGATGGCAGTTATTTTTCCTGAAAAAGATAGCTTGAGTAATTTCCATCTAGCAAAAATGGTTTTAATATTGGCTAATAAGGGAAAAAGGTTTATTTCCCATAGTTTTTCTAATTTCAGGGTGATCGTAATGCCAAGATAGGTAAGACCTTTAGGAGCCCAGAGAAAGCCCTGGGGAGGAGCCATAGATGAATTACAAAGTGTATTTAGGGGAAGAATTTCTGATTTATTGTGGTTTAGAGCTAATCCAGAGAGTTCTGTGAAGCTGTTAAGAATATTATTTAATGGCTGAGCAGCTTATTGAAGGTTTCCAGTAGGATTAAAAGATCATCTGTATAAGACAGTGATGAATATCGGGAGTTACCAATAGGGATCCCTTTAACATTATTAGTCTGATGAAGGTAGGCAGTGAGAGGTTCCATGACTAGGATAAAGAGCGAAGGTGATCAAGGGCATCCTTGCCTGGTACCCCTTGTTAAACAGAAGAGGGTCAAAAGGGTGGAATTAGTAAGAATTCTGGCTGACAGTGATGTGTATAATAATGTAATCCAAGAACAGAAATTATTAGTTATACCAAAGTGGGATAAGACCTGATATAGGTAATTCCAGCTTAATTAATCGAAAGCTTTTCCAAAGTCAATGGCAATAGCTGCTGCGTTTTAAGTGATTTAGCTCTATGCATTATATTAAGTAGTGAGCATAGATGCTCAGTACCTGTTCTGTTTTTGATAAAGCCAACTTGAGGCCTATGTGCTAACTTTAGGATAAGTGGTTCTAGCTGTGATGTTAAAAGTTTGGCAAACATTTTACCATCCATATTTAATAAGGAAATTGGTCTATAGCTGGTGGGAAGAGAGGGGTCATCTTTTTTGGGTAGTACGGTGATGATGGCTTCTGTCATTGTGGAAGGGAATTTACCAGTTTGAGTGGCTTCTTGAAAAACCTTAAATAACAAGGGGGTAAGTGTTTCTGAGAGTAGTTTATAGAAATCAACCGGAAATCCGTCTCCACCAGGAGACTTGCCAGATTTCAGGGAGAATAGGGCATCCTGGATTTCTTGTGTGGTAAAGGGTTCATCGAGAGAATCTTTATCTTTATTTGAAAGATGAAGTAGTTGTAATTTTTCTAGGAATTGTCGCAAGTAGAGTGCGAGGAGCTCGCTCGGTTCTTTGCAACTAAGGTGGCTGACATCAGGGCGGGCTTGCGTCCAGCAATCTCTGAGGGTGATGTTGTGGAACAGCGCAAGCTCACAATACCTCAATTCTCTTGGGGTTCCTTTCACCGACTGGAAGACATGGATATTATGAGGATCATCCATAGTGTGTGGCCTACGAGCTGTAGTTTGGACCCTGGACCAACTCCCCTAATTTTGGGTTGTTTTGAGACCATCGGTCCAGTTATGGTGCAAATAGTCTGGTGTTTCTTAGAGTCTGGGGAGTTTCCTAACTCCCTGAAAGAGGCGGTGGTGACACCCCTCTTGAAAAAAGCTGCTCTGGACCCAGGCTGTTTTTCAAACTACAGACCTATCTCTAATCTTCCCTTTATTGGGAAGGTTATTGAGAAGGTAGTGGCAGCCCAATTGGAAGACCATTTAACCATCCATAATGTCTACAAATCCTTCCAATCCGGTTTTCGTAAAAGACATCGCACCGAGACTGTGCTGGTTCGGGTGCTTAATGATCTTCTGAGGGTGAGAGATCAGAAGAAATGTTCCATTCTGGTTCTTCTTGATCTCTCGTCAGCTTTTGACACTGTGGATCACTTGGTGGTGTTAGAACGCCTGAGGTCAATTTGTGGAATGTTGGGAACTGTTTTAAATGGTTCACCTCATTCCTTACTGGGAGATCACAAAGAGTTGTGTTGGGGGTTTATTCCTCCGGCCCAACTCCTTTGTTGAGGAACACGACAACTCGCTCCCGACATTTCACTCCCTGACAATACGCTCCCGACTGTACGCTCCGGCAACAATACGCTCCTATAACAAATCGCTCCTGCGACAGTTCACTCCTTCGCCTGCTCCTGCTTCAGGATTTGCTCCATCTTACATTGGAGCAGCTTTTATTTTTTAAAACAGCAGTTTAACTTTGAACAGCCCCACAGTGTGCTAGAGAGAGAAGTAATGAGAGTGTGAGAGCGAGGAGCGAACATGCCCCCCCCCCGTTCTTCTAAACTCCATCTCTCTCTTTGTGCTTTACTTTAGGGTATTTTCATTCAGAAGGGACACTAGAGACACAGAGCGCTGGCAAAGGAAAAGGAAAGTATTGCCGAGCATTGTCAATCCTGATTCAATTCAGGATTTGCTCCATCTTACATCGGAGCAGCTTTTATTTTTTAAAACAGAGCAGCTTCACTTTGAACAGCCCCACAGTGTGCTAGGGAGAGAGAGGGAGAGAGAGAGCAAGAGAGAGTGTGAGAGCGAGGAGAGAACACGCCCCCCGGCCCTTTCTTCTAATTTTATACAGTCAACTCTCCTGCTCTCTCTCGTTGTACTTTACTTTTTAAAATGGAGCCGCTCTTCTTGGCTGCAATATACTGTAGATGTATTCTCCATGGCTCAACTGGCATTACTATTTAATCCTGATTTACTGGGGAGCCGGAAAAGTTATTTCTTAAATGCCTTCTTTAATGCCTGTGCGTATTGACCAGGAGCGAATTGACTCAGTAGCGAGTTGTTGCGGGAGCGAGTAGTTGCCGGAGCATACAGTCGGGAGCGAATCGTCGAGGAGCGAAAAGTCGGGAGCGAATTGTCATGTACCCCCTTTGTTGTGTAGGGTGCCTCAGGGTTCAGTGCTGTCACCCATGTTATTCGCAGTGTACATGCTGCCCCTCGGAGACATTATAAGACGGTGTGGGCTGAGGTTTCACTGCTATGCAGATGACACCCAGCTATACTTGTCTTTTGCACCTGACCAGGATGGAGCACTCTCGGTGTTTAACAAGTGTCTGGAAGAAATCCAAGGGTGGATGGATTCTAGTTGGTTAAAGTTGAACTCAGAGAAGACAGAGGTGTTAGTGGTGGACCTGGGTGGTCAGATAGCGAGGTCACATGGTGGCATGCCTTCTGGAATTTTTCTTGGCGGTGTGTCACTTCTGCCCTCTGAACAGGTGCGTAACCTTGGGATTGTCCTGGATGATAGGCTGACCCTTCAATTTCAAGTGTCGGCCGTTGTCAGGACTTCCTTTTACCATCTTAGGAATATTGCCAGGGTGCGTCACCTTATTCCGTCTGACTCCCTACTATCGTTGGTCCACGCTTTTGTGTCCTCACGCTTGGACTACTGCAATGCCCTTTACTTTGAGCTTTCTGGGGTTGAAATCCATCACCTTCAGCTGGTGCAGAATGCTGCAGCCCGGGTGTTGACTGGGACAAGGAGATCCAGTCATATTACACCAGTGCTGCGCAAACTGCACTGGCTTCCTATACGGTGGCGGATCCCCTTTAAAGTAATTTTATTGACTTTCAAAGCCATTCATGATCAGGGTCCGACCTATCTGAAAGAACTTCTGGTGCCTTACTGCCCCGGCCGATCGCTCCGCTCGGCCGATGAGAGGTTGTTAGAGATTCCAAGAGTGAATTTAAAATCTTCGGGTAGCAGAGCATTTTCTTATACGCACCTACTCTTTGGAATTCTCTACCACGCGTTAAGGAGTGCACCCGTGGAGGTATTTAAGAAAGATTTAAAACCTACTTATGGATTTGGCTTATCTGGACGATTAATGGAAATTATTTATAAATACCTGTTATTTTTTGGATGATTGTATGGCTTGCTCTAACTAAATGTTGTTTAAATGTATTTTTATATGTTTTAAATTGATATTGTATATTGTGTTTGATGTAAAGCGTCTTGATATTCTTGAAAGGCGCTTTAAAAATAACGTTATTATTATATGGGCACTGGGAATATGCCTGGGTTGATCATATAGCTGTTTGTAAAAAGACATCATAATATGGTTACTAGAAGAGCTATCCATATGAGTTTGGCCTAGGTGGTCCTTAAGGCCAGCGATGTGTCTCTCCATTTGTTGCACTTTAAGTTGGTAAGCTAATAATTTACCACATTTTGTCACCCTGTTCCCAGAATTTATGTTTGAGTCTAGATAACGCTAACTCTGTTTTCCTATTTATAAGCTCATTGCTTTTTATTCTCAATTGCAAAATCTCAAAATGTAGGGGGGATTGGGAATAGGTTTAGCTTCTTTAAAATATTGGGTTTCTTTTTCTTTAAGTAGTTTTTCTAATTTAGCAAGGTGTTGTTCTCTAAGTTTTTTCCAATGAGCTGCAAAGCTCATAATTTTCCCTTGGATCATAGCTTTTAAGGCTTCCCAAATTGTACCCATAGAGGTATCGGTAGTTTTGTTAAAGGATAGAAAGTCTTGAATTTGTAGTTTGATCCATGGGAGACATTCTGGATCCTTAAGTAACAAGGTATCCAGGTGCGACAGGGGGGATTTAGCAGGTGCAGGTCCCCAGAGTAAGTGTATATTAACAGGGGAGTGGTCTGAAATTACTATTGGCAGGATGGAGGCTTCAATTATTTTTTCTGTTATAGAGGGGGATGCAAACCAGTAGTTGATTCTGTTGTAAGATCTATGGAGAGAGGAATAAAAAGTATAATCATAATCACGGGGGAATTAAAGTCACCACCCATCAATATTGGGGAGTTATTTTGATTGTTGGTCATAATTTGTTGGGCTAAGTTGTGAAAGAACTCACGGGCATCAGAGTTGGGTGCATATACATTTACCAGAGTTAAAGGGCCACTGAGGTGTTAAATATGACAATCACCCATCTGCTGTCTGTATCACTAACAGCTTTTATATGGGTCCAATTAAGATTTTTATGAATTAGTATGGCCACCCCACATTTCTTAGCAGAAAAAGATTAGGCATATACATGACCAACCCAGTCCCATTTAAGTCTGTCACTGTCCTCTGCCAGTAACTTAGTTTCTTGTAAAAAGGCAATCCTTGCTTTATGTTTTTTAAGATGTGAAAGTATTTGTTTTCATTTGCAAGGAGAGTTGAGTCCCTTAACATTCCAAGTGTATAATTGTAGATCATAATAATGTTATTGAGAGAGTTAAGAAGAGAGGTCTTAGAAAGGGATTCATAGATGTTAGGGCAGAGGACATCTCAGATTTAACAGTAGAGGGTAATATAACTTTAAAGATAATTTGAATGAGCAAATATACACGGGACCAAATAGTTAATAAGGTTAGTATTTTAGACTGATGTAAGTCATTATGTCTCTCAAATAAGTAGAAGAGAAAACTAGTAAACACATTAACATTAGCTATTTTCTAAAGATACTATATACAACAGCAAATCACCTTTGATATGAAGCAAGATATGAGTCAGTACTATGGCACTAAGAGACTCTCTTACACCACATCCAGGCGGGCAGACAAAGATCAGGTGGATACCCGAGTGTGCTAGCAACTAGTATGATTCTGTCTAAATGTTCAAAGTTGACAAGTAATCAACCTTGTATCAAGAAAATATTGAGTAGAAGATCTGATTTCGAAATGTCAACCAGTATCTTAAACCCTCTGTAAATAATCGAGGTGGCTGGACAGTGTCCAGCATTAAGAGATGATTATTTAATCCAGGTTAATGAATTGACTAAATTAAAAAGAAGCAAAGTAAGCGAACCTATGGTTAAGTAGCAGTAACCATGGTATGCTGAGGGCTCCAGAGTTACACCACACAACTGTGCCGAATCTATATCTTAATTTTATTCTTTATTCCTATAGTGCATGAAACTATAGATGGGAGGATTGGAAATACAGGTTACTCACCTGTAACAGGAGTTCTAGGAGTGGTATATGTTGTTCATCCACACTTACTGGCAGGTTCCTTGCCGCTTTAAATCTTGCCGGAAGGTCGTCAAGCTGGCTCCTCCCACCCACCCGGGTGGTAAAACTCTCGGCTCCGCCCTATGATGCCAGATCTAGCCTGGCTGAAGCCAGGTTGTGCGTCGAAGCCGTGGAGGTCGGGTCGGTTGAGTGGATGAACAACATATACCACTCCTAGAACTCCTGTTACAGGTGAGTAACCTGTATTTCTAGGGACATGGATATGTTGTTCAATCCACCCTTACTGGCAGACTCCTAGCAGTTCTCCAGGAGGAGGGAGACAAGGTGCATGCCCCCTACTTGGGAAATGACTGGAGAACCGAGGTCCCAAAACCCGCATCCCGGCGTGACTCAAGGTCGATGTGATAGTGGGTAACGAAGGTGTGTGCTGACTTCAGGTAGCAGCCCTGCAAATTTCCTGGATAAGACGTCCCTGGAAGCAGCCACCGAAGCAGCGGTATAGCGGGTAGACTGAGCTCTTATCCCTCTGGGAGGCTCCATGCCCACCAACCTATAATAGAGATCTATGCAGGAGGTGACCCACCTGCCTATTCTCCGCTTGCCTGCAGGTCTGCCAGGTGCGGCTTCAGCATAGGTGACAAACAACTGGCGAACCTCTCCCCGAACTTCAGCCATCTGCTCCTTATAATAAGAGAGTGCTCTTCTAGGGTCCAAAGTATGGAGCCTATATTCGGCCCCCGAGGTGTGACTGGGGTAGAACACCGGCAGAGTCAACACCTGGTTAAGGTGAAACTCCGACACCACCTTCGGAAGGAATTTCGGGTTGGGGCACAGGACAGCCTTGTCCCTGTGGAAGACCAGATAAGGAGACTTGATGGAAAGTGCCTGAAGCTCTCCCATCCTTCTGGCTGACGTAACAGCCACCAAGAAGGCGGTCTTCCATGACAGGTGGGAGATATCGCACCTGTGCATCAGTTTGAATGGCTTGCCCATGAGCTTAGCCAATACCAGCAGGAGATCCCATGGAGGTGGAGGTTCTCGCACCGGAGGGGATATGTGATCAAGGCCTTTGAAAAAGTGCCCAACCACCTTTTCCTGCGCCACTGACTGCTTTCTGGCCCGCACTTGGCAAGCAGAGATGGCTGCCAGGTGCACCTTAAGGGTCGTTGACCAAAGCCCTAGCTGAGAAAGGGACCATAGGTAATCCAGAATGCTGGCCAAGGAACAGGACGAAGGGTCCAACTCCTTATCCTGACACCAAATGGAGAATCTCTTCCATTTGAAGGCATAGCATTTTCTGGTCGACTCCTTACGGGATGCCTCAACAACGTTAAGAACCTCGTTGGAATGACCCAAGGCCTGGAACTCTAGCCGCTCAGGAACCAGGCTGTCAGGTGCAGGGATTGAAGGTCCGGGTTGAGTACCTTCCCCTGGTTGACTGAGATCAGGTCCGGGCGGGCTGGAAGCTGTCTTGGGAGCCTGGAGCTGAGGCTGAGAAGATCTGGATACCAGAACTGATGGGGCCAGTCTGGGGCTACCAGAATCAACTGCGCCTTGTCCCTCCTCGCCTTGAGAAGCACCTTGTGGATCAAGGGAAATGGGGGAAAGGCGTAGAAGAAGCCCAGGGTCCACAGCCTCAAGAAGGCATCCCCCTGCAACGAGCCCTGCTGAGGGGGGTGGGCATGAAACAGCCTCAGCTTCGCATTCTCCCTGGAGGCAAACAGGTCCACCTGAGGAGTGCCCCAGTGGGAGAACAGATCGTGTACTATCTCCGGCAGGACAGACCACTCGTAAGGCACAGCACCTATCCGGCTTAGGGCATCAGCCAGAGTGTTGGAAGCTCCAGCCACATGAATGGCTATGAGATCTGCCTCCAGTCTGCTCATGAGAGACCAAGTGTGGAGACCTTCCTTGCACAGAGGCAAGAAGCACGTCCCGCCCTGGCGGTTTAGGTAGTACAAGGTCGTGGTGTTGTCCATCTGGACCCGGACCACTTGACCACGTACAAACGGAGCGAAGGTGGTGAGGGCTAGTCAGACAGCTCGAAGCTCCAGCAGGTTGATGTGGCACCGAGACTCCTGAGGGGACCAGAGGCCATGCGCTCTGAGCTCCCCCAGATGGGCACCTCAACCCATCAGAGAGGAGTTGTTAGAGTGATCATCGGCTCTGGTCAGACAAATGGGATACCCTCCTGCAGATGAGCTGGAACGATACACTACTGGAGAGTGTTCCCCATTTCCTGGGTCACTGGCTGGTCCAGAGGACTGGAGCACTGTGACCACTGGCGGGCCAGTCCCCATTGCAGGGGACGCATGTGGCAGTGGGTTCAATGGACCACGCTGGTGCAGGCTGCCATGAGGCCCAGGAGGTGCAGGAAGTCCCGGGCAGGGTGCAACTGCCCAACCAGAAATGATTGGGCAAAGGAGGAAGGAACCTCGACCCTGTCCACCGGGAGCTGTACTCTGGCTCGAAGAGAGTCGAGCTCTGCCCCGATGAATTAAATCACCTGCGTTGGCATGAGTCTGACTTGGTCTCGTTGATGAGAAGGCCAATCTGAGAGCAGACCTGGAGGGCCAGATCCCTGAACCGCTCCACCTACGGCTTGGAGAAGGCTGCAATCAGCCAGTCTCCAGGTAAGGGTACACCCGGACCCTTCGGTGCCGCAGGAATACTGTCACCACTGCCATGCATTTGGTGAAGACCCTTGGAGCTGGAGAGAGGCCAAAGGGCATGGCCTGGAACTCGAAAAGGGATCCTTCCACTCTGAAGTGGAGGACTCGCTGGTGGGACAGACGGATTGGGACGTGAAAGAACGCATCCTGAAGGTCCAGAGAACAGAACCACATGCCTCGTTCCAAGGATGGGATGATCTGAGCCAGAGTGACCATCCTGAAGGTTCGAGACCTTAGGAACTTGTTCAGGTCATGTAGGTCTAGAATGGGGTGCCAGCCCACCGTCCGTTTTGGGACCAGGAAGTACCTGGACACAAACCCTGGGTCCGATGGAGGATCCGCCACCTCCCTGATCAACTACTTCTGGAGGAGCAGGGCAATGTCGGTTTGACGGGCCGACAGAGAGGCAGTGGACCCCGTAGCCCCCCATGGGGCAACGACTCAATAGGGTGGGGACTGCTCGAATTCCAGAGGCAGACCCTTTCTACCACTTCCAGCACCCAGCAGTCCGTGGTGATATCGGACCAGGTGGAAAGGAAGTTGCGGAGCCATCCTCCCATGGGGGGAACCCAAGGAGGAGTGATGAGGTTGGGGGCGACACCCCTCAACCCATCACTGGACAGGCTTGGAGGAAGGACTGGCTGAGGAGCCTCCTGGACCTTTCCCTCCTGGCTTCCTATTGGAGGAAGCAGCAGGCTTGGCTTTGGCGTGCCAAGTGCGAGCCTGCTGGCCCTGATGCTGGTGTTGCTGGGCTGGACGTGCCGCAGGGTCTGAAGGACGAAAGGGCTTACGCTGCTGCTGGTGGCCTTTGTCCTTCTGGGCAGACGTGACTGAGTCCAAGGTGGCACTGGACTTCTCGATCTGCTGAAGATGCCACTCAACCCCGGGACCGAACAAGTCGGTACCCAGGAAGGGAACGTCTGCCAGCTTGTGCTGGGTATCTGCCGTGAAGGTGGAGATCTGCAGCCAAGCTCTGCGGCGCATGGCTACTGTGGCCGCTACTGACTGGGCACTCGAATCAGCAATGTCCAGGGAAGTCTGGAGCTGCTGTTTGGCCACCACCCTTCCCTGATCCCACACCTGCTTGACCGTAGTTTAGAGGTCAGCCGGGAGATGAAGAATCACCTCATCTAGGGAGCCCAAAAGGACGTGTGAAAAGTGTGCCATCAGGATGGCCGAGCTGGCCTGACGAAGCCCTAGGGAGGAAACAGCATAAACTTTCTACCCGGACTTCTTGGACTGCTTGTCGGGAGGCTTGTCCATGTCACAAGTGTTCCCGGAATGCCAGAAAATGCTGTCAGTCATGAGCCCCTCCGCAGAGGGGTGCTCCGAGAAACTGGAGAGTGAACTGGTGGGAATAGCATACTTCCAAGTTATCCTGGCCGAAGGTGCTGGACAAGAAGCTGGCCGCTGTCATAGCTCCAGGGCCGGGCCAACAATGGCTTCGGCCACTGGAAAGGCCTCTGTGGGGGAATCCCCTCGGTCCAGTATCTCCGTGAGAGGATACTTGCCTGTTTTGAAACCGGTTCGAGCTTCATCCCAGTGGACTCTGAGATAAGCTGAAGCATTCTGGATCCATTCACATATCTGGAATGTGTAGTACGGTATGGGCTGCACGCCCATTGGCTCACACTGTGGACCAATGGGCATACAGCCCTACCGACGGTGTCAGTCGGTGGGTGGCGGGGCGGCAGGCAGGTGGGGTGCTGCCATCCGCCGCTGACTGGGGGGGGAGCGGGGCGGTGGGGATCAGTGGGCAGGTGGGGAGGGGGGTCCACTGGACCACCAGGGATAGAGATTAGATTAATATTTATTTACTTAGCCTGTGATCGGGCCGGCTGACAGGTCCACTGGACCACCAGGGATATTGGATTTGTCTTTATTTTACTTAACCCGTGATCAGGCAGGCAGCGGTCCACTAGACCACCAGGGATTTATGATTTTTCTTTTTTTACTGCAGCCCGCGGTTGGGCTGTGGGGCACATTGCCGTGCTGCAGGGGGCGTCAGTCCCCGACAGCTGCTGCCTGGTAGGATGCCAGGCGCAAGTCATCGGGGATCGGGCATACCTGCATGCAATTAGCCATAATGACATGCAAATGTGCTTGCATACATTATGGCCCCATTTGCATGTCTACTTTTGAATATCGAGGTTGCTGCACCTTGCACAATGGAACTTGTGCTAGCGCATCCACATGCTCCACTCTGGCCACTGGCGCTGGCGCAGCGCCACTGTGGGTGGCCAGGGTGCGATATTCAACGATGCTGAGCCATGGTGCAGCTCCGTTGAATATAGCCCAGTCCACAGCCAAAATGTGCTACGCCTGGGCTTGCACCACAGCCTGGCGCAGTTTGAATATCTGGACCTGAAAATATAAAATACTGTTTTTGCACATGCTCAGTTTTTTGTTTTGTTTACAAATTAGTCATAACTGGATTTTTGTGAAAATTATCTGTATGTACCCTATGCCAGTTTTGGGGGCAACTGACATTATTTTCATAAAGGATTCTGCCATTATTGTAAGTTATAGCATTCATTCAGTGCCCCTTCAAATACCCATATTGGGAGGGGGGGGTTGATACTATGTACAGTATGTGGTCACCAGAAGTCAGTCTCCTGAGTCAAGCATCCAAGTCTGGGGCAAAAATGTGCTAAAATGATTAAGTTGTGACCATTTAAACAAGCATTTGTCAATGCCAAATGTTGTCACACTGGCAATGGCGGTGGCGGAGGTGGAGAGGCATAGCGCTGTGAGTTTGTTAATGTGTCCCAAAAGGTGATTTTGCACAACGAGTACGCCACTGTGCGGCGAGCTGCAGAAATGTGTTTTGGGCAGGCAGTGGAAAATGGAAGCTGGACTGTTGATAATGAGGTGTGCACTAATACCAGTGGTGAAAATGTGGCATGAAAATATTACAGATTGACAAAGTTACAAGGGTGCGTGGACACTGCGCAATGCAAGCTTGCAACACAGTCATCATCTGGACTTTCGCCACCAAATTTTCAACATAGGCATTTTAGGACCTCTGCTGATGAATAGTGTCACCGTCATTTCCTGAAAGTGTCCCGGAAAGTGATTTTGCACAGTGACCATGCAATTCTGCACCGGACGTGCAAAAACACATTTCAGTCAGCTGTACTGTTCATAAGGAGGTATGGAAAAATGGCAGTGATCAACAGCTGGAGTGAAAGTATTACAAATTCACAAAGTCACGAGCGTGCGTGCAAGCTGCGCAATGCGCGCTTGTAAAACACTAATTTTATTGACTTTCGTCCCTAAATTTTCAACACAGGCATTTTAGGACATCTGCTAATAAACAGTGTCACTGCCATTTTCATAATGTGTCTCGAACACGGGCTTTCCACAGCGACTGCGCTATTGTGCGCCGGAACTGCGAAAACAGATTTTGGTCAGGATGTGAAAAAATGACAGCTGTGCTGTTCATTCAGAGGTGTAGAACAATGGCACTGTTAAAAATGTGGAGTGAAAATATAAGTTTGCGAACTTACGAGTGTGCGTGCAAACTGCACAATGCACGCTCGTAACACAGTCATTTTATGGAGTATTGTCACCAAATTTGCAACACAGGCATTTTAGGACCTCTGCTCATGAACAATTTCACTGTCACTGTCATTTTTGTAATGTGTCCCGAACAGTGATTTCGCATAGCGACCACGCTATTCTGCGCCGGAAGTGTGAAAACACATTTCGGCAAGGATGTGAAAAAGGACAGCTGTATGGTTCACAAGAAGGTGTGGTAAAATGCCAATGTTGAGTATCTGGCATGAAAATAGTGCGAATGTGCAAACTTATGAGCGTGTATTGCGCAGTTGCTACGCATGCTCGTAAAACAGTCATTTTTTGGATTTTTCCCACCAAACTTGCAACATAGGCTTTTTGAGAGCCCCTCTCATGAACAGTGGCACTGTCATTTTGTTACTCAGTCCTGAAAGGTGATTCCACGCAATGACTGCAAAATCACCTTTTGGGACAGAATAACACCATGACAGTGCAAGAATTCATGAGAAGGGGTTCCAAAAACCCCATCTTGAAAATTTGGGGCCAAAATTCGCAAAAATGCCTGAAATATGATTAAAGTTGAAAAACCCCTATTCATTCTATTATACAGCTTACCGGCATTTCCTCAGTTCGCGGTCGGCTTTGAAGAGTGCAGACGTGTTCCCGGTCCACAGAAGATCGTCGCGCTGGACTCCACAGGTAAGTATGGGGTGAAGGGGGTGAGGGGAGGCAGGGTGCACAGTGGGTGTGTGCGGGTGGGAGGAGGGAGGCATCGAGACTACAAGGGAACATTTTCATTTTACAGGAAAAGGTTTGGCACGCTGTGGTGGGCTCCAGCGTGCCACCCTAAGTGTTTGGGGGGTCTGTAGCCGGCGGAGGTTGGGCACCCTCAGCACACAACACGAGGGGAGTAATACCGATGGGATTGGGCACTTCACGTGCATACAAAGAAAGCGTGGGGGCGCGAAATGAGGGGATTGGGCACCCTCGGCATTCAACAATTGGGGTTATGCCGGCGAGGAGTGGGCTCTCCCATCGGTACACAAAGAAAGTGGGGGAGGTTAACCAACAGGGGGATTGGGCACCTCCGAAGTCAGCAGTAGGTTAGGTGGCTGCCCGCTCACCGACCATACACATAATGGCGGCGAGCACGGCAAGAAAAGGACCGCTACGTATGACGAGCTTTGCTCGAATTGCAGCGGACCTTTTCTTAGATGTGCTCGCCACATTATGTATGCACGGTGTGGCACCAGCATGCAGGCTGATTGGGGAATGCGGGATGCACTTACTCGTGCATGCCCTGCATTTGCCCAACAGCGACCCCGCCTCCAAAGCTGCACTGTCCCACAATGTTGGCTGCGCAAGCACGCCAACATAAAAATCCTCTGGGGAAAAAAGGCTGGGTACATATGCCTTTTTTTCGGACTTGTGTTTTTTTATTTTTTTTATTTACTGTATTTTATTTATTTTAAATGCGTTACTACGAACAAAGGTGTTTTTTCATGTTTCTCAAAAGACATGGAAAAAAGTCCAAGAGCTGGGCAACTACGCATGTGCTTACACATGCACCAAAATTTTTTCATTGGTATTTTCAAGCAGTCATAACTTGAACAATCTTTTACATTTTTGGCCCAAACCTGAGTGATTGTTTACCTAGACCCCTCCTCCTGACCACATAAGAGGTAAAAATGAAATCCCTCAAAATGGATTTTTGGGGTTACACACCGAAAACTAATTTGGGGGAATTAACTTTCACCCCCTTCGTGGCTATGAGGAGGGTATCTAAAGAATGAGAGCAATCGTAAAACGTGTTTTTTTGTTAAACTAGGAACAATTTGAGGCTTAAAGGGGTTGATATATTCCCTTTAAATCACTTGACACAGTCACTCTTTTCTCAGCCACAAACTTAAACAACATCACATTTGTGTTTTTTCACTATTGAAAAACAACTTATTTTGGATTAGCCAATCTTCCAATTTATTAAACTTCAATTGTAGAACATTTCGTATCTCGTTCTGTTTACGGGCTGGGAAAAGAATGACTGTGTCATCAGCATACATTTTAATGACAATATTCAAAAATAACATTTACAATTTATCTCTAAAAAGATCAAATAATAAACAGCTCAACATTGATTCCTGTGGGACCCCCTTTTCCACTGGCCTAACACCAGATTTTGTGCCCCTTATTGCTACCACCTGAGATCTACCTTTTAGCTAACATCCAAACCACTTCAACACTTAATGCCCCCCACCCTTATTGGCCATCGTATCTAACAACTACTAATGATCAACTGTTTCAAAGGCTTTTGTTAGATCCATGAGCGCCTCCTCCATGCACCTTCTTTCTTCAAGTGCATGGGAGATGGTGCCCATGAAAGCCAACAGAGCTGTTTGTGTGGGAAAGAGTCTGAAGCCAGACAGTTGGGGGGTTGGGGAGCAACTCATAAACAGTTAATTACTCAAACAACTGCTTGTGGATTTCCTTCTCCAAAAACTTGGAGATAAGGCAGAGTAAAGCCATAGCTCAATAACTATTCACCTCCAAAGAGTCTCCACCTTTAAGAACCGGCACAATGCTTGCCATCTTTCACACTGTTGGGAAGGAGCCACAACAAAGACTTTTATTCAGCAGTCTTGCCAAAGGTGCTGCAATCATGGCCGCTCCTTCCCTCAGCAACCTGACTCCAATGCCATCCAGACCACCAGGTTTAGATGGATTATGTGATTCCAGTTGTTTCTAGATGTTTTTTATTCTAATCAACTTAAATCTAAAAATAGGCCTCCATTCTATAGCGTTCTCAGAATCTATAGAGCCAATGCCTTGATTCAATTTAAAATTAGTATTATGACATACAGTCAGAACTGATGTAAAAAAATTGCTTGTGGCTTTAGCTATCTGATTATGGTCAGACATTAATGTATTCTCAACTTTCAATGATAACAAGTGGGAGGACCTGACTGGAGACTGAAGCTGTTTTATTAATTTCCAAAAGTCACAAGAACTGGACACTGTTTACAATTTGTTTTTACAATATTTTTCCTTTACCTCCTTTATAAGTCCCTGACAATTATTCCTAATTTTTTGTAAGCTTCCCACATGCTATCCAGATTTCATTTTCTCACCTTTTTCCATAATCTAGCCCTAATCCGCATATTTTGTAGAATTTTCCAGTTACTCATGGTGTACTTTTCTGCTTTCTCCTTTCAGAACAAATGGATGCTTGCCTATCACAGAGCCTTAAAATCTGAAACAAAAAAGTCAACCGCATTGTCAGTTTCCAGTATTAAGCCAAGTTGGTCCCATCGCACCATTGATAGGTCAGTTAGGAATGCCAATTTGTTGAAATTCCTGAAGGACCTAAACTCACTAAAAACATTTGCATATTTGATGTGGCACTCTAGTTTGATTCTACAACTAATTTCACAATGGTCACCCAAAAATGGTGGGCCCATTCCCCCTCCCAGTTTTTAAAAGTTTTGAAAACAAAAATTAAATCAATTTCATTCCTTGTATCACCCATGTTACTAATTCTTGGGGGAGTATCTATAATCTGTATGTTACTTTAAGTGGACAAAAAGCCTCATATGATCTACTCCCATTTGGTCCCCACCCTCCCCAAATCATCAAACAAAGACGGATTTCTTTTTTTTTTTTTTTTTAAATTATTATTTATCCACGCCTTACGTCCCCACGACCCCCTCTCCTTCCGTACTCAAGGAGTGACATCCTCCACATCAACCTCAGCCATCTGGGTCTGCCCTAGAGTGCCTCGCTGCTATCAGGACCTAACTGATGGCCCGGATTACCCCTTGGGTGGAGCGAGAAGAGGCATCCCCACACTACTGCCCTCTGTCCTCTGCAGCGAGCATGCACAGCAGGATCTGCCCTTTGGTCGACCTGACGCCGAGAATGGCTCCGGAGAACTTCATCTAGGGGGCCAGAGGCATTTTCCTCCAAGCTTGTACTCCCTGTAACCCAACCCCCTGAGACGCCGGCACAGAGAGTCGATGTGCTGATGCACGCTCTCAAGCGCCTAACGACGTCCCCCCTCCCCAGCTCCGAGATACAAAGCCGCCGTGCCCCTCAAGAGTCGGTGCATCCACCAGCTCCTGTAGGACATTGCACATTGGGCAGCACCCTGGCATCACCCGGGGAGGAGAGCATCCGTGTGGATGCTCTATCCTCCCTCCCTCCCCTCCCCGATCACACCGACCGAGTCCGTTCCCGAACCCAGGCCGTCGGTGTAGCGTGAGGTGTGGCGTCCAGCACCTCAACCCTCAGCGCCACCAGGCCAGCTCACAGACTATGTGGGAGTGAATACACGGCACCAATCATCAGGTTCACATTAGTCACCTCCACAAACAACCCTTCAATTCCCCTGATGCAGAATTTGTGACAGACTATATGAGCCCAGATCCTCTCTTATATAAGACATCATCCCCTTCTGCTTATTTCTAAATATTTTATAGACTTGTATGGCTATTTCAGCTTCCCCAATTCTAGTATCCAACCAGGTTTCTGATATACCCAACACTGCTGCTTCTGCTTTTAAGCACCCAATCCTCAACTCATCAATTTTCGGTAAGAGACTCCAAGCATTTGTATGATGAATTGAAATTTGACTCACTTTTTTTGACCCTGGGTTAACTTCTACATCTTCCACAAGCAATAATATCACTAAACAAAATACTGTTTTTGATTGACCTTCAACTACCGCTGTACATGCTTTTAAATTCAGATCACTGTATTGTACTCCCACTTTATTGCATTTTTTTAAAATTTAAACATACATTTTGTATTCTTGTAACACTCTTCACTGTAATTACTAGACTAAATGTCCTCAGGAGGGTTCTCCTATGTTACACTCTCTCTGGTCTGGCCGACCCCCCGTAGAATTTACAGCACAGCCAGCCTTGATGTAACACAGCATGGGGCCTTCTGTGTACAGAAAGCAGGTCTGCATGGGGCCTGGGTTTCTGCAGTCATGCATACTCATGCATGCAGTATCACATACACCTGCAAGTGTGGTGCAGCCAAAAATATAAATCCACAAAGGTGGCACGTTAGTGCTACCGCATTTGTGTCATCTGGAAACACTTATATGTTGTTTGTCGTACCTGACCATGGTTGTTGTTGCTTGTATGGTATTGTCCTTTTGCTGCTTTGGGTGGGGGGTGAGGAGTTAGGGTTAGAAACCCTAATGCTACATTTCCTTCCTTTTGTTGCATTAAGTTGAACCCTAACTGGTGCATTAATGCAGTTTTGTTTGCAATTAATTGCCTTTCTTTTTGAGATAGTGGAATCGCATTCTCATTCATGTAGGTCCCTCCGGTAAGCCGGAACTCTTCTTTTGCATCAGACATATAAAGAAAAGACCCTATTGAGCATGCTCAGAACTGAAATTTCCAATCCTTATAAGTCAGAAACAGATTAATATTTTTTCATCACCCCAAAAAAAGGTATCTTTCTAGGGCAAGCCCCTTTTACCCTGAAAATTTCTGAATAAAATTCCAAACTGCTGGGTTGCAGGTGAAAGCATAAAGAGAGCCCAAACTCCTTATTTTTCCACTTTGTGGACTATATAGATATCGGAATCTGGATATCTGACCATCACAAAACTTGCTAAATCGAGAGACGGTACCCCCCAGACCACACATGCAACATTTCATGCAATTCTGTTGAACAGAGACAAAGTTATTAAGGTGCAAAGGTATGGGTTAACATTAAACACCCTCCTCAACCCTAGCTAATGGGGTGCTACTGCACCTCTGTAATATAAATATTTGTCAGATGTATGTTCTCATTTGCAACTTAAATAGATACATAGATGTTGTCAGTAGATAAAGGCCTTGTGACCCATCCAGTCTGCCCTATTCCTCTTTCTAATGCTTAAAGTATCCTAGATGCTACAAGTTCTCCCCCTTTCGCCCTAGTTTGATAATTCCCATGTGCCTATCCCATGCATTCTTGAATCCTTGAACCGTGGCCGCCCCACCACTTCCTGGGGGAGACTGTTCCATCTCTCCACCACCCTTTCAGTGAAGTAGAATTTCCTCAAGTTCTCCCAAAGTTTTCCCCCTTTTAGTCTCACACTGTGCCCCTTGTTCTGCTATTTCCCTTCATGTGAAAGATGCTCCCATCTGGTACCCTGTGGATCCCCTTCAGATACTTGAAGGTTTCTATCATGCCCCACCCCCTTCCTCCAGGGAGTACATACTGAGAGCTGTGAGTCTCTCCTCATATGACTTATGCTGCATCCCGAACACAATTTTTGTCACCTTCCTCTGTACTGTCTCCATCCTGTCTATATCTTTTTGGAGATGGGGCCTCCAGAACTGAACAGAGTACTCCAGATGAGGCCTTACTAGGGAGTTGTACAATGGTATCACCACTTCCCTCATTCTACATGTTATACCTTTCCTTATGCACCCTAGAATTCTGTTAGCCTTTCTGACTGCTTTGTTGCACTGTTTAGACACTTTGAGTTTGTGTTCTCTGACTACCTCTAGCTCCCTTTCCTCTGTGGTAGCCTCCAGTGTTACCCTGTCTAGTTCACAGTTGACCCTAAGATTCCCTCTCCCAAGGTGCATAATCCTGCACTTCTTTTGCATTGAAAAGCAACTGCCATTCCTTGGACAAGTTTTCTAGCTTCTTCAGTTCTCTCCTCATTTTTTCTATCTCTTCCTGTTACTTAGCTTTGTATTGTCCGGGAACAGGCTAACCCTCCCTACTAGTCTCTCTGCAATATCGCTTATGAAGACATTGAAGAGCACTGATCCCAGCACTGATTCCTGGGGTACACCACTTGTTATCCATCCCTCCTGTGAGCTAACCCCATTTACCACCACTCTTTGTGTTCTGCTGCTCAACCAATTTCTAACCCATGTGGCTACCTCTGTCCCCACCCCCAGATTTGCCAGTTTGTGGATTAGTCTCCTGTGCGGGGCTGTGTTGAAGGTCTTCCTGAAGTCCAGATACTCTGCATCTACTGCTCTGCCCTGGTCTATTTCCTTTGTCACCCACTCAAATAAATCAATCAAGTTGGTCTGGCATGACCTCCCTGCCATGAATCCATGTTGCCTTGGGTCCACCAGCCTTTCCTTAAGCAGGGTTTCCATCATTTTACCTACTATCAAGGTCAAACTGACAGGGCAGTATTTTCCTGCCTCCTCCTCCTCCTTGCTACAAGTTTTGTGCAGGGGTACCACTTGTGCCCTCCTCCACTCCTCCGGAACCATGCCTTTTTCCAGTGATCCACTGAACAGCTTAGCCAGAGGTTAGCCAGTTCCTCCCAGAGCTCCTTTAGGATCCTTGGGTGTATCCCATCAGGCCCCATAGCTTTATCCACCCTAAGCTGTTCTAGAGCTCCTTTTACTCTGTCCTCTGAAAAAAGTTTAATGTCAACCCCTTCTCCCTGTTTGCCCTTCTCCATTAATGGGGACTGTCCTCATTGTCTTCTTCCGTGAATATGGAACAGAAGTATTTGTTGAGGACGGTTGCCTTGTCAATATCTTTCTCCGCTACCCTGCCTCTCTCTTCCCTAAGTCTCACAATCCATCCCCTTCTTCCTCCTCTCACTGATATACCTAAAGGATGCCTTCCCCTCCTTCCTTCACTGAGTTAGCTAGCTTTTCCTCAGTTTCGATCTTTGCTGCCCTAACTGTCTTGTTCGCTTCCCTTCATTTTTCCATGTATTTTATTTTTATTTATCAATTTGGCAACCGGGTAGGGACTCCGGACAATGCCATTTTTCAGGTCCAACCCGGGACAGACTACAAACAACATTGGTAACAAACAATAACTCACATTTAACAATCACATTTAGACTTACTCAACAAGAATTACTTAAGCTTATTCTTAAAGCAATCAAGAGACATAGTTTGGCGAACAGCAGAAGGTAAGGCATTACAAAGGGATGGGGCTGCACTAGAAAAAGACCTCAATCCATTCAGAGTCTTAAAAACTGGGAGATTCAATAAGATCCCATTAGCAGATCTCAATTTGGGGTGGGACTGATGAACTACAACCATATCTGCCAAAGAAAAATCAGAATAAAAAAAGAGACTTATAAAGCAAGCAGCCAGATAAACAATTAATTATTTCCCTAAGTGACAACCAACCTAACTGTGAATACAACAAACAATGGTGTGTCCTAAATGGAACTGATAAAATAAACCTGCAGATATTATTATAAGCTACTAACAAAGCATTGTATTCCCCTAACATTCAAATTCTGATACAAATAACAAACATAATCAAAATGTGGAAGTAATGAACCAACAGCAATTGATTTTCTAGTTTCAAAAGCAAAATAAGACCGGAATTTAAACAAAATACCCAGTTCCTGATTTACCATTTGACTAACATGCTTAATATGCAACGAATATTTAAATTGGGTAACTTGATCTATCGCAGCACCATACCCATCAAAACGCTGTAAGCAAGGATTATCTTTCAGCATAAGTGGGGTCCCAAAAATCATTGATTTTTTTTTTTTTTAGTTTAAGATCATGGAATTAGTTACAAACCAAATACACACATTCCTAAAGCTGACATCAAGGAGCATTTACCAAATCTTCTTGTGATTTACCTTGACTATAAAGAATCAAGTCATCTGTGTACATTATTGAATAGCAAGGTCCACAATAAACAGGCAGTTGGTTGACAAATAAAGAGAATAGCAAGGGTCCTAAAATGGACCCCTGTGGAATGCCACACTGAATCAACGCCATTTGGGAGTCTTGCAACCCAATATGCACAAACTGTTGACGATTTACTAAATAATCATTCACCCAAGGTAATGCACGTTTGGAAAAAACAATAGCTTTCAATTTACATAACAATAACCCATGATCAATTAAATCAAATGCCTTGGTCAGGTCCACAAACACGGTCCCAGTCATTAGGCCATCTTCAAAGCCCCTGAGGATGGTGTCCGTGAACCTGACCAATGTAGTACCAGTTCCATATCCCAGTCGAAACCCATACTGCTGTGAACTTAAGATGTTATAACAATTCAAGTAATCTTTCAGTTGACTAAAAACTACTCTCTCCAACAATTTACTCAGAGGGTTTAAGATGGATATGGGCCTAAAATCATCCAAAGCAGCAGCTTGTTTTTTTTCGGGACTGGAACAATCCTTGCACACTTCCAACCAAGTGGGAATTGGCCTGAGGTCAAAGATAAACTAAAAATATAACACGGAGGCCATTAATGCCACAGTATTCCTGCCTGTCCTCCTTCCTTTGTGTTGCCTTGTACCTCAGAAATGCCATATGTTTTCCTTTTACTAGCTCTGCTACTCCCTTCAAGAACCACAGTGGTTTCCTCTTTCTTTTGCTCTTGCTGCAAGGCCTGGCACTACGGTTTGCTACTAGGTGCAGGGTTTCCCTTATCTTATCCCACTGTTCTGCCACTCCCCTTATGTCACCGTATCTCTGCATAACCTTCCTGAGTTACATAGATACACAGACAGTGTCGGCAGATAAGGGCCTATGGCCCACCCAGTCTGCCCATTTAAGTCTGTAAGTTCAGTTTATGTTTTCCAAGAAGTCTGTTGCCCCTTACCCCTGACCTCTAGAATTCCTTTATGTCTATCCCATGCATTCTTAAATCCCGTGATTGTTTCAGCCCCCATCACTTCCTCTGGCAGGGTGTTCCACTTGTCCACCACCCGTTCTGTGAAGAAATTCTTCCTCACGTTTCCTCTGAATCGTCCTCCTCCAACTTCATCCCATGCCCTCTAGTCCTGGAACATCTTTTTAGCTTAAAAATAGTGCATTCCTGCACCCTGTTCCTCCCTGTAAGATACTTGTATGTCTCTATCATATCCCTCTCTCCTCCTCTCTTCCAGGGAGTACATGTTCAGTGCCTTCAACCTGTCCTCATAGGACTTGTGATGCAATCCATGCACCATCTTTGTTGCCTTCTTCTGAACCTTCTCTCCCTGTCTGTGTCCTTACGTAGGTAGGTCTCCAGAACTGCACAGTGTACTCCAGGTGCGGCCTCACTAGTGTCTTGTATAGTGGAATTATGACCTCCCTTTTCCTGCTGGTGATGCCCTGCCTATGCATCCCAGCATCCTATTTGCTTTACCTGCTGCCTTGTCACACTGTTTCCCTGCCTTGAGGTCATCAGAGATGATAACCCCAAGATTCCTTTCCTGCTTGGTGCATGCTATATCCTTACCCCCAACTGATATATTGTGCCAGGGTTTTGTGCCCCATATGCATTATCTTGCACTTCCTTGCATTGAATTTCAACTGCCAAACCCTGACCATTCTTCAAGTTTCTGCAGGTCCCTTCTCATTCTGTCTACACCCTCTGGTGTGTCTACTCTGTTACAGAGCTTTGTGTCATCAGCGAACAGTGAAATTCTGCCTTCTAGGTCCTGCGCAATGTCACTGATGAAGATATTGAATAGTACCGGTCCCAGCACTGATCCCTGTGGTACCCCACTGTTCACTCTTCCCTCTGTGGAGTGACAGCCATTTACCACCACCCTCTGTGTTCTGCTGCCCAGCCAATTACCTACCCACCGCACTACTGTCCTGCCCACACCCATATTCCCCAGTTTGTACAATAGTCTTCTATGTGGCACAGTGTCAAAGGCCTTGCTGAAGTCCAGATAGGCCATGTCCACTGTCCTCCTGATCCACCTCCCTAGTCATCCAGTCAAAAATTCAATGAGGTTGGTCTGACATGACCTTCCCTGGTGAAACCATGCTGCCTTGGGTCCTGTAGTCCATTGACAACCAGATGTTCCACAATCTCTCCTTCAGTAGTGCTTCCATGATTTTCCCCACTACCGAGGTGAGGCTGACTGGTCTGTAGTTCCCGCCTCTCTTTGTTCCCACTTTTGTATAAGGGGACTACATCTGCTATCCTCCAGTCTTTGGCACCTCCCTGTTTCTAGTGATCGGCTAAACAGGATAGCAAGAGGCTCAGCCACCACCTCTCTTAGTTCTTTAAGGACCCTGGGGTGCACCCCATCTGGCCCCGTTGCTTTATCAAGTCTTATTACTTCCAGTTCCTTCAGGACCCTTTCTCATGTAAAGGGACTTGTGTCCATTTCTGCACCATTCTCACCCCTTGTACTCCGTTCAGACCCATTACCCTCCTCTTCCTCAGTAAAGACTGAGCAGAAATACCTGTTCAATATGTCAGCTTTACTGTTGTCATCCTCCACACAGCCTCCATCCTCCCCCTTCAGTCTCACTATCCCTCCCTTTGCCTTTCTTTTTTTCACTTATGTACCTGTAAAAGGTTTTGTTCCCTCTACCCACTGATTTTGCAATGTGTTCTTCTGTCTGAGCTTTGGCTTCCCTTACTGACCTCCCTGCCTTCCTTTGCTTCTCCTGGTACTTCTCCCTATCCCCTTCTGCCTGTGTCTTTTTGTATTTCCTGAATGCAATCTTTTTGGCTTTCACTTTCTTTGCTACCTCTTTGGAAAACCATAATGGTCTCCTCTTCCTTTTCCTCTTGTTCGTCGTTCATCTTACCAAAGTCTGTCCTCCTGAAATCCAGAATTCTAGTTCTTGTGTGGCTAGCCTCCTGCAACATCCTTATGGTGAACCCCACAGCCCGATGGTCACTAGTCCCTAGGTTCTCCCCCACTGTGACTTCCTTTATGCTATCCCCATTGCTTAGGACAATATCTAGAATTGCATTCTCCATTGTAGGCTCCCTCACTAGCTGTGTGAGACCTGCCCCTTGCAGGCACTGCAGGAATTCCTTACTCCTGGCTGAGGCTGCTGCCAGGATGCTCCAGTCCACTCCAGCAAGTTGAAGACACCCATCATCAGGAATTCACCCTTTGTTGCCATGTTCTCTATAGTCTCCAGCAGTACTCTGTCTACATCCTCTGCCTGCCCTTGGGGCCTGTATATCACTCCTGTTCTAAATACTGATCCCCTCCCCACCTCCAGGGTTACCCACAGGGCCTCTGCTTTTCCATCCTTGTCTTGTGGGACTGTTGCTTTTATCCCTTCCCTGACATACAATGCCACCCCTCTCCACTTCTTGCCTTCCCTGTCCCGCCTGTGCAGTGTCTACTCTGGAATGGCTAGCTCCCAGGCATGGTTGCTATTGCACCATGTCTCTGTGACTGCCATGATATCCAGGTCCTTGGAGGCCATTAATGCCACAAGTGACTGTGTCAATATGTTTGCAATTAACTTTTTATTGTTCCCTGCTGTCCCAAGACTCCTGGGACCTGGGATCTGTCAATGTCATCAAAATGCACAGTGCTAGCTGGCCTGGTGGTGCTGAGGGTTGAGGTGCTGCACACCATACTTCGCACCATGTGGGGCGATCCAGGTTCGAGAGCGAACCTGGGCCGTCGGAGGTCGGCATGGGCGGGAGAAGATTGAGCATCTGAGGGACTGCTTTCCTCTCCCAGGGGTGGGAGTTTGGTATTCCAGGAAGAGCAGTGGCCACTAGCAGATGTTGGTGGTAGTGCTAGCTCAGGAACGTAGTGAGGGAGGGATGCCAGCAGTTTCCAGTGGCAGAAGAGCGTTGTGCCATGCAGGAAACTTTGCACGCCGCACCACTGGGGCAACTTACAAGGAGGAAAAACCCCCATCCACCAGTAGGCAATGGTGGGGACCAGGGACTACCCCCCATGCCCAGGCCGAGTGTGTCGGCTACCATCAGTGTTCCTCCGCTTTTGGGATGCCCATCCAGACTTGCAGAAAGGACGCTTGAGGAGAGTGGTGGCCCTGCCCCTGGGAGAGCTTAATCCGGGGGAACGGGCACCAGGATGATGGAGTGGAGCACCCCGACCTGACAGGTAGGACTGAGCCTTCAGGCAGGTGGGAGACAGGCATGTCGAGTGTCCCCACTGTAGAGAATCTGGTGGTTCAGAGCTAGGTGGGAAAAATAAAGTTAAAAAAAAAATGCACATTGCTACACTTGAGGAGGTTAACAACTGTAAGACCCACACAATGTGTGGGTCACTTGTTGCTGCAGTGGAGGAAAAAAAGGACCTGGTTTCAAAATAGATGAGAGGCCAAAGCAAGACAGACAGTCCATGAACACTGTCCAGAAGGCCAGCAGAAGGCTGGGATGCATTAAATGGAGGTGACTGTGACAGAATAACCATCTACTAGTTATGTATATATAATTTTTATATATATGTTTCTTTAAATTTCTGCTTATGAGACATGGCAGGGTTAGCAGGCCCATGGGGAAGACTAGCTTTTAAAGGGACCTGACCTTTTGACCCCAAAGCAGTTGCTTGCTGGAGTTAAATAGCTAGAGTTTAATTTTCTGTGTTAACACTTATCTGCTAAACTTCCTGAAAACTGTTATAAAAAACAGGTTATAACAAGCCACTGCTTTGAACCTAGGAAACTGGTCATAAAATATTGCATTTTACGACATCAGGAGGGAAGCCAGTTCTGACTGATACTTGTGAAAATTCATACAGCTAAGAGAAATGTTTTTCAGGATGTTTTTCTGAAACATCAAAGGGGAATGCAGTCATAACTTATGCTTTGATGAAGAGAGACTGTCTGTATAATTTGATATTGCTGTCTTTGCAGATTTCAAGCAAACAATAAGACAAACAAAACCATCTGGATTATACTTGGTCATGTTACAAATTAATTACAGGGCTAAAAAGTGACCTCATGTGCTGTGACATCACAAGGAGGTTGGGACTTTAACTTTGAATATTGCCAAGCTGGCTGAAAGGACTGTGGCTCACTCTTGTTCTGAACTTTGAAAGAACTCACACACTTGTGTTCTGGATTTAAGAGGCACTTCTGTCAAGAGAAGTAACACACAGCTCAAACCTGAGGTACAATTAGTTAATTCAGCTTTTTTTTTGTAATGTTCCATTTCTTTCTGACTGTAATCATTATATATCTATGTTCTTTTTTATGCCCTGTATTTATTTACTGTTTTTAATTTTAGTAAACCTTTTGGTTTCCTTACTCCTACCTGAAACATTTTCTCATTTTGAATGTGAAGGCTGGAACAGTATTGATAATTCTGACATAACTGTTGAAGTGCTTAGCGTGTCACCATATGCAGCCATGCTACCAAGGATCTGTGTAAAGATCCAACAAGGTAAGGAAATACCTAGGTCTTAACTGTGTCAGCAGGGGATTTGTGAACCAGGTTGGCCGTGTGCCCGCTGGGTCAAGTATTGCACTGCTTTCCCCAAAGAGGGTGTGATATTTGGACCTGTTGCCAGGGTGTTCTAGCTGGAAAGGGTTCATATTTGACCCCAGGACTTGAGACTGGTAGTTGATCGACCCAAAACAAACAGGAGGGTGTCCATGTGTGTCCCCTGTTCATGAATCACACTTAAAGGTTGGGCACTGTGTGAGCAGAGGGTCTGACCCCAGGAATGGGTTTGTGACAGATTTGGTTTTCAGTGGTGGGATCTGAAAGATTTGTTTGCATACTGTGCAATTATTCGGTGACATGGGCATTAACATTCCAGTGTGTTGGATTGATAAACTGTAGCAGTTCACACACAAACAAGGAAGAGATTTTAAAAAAGAAATATATAATTCTGGTTACAGTCTAAGTTTTTTTTAATTTATTTATTTGGTTATTCGGAATTACAATCCTTTGAGTCAGAGACTTCTTTACAAAGGCTTCACATCAAGTACAGAGACAACAAGCATAGCAAACATTAACAAACAACAAAACAAAACAGGTACAGTTTGTAGGCATACTGTATTACACTAGATACAACATAAAGGCAAAAACAGAGCATTAAAAGCGTTGCTAGGTACAAAATTCAGTGCAGAGAGAAGGTTTGAGGGGAGGATAGTCTGGACACTGGACCATGCCATGGAGAGGAGCCCAGATCAGGGATTGTAAGGTGACTCAGCAGGTGACTAGGGGGATGGAGGCAATAGGGGATAGTAGACAGGGTAAAGCAGGCGGGTAAGAAGCTGGACGTGGTCCACTGTCAGGAAAAGGGGGCAAGAGAGAGAGGAGGAGGGCAAAGGAGGAGAGGACCGGGCGTGTCCAATTTCGGCTGGAGGAAATAAGGCTGGAAAGTTGACATAGTTCATTGTCAGGAGTGGAGGAGTCAGGGGCAGGTACAGGAGCATGAAGATAGAAGGTGGGAGCACAGTAGAAATTTAAAGTGGCCAAGGTTGGGTTCCTCCGTAAAGTGAATGGGGAGGGAATTAAGCCAAGTCGGGGTGCGGTAGAGAAAGGAGCGTTGGCCCAGTGAGGTTTTAAGTCTTGGTACCTGATGAGATGGTTTGAGGGAGCTCCTGGTGAGCCTTGCATGTGGAGTTGGTTGGAGGAGAGAGGAGAGGCAAGGAGCAGTAAGTCCAGCGGAGATTTTGTTGGCTAGGAGGCAGGTGTGGTATTGTAGCCTGTCATCGAAGTCCAGTCAGGTTGTTCGGCTGTAGAGGGAGAAGGTGTGTGTGGTACTGGAGCAGCCCAGAGAGAGGTGGCAGGCTTTGTTGAGCAATATTTTGACCCTTTTTAGACCGGTATTGTCAGCTGCCCCATAGATAACAATGCCATAGTCTAGCACTGAGAGTACCGAAGAGGAGATGGCAAGTTGGAGGGCTTCTGGGGGAAGGCAGTGTCAATGGCAGTAAAGAAATCTGATATGGGAGTTTAGATTTGAACAGAGATGGTGTACGTGGTCATGGAAGGTCAGGGCAGGGTCGAGAGTGATGCCTAGATATTTGAAAGAGTGGACTTGTTCCAGGGACAGAGCGGTGGAAGTGTTGATGTTTAGTGGGATGAGCTTAAGTTTGTTCTAGTGGTGGGCGAAAAGCATGGTCTTAGATTTTTTTTAGTTGAGCACAAGTTTGTGTTTGGTGAACCAGGACTCTGCCTCCATAAAGGAGGTTTGGAAGGAGAGTTCAAGTTGGGAGGGGCTAGGGTGGGATGCATAGAGGACAGCGTCGTCCACGTACAGTAGGATTTTACCAGTGCAGGTTTTGGGGAGAGAATTTAGGAAGAGGCTGAAAAGGGGACCTAAGATGCAACCTTGTGATACTCCAGAGCGGACAGGAAGAGGGTTAGAGGTGGTGGAGTTGATTTTTACCTTTCGGGTCCGGTTGGACAAATAGTCGGTGGACCAGTTCATGGAGTTATGAGAGAGACCGAGTTGAGACAGGGTTGAGAGGAGAAGTGGGTGATTAAAGGTGTCAAAGGCCTTTGATAGGTCCAGGAAAACCATGCCAGCCAGATTGCCACTATCCAGAGCAGAGTGTATGAAACTAGTGAACTCAAGGAGGGCAGTAGTTGTGCTGTGCCCTTGCCTGTAGCCATGTTGTTCAGGAGTCAGAAGTTTGTATTTGGATAAGGTATTCAGTGGACTGATCCACAATGATACGCTCAAGGGCCTTGGAGAGTGGTGGAATGATATATATGGGATGGTAGTTACTGGGAGAAAGACGGTCACCAGATTTGTGGATGGGGGTTATAAGAGCCATCTTCCATAGTGAGGGGAACTTACCTAGGCAAAGCTAGAGGTTGAGTAGTGAGGTTAGGGGGGAGATGACCTCGTCGAGGGTCAATCACAGGATTCTGAGGTCTATCGTATCACTACTGAAACTGGCCTTCTTAAGAGCTTTGATAAGGTAGGGTTTAGCTTCCCGAAGGGTGAGAGTCTGGAAGCGGAAAGGAGGAGATGTTCAGGGGGATGAGGGCAATAGGGGGGTTTGACTGAAGAAGTTAGGTGGGAGGGTAGTGCTGAGGTCTGAGAAAGAGGAGTTCAGCACTTCAGCCACTAGATGGGAGTTGTTTGATATGGAGCCATTTATGTTGAGTTGATTGGGGGTTTGACTTGCCACTAAGGGACTTCAGATTGTCCCAGAATTTGCACCTGTCCCCCCAGGTAGCAGTTAGGGCGGCTTTGAAGTGGTCAGCTTTAGCTTTTCTAATGGCTCATGTACAGCTGTTGCGAACGGTGTGATAGAGCTGTCTGTTTAGAGAATTTCCAGAGTCAAGGGCTTTTCTCCACAATTCATCCCTGCACCTCATGAGGTCAAGCAGGTGAGGTGTGATCCATGGGATGTCGTAGGCCCTTACTATCTTTTTTTTTTTTTTTGAGGGGTACAAATTTGTTGCGGTCTCCATTGAATGTGTTAATAAAGTAACTGAGGGTGGTGTCTATATCCTGACTGCAGTAAAGAGGGGACCAGTTAGGTAAGTTCTAAGATTTCTTAGAATGCTGGGTTTGAGGGATCTAGAGAAAATTGCCTACTTATTTTTTTTAATTTTTGTGTGCACGCTAGAGTAGCCGTATGTAACCCCCTTGTTACCCAGGGTTACTAGAATCCCAGTAAAACCTAGTGGTAGGCAGGGAAGGCGGCTTGTGAAACTCCAGTTAAATGGATTTCACACTGTCTCACTCTGTTCTCAGCCTCAGCTGAGACTGAGGGATGACATCACCATAGAACTATCACAGCTGCATGAGCCACAATGGAATCTGCAGAAGGGAGTTAGAGTAGAATGTTGGGAGGTTTAAACAGTCAGTCTGACGTCAGTTGGAGTTTGGAGATTGTTGTGAGAGGAGCACAGCAACTCTGTGCTCAGGCTCTTGGAGCCTCAGCCCTGAAATAGGGCTACATTTAGGGAAAGGTGTGTGCTTCCGCCTAAAGCGAGACAGTAAGGTTTTTTTTTTTAGTGGTGGAGACCGCTGATTCAGGTCTCTGTGCCCCAGGAAGGTTTGCCTGCAATTCCAGGGGCAATCCCCTGGCTACTGCTAGTGAAGAAGCTGCCTTATTTTGTCCACGAGTGTGGGGTACAAGAAGATTTCGTGATCCGCCTGTGGGGCACCTGCAACCGAAGGGTGAGTTCTTCTCTTTCTAAAGGGCCCATGTTTCATCCTGAACTGTGTAAAAGTGGGGATTGGACTACTGAAGTAGTGGGAGGCCTAGAGTAATAGGCTTAGCCAAAAGTAAGAGTATGTTCAAGCCAGCACATAGGGGAAGTCAAGACATGTAGAGGAGATGTGATATACGTCTACCCAGTAATCTACATTGCCAAGCTTTCAGAATAGAGTTGTTTAGTTTCCAGAGAAATGGCTGGGTATGGATTGTGGGAGCTGGAGGTGGGAGACCCCCCCATCTTTAGTAACCAGGTCCACCTCTACGGATTTGCTCTGTGGATTTCTACTTTGCCTCATGCACTTGGCCAGTGATGAGGGAAGTACCCAGACGTGGGATGGAAGGAAAATTCCCTCTAGGAGTCGAAGGCTCTAAGGTGGTTTGGGAAGCCACCAATTGGAAAACTGGTTCATTCCCATAATGGACAGCAGATCAAGTGGCCGGCAGGGGAGCTGGGCCATGGGAAAAACCCAAGTAGTGTACAAGTCGGGCTGTGTACACAAAGCTGCGTGCAAGTCTGGGCTGTGTGCCTGGTGGGTTTAGAGCCTGAGCGCTGGAAATGTGAAGAAGTGTTCTGTTATCTCTAATCTGCATTACCAGGAATGTAGCCCCATGGGGGTCCGTCTATGCTTTGTTTGTTCAGTTTGGGTGTGAATAAAAGCCACACTGTAGAATCCCATTCCTGGTTTTGGACATTACAGTTATTGCTTCCTGTGTTCGGATTTACTTGGGTGCCCCTGTGCAGAGTAGCCAAACCTAGGCTTTCTGTGCCGAGTAACCTAGTCCTCTCTGAACCCAGTCCCCACCAGGTACTGCTGTCAGCTTCAACAGCATGCCACCTGTCATTTTGCAAAAAGGCAGGGGTTCAGGGGTTACAAAAATGGAGGCACCGCTTTGGATTTTAATTCTGGGAGGGAAGGTGCTCGGACAAGGGGCTAGCATTTTGGCTATCTGGCAGTGGGTAGCCCAAAAAGCTGAAGCAAGTTAACTAGTGTGTCGCTGTGTGCTGTGGATCTTATGCTGTTGTTAAAATGCCAACTGTTTACCAAGGAGCAGTAAAGCTAAAAGAGTGTGTCCTTGTCCTGCTTCAACTGTTTACAGTGTTTTGCCTGCTTTTTTAAAAGAACTCTGTGTGATAAAGAAGAGTGTGGAAGACTAGGGGTAACAACAGGAAAATTGTGCCCTGGACGTTGGAAATGCTTTTGATTGAACTGAGAAACTTGCTGTATGAATGGCCATGTTAAATGACTGAAATGGGCGCCCGCTGGAGTCAGTTGAAGAAAAAAAAAAAAAGGTGGTTTCTGCAGTTTAAATTTGCCTGCTCGACGATTGCCGTGAGGAGAACACCACTCGCGAGGAAGAAGAGGCTCATTTGCATGGCGTCGTGTGATTGGTGAGGCTGCAATCAGTCCCGCCCCTCAGCCAGCTCTACAGTGACTGCCCAGCATTCGAGAGGGAGTGTGAGTGGAGTGTGTGTACTGGCTAGTGGAGGAGCATCGCGGTGATTAAAAAGTGCTGTAAAAAACTGTTAAAAATAGACTTGTCTGTTCAAAAACAGGCTCAGCCTGCATCTCGATCAACTGAATTGCGAGTGTGGTGATCGGGGAGATGATCGGCAGGACTGCCCACCCGTTCTCTTTCTGATGACTCCAAGACTGGCAGCAGGCCGTTTTTCCATTGCAGCTAACAGCTACTGATAACAGTAAGTACCAACAGTAAAAGTTGCTCAAACAGTGATTTTCTGCCAAAAGCCATCTAAATATGTGTGCAGCAGTGCAGTCGCTTTGCAAATAATGACTGTGTCAAGTTCCACCAGCAAGTGCAAGTCTGTTAAGCCATTGACTGTGTGCATAGTAATGAGTTCAGCATCAGTTTAAAGTTTAAAGCCAGAGAGAGACTGTGAGTTGTAACCAAATGTGCAGCACTAGTTTACAGGCAATCCTGTGCTTAAAATCCTGAGGCTTTAAGGGACTGTGAGTTAAAGAAATGTTTCCAGCAAGTGAAAAGTCCGTGGAAAATCATGTAAATGTGTTAGAAAAAGAACAGTGCAAGTTTGTGCAGTTTGAGCAAAAGTTATCAGTAGTGTGTGCAAATCGGATATGCAGTGGCTTGACCCAGTTTCTGAATGTTGATGCGCAGGAGTGCTGCTGCCGCCATTACAGGGTGGGGTAGTAAAGTAAACACAGCAGCAGAGGAACCATTTTAAAAGTAAAGAAGGTGTTCAGTAAAGTGGGACTTTCAGTAACAGTGAGCATTTTTTTTTTTTTCTGCAGTTATGGCCTCAGGACCAGCTCACTACCCAGATCATGCCCGGGTTGCAGTAACAGCAGCAGTAAATAGATTAAGGGACATTGAAAAGTGATGCTATGGAGGGCAACTGCCTCCTCATGTGGCGATTCCTGGTTATCCAGTGCATGTGTGTCAAATTTGCTTAAACGCTGGTAGGGACGTCTTCATGATACCTCACTGTTCTGGATGCCTAGAAAAATATGGCTTGTATAAAGTGCCCCAGATCCGTTTGGCTCCCACATGGACAAAGGTTCAGGAATCTGCAGTTGACAGCACACAGCACCAGCCTGTTGAAGAAGGCCCCTCGGGGGAGTGTGGCACAAAGCTAGAGGGTGCAGATTTAGGGACAGAACCAGATGTTGAGGTTTCAGATGCTGGATCTCAGAAGGAAAGTTCAGATAAAGCATCAGTAGACCCCTGGGGAGGGGGCTAGCCCAAGTCTCATAGGAGAAGATGAGATGAGGGAGGCCTTTGAATGGGAGGTGTCAACCTCCGCACCTAGTGATGAGTGGATAGTCTCAGGAGAGAGGATGACTGCTCACTCCTGGGCTCAGATCCTTAGTGAGGAAGAAGATGAGGGGGAACCTATGTGACCTTGTGAAAAAGGAACAGGTACACAGCCTCAAGCTCTTGCCTCGGAGGAATGTATGGAAGAGAGTGGTGATGCCACTGCCCTGGCTAAGCAAGAAGAAGAAGTCAGGGATCCGTTTTTAATCTCGTTGAGGATGCGTAGCTGGCAGAACCAGCACTGGCCGCCCCCAAGCCAGGCCAGCGGTCTCAGGTTGACCAAAGCTAGTAAAGAGGAGAGACTGGTTTGTAGGAAGGCGAATGAGATCTATGGGATGACCTTTCCTACCTTTCCTCGGAGAGTCTGGGAGGAGATTGAGAACAGCAGGAAATCCTGGATCTGGGCCGAAACAATAAAATGTGTGCATCCTGGTGCAAACAAGCACGTCAAGAACAGACTGTTTCATGAGAAATATACCCAGTGGAAGAGAGGCAGGACACTGTTTATGGACAGAGTGCGAATAGTGGACGGAGAGAGACTTGAAACCTTCCACTGTGTGAATTATGTGTGCCCAGATGGGGTAATAATTCAAGCTCCCGACCCCCTGTACTATTGGCCTCAATGCAAGGACCTCCCAGCAAATGTGCCCATGCCTACTAGATGGGAAGCCGAGTAGTGGTAATCAATACTGCCACACCAGCCTTTGCAGTGCTTTTATTGATCCGCCAATATGGACATCCAGGACTCAGGTGCCCCACATTCATCAGTTCTACAGTGTACTGGCCTTTCCAGAATCCATCGACTGGCCCACCAGATGACTTCAGATCCAGAGAGGACACCAGCCCAGCTGTATCCTGATCCATCGTCTGGTAATCGGATGACGTCAGACCAGCTATTTTCCTTTTTTGTTCCTGTTCTAAGGTTCCATCTCCAGAAATGACATCAGCCCAGCAGTTCCCAGATGTGCCCTCCTGTAGTTCCCGGAAGATGTCCGCCCAGCTGTATCGGAAGAAATGCTGCCAGGGAGAGTCTTCTGCTGAGGAGCAGGTCGGTGTAGATTTTCCGTTCTATAAGGGGCTGATAAGTCCGAACTTTTCTATCTTTATGACATTGCAGTACACACCCTACACTAGCAGACTCCAGAATGTGTGAACTGTCCTCAAAGATTCTCCCCCTTTGGGACTTTGGCCTGCTAGAACTGTGCTTCACTGGGCTCCGGCCCAGGGGAGACTCTTTAATGGACTAGCCTTCGGGCACTGTGGTCACTAGTTGGGACTTTTAGGGCACTCCATCCCCCAAATATGTATTGTAAATATTGTCATTGTTTTTCTACTGTTTTCTAGTGTATATACTGTTTTTCTACCTTTTCTAAAAAAAAAAAAATCTTTTTGGGATTCTCCAGTGTTTTGATGGTAGAGGTTTAGGTAGACTGTGTATGCAGATTAGGAGTGTGTGTTGTCTTTCTTTTTCTTGCAGGTGTTCCTGAAGAAGATAGAAGAGAAGACAAGAAGAGGAGGAGGGGCTCATCGGAGTTCCTCACTAGTACTTTAGTGTGTAGAGTTTAAAGTACTGTGGTTATTGTTGTTGTTTTTACTGTAGTAACTCTTTCCTTCCACAGGTGTGGTTGTGGGGGTAGGGAGGCAATAATGTAATGTATGGTATTAGTTTCTAGTGTGTGGCTGCAGGGTTCCCAAGGTTGCGGAGGTCCCCGGGTTGTTTTTATTTTGGGGTGTTAAGTTAGAGGCAGACAGATTTTCCCTAGAGGGCTGGGGAGGGATAGACAGGCTGTGGTCCTGAATGGCCATAGGGACTGTAGTGCTGAGCTATTAGGGCTATGCTCTGGACAGTTCTACCAGAGCCGCTAGGCATCCATAGCAAGTGGGTAGAGTAGAGGCTGATATGTCAGCTAAAGGCCTCTAGGCCCTTAATGTTGCCTGCCTGTGCTCGCACATGGTAGGAGGGGGCCTGATCACCACCCTCCGAAGGTAGCACATAGGGTGGGATGGCCTAAGCCAGATAAATAATGACTGCGGACAGTCATTTTCCTGGTCCAGGGCGAAAACCTCTGCTATCCGGCCACTAGAATCCCAGTAAGACCTAGTGGTAGGCAGGGAAGGCAGCTTGTGAAACTCCAGTTAAATGGATTTCACACTGTCTCACTCTGTTCTCAGTCTCAGCTGAGACTGAGAGATGACATCACCATAGAACTATCGCAGCTGCATGAGCCACATTGGAATCTGCAGAAGGGAGTTAGATTAGAATGTTGGGAGTTTTGAACAGTCAGTTGGAGAGTGTTGTGTGAGCAGTGAAGAGGAGAGGAGCACAGCAGTCTGTGCACAGGCTCTTGGAGCCTAAGCTCTGATATAGAGCTACTTCTAGGGAAAGGTGTGTGTTTCCACCTAAAGAGGAACACAGTAAGCTGTTCTCGAAGTGGTGGAGACTGTTGATACGGGTCTCTGTGTCCCATCCCTCAGGGGATGGGGGTGGAAGGTTTGCCTGCTATTCCAGGGGCAAAACCCTGGCTACTGCTAGAGAAGAAGCTGCCTTATTTTTTCTGAAATGTGTTGTGGCACAAGAAACTTTCAAGATTTGCCTGTGGGGCACCTGCAACCAAAGGGTGAGTTCTGCTCTTTTCAAAGGGCCCATGTTTCACTTGAACTGTGTTAAAGTGGGGATTGGACTGCTGAATTAGTGGGAGGCCTAGAGGAATAGGCTTAGCCAAAGTAACAGTATGTTCAAGTCCAGCACAAGGGAAAAGTCAAGACATGTAGAGGAGATGTGATATATGTCTACCCAGTAATCTACATTGCCAAGCTTTCACAAGAATTGTTTAGTGTCCAGAGAAATGGCCAGGTATGGATTGTGGAAGCTGGAGGTGGGAGTCCCCCCCACCTTTAGTAACCAGGTCCACCTCTACGGATTTGCTCTGTGGATTTCTACTTTGCCTCATGCACTTGGCCAGCGATGAGGGAAGTACCCAGACGTGGGATTGGAAGGAAACTTTCCCTTAAGGAGTTGAAGGCTCTAAGGTGGTTTGGGGAGCCACCAACAGAAAATTGGTTCACTGCCATATGGACCGCATTCGAGTGGCTGGAGGGAAAGCCAGGCCAGGGAAAAACCCAAGCAGTGTACAAGTCGGGCTGTGTACCCAAAGCTGCATTCAAGTCCAGGCTGTGTGCCTGGTGGGTTCAGAGCCTGAGGGTTGAAATAGTGAAGAAGTGTTCTGTATCTCTAATCTGCATTACCAGGAATGCAGCCCCGTGGGGGTCCATCTATACTTTGTTTGTTCAGTTTGGATGTGAATAAAAGCCTCACTTTAGAATCCCAGTCCTGGTATTGGACATTACAGTCATTGCTTCCTGTGTTCGGATTTACTTGGGTGTCCCTGTGCAGAGTAGCCAAACCTAGGCCCCTTGTGCCGACTAACCTAGTCCTCCCTGAACCCAGTCCCACCAGGTACTGCTGTCAGCTTCAACAGCATACCACCTGTCGTTTTGCAAAAAGGCAGGGGTGCGGGCCTTACATATGTACTTTCACATCATCCATGAAGCAACTGACACATAAACTCCATCATTATATCTGATCATGCTCACTTGGCCCTCACAATGATTTGGGGGCACTCCCATACAGCACTCAAAGTGTTGGAGACTGGATCCGTTACTGTTACGGGTCCCAAAATGAAAAATAAAAGGGTGATCCAGGAAACCCAACATGTCTGAAAACAGTACAGGAGAGTCTGCAAGGAATCTATTTGGGAATCATATAAAGCCACTATGCAGGGCCACATAATAGGGTACACAGTACATATAAGAAAGGACACGGATGCAGAAATACAGGCATTGGAAAAGGACCTCAAACTACCGAGGACCTCTATAATAAGCACACCACAAGAGCGTACTGCCCACATCACTTGTATTTATTAGAATTAAGCTCAACAAATTGTTTTCCCGTAATGCTGAGCTAGTCCTTTTCAGAATGGAACAAGCCTATGGGTGTAGGGAGAAAGCCAGCAAGCTGCTGCCATTTTGGATTAGAAAGAGTGAGACACAAATGAGCAGATACAAACTCATCCAAACAAAATTAACGGTATTATGAGGGCTTTTTACCAGGCACTTTACTCATCATCCTCCCATAATAACGAGGAAACCGTCTCAGACTCCTCAGAGGACTCTGCCTTCCCAGGATCTCCCCCAACACCTTGGCCATGCTGGACTAATCCATAACCCTTCAGAAGGTACAGACTGCCATTAAATCCATAAACAAGCATTAGGCTCCTGGAGAGGATGGCTCCCAGTGAATTGTTGCCAGCAGGTCTGTGATGACATCATCCCAGCTCTCTTGGACATGTTTCAGTCCTCTCTGGCAAGAGAGACCCTTCCCTCTTCCTTATGTGAAGCAGTAATTACCACCCTGACAAAAACAAGGCAAAAAACCCACATTGCCAGGCGCTACCAGCCTGTTTCACTGATCAGTGCTGATGCCACAATCCTGGCAAAAGTCCTGTCGACCAGACTTGAAGAAGCTCTCCCTGGCCTCATCCACCTAGCACAGGTAGGCTTCATCAAGGGCAGGTGTAGCTCAGATCATATGAGGACCTTACTCAACATAAACCACAATGTCCAACTCTACCCTACATCAGCAGTGACCATTTCATTGGATTCTGAAAAAGCTTTTGCTTCAGTGGAGTGGAAATATATCCTCTCCAACATACAACAAATGGGGGTAGGGCCACTATTTGTGCAATGGGTTTAAACTCTGTCATCCGATTGTGAGTGTCCTCACACATGGGCAAAGGTCACAACCATTCCCTCTTTAGCGTGGCACCCAGCAGGGTTATCCCCCTGTCCCTGCTGCTATTTGTGCTAGCCATAGAACCCCTCACTCAACTACACTCGGGAACGGAGGAGGAACACACACTGGCAAAAAGAAGGAAAATGGAGGCAGCACACTTTATTCTTCCCTTTGTCAGTTCAAGCACTTCAAGCGGTTCTGTATGTTCAGATGTACAAAAATGTTGCTTCAGCTGCTTGTTCAGACTAAGGTGGACAACCGCTCGCTTGCTGAGAAGAAGAAAGGGACACTAAGGAGAGAAGGTGCTGGAAAGGTAAACAGGAGTCAGGTCTCCCAAAACAGATGAACACCAGCGTGAAACTGAAATCCAGGAACTGGACAGACACTATTTAAATTACCTGCTGCAAGAACAAGCAGTGTGATCACAAGAAAGAAGGTGCTACTTCAACAACTGGGGCAAAAGTAAATCAAAGTACCAATGGTACTAAGTGGCACCAAGGTATGCAACTGTCATTTTTGTGTTGTAAAAGGCAGATATACACATACATGCATGCAAGTACGTACATATACCTCAAAAAATAAACAAACATAGCCCACACAATATACAGACTCAGAACTTTTAACCCGATTAGTTTCTGCACTAGGGCCTCTGGAGTTGGCATGCTTATGTCCCAGTTTAAAAAAAAAAATGTTTCCAAGTTACATTCAAACCTCAAAGCCTCAGCTGAAACTTTTTAAATGATCAACAATACAGAACTTCAAACCTTGCTAAAACTCTATTACCAACATTAGTAATGGCATCTAATAATTTCTCTCATACTACAGAAGCTGTAGAGAGAATGAAAGAATGTCCCACACTGGGGAGCGATCCCAGAGCCCTCTATCCATTACTAATTGGTAGCCTGTAGGTAGCTCTATCATTGTGTAAGGGCTCCTTGACAGGAAATGCACGCTGTGGCAAAGGGCATTAAACACTGAGTGCAGACCCCTCCCCAGCTGAAGTGGATTTAGTAATGAACCAGTCAGCCAATCTGAAGTAATGTTCCCAAGTTGCTTTCAAACCTAAAAGTCCCAGCTGGAAATGTTCAAGTTATGAGCAATAAAGAACTTCACATCTTGCTGAAACTCTATCACTAACAGCAGCAATGACATAAAACAACATAATGTATGGGGAGTTCTTATTATTAACTGAAATCAAGCAGATTACAGCCTTGTTATGCCATTGTTATGACATCACTCTATTGTTAACCCTTCTTGAGTATGTCATACCAATGTTCTAACAAAACAGAACACTCACAACAATCAATGTTCTAACAAAACAGAATGCTCACAACAATGTTCTAACAAAACAGAATGCTCACAACAATCAATGTTCAAACAAAACAGAAAGCTCACAACAATCAATGTTCTGTAAAGTAATTCAGTAAAGTAAAGTAATTTAACTCACAATTACGCAATCTAAGTAGCCCATACACTATAAAATATAATGTATGGACTTTGGTTAACAACCACACTGAAAACACTTCTCAAGGTTGCAATGACATCTGAAAACCTCTGGAGCTGCGCTCTCGAGGTTTACAATGATGTCATGGCAACCTCTTGAAGTGTTTACAGTATGGTTATTAACCAAAGACCATACATTATCCTCTATTTATCTCATACTACAGAAACTGAGTAAGAAAGAAAAAAGAAAGTCCCAACACTGGGGATCAAACCCAGGCCTCCTACCCACTATTGCTTGGAAGTATGTAGGTCTACTGCTGTACTAAATCTCATTGACAGAAAATACAGACCCCCCCAATAGCTGCAGTGGATTTAATAATGCACCTGTCTGGCAATTTAAAGTAATGTTTCCCCGAGTTGCATTCAAACTTCAAAGTCTCAGCTGGAAATTTTCAAGTTATCAGCAAGAAAGAACTTCAGACTTTGTTGAAACTCTACCACTAACATCAGCAATGGCATCTGACAAATTTCTCTCTTAGTGTAGAAATTGTAGTGAGAATAAAAAAATGGCCTACACTGGGATGCCCCCTACCAATGATTGTTCGGTAAACTGTAGCTCTACTGATGTACAAAAGCTCTGTGACAGGAAATACATGCTGCAGCAAAGGACGTTCAGTAATGAGTGCAGACCAGATCACACAGTAATGAATCTGACAGTTTGAAGTAATATTCCTAACTTGCATTTAAACCTCAAAGTCTCAGATGGAAATTTCCAACTTATCAGCAATATAGAATTTCAAACTTTACTGAAACTATCACTAACATCAGGAAGGGCATCTAATAATTTCTCTAAGACTACATAAATTGTAGTGAGAAGGAAAAAAAATGTTCTGCACTGGTATCGAACCCACGCTGTGTAGGTCTGAAACCCTATACCAGGACCTAAAAACCCTATCACTGACATCATTAATGACATCATGCAGCTGAATCACTCACACTGAATGTACCTTTGAACTTGACTAAATGCTAAAAAGGGTACACATGACCACAATAGGCACTTACAGCTCCACTGTTGGTGACTAGTATAGAACAGTATAATCTTCAAATATGAAAACTAAAAGCATAGTTTACTTTCAGGTGTTTCTCGGTTTTAACTGAAAGTCCCCAAAATGCTTGTTAATCTTATTTTGGGCTTTTGTGGTTAAACCCGAAAACTGCATAGCACGTACATATATTCAGTTTTGTTTACTCAGATCTGTTAAATTCACAAGTACAGCAGACGTGAGATGCTCTACAGAATGCAGGAATGATCTGTTATTGGCTGTAATCTGGAGCACTGTCCCATATAGCGTTTCCTAATAACTGCCATAGATTTTTGATCTGACCCCATCTTAAACTGTAACCATTAAACAGAGGTCTCAACTCACCTACAGTGATCAAATCTTGAATTCCTGGTGCACTCTGTTTTGTTCAGGACTATGACCATAGTATAATCCTCCTGATAACTTCTGCCATGTCAGGGCATCAGTGCCAACTCCACTGTGGTGTATTTAATTTTCAGGTTTTAGCTGGCAAGGCTACTGTCCTGGAATAATAAATGGTGAGGATTATTTGAAGCATTGCCTATTAATTGTTCATGTTTGTTGTTCTTTTACATATTTTTGTATTTTCTGGCCAATGGATTTTGTAATTACACTGTATCATGTTACAAATTCATTTAAGTCATTTAAGCATATAACATAGTGTGACAGTGTAATAAAAAATGAAACAAGACTTCCGGTGTGAGCACCATCTCAACGGCAGACTAATCTGAGAGCTCCAGACCACCGTGTTCAAAATCCTCTGACATCTACAGCCAAATAGCACTGGATCCGCTCCAAGACTACAAGAATCACCCTGGGAATGCCCTCTAAGCAAAAAACGAGGGGCAAATTGCACAGCCAAAAAAAACAAAACAAACAAAAACCTTGCTGGATTATCCCCAGTTTACTGGGGCCTGCTCGTCAGTGTCTCCCAATCTTCAGTCCCCCGATATGGAAACTCCCAAGGAGCCTGACTGCACCATCACTTCTAAACAATTGTGTGCGCCACTTCAAAAAATGTAGGCTACATTAGAACGCTTAGAAGCTCGGGCAACAGAGGATCACCGTAAATGACAACTTGGAAAAAAGCCTGAATGACTACACAACGACGACGGACTTTCACAATTCAGCTCTGCTCGACCTGCACAAATGGGAACAAATGTTAGAAATGCAGTTAGAAGACCTAGAAACTGCAACAGAAGAAATAGCATTCAAATTCATGGCTTACCGGAGGGGACAGAGGAGGGTAATATGTCTACCTTCATGGAATCCTTCTTGGAAGATATCCTGGACTTGCCAAAAGATAAACCTATGGGCATAATTAGAGCCCTTCGCTCCTTGATTCCCAGACCCAGAGACCCAAAGGTGCACTCTCGCTCAGTAGTTTTGGCTTTTTTAGACTTTCGGGTCAAGGAGAAAATACTCAGAATGGCCTAGGCTAAGAAAGAAGTACTCTTCGGGGACGTCTGACTCTTCTTCGATCATGATTACACCCCACAACTGTTAGCCCAAAGGAGACTGGTTTTGCCAGTGGTTCGGGCGCGTCAACAGAAGGGGCATAAGATGTTTGTTGAATACCCCACTAAGCTGAAGATCCTCACAGATAAGGGCATACAAAGATACCCAGAATTGGCAGCTGCAGAAAATGTTCTTACCTTGGTGGGAGTAACCATCTCTCTAGCTCCCGTCCAAAAACAAAGAGACCATTTGACAGGCAAAGCCTGGCAAGCAGCTGGAACCAAAAAATGAGGAAGAGAAGAGCGTCTGGACATTTCCAGTCTGTGGGACACCGTTTGAGCACACAAAGATGTATCAGACTCAGTAGACCAGAGGGAAGACTTGAACACTTCAGCAGCAGAGATTTCGCAAGGACCTGAGAATGGTCAGGATGCGCTACCTCCCTGAGGACTCTACACCTCCAGTCGGACATTCACGCAGGGTAATTTAGCAGAGTGTGGACTACACAAAAGGTGGACTTTCTGATGAAATGCTTTCCTCAGTTGTTTTCATGAGGGGGCAGTAGTGCTCTAGGAAATGTATGCATTGTTTATTAAATACAATTTGAGGATATTATAAGTCAAGTGTTTGGGTGTCGGGGGGAACTCACCTAGTGGGGGGGCAGGGGGCTCAGTCTTTCTGCCAACTTGCGGTGGCCTCGGGGGTGGCTGTGGGGTATTTTAGCCAGGCGGAGCTGGTAGGGCTTTCAGTGGGCAGCCGTGGCAACAAAGTGGCTATGAGCTGCCGGTGACTTGGGTTCAGGAACAAGCTCGGGTTGCTGGGGGTCGGCAGGGGTGGGAGAGGATTGAGCATCCAGAGGACAACTCTCCTCTCCTGGGAGGGACAGGGGTCCCTAGTTGGTGCTCAGCTGCCCTCTGGCGGAGGCTGGAGATGCAGCAAGCGCTGAAAACGTAGAGAAGGAGCAGGGGAGTGGCAGACATTGGTTCCATGCCTTGACGTCAGGGCGATAGCCACTCCCCAAGAAACAGGGGAAAAATGCCCTTCAGTTCCGGCGGAGATGGAGCACTGGAGCTTGCCCTCGATCGGCAGCTGCCCGCCTGGCACCCTCCCAACCAACGCTACTGACTGCTTGGGGTGTTAGGGCCCACCTCATCCCTGCCCGGGGGGTAAACCGAGGCTACATGAGCAATGGAGGACTGTCCAGGTAGGGCGGACCGCAGAGGGATAACTCCTTGGTGCTCCAGAGGAGACCAGAGCTGAGGAGAGGAGAGGAGGAATAAATACGGAAAAAAAAAAAGTGTCTATGAGGTAACTGCCGGATCAGCAGAACCTGTCATGCACCTGCTCCTAGTACTGACTTACGGTCTTATAGTAACTGAACAAAAGGGATTTGGTGGCTAGCTTGCAGACTATAACTAGTCGGCACTGGCATTGTTCCCTGAAGGAAGCCCTTTCTATATGGCTTACAGGTGGCGGGACCCTGGAGGCCAGCTTGGCGCATTTAAAGTGTGGCCACTGGCGAGGGAACCCTCAGACCAAACTAACCAAACTCTTAAGAAGTCAGCTTAGAGGGGGCTGATAAGGTGTGTGTGTGCAAGAGACGGGATTTCTTTGTATGGTCCTGGCGGCCTTTAGGCCACACTGCAGCGGTGGGTCCTCTAGAAGGGCCACTAGCCCTAGCAACAGCCAGATACCAAAAGTAAATGTAAACATACTGACGGCTCCTTACTGGTCTTTGCCTGGTCGGTCTCCTGTGGGGTGTGCCGGGGGTTCTGTGGAGGGGGGGCATCGGGGCCTGCACTTTCACTCCCTGAATGAAAGTACAGCAGGGAAAACTGGGGTCCTCCAACACTCAACTCAAGGAATGGGGGTTGTTCCCCACAAAGCTAGACGGCTCGGGTCTTCCTCTCCCTTGGGTGGGGGGGGGACTCGGTGTTTACTAATCATCGCAGTGGGATTTGCACTGGTGGCTTGAAGCAGCGTGTTACTCCGTTAAACAAGCAGATCATGGTGCACAGCTTTACTGCCCTTCTGACAATCAGGTACCTTAGTATACCTGAGATCTAGGTCAGACATAGGACTCTACCATTAGTGAGTCCTCCTCCACACCCCGCATGGGTTGGGGAAGTATATGCCTCTCATTATGAGGCAACCCCAAATCATAGGGGGGATAGCAATATTAGTGCAGTGTAATGCCCCACTATCAGTCTCAGGGATAAGGGAGGACCCGGAAAGTAGGTTCATTTTGGTCAACGGGAAATCTAAAGGTCAAAATTGCATTTTGGTTAACCTCTATGCACTGAACAAGGAGACACCCCAGTTATCTTTTTTTAGAGAAAATCCAAAAAGACAGTGTTACTGACTCCCATGGTTTGGTAATAGTTGGGGGTGACTTTAATGATGTTATACATCCAGGTGTGGACTGCACCGGGGATGGGCCCAGGGAGGTAAACAGAACGGACAGGCTACTGCTGACACTGGGTCAGGAATTAGGTTTAGTGGAAAGCTGGTGCTTTTTACACCCGAGAGATAAGGACTGCACATATTACTCCCCACTGCACAGGGGCTATTCCAGAATAGACTGTTTTCTGGTCTCGGCTAACTGGCTCCAGAGGATAGAACGATGTGACATAGGACACATTGCCATCTCTGATCATGCCCCAGGCTCTGTGCATATTACCACTACTTTGGCATCTCCAGAAACAAGCTGAAGACAGAATGTGAGCTTGCTCACTAGGGAGGAGTTTGGAGAATTGATCAAAGACAAGATCCAATCATTCCTTCAAAACAACCCCAAAGGGCTATGTGGGAAAGTATTAGATGGGACACCCTAAAATGTTGCCCAAGGGGAGAATTAATTAACTACTTGGCCAAGGTTGGAGAGAGACAGATTGAACTCTAGACTAGAACTTGAACAGCAAATAGCACACCTTGAAATGCAGCATCAAACCACATTAGAGGAGAGCTGCAGAGTTGAATGAGCAAAAACCCAAAGCGCTAAATCAACTATTAGATATTCAAATAGAAGGCCAGTTGCAATATGCTAGACAAAAATATTATGAACATGGGGACAGAGCTGGTAAATTACTGGCCTGGCAGTTGCGTCAGGAAGCAGCAAGTAGGGAGGTGATTTATATTAGGAACGAAAGTCAAGGCTCCTCCACTACATGTCCTACTGAGATCGTGAAGAAGTTTGCCCAATTCTGTTCAGATTTATATGATTCGAACCCCCCATGAAATCACCGGGCTAAAGTACAGCAATTTCTTGACAGCCTCCCAACACCCTCAGTAGGTAACACAGCCAGAGAAGCCCTCAATGCCCCATTATCCAAAGGCGAAGTGCTTAATAAAACCAAACAGCTTAAAAATGGAAAGGCACCAGGGCTGGATGGTTACGCGGCCGAATTTCATAAAAAATTTCAGCCACAACTTATTGACATAATGGTCAAAACATATAATGAAATACTAGGAGAAGACGTGATGGTCTCCCCTTCCTGGAACCTAGCACAAGTATTGATGATACTGAAGCACTGTAAAAACCCTGAGTCATGTGGATCATACCACCCAATCTCTCTGTTGCCAGAAAACATGAAAATCTTACGGAATCCTGGTGGATAGACTCAGTGCTATATTGCCCCCAAGTACACTACAACCAGGTGGGTTTTGTCTCGGCAGATTTCTACAGAACAATATCCCTAGGTTTTAAACATCATCTCAGCCCAACAGTGGTCTACCTCATTTCAGCTGGCCATAAACATGGATGCCGAGAAGGCAATTGACAGGAACTTTATGTCCACCACCCTGTCTAAATTTGGTCTGCGGAACAACCATGTCTCAGCTATATCTGTGCTGTATCAGACACCAGAAGCAAGGGTACATGTTAATGGTTACTTTTCAGATCATTTTCCCCCTGAAGAGGGGCACTAGACAGGGATGCCCAGTGTCTCCCTTGCTCTTCACCTTGTCATTGGAACCCCTAGCAATTTGATCTGCAGCAACCCTGAGATTAGAGGCGTCATGGCAGGAGGAGTCGAATAGAAACTTGCATTATATGCAGACGATTCCCTCTTTTTTCTAAATGAACCCCAGACCTCCCTTCCTCACCTACTAGTGGCACTACAGACCTTTGGTGAGCTTGCTGGCTACAAAATTAATTTCTCTAAGTCAGAGGCCATGATTCTCAATGGTAAACCCACAAGGGATTTCAAGTAGCCCTACCCCTTTATATGGGCTAAAAAAACACTTTCAGATACCTGGAGATCTAGGTTTCCACAAACCTATCTAGGTTATTAAAAATAACTATCTTAGGCTTTTCAATGACCTACAGGCACACTTTGCATGCTGGAAGCTTTTGCCACTGTCACTTTATGGTAGAATACAGACGGTAAAGATGAACATCCTACCGAGACTCCTGTTTCTGTTCCAAACTCTCACTGTCCCAATTCCTAACCACTTTTGGAACAAACTAAACACAGATGTCTGGCACTTTGTGTGGGCAGGTAAGAGACCCAAATTTCAATCTCAATTCTCAGAGCATCATGGGAAGAAGGTGGTTTGGGACTCCCACATTTTCACCACTATTACCTAGCTGCACAGGGAGCCCAACTGTGTACTTCGGCTAAACAGAGGACAGAATCAGGAGGGCATCTGATAGAGGAGGCCACAGTGGTGGTGGTGGTGGTGTGGGGGTCCCTTTGGATGATGCCCACTGGGGCATACAACCTCAGATCTGGTCCCACACAACAAACCCCTGGTTGAAACATTCCATACGAATACTCCTGCATCTCCATAAGACCACCGTGACTCCCAACACATTAGGTCCCCTATCCATCATATGACATGAAGACTCATTTTTGCCTCCTCGATTAGATAATAATTATGCTTATTGAGATCATAAAGGTCTCACCACCTTTCAACAGTGCATAGGTAGGGCAGGCTGTCTTCCCTTTGCAACCTTACAGGAATGTTTCTCTCTCCAGAAGGAGGATTTTTTCAGATATTTGCAAATTCAGAATATTCTTCAATACGGTGGAAAGCATACAAAAAATAGGGAAGGACAGGATGTCCTTAGAAGACTATTGGTACGATGCCATTAAAATAAGGGAAAGGCTTAGGTATATCTCAGTTCTATATAGAATTATATATTCCATGGACGTACACCCCTTGGAGGAGACATGGAGACGATGAGTAGAAGAAATCGACATGGTGATATCGGCTGCAGACTGGGCACGTAGGGTCAGCAAGGGATGGCAGACCATATCCTCTCCATTGTGGAGAGAATATAATTGGAAAATACTGACTAATTTTTTTCCAAACCCCCACAATTACAAAACACTTCAGCCTGCAAGCCACAGAGGTGTGCTGGAGGTTATGTGGCAAACCCATAGGCACGCACCATCATATTTTTTGGGGATACCCAAAATCGGAGCCTTTTTGGCACCACATCCATGAAATTATAAAAAAGGTCACGGGACTCTCTTTCCCCTTCAACTTTACAGAGTTAATCCTAGGCCTTCCAACCTTATCATCTAAGAAAAGGAAGGTGACAGAGTTGGGCCAAATAATAAGATTAGCCACCTTTTTTTTTTTTTCCCCCTTTTTCAATTGTTTAACCAGGAGTGGCACACTAAGCTGAAAGCTTGTTACAGGTGCGACCTGGGAGCACAGGGAAGTTAAGTGACTTGCTCAGGGTCACACAGTATGCAAGTGGGAGCTATGGGATTCAAACCCAGGTCTCTAGATTTGCAGCTCAGAGCCTTAAACCACTGCGTTATACTGCCTCCTAAAATGCATTACTGCCAAATGGTTGTCACCCGACCACCCATCCTTGGCCCAATGGATCTTCAGGGTTGATGAGAAGGAGAGGTTGGAAATGATCACTCACACATTAAGACTAGAGCAGGAGAAATTTCATGAAATGTGGCACCCATGGTACAATAGCTTGGGCTCTCGGGTTGGGGATAAGGCAGTGGAGAAGCGACAGTAGAAAGAAGGCACAAACCAGGAATGAACTTAGCTCTAAAGGTGGTGGGGAGAATGGATTCAATTGATGTACTAATAAGTATATTAACAAGCAAGTAGAGAATGGTTGAAAAGGTGAGTTGCGCTATGTGTGATTTGGAGTTAATTTGTGTTTATTTATTAGTATCTGATTAAGAGGATTTGTTTTTTTAACCAATGTGTTTAAATGGTTAAGACACTGCATAGAACTGTATCCATCTTATAACAAGGTTTATTCCTTGAGCAATGTATCAAAGTCGTACTTGGTTATGTTATCAGATATTGTATAGAGAATAAAGTATGGGTCAGGGTGTGTAACGAGAAGTTTACACATACATGAGGGGTTAGATGCTACATAAATCCTGAGAGCGAAGCTCAAGCTGTTTATGACTAATATCTAACCCCAAGAGTGTGTGCAAAGTTCGAGTTTACACACTCTGACCCATAGAAACATAGAATTTGACGGCAGATAAGGATCGCTTGGCCCACCCAGTCTGCCCATTTCCCTACCTAATGGATAAGCTGCAGATCCTAGTTAACCAGCAGCCTACTTCTTCCTACCCCCAACCCCTAGAATTGCCTTATGACTGTCCCATGCATGCTGGAATTCCACCACTGTTTTTGACTCCACAACCTCCTCCGGAAGGCCGTTCCATGCATCCACAACCCTCTCTGTGAAAAAATACTTCCTTAAATTACCTCTGAGCCGCCCCCATCTTCAAATTGTGCCCCCTTATTCTTGCACACCTCTCTTTTTGAAAGATGCTACCCTCTTGGACTTTGTTGATTCCCTTGAGGTACTTGAAAGTTTCTATCACGTCCCCCTCCTCCTCCTTTCCTCGAGGCTATACATATTAAGCTCCTTAAGTCTCTCTTTATATGTCTTCCAGTGCAGACCCTGCACCATTTTAGTTCCCTCCTCTGGACAGCTTCCATCCTGTCTATGTTTTTATGGAGACTGGGTCTCCAGAACTGCACACAGTACTCAGATTGGGTCTGACCAGCTGTCTGTACAGAGGGATAATAACTTCCTGTTTTCTACTGGTGATGCCTCCTATGCATCCCAGTATCCCCAGCCCTCCTTGCTGCCCTCTCACATTGCTTGCCCACCTTTAGGTCATCTGATATGACTACCCCCAGGTCCCTTTCCATTTTTGTTGTTGTTAGTATCTCACCCCCCATTGTGTACTCCTCCCCTGGGTTTTTGTTTCCCAGGTGCATTACCTTGCACTTCCTAGCACTGAATCTAAGCTGCCATACATTTGACCATTCCTCTAACCTTGCCAAGTCCCTTCTCATCCTTTCCACCCCACCTTGTGCATCAACTCTGTTGCAGATCTTTGTGTCATCTGCAAAGAGACATACTTTTCCTTCCAGTCCCTCTGCAATGTTGCTTATAAAGACATTGAAGAGGACCAGTCTAATACTGAACCCTCACGGTACCCCACTAGTAACTCCCTTTCTTCAGAGTGGACTCATTTACTATTACCTCGTGTCCTATTCTCCAGCCAATTCTTTACCCAGGCTGTCATCTTGGGACCCACTCCCAGGCTGGCTAACATGTATATTAATCTTTTGTGTGGGACTGTGTTAAATGCCTTGCTAAAGTCTAGGTAGGCCATGTCCACAGCCCCTCCCTGATCTAATACTTTGGTCACCCAGTCAAAGAAATCTATCAGATTTGTCTGGCATGACCTTCCTGCTGTGAATCCATGCTGCCTTGGGTCCTGTGCCCCTCTGGCCTCTAGATACTGGACAATTCTTTCCTTCAGAAGTGATTCCATCATTTTCCTACCACTGAGGTTAAACTAACAGGTCTGTAGTTTCCTGCTTCTGCCTTGCTCCCACTTTTGTGAAGGGAATCACATCTGCCCTCCTCCAGTCCTCGGTACCACCACATCCTCCCATGATTTGTTAAAGAGGGTAGTCAGTGGTGTCACTAGTTCTACCCTTAGTTCTTTAGAATTCTGGGATGAATCCAATCAGGCCCCATTGCTTTGTCCACCTTCAGTTTTAAGAGTTCTTTCGAACCCTTTCTTCTGTAAATGGGCTGGTATCAACTTCTGTATCCAGAGTGTTTCTACTGTTTGTTTTAGGTACCTCCCTCTTCCCTTTGTAAATACTGAGCAAAAATACTTGTTTAGTATCTCTTCCTTTCACAGTCACCCTCTGCCCACCCTCCCTCCCTTTTATTAAGCCTCACTATCCCTCCCTTGGTCTTCCTTCGCCCTGATGTACCTATAAAAGGTTTTATCCCCTTCTTAACTGAGTTGGCTATCTTTCCTCGGTTTGGGCCTTGCTGTTCTGACTGCCTTCCCAGCTTCCTTTGCTTTAACTGATACAGTTCTCTGTCCTGCTCCTTCTGTGATTCTGTACTTCCTGAATGCTTTCTTTTTCTCTTGAACCTTCACTGCCATTTCCTTTGAGAACCACAGTGGTTTCTTACATCGTTTTGTTTTGTTTATTAGCTTCACACAAAGGCTTGTTACCTTGTGATGGCAGTTTTTATTATTCCCCATTGTTCTTCCACCCCTCCTTCCTGCCCATTTGCTAGTGCATTCCTTAGGCACTCACCCATTTTGGCAAAGTCAACCCTCCTAAAGTCCAGTACTTTTGCCTTTGTATGGCTTGACTCTATTGCTGTGTTTATTGTGAACCATACTGTTCGATGGTCGCTAGTTCCCAGATGGCTACCCACTTCTACATCTGTGATCCTCTTTTCATCTCCATTTGAGAGAACCAGGTCTAAGATTGCTCCCTCTCGAGTGGGCTCCAATACTAGTTGTCTAAGGCATGCCCCCTGTAGGGCATCTAGAATAACCCCACTCTTCGAAGTGGCTGGTACAACTGCACTCCAGTTAACATCTGGCATATTCAGATCACCCTTCAGCAATATCTCCCCTTTTTCTGCCATTCTAAGTATACTTTCTATCATTTCCTTGTCCATTTCCTCCCCCTGAGAAGGGGTCTGTATACAACCCCTGTGCAGATTGTGGTGCCATTGCCGATCTCCAAATTTACCCACAGTGCTTCTTCTCCTCCCTGTTTACCCTTTTGTTCTGTTGCTTGATTCCTCTCTCTTATGTAAAGAGCTACCTCCTCCTCTGTTACCCTCCCTGTCCCTCCTGTAGATAGTGTCTCCTGGTATATTTACGTCCCAGTCATGGTTTTGTGTGTACCATGTTTCTGTGACTGCCACAATATCCAGATGTTTCCTCCTCCATCAAGGCCACTAATTCAGGAAGCTTGTTACTTAGACTACAGGCATTGGTACTCATTGCTCTCCATTTTTTGATGGCTTTGCCTTCTGTTGCAGCATCCCCCACTGGCCTTTCTACCTCGGTCTTTTTCTCATTTAGTACCCTGTTTTGTAGGGAGAGGCTGGGATTTTCCTGCTGCTTATCAGTGCTCTCCTTTGACTAGTTTAAAAGCTTGCCAATGAAGCATTTAAACCGACTGCTCAAAAGAGTTGTTCCTTCCTGGACAGATGCAGACCATCCTGCCAGTATAGGCTGGTGTCCCTCCAGGTGCTCCACACCATTTTTTCAACCATTCATTAAACTGCATGGTGCAAAGTACCCTCGCCTCACTCATGCCATTGACAGGCAGCACCTCTGAGAAGGATACTGTGTGTGTGCTACTTGTCTTAGGCCCTTCCCACCCTACAAAGTCCTTCTGGACTAATCTAATCTCATGATGAGCCAAGTCATTTGTCCCTAGGTGGACAATGACATCCAGCTCAGACTCCATGCAGCTGTTCTCGTGATCCTGAGGATTAGCTTCCTTTCCTCCAAGCCATGGCACCAGGCAGGCACCTTACTTCAGTTTTCCTGCTCCCCCAGTTCTATCCCCAATAATTGAGTCCCCCACCAGGAGCTGCTTCCTTTCCTTGTGGTGTCCTCTGCCTCCTTCCTGTGGGCTTCCTGTGACAGTTGTCCTCAGCCTCCTTAGTCTCTTCTCATGGTGCATCCATAGGGGAGCTATGCTCCCCAGAATGGTGTATGGATTGTGGAGGAACAACTGACTGGGTGTGCCTCTGTTCCACCATCCTCACCCTCCCTGAGCCCACTGTGGTCCAACTGCTGTGCTTTCTTCGCAACCTCTGAGGTAGTGGTGGTGGCTCTGGTGCTCCCTGGATGGGGGAGGTTCCCTTCCTACCGTCCAGGGTGGCCTGGGGGAAGGTTCCCTTACTACTGTCCAGTGTGGCCTGAAGACGGGCAACTTCCTCCCTCAGGGCAGAGAGTTGTCTGCAAATAGGGCAGCATCTCAGCCTCCAGAAAGACTCCCGGAAGACTGCTGCCCCACAGCCATTACATTGCACTACTCCCCACATGTTTATCTACCTTTTGTGTGTGTGTGTGTGTGTGTGTGTGTGTGTGTATGTGATTGGTTCGTTATATAGAAATATATATATATTATACAATGTGTATGCTTATATTGTCAGTGCAGTGTGCTAGAGAGGATATGACAGTGATATGCACCTTGCACTCTTGAGGAAATGATGTCAGAACCCCAGGTATAAAGGAACTATTTCCAGGGTGGGTGGGGTGAGGGTGGGAAGGGTTGGGCCTAAACTGTGCCCTCACAAAACAATCAGCTAAAAGCTCTGACCCACCGCTGTGATGAGTGCCTTCCTGTCAGCAAGATGCCCCACACAACAATTTGACAGAGAAAATACCCTGCTAATCAAACAGAGAAAAATCCAGACATCCAAGTCAGGCACAGGTAAACCTCCCCAGCCCCAAAACAGCCTGGTGGTTTGTGCTCTGAAAGCAGTCAGCCCCAAAATAAGTTAGCTGTGCTTTAAACTCTTCCTGTACTGAAAATCATAAGAATTGGAACAAAAGTAAAGCTAGATCCACCTCCCTCTGTTGCTTGAAAGACTGTCTTTTCCTGATAATTCTAAGTTCCTTATTTCACCTTTCAGTTAGAAGTAGCCTCCACCTGCGGAATATCTGCTACAGACCAAAGACAATTGTAAGGTTCACCTCCTTCTGTTGTGAGCACAACTCGCTTTCTTGCAAATCCTATGTTCAGTATTGCAGCTTCCAGCCAGAAATAGTTTCACTTGAAGAATATTAGCATGTTTTATTTTATATAATTGCTGAGTTTCCCTTTCTTAGCCTCAGCAATTATATAAAATAAAATTAAGTTGGTGTGCGGTCCGGTCACAGACCATGGTTCGCAGTCACGTTCATCTTTTTTTTCATTTATTTACAAGTTTTTTAATTTTGCCGGGGAATTAAAAAAAAAAAAGAATGTTGTGGTAGGTTTAAAAAATAACTTACCGCCGAATCTGAGTGGCAGTTTACTGTTTCTTTGCTGTTCGGGGAGAAAGGAAGTGGAGAGGGGTCAACAACAAGTGGAGCGGGCGCCTGCACAGATTGAGGGAAGCTGTGCACATGTTTGCCATAATAAACACTCCTTTATTACAGCAAATTACACCACAGTTTCTATGGGAAAAAGGAGACCAGTAATTATAGACCAATAGCTGACAGTATGTGAACATCTGTATAGAGTTTTTGAATATAGCATTTGATATTCTGTTATGCTCACTATTCTCAATAAAAGCTTGATGAGTTTAAAAACATGAAACTAAATTCTGGCATGTATAGGAAAAGCTTTATCAGTAGAGAGGTGGTCATGCCATTATACAGATCCATTGTTAGACCTCACTTGGTATGCTATGTCCAGTTTTGGAGTTCACAGTACAGAACTGAGGTTGCTAGAACTAAAGCAATGCAACACAGGGCAATAAGACTGATTTGGAACTTACAGAGGAAGGAATATGATTTTAGATTAAGGGAGCTTGATCTATATTCAATGAGAGAGAGAGAGAGAGAGACAGGAGGTCTGATTTTAGTCTATAAAGCTTCACAGGACAGTGAATTACATAGTGTTTAGCTTTGTGTCCCAAATTAGTAGGTCCACATCTAAGAGGACACAAATATCAGTTGAACGGAGAACTGTTCAGAGCTGAAAGATGGGAACACTAGTTTTCACAAAGAGTGGTGAAAAAATTAAATGCACTGCCTGGTGAGGTGGTAGGCAGCAAGAATGAAGCAATCGTTAAGAATATATTAGATAAATATACGGGCAATATGCATCTGGCAAAACAGCTGTGATAGCAATGGGAATTCTAGAAGGGCCGAGCGCCTAATTTTGCCTGAAATACCTATGAATCTATGAACTTTTCCACTTCCCCACCAGGATGCATCTGGAAACAAGTTTTTACCAGCTCAGTATGTCTTTCCTGGTAAACTTTTGAAATAAATACATACATATATAAGAACATAAATAAATGTGCTGCTTATGTACAGTACATCATGGAGAGTCAGCAGTCTGCAGTACTGTGCTTCCAGTGGTGTGTATATGTAAATTGAGTAACCTCTGAAGACTCGTAGAACATGGATGCAAGAAACATATTCAGCATTGACCAATGCTTGTTATAATTACTGGTTTAATCACACTGCACTGCTCTTTTGTGCGCCAGCAGACCTGAAAGTAACTTTTCTTTAAGCTGTACATGCCGAAAATCCTATAATACACAGTTGTGATGTCACAATAGTGACTGACACGCATTATGGTGCATTAACCATGGACATAAGTGAACAGCCAATGAAATGGTCAGACTGGCAGTTTACCACCGGTGTAAATCCACTGAAAACCAATGGCTGTTGATGAGCAAATAATCCAACTCCTAGTCCAAATCATCTGCAGCATAGGAATAAATACAATAAAAATAAAAAAGCAATCTCTTTAAAAGTTTAATTTTATCATAGTATCCATATCCAGCCATGGTAAATTCCCCGAAAACCCACACCCTGTTGTGGCTTATTGTTAAATAATAGCTCATCTGGGTAGGTTGAAGCACAAAGCAAAGCCGAGTGCTTCCACCACCCAAGAAGGGCCATTACTCCACCATAACATACCCTCTGGACTGCCTTATTGTGATTATGAACTAGATCCTTTTTAGTAAATTGGATGTATTTTTTAAACATAATGTATTTGTGATGAGCTACTTTCAGCTGGGCTGTTGTGCTGAGATAATGGCCCAACTGAAAGTACCCTATGGGTAATCAGGAGTCAGCATTCTTTTTACCTATTTAACAATAAGGAATAAGAACTAGTTTGGAATACCACACTACTCTGTAGTTAATGGAAACACTCAATATGGGCAGTTCTATTGCTCTTGTAAACTGATGAAGACAGAAAATCTGCTTCTTTGCTCATGTTTGTATGTTCGTATGTTTGTATTTTCATTCTCTTTTTTTAGGGTGTTGAGGTTTTGCTGTGATGACCAAGAAGTATTAATTGATTTTCAGCTAATAAGATTGCTGATTTCCAGGCCATAGTAGGTTTATAATGTAACCTAGCAAGCACTTGGAACTCCCGAAAAACAAACGCCTCCCAGTTGGACATGAAACTCCTGAATAAATGCTGCCTAGGTGGACTTGAAATTCCTGTATAGATAATTCACAGGTGGACTTGGAACTCATGAATGAATGCTGACCAGATGGACTTGGAACTCCTGTATAAATAACTCCGAGGTGGACTTGAAACTCCCAAATTAAGGCTGTCCAGGTGCTCAACTAGCTGAGATATTACCTATCATATCTGGTTTGTATGAACTCCCTGCGACCTCCTGTTTGGCTTAAAAGTAGCCACTACTGTCAATAGCCAGTAACTACTTTAAAAGTTCCATTCAGAAAACTTGTTGGACAGATGTCTCCCCCTGTCAAGTTCTCATCTTACATTAGGAAAAGTTAGAAAAACGAAAGCAGATCACTAGGAGGATGTAGGCAAACACAACATTAAGGACAGCGGAACTTGGATCAATGAAAATGATGATATCATTTTTAAAGTACATTAGGGAAAAAAAACAATAGCACGGAAAGGATAAAGAAAGGTGTAGAGAATGTAGAAAAGGATGAGGGGAAGTGAACATACTGAATGAATACTGTAGTTCTGTGTTTACCATGTGTTTATCATGGAAGCTGCATAGCTAATACCGTCCAGTAGGATGAAATATGAGGCGGCAGCTAGTCACAAGACAGAGATGGGATATATATCTGAAGAGGCAGTACTAAAGAAGCATTGGGATCTAAAGATACACAAGTCCCTGGGCCACATGGGATGCACCCACAGGTGCTGAAGGAGTCAGTGAAGATCCTGGCAGCACCCCTGGCAGACCTATTTAATAAATCACTTGCAAAGGGCATGGTGTCGATGGAAGATGGCAACCATTGTCCCCCTGGTTAAGAGTGGAGGCAGGGAGAAACTGAGAAATTATAGGCCACTGAGACTGCCTTCTATAGTAGGTAGTCCATTAGAGCAATTACAAAGGAATGGATAGCTGAATTCCTGGAAGAAAAATGACTTATGGACAGAAACCAACGTGGATTCATGAGAGGCAGGTTGTTGGTAGTGTGAGGCTCAGCTGGTTGCACATTCACCTCTGAAGCTGGAAGAGTGGAAGGTGGTGGGTTCTAGTCCCACACCAGAAACTGGGGTAAAACCAGTACTGGCTCTGTAGTGCAGCATGAGGGAGGTACTGCACTCCTGAGGTACGCTTCAATGAGACATTAAACAGATGTCCTGTCTGCCTGTTCTGTTGGTTGTTCAGGTGGACATTAAAGATCCCATGGCACTTCTCAAAAACAGTAGTGGACTTTTCTTGGTGTCCTGACTAGATTTTCCCCATTTACCGAAAATTCATGAGACGCAGGTCATGTGAAATGAAATTTTCATTTCAGTAACACAAATGGGTGATAGAGGCCAGGCATTCAACATCCTGTACCTGAATTTCAGCAAGGCCCATGATTTAGTGCCACATAGACGACAGTGAAGAAAACAGGGGAACTTTGGACAAGGGTAGGGGTTAATTAGAAGAATTAGGAATTGTTTGACGGCTAGGACAGAGAGTGGTCCTGAATGAAAAGTTCTCTGATGCCAGGGAGGTACTAAATAGTGGTGGGGGGGCGTCGGGGGTATGTGATACGGACACTGCTGATATAGGTGTGCGGATGGAGGGGACAATGAATCTGTCTGCAGAAGACCTAAAATTATGCTGGAGAGGGGTTACGAAGGACAGAATCAGCAGCATAAAAAGGGATGTAGAGAAGCGGTAAAGTGGTCTAGTATTTGGGCACTGATATTAAGTGCCAAAAAGGTAAGGTAATACACATTGGTAGCAGAAATCCATATATGGATTATTGTGCCAGTGGAGTAAAGGTGAGCACTCATGGGAGGAAAGGAACCTGGGGGTTGATAATTTGAAATACAGTAGTCTAAAACCTCCTCATAAGGCAGTAGTTTTTGCAGTAGTGATTTTTCTCACCTTGGCCCCATGCTGCCCTCTGGACACTGGACATCCCAGCCCTGTGCCCCCAACTTACCTCCAGGACTGACCTTTGTGCCAGTTCTGTGTGGCTAGAATGCTCATTGGGGTGCAGGGCTACCAGGAGGTCAAGTTCAGAGGCTGCTTAGGAAACCGTTTTCCCATTTTCTTGCTGAGGGGTGGCTTGAAGTCTACACGCATGCTTCCATAAGTGGAGCATTTGCATTCGGCACTCCTTCCACCCCATGCTGATGGTGCCGACTGCCTTGCCTCAGCCAATGCTAGAGGCCAAGTGAACGCTAAGCACTAAAACCCTCCCTCCCTTCCTGGGAGAGGAAAGCAGTCCTTTGGATGCTCTGTCTTCTTCCTTCCCAGCCAACTCTTAGCGATTCAAGTCTGCTCCTGAACTCAGGTTGTCAGCGTGGCACAACGTGTGGCATCCAGCCCCTAAACCCTCAATGCCACTGGGCTGGCAACTTCACAATGCAGTAAAGTGTCTGGGAATGTAATCCACCTGTCCCAGATAGGGGTTACTAGTGACCATAAATGTTAACATTTTTGTGCTTATGGTATTTTTCACTCAAAGGGTTAGGTAAGCCCAGTGTTTCAGAAATGTCCTTGAAAAGTTTACTGAGGTTATTTTAGGTTAGGTATGGATGTCTGACACTCATAATTCTGTCAGACGCTAACCTGACACCTTAATCCCGACATTTAAAATGCTGACAAGCACATGAGACTGACTTGCCGAAATCCTGACTTTCGTCAACCCGCCTCCTGACTTTACAGCAGCATTACTGATGTGCATTTTACCGATTACTCTCAGTATATCTCAGTCATCACTAAACAGTATGAGACATTTAAAAAAGAGAATGCTCATTATTTACAGCTTACCATCAGAAACGCGTCTTCGTACTACTTGCAGATTGGAAACCTTATTTATTTGCATGTGTTTACCGGTGAGCGCACTAGACAGCCAATTGCCTATTTTCAGGCACGACCCGAGGCTACAGCAATGAACAAGACATGAACATCAGGCATACAGGTATAAACAGGGTTAACATACATTAGGTTCAGGCAACATGAAAATCATACTAATAGGGTACATAGATTAAGGCACTTTAGAGACATCCATAAGGTACAATAGTTGAGGTACATAGATCACATTTGACCGAAAGCACAACGAGTGGAAATCAACTGTGAGGTAGCATGGATAACTATGTGTTGGCATCCAGCCGAGTATAGGAAAAAATAGGCGATGGTAGACTCAACGATCTAGGAAGAATACCATGGTGTATGGGCAGCACGATAAGTCAAAACGGGTAAGAGGAGAATCAGGTAGATTACCATCCAGGACCAGTCACTACAGGGTAATAGAGCACCCGGGGTACGACAGGAGACACAGGAGAGTCCAGCGGGCAAAGTGCTGGTTTTAGCCACAGACAGGCCACCCAGAGGTAGGTACCAGGAGAAGCAATTCAGGCACAGAGACACGTGTCGGCTGATTTCAGGAAGCCCCATAGGGAGGTTCTGAAGTGGGAAAGTGATGGGGAGGTGCGAGTGCAGGCTGGCAGGGAGTTCCACAGCTTCGGTGCGAAGGCAGGGAAGGCCTGGTCACCTATACGAGTGCAGGTTTTAGGAACCAGGAGGACCTGAGAGTCACTGGATCTTAGGTGGTGGTGGGGAGCGGCAGGTGTGAGGGACAGGGCAAGTGCAGAAGGGTGGTGGACGGATGATGTTGTCTAAGAAGTTGCCAAGGGTGAAGGTGCATTAAAGGCATTAAAGAACTTAATTGTTCTGCACAAACAAAGGCAATCAGTGAAGGACCCCCCCGCCACACACACACACACACACACACAAAAAAGGGTCCCAAAGAAAGTAATGCTTACTAGGACTGGGAGAACTCAGTGAAGTTCTGACCCTTATTAAATAAGAACCGAACACGGTGAAGTTCTGATTTATCCTGACTAGTTCTGATTTATTGACAAATACTTGAAAAATGCAAACACACATAAAAGTGGCTAAGTCGGTCACATTGGACACGGAGCCCAAATGAATTAATTTAATGGAGTATTTGTATAAAATGAATATAAAACTCTAAATAAAAAAGCAATCACATACTACTAGCCTCTTCATGGCTGGCCTATAATGGTGGGGTGGCATATCCTGCTCGCTCCGTGACATGAGTGTGCTGGGAGAGACAGACAGATGCAAATACCTATATCATAGCACCACCAAGCACTGCAGGCACTGCCAGGCAGGTAAGATTTTTTTTTTTTTAATTAATGGTGCTGTGTGGGTATTATTTTGGTGGATGTTCCAGTTAGAGCCAAACAGGCCAAATAAATGGATATGAATGATCAAATGAGCAGCACTAAGGGAGCCTACCCATGTGAATGATGCAACTGCTTCACATGCCCCGGTGTACTGTGGTACAGTGCTCCCTCGCTATAACGAATGAGTCAGGAGCCAAGTCCTTCATTCACTATAGCGGCGTGTTCGTTATATCGAGGAGGCAAAAAAAAAATAATTACCATCCAGTAAAACACCAGTTTGATTTAGTAAATTCACTTTTATTCATTATTGAGTTTAGTTTAAAAAGTAAAACAATAATTAAATGCAGGTTCATTCATAATCAGCAGTTGATGTTTCTATAAACCGTAATCTTAGACTGTTTAAATTTTTTGGCCGCAATGTCTCTCATATGCGATATTATGTTTCTAAGCTGCAATACCTTCATTGGATCACTGTCCTGTGACTGCAAATAGTGGAGCCCAGCTTCCATCCCCCATATCGCCACCGCATAACTAGGTACTGTGACTTCTTCCGTGTCTTCATCCTCAGAGCAATCGTTACTCTGCTCGACATGCTTCACCGCACTGACTATCTCAGAGTCTGCAATCGACTCTGACGTCTGCACTTCATCATCGACGGACAGCCAGTCATCGATGGCTGAGGGATCAGGTGTGTCCAGCAAGCTCAACTCAGTTGCAAGAGCAGCTATCTCAGGTGTGTCATCTTCAGCATTTTCTTGGGTGTTTTCAGGGTCGCAAAGCTGTTCTCCGAATGCTGTCCCCAGTGTGGCTTACCAGCAGTGGGTAATGGTAAAGTGTGTAACTTTTTCCCCACGCTTCTCCTACAATTGTTACCACATCTCTTAGGTTCAGATTTTTTAAGAATGAACACACTTCGGTACCCTCAGCAACCAAATCAGTAAGCAATCGCTTACGATAATGATTTTTAAATGTTGCGATAATGCCACCATCTAGTGGCTGAATTTTGGAGGCTGTATTCTTTGGGAGAAAGCTTTATTCTCCCATTTCTGATTCTGGGGGCGTGAGCTGGGCACTGATCCAGCAACGAGAATGCTTTGCCAGGGAGATTTTGTTGTCTTAAATGACTTCGGACCGATACAAATGACTCCGCAAACCACTTGCGGAAGATGTCCGAAGTCATCCAAGCATTTCTACTATGCGCATAGGTCACAGGCAGGGATGCCATCGAGACATGATGGAAACATCTTGGGTTGGCGTACTTCCCAATACACAAGGGCAGCAGTTTGTGGGTTCCTGTTGCGTTTGTACAGAACATGTAGGTTACCCTGTCCTTTGCAACCTTGAACTCCTTGGATGCGTTGAGTTCATTCTTACTAGCCAGTGTCACGTCAGGGAGACATCTCCAGAACAGGCCAGTCTCATCGCAGTTGTACACCTGTTCTGGAGTGTACCCACCCTTGACCAAAATGTCTTGCAACTTTGGTAGAAATGACTGGATCTGCTGCATCGCCACAAGGCCTTGCCTCTCTGTAATGCACACACAGTGAATTCCATGCCTCCACTGGAATCACCAAAGCCAGCCTGATGATGATTTGAAATTGTACTCTCGCCATGAATATCTTTGGCGAACTGCTCTGCTTCCTGCTCTTCGCAATAGAGCTCGGACAGTGGTACCCATTACGAGTGCACTGCTGCTCAAACCAAAGCTGTTGATTGGTCAATTTCACCTCGTCAGGACGCCTTAACTTTTTGAGCCATCCCCTGGTCTCTGAGCACTCATCAGCAAATGCTCGGAGGGCATTCCTCTAAGCCTGGCCAGTACATATGTGGATTTTGAATAACCACTCTCAAAAGACAAACTTAGTCAAGCTTTCACCACCTTCAGGCGGTTCAGAATTGCCACCTTAGTTTCGACCGTGTAGCAGGATCGCTTCATTTTGCATGCCATACAGCTGCAGGATGCTGGCACTGTTTTATAGGCAGTGTGTAATTGATAATTGTAGTTAATTGCTGACGCATCTATCAATTAGAGAAACTGGATCGGGAGCTATCACCCTAATTCGTAATAAGCGGGATTTCGCTATAGCGACGTTCGTTATAGCGAGGGAGCACTGTATATGGTACACTACCTGATCCAAGAGGTGGTAATGTTTTCTAGTACTACGACTACTTCTACTGAATCTAATCAACATGCTGAATCCTTAAAGAAGAAAAACGAAAGACATAGTGATCACCACCACCCAGGCAGGCAGCCAGTCACACATCACATCAGTCAAGTGCAGTGTTGTCATAAAAAAAGTTTGCCACTGCCACTTTAAGACCTGATGACAGACACACAACACAATTACATCTTTCCTAGTTCCACTATTGCTGCCAGCCACCGCCAAGTAATTTAAAGGCTACCTAAACACAAATGTTATGGGCATACTGTTCAAAAACCCTCCGTGGAAGCAGGCAGACAGGGAGGTTGTGAATCCTATAAGCAGTTACCTTAAAATGATAAGTTTTAGACTGTTTAGCGATTTTTCTTAATGCGAAACCAGGAAACATTTTCACCACCGCGCCCGATCGGAGGCTAAGACTGCTGGAATGTCAAATGCATGATGTTGTCTTTAGCAAGTCAGGACGCTCCAGTATTGAGTCCCTATGGAGCCTTATGTTCTGTGTGTAAAATTAGCAGCATATGTGTACTTTGAGATCTTTATCGCTATGTAATATGAACTGCTTAGCAGAGGAGCACCATTCAATGAACTATGCATAATGGTGAACTTCACTGAGTTGTTCAAGTGGAGGAACAGTTCCGCTGCTGGGGACACAATCTAAAGCTGAAAGGGGGGAGGGAGTTAAAAAAGACATTGGAAAGTATTTTTCACAGAGCGCTTGGTGGGTGGATGGATGGGTGGAAAGAAGGGACAGTATACCCAGTAATATGATAAATGCTGGGACTATAGCTGGGCTCAGAACACAATAGCACACCTTTATTGGGGTGACTAGGAACACGAGGGTGGTAGAAGTCAAGGAAATTTCTCAGGGGAAGACTCTGATTCAGAGTAATACATCACAGGGCATCAGGACTGACTTGATGGACTTGTGGTCTTTTCCTGTCCTTATTCTTCTGTTTCTGTGTTTCTACCTATCGGAATTATTCACCTGAGGTTCTATGTCAGGAACTGCTAATGCTCCCCCTAACAGCACAGTGGAGACTTTGGAAAACAATACAGTATTTAGAGAGAATGCCACTTTAATTCAGCTATTTCTTGTGATTACCTTCCTCTTATTCTGTATTACGGAGGGCATTTGCATGAAAACAGAATTTCTGTTACTTAGTCATTATCTGCTCTGGCTGCTTATCTACAAGTTAAATCATAATTCTTTTGACATCATAATCATTTCTTCAACATCCTGCTGTGATGTCACAAACAGAGGATTATGATGTCACTTGTAGACAGGCAGCAAGAGCCGAGTCCCTCTTTCACGTCATCAGAATAATCAATTTTAGGGTCCCCAGGAGGTCTAGTGAGTTAGCATGGTGGGTGGGGAATCACAGAATCAACCAGATATAAACATTTATATCACAAAAAGTAAGTAGCAGAAAAACTATATTTTATATGGCAAAATTCTTAATCGGAACCTCCAGGTTTCAGCACATTAGTTTTGGGTACATGAGCATTCCCTTTAAAGAGCGTGAACTTGTCAAGGGACCCTGGCCTCTCCTCATAACTCTAATCATTATGGTGGCCCTATCTGGCACTGTCTTCCTACCCGTGTCCTTTTTATTCTGAGGACATTAAAACTGCATGCAGTCTTCAAGGTGAGGCCAGACCACAGCCCTTACCTATTAGTCTTGTCCCTTCAGGATAGCCTGTACCCATCTATCCTGGTGTCCCAGTCATTTTCTTCCCCAGTCGGCATCATATTTAAAGTGAGAGGGGGCAGCAAATTTGTAACCTACTGGGGTGCCATCATAAGGCTGAGGTTGCAGACCAGTCCTGTTTCTGAAGCAGAAAGCAGGGGGTGCTTTTCTACAAGAGGGTCCGTGGCTCCTTGTTCTATGCTTCCTTTTTTAACTTCATGGTAACCCCCCAATCAATGGGGGGCTCCCAAAAAGTCTTCCACAAGCTTGCCTAATTGCTCGCTGCCTGGCTGGTGTTCGCGCCTTAGCCATTTAAATGTGTTAGCAATGAGTGCCTGTGTGGCCTCTGTGTACTGTCGCTTAAGGGCTGCCTGTGTGCAGTAATAATTAATCTGGGAGGGGACTGAGTGTTTCCATGCTCGGGTCCCTCAGGCTGCCTGCTATTGTTCCGTTCCGCCATCGCTAGTTGTGCAGAAAGAGTTCTGTGGGAGGATGAAACTAATTGCTGGTAATCAGTTAGAGTAGTAGTGATAATGTAGTTTGTTCTAACCTGCCTTCTTTGCAGTGAGGACTGTTCTGTTTAGCTCCACCATTCTGGTCCTGAACTGCCAAATTGGACCAATCAGTATTTGGGGACTCTAAATGGAGTTTTCAGAGGGGCTGCATGGACCCAAACCCATGGGATTTGTAGTTCTGGACTGTTGGCTTTTGCTACTGAAAGGGGAGTTTCATGTGATTGACAGTTGTGTTGGCCAACTGAACCGCTTGGTTCTGGGAGAATACCATGAGCTGTCTGCGGAAAGCCAGATTTGAGTTGGGAGTTGAAAGAGAAGCAGCTCGTGATAGCTGAGCAGTAAAGTGCGAGTCGAGTGGAGAACTGTGGAGAGGCCTAATTTAAGGCCTGCACGATGCTGTAACCCCTGAGAGAAGAGACAGAGAGAATTGTTTCAGACTCAATTCGAGCTGTGTGCTTTAGGCAATCTACTAAATTGAGACCAGGCTTAACCTGTAGAAGACCAAGATTTTGCTGAACGCGATCGGCCTATCAGGAACTCCAGCTACTCTTGAGCTCCTGGTTTGAGGAGTGACTTCATGATCGACCTAGGAGCAGTTGCCTGGTACAGTGGCACCTCCTTACATATAAATGCTGTGTACTGAATGGGGTCACGGTTTAAGTCCCTTTGTGTGAACTGTGCGCTGACTGCTGGAAGCTGTACCCAGCACAGAACGGACTAAATCCACTGTTAGCTCCATGCAGCTGGGCCTTGCCACGGGCCCTGTCAGATCACCATGCTGCACAGAGAAGAGCCATCGATGAGAGACCTGCCTGGGGAGCATTCCCTTCTCCACGCCTGAACAGAAAAAGACACCTTGACGGATCGTGTGGGTCCTGCTTCTCCTGGCACTCCAGAGAGTTCATTTGCTGTCTCAATTTCGTCCATCCTGTGTCCAGTCTTGGGTACAGTGAGTAATAGCCAGGGTAGCTCCTGCAACAGATAGCTAAATCAAAAGTGTCACCTGATTGTCTTATCTTTTTTTCATGAACTGAGCCCTCCGGCTCTGATTACAAATATTGTGTTGTGCAAAGTGTGTTTTTCCACCACAGGGCCCCTACCAGCTACAATGCCGCCTACCCCAGGCACGGTCCTTGCTAGCCCACCCCCATTCACCTGGGTACCCAGAAGTGTGACTGTGCTAGGGACTCTGACTGCTTGCATAACTGTGTGATTGTTAGGAAAGTAAGCTAATTAACCTGATTGCCCCATCCTTGTTCAAACCCCTGAATTAATCAGATCTACTTTTTCTGCCTTTCAAACAGTCTGTGGATCCTGTTTATGCCTGAGGTATTGTGTTGCATGCCATTTGCTCTGCTTAACCTTGTTTTACAGGGGTCCCCAGGGTTGAGTTGGAGAAACAAATCCTGGTGGTGAGTGCCAAAGGTTTGGACACGGGTAAAGCATATCAGGGTACTGTGAGGGTCATTGTTGTATTCTGTGTGGGCCACTTGCAGGAACCGAAGGGGGTTACAGTGTCCCAGAGGGCTGTGCCCAAACTAGTATGACCACTGTTAACCCTGACTTCTGGGTGTAGGTACCCGTTTCAGAACTCAGGCCCCTCAACCTACTGGTTGCCCAGCAGGCAGGGGTAGTAGCCCTTGGGGTAGTGCCAACTAGGGGTTACAATAATTTTTATTCCAGAAGAAACATTTTACGCAAGAACAAGCACAATTATATTAAAATAACAAACAATAAAATCAATCTAATTAAAAGCTAATAACATCTGCAAAATTGTTGCAAAGCACAACAGAAGAGGGCACTCCTCCCCAAAACAAATAAGTCAAATGTACTCAATGAGCTTTTGTGCGAACCTCTTTATTCCATAATCACATGGTGAGATACTGGAGTGTTTGTTTTAACCAGAAGGGACACACTAAGCTGAAGCTTGTTTTCAGGTGCGACCTGGGAGCACAAGAAAGTTAAGTGACTTGCTCAGGGTCACAGTATGCAAGTGGGGGCTGTGGGATTCAAACTCAGGTCTCCAGGTTTGCAGCTCAGAGCCTTAAACCACTGTGTTGAAGAAAATTTGAAACAAAAAGAATAATAATCAGATCAGTTTATCTTACGTGGGTCATTTGAGCAGAATAGGATCTCAGTTATTAATTTTGTTAAATACTCTTAAGAATGCATTCCAGATTTGATAACAGTCGATAATTTACCAATTATTAAAGAGCTGATGTGCTCATTAGATATTAATCTTATCATGGTATAAGCCACCCCATCTTGGGGCTTACTTGTTTGGGCTAAGGCCCGCTTATGCCCCGCTGTCCTTGTTTCTGCCTCTGGTCCCCTGGACTGCTGCATCAAGACTGGAGGGCTTTACTCAGGAGCCCTGGTGGGATTCAGACAAGGACTCCCTACCCAATCTTAGTGGTAGGTAGCCGCGCCTAAAGTCCTTTTGTTCCTTGGCCCCATAAGGAAAGTGGGGCCAAGGTCCAGCCATTTGCGCCTGTATGCCAGGGGGAAAGTACTGTTGCCCCTAGGTTAGGGGGGTTTCAGGTCCAGCAGGTGCCGTAAACTAATATGGTGTGCAGTGATGTGAGCGAAGTTATACTGAGTATCTCAATTGCATGCGACCCAATATAACCGCTCTGCACTAAGAGCCGAGTGACAAAGAACACCGTGGAGTACATTAGAGCTAGTGTAGCAGTGAGCTGCACTCACTGGGAAAGAATACAGGGATTTGTTTAGTCAAGCCCTGACAAGCTAGCCATTTGGTGTAGTGGCGTAAGCCACCACCCCTGCAGCTGCTGGATCTGGGTTCAGGTCTGGGTCATCTGTACTAGAACATTTTTATGTTTGCGTGCATGCACAAGAAACATATTGTGACAGCTTGCTGGAGAAGCAGGTTGTGGAGGTGCAGCAGTGTTGTGGCCAGTGCTGGCACTGCTTTTTGGGGCTCATCTGTGTGTCACCAATGAAGCAGCATGCTGGCTGTAACAGTAGTCTGCAAGTGTGCCACCAACTTGAAACGATTTCGCCACTACAATGAGGGAAGCCCCCTCATTGCAGGGCGTGCCTTGCCTAGTGTAAGATTTCAATAAACATAGCGGCGGCTGTCGTCGTCTCCCTCTCACAGTCCCGCAAAAGCTGACTTTGGGGGTGCCCAATCCCCCTGTTGGCATGCCCCCTCCCTAGTTCATTTGCCGATGGGGAAGCCCAATTCCCACTGGCATGATGTCCCTGATCTTTGTCTGCCGAGGGGGTGCCTAATCCCTCGCATCATCATGCCCCCAACCCAAACATAGACCTTTTTTCTTTGCTGATGGGGTGTCCAATCCCCATCAGCTGCAGTCCCTCTCAAAACATTCAGGTGGCACACTGGGAGCCCACCCCAGTGTGCCAAATGTCCCTGCAAAAAGGATGCCTTCCTGCAAAGTTTTTTTTTTTTATAACCCTGTAAACAAGAAAATGGTCCCTTGTTGTCTGTGGTGCCCCACCCCAACCCGCACCCACCCTCTACACACCCCACCTCCCTCACCCATTACTTAACTCCAGAGCCCGCGCGATCTTCGTGGAACGGGAACACATCTGCACTCTTCAAAGCCGACTGTGAACTAAAAAGAAATGCCAGTAAGCTGTATAATGGCATCAATTGGGGGGTTCACCTTAGGTGGATATTCCGGATATTTTTACAACTTTTGGCACCAAATTTTCAACATGGGGTTCTTAGGACCCCACCTCATGAATCTCAGTCACTGTCATGTCATTATTCGTCCCTAAAGGTGATTTTGCACGGTCACTCGTGGAATCACCTTCTGAACTGATTAATGAAATGACAGTGTCACTGTTCATGAGGTGGGCTCCTAAAAGCCAATGTTGCAAATCTGGCAAAAAATTCCAAAATGACTGTGTTACGAAGGCAGCATTGCACAGTTTCCACGCATGCTCATAACGCCAAGAATTTTAATATTTTCACTCAGGTTTTCAACATTGCCATTTTTCCACACCTCCATATGAACAGTACAGTTATCATTTTTCACATCCTGCCCAAAATATGTTTTCGGACATCTGGTGCACAATGGCGTGGTTGCTGTGCTAAATCAATGTTCGGGACAGATTAAGAAAATCACAGTGACAGTGTTCATAAGGAGAGGTCCCAAAAAGCCCATGTTGCAAATCTGGTAAACAAATTCCAAAAAATGACTGTGTTACCAGCGTGCATTGCTCAGTTTTTACGCATGCTCGAAACTTCCCCAATTTTTTATATTTTTACTCCTCATTTTCAACATTGCCATTTTTGCACACTGTCTTATGAACAGTACAGTTGTCATTTTTCACATCCTGCCCGAAACATATTATCACACCTGTGGCACACAATGGGCGTGGTAGCTGTGCAGAATCAATGTTTGGGACAGATTAAGAAAATCACAGTGCCACTATTCATAAGCGTAGGTCCAAAAATGCCTGTGTTGAAAATCTGGTGTGAAAAATCCCCAAAATAATTGCATTACGGGTGTGCGTTGCGTAGTTTCTATGCACGCTTGTGACTTCACCAATTTTTTTATATTTTCACCCCACATTTTCAATATTACCATTTTTTTAAACCTCCTCATGAACAGTACAGCTGTCATTTTTCACATCATGTTCGAAATGTGTTTTCACACCTGTGGCGCCAATTGGCAGTCACTATATAAAATCACCTTTCCGCTAACAAACTGATAGTGTCACTGTTCATGCGGTGAGGTCACAAAAAGTCCATGTTGAAAACTTGGAGTGAAAATACCAAGAAATACCCAGGGTGTTAGGGTTTCCGACCACAACACCCTACCCTGTAGGGACTGACAGACATCAGGGTGTGACTTGGGATTGTCGACAGTAATCCTCACACCATTCCATTTCCCCACCCTGCAGCTAGTAACAGGCATCAAGGTGTGCCTTGGACCCTTGGCCCCAAAGTTCATCCCATTCTCCTATACTGCACCCATTTCAGTGCATTTCTTATGGAATGGGGTGAGTGTGAAGCTCTAACACCCCAAGGCAAACCTCGAAACTTGTCGGTGTCTGCAGGGTAGGGTGAGGCGAAATGGCGTGAGCATTATAGGTGACGACCCAAAGGCACACCTCAATGCCTGTTCATCTCAGCAAGGAGGGAGGTTGGCGCCACTCAATACTTCACTGTCATTCCTATTCTGCGCCTAACTCCTGCACTTCCAATGCTAATGTCAACAAGCAAACATTCGGGCGTTGACAAATGCTTGTTTTTAATGTGTTTTATTTTCCCCTGCCCACAACCCCCTGGAGTTGATTTATATTAATTTTGGGGATGCACTGGGTAAGTCAGCAACTACCACTGTTTGCTGCGGTCGCTGTGATATTGCTAGCACTTTTGACTAGGCAGTTTTTTAGTCGCTCTTTTTGGTCGGCGACTTTAAAAACTCACCCTTATGACAAAAAAAAAAAAACATGGCTGCGCATGCAGTAGCAACACATGCATGGCCTTAAGCTTAAAGCAGTCACAGCTCTCTTGAATGTATTTGGCCATGCAGCCATAAAATAAAACAATTCCCAGCTCCAGGGCAAGCTGAAGAGTAGGGATTTATGTGTTGGATCTCCCATTCCTCAAATAAGGAGGGACCAGGAACTGTATGAGTGAGGTGCGACGCCACCAGAACTTCAGGATGGTGCAAATGGGCACCTCCTCTTTTGGAGTCCTGACAATCAAACAAGGCTCCTGCCAGGCTAATTGAGAAATTCCTGGCCCCATCTAGCAAAGCAGGGCCAGGGCATAGTGTTACTAGTCCCTGAATTGGCTCAATATAAATGTTATAAACTGCCAAAGGAAGGGAGCAGTGAACAAACATGATGGCCCCCGCCATTCTCCTTGCCGCCAAGGGTTATAGAAAATGTTAGAGGCACCCTCCAGCTGCCCGGAAAATTTGAGCCAATCTGGTTGGGAGTTTGGGGAGTGTCTATAAACAGGCTGTGCCCTAGATTCTGGGTGGGAGTTCAGCCAAGAACCAAGGGAATTGGGGAGTGTCTATAAAACAGGCAGTGCCCTAGATTCTGGGTGGAGTTCAGCCAAGAACCAAGGGAGACAGACTGTGTGAGGAGGCTGCGCCACAGGCTAACAGTGGTGCATAAAGGTCCCTCCTACCCCAGAAAAACCCTTGAAGCAGAGTGACTGCTAGCCCAGCTTCTCAGCTGGGAATTTGAACTGGACTGTTCACTTGTTTTCCCACTGGGGATTTATTCTGAACTGCGGTTCCACAATTTCCAACCTGCAAACTATTCAAACCGTTGTCCCTCCAGTAAAGTTGCTTGGAATTTTGAACCATTTGCCCCAGCTGGAAGGGCACTTCACTTGGCTGGATAGAAACTGAAACTGAAGCTGAACTGTGTTTAAGTTCCAGCACAACCTTGGTATTTAGCTGGACGTCCAAAGTGACAACCAGCCTGCCAGATACCCTGCACAGATGCCGAAAGGCCCGGTGGGGCGAAGATGACAAAAGGCCGAGGAAGCGAAGATGACGAAAGGCCAGGGGGGCAAAGATGAGAAGGCCTGAGGAGGAAAATAACAAAAGGCCCTAGGGTAAAGCTGATGAAAGAGCCCTCATGCGTGAGGGGAACTGTGCCTGTTTCAAAGTTCCAGCCAGCATCTTTTGCTTCTGGAGAGACTGCCAGCTGCACTCCGAGTGGTACTACCAATCCAAAGCATACCTCAGCACCCCCTGAGACTGCCAACAAATGGTGACTACCTCCGGGCTGTGGCCTTGAGGAGTTTTCAACCAAGCAGTTAGATAATCCAAGGGGTGAAGTCCTGGGCAAGACTTAGTTAGCTACATAATTGCCAAGCAAAATCTGAAAGCACTATGTGGGTTATCCTCTTGAAATCCCATTGGGGACCTTTTTGCCAAGTTTCCTCCTGTTCACATTAAAACTGTGGTTCCTCTGCATCTCAACATACAACAACTCTGCATAATCTGGTGGCTAAGTAACCCGGTGAGATCACCATCGAGGACAGTAACAATACTTACAGTTGTGGGGTGGGGAGTCATTTGCACCTGCTGGGGTAGTATGGGGACTGTGTGGGTGACAGCTGTTAGAAAACTGTTTGTTTCATACTTTTGCTTCCCCTTTACCCCTTCTCTTTAATAAATCTACAGTTATTTCACACATTATAATCATTGTTCATGGTTATTGCTTTGTGTGTATTACTATTGTGTGGGGAAAAACTTTGTATGGGAGTGAAAATAATATTTGTTCCTGGGGAGAGGTTAGGGCCACATTGGGTAGCCATTATATACCCCTGCCCCAGGTGGAGGCACCAAAGCCTGTTCCTGGCATTCAATTTAAGTACTGTACCCAAAAGAACCTAGGCTGACCTCAAGATAGGTCGTGTGGAGGGGTCAACGGATGTGCATGACAGATAGACTCCCCTTACCACAGCACCTTGCCACTCCTGTACAGATGGGACTTGAGAATCCTTCCATCTTCAATTTTTTTTTCATCATTTTATCGATGTACCTAATTAAACACTAATGATACTGTACTTCACGCAGGATAAAGATCATTGGATTGTATGGAAGGTTCTAAGCTTCCTGTCAGTCGACCCCTTCTGGGAATGGCATGCAGTGCCCAGTGTACTCAGGGAGTTTGGAATTGTAATTTACCAGGGTACTCCTGTCAGTCTGACCTATAGCAGTGGCATGGTGCACTATAATGTTGTGAAGCTGGCACAAAGAATGGAGCTGTCACTTCAAGGTGAGTGACTGGGACTTCTCTAGAAAGAATCAGCAACTTACCTTGCAGCTGATTTTTTTGTAACTCTGAACTCAAGCACTGAAAAACTTAGACTAAGTGAAGTGCTGGGTTTGTGGAGTTCTATTCACAATCTCTATAGAAATATAGACTTTGACGGTAGATAAGGACCACTTGGCCCACCTAGTCTGCCCATTCCCCTACCTACAGGATAAGCTGCAGATCCTAGTTAACCAACAGCCTATTTCTTCCTACTCCCACAAAAATTGCCTTATGACTGTCCCATGCATTCTTGAATTCTCCCACAGTTTTAGACCCCACAACCTCCTTAGGAAGGCTGTTCCATGCATCCACCACCCTCTCTGTGAAAAAATACTCTCACATTGCCCCTGAACCACCCCTCACCATCTTCAAATTGTGTCCCTTGTTCTTGCACATCTCTTTTCTGAAAGATGCTACCTCTTGGACTTTGTTGATTCCACTGAGGTACTTAAACATTTCTATCATGTCCCCTCTCCTCCTTTCCTCAAGGGTATGCATATTAAGCTCCTTAGTCTCTCCTTGTATGGCTTCTCTTCCAAAACCTGCACCATTTTATATCAAAAATGGAGACTGTGCTCAGTCAGGTAACAGGGTGCAGAGCAGGGTAGCAAGTCCCATAAACTTACAGAAAACCAAAGTGAAGCTCTGTACTCCACCAGTGAACCACTGGTAAACGTAATTCGCTGTTAATCTTCAATTTATTCATTTCTTTTGACACTGTAAAGTTTAACAGCATAAATAAAATAACTTTCCAGCATATTCAATGGTAACAAAGAACAGTGACCACTTTCCTGCATTCGAATGAACACTCTCCTGCGCTTCGACCGACTACTCAGTCTTCATTAGGGGGTAGAGTGTGTTTAAGCAATAATGCCAGACAGGGTGTGTCTCGTGCTGGGATAACATCACGCCTCAGGTGGTTGGGGACGAGGCCACAGGCCGAGTGCGTCCAACAACTGAGGCGTGACGTTATTCCAAATGACACACACCCTGGAGGGCATTATTGCTATTATACAATGGCTCGTTGTTATACAGAATAAAAAAAAATAATTTTAAAGATGTTTTTGTGTGGAAAAATATTTTTGTTTTTTAAGAGCAGATGAAACAATCAAGCAAATGGTCAAGATGCTCAAGGAGATTTCCAAGCTCATCTGCAGGTTCACAGTGAGGCTGAGACTAGACCCATGATGTTGTACCGGGATAACATCATGGGTCCAGCCCAAGACTGACCAATCAGAGTCCAGGATTTTTTCTTGCCATTGTATAATTCACATTATCCTCCCTAAATAGCCACAGAATCAATCATTAAATTATTAAATTAAATAAGTTTAATCACCAATTAGGGAATCACCTATTGTTACATCATCTTCTGCAACAAATAACAGCAAGTGGCTATGGAGGGATTTAAACATGCTTGCATCTATTATCTAAATTAACATAAATGTATATTATTCTTAAATCTGTATAATAATCTTAATACAAACTTACAAAATACAAGTCTAAAATTAAACCAATAAAACTGATCATGATGTTCGTAGAAACAGCTCCATTTCAATAATAAAAACATACCATGTTATATATGTATGATAACCAGAAAAACACTATAGAACTTATGGGAACCTACTTTAGCTATTTCAAATATTTATTTTAATTTTTAAAGTCTCAAATATATATAACCCCTTAGTGGCTTCCTAATTATAGCCTGGGTTACAAAAGTGGCTCTGGTTGGATACGAACTTTTTTGACGAAATTGTTACAAAATTGCCGTTTCTTTGACACATCACAATCTAGTATATATTTATATTAACAAAATCAAATAACTATCTAAATTAAAATGATTACATTCATATAAGAGAGAAAAAAGGGGAAAAAACATAAGAATGATGAGAAACAGAATTCAATCATATTCAGAAGACATCCATATTACTAAAGTATAATTACATATGTGCTTTAAAATGTCTTCATGAACATACAAAATCATTAACATTGTCACTTATTTTAATACATTTCTTTACAACACAACAACACATTTTGGCCAGATATTCAAAACTTTGCTCTGGGGCTAAATTAGCACTGCCCGGTGGGCAAACTTAGCCCAGAGCACAAAGCAAGCCATATTCAAAAGGAATAGCCCAGGGCAAACAACTTCTGAATTTATCATGGGAATGAGGCCGGGCAAACTGGGCTGGGAGTGCAGGGCAAACTTAGCCCTAGAATAAGACAGCTCTGAATATGGCAACCAGGAAGTGCAAATCACAACAGCAACAGAGTGCACAGCGATGTGAAGGTAGGTAGAGGTGAACTATGTTGCCAATGTGTGTTCCAGCAAATGAGTGGACCCAGTACAGCTGCAGGCAACAGTGTATGTGAAAGTACAGTGTGCAAAACTGTAAAATATTCCCTGAACTGTTTGTGCAGCGTAACACATTTGCGCGGGTTTAGCGCAGGGCTAAACTGTTCGCCCGGTGCAAACACGTTTATCTGATACTAAACTTTGCCATATTCTCGCAAACGTATTAGCGCTGCGCAAACAGGGAATATCATACAGTTTTGAACACTGTACTTTCACAAGCGCTGCTGCCTGCAGCTGTACTGGGACAACACAGCATAGGCACAGATGGTAGTGGCGTTGCATGCAACTGTCACACTGTAGGTCATGCTACAGTGCACAGCAGACACTACAGTACAAGGGAGACAGCAGTGTGTGGACACAGCAGTGCCTATGGTGTGTAGGGTAGTGATGATGACTGCACTATACACAGTGAGAGGCCCAACCTGCAGGTGTTTACTGACAGTGAACATTACTGTTACGTTGTTGTGTGACCCACAGATGCTGCACCTCTGGCATGGGATGCTCACAGTGACATATACATGTCCAGCTTTTTGTGCTGTGGCAGTTATACAGATGTGCAGTATGTGTCCGGGGGGGCATATATTATCAGAAAGGCACACTGGTGTTGGGGTATTCTCAATACTGGCCCATGTGCACTGCATGATGTGTCCCAGCCTTGTGGCCAGCTGGCATCTGTTGGTGGATGGTGCATTTTTAAACTGCAGCAGCACCTATGTTATATATGCATTATGGTGCCCATGCAATTTATTATATATTGGGAGAACTATCCACCAGCTAAACAAAGAATACAAGAAAATTTTCATGATATTAGAACAGGCAAGATTCACAAACCTGTTGCTAGACATTTTGTTGAAAGCCATGATGGTAATATCGAGGGAGCCAAATTTGTGGCTATTGAACAAGCTAAATGCGGCTTTCGAGGTGGAAATAGATTGAATCTATTGTTGCAAAGGGAGAATTTTTGAATCTTTAAACTGCAGTGTTTACAACCAAAAGGATTAAATACTGAATGGGATCTCAAACCCTTCCTTAAAAGAAGCAAAAAATTGAGAAATTGAGTTAGATTGCTAATAACTTGATTTCAGTTACTTTGAGATATAAATTTTTTGTTTTGTTATTTTATAGTTCCAACTGAAGTCCACTTCCTTCCCTTTTCTTTCTCTGCATCATAAAAACTCAAGAGAAAGTTTGAACAGGTCGATCCATCTGAAAAAGACAAGAAAAAGAAGTGCTCAAGGTGTGATCACCGTAGAAGCCTTAGTTCTGATCAATTTCATTTAAGATGAAAATGTTGTATTATAAAGAAATGTATTAAAATAAGTGGCAATGTTAATGATTTTTGTATGTTCATGAAGAAATTTTAATGCATTAATGTAATTATATTTCATGAATATGGATGTTCCCATTTACTAGAGAGAGATATTCACAATACAGTGCTTAATGTATGGGATGTCTTCTGAATATGACTGAATTCGTTTTCATCATTCTTATATTTTTTCCCCTTTTTCTCTCTTATATGAACTTAATCATTTAATGTAGTTATTTGATTTTGTTAATATAAATATACACTAGTCTGTGATGTGTCAAAGAACAGCAAATTTGTAACTAATTATGTCAAAAATGTTCCTATCCCACCAGAGCCACTTTTGTAACCCAAGCTATAATTAGGGAGCCACAAAGGGGGTCATATGTATTTGAGACTTTAAAAATTAAAATAAATATTTGAAATAGGTAAAGTAGGTTCCCATAAGTTCTATAGTGTTTTTTTCTGGTTATCATACATACATACATAACATGGTACGTTTTTATTATTGAAATGGAGCTGTTTCTCTGAACATCACGATCAGTTTTATTGGTTTAAAAAGTAATTTTAGACTTGTATTTTGTGAGTCTGTATTACAATTACTATACAGATTTAAGAATGATATACATTTAGGTTAATTTAGATAAAGGATGCAAGCATGTTTAAATCCCTCCATAGCCACTTGCTGTTATTTGTTGCAGAAAATGATGTAACAATAGGGGATTCCGTAATTGGTGATTAAATTAACTGAATTTAATAATTTAATGATTGATTCTTTGGCTATTTAAGGAGGATAATGTGAAACACACTCTACCCCCTAATGAAGACTGAGTAGTCGGTCGAAGCCCAGGGAAGTGTTCATTCGAACACGGGAAAGCGGTCACTGTTCTTTGTTACCACTGAATATGCTGGAATGTTATTTTATTTATGCTGTTAAACTTTATAGTGTCAAAAGAAACAAAGAAATTGAAGATTAACAGTGAATTAGGTTTACCAGTGGTTAATTGCAGTGGAGTGCAGAGCTTCATCTTTGGTTTCCTGCACCATTTTAGTTGGCCTTCTCTGGACTGCCTCTATCCTGTCTGTGTCCTTGTGGAGATGGGGTCTCCAGAACTGGATGCAGTACTCTAGAAGGTGTCTTATCAACTGTCTGTACAGAGGAATAATAACTTCCTATCTTCTGCTGGTGATGCCTATATATATATATATCCCAGTATCCCCCCAGTCCTCCCTACTGCCTTCTCATATTGCTTGCTAACCTTAAGGTCATTTGATATGATTACCCCAGGTCCCTTTCCATTTTTTTGTTATTACTACCTCACCCCCATTGTGTAATCTTCCTCTGGTTTTGTTTCCAGGTGCATTATTTTGCACTTCTTTGCATTTAATCCAAGCTGCCATACTTCTGACCATTCCTCCAACCTTGCCAAGTCCCTTCTCAGCCTTTCCACGCCTCCTTGTGTATCAACCCTGATGCAGATCTTTGTTTATTCCTTCCAAAAGGCACACTTTTAGTCCCTCTGCAATGTCACTTATAAAGACATTAAAGAGGACTGGACCAATACTAAACCAGCAGTACCCCACTAGTAACCCCTCTTTCTTCAGAGTGGACTCCATTTGCAATTACCTTCTGTGTCTGTTGTCCAGCCAATGTTTTACTTTGCAACCACCCTGGGACCCACTCCCAGGCTGGTTAATTTGACTGTTAATCTTTGTGTGGGACTGTGTCAAATGCCTTGCTAAAGTCTAGATAGGCCATGTCCACAGCCCCTCCCTGGTCTACTACTTTGGTCACCCAGTCAAAGAATTCAATTAGATTTGTCTGATATGACCTCCCTGCTGTGAGCCCATGCTGCCTTGGGTCCTGTACCCCACTGGCCTCTAGGTACTCGACAATTCTTCCTTCAGAAGTGATTCCATCACTTTCCCTACCACAGAGGTCAAACTGACAGGTCCGTAGTTTCCTGCCTCTGTCTTATAAAAAATGTTTTTTGCACCATTGTGGAAAAAAAAATAAAATGTTTTCAATGCCTGAATTCAGAATTACAATGATCAAGCTCTGGATATACTGATGTGCTGGTGCATGGGTGAAAAATCACCTGCTTGTCTAGTTTGTAAGTAAACTTTTGACATTAAATTACAACAAACAACTATGAGTTGTGGATTATCCGTGTGTCAGAGAGGTTTACTTTTTATGGGTAGCACCTCCAACATTCTTGAGTGCAGACTGCATTGTGTTTTCGGACTGGGACTTGCCCAGCTAGTGCTACCTGCGTGCCTTTTTCTTGAAGTGGAGGGCTTTGAGCCAACTGACCTATGTCCACGAGCATTGTCCCAAGGCAACGTTTTTTACAATACTTTTTTCTTAGGAATTTAGTAAACCTTATCCTATTGGCATATCACCTCTCAAAGACTTTGAGCAAAAGTGCCACAGATGTGATTGTGCAAGGCCTTTGGTGGAATGTCTGCACAGGCAGGATGCTGATGTTGGACTGCCGATTAAACCCCATGCCATCGGGACTCCATAACTCATTTACATGCTAAGCACAACTCATATCTTGCAACAAACTCTTTAATGCTGTGGACTTTCTGCCTGTGGAAACCATTTGGGAATTTGATATGGCCCTCCTCTGAAATGTATGCAACATTTCCACTGAAGTTGGTTTGCTAGGTGCACATCACTGTGCCTCTGTGAGCTGTCATTGTGACCTGCCATATTTACCTAAGGGGCTGCAAATGGGATAATAAGACTGTGACTGCACTTGCTGACTCACTTGAATGTTACCTCTGCGTGCATCATTTGACCAGATGCAGACCCACTGCTGTGAGGAGAAGCCAGGACACCAGGGAACTTCTATAGTAAGTACGCTTGATCACCATATAGGGTCCGCTAACACATAGTGTTGAAATACTTCTCAGTAAGACTGAAGGGGTTCACCGGATGTAACCTAATACCCCGGCTCTGGGCAACACTAGCCTGCCCAATGGCACACCAGAGTTACACATTTAAAACTGAATTTCGTACGTCACTGATTGCATTCTAATGCTGCTCTGCCACAATCAAAGAGAAAATGTGAAAATGGATTTTTGTTGTTATCTTGAAGTATTAATAGGTCAGCTCCTAGGTTAGTCTGATTAGGTCCTTTTGAGAAGAAAATGGTGACATCCAAGAGCTAAGCTTAGCTCATGGCAATCAAATCCTGTTTTCTATGGCTGAATGCAGATCCGAGATATAAGAATTGCAGTAGGCAGGTATGTCAGCTTTCAGGCACAGTATTTTTTCCACACATTATACCTACAGTAGTACTACTATTAGATAAAGAATCTAATTGTAATTGAGAAAAGGAAGAAATAAAATAGTTCTAAAATAAAAAAGTGACAACAGTACAGGTTACTTTTAAAAATTATACAACATTTTCTGTCTGCTGTTTTGGACAGTATTTCAAATCCTTATGAAATTCCTCACTACTTCCTTCATTTTGGAATCTGGCTGTTAATCCACACCAATTTCACAAACTGGGAACATACTGTATGTAACACCCAGGAGTCCTGTGGAGTCCTACATTTGGTGATGAGGTTACCCCTAGGATACTGTGTGTAACGCCCAAGAATCCTGTGGGTTCATACATTTGGTGATGAGGTTACCCCTAGAATACTGTATGTAATGCCCAGGAATCCTGTGGATTCCTACATTTAGTGACGAGGTTACCCCTAGACTACTGTATGTAATGCCCAGGTATCCTGTGGATTCCTACATTTAGTGACGAGGTTACCCCTAGACTACTGTATGAAATGCCCAGGAATCCTGTGGATTCCTACATTTAGTGATGAGGTTACCCCTAGACTACTGTATGAAATGCCCAAGAATCCTCTGGATTCCTACATTTAGAGATGAGGTTACCCCTGGATTATTGTATGTAATGCCCAGGAATCCTGTGGATTCCAACATTTGGTGATGAGGTTACCCCTAGAATATTGTATGTAATGCCCAGGACTCCTTTGGGTTCCTACATCTGGTGCTGAGGTTACTCCTGGAATATTGTATGTAATGCCCAGGACTCCTTTGGGTTCCTACATCTGGTGGTTACCCCTAGAACATCACAGGTTATGGTTTGAGAGCTCCTGCTGCCAGATGCCTTTGTGCATGTGCAAGGCGAGGGCATGGTATGCTGTACAGCTGCTGCTCAAGTAAGCATCAGTCAGTTCAGATTCTGGTTTTGTTTTGGAGTGGGAGTTCAGAGGAGCACTACTGGTGCCAGAGCTGCAAAGGGGGCTCCTTCATCTCATTCCTTTCATGCTACCTTTAAATCATTCTGCATTTACTGAAGTGGTGGAAGCCATTATTCATCCAGCTATCGAGTGTCTGCCCTGTGGGGTTGAACCACGGCTGCAGCGGTGATGGCATAAGACTATTGTTTGCTGTTTACTCCTGTCATCGTCTACCAACTATCATGTAGATTAATGTCTTTGCTGACTCTAATGTAATGATAAAGTGTTTCATAAGTTTGCACTGCAGGAATTGGGGAACATCTACTGCATTACTGCTATGGAACAGTATTCTACTAGAATGGAAACTAAGTTCTGCTGAATAGCTTTGCTGCAGTTGACACTGTCATTGTATCATCTATCTTCACCAAGAATTGTAATGTATATGTTTTGCTATTTACCTTCAGACTTGCTTGTGGTTTAGATAGGTTGAGGTCACGTGTGCGACCCATGGCTACTCCCATGGATGGTGTCAAGATGGTTGACTCGCTGCTGATAGGGTCTGATGCCAATGTCCAGACAGAGCTGTGCCCACAGGTTCCGTTCCTTATGTGTGCATGGACAGTGGATTCTGGTGTTAAAGGTTGGTGAGAACGGCTTGAACATCCCTCACATATTCGCAGGCATAGCAAAGTCACATAACTATTTCCCATTATCTGCTATACAAATGTACCTCAGTTACTAGGCTGTGGCTATATGACTTTGCTCTGTAGCTGTCAGGGGTCCAAAGATTCAAACTGCCTACCACATCATCAGTTATACTATGAGATGAAATGAGAGAGATCCAAACCAACTGCTGAACTGCCTTTCCACTAAATGATCCAGAAGCAAATGATTTGATACCTTTTAATGGACCAACATAGTTGTAACAACAATAACAAAGTGCTCTAGCTTTTGGACCAACAAGTCTTTTGTCAGAAGCGTAATGACAGTTATTTAGAAAAAAAATTTTAACACCCAGATCATGCAGAAAAAAAAATCCCCATTGGTTTAAAATACTCATTAAAAAAAAAAAACAGAAGATAATATCAGAGAAGCTTAACAGTACCATGTCACCTTAAGCTGGGAGAGTCTCAGGGTCAAAGGTGCTTAGTGCAAAAAACATACAAGGAACTGTACTGCATATAAATTAAATTGACATGAGATGACAACTACTTGAGCAGATGGCTCTTAAATCAAATTATGAGCGTCACAATGTGTAATAGCAATTACTGAAAAATAACCCCCGCCCAGATTAAAGACATATTAAGATTGTTTTAGGACTACAAAAGCATCTATGTATGTATTACAGACAAAGAATTACCAGTAAAGCTTTCTTAAAAAGATCAGTATGTACACACTGTATGATGCGTAAAATTTAGCTGGACCCATTACCCAGCTATACTCTCTACTGCCTCCGACATCCACTGGGGGTGGTCCCGCTCCCGTGGCCCTGACCTGGGGGGGTAAGCCAGGACTTGTCAACAGTGTCTTTAGGAGGGGGAGCCCTCCTGGAGGTCTCACCCAGGAGGGCAAGCCTGAGCATGGGGGCAGTGGGCGGAGTGGGTCTGAGGATAGGGGGAGCCGGAAGAAAAAAAAAAGTAACTTTGCAGATAAGCTGGGAGAGAAGGCCTGCCTCTTTGCAGATAACACTAAAACCTGTAATAGGGTGGACGCTTCAGAGGGGATGGAAAGAATGTGCAGAGACCTGAGAAAACCTGAGGAGTGTTCAAGGGCATGTCAGCTGGGTTTCAACATGAAAAAGTGCAAAATAATGAACTTACGGCACAGAACCCAGAAGCGGATCACAAAATGGGAAGAGAGGTATTGACAGTCACTGAAGAGGAAAGGGACCCTGGGGGGTAATCACATTGGATGACCTCAAGGTGGTGAGGCAGTGTGACAAGGCAATTGATAGGGCTAGTGGCATGTTGGGGTGATAGGGAGGGAGTATCACTAACAGAAGGAGGGAGCTGGTGTTGCCACTGTATAGATCGCTGTTGAGACCCAACCTGGAGTTACAATACTGTGTCCAGTTCTAAAGAATATGGGCCGAATTCATGAAGGGCTTTGTATCGGCGCAGGGGACTTGTGGCAGAGGGTTTGACGTAAAGGGTGACTTGTGTCACACCGTGAGGCAAGTGTGATTCAGTATGGAAACCTTTGCAAAACCACCAGCCGTGATGTCCTCTGCGCTGTTTCCCGGTAAAAAAGGCTAGACCAGCCCCCGGTCTACCTGTATGTACAGTAGTTGGGACCCATATTACGGGCTTGATTAAAACAGTGGCACAAGCTGCCGTAATATTAGGGAACTGTCGCAACTGCACCAGCCCTTTGAGAATCGGGCTGTATTGCACCAAACTTTATGGATGACACAGGGTTTGGCACAAGCCCTGCATCATCCTTCCTGAATCGGACCCTATGTCTTAGCAAGGACATATACAGGGTGGAGGCTGTTCAGAAGAGGGCAACTAAAATGGTGCCAGTTCTGCATTAGAAGCCCTACAAAGAGAGAGACTGATGGACCTCAATATGCACACCCTGGAAGAGATAAGGGAGAGGGGGATAGAACAGAGACCTTTAAAACCTCACAAGGGTAAATGGGGTACAGGAGGGGAGTATTTTTCAGAAGAAAAGAGGTATGAGAACAAGGGGACATGAAATGAAGTCGGAAGGGGGTACATTCAAGAGAGAGATGTGAGGAAGTACTTCTTCACTGAAAGAGTGGTGGATGCCTGGAACAGTCTTTCAGCAGAGGTGATGGGGCGAAACAGTGGTGGATTCAAGAATGCATGGGATAGGCATAAGGGTATCTTAATGGAATGTGGGGGAGGGTGGAGCCAGAGATCAAGCAGGGGCTGCAGTAACAACATAGGCAGGGAAATGAGTGAGCCAAGTGGTCCTTTATCGTTTAAGTTTTTTTTGCTGCTGCTGATCCCAGACTGACACCAAGCCAGCAGTGTATTTAAGTTTTTTAAGTTCTCATATAAACCATTTGAGCTCAGAGCTCTTTACATAGGTTCCACATCGGGACATTTCAGACAAACAGGTGAGAGATTATACAAAGGATTACAAATAATGAGGCAAATAACAGGATTAGAATAAAACATTTAGGTACAAGTGGTAATTAAACAAAGTATTGCAGGATACAACAATAACTAGCACTGGATTATTTACGAAATACAGTATGATACGCAAGTAGGAACAGACAAATTACTGTGCCCAACAGGGAACCTGTTAGTTGTCAAGGTGTTGGAGCAAACTAAGAGCAGAAGAAAAAGGGGGGGGCTGAGCCCAAGTGCAGTTTGCATAACAGACAGAGAGAGAGAGAGCAGGATCAGCTGTCAGATTCTATGTTTCTGTGTTACGGTGCCTAGTTTTGCACTAGGCCTGTTCCCCAAGAACCCATGAATTCATTTTAGTCAAATACAAATGAATCTGTGGTATGCCATCCTCCTCGACAGTCAAGTGTCACCATTCAAAACTCTTGTAGACTAGAGATAGGGGCTTACACACAAGTAAGCATTTTTATATACACAAAGTTGTATCAAAATGCTGCTTATAAAATAAAATGCTTCGTAAAAAGTACAGAGAGATTGCCAGTCATTTCTATCAAGGCAAGGTAAACCAGTTATGCAAAACTGCTGTACAGGATTCCTGGACTCCCTCAAATATTCCTAGCACTGAAATGCTAAGCACATTTACCAGTAGATAACATTGATAAAAGACTGCTTCATTCCAGCATTTCTAGTTGGGATTTGGTTTATATTTTTGCTAGCTGCTGTGGTCCTCTTTCAAAGGTTGTTTCTAGTGTCAGCAACAACAAAAAATAATCCCACCAGTCTCAGTCTCTGTACTTTCAAGAAGTGTCTTTCAAACTTAATGGACAGTATTTCCTCAAAGTCAAGGTGGAGGGGGGGCATCTCTTCCGTTTAGTGTGCAGATGAATCTCTCTCCTGTTTCCAGACTGAAAGACAGCTGTGTTAGGTGCAAATGTAAATCATTAAAACTGGTTATAGTACTCTGTAAACTATATTTTGCTTACCTTTCTGTGAATGTTAAAATTAATCTGACTGTGGGTCTCTCGCTATCTCTCACTTTCACTCTCTCTCTCTCTCATTACCCAGGAACCAGGAACTCCAGAGTATGCATTTCCTATTGGCTCACCTTCTCCTTTGACCCCATGATGTCAGCATGTTGAATTCAAGGAGGCACCAGAACAGACGGCAGACAGTCCAAGTCTAAGTACAGTATGCTGCAAGTCTGAGAGATGGTGGAAAATTTGACTTGCATTGTTCTCAGAAAATATTTAGTCACATGTTATGAATGTAGAATATAATTGGTGACAGATTGCTCCCAGATCTACAGGAATTCCCACATTTTAAAGGAAAATTAAGCCATCTACAGGGAAATTGGTCCCATAGATTTGCTTTGGTTGTACAGGAAAATAGAGCAATTTGATTTCCGAAGGGAATTATGTAGGCTACAGTAAGACAAAGGACAGTTGCGCTGGAATTAGAGGAAAAATGCCAACTCAATTAGAAGTACTGTAGAGAGGTTACAGGCAAGTGATCTGAAAGAATGAGATATCTCTACCCCCCAAAAAAGTTGGGGGAAAAAGTGAAAACCTTGGTGCAGTCTTGTTTATTCTAGAATCAATTTTCAGGAAATAAAGGTCTCCAGTATGTTTCACAAACAAGCACTGATTGGCTGTGTGCTAAACAACACACAAATCACAGATTGGAGCCTCTGTCAACCTCAACATGTTTAGCACTGACTGGTCACACAGCGTAAACAAGCTTTCCTAAATGGAATTACAAAGTTAACCGCAATAAACAGAAATTAAAGAGGTAGGCTGTCCTTTGAAGCAAATAGGCTGTTTAAAGTGTGGCAACCCTAAGAGAGCTTAATTAAAGTAAGGAGATTAGAGGGTCTATAAAAAGGTTCCTTTATCTTCTCTGCTACCCAGAGCCCAGTTAGGCAATTAATGTTCTTACCCAAATAAACCAAAATGTATGGCATTTTCTTTAGTTTTGGGTCCAGGACATGAAAAGAATAACTAAGGCTTAGAAGTAACCCTATTTTATTCTATATAGACTGGGTTACGAAGCCTTTAAAAGTACCATTTGAACTTAATTACATAATGGTGGCAGATCACGTTTTAAGTGATGTCAGCCCTGAAGGTTATGAAACCTCTCTCCTGAAATCAGAGGTAGTTTGGCTAGGGGAGAGGACCTGTGCCAGATATTGGTCTGATAGGAAACACAGTGAGAGGTGGACCTAGAAGGCCCTATGGATCCACTCTGTGCAGTACTACAGATGTAAAAGCACTGTTATTCTGTAAACCTGATTCTTTTGTTATTTTAGGTTATTATTTTGATCTGAGAAATAAAATGATACACTTCCAGCATTTTTATGCACTTCAGTGAATGGTCTGTCTGTTTATTGTATCCTGTCTACCCACACCCTACGACAGTGTGGTGGAGCGCTGAGGGCCAAAGGAACTCACCTTGGCACAGGTGGTCAGTGCACCCACCTGTACAACTAGCACCTTGTAGAGTGGCAGGCCAAGGTTGTGGAACAGGGTGGGAATGCGCCTGCTGGGCAAGAGATGGCAGCACAGCGTCCACCTGCACGTGCAATTGCGGGCATTGATATGAAATAATAGAATCCAAAATCCCTGGTGGTCAATGGACCGCTGTCAGCCCGATCGCAGGCTTAAGTAAAATAAAAGAAGAATCCTATATCCCTGGTGGTCCAGTGGACCGCTGTCAGCCCGATCGCAGGCTTAAGTAAAATAAAAGAAGAATCCTATACCCCTGGTGGTCCAGTGGACCGCTGTCAGCTCGATTGAGGGCTTAAGTAAATTAAAAGAAGAATCCTATATCCCTGGTGGACCAGTGGACCCCTCTCCCCACCACCCACTGATCCCCACAGTCCGCTCCCCACCAGTCAGCGGCGGGCAGCAGCACCCACCTGCCTGCCGCCGCTGCACCCGACCGATAACACGTTGGTAGGCTGTCGCCATTGGTCACAGCGTGAGCCAATGGGCATGCAGCTTTACAGTACTACACATTCCAGATATGTGAAGATCCATTCACATATCTGGAATGTGTAGTATGGTATGGGCTGCATGCTCATTGGCTCATGCTGTGGACCATCGGGCATACAGCCCCACTGACAGTGTCAGTCGGCGGGCGGCAGGGCAACAGGCGGGTTGTGCTGCCGCCGCCGCTGACCGGGGAGGAGCGTGGTGGTGGGGATCAGTGGGCAGGGAGGGGTCCGCTGGACCACCAGGGATATAGGATTCTTCTTTAATTTACTTAAGCCCGCCGGTCAGGTTGACAGCGGTCCACTGGACCACCAGGGATATAGGATTCTACTTTTTATTTTACTTAAGCCCGCGATCTGGCTGACAGCAGTCCACTGGACCACCAGGGATATTGGATTCTTCTTTTAATTTAGTTAGGCCCGCAATCGGGCTGACAGCGGTCTACTGGATCACCAGGGATATTGGAATCTTCTTTTAATTTACTTAAGCCCGCGATCGGGCTGACAGCAGTCCACTGGATCACCAGGGATATAGGATTCTGCTTTTATTTTGCTTAAGCCCGCAATCGGGCTGACAGCGGTCCACTGTACCACCAGGGATATTGGAATCTTTTTATTTTACAAATACCTGTGATCGGACTGTGGGAACATTGCCGAGCTGCAGGCGCGGTCCCTCAACGGCTGTGCCATACCAGGGCGCCAGTGCAAGTCGCCAGGATTGGCGCACCTGCATACAAATGGAGCCATAATGACATGCAAATGGCCCCATGTGCACCTTGCATATATTATTGCCCCATTTGCATGTCAGCTTTTGAAAATCGCGGTTGCTGCACCTTGCGCAATGGAACTTGCACTAGCGCATCCACATGCTCCACTCTGGCCACTGGCGCTGGTGCAGTGCCACTGTGCCAGTGCACTGTGGGTGGCCAGGGTGCGATATTCAATGATGCTGAGCCATGGTGCAGATCCGTTGAATATCGCCCAGTCAACGCCCTGTACCGCCAAGTTGCGCTGCGCCCAGGCGTGCACCACAGCCTGGTGCAGTTTGACTATCTGGGCCACAGCATATATTATTTATACCATCAAACGTGGACCAAGTCAGCTATCGATATGTTTTCAAGGGACTGGGCAGTGGGCACCTGACAATGCGCAGATGCCGTCTTAGCAGATTATTGAACTGCTCACTGTTGCTTTTCCACAAACACCCCACGACAGGAAAGAAAACATTACTGAGCCCTCAAAATATTCCTTGTTGGTAAATAGAGATTATTAAGTAGGAATATAAGAAGGGAAGGACACCATTTTTATGTTTGTTTGCACGCATGTGAAAGAAACATAGTGCCACCATATGAATTTTCGCTGGTGTGGCACCCCTGCCTAAATGCCCTGAGTGTTTCTGCAAGCACAGCCACACACCGCACTAAATGTCCCAGCTGTCTATGACAGCAGTTCCGGGCAGTGCAATACAGTTGAAAGCAAACGAACTATAATCAGTGGTGGTAACATGTAGGCAATTTACATACTGCCATACCGTCAGCAGTATGCAAATTGCCTTCACATCACCACCGCTGACTGTAGCGGTCATTGTATGCATGTCCCCTTGTTGTGTTGGCCAAGGTGCCTAATCCCCTCGGCTCATGTACACTCCCCCAAGCACACTATATGTTCTACAGGGGTGCCCAATCCCCATCAGCTCCAATGCCCCCCCAATAAAAAAACAAATGTCCAGGTGCCACGCTGGGAGCCCACCCCAGCATGGCACAAGTCCAACATCCTCATGTGTTCCCTTCCCACCACACTGTATGGCCAATGGGGGTACCCAATCCCCCTTTGGCTCCACTGTCCCCCCCCAAACTTCCAGGCGCCATGCTGGGAGCCCACCCCAGCATGGCAAAAGTCCCACATTGTCTTTGTATAAAAAAAACTGTAACAAAACAAAAATGGTCCCTCGTTGACTCTCTTGCCCCCTCCACCAACCCGCGCCACCTTCTGCATCCCCCACCTCCCTATACCCCCTCACCCCATACTTACCTCCGGAGGCCAGCACAATGATCTTCACTGGAGCAGGAACATGTCTGCACTCTTCGAAGCCTGCTGCGAACTGAAGAAATGCCGGTAAGCTGTATAATGGCATAAATAGGGATTTATTTCAACTTTGGTGCATATCTCGATCATTTTGTTTTACATCTTTGAACCACATATTCAATATGGGGTTCTTGGGACCTCACCTCATGAATTCTGTGACTGTCATTTGGTTATTCGGTACCAAAAGGTGATTTCGCGGTCACTATGCGGAATCACCTTTCAGGACTAATTAACGAAACGACAGTGTCACTTTTCATGAGGTGGGCTCTCAAAAAAGCCTATATTGCAAATTTGGTGAAAAAAATCCCAAAAATGACTGTTACGAGCGTGCGTTGCGCAGTCTTCATGCACGCTCGCAAATTCGTGAATTTGTAATATTTTCACTCCAAATTTTCAACATTGGCATTTTTTTACACCTCCTTATGAACAGTACAGCTGTCATTTTCACACCTGGCTGAAATGTGTTTCGACTTCCGCACAGAATAGTGCAGTCACTGTGGGAAATCAGTGTTCGGACAAGTTATGAAAATCACAGTGACACTGTTCATGAGCAGAGGTTCAAAATGCCTATGTTGAAAATTTGATTATAAAGTCCACTAAATGACCGTGGTTACAAGCTTTGTATTGCGCAGTTTCTACCCACCCTCGTAACTTCAAAAATTTGTAATATATTGATCCAGATTTTAACAGTGGCATTTTCCACACATCCTTATGAACAGTACAGCTGTCATTTTCACATCCTGGCTGAAATGTGTTTTGCACTTCTGGCACAGAATAGTGCAGTCACTGTGGACAGATTAAGAAAATCACAGTATCACTGTTCATGAGCGGAGAGTCCCAAAATGCCTACATTGAAAATCTGGTGCAAAAAATTCCCCAAATAATTGCATCACAAGTGTGCGTTGCACATTTCTATGCATGCTCGTGACTTCACCAGTTTTTTTATATTTTCACTCCAGATTTTCAACATTACCATTTTTACGCTTCCTCATGAACAGTACAGCTGTCATTTTTCACATCATGTTCGAAATGTGTTTTCGCACCTGTGGTGCCAAATGGCGCAGTCACTGTGCAAAATCACCTTTCCGCTAACAAACTGATAGAGTCACTGTTCATGTGGTGGTGTCACAAAAAGTCCATGTAGATAACTTAGAGTAAAAATACCAAGAAACACGCAGGGCCTAAGGGTTTCCGACCATAACACCCCACCCTGTAAGGTATGACAGGCATCCGCCCTGCCCTGTAGGGACTGACAGGCTTCAGGGGTGTGACCTGGGATTGCCGACAGTAATGCTCACTCCATTCCACCCACATCCACACCCTGCAGCCAGTGACAGGCATCGAGGTGCACCTTGGACTCTTTGGCCCCGGAATTCACACCATTCTCCTATGCTGCACCCATTTCAGTGTATTTCCTTATGGAATGAGGTGAGTGTAAAGCCCAAATACCCCAAGGCACACCTCAACACTTGCCACTGTCTGCAGGGTAGGGTGAGGTGAAATGTTCTGACCATTATGGGTGACGACCCAAAAGGCACACCCCAATGCCTGTCCACCTCTGCAGCGTGGGGGTGGAGTTGGTGTCAGTTCAATACTTCACTGCTATTACTATACTACATCTGTCTAACTCCTGCACTTCCACTGCTCTTGCCAGCAAGCAAACATTCGGCATTGACAAATGCTTGTTTAGGTTATTTTCTTTAAATTGTTTTTGGCCGGTGTTCTTACAATTTTTTGGCTGCTGTCAAAATGTCCCGAAAATGCCAGTCCAGATGAAGAGAAATTACATGATAAAATGTTAAGAAAATTCTCACTTATTTTCTGACACACTGACGTATGCGTGCATCCACTCTGCATAAGTGTGGCCTCAGAAATGGCTGCTGTCACAGTGTCCCAAAAATGCCAGAGTCCCGATGAAGAGAAATTACATGATAAAATGCTCAGAAAATTCTCAATTATTTCCTGACGCACTGATGTATGCATGCACCCACTCCCACAACAACTATGGCACCTGCTGCTGCTTCTGTACTTCTATCTTCTGCTGCCTGCACTGACTGAGTTGATCCACAGTGTCTTGCCAGATGATAGCCACAGATGACCATTATGTGAACAGTGATGCGATGATACTATGGCAGTCGGAAAGTCTGCTGCACTGGCTGTAACATGATACCCTATGTGTGTGTGTGTACTCATACTACCATTGGTAAGTTACTGTATCTTGCACATTCATGTTTTTACACAGGGATATCTGGGTGATCTTGCAGGCTGCCCCTGTATCTCAAATGGACCGCGTTCCTTCTAGGGGCTTGTCCAAGTCTGCAATGTTTAAATAAATCCGAAAATGAGGTCTGGTTCAAAAGTTATCACTCCATGGGGGGATGTTTGGTGATTCTTGATCAGCCCATCCCTATCTCCCATATCATGAATGTCTTCATTTCCTCATTTTCCACAGCTGTATTTTCAAAAGTTTTTGCTGACCTGTTTGTTGTGTGTGTTCTCTTTCTTTGGGGGCCCCCCGATGATCCGATGACTCTGGCGTGAAAGAAATCCAAAAAGGGGCAGATGCTGCAGATGGGGGTGGTATTCTTTTTTGTGATACACAGGTTCAAGTAAAAAGATTGGTCGATACTGGTCCTGGGAGGGCTTTACTCCTTGTTTGTACATATGGGTTTTTCTCTGTGCTTAATTAATGTTTATGCTCCGCAAATTAAATCTGCTGGAATAGACCTGCTTCATGTCATAGAACCTTATTTATTTACTCCCAGACAAATAGTCTGGGGAGGGGATTTAAATTGTAGTTTGGATTTGAAAGTTAGGGACCAGGTTCAGAAAAAAGTTTATCGTGACACACATGCCTTACAAGAAATGTTAACTAAAATTACTTTGAAAGATGCTTACAGTGACTTGCATCGAGGGGCAGAACCCACCTATACAAAAGCAACTATGTTACAAGAATTGATTCATTTTATATCAAAATCTTTACCCCAGTCAAATTTACATTAAACTATTGTGACTTTTTGGACCATTTGGTTTTAAATTGTTATCTTAATTTATCTGGCAAACATACCTCCAAAGTTTCCTTTAGTAACTACTAGGTGGAAACTGAATTCTTCACTTTTAGAGCAGAAGGAAGTCCAAATGAAATTACTGTAAAAGTTTTACAAAACAGAAAATCAGTGGCTGACATGTATGATACCTGGGTGGAGTGGTGGACAGATACAAAAACAGAAATTAAAAGTTTTTTTTATAAATTTAGGGGGAAAAAAACAAACGGAAGACTATCTTAATATTTAGGCCACAGAAATCAATATTACAAATTAATGTCATCACCAAATGCCTCTGATATAAGGATACAGTAACAGATAGAACAACTTAAACTACAGATGAAACATTATGGGCCACATATTCAAAGCTTTGCCCCTGTGGTAAGTTAACACTGCCTGGTGTGCAAACTTAGCCTGGAGCACAAAGCAAGCTGTATTTAAAAGGAATAGTCCAGGGCAAACCGCCTCTGAATATAGCATGGGAAAGAGGCCATGCAAACTGGGCTGGGAGTGCAGGGCAACCATAGCCCTGGGATTTGACAGCACTGAATATAGCAACCAGGAAGTGCAAACCACAACAACAACACAGTGTGCAGCGACAGATGTGAGAGTAGGTAGAGAGGAACTATATGGCCAATGTGTGTTCTGGCAAATGCATGGACCCAGTACAGCTGCAGGCAGCAGCAAACATGAAAAAACAGTGATCAAAACTGTGTAATATTCCCCGAACCATTAGCGCCGCTACGCAGAGCTAAGCGGTTTGCCCGGTGCAAACACATTAGCCCTGCACTAAACTTTGCCATATTCAAAAGTGACATGCAAATGAGCCTACTTAGATAGTCTCTGGGCAAACAGCCACATAGCATCTCATCATGCCCTGATTTGCATGCAGTTTGCAAGCGCTACTGCAGGGTCCCACAGCTCCACCTGTCAGTCATTTCAGGAGGTACAGGGCCTGGCCAGGTCCGACCGCAGCTTCACCTGTAGGTCAGTCAGGCAGTGCATGATGATAGCTGCAGGCTTCATGTAAACAGTACAGCATAGCATAGCATATCGTACCCCAGGGGACAACACAGCATAGGCACAGGTGGTGGTGGTGCTGCATGCAACCTTCATATTGTAGGTCATGCTACAGTGCACAGCAGACACTACAGTAGCAAGAGGGCTGGTAGTGTGAGGGACACAACACTGCCTATGGTATGTAGGGCAGTGATGACCACTGCACTGTACACAGTGACAGGCACAGCTTGCAGGTAATTACTGACAATAGACAGTTCTGTCACGCTGTTGTGTGATCTACAGATGCTGCACCTGTGGCATGGGATGCACACAGTGTCATGTACATGGCCGGCAGTGTGTGCTGTGACATCTGTACAGTTGTGTGGTAGGTGACTGGGGGGGCATGTAGGATCTGACAGGCACACAGGTGGTGGTGTAATCCCACTACTGGCCCATGTGCACTGGGCGATGTGTCCCAGCCTTGTGGCTACACTGGGCTGTGGTGAGGTCTGGCCACCCATACACCCTCCCTCACTGGCCACCATGCCCACAGTACAGCCTGTGTATGCTGGCATCTGTTACACACCACAGACATATGGTCTGCAGGTGTGTGCTATATGGCCACACTACCATGCTGTCCCCTGTGGGTCAGATCACCCCTCACTGTCTGTGCTTGGCTCAGACTGGTGGCAGCTGCTGGCATCATGGTGGTGCCATCAGCGAGCAGCATGTGTCCTCCATGTCTGGCATTTTCTAAGTGTAGTACTCCTATGTAAGGGCCCATAGGCCCGCGCCAAATCACGCAAGCGCCTTGCAAGTACAGCAATAGCAGTAAATGCTGTTTGCCCAGGGTTAAGACTAGCTTTCCTGGGCGGTAAATTGTACTGGCGCTTATGGGCTGCCAGCTTATATGCTCGCTAAACACCCAGCATGGCACTAGTCATGAATATCTCATAGCGAATTTATTCATGTTCACTATGCCCCTTGCATATCATTATGCTTAGCCCGGCACTACTGCTGTTTGCCCACGCTAGTTGGTCTTTTGAATATGGCAGACCTGTGCTAATCCCATGCTATTCCTGTGCAAATTGTTTGTGGACCGCGCAAAGCTTTGAATATCTGGCCCTATCAGTGTAACAGAGCTGGCCTTTTTAAAGCTGAAAAGAATTATGGTTTACAAAAGATGCCTTATTCAGACCCTTACTCTGCATGTAAAGAGGTTTTAGAGAAGAAAATGAAGGAAGGTTTATTGGATAATAATGGTAATCTAAAAAAGTCAGATGCAGAGATGTTAGAAGTAGTTCAGTGTGCCTTAAGAGAACAAGCATTTGTCAATGCCTAATGTTGATTGCGTTGGTCTGTTGAGCTCGCTCACTTCCCCTGTGTCACTCACTCGTTCTGTTTCTCCCGGTGCTGCAGGCTGCTGTTTTGTACTGGGCTCCTGCCTGTGTTGGCACATTTTTCTGCCCACAAAGTAATTTGCAGGTGTCCTGACTGAGCTCAGTTGAGGTGGGTCACTCCCCCTTTCTCACTCGCTCATTCTGTTTCTGCTGGCACTGCAGGCTGCCCATTTGTACTGGGCTCCTGCCTCTGTTGGCATTTTTTTCTGCCCACAAAGAAATCTGCAGCAGTCCTGACACAGGTCCGTTGAGCTAGCTCACTCTCCCTCTCTCACTCACTCATTCCATTTCTGATGGCACTGCAGTCTGGCTTTTTGTACTGGGCTCCTGCCTGCATGGCCACCTTTTTCTGCCCACAAAGAAATCCACCACAGTGATGACTGAGCTCCGTTGAGCTCACTCACTCCCCCTCTCTCACTCGCTCATTGTGTTTCTCCTGGTGCTGCAGGCTGCCCTTTTGTACTGGGCTTCTGCCTGCATAAGCGCTTTTTTCTGCCCACAAAGAAATCCACAGGTGTCCCAACAGAGCTCCGTTGAGGTCGCTTACTCCACCTGTCTCACTCGCTCATTCCGTTTCTCCTGGCACTGCAGGCTGCCATTTTGTAGTGGTCTCCTGCCTCTGTTGGTGCCTTTTTCTGCCCACAAACAAATCTGCAGCAGTCCTGACAGAGCTCCATTGAGCTCGCTCATTCCCCCTCTCTCACTCACTCGTTCCATTTCTGTCGGTGCTGCAGGCTGCCCTTTTGTACTGGGCTCCTGCCTGCATTGCCGCCTTCTTCTGGCCACAAAGAAATCTGCAGCAGTCACAATAGAGCTTGGTTGAGCTTGCTGTCTCACTCCCCCTCTCTTATTCGTTCATTCTGTTTCTCCCACAGCTGCAGGCTGCCCTTTTGTACTGGGCCCCTGCATGCATTGCTGCCTTTTTCTGCCCACAAAGAAATCTGCAGCAGTCCAAACAGAGCTCCATTGAGCTCACTCACTCCCCCTTCCTTAGTCACTCGTTCTGTCTTTCCCGCTGTTGCAGGCTGCCCTTTTGTACTGGGTTCCTGCTTGCATTGCCGGCTTTGTCCACCCACAGAGACATGTGCAGCAGTCTCGAAACAGCTCCGTTGAGGTCGCTCACTCCCCCTCTCTCACTCGCTCGTTCTGTTTCTGCCGGGGCTACAGGATGGCATTTTGTACTGGGCTCTTGCCTACATTGCCGCCTTTTCCTGCCCACTAAGAAATCCGCAGCAGTCATGATAGAGTGCTGTTAAGCTCACTCACTCCCTTCCCCTCTCTCACTCATTCATTCTGTTTCTGCCAGCACTGCAGGCTGGCCTTTTGTACTGGGCTCCTGCCTGCATTGCCACTTTTTCCTGTCCACAAAGAAATCTGCAGCTGTCCCGACAGAGCTCCATTGAGGTCACTCACTCCCCCAGTCTCACTCGCTCATTCTGTTTCTTCTGGCGCTGCAGGCTGCCCTTTTGTACTGGGCTCCTGCCCACAAAGAAATCCGCAGCAGTCGATAGAGCTCAGTTGAGCTCTGTCACTCCACTCCCTCTCAGTCGCTCGATCCTAATCTGTCCCAAACACTGATTTCCAGCTCCTCACTCCCTCCCCTCTCTCACTCATTCATTCTGTTTCTGCCAGCACTGCAGGCTGCCCTTTGTACTGGGCTCCTGCCTCTGTAGGCATCCTTTTCTGCCCACAAAAAATTTGCAGCAGTCCCGACAAAGGTCTGTTGGCCTCACTCACTGTCCCTGTCTCACTTGCTCGTTCCGTTTCTGCCAGCGTTGCAGGCTGCCCTTCTGTACTGGGCTCCTGCCTGCATTGCCACCCTTTTCTGCCCACAAAGAAATCCACAGCAGTCACGATAGAGCTCCGTTGAGCTCACTCACTCCCCTTCTCTCACTCCCTCATTCTGTTTCTCCCACCGCTGCAGGCTGCCTTTTTGTACTCAGCCCCTGCATGCATTGCTGCCTTTTCCTGCCCACAAAGAAATCTGCTGCAGTCTCAACAAAATTGAGCTCACTCACTCCCCCCCTCACTCGCTTGTTCTGTATCTCCGGCGCTGCATTTCCCTTTTATACTGGGCTCCCTGCCCACAAGAAATCCATAGCAGTCGATAGAGCTCAGTTGAGCTCTGTCCTCCACTCCCTCTCAGTCGCTCAATCCTAATCTGTCCAAACACTGATTTCCAACATCGACTGCGGTATTGTGCCCGAGCGGAAACACATTCGGCCAGGATGGAAAATGACAGCTGTACTGTTCATAAGGAGGTGTGAACAAATGCCAGTGTTGAAAATCTGGAGTGAAAATATTACTAATTTGCAAACTTACAAGGGTGCATGGAACCTGCACAACACATGCTCGTAACACAGTCATTTTATGGAGTCTCATAACAAAATTTTCAACATAGGCATTTTAGGACCTCTGCTCATGAACAGTGTCTGTGTGATTTTCTTAATATGTCCTGAACTCTGATTTCCCACAGCGACCGCAGTATTGTGCGCCAGAAGAGTGAAAACACATTTTGGCCAGGATGTGAAAAATGACAGCTGCACTGTTCATCAGGAGGTGTGGCAAAATGGCAATGCTGAAAATCTGGAGTGAAAATATTGCAAAGTTGCGAATGTACGAGTGTGCATGGAAACTGCGCAATGCACATTTGTAACACACTCATGTTATGGACTTTCATCACCAAAGTTTCAACATAAGCATTTTGGGACATCTGCTAATGAATAGTTTCACTGTCATTTTCATAATGTGTCCTGAACACTGATTTCCCACAGCGACCATGCAATTCTGCACCGGAACTGCGAAAACACATTTCGGCCAGGATGTGAAAAATTACAGCTGTACTGTTCATAAGGAGGTGCAGAACAATGGCAATGTTGAAAATCTGGAGTGAAAATATTATTAATCTGTGAAGTTACGAGCGTGCGTTCAAACTGCGCAACACACGCTCGTAAAAGTCATTTTTTGGATTTTTCCCACCAAATTTGTAGTATAGGCCTTTTGAGAGCCCTCCTCATGAACACTGGCACTGTCGTTTAGTTAATCAGTCCTGAAAGGGGATTCTGCGCAGTGGCATAAAATCATCTTTCAGGGCTGAATAACGACATGAAAATGCAGAATTCATGAGGAGGGTCCCAAAACCCCATGTTGAAAATTTGTGCCAAATTCAAAAAATGCCTGAGATAACATCAAAGTTGAAAAAAACTATCTATTCCATTATACAGCTTACCGGCATTTCCTCAATTCGCAGTCAGCTTTGAAACGTAGAAACACAGAAGCATAGAATTTGATGGCAGATAATGACTGCTTGGCCCACCTAGTCTGCCCATTTCCCTACCTAACAGATGAGCGGCAGATCCGAGTTAACCAACAGCCTACTTCCTCCTACCCCCCACTAGAATTGCCTTATGTCTGTCCCATGCATTCTTGAATTCCCCCACTGTTTTTGACTCTACGACCTCCTCAGGAAGGCCGTTTCATGTATCCACAACCCTCTCTGTGAAGAAATGCTTCCTCACATTACCTCTGAGCTGTCCCCCCTCTATCTTCAAATTGTGCCCCCTTGTTTTTGCACATCTCTTTTTCTGAAAGATGCTACCCTCTTGGACTTCGTTGATTCCCTTGAGGTATTTGAAAGTTTCTATCATGTCTCCCCTCTCCCTCATTTCCTCGAGGCTATACATCTTTAGTCTTTCTTCATGTGTCTTCTGATGCAGACCCTGCATCATTTTGGTTGCCCTCCTCTGGACAGCCTCCACCCTATGTCTTTGTGGAGATCAGGTCTCCAGAACTGTACACAGTACTCCAGATGTGGTCTTACCCCAGAACTGTACACAGTACTCCAGATGTGGTCTTACCAACTGTCTGTACAGAAGGCCAACAACTTCCTGTTTTCTACTGGTGATGCCTCTCCCTGTGCATCCCAGTATCTCCCCAACCCTCCTTACTGCCTTCTCACATTGCTGGCCCACCTTTAGGTCGTCTGATATGAATACCCCCAGGTCCCTTTCCATTTTGGTTGTTGTCAGTATCTCACCTCCCATTGTGTATTCTTCCCCTGGGTTTTTGTTTCCCAGGTGCATTACTTTGCACTTCTTTGCATTGAATCTAAGCTGCCAAACATTTGACCATTCCTCCAACCTTGCCAAGTCCCTTTTCATCCTTTCCACTCCACCTTGTGTATCAACTCTTTGTGTCATCTGCAAAGAGACATACTTTCCCTTCCAATCCCTCTGCAATGTCACTTATAAAGATATTAAAAAGGACATGCCCCAGTACTGAACCCTGTGATACCCCACTAGTAACCCTCTTTTCTTCACTGTGGACTCCATTTACTATTACCCGCTGTGTCCTGTTGTCCAACCAGTGTTTTACCCAGGATACCACCCTGGGACCCACTCCCAGGCTGGCTAATTTGTTTATTAATCTTTTGTGCAGCACCGTGTCAAATGCCTTGCTAAAGTCTAGGTAGGCCATGTCCACAACCCCTCCCTAGTCTACTGCTTTGGTCACCCAGTCAAAGAAATCAATTGGATTTGTCTGACATGACCTTCCTGCTGTGAATCCATGCTGCCTTGGGTCCTGTGCTCCATTGGCTTCTAGGTACTCAACAATTCTTTCTTTCAGAAGTGATTCCATCAGTTTCCCTACTACTGAGGTCAAACTGACAGGTCTGTAGTTTTCTGCCTCTGTCTTGCTCCCATTATTGTGAAGGGGAATCACATCTGCCCTCCTCCAGTCCGCAGGTACCACACCATCCTCCCATGATTTATTAAAAAGGGTAGTCAGTGGTGTTACTAGTTCTTCCTTTAGTTCTTTTAGAATTCTAGGGTGAATCCCATCAGGCCTGACTGCTTTATGCACCTTCAGTTTTAAGAGTTCTTTCAGAACCCTTTCTTCTGTGAAAGGACTAATATCAACCCCCCCATCCAGAGTGCTTCTATTGATCGGATTAGGAATTTCCCCCTGCTTTTCCATTGTGAATACTGAGCAGAAGTATTCGTTCAGTGTCTCTGCTTTTTCACTGTTGCTCTCTGTCAAACCACCTTCTTCTTTGTTCAGCCTCAGTAACCCTGCCTTAGTTTTTCTTTGCTCCCTAACGTACCTATAAAAGATTTTATCCCCCTTCTTAACCGAGTTGGCTGTCTTTTCCTCAGTTTGGGCCTTTGCTATTCTCACTGCCTTACCCGCTTCCTTCTGCTTTAACTGGAACAGTTCTCTGTCCTGCTCCTTCTGTGTTTCCTTATACTACCTGAATGCTATCTTTTTTCTCCCTTACCTTCCCCACCACTTCTTTTGAGAACCATAGCGTTTTTTTCTTTCATTTTGATTTGTTTATTTGCTTCACACAAAGGCTTGTTGCCTCTGTGATGGCGGTTTTGATGCTTTCCCATTGTTGCTCCACCTCACCTTCTTGCCTGTTTGCTAGTGCTTTTATGAGGCACTCTCCCATTTTGACAAAATCAGCCCTCCTAAAGTCCAGTACCTTCACTTTTATGTGGCTTGACTCTACAGCTAAGTTTATCATGAACCACACTGTTTGGTGGTCACTTGTTCCCAGATGGCTACCCACTTCAAGATCGGAGATCCTTTTTCCATCCCATTTAAAGTACCACGTCTAAGATTGCTCTCTCCTGAGTGGGTTCCAAAACTAGCTATCTGAGGCATGCCCCTGTAGGCATTGAGAATGGCCCTGTTCCTGGATGTAGCTGCAGCAAAGGTGCTCCAGTCAACATCTGGCATATTCAGGTCCCCCATCAGCAATATCTCCCCTTTCTCTGCCATCCCAAGGATGCCTTCTATCATTTCCTTGTCCATTTCCTCCCCCTGAGATGAGGGATTCTGTATACAACCCCTGTGCAGATTGTGGAACCATTTCCAGTCTCCAGAGTGACCCACAGTGCCTCCTCTCCTCCCTGTTTACCCTTTAGTTCTGTTACATCGATCCCTTCCCTTACATAGAGAGCTACTCCTCATCCTCCTCCTCTTCCCTCCCTGTCTCTCCTGTAGATTGTGTACCCTGGTATGTTGACATCCTAGTCATGGTTCTCTGTGTATCATGTTTTTATGACTGCCACGATATCCAGGCATCCCTCTTCCATCAAGGCCACCATTTCGGGGAGCTTTTTACCTAGACTACGGGCATTGGTACTCATTACCCTCCATTTTTTATGGCTTTATTTCTTTTTGCTCCATCCCTGTCCCTTACTGCCTTTGTCTTTTTCTCCATTTACCCCTGCCCTTCTCCCTATCGACTGCTCTAGCTTGGTGTTTACCTCACTAATTACCCACCTCTCCTTTTCAGTGCCTCCCCCCTTGGCTAGTTTAAATGCTTGCCATTGAAGCAATTAAACCTATCACCTAGGATCCTGGTTCCCCTCCTGGATAGATGCAGACCATCGCACCTGTATAGGCCTACATCCCTCCAGGTGGAGCCCCAGTCCCCAATGAAGCCAAATCTCTGAGCTCTGCACCAGATTTTCAACCAGTCATTGAATCCCATGCTGCAGAGTACCCTAGTCTTATCCATGCCATAGACAGGTAGCACTTCTGAGAAAGTTACCATGTGTGCTACTTGTCTAAGGCCCCTCTCCAACTCCAAAAACTCCTGTTGAACTGCTCTGATCCCATTCTCAGTCAGATCATTCATTCCTAGGTGGATAATGACATCCAGCTCCCTCCCCATTGCTGCTGCTCCCACGATCCTAAGGATTCGTTTCCTGTCCGTCCAAGCCATGGCGCTGGGCAGGCACCTTACCTCCCTTTCCCCTCCCCCCCTCCCCCAGTTCTACTCTCTAACAATTGAGTCCCCCACCAGGAGTTGTTTCCTTCCCCTGTGGGGTCCTGGGTCACCCTCTTGTGGGTCTCGATTGTGGAGGTTCCCAGCATCCTCCTTGGTCTCCACAGCAGGTGCCTCCATAGAGGAACCATTCTCCGCCAGAGTGGCGAATGAATTGTGGAGAGGCACAACTGGAAGGATGTGCCTCTGTTCCACCACCCTCACCCTCCCTGAGCCTACCACTCCTCTTTCTTGGCAACCTCTGAGGTAGTGGTGGTGGCCTGGGTGGTTACTGGGTGGGGGAGCAGGTTTCTCGAATCCTTGCCAGGTCAGCATGGAGATGAACAACCTCCTCCCTCAGACCAGAGTGGTGCCTGCAAATAGGGCAGCAACACAGTCTCCAGAATGTCTCCCAGAAGACTGATACTCCACAGCCAGTGTATTGCACCACTCCCCACATGTCTGTGTCCCTTCCAGTAAAAGATGCTTTTTTGTTGCTTTTTGTTCTTGTTTTAGTGAAGAGTGCAGACATGTTCCCGGTCCACCAAAGATCATAGTGCCGGACTCCAGAGGTAAGTATGGGGGGGGATGTGGGGAGGCAGGGCACAGGGTGGACAGGTTGTGGGATGGGATGCGTGTTTACAGGTTAAAAAATATAGACATCGTGGGACCATTTTTTATTTTACAGGGGCATGTGGCACACTGGGGTGGGCTTCAGCATGCCAACGGGAGACTTTCTTTTGGGGAAGCTGTAGCCAGCGGGGACTACACCCCGTCGGCACATAACAAAAAGGGAGGGTGACATTATGTTGATGGGGATTGGGCACCCCATCGGCAGACAACAAAAGTGGGCAGATAATATATTTTGCATACATGTCAGATGGGTCGCTCCCTCATTGCAGTGAATGGCAGATGCTGCAATGACAAGGGGGGGCCCATGATTGCGCAGCTAAATTTTTACAAGTTGGTGGTACGCTGACTGAACTAGTGTCAGCAACATCATGCCACGGCATTGGGGGCAGCGGGTCAAGCCTTTAAAGGGTGTGGGGGCATTGGCCACAACAGTGCTGCGTCTCCACAACCTGCTTCTGGAGAAAGCTGCCACAATATGTTTCTTGCACATACGTGCAATCAACATAACAATATGACTGAGCTTTTCAGCCCAAAGTTAAATGGGATGATTTTGTAACTTTCATCCCTCCAAAACTTACACCCACACAGATTTTGGAGCTAGAACAGCCTATAACTGTGGAGGGAGTAAAAGCTGAAATCACCCATTTAAAGTCGGGAATATCACCAGGAGGAGATGGTCTCACCAATGATTTATAAACATTTTTGCAGGAAGATTTTAGCCAAGTACTGACTCATGTTTATAATGAACTTTTAGAAACAGGGATTGTACCAATATACTTTTCAGCTGCTCTAATCATTTTTTTATATAAAAAAGGAGGAAAACAAAACTTGGACAACTGGACACCAATTAGTTTACTCAATGCTGATTACAAAATCCAATCAGCAATACTATGCCATAGATGTCAAAAAATAGCAAGTTCACTGATTCATCCGGTACTAACTTGCTCGATTCCAGATAGGAATATACAACAGAATTTAACTTTCTTGAGGAATGTTTGTGAATTTAGCCATATAAAGAAATTAACAGGGTATTTATTAGCCCTAGATCAATCTAAAGCATTCGATAGGGTGTTCCATGATTTTTTTATATCAGGTTCTCCAGAAATGTGTTTTTTCTTTAAATTTCAGAAAATGGATACAAACTCTATAAAAAGAGGCGGTAATCTACCCTATGATAAATGGCCTGGCTAGGAATTGTTTACATTAAAAAAGTGGTGAGACAATGGTGCCTGATCAGTTCTTTATTACATAACTTTGTTTTAGATCCGATAATCAGAGAATTACTGCATAAACCAGAAATTCAAGGCATAATGGGGATCTGGCGGTTTAGATTGGAAAAACAAAATTGAATTAGGGAACAAAAGGTGCAAGTATGGAAGACTTGGTCTTTTTAAAACAAAAGAGGATAATGATAATAAAGAAATTTGTAAGTCCCATTTTTTTATATTTCAGTACCATTTTCCCATTACCTAAAAACTATGAAACACAGTTACTATTTTTTTCTAGATACTTTGGGGGAGTTGATTGAACCCTGTGAAAAGGGATTTTACCTATCTGAAACAGAAATGGGGGGCCTGGGAATGATTAGTCCCCTCATATTTCATTTTTCTTTCTTTTTTAAAGCCACTTTTAGGGAAGAGGATAGTTACAAAAAAACACCCATGGGATAATTGGACAATACATCCCGTAAAAGCTTTTGCAGAAATGGGAAGATGAGGTTCCAAAGGTGAAGGCTAAAGCAGGAGAGCCCTTTCTTTTTACATCCAGCTGTTGTAAAATTAAAAACATGGGGTATTACTAAAGAACAAGTACAAGGGTTAAATAGAAAAGCTTTATACGTGGATATAATGAGAAGGAATTTTTCAGTACAAGTTGATTTTCCAACATGCCTACCCACAAAAACACACATAGCCTTAAAAAATTTTAAATGATAAAAGAATACCCACCATGATGTGGGATGTTGTGTGACTTAGTTGCCACGGGAGATTAGGGGTAAAAGATAATTTAAAACATAAACCCACAGCAGAAAGGCAATGTCTTAGGCCAGAGTGTGCAGGTATAGAAGAATCCTTGGAGCATTTTAATGTTTGCTTGCACGCATGTGCAAGAAACATAGTGCCATCATCCGAGTTTTCGGAGGTGTGTCAGCCCTCTTCCAATTCAGCCAGTGTGTTTGTAGGCACGGCCGCAGTTCTCCAATGCCTGCTGGAGCTGTCTATGATAGCTCAAAAATGCAGTGGCGTACAGTTGAAAGGGGAAGCTACACTTCAGTAAGCAGTGAGAAGATATCACCTGCTCATGCGCGCTTCCCCCCACACACACCCGCATGCATGCTCGCTGCTGCCCCCTCAAACACTGTATAGCCGACGGGGTGCCCCATCAGCTGTGCTGCGCCTCCCAAAACACAGTTCCATATGCCACGCTGGTGCCCACCCCAGTGTGGCTACAGGTTGTATAGCTGACGGGGGTGCCCAATTCCCCTGTCGGCTCCACTGTCTTCCCCCCCCGAGTACAGAGTGCCATGCTGGGAGCTCACCCCAGCATGGCAACAGAATGCTATGGCTGACAGGGGTGCCCAATCCCCATTGGCTCACGCCCTCCCAGCCAACCGTCCTTCTGCCATGCCTGAGGCCCACCCCAGCGTGGCAAATGTCCACGTCGTTGTCATTAAAAAAAAACAACCTGAAACTCAAAAGCGGGTGCGCGTTGTCTCCTGCCTCCCCACCCACCCCCTCACCCCATACTTACCTCCGGAGCTCGGCACGATGATCTTTGGTGGACCGGGAACACGTCTGCACTCTTCAAAGCCGACCGCGAACTGAGGCAATGCCAGTAAGCTGTATAATGGGATAGATAGGGTTTTTTCAACTTTGTTGCATATCTCAGGCATTTTGGAGAATTTTGGGCCCACATTTTCAACATGGGGTTTTTGGGACCCCTCCTCATGAATTATTGCACTGACATGGCATTAATCAGGCCCGAAGGGTGATTTCGTGGTCACTGCATGAAATCACCTTTCAGGACCAAGTAATGAAATGACACTGCCACTGTTCATAAGGTGGGCTCTCAAAAAGCCTATGTTGAAATTTTGGTGGAAAAATTCCTAAAAATGACTGTTTTACGAGTGTGCTTTGCGCAGTTCCTATGCATGCTTGTAAGTTCGCGAATTTTCAATATTTTCACTTCAGATTTTCAACATTGCCATTTTACCACACCTTCTTATGAGCAGTGCAGCTGTCATTTTTCACATCTTGCCCAAAATGTGTTTCCGCCCATGTAGCGCACAATGGTGCAGTCAGTGTGTGAAATCAATGTATGGGACACATTAAGAAAATCACAGTGACACTGTTCATGAGCAAAGGTCTTAAAATGGCTATGTTGAAAGTTTGGTGAAAATATTCCTAAAATGACTGTTTTATAAGCTGCTGCTATGTGAGCGTTCCTACGCACACTCGTAAGTTTGCGAATTTTCAATATTTTCACTCTAGATTTTCAACATTGCCATTTTATTACACTTCCTTATGAGCAGTACAGCTGTCATTTTTCACATCTTGCCCAAAATGTGTTTCCACCCATGTAGCGCACAATGGTGCAGTCGGTGTGCGAAATCAATGTTTGGGACAGATTAAGAAAATCACAGTTACACTGTTCATGAAAAGAGGTCTTAAAATGGCAATGTTGAAAATTTGGTGACAAAAGTCCATAAATGACTGTGTTACGAGTCAGCACTGCACAGTTTCCACGCACCATCGTAAGTTCACGACTTTGTAATATTTTCAGTCCAGATTTTCACCAGTGGCATTTTTCCACACTTCCTTATGAACAGTACAGCTGTCATTTTTCACAACATGGCCGAAATGTGTTTTCACACTTTCAGCGCAGAGATACGTGGTCGCTGTGGGAAATCACTGTTCGGGACAGATAAAGAAAATCACAGTGACACTGTTCATGATCGGAGGTCCCAAAATGCAACGTGTTGAGAATCTGCTGTAAAAAATCCCCAAACTAATTACATTACAGGTGTGCATTGCACAGTTTCCATGCACGCTCGTGACTTCAGTTTTTTTAATATTTTTACTGCAGATTTGCAACACTGCCATTTTTTCCACCTCTCCATGAGCAGTACAGCTGTCATTTTTCACATCCTGTTCGGAATGTGTTTTTGCACCTATGGTGCTAAATGCCGTAGTCACTGTGCATAAGCAGCTTTCGGCTAACAAACTGATATCGGCACTGTTCATGAGGCGGGTGTCTCAAAAAAACATGTTGAAAATTTGGAGTGAAAATACCAATGAATGCCTGAGCTGTTAGGGTTTCCAACCATAAACCCCCGCCCTATAGAGAATGACAGGCATTAGGGGTGTGACTTCGGATTCTTGCCTGCAATGCTCATACCATTCCACACCCTGCAGCCAGTAAGAGGCATCAAGGTATGCCTTGGACTCTTCGGCCCCAAAGTTCATCCCACTCTCCTATACCGCACCCATCTCACCATATTTCCTAATGGAATGGGGTGCGCATAAGGGCCAAAGACCCCAAGGCACACCGTGACACTTGTCAGTGTCTGCAGGGTGGGGTGTGGTGAAATGGTGTGGCCGTTATGCCTGATGACCCAAAGGCACACCCTAATGCCTGTCACCTCTGCAGGGTGGTGGTGGGTTGGCTTCAGTTCAATACTTCACTGCCATTCCTATTACGCAGCTCTGTAACTTCTACACTACCAATGCCAATGCCAGCAAGCAAACATTCGGCATTGACAAATGCTTGTTATATATTACTTGTTACTATGCCAAATTAGTTTGGGCTGATTTAGTTGATAAATGGAAATGGGGCCCTATGAGACATATCACATATGCAAGCTTGATGCTAGGAGACTATTCTGTTCTTTTATCCTGATATCACCCTAGCACTTCAAATATTATTTTTGCCAGTATAAAGTGTTACATGTGGCAGGCATGATGCCAGTTTTCACTACAACATACTTACACAATAACATCAGTATTAATTAAGCATATTGAGATGGAAATACAGAAACAGAGGGCTCTAGAATGAGATTTATTAAAAAACCTAACATTTCAAGGTTATTGGAAATATATTACTTGGATTTAATTAATTTTCTCCCATATGGGGACTTTAAAACCGGAATGGCTTAAGGGGATTTGTTTTTTTTTTTTTTGTGGGTTTGCTTCTGTGTTATATTTTTCTTTTGGGGGAAAAGCTGGAAATGATGGGAGTTTATATTATTTTACTTTATGATTTTTTTTATCTTTTGTATAAAAATGTGTTCTGCTTTTCTTATTCCTTATTCCTAGTGTTTTCCTATGCATTCTTTTTGAAATGATGTTATGTACTGTATTTTTCAATAAAAAAATTCCCCAACTCTTTTCGATAAGTGCCATGGGATCTTTAACATCCACCTGGACTACCACCAATCCAGGCAGATGGGACCTTGGTTTAACATCTCATCTTAAAGATGGCACCTTAGGAGTGCAGCACCCTCTCATGCTGTACTACAGTGTCAGTACTGGAACATTAACCCAAGTGCCAGATGTGGGAACTGAACCCACAGCTCTCTGATCTTCTGGCCTCAGGGGCAAGTGTGCTACCTACTGAGCCACTCGCACTGTAAATGGTTTTGTTTTGACTTCTTTACATGTTTTCTGTGTATCCTCGGATGCATACCAGTTGCATGTGTCCTTATTTGAAGAAAGCATCGATGGCAGCACACAGCACTGAAATGTTCCTGCAAACAGATGAAGAAGAAATAATTCTTACTTCATTGCACCAACACATTCTGTTCTAAGTGTGGCAGTTACTATCTGTCCTGCTTAACAGATACCAAGCTATTAGTAAGCCACACCAAGACAGATAACAAGTTTAGTGCATATGACATGCCCTGTCCCAGTGTATTAACTTAGGTTACATTCCAAGACATCTTGTCATGACCCAGATAAAACTTTGTTCAACCCCATGACATGTAGAAGTAAGCCGGCGACTGATGTGTACGAAAAATATATTATCTGCCGTACATGTCACCTACTTTGTATGATTTACACTGGCTTGAAAAAATGAAATACCTAAAAGAAATGATGAAATAAGATTGATATACTTACCTGAGACTAATATCCTATAGGTGGTTGTAGACAGTACTGCAGTACTCCTGTTCTCTGATCCATTATACTGTTTGAAACTGGAAACCTGTAAAAAAAGAAAAAAGTTGACTGTATATGTTTCTCAAGTGCATCTCTAAAATGTTAAAGGAAGCATTCACACAGCTCAAGGAAATTCCATAGTATGACAAATTAGTACATACTCACTGTAAACTACTGATAAGAAGCATGGTGGCTGTAGCTGGATGTGGGCTCCTTCTGGTAGGTCCTGGTCACAGGAACACATTCCCTCTCACTGGCATAGCGGCTGATGGCTTTGGCTGGCTGCGGGTTACTTCTGGTCATGGGCGCAGGAACACATTCTCTCTCCCTATTAGATCGGTGACTTTGGCTGGCTGAGGGTTACTTCTGGTCATGGGCACAGGAACACATTGTCTCTCTCCCTGTTAGATCGGTGGCTTTGGCTGGCTGAGGGTTACTTCTGAACATGGGCACAGAACACATTCTCCTCATCAGACAGATCGAGTCTTTGGCTGGCTGAGGGTTACTTCTGGTCATGGGCACAGGAACACATCTCTCTCTCTCTCTCTCTCTCTCTCTCTCTCCCCTGTTAGATCGGTGGCTTTGGCTGGCTGAGGGTTACTTCTGAACATGGGCACAGGAACACATTCTCTCCTTATTAGACAGATTGGTGGCTTTGACTGGCTGAGGGTTACTTCTGATCATGGGCACAGGATCACAATCTCTCTCTCTCCCTATTAGACAGATTGGTGGCTTTGGCTGGCTGACTTACTTCTGATCAGGGCCTAAGGAACACATTCTCGCTCGCTTTCAGAGAGACAGCCGGGCGGCTGGATATGGTGTTTCAGTCTTTCAGTGGCACTCAGGAGGAAGATATCTTTAAATGGCAGGATTATGTGGCTACTGCCTACTACAAATGGACAGCTGTGTTTAAGAGGCTGACTGTGTTTGCTAATGACAGCACACATTCTGTTAAAGAGCAGGTACCCGCTGTCAGGTACCCAGCCCCCCTCACACATATATAATAGCCAACCTGCTCCACTATTGAGTGGTATTAAAAATTCCATCGGAGTCCTCCAGTTAAAAAATTATAGCACCTCTAAATTAAATTGAAAACAGCCGTGCTTCACACACCCTCAGAGATGTATCCCCAGCCCCTTTATGTGATGTCAGAAAATGAATACTGAGCATGTATTCCATTAACCTGTATGTATGCAATATTTCTGTGACTTTTAGTACCATTTAGAGATGCCATGTATAAAAATAAAAGCAGCTGCTGTAGTAACAGTCACTGTTTACTGGAGTGGTTGCTTTATTTTTTCCAAGTGGCAACTCTAAATAGTACTAAAAGTCATTGAAAACATGGCGCCAATACAGGTCTATGGAGCACACACACAGCCTTCATTTTCTGACATCACAAAAGGGGGCTGGGGGTACATCCCTGGGTGTGTGTTAGGCACGGCTCTGTTTTTATTGGGGGGGTGCACATTCAGGGTGCTATTACTTTTTAACTGGAGGGAAAAGAATGGAATTTTTATTACACCACTCAATAGTGGAGCAGGTCAGCTATTATATATGCATGAGGGGGCTCGGTACCTGCTCTTTAAGTGGAATCAGAAGGTATATCAAGGGAAGGTAAAATGGAATGATTGTGATGGGGCATTATTTGAGTCAGTCTCAATTATGGAATGAGACTGAGTCAAGAACACTGTTTTTATTTTATGAAAACCAAAAAATGTACCATTAATACAATTATACAGGGAACTCAGGAACAAATGCACCTGGGAAATTCGGAAAGCCAAATCTGCCCACTACCAGGAGTCACTCTCTTCTACCTGGGGCTTGGGGTGTAAGTTCTGGAATAGCATTAAAGAACTTAATGGAAAAACAATCTCTCCCCCCCCCCCCCACTTGTCCAACTGCTGGTAAATGGCTCCCTATCCTAAGACCCTTTCTAATTGCGGATACCCTTAACTCTGCCTTTTCTGGTCTTAGCGGTGTCCTTCCCCAATTTTTTGACCCGGCTCTGAGTGGCCCCAAACCCCTCCCCATCCTACAACCACCCCACCTTCAGGATCCATACACTCGCCCCACATGAGGCAAGACCTTACCTTACCAAAGCCATGAGCAAATCGCACTTTAGTAGTAACTCACTGGACCTCAAACTTGTCCTGCTCACCCTAGACGCTATAATCACCCCCATACAGACATCCTCAACCGGTATCTCTGCCTTGGACAATTCCCAACACACTGGATATCAACTGTCATCACCCCAATCCCTAAAGGTGGGGGCTGCACCTACCTTGGCAACTACCGCCCTATTTCGATTCTTCTCCCCCCCATATCCAAGGCTTTAGAAAAGATAGTGTTAGACCAACTCACTGACTAGCTCACCAAATATGACCTGCTCTGTCCTGAACAACATGGCTTCAGGAGGGGACACAGTACTACTACTTCTTGAATACACCACCTTCATCAACAAAGCCCTTGACCAAGGACACTTGTTTGGCTCTACTTATATTGATTTAACCAAGGCTTTCGACTCTGTCAGCCACACGCTTCTCCTATAATCCCTGCCCCTCTTGGAGCTGTCTCTGGAAGCCACTGCCTGGTTTAAAAGCTATCTGAGTGATAGAATCCAGAGGGTCAAGTTAAACACCACACTCTTGCCCCATAAACCGATTCACTCTGGGGTCCCCCAAGGCTCTATAGTGGGCTCCCTCCTGTTTACCATGTTCTTGAACACTCTCCCCAAGGCCTTTCTGGGTCGGCTGCTTCTCTACACTGATGATACGGTCATATTCGACAGTCACCCTGACCCCCTTTCTCTTCAAGCCTCCCTAAAGCACTCCTTCACTGAGGCTGAAGCCTGGTTCTCAGATCACCGCCTTGTCATGAACTACAAAAAGACCAAGGCCATGCTCTTCACCCACAAACAAAACATACACAAAAACTTTCCCCTCACTATCCTCAACTCCAAGGGCTCCCCACTTGACCTGGTACCCACCTTTAAATACCTAGGCATCACTCTTGACTCCTCTCTCACTTTCCATGAACACATCAATCTCCTCTGCTCTGCTGTCAATGCTAGAATAGGGCTCTTGTATAGGCATAGACCTATACCTGCCTGCCTGCCCCCAAATGCCCTAAACCTTGCTTTGACATCTTCGATGCTTCACTTATCGACTATGGGATTGTCGTCTACGGCTCCGCTGACCCCACCACCATACGCCATATTAAGGTCTCCCTAAATAAAGCCTGCAGACTTGTCACAGTATGTGACCAATGGACCCATACCTGTGAGCTCTACTGTCGCACCAACTGGTTTAACTTTGATGGATGCCTCAGATACCAGACCTGTCTCCTTGCCAGAAAGCTCTCACTCTGCTCCCCCAGGACTTCACCAACTTGTGCAGCACTCCATCCAACTCCAGACAACTTGAAGCTCTTTGTCTGCCCCTCTCTTAGAACCCCATTGCAGGACTTTCCTGAGCCAGTGCTACTTTTTCCACAGGGCCTCTCTCTGGTTTAATGAACTACCTCCTGCTGTTTCTCTGGAGTAGCGTCTAGGCTCATTTAAATCCCAACTCTGCTCAGAAATTCTCTCCCACTCCTGCTGTGACTGCGCCAAGTCCCTATCTGCAATGTGAACGCAAGTCACCCACCGCTCTCCCCCCACTTCCTTTTGTCCTGGGGTTTGCCCCTACCACTTGACCCTGCAGAAATTGTAACCAGACTGTAGTTTATTCATCATTGTCTTTTGATACTGTAACTATTATTATTTACTGCTCGCTGTCTGACTCGGGTTGGATCTCTCCACCCTTGAATTTTGTTACTTGTCCTCTTTCCAACATTGTAATATTGCTCTGTTCTTGTCTTTCTTGTACCCTGTTATGTTATTTCATTTTTGACATGGAGCCTTTGCAAGCGGTCCTTGACTCTAAGGTTGTAATTCTGATTCTTTCAATAAATAAATAAATAAATAATAAAATGTGACAGCCTTTCAAACCACTAACTTAAATACCAGCAACATCCACTTCATCCTCATCAAACAGGAAGCTGCCTCCTGACCTGCAGTGCTTAGTAATATGGCCTTCCTCTCATGCCCTGTAGAAAATTTAGTAGTGTGTCCTCCTTATGCCCTGCAGTACCTACTAATGTGACCTTCCTCTTATGCCCTACGGTACCTAGGAATGTGGCCTTCCTCTCATGCCCTGCAGGCCCTTGCAATGTGGCCTTCCTCTTATACCCTGTAGTACCTAGTAATGTGTTCTTCCTCTCCAGCCCTGCAGTACCTAGCAATGTGCCTTTCCTCACCTGCCATGCAGTACCCAGTAATGTGGCCTTTCTCTCAGGCCCCTGCAGATCCTAGTAGTCTGCCATTCCTTTCATATCATGCAGTACCCAGTAATGTGGCCTTCTTCTCATGCCTTGCAGTACCAAGTAATGTGGCCTTCTTCTCATGCCCTGCAGTAACTAGTAGTGTGCCCTTCCTCTTATGCCAGGCAGTACCCAATAATATGGCCTTCCTCTCACACCCTACAGTACCTAGTAGAGTGCCATTCCTCTCATAGCTTGCAGTACCTAGTAGTGTCCACTTCCTCTCATGCCTTACAGTACCAAGTAATGTGGTCTTCCTCTCATGCCCTGCAGTACCTAGTAATGTGTCCTTCCTCTCATGCCCTGCAGTACTTAAAAGTGTGCCCTTCTGCTCATGCCTTGCAGTACCTAGTAGTGTGCCCTTCCACTACATCCCTGCAGTACCTAGTAATGTAGCTGACCTCTCATGCCCTGCAGTACCTAGTAATTTGGCCTTCCTCTCATGCCCTGCAGTACCTAGAAGTGTGCCCTTCCTCTCATGCCCTGCAGTACCTAGTAGTGTGCCCTTCCTCTCATACCCTGCAGTACATAGCAATTGACCTTCTTCGTGAGCGCTGCAGTACCTAGTAATGTGGCCTTCCTCTCATGCCCTGCAGTACCTAGTAATGTGACCATCCTCTCATGCCCTGCAGTACCTAGAAATGTGGCCTTCCTCTCATGTCCTGCAGTACCTAGTAATGTGGCCTTCCTCTTGTGCTGTGCAGTACCTAGTAATGTGGCTTTCCTTTCATGCCCTGCAGTACCTAGTAATGTGGCCCTCCTTTCATGCCTCACTGCACCTAATAAAGTGGCCTTCATCTCATACCCTGCCCTTCCTAATAGTGTGCCCTTCCTGTCATGCCCTGCAGTACCTAGTAATGTGGCCTTCCTCTGATGCCCTGCAGTACCTAGTAATGTGCCCTTCCTCTAATGCACTGCAATACCGAGTAATGTGGCCCTCCACTGATGCCCTGCAGTACCTATTTATTTGGCCTTCCTCTCCTGCCCTGCACTGTAGTACCGAAGAACGTGGCCTTCTCTCATTGCCCAGCAGTACCTAGTAGAGTACCCTTCCTCTTATGGCCAGCAGCATCTAATAATATACCATCCTCTTATGCCCAGCAGTATGTACTTATCTGCGCTTTGCCGCAATACCTTGTAATGTGCCCTTCCTCTCATGCCCTGCAGTACCTAGTAATGTGGCCTTCCTCTCATGCCCAGCAGTACCTAGTAATGTGGCCTTCCTTTTATGCACTGCAGTACCTAATAGTGTGTCCTTCCTGTCATGTGCTGCAGTACCTAGTAGTGTGCCTTTCCTTTCATGCCCTGCAGTACCCAGTAACGTGGCCTTCTTCTTGTGCTCTGCAGTACCTAGTAATGTGACCTTCCTCTCATGCCCTGCAGTAATTAGTAGGGTGCCATTCCTCTCATGCCCTACAGTACCTAGTAATGTGGCCTTCCTCTCATGCCCTGCAGTACTTGGAAATGTGGCCTTCCTCTCATGTCCTGCAGTATATAGTAGTGTGCCATTCCTCTCATGCCTTGTAGTACCTAGTAATGTGGACTTCATCTCATGCACTGCAGTACATAGAAATGTGCCCTTCCTCTCATGCCCTGCAGTACCTAGCAATGTGCAATTCCTCTCATGGCCTGCAGTACCTAGTAGTGTGGCCTCCTGCTCATACCCTGTAGTACCTGGTAATGTGGCATTCCTCTCATGCCCTGCAGGACCTAATAGTGTGCCCTTCCTCTCAAGCCTTGCAGTACCTAGAAGTGTGCCCTTCCTCTCATTCCCTGAAGTACCTAGTAATATGGCCCACCTCTCATGCCCTGCAGTACCTAGTTATGTGGCCTTCCTCTCATGCCCTGCAGTACCTAATAATGTGGCCATCCTCTCATGCCCTGCAGTACCTAGTAGTGTGCCCTTCCTCTTCTGCCCTCCAGTACCTATTAATGTGGCCTTCCTCTCATGCCCTGCAGTACCTAGTAATGTGGCCTTCCTCTCATGCCCTGCAACACCTAGTAATGTGGTCTTCCTCTCATGCCTACAGGTACCTAGTAGTGTGCCTTCCCTCATGCCTTGCAGTACCTAGTTGTGTGCCCTTCCTCTTATTCACTGCAGTACCTAGTAATGTGGCCTGACCTCTCATGCCCGTAGTACCTAGTAATGTGGTCTTCATCTCATGCCCTGCAGTACCTAGAAGTGTGGTCTTCCTCTCATGCCCTGCAGTAGCTAGGTATGCCCTTCCTCTCATGCCCTGGGTAGTACCTAGTAGTGTGCTCTTCCTCTCATTCCCTGCAGTACATAGTAATTGGCCTTCTTCTCATGCCCTGCAGTACCTAGTAATGTGGCCTTCCTTCATGCCTGTAGTACCTAGTAGTGTGCTCTTCCTCTCATTCCCTGCAGTACCTAGTAATGTGGCCTTCCTCTCATGCCCTGCAGTACCTAGTAATGTGGCCTTCCTCTCATGCCCTGCAGTACCTAGTAATGTGGCCTTCCTTCATGCCCTGCAGTACCTAGTAGTGTGCCCTTCCTCTCATGCCCTGCAGTACCTAGTAGTGTGCTCTTCCTCTTATTCCCTGCAGTACCTAGTAATGTGGCCTTCCTCTCATGCCCTGCAGTACCTGGTGATGTGGCCTTCCTCTCATGGCAGTACCTAGCAGTGTGCCATTCCTCTCATACCTTGCAGTACCTAACAGTGTGGCCTTCCTCTCATGCCCTGCAGTACCTAGTAATGTGGCCTTCCTCTTATACCCTGCAGTACCTAGTAGTGTGCCCTTCCTCTTATGCCCTGCAGTACCTATTAATGTGGCCTTCCTCTCATGCCCTGCAGTACCTAGTAATGTGCCCATCCTCTCATGCCCTGCAGTACCTAGCAATGTGCAATTCCTCTCATGGCCTGCAGTACCTAGTAGTGTGGCCTCCTGCTCGTACCCTGTAGTACCTGGTAATGTGGCCTTCCTCTCATGCACTGCAGGACCTAATATGTGTCGCCTCTCAAGCCTTGCAGTACCTAGAAGTGTGCCCTTCCTCTCATTCCCTGAAGTACCTAGTAGTGTGGCCCCACCTCTCATGCCCTGCAGTACCTAGTTATGTGGCCTTCCTCTCATGCCCTGCAGCACCTAATAATGTGGCCATCCTCTCATGCCCTGCAGTACCTAGTAGTGTGCCCTTCCTCTTCTGCCCTCCAGTACCTATTAATGTGGCCTTCCTCTCATGCCCTGCAGTACCTAGTAGTGTGCCCTTCCTCTTATGCCCTGCAATACCTAGTAGTGTGCTCTTCCTCTTATTCCCTGCAGTACCTAGTAATGTGGTTGACCTCTCATGCCCTGCAGTACCTAGTAATTGGCCTTCCTTTCATGCCCTGCACTACCTAGGAGGGTGGACTTTATCTCATGCCCTGCAGTACCTGGAAATGTGCCCTTCCTCTCATGCCCTGCAGTACCTAGTAGTGTGCCCTTCCTCTCATATCCTGCAGTACGTATCAACTGGCCTTCTTCTCGTGCCCTGCAGTACCGAGTAATATAGCCTTCCTCTCATGCCCTGCAGTACCTAGTAATGTGGCCATCCTCTTATAGCCTGCAGTACCTAGAAATGGTGGACTTCTTCTCATGCCCTGGGGTACCTAGTAATGTAGCCTTCCTCTTGTGCCGTGCAATACCTAGTAATGTGACTTTACTCTCATGCCCTGCAGTACCTAGTAATGCGACCTTCTTCTCATGCCCCACAGCACCTAATAAAATGGCCTTCATCTCATTCCCTGCCCTACCTATTAGTGTGCCCTTCCTCTTATGCCCTGAATTACCTAGTAGTGTGTCCTTCCTGTCATGCCTTGCAGTACCTAGTATTATGGCCTTCCTCTGATGCCCTGCAGTACCAAGTAATGTGCCCTTTATCTAACGCACTGCAATACCTAGTAATGTGGCCCTCCTCTGATGCCCTGCAATACCTAGTAATTTGGCCTTTCTCTGCCCTGCCCTGTAGCACTGAGTAATGTGGCCTGCCTCCTCATGCCTCCTGCATTACCTAGTAGTGTGCCCCTTCCTTCCCTATGCCCTGCAGTGCCTACTAACGTGTCCTTCCCTCCATGCCCTGTAGCACCTAGTAATGTGCCTTCTCCTCATTCCATGCGTAATTAGTAGTGTGCCCTTCCTCTTATGCCAAGCAGTACTCAGTAATGTGGCCTTCTTCATGCCCTGCAGTACCTAGTAGAGTGCCATTTCCTCATGCCTTGCAGTACCTCAGTGTGTGCCTCCTCTCTTGCCTTGCTAGTACCAAGAAGTCATGGGCCTTTCTCTCATGCCCAGCAGTACCTAGAAATGTGGCCTTCCTCTGATGCCCTGTAGTACCTAGTAATGTGGCCTTCTCTTTATGCCCTGCAATACCTAGTAGTGCCTCCCATTATGCCTGCAGTACCTACTAATGTGGTCTCTCTCATGCCCTGCAGTACCTAGTAATCATGGCTCTCTCCTCTCATGCCCTGCAGTACTTAGTAATGTGGCCTCTCCCTCATGCCCTGCAGCACCTAATAAAGTAGATTCTGCTCATGCCCTGTCTCACCTAGTAGTGTGCCCCTTCATCCAAATGTCCTGCAGCAGTACCTAGTAGTGTCTCTTCATGTCGTGTGCCTTGCAGTACCTAGTAATGTGGCCTTCCTCTGATGCCCCGCAGTACCTAGGAATGTGCCCTTCCTATAATGCACCACAATACCTAGTAATGTGATCCTCCTCTGATGCCCTGCAGTACCTAGTTATTTGGCCTTCCTCTCCTGTCCTGCCCTGTAGTACTGAGTAATGTGGCCTTCCCTCATGCCCTGCAAGTCCTAGTAGTGTGCCCTTCCTCTTATGCTCTGCAGTACCTACTAATTTGGCCTTCCTCTCATGTCCTGCAGAAATTAGTAGTGTGCCTTCCTCCTATGCCAAGCTGTACCCAGTAATGTGGCCTTCCTCATGCCATGACAATACCTAGTAGAGTGCCATTCCTCATGCCTTGCAGTACCTAGGAGTGTGCCCTCCTTTCTTGCCTTGCAGTACCAAGTAATGTGGCCTTCCTCTGATGCCCTGCAGTACCTACTAATGTGGCCTTCCTCTGATGCCCTGCAGTACCTAGTAATTTTGCCTTCCTCTCATGCCCTGCAGTACCTAGAAGTGTGCCCTTTCTCTCATGCCCTGCAGTACCTAGTAGTGTGCCCTTCCTCTCATACTCTGCAGTATGTAGTAACCGGCCCTCTTCTTGTGCCCTGCAGTTCCTAGTAATGTGGCCTTCCTCACTTACCCTGCAGTACCTAGTAATGATGCCTTCCTCTCATGCTCTGCAGCACCTAGTAGGTGGCCTTCTTCTCATTCCCTCAGTACCTAGTAGTGTGCCCTTTCTTTCATGCCCAACATAACTTGTAATGTGGCCTTCCTCTCATGGCCTACAGTACCTAGTAATGTGGCCTTTCTCTTGTGCCATGCAGTACCTAGTAATGTGGTCTTCCTCTCGTGCCCCACAGCACCTAATAAAGTGGCCTTCCTCTCATGCCCTGCAGTACCTAGTAGTGTGTCCTTTCTCTCATGCCCTGCAGTACCTAGTAATGTGGCCTTCTTCTCATATCCTGCAGTACGTTATAGTGTACCCTTCCTTTCATTCCCAACATACATAGTAGTGTGGCCCTTCCTCTCAAGCACTGCAGTCTACCTAATGGGGCCTTCCTCTCATGCCCTGCAGTACCTAGTAATCTGGACTTCCTCTGATGCCCTGCAGTACATAGTAGTGTGCCCTTCTTCTAATGCCCTGCAATAGCAAGTAATGTGGCATTCCTCTCATGCCCTGCAGTACCTAGTAATGTGGGCTTCCTCTCATGCCCTGCAGTACCTAATGATGTGGCCTTCCGCACATGCCCTGCAGTACCTAGTAATGTGGCCTTCCTCTCACACCCTGTAGTACCTAGTAGTGTGCCCTTCCACTCATGCCCTGCAGTACCTAGTAATATGGCCTTATTTTCATGCCCTGCAGTATCTAGTAATTTTGGCCTCTCTTATTCCTGCAGTACCTAGTAATGTGGGCTTCCTCTCATGCACTGCAGTACCTAGTGTGACACTCAGACAGCTGGTTCTGATTAATCTATGATTTTGTAATGTAAAATGTGTTATTGAATGTCTCTCATGAGAAATGCGGACATTCAGTGAAATGACATCCCACTCCCAGGTTTTAGCTAATAGGTGTTACCTGGAAGGCTAAGAGATAATTACAGACTAGAAGAGACTTCAAATTTAGGATCTCCTTTTATGTGACTAATTGCAGCTTGCAACTGCCAAGATAGATCATAAACTTGTATAACATTCAGAGGAAACACAGTTAAAATTCACATGGTGATACAAAGCATGTTGCACCACCGTGAGATCGGGCAGAGAGACATAACAAGTCCTTTGATGTCCTGGAAAGGGGAAGCTGATCATAAGATCCAAGAAAGTCATTTGAAAAAAAAAAGAGTTTTGCTGAGGTCACAGAAATTTTTATTTACCTGCTGAAAAAGATATCCTGTTGGTATGATTTTTTTATATTTTGACAGGGAGGAGCTAAATGACCTCACGCAAACAGGTTGGCAAAGCCAGTTTTTAACAGTATTCTGTTTTCCATTAAGACACAAATGTTTGGACTCTGACAAAGAAACATCTACAGCACTGTGAGATAAGAATACCTTAGAACAGACAAGTCTGAGTGTATTAGTGGTAGGAATCTGCACTTTTTAAAAATCTTATTCTGTTAAGTGATTTGTATGTTTTGTGATATATGGGTCTGTATTTACACTTTTCATTTTTATCTATTTCTACGTAAACATCTCATTTTTTAATAGACTGTTTGTATCTTCCAAGTCCTTCTGTTCTTGCCTGTGATACATGGATGGTTAAGAGTGTGACAACACTGTGCATGAGCTTATAAGGAAATACCAACTGGGAAAAGGTAAGAGTAATCTGAGGTCTTTATTAGAGTTTTTAAGGAATCATTTTGTACACCTGGTTAGATGCCCATAGGCAACAGATATCTGGCCCCCCAAAGAGCAGAATTATCTGAGCCTGTACATTGGGTACGCTAGAAAATGATTCACAGTTTGAATCCCTCCAGAGCTGAGACCAACGGTTGATTCGAACCCACAAAACAGACAGGAGGGTTATCCTGTTTCTGTTTCCTGTTCACAAGACTGCACTCGGAGGTTGGCACTGTGGGAGCAGAGGGCCTGACCTGCTGAGTGGGTTTGTGACAAATTGGTTGGCAGCAGTGCAAAAATGTTGGTATTACAAGCTCTGATTGTTCTTTGTGTTAGCTTAAGATTGTCAGCTCACTCTCAAAAAAAGAGCAGTAATTTTTTTAAAAAGGAGACAGAACTATATTACGTGGCATACAGTCAAGTTCCTACACGTTTTATTTTTTTTTCTAAAGTGCAAGTCAGAGTAGTGATTTAGGGAAGAAGATGGCTTCCAACTACAGCAGGCATACTGCAGACTACTTAAAGCAGTTGTGCAGGGACAGAGGAGTCCTGTTCGAGGTGAAAGCCAGCAAACAGAACCTCGTGGATGCCCTCATGGTAGCAGATACACAGAGCACCGAGTCACAGACAGTGACTGTAAGGGAACAAACCTTGAATGTGGCTGCGCTAGCAGCCAGTGCAGTTTCCAGATCCAGTGAGGATGACAACAGGGCCACTGTCAGTGAAGGGCCACAGCAGCAGGGGAAGGTCACCAGTATCCTGGATCCAGAAGTACTCAGGCTGCAAATTAAGTTGTGCAGAATGGAGCTGGAGTTCCAAAGGGAGAGGGACCATGAACAACAGGAGGCAGACCATGAGGAGCATGAGCACCAGTGAGCTGAAGAGGAGAAGAGAGACCGTGAACAGCGGGAGGTGGACCATGAGGCAGAGCGAGAATGCCGAGAGGCAGACCGTGAGGAGCATGAGCACCAGCAAGCTGCAGAGGAGAAGAGGGTGTGAGAACACCGAGACGCAGACCATGAGGAGCAGGAGTGCCAGAGGCAACATGAACTGGAGAAGCTATGACTCCAACCAGCGGCACCAGAGCAGGTAAGTGGCTTGAGTTTAACTGGGACTGCAGGACTGGGTTACAAATTGAAGTACAAATCGATAGCCAAATTTAAAGAGGGGGAAGATATGGATGCCTTTTAAAATTCTTTTGAAAAAGTTTGTATTCAGGCTAAAATTGCTAGAGAGTCCTGGAGCCTCCAGCTGTCCCCACTACTTACCAGGAAAGCTCAGGATTTATTGGGTCAAATCGACAATGAGGACAGTGATGATTACAGCAAACTTAAAGCTGCACTTTAATGAAATTTGAATTAACTGCTGAATCACACAGAGCTAAATTCCGTAAGCTCAGGAGAAGCCCTGACATGAGCTACGAGGAGCTAGCCATGAAACAACGTCAGTTTTTAAAATGTTAGTGGGAAGGAATTGAAGCAAACTCTGTTGATAAAATTGAAAATGTGATTCTGTTAGAACAGTTTTTCTGGGCGTGCCCAGCAGAGCTGAAAACCTGGCTAGAGGAATGAGATCCCAAAACAGTGCAAGAGGCTGCTGAACTCTCGGACCGCTATGTGAAGAGCAGACCTGCTCTGAGAACAAATGGGGCAGGCATGGCAGTGCAGAAAGGGAAAAGCGCACCTTCACGGCAGCTAAAACCCTCACCGCCTCCACTGAAACCAGTTAGCCCCAGGTTTCAGAGAAAAGATTTATCTGAAAAGAGATGTGAATGCTGGTTATGTCAAGAAACTGTGCATATTGCCAGACAGTGTCCCAAAAGAATAAGCAATAATACGCTGAATGATACTAGAAAAGAAATGGGTTGTTTGTGTGTCCCAGGGAGCATGCCAGTGAACATGAGGGAACACATGCACCCAGTCATGGTGAATGGTGTACAGATACAAGGGTTAAAAGACACAGGGGCATCCTTGACCTTGGTAAAGGGGGATCTAGTAGAGCCTGGTCAGCATATACCCAATAAATAAGTCACTGTACAGGACTTTACTGGTGAGGCAAAAACATTGCCCCTCGTTAGTGTTCTCCTAGATTGGGGTGAAATCAGGGGAACTGCGCAACAGGTGGCTGTAGCCAAAACCTTAGCAGTGGATGTGATCCTGGGCAACAATCTGAAACAGGGGAGGGTATGTGCAGTTACCCATAGCCAAACGGCAAGGGAAAATTGTAGTTCCCTGAACACCACAGCAGCCATTGTAGAAACCACTGAGAGGTTGGTTCCCCAGCCTGTGTCTCTAGCTGAGGAGACTAATGAAAAAGGGGTAGAAATTTCCCCAGTAGCAAGTAACCACACAGCTACAGAAGGTTACTTTGAAGAGGGAAGGGTGACCCATTATCAGAGGGTTGGGATTGACAGTGATCCTGAGTGCCCTGATGCTAGTGCTAGGGACCCTAGTTTAGTGACTGAAGGGGACCTGTCCCATGCCTTGGGAATCTGTGAGGGGTTTGCAGCTGCTCAGAGAAGTGACCCTAGTCTAGAGAACCTGAGGGCTTGGGCAGACTCAGATGACGCACAGGGAGGTGACAACAGACATAAGATTTATTGGGAAAATGGACTAATGAATACTCAGGCTGTGCAGACAGAGGAAGGGATGCTAGGCAGGCAGCTTGTCATTCCCCAGGGGTATCGTGAGCAGTTGCTCAAGATTACACATGATATCCCCTTGTCTGGTCATCTGGGAATCACGTCCACTATGCAGTGGTTGGCCCAGAATTTCTATTGTCCAAACTTCAGCCAGCAGGTGAAGGAGTACTGCAGGTTTTGTCACCGGTGCCAAAAAATAGGGAAGGCGGGCAAGAAAACCCAAGCCACCCTGATTCCATTGCCCATAGTGAAGGAGCCATTCCAGAGGGTGGGAATGGATATCGTGGGGTCATTAAATACCCCTAGCTACTCAGGGAAGAGATTCATCTTGACTGTGGTGGATTATGCCACCCGGTACCCAGAGGCAGTCGCCCTATCCTTTCTGAGGACAGACATAGTGGCAGATGCCTTACTTGGGATTTTCTCCCATGTTGGGTTTCTGCAAGAGGTTATCACCGATCAAGGGGGTTCCTTCTTGTCGGACCTGATGAAATGTTTATGGGAGAAGTGTGGGATGGTGCACTGTATCACCCACAAGCCAATGGGCTTGTAGAAAGATTCAATGGTACCCTAAAGTCAATGCTCCGGGTGTTTGCTGAACAGCATGGGTGAGACTGGGAGAAATACCTTCCCCACCTGTTGTTTGCATACAGGGAGGTGCCCCAAGAGTCGACATGATTTTCCTCCTTCGAACTCTTATGTGGATGCCGGGTACATGTGCCCCTAGACTTAATCCGGGAGGACTGGGAAGGCAAGCACCTCACCCAGGGAACTCCCATCGTGGATTACATCCTTAAGTTTAGGGAAAGACTGAAGGAGCTTATGGGGACAGCCCAGAGCAACCTAGCAGCTGCCCAACAGAAAAAAAAGTGTGGTACGACTGCAGAGCCAGAGCTCGCTCATACAAGGTGGGTCAGGAAGTCACGGTCCTTATACCGGACCAGAAAGACAAGCTGCAGGCTGAGGGCAGGACCGCATAAAGTGGTTAGGAAAGTAAATGACGGAACTACATCACAGAGTTACCTGACTGAAGAAAGACAGAAAGGATGTACCATGTCAACATGATGAAGCCATATGCTAATAGGGCTGACATGGTGTTTGCAGGTGTAGTCCTGGGGAGGGGACAGATGAGAAAGACCCCATTCTGGACTTGCTGGAGGAAAGTAAGTGAGAATCCTCTGTGGATGCAGTAAAACTGTCTCCCCAGCTGGCCCCGGACAAGATCCAGGAAGTAAGGAGGTTTTAACAGACTTTACCCATTGTTGAGTGCCAAGCCTGGACTAACCCCTTAGCAACTCATGTTGTGGAGACAGGGACACAGACGCCCATACGGTGGACAGCATATCGGGTGTCAGAGGCTGTCCAAAAGGACATTAGGAGAGAAGTGGAGGAGATGCTGGATTTAAGGGTAATCCAGAGATCCCACAGCCCCTGGGCCTCACCCATAGTCCTTGTGCCCAAGCCAGATGACTCTACTCATTTCTGTGTGGACTATCATGGACTGAATGCAGTCATGAAGTCACCTGATGCCCCAGACGGACGAACTCCTGGACAAGTTGGGAGGGGCAACCTACCTTACGACCATTGACCTAACAAAGGGGTATTGGCAGGTAGAGTTGACAGACAGAGCTAGGGAGAGGTCGGCCTTCATCACTTCGATAGGCTTATTTGAATTTAAAGTAATGCCTTTCGGAATGAAGAACGCCCCGGCCACTTTCCAAAGGTTGGTGAACCAGGTGTTAAATGGTGCTGAGGAGTATGCCGTGGTGTACCTGGATGACATTGCCATCTTTAGTGCCAGCTGGGAGGAACACCTATCCCAACTTAGGGAAGTGCTGGGCAGGATACAGAGGGCCGGGCTCTCTGTCAAAGCCGAGAAGTGCCAGGTGGCCATGAGAAATGTGGCATACCTCAGACATGTGGTAGGCCGGGGACAGCTCCGTCCTAAGCAAATAAAAATAAATGTAATCCATGCAGGCCCAGATCAGAAACACAGAAGCGGGTCAGGAGTTTTCCAGGGACAGCAGGATACTACAGAAAATTTGTACCCAATTACAGTACCCAGGCTGCTCCCCTATCTGACCTGACAAAGAAAAGGATGCCCAAGAAGAAAAAATTACTCACCTTAGTAATGTTGTTTCTTCTAATGGAGTCTTGCTGTATTCTGACATATGCAGTGATGTCCAACCTTTGAACTGCCCCGGAGATGAAAGAGTTAACTTTCCATGCCAGGCATGGAACGCTGAGCTCGAGCTCGGTTGAGACTCTGTCTGTTGCGGTTGAACTCAAACTGTCAGATCTTTACGAGCTATATTCACTGAGTGTCCTGTGTGGAAACTGTAAACTTACACTAGCCAACTGGCTACTAAATATAATAAAAATATTTTTTTGGTCCCAAAACAAAGACTCAAGTCAGGAAACCCAAAAAATAAAACAAAACACAACACCTACACACCCAAACTAAAGGGGTGAGAAAAGAAGGGGTGGAGGCACCACCCGAGTGCCAACACTGCTACTGCCCACCCACATCCCAAAAAACAGGTTCTGAGAGGGGAGGCGGGGGGGGGGAGGTCAGAATACAGCAAGACTCCATTAGAAGAAACAACATTACTAAGGTGAGTAATTTTTTCTTCAAACAACATGAAGTCTTGCTGTATTCTGACACATGCAGACTACCAAGCAGTACCTCCATGGAGGAGGGACAGAACCTACTTTGGAAATAGGCTCTGAAGCACTGCTGTGCCAAACTGAGCATCACTCCTAGCCTGGATATCCAGAGAGTAATGATTGGTAAAGTGTACTGTTTTCCAGGTGGCTGCTTGACAAATCTCCAAGATAGGAATATTCCTGGCAGCAGCCAGGAAGCAGCTGTACCTCTGGTAGAGTGAGCCCTCAGGCCTGAGGGTGGGATCCTACTTAGTTTTTCATAGCAAAATTGAATGCAAGAGACAATCCACCTGGCAACAGATCTCTTAGTGGCAGGTTTTCCCTTACCAACCTCACCATAAGTGAGGAACAGTTGGAGGGAGTCAAACCTGTGACCCATGGTGCGCTCTATGTAGTAGCTAAGGGCCCTTTTCACATTCAAACTATGCAGCCTCCTCTCTCCAGAGGAGGAATGGTCAGTGAAGAAAACAGGAAGAGACATAGACTGGTTCAGGTGGAAATCTGAAACCACCTTAGGCAAAAACTTCCTATTAGTCCTAAGGACCACCTTATCTCTATGGAAAGAGATAAAATCAGGCTCCACTGACAAGGTCTGTAACTCACTTATGCATCTGGCAGAAGTGATAGCCACCAAGAAAACAGTTTTCCAAGTCAAGTGCTTAAGCTCTGCTGAGGACAAAGGCTCAAAAGGGGTTTGCATAAGCTGAGCAATGCAAACATTAAGGTCCCAAGCAGGGGCAGGGTCCCTGAAGGAAGGATTGGTATGCAGCAATCCCTTGAAAAATTTAGAAAATACAGGATGAGCTGAAAGGGAAGAGTGCTTGCCTGCTGAGAAGAAGGCAGAGACAGCTGCCAGATGCAATCTTAGTGTAGCTGGTCTGAGTCCCAAGCTATTAAGATGAACCATATAGTCAAGGACTGTGGGCAGGCCAGCAAACTCTAGAGAAATATGCTTCCCAGAGCACCATATAGGAAATCTTTTCCACTTGGAATTGTAAGTGTTTCTGGTGGAAGGCTTTCGAGAAGCCTTTAAGATATCCAGAGCACCTTGAGAGAGGTGCAAATCACCAAACTCTAACTCTTCAAGACCCAGGCCTTGAGATTGAGAGATTTGAGATTCGGATACCAAACCCTCCCCTGAGCACATGTTAACAGGTTGTAATTCCTGGGGAGAGACAGGGGAAGGTGGACTGCTAAGGACAACAAGAGAGGGTACCAGGGCTGTCTGGCCCAGTCTGGAGCAATCAGAATCACCTTGCAGGGTGCCATGATGCGGGTACAAGCAAGCAATAATACCTGACAGGGTGGGTGGTATTGGGCTCTACCCACCCTTCGCCCACGGCGTAATGAGGCCTGATAACCCCTGGAAGGGCGGATATAGCCCATACCGCCCAGCCTGGAGGGTATAATTGTGCTTAGAAAATGGGGATCTGTGTCAGGTTTAATTAAATATTAAAATAATAGAGGAAATTCATTTAAAATTAATAGAAAAACTAGATGCAAAACTGTTGTTGGTAAAGTAGTCCCTCTGGTTGTTTTATGCTGTTGCTTCTTGTGTTGGTCCACCTCCCTGAGAGCCATTCTCTTTGTTTGTGTCCCTCCCACCAATCACACAGACAGTGGAGAAATACGTTTACTTCATTTCATTTTGTGAGAGTAAAATAAAGCCTGCTAAGTCTCATGTGGTGAGAGTCAACATAGTAAGTGCCATTTTTGATCAGTGTTTGAAACGTAGTCAGGTTTCCAGTGTCAGTTAGAAATCACATGGTCACTTCAGTTAGAGCGCGATCGGGCTATTGCTCTGTCTTTTAGGAAAGTAGCTGAAGCCGTCACTCATCCCGGTATGATTCCTTTCTTTTTGGTAATTTACCTGCACATCGAGAGAGTTATGGTAGAGAAGGACTGTGGCTGGAGACTGGTAAGAAGGAGAGAAGAGATTGGAGTCAGAATGATGGCTTGATTATACAGGGTGTGCAAGAAATAGCTCTTGTCTGGCGGGGGTGGGCATCCGGTTTGAATTTAAATTTGGGACTGTGGAATACAGACAACTCAGCAGTGGAGCCGAGTTGTAGTACGCAGTATCGGGGGTCATTGGAAATGGATGTTTGTTATTTTAAATATGCTCCGTATCAGAAGCAGCACCGTTGATCAGTGTGGTGTGGTGCAGTTCAAGTACAAGAGTTATCATTTTTTAAAGACAAGCTGGTGTTTGATTTTAGGCGCGTGAGTGAATGGGCATGTGCAGGAGGGAGGAGCGAGAGTACCGTTAGCTCTCTGATACTCTTGTATATAAAAAAAATGATGGGACATGGGAGATTAGGGCATTGTGAGGAAAGAAAGAAAGAAAGAAAGAAAGAAAGAAAGAAAGAAAGAAAGAAAGAAAGAAAGAAAGAAAGAAAGAAAGAAAGAAAAAGTTTTATACATAAGTATGATGTGTGGTTTTGTGCCAGTTAATTACGTAGCATTGGGGGCCAGTATGTCTCACTCAGTGAGACAAAATAAATGGTGGACATTTGAAAAGGAAAGAGGCAATTTTAGCTAATTAGAGATGAGGGTGGGCAGCAGGATTCTGGTGATAGGGTTGGCTGGGCTGGTACTTTTAATAGCTGAGCATCTGTTGTCTGATAGATGCCCAGCTAGAGAAGTCCTTCAGCCAATCAGAGCCTGAAATACTTTTAACCATTTTCTAATAGAATATACAGTGTGATGCAATCATAATCTATTTTGCATAAACAAAGGTGACTCTGTTTACCACTGGAGCCAAGGGGGTGATGAAGATCATGACAAAGAAGAAGAGCAGGTTGGAGGACCCCACTCCTACAGTGAACCGCAGGCAGCATGAAGATCCATACGCTATCGAGGCCACTGCAGGGATGGAGGTAAGCAGTCTCCCCCAAAGGAGCACAAGTACCATGGCCAGAGCAGTTCCTGTGAGGTGCCTAGGGCTTTACAGCAGCGCCTCGGTCGGCCATGCCTCCAGGGGTGTGGGGCATACTGCCAAGTCTTGGCTCATACAATACACAGGGCGCAGCTTCTGTTGAGACATTCTGTTCCAATACTTTAGACACGGGAGTCACCCCGAAGCTACTGCCACCCCCACCACCACCAAGGTACAGTTTGGTTGGGATGGTGTTCAGCAGGGGTTGCAACAAACCTGTTACCTCTCCTCCTTTCTTTCTGTCTCTCCTCCCACACCTACTCCCTAAGAAATTCTGGCTCATGCATGTTCTAACAACTTGAAGAGGACCACTGCAACAGGTACCTTTCTCCTGCAGACTCCCCCATCTCTTCAATATAGGGTTACCACCTGTCAGGTTTTTTTTACCTGGTGATCAGGTTTTCAGGGTCCCTATCAGGTAATCCGGTTTTGCTCTGTGCTGGTCAGGTATTTGAGCCATTTTGAGTGCTCACATACTTTTGAAACAAATGTTGTCACATAATTCATTGTTTCAGCTACATGTCCAGGTTACAGACAAGTTCTGTTGTCAATGCAGCCTTTTGTTTGTGAATGCAGTCACCCTGGGAAGTGTAAAGTATGGCCATTAACACCATTAGCACTTATTTACCTAATCTTTCCTCTGCATCTTAAAGTGGCATAGCAGCACAGCTGCCCCCACCTTTTGTAACAGTAACAGAGCCAGTTGTCCTCCACTTTCATTTGCTGGTAAACATTTTCATCTCGAGCAGAATTTAGGCATTTTTAAATGTTTTAAATTATTATTTTTTCCTCAAGAAAAAAGTATGGTCACTTCTTTGGCTTTGAAATATTACTGTGGACAAGAACAGAAAATGGAGCTAGACAAAGATATAAAGTATATATACTATTGTATGCTATTTACAGTATTTCCTTGTCTCCCCAGATCATATCTGTAAATGAGATTTATTTTATCTCTGTATGTTTAGCTGGTTAACCAATGTCAATAAATAAATAATTAGGAAGAACCTAGGAAAGTAACTTTAACAGGCACAGTACAGTTTTATTTAACTGCTGCATTAAGTGTTGTCTTTTAGTGATATAACACATGGACTTCCAGGAGGAACAGTGCATGATGAGTCATGAAAGGGGTGGGGCTAGAGGCGGAGCTTAGGATCAGGTTTTGCCTCTCATCCAAGGTAGCAACCCTACTTCAATAACCTTCCTTCTCCCCATATAACCTTCCTCATAGCTATGTATATAGTTGGTTTCTTAGTGCATTCATGTTCTTATTGTTTGCTGACCAATGCTCCTGCTTTGTGGTATGCCTCAAGGGTTGGTTCTCTCACCTGTGCTGTTTGTAGTGTACATGTTGCCCTGGGAAAAGATCATCAGCTGCTACAGGCTGGGTTTTCACTGCTACCCAGATGATACCCAACTGTATCTCTGTTTTGCTTCTGGGACACCAGATGCTCCTGAGGCGCTTAATTTATGCCTGGCTGAGATTCAGGGTTGGATAGCGTCTAGCTGGCTGAGACTTAACCCAGGCAAGACTGAGATTCTGGTGATTGAACTGAGTAATGGGGCGTGAGGAGGCAGCTGCAGAAGGGACAGAGCTTCAGTTTGTGTCCACTAGGCTGTTGGCTGCTGCCAAGATGAAAAATCTGGGGGTCATTCTGGATGAGAGGCTGACATCTGAGGCTCAGGTGTCAGCTGTAGTCCAGAGTGGCAGTTACAATCTTAGTAACGTCAGCTAGATTAAATCACTTCTCCCCTGAAGACCTGCCAATGCTGGTGCATGTGTTTGTGATGTCCAGACTGAATGATTGTAATATGCTATACTTTGTGGTCAATGGAGGCACCCTACGATGCTTGCAGCTGGTGCAGAAAGTAGTGGCCAGGTTGCTGACTGGCCTTCCAAGGTCATGTCATTTAACATCATTCCTGCATGGACTGATTGACTGCTGGTAAAATAACATATGACCTTCAAGGTTGGTTTGCTAGTTTACAAGTCCCTACATGGGTTGGGCCCTGTAGGGTTGGGCTCTAGCTACTTGCTGGAACTCCTGAATCCTCATCAGTCCTCATGCTTTTGCACTCCTCCGAGGCTGGTCTCTTCTTAGTCCCTAGTGCCAGGCTGAAGTCCTCCTGAACTGTGCATTTGAGGTGGCTGGCACCGATTAGGAACACACTACCTAGAGCACTGAGGGTGGACCCCTCAGTGGAGGCCTTCAAAGGGAGTTAGAAACATACCTGTGTAGTCAGGCCTTTGGAGACTAGGGCTGGCCTGCTTAATAATCCTATGTATGTTGATGCGGATATATTTATATTTTGTATATTTATACATTTATTTAATGAGCGTTGCTTTTCAATTACTGTTTACTGATGTTTTATTTTGTTTCTTTCAGCTAAGCATGTAAGCCCTAATTGTATTTTGACACTACTTTCTCTGTTAACACTATCCCTATATCTTGTACCCTCTCCCCATTTCACACTGAACAAAATTTCTAAATAAAGAAAAACTATGGAAAATATAAGAAATGAAAGTTAGTGTGCCTGAACATTAAATTGTCTAACGTCTTTCTTGAGATGTTACCTTTTCATTTATGAATTCTGCCTTCACAGCCTCCTCACAGTATATTGCCATACAATGACATATACTCTGATCATTTCAAGGCCTGTAAACGAGGTAGAAAAAGCATCATATCCTACCTGCAAACCGAGCCTCCAGCTCCTCACTCTTGTTTGGGATGATGTTGTTTGTTGATGGGATGAAGGTGCAACAAGGACAGTGAACGCTGATTTTAAATCCCAGGTTCCTGTCTGAGAGTAGAAGTTGTTTACAGTTAGGATACAGCATGAGGCTGATGACTTTCGAAAAAGCATTGCTGAATGTGTTATTTTTAGGTTTCTCTCTTTTGGCTCAGGATAGCCCAACTGAGATGCATGCCATTATTAGTGTGATCCTACCTCTACCCTTTTTTATAGCTGGATGGCCTGAAGGGCTGACAGTATAGCTTAAAGGTTAGAGCAACGAGCTATGAATAAGCTTGGTACATCCAGCAGACTTGGGTTTGATTCCCACAATCTCCACTTGCATACTGTGTGACCCTGAGCTAGTCACTTAACCTCTCCAGTGCTCCTGGGTTGTCCCTAAAACAGGCACTTATGCCTAGCAGACCTTACCCAGTTACCAAAGAATAAAAAGTAGAAATCTATCAAATAACTTGCAGAGGATTGTGTACAGTGAGCCAGAGACAACTGAGATTTCTGGACTTCAGATTGATCATGCGCCCAGAATATGTTGGCACATTGTCATTTGCTGAAACCTGTGGAGCAGATCATTTTTAAAATAAGTTGCCAACCTCTATCCAAACAGAGTCAGTTCTCAAATATAAAACAAAAACCAACAGTAAACTGTACCCGCTGATCAAGGGGTAGTTATGTAAGAGCAAACACACAGCACGGCACACACCCACATCACCATAAGAAGGCTACAAAGCAAGGCTTTCACCATTGGAGTCAAAGAAGATGTTTATTTTATTATCACAATTTTTACAACTGCTTGGTGTTATTAAATAGAGTTACAACCAGGACCATAAACTGTAACATGGAGAATATTATCTATTTAGCTGTTGTAAGCATTTTTATATGGGAAAAACAGGTTGTAAGTTCAGAATGGGAATAGGTGAGCATTTGAACTATATTCAGTGTAAGAATCCAAAAATTGTTTTGGCAGAACACGTGGCCCTGGAGGGGCCTGGACATGTGTTTAATTGGGAATTGAGAGGGAAGCTGGTTCCCTGGGGGAAGACATTGAGAGCCACCATTCAGAGAGAATCATTTTAGATATCTAGGCTGGAAGAAACAAAAGGCAAAGGTTTGAAAGATTGTTGCAATCTACTGTAGAATCATTCATGTAAAGTGTGAACTGGACTTTGTGCTTTTTTTTTTTAATAAACACATAGAAACATAGAATTTATCAGCAGAAAAAGACTGGTAGGCCCATCTAGTCTACCCTATTTTTCCCTGCCTATTTCTATACCCTGGATCCTATTTCATCACAGGTGTCCCTCCCTCCTCCCTTTCCGTTTTATCACAGATGTCCCTCCCTCCTCCTTTCCTCTACCTATTATGCCCATGTGCCTATCCATGCATGCTGAAGCTTCCCCCCCCCCCTCTTCTGGCAAGCTATTCCAGGCAAACACCATTCTTTCTGTGAAGAAATGTTTTCACATCCTTCTTAAACTCCCTCCCTCAAACTTCATGCTCCTGTGTTCTGGTACTCCTCCGCCACTGAAGAGAGACTTCACCTTGTTCACCCTCCATGAGGTACTTATTGGTCTCAATCATGTCCCTCTCGCTCTCCTCTCCTCCCCCGGAGAACATGTTGAGCTCCCACAGCATATGATTTGTTGTACAACCCCACAGCATTCTGGTAGTCCTCCTCTGGACCACTTCCACCCTGTCAATGTTCTTGTGGATATCGGCCTCCAGAACTAGGCACAGCACTATAGGTGGTGTCTCACTAGAGAGTGATATAACAGCAACACTAATCCTTCTACGCTAGAAATCCCCTCCCTATGCATCTGGCTAGCCTTGCTTACTGCCTTGTCACACTGCCCTGTCACCTTGAGATCATCAAATATGATTACCCCAGGGTCCCTCTCTTAATAAGTGACTGTAGGTACATCCCCATCTTAAACACAGCCTGGAACTGGGGGAGGGAGTGGACACAGAATCCATTTTGGAGGAGAGAGTCTGAAGGGATTGGAAGTTCTAAAGGAAAATAAGGCCATGGGGTCAAATGGATTCCACCCAAGGGTACTAAAAAGAACTGAGCACAGTGCTAGCCACCTTTGGCAACACTATTCAGCAACTCATTGGAAATGGGGTAGTTCCACATGACTAGAGGAGGGTCAATGTGGTACCTCTGCACAACAGTGGCAGCAAGAAGAAAGCAAAATAGAAAGAAGGAGGGAGACACCAGGGGTGCCTTCCATCCCCAGGTGCATGACTTTGCACTTTTGGCATTCAAACCCAGTTGCCACACCCTAGATGGCATGGGGTCATAATGTCGCAGACATTATGCCATAGTAATATACCGTGCTGCCAGTACAGCCCGATATATTGAAAATGGCATAATTCGTGTTTTATCCTGCACTGGGAAGAGTGAGAGGGTGCACTACTGTGCATACTTCCTTTTGCGGTTTTGCACCCACTTGCTCTGACCTAGCACGCTGTTCCTACCTCGTGGTCATGTTGTGCGCTGCAGATCGTGTGACACTATGACCCAGTAGGCACCCTAGACCACTCCTTAAGTTTCCCCAGATCCCGTTTCATTTTCTCAACCCCTTCCTGGGTGTCAACGCAGTTATAGATTTTATGTCATCTGCAAAGAGACACACCTTCCCCTCCAGTTCCTCTACAATGTCACCCTATGAAGCAGGTAGAAGAGGAGAGAACCCAGTATTCATCCATGTGGCACTCCACTTGTCATAGTCCCATCCCCAAGTGACTGCCACTTACCACCACTTTCTGCCTCTTATCCTTCAGTTTGATATCCAGTTTACCACCTTCTCTCCAAACCCCAGCTTGCTAAGTTTCTTTATTAGCCTTCTGTGTGGCACAGTGTCAAAGACCGTAATGAAGTCCAGATAGACAACACTCACTGCTTTCTCCTGATCCACAACCTTAGTCATCCAGTTAAAGAAATGTAAGAGATGTGTTTGCCATAACCCCCCATTAAACTATGCTGCCATTGGTCTTGCAGCCCATTTGCCCCCAGATACTCCATCAGCCTCTCCTTCAGCAGGGTTTCCATTAATTTCCTCATCACTGATGTAAGACCAACTGGCCTATAATTGCGAGCTTCCTTCTTGCTGCCACTGTTGTGCAGAGGGTCCACATTGACCCTCCTCTAGTCCTCTGGAAGTACCCCCATTTCCAATGAGTTGCTGACTAGTGTTGCCAGAGGGGTGGCTAGCACCGTGCTCAGTTCTTTTAGTGCCCTTTGGTGGATCCCATCTGACCCCCATGGCCTTATTTTCCTTTAGAACTTCCAAACCCCTTTAGACTCTCTCCTCTGAAAATAGACTTGTGTCCACTCCCCCTTCCCCCAGTGTCTGCTGATACATGTACATTAGGATCATCATCGACCGCCCCCCACACTGTGAAGACTGAGCAGAAGTACTCATTTACTATTTTAGCTTTTTCTTGGTCTTCCTCTGCACAGCCCCCTCCTCCCATTCTCCTGATCCTCACTATTCCACCCCTTGCTTTCGTTCCCCTTTTCACACACACCTGAAGAAAGTCGTATCCCCTTTTTTGATCTCCTTGGCTATCCTCTGCTCTGTTTGTGCCGTAGCTGCCCTCACCTTTCTTCCACCTCTCTTTGTTTATCTACTGTAGATAAACCTCAGCCTACTGCCACCTCTGTTTGGATCTTCTTGTACTTCTTAAAAGTTGTTTTTTATCCCTTACACATTAGCCATCTCCCTTAAGAACCATAGTGACCTCTTCCCCTCCTAACCCTTTCTTATTTGCTTCAAACAACTTGACATTTCTAATCTGTTCTCCCTCCATCCTTTTTATGTTTGCTTGCATGCATGAGCAAGAAACATAGTGCAGCAGGTTGCTGTAGTAGCAAGTTGTGGAGGTGCGGCAGTGTTGTAGCCAATGCCAGCAGTCCATTCTGGGGCTGGACTCTGTGGCGCCAATAGAGGAGAATGCTGTTGATGACAGCAGTATTGTAGCATGCCACCAAATTGAAAGAAATTCACTGTTGCAATCAGGGAGCACCCCGTCATTAACAATCAGCTGTTTTTGCTGCTGGGGTGGTCCCTGATTATAGCTGCGAATTACAGCTTGCCTTGTCTGGTGTTCCATTTCAAAAAACATGGCAGTGGCTATCGCTGTTTGCCCCTTTCAGTCCCCATGGAAGCCAACGGACAGTCACCCCTGCTCACAGTCCTCATGAAAGCTGATAGGGGGTGCCCAATCCCCCTGTCAGCATGCCCCCTCCCCAGTTCATTTGCAGATGGGGTAGCCCAATCCCCATCAGCATAATGTCCCCGCATTTGTTTTAAATTAACATGGCGCCGGCTAACTCTGTCCGCCTCTTACAGTACCCATGAAAGCCAGTGGGAGTGCCCAATCCCCCTGTTGGCATGCCCCTCCCAAGTTCATTTGCCGATGGGGGCAAGTCCCATTCGACATAATGTCCCCACATTTGTTGTGTGCGGCGCGGGGTGCCCAATCACCCTCAGCTCATAGCTTCCATTTACTCTTTGCTATGCCAATTGGTTACCCAATCCCTGTTGGCTACAGCCACCCCAAACAAACACCCAGGTGGCATGATGGGAGCCCACCCAGCGTGCCAAAGTACCCTCACAAAAGAAAATCTTCCTGCGTTGTTTTTTGTTTTACAACCTGTAAAAGAAACAGTCCCTCCTTGTCAGTAGTGCCCCCTACATAACTCGCACCCACCCTCAAGCACCCCACCTCCCTACACACCCTCTCACCCCATACTTACCTCTGGAGCCTGGCGTGACAATCTTTGGTGGACCGGGAACACGTCTGCACTCTTCAAAGCCGACCGCGAACTGAAGAAATGCCAGTAAGCTGTATAATGGCATAATGGGTTTTTTTCAATTTATGTAGATATCTCAGCCATTTTAGTGAATTTTGGCACCGAATTTTCAATATGGGGTTCTTGGGACCCCATCTCATGAATTCAGTGACTGTCATCTCATTATTCGATCTCAAAAGGTGACTTCACGGTCACTACTCGGAATCACCTTTCAGGACTGATTAATGAAATGACAGTGTCACTGTTCATGAGGTGAGCTCCCAAAAAGCCTATGTTGCAAATTTGGTGAAACAATTCCAAACAAGCATTTGTCTATGCCAAACGTTCGATTGCTGGTACTTGCATTGGCGCTTGGCATTTATGCAGGCCCCCCCCCCCAGTTGTATCCATGTCCCTTCAGCATCCATATTCCAACAGAGTACCTCTTTGCAACTCCTCTTGCATCTGAGTAACATTTCACCCTCATACTTCTTAAGTGTCTTAAGTCTTGAGACCCAAACTCCCTGGTTGTGCTCAAAGGAATGAGTCTGTGTGGAAACGTGCAGCCTGCACTTTTAACACAGTCATTCAGTAGATTATTTTACCAAATTTTCAACATAGGCATTTTTCACCTCAGGTCATGAACAGCGCCGCTATGATTTTCTTACTGTGTACCAAACCCTGATTTCCCACAGCAACCATGCTATTCTGTGATAGAAGTGTGAAAACAGATTTCAGCCAGGATGTGAAAAATGACAGCTGTACTGTTCATAAGGAGGTGTGGGAAAATGCAAATGTTGATAATCTGGAGTGAAAATATGACAAATTCGCGAAGTTATGAGTGGCGTGGAAACTGCGCAATGCACGCTTGTAAAACAGTAATTTTTGGGAATTTCTGCACCAAATTTTCAACATAGGCATTTTAGAACATCTGCTCATGAACAGTGTCACTGTGATTTTTGTACTCTGTACCAAACATGATTTCCCACAGCTGCCGTGCTATTGCATGCCAGAAATGTGAAAACACATTTTGCCAGGATGTGAAAATGACATGTACTGGTCATAAGGAGATGTGGGAAAATGGCAATGTTGAAAATCTGGAGTGTAAATATTACAAATTCATGGACTTACAAGTGTGTGCAGGAACTGGGGAGGGGTGGAGCTGGCAGTGATTGGGCACCCCACTGGCCAAAACAGAAACGGACACTTTTGGTATGCTGGGGTGGGCTCCTAGCGTGCCACCAACCTGCTTGTGGGGGGGGAGTGGAGCTGGAGGGGATTGGGCACCCCCGCCAGCCATACAGTGTGTGTGTGCTGGGGGGGAGCATGAGCACACTGGGGTGGGCTTCCAGTGTGCCAATTGTTTTTTTTGGGGGGGCCACAGCCGACAGGGGATTGGGCACCCCCGGCCACACAGTGTGCTGGGGGGGTTCATGAGCCGAGGGGGATTGGGCACCTCCCTTGGCACACAAAGTAGGGGCCAGGGACAAAAGGAGGAAGGGGGAGGACATTAGCAGAGGGAGGAAGTGGGAGGGATTGCCGAGCTGTGCATGACACCAGTTCAGCTAATGTATGCTAATTGCATACACGCTACCACCGCTGATTGCAGCAGGCCTTTTGTTAGAAGTGAAGACCAACACAGCTGAAACTGCTGTCATACACAGCTAGGCATGTATTGGTTCCCTAGTGTCATGCCTGCTACACTGAGCAGTGCATTGGGGAGGAGGGTCACACACCTCCAAAATTCATACTGTTGCAAGACATTCCCTGTGCATGCGTGCAAGCAAACGTAAAAATGACTGTTAAAGCGTAGCATTGGCGTGAGCTTCACGCACACTGTGAATTTTCATGAATTTGCAATATTTTCACCAAGATTTTCAACATTGGCATTTTTCACATCTCCTTATGAACAGTACAGCTGTCATTTTTCACATCCTGTCCAAAACGTGTTTTCACACTTCTGGCGCAGAAAAGTGCAGTCGCTTGTGGGAAATCAGAGTTCGCATAGATTAAGAAAAGCACAGTGACACTGTTCAAGAGCCGAGGTCCCAAAATGCTTATGTTGAAAAATTTGGTGACAAAGTGCATAAAATTACTATGTTAGAGTGTGCATTGAGCAGTTTCCACGCATCTCTGTAACTTTGAAAATTTGTAATATTTGCACTCAAGATTTTCAACATTGTCAATTTTACACACCTCCTTATGGGCAGTACAGCTGTCATTTTCTCATCTTGCCTGAAATGTGTTTTGCACATCTGGTGCACAATGGCTTGGTTGCTGTGGGAAATCAACTTTCAGGACAGATTAAGAAAATCATAGTGACAGTGTTCATGAGCAGAGGTCACAAAATGCCTATGTTGAAAATTTGGTGAAATACTTCCACTAAATGACTGTGTTACAAGGCCATGTTGAAAATTTGTAGTGCAAATACCAACAAACACCTGGGCATTAGAGTTTCTAACTATAACGTCCCACCCTGTACAGACTGACAGGCATCAGGGGTGTGCCTTTGTATTGCTGGCTGTAATGCTCATGCAATTCCACCCCCCACCCTGAAGCCAGTGACAGGCATCGAGGTGTGCCTTGGAGTCTTCATCCCCAAAGTTCACCCCACTCTCCTATACTGCTCATTTCAGTGTATGTTCTTATGAAATGGGGTGACTGAAAAGCTGAACACCCCAATGCGCACTTCAGCACTTGTCAGTGTCTGCGTGACAGGGTGAGGAGAAATGCCATGAGCGTTACGGGCGACAACCCATAGGCACACCCCAATGCCTATCCATCTCTGCAGGGTGGAGGTGGGTTTGGCGTGAGTTCAATACTTTACTGCCATTCCTATTCTGCATCTGTCTAACTCCTGCATGTCCAATGCTAATATCAGCAAGCAAACATTTGGCATTGACAAATGCTTGTCTATTTGTTCCTCCACTCTCCCCCAGTCAATTTCCTTTTAAACGTATTTTGTAAGACATTCTCCAATTTCTTTAAAATTTGCCCTCCTGAAGTCCAGGACCCTTGTCCTACTGGGTTTTTTTCTTCTGCCCAATCTGTGTGCTACACCACACTGTACAATGATTGCTTGTACCCAGGGGGCTACAAACAGGGGCGTCACCAGGGATACAAAGTTGGGGGGGCTGATGCCCTTTAGTCAAAATCCTAACAAAGCTAGGGGGGTCCGGGGGCATGCCCCCCCCGCGGAAAATTTTGAAATTTTACCTTCAAATGGTGGCTTTTCCTGCATATTAGTGGTGAAAAATATGTTTGAGAAGCCTAATTATCAGCCATGTATTTAATATGGTACATGTGGAAAAATTTTGTTACTGGTCCACCAAGGACAGGTTGCAGGAGGACCTCAGAGCAAATGAGAGACCAGAACAGTCAGACACATCATTATCCCAGCAGATTTGCTGGGAAGGTTGCAGGAGGACCCCAGAGCAAATGAGAGACCAGAACAGCCAGACACACCAACCATTATCCCAGCAGATCTGCTGGGAAGGTTGCAGAAGGACCCCAGAGCAAATGAGAGACCAGAACAGCCAGACACACCAACCATTATCCGGATCTGCTGGATATCAGTGTCATACAGGTTTTACTATTATCGTGCTGATTTTGGAGAAGTAGCTCAACCTTTCTGTTTGTCATGGATGCAAATTAATCAATCACATCATCAGTGTCAAGTTGTCTGCTTTCTTGGTCTGAATGTTGAGAATTCCAAGTGAACTCAATCTGTCATTTTCTGTCTTGTTTCTCAGATATGTCTTAATGCGACTCATGGAACTAAAGGGCGCTCACACACCATGTGGTAACTGGGATTGTTAGAGCAATCTGTAGTGATTTATGCAGCGTCGGATACATGATTTCTGAAAGTACATTATAAAGATTGGTCATATCATGTGGACGTTCATTTTCTGGCAGCCGACAAATGAGCGTTTCTTACTACTACCAGTTCCTCTTCCAGAACTGGACAGTCTTACATCTCTCAAGTGGCCTCAGTTTGTCCTGGTCCAAGAATGTGTTAGACTGTGGTCTGAGAGCATTGATCGCTAACCATCAGTGTTTGGTTATGCTTGGAAAACCTTCTGTCAATCTCTCCAGTCATTTGTCAATCACAGGGTAAAAACAGTGATTCTCAAATGCACAGCAGTTCTTGTTTCATCGATGCTGATGCACTTTGTTCAGTTCAGTTCGTGAAGTTGGAACAAAGTGCTCCCAAATCTGAGTAGCTACCTTTGCCTCTGTGGACCGGAGTATTTTGGTGTCTGTGTCTCATATTTTTCTGCCATATTTTCAGCTTCCCTGTAGAGAACTAGAAATCTCTCTTCAGTGCGAGAATTGTGCAATTGTGTCTCTCAAGCGAGATACAGCAGTCACTGCACATCGAAGTCAAAAGCCTGAGTCTGAAGTAAGTTATTTGTTCCATCAGCCACTGACAGTAGTTTGTCAAACATTTTAAGGAGAAATAAATTGTTGAATTCTAGAAGCTTGCTGTGGAGTCCTCTGGCCTTTGCAGTTTCTCCTTCTTCATGCTGAAAGATATTTTAGAAGAGCTGAATAAGTTTCTATTACTGCCTTTGTTGCTTCCTTTTGACAAGCCCACCTGGTAGAACTTAACTCCGTATCTCAAAATTCTAGTCAACCCAAGCTCCTTTTGAACATTTAAGAACCCTGGTGAGTCAGGACAGATTTGAAAAGAATGTGTGTATCTCTTGAAGCATGTCAAAGAATTTCTGTGCAGGAAGAAGTGATGAACAGGCATCTACAAGGACCAAATTCAGAATATGCGCATAGCAATGAACATCTATAGCATATGGATGCTTATGTCGAAATAGTTCCTGGACTCCATTTAAGTTGACGCTCATAACAGATGCACCGTCATAAGTTTGAGCTACGCAAGTCACCGAATTCTCATGGAGGTCCCAGTTAGTCAGCTTTGAACACAGTTCATTTGTCAGACTCTGGGCATCTAATGCTGTTACTTGATGGAAGCACAAAATTTCTCTACAGGGGAACCATGTGAACATAACGAAGGCAAATACTCATTTGTTCTCTGCAAGCAACATCTCTAGATTCATCAGCAAGTATTGCAAAATACTTTGCTTCTTTTACCTCATTTAAAATTTTCTCTCTTATTAATTTTGCACAACATTCTATCATCTGATTTTGACTGAGAGGTGAGAGATAGGTAGCATTTCCTGGCATGTGAATCTGCAAATTTTGCAATTCAGGATCAAACTTTTTTAGAAGATCAAAAGTCTCTAAAAAGTTACCCCTGTTTGAGCTCCCTTCACACTCCCTATGGCCTCGAAAGGCAGTTCCCTGTCTGCCAAACAACAAAACAATCTCAACTATTCTTCTCAGGTACTCCCTGTGCTTTTTAATATCTGCAATCATTGCTGAATCCATTAGCTGTATAATATTGCCTCTTTCTTTAGATTTCACATAAGTAGACCAGGCCTCCATTGCTCCTGTATGTGTTGTTGTTTGTTGGTGTTCTCTCATCTTGTCTATTGCCTTCTTCCAGTTGTTAAACCCTCTGGACTGTAAGCAGTGTCCGCTCGACCAGAGCAACTTGAAAAACATTCTGCAGGCAAAGCAAATATGACATCATTGCTTACACTATATCAAACCATTTAAATGATGCATACCAGCTGCTTGAAAATGAACGCTTCTGCTTTCCAAAATCCCTTTGTGGAAAACTAGACAGCTTTGGCTGCACGGACCAGCCTCTTTGGTTCCCAGATCATTAGGTACAACAGTAGCAGCAGACGTAAATCTTGCTACTGATTCAAGTGCATCATGAGATGTTCCGGGAGATGATGATGTTTGCTACGTCTTCTTGTACTGGTGGAACTTCACTTCATTTCTTAATGGCTGCTCTGGTTGCAGCTGTTGAGCATCACTGGGGTCTAGGTAGTTACTTTCTTTATTCTGATTTTTTGATTTTGGACGGAAGAGGTCACGGATACTCATTTTTAACAAGGCTGATGAGTGTGTGACAAGAACTAACAAAAAAGTAAACTATAAGAAAACTTGCCCTCTTATTGGGTCTGGTACACAGGGATGAAATGTTTATGTGACAGACTTAGTCTAACACACAGGGTTCACAGTATGCAAAGTAATGGGTATTAAACACCTACTGGAAACTGCTATTTAATACAGTAGATGGAGCCTAACACACAGGGTTCACAGTATGCGAAGTAATGAGTATTAAACATCTACTGAAAACTGCTATTTAATACAGTAGATGGAGCCTAACACACACAGGGCTCACAGTATGCGAAGTAATGGGTATTAAACACCTACTGGAAACTGTTATTTAATACAGTGAACGGAGCCTAACACACACAGGGCTCACAGTATCGAAGTAATGGGTATTAAACACCTACTGAAACTGCTATTTAATACAGTAGGCGGAGCCTAACACACACAGGGCTCACGTATGCGAAGTAATGGGTATTAAACACCTACTGGAAACTGCTATTTAATACAGTAGGCGGACCCTAACACACACAGGGCTCACGGTATGTGAAGTAATGGGTATTAAACACCTACTGAAACTGCTATTTAATACAGTAGACAGAGCCTAACACACACAGGGCTCACAGTATCATGAAGTAATGGGTATTAAACACCTACTGGAAACTGCTATTTAATACAGTAGAGGAGCCTAACAAACACAGGGCTCACAGTATTGCGAAGTAATGGGTATTAAACACCTACTGGAAACTGCTATTTAATACAGTAGACAGACCTAACAAACACAGGGCTCACAGTATGCGAAAGTAATGGGTATTAAACACCTACTGGAAACTGCTATTTAATACAGTAGTAGACCCCTAACACACAGAGCTCACAGTATGCAGTAATGGGTATTAAACACCTACTGGAAACTGCTATTTTAATACAGTAGATGAACCCTAACACACACAGGGCTCACAGTATGCGAGTAATGGGTATTAAACACCTACTGGAAACTGCTATTTAATACAGTAGGCAGAGCCTAACACACAAGGGCTCACAGTATGCAAGTAATGGGTATGCTTGCTAGTGCAGAAGGTTCCCTTGTTTATAAAAAAAAGTGTCTGAAATTGAACTAGCTAACTCCTTGCTTGTGATGTTATTGTTAAGCTTGCCACAATACAAACCCGAGGCATGGGTCAGGGTATAAGACAATTTAGGAAAAGCAAACTTCTACTATTTTTATTCTAAATTTGTGAGCCTAAAAACATAAACCACCAAAGTGATGGTCTTCAGTCTTTCTGAGCTGTCAGCTCTTCACTATTACTCACTCAGTTTACTCAGTAAAATAGTAAATGGAAATAAGTTGCAAGTAAGAAAAAAAAATAAACATATATGCAGTAGTTAATAATGCTGCTGTATGGCAGCACTCACAGCAGGTTGTCTGTGTCTGAGCTTTTCAATTTACCCCAAGACACACACAAACACCCCCCCCCCGTATTTCACTCAGAGAAAAAGCCTCTTAGCCCAACAAGTGAACGGAGTCTTCAATGTTTGATAATAACTTTGTAGAAAATAGAAATACAGATTGAATTCCATTCCAATTTGAACCTCTGCTCTGTTGCTCGCTCTCTACCAACTACAACTGCGTCACTAGTTTGCACAGTAGACAGTAGAGACTACCAGTGTACCACGTGTGTGTTGGAAAAGCACACCACGTGTTTGTCCACTGATTGGCTCACTGTGCAAGCAAGCTGCTGTGCTGTTGGTAGGCAGAATATAGGCGGTGCCAGTCACAGAAGAATGAACCCTCCCTGCTCGCCTCCTTAGTCCTTCTGTTTCTGTCTGTCATCCTTCCCTCCAACAACTGACGCCATTGTAACCAACCCGTCCCGACTCCCATGCGTTGTTCAAGTTCCAATCAGTTTTCAGTTAGTACCGGGTCCAGGACCAAAGCATTCAAACACATAATAATGCATGCATTGTTATTTTTATACCTGTCAAACAAGCACAGTTCTTGGCTTTTTTCCTTCTCTGTGTTACCTCCCGGAGGTTATCACAGAAGAAGGAAAAAAACGAAACTATGTTGACTATAAAAATAACAATCGTCCTCCCAAGCGTTTCCCATGTTCCAGCACTCCGATGAGTCAGTCTGTAATAAATATAGTTAGCCTGCGCTGCCACTCTTACAAATAGCCAATGGCTTGGAATCTAAAGAAAGTGAAGGACCCTGGCTGGCTGATACACCTTGCAGTCAGAATGCAACAAGGAACAAAAAGTTTTGCGAGGGGCGAGGCAGGGTCAGTACTCAGTACTGAGTGTGATTCTGCCGTTCACCCCTCTGATCGTCAAGCGGCTGCTGGGCTGGAAGTTCCAGCCCTGGAAGAAGAAGCGAACAGAATGGGCCAGAGGAGAGTGGTGCGGCGTGCAAAAGCTCAAGAAGATGGGTCAGCCAGCAGGACGAATCCGAGTCAGAATGCCAGCAGCAATGAGCACCCAAGGGTATCGCACCATCGCAAGGTAAAGGGGCTTTGAGGGTCGGACTGAAGTTATCCACCCGGAGACTGAGTCAGAATGTAAATTGTAAACCCTTACCCCAAGGGCAGTGTCCTGCCCCGCCCCCCCAGTAGTAATGGGGTGCAGACGGCAGGGATGAATGGATGGGCGGCGGGGGTGAGGGACCCACCAAACCAAACGAAAGGAGACCAAGAATACAAAAACATCAGTGCATCACCACCCCTGTAAATTTGTCCACTTATACTGATGATCGAAGGAGAAACATATTTCAGATGCCCTTTCCCAGTCGCAAATCCGATAAGACAGAAAAAGCGGAGAGTTACTCGGGACGGAGCATAAAAGTCCTGGTCCTCCTGGGTTACTTTTTAATTGCAATTAATTGCCCTGATGCCCATCATGCCCTCACCAGCTGACTGAGGCTGCGCAGCCCGATGCATCTACCACACTTCGAAAGGGAGGATCAGGGATGTGCTGTACAGAATAGATGAGATCAGGCAATACTCTGATGCATGCAGCGCTTTGTAAAACAAACCTCGATCGAGACCGCTCGAAAATAAAAAAAAATGTAATGCGGTTCCTCTCGTGAGTCATACTTCTAAAGTAATGGCAGGGGTGGGCTAGCCCGATTGCCGTTTCTTAATTGTTTACATTAGGGCTGCATAATTTAAACAATTAAGAAACTGAATTTTTGATTTTTAGTGCAAATGATTGGGGGGCTTTAACTTAGATTGGGGGGGCTGTAGCCTCCCCAAAATCAACGTGGTGGCGCCACTGGCTACAAAGTGTTGGAATTAGATGGTAGCTTGCCAGGGCTCAGCCCCTAGCTCTGAAGAGAGCCCTGGTACCTCATGAATCACTGCCATTGACTTACAATAGGAAGGGTCTCAATTTAAAGATATGACCCTTATGGGCTCCCCATAGCTCCCAAAGCTAATGAAGTTTAATTCCAACACTGGGACTACCCCATTGTGACTGCTGCAATGCTGTCCCTGTTAGTAGAACAGGATCCAGTACTACCCCATTCTAGTGGATTCTGTAATCAGCTGCCAGATAAATGCCCCTTGTATTCTTTAATATTCTGGAAACCCATTTTGTGACACCATGTCTCAATCCTGTATATGTTGCATATTATAGAAATGCTGCCGCATGATTTCATTTACACACCAGTGATGTTGCATGGAATGAAGGCAAGGCAAGGCATTTTTTATTTATAAAGCACCCAGTTCTGAGGGCTCTGAGCACTATACATAAAAATCAGAAAACTGCAAACAGGAGCTATAACAAAGCGGTTCCACCACTGGAACACACTTCGCGATCCGAGCCAGGCAATTAAGGCACCAATCAGCAGTGTCGCTGATCATATATTTTTGCCAGGGCAGTGCCCCATGCCCCCCCACTTATAGATTCCAACTCCGGGGTGGCGGACCTCGAGGAGTGCATCCTGCATTTGGCACCTTGATTGCCTGGCACCATAATGCGGCGCTCTGAGTGCCAGAAGAGAGTAGCGAAACTCTACTTTAAAATACAATCAAATAAATAAAATGTCAGGTAAATCATAAAATTAACTAATTAGAAACACTTGTTCAAATAAAAGGTCTAAAGCAATGCATTAAAGCAGAAAGTAACACCACCAGGAGATTATAGAGTGTTTAAATGTAAAAATATGAATATAGTGCAATTTGTTGGTGATAACTGTTGTGTAGATTTTTAAATTTTTGTATTTACTTTCTCTTCTGCAATTTTGCACTTGATTACACTGTGATGGCATAAATGGGGCAGTATGTCTTTAATGATTAGAATTTGGTGTGTCGGTTAGTTTACCAACTGCACTGTGCACTTTAATTTGTTTTCACATGGCAATTAATTCTTCATCGATGACTGTATAAAAAGCTGTTTTCTACTGCATACCACCACACTTAATAAAGTGCTTTATAGAAACATGAAACGTTGAGTAGTTTACCTAGCTGTAAAATTGCCATATTATAACGTCTTTAGTAAACATAGAATTATTTGCTTACTTATGAAGTTTTCCAGTGGCTTTACTGAGTGTTTGAGCTGGGTGCTCATGTTCTTTTTTGCTACATGTAAAAATATGGTAACCATATGGCACAAAAATATATATTTTAGCAAAAATATCTTCACAAAACATATAAAGCCAAAGTTAACTATGCAAGCATATAGACAGCAAAATGTATTTTGCTAATGTGTAGCAGGATAAAGAGAAAACACAACACATACTCTGGGAAAGCAAATCCCCATTTGTTTGTTCTCTTTAAATTTTTTTTTTTTTCCTGGGCCCCTCCCAGCTCTCCTTTCTCTCCTGGCTAATCCTCCGAGTCTCCTCCCTGTCTCCTTGCTCAAACTACATCCATCCCTGTCCTTTGCAGTGGCTGTTAATCTTCTAAGTGTCCTCCCCATATGCCCACTAATATCCTTGTTTTTCTCCTTCTTTTCTGGATGAACCCTGAATGGGTCAGCTCCTCCACATCCCTCCAGGCATCAGCCACCTGCCTGCTCCCCACTGCCTAAATTTCATTACCTTGGGGAAAGTCCTTAAGCAGGGTGAAGAGCTGGGATCACTGCAGCTCTTTCTCTGTGTAGCTGTCAGGGTAATGTTTTGCCCACCCCCGCTCCCCCACCTCCTTCCTTTATTAAATACACTTTCGCTCTCCCAGTGACCTGCTCCTACTTCTCTCAGGTCTCTCTCTCTCTCTCTCTCTCTCTCTCTCTTAAAAGGGTAGTACCTCATTCCTGAGGCTTGTGCATCACAATGTCGATTAGGATCTCTGGGACCCTATTATGCATCGTCATACTCACTCCGTTATCCCCAACAGGACCTCCGTGCACCAAGTTGCCTCCTTCTTCCCATCTAAACCACCAGGAGACAGTCCTTAATGTGTATGGACCACATTACTCGCTTGCTGTTACTACTACTCCTACCTTAGGGCAATATTCACAAAATGAAAATGCAGATGCCCAGCAAACGAGTAAAGCAGCTACAGAAAAAAACTAATACTGGAACAGCTCTTAAAACTGCTTTTGCTTCTCCTACTCCTGATGTCTGGCAATGTGCATCCCAACCCTGGCCCTCCAATGACTCTCAATGCTAGACAGTGTAAAACTACAGGCCTCGTGTTCTCATCCCTAAACATCTTCAGCCGCCTCCCAAAAATGGACAGTTTCAAGGCCTGTGTCTGTCAGCACCACCCTGATGTCATATCTGTTGTGGAAACATGGCTTTCCCTGAAAATACCAGATACTGCCATATCCCTGCCAGGCTACACCCTGTTGCCGACAGGACAGGGCTGAAAAGAGGTGAAGGATGTGTCATTTACACTAGAAATACACTCCAGGGATATGTCATACCCCAACCACCCAGAAATGACAATCTCCACGTACTAGCCTTCAAACTAATGCTAGGAACACACAACAGAGTGCTCACCCTACTGTCCGTATACTGTACATCCAACCTAAGCAGACCACACCTGGCATCAACAACCTACTGAACTACATCAGCACACCAAGCCTAAATTCAGAAACAATGCTATTGGGAGACTTCAGTATCAACTGGATCTCACCTGCTTCTAACACCATCAAAGATACCCTTGCCACAATACTCTTCTCCCAACTGGTATATGCGCCAGCTCCAGCACACTTCTGGATTGGGTTCTCTTGAACCACCCTTCCCACGTCACAGGTCTCACCGTGCTCCCTGACTCATTGAGTGACCACTCCCCTGTCAGTTTCCTCTGGAACAACAACTACCACAAACCCCCCTGCCAGAACTGTAAAAAACTGTCTACTCCTAAAGGGCCACCTTCTGCAACTAAAAGACGACCTAAAGCAGCAGGACTGGTTGGACCTGTATGGAACCATGGATGTGGACACTACACAAGATGTCTTTATCTCAAAATTCAATGCAGCCTGTGACAAACAAGCTTCCATCACAGAGACAAAAGCCAGAGGACCTATAAATCCCTGGGTTACCCCGGAAATACTGGGCAACTTAACACAAGAGACCAACTGTGGCAAACAGCATGGGCACATGGCACACCAACTAACATCCAAAGGTACAAAAGGCCTGCAATAAGTGCACAAAGGCAGTCCGTGAGGCAAAAAGTAAATTCTACAAGGAAGCGCTCACTAGCCTGGAATGGCAGCAAATCATTCTGGGCAAATCTAAACAATATTACTGGGAAGAACCCTAAAATAGCCCCAGCCATGCTTAATGCTGAGAAAGTCCCTACCTTGGACCCTCTGCTTATCGCTAACTCTCTCAACCTCACCTTCTCAGATCTCAGTCGTGTGCTCCTGACAAACTTCTTCAATACCCCTGCTCCGGGGGTTACTGAGAAGACTCCAGCATGACCATACTGGCCACTCTCCATTTCAAACTGGTCTCCAAGCCACTGCTAGAAAATGCCTTGAAAAGCCCTCAGCAAATCAAGGCACAGTGGGGACTCTCTGGACCTAAAATTTGTTCAAACACTAGACGAAGTACTTGGTCCACTGTCAAAGATAATTAATCTATCCCTCTGCCACTCCAAATTCCCCCAAATCTGAAAAGCTGCCATGGTCACCCCAGCACACAAAGGTGATGACCAGTCTCTTCAAAACAACTACAGGCCAATCTCTATACTCCCCCTGCTCTCCAAGGCCCTTGAAAGGATTATGGCTAACCAGCTGGTGGAGTACTTCAATCAACATCAGCTGCTATGCCCAGACCAGCATGGTTTCCGAGCCCATAATAGCACTGTCATGGCTCTCCTGGAATTTACTGGATTCATACATAGTGCTCTTGACAAAGGGCACATTGTAGGGGCAGCCTTTGTTGACCTATCAAAGGCATTTGACATGGTCCATCATGCCCTCCTCTTTGAACAGCTCTCGGATATAGGGCTAGCCCTAGAAACTGTAGCATGGTTTTGTAGCTACCTTAGCCTGCGATCACAGCAAGTAAAGATCCGGGACATCCTATCGGAAAGTCAACCGGTCAGATCAGGGCTACCACAAGGATCCATACTCGGTCCATTACTCTTCAGTGTATTCCTAAACAACCTCCCAGCTGCTTGCAATGACCGCATGCTCCTCTAGACAGATGATGCAGTGATCTTTTCTAGTGACCTCGACCCCGCACTGCTGGAATATGACCTCCAGAGTGTCTTTGCAGTGGCTGAAAAATGGTTCAAAGATCATGAACTATAAAAAGACCAAGACCATGCTCTTCACTACAGCCCAAAACAAGCTAAAAGGCTATCCCCTGGCAATTCAGAATGACTCCGGTAACACCCTGGAACTAGTCCCCCATTTCAAGTACCTGGGAATCACACTGGACACTGCCCTGTCTTACACATAGCACATTGACATCACGGCCACAGCCTTTAACACCAGGATTGGTATCCTCTACAGGTACAGACATTGCTTGACCTATGAAGCTTTGAACTTGGCAATTAACAGTACACTCTTCATCTTGATTGACTATGGCCTAGCTGTCTATGGCTCCACAACTGACACAGCACTCCAACACCTCTCAACAGCCTTAAACAAAGCCTGCAGCCTGCTCACTAATGCCCCAAATCTCACCCACACCTGTGAGCTTTATGCGTGATCGAGCTGGCTTCAACTGAAAGACAAAATACTTTATCAAACCTGCCACTTGCAAAACATCTCACTAAACTTACTTCCTCAAGGAGTTCTGGGCCTTCTATCACCACCTGTACATGCCAGGCACACCAGGGCTCGACTACACCAAGTATTCCATGTGCCCAGGTGCCGTCTAACTATGAGTCTCGGTGATCTTTGCTCACCGGGCCCCTCTGTGGAGAAATGGTCTATGACCTGACATAGCCAGAGCCACAACCCTTGGTTCCTTTAGCGCAGTAACTCCGCCAGCACCTCACTGACAATAGTACCTGTAGGTGCCTCATTTAATCTGGCGCTCCACAGATTTAGTCTGCCTCACCACTTCCAACTCCTGACCTGCCAAGTTAAGTCTTTTGCAAGCTCTTGCCTCACCCCTTTTCCTTAGCACTGCCTCCACCCCCTACTCCTTGGCTCTTTTCTTTCCCTCCACCCTTCCCACTGCAGCTCCACTACGCTCCTTACCTCACCCTAACAGTCTGCCTCTGCCTCTCTCTCTCTTCATAGGATGCTGGCATAACATGTGCTATGCTTTAGCACAATTTGTGTAACTGTATGTCATCGCAACCCACGTACTGTTGAATTTTTGTACTCTGTGGTGGGATATTTCAGAACAGATGCGCATGTACGCATTAGGGATGCACCAGTGTAGGCGGAAATGTGCCATGGTGCGATATTGAGCAGGAGTGGCAGCGTGCGCACAACATGCAATGCGCCAGCAGCACAACAGTAATGAATGCATGAGCAACTGCAGGGCGGAACCAGGAATAATGTGCACAGTGTGATATTCATCAGTAGGTGACGTACGCAGTAGCAGAACAAGCGGAAGTTGTGCAACAGCGGAAATGAGCCAAAATAAAGGGAGCAAGAGAGGGGAGGATGAATGTACCACAGAGGAGCCATAGGTGGGAGCGCAGAGACAGAGTGGCAGGGAGGCAAGACAGGAAGCAGGGGGCAGGTGTGGCCAGGAGGCGGACAAAACCCACCAGAGGTGTGCCTGAGTGAGAGAAAGAGTGTGTGTCTGTGTCTGTGTGTGCGAGAGGGCCTGTGAGGTGCCACAGTGGACAGCGGGCAGTGGCAAGAGGCAGGGCACAGAGGGTGAACAGCCAGAGGTGAACCCAGTGCAGGGGCAGCACCAGCAATACACAGCGGGGGGAACAGGTAGGCAGCCGACCGGAGGGGGGGGACACCAGCCAGGGACATGGCCAGTGCCACCTTCCAGATTGAGGCAGAAATGAGGGGTGTGAGAAGGCAAGCAGCAGGGAGGCGCGGCTGTGGAAGGGCCCGTCGGTGGTACGCCCAGAACAGGCTGTACCGATCCCACACCACCTTCGAACTGTACAGTGACACTGAGGTCATGAGCCGATACCGCCTGAACCGGGCGATTCTGAGGCAACTCTGTGAGCTGTGCAGTGATGAGATGCAAGCACCCACACAACTGAGCCATGCGCTGTCTGTGGAGATGAAGGTCACAGCCGTCATGTGCCTCCTCACCACGGGCACCTTCCAGAGACCAACAGGGGACATGACAGGCATAACCCAGTCAGCCACGTCACGCCTACTTACACAGTTCCTCAGTGCACTGCTGCCACATGTTGTGGAGTACATCCATTTCCCCAGCACACAGGCGGAGTTCACAGCACACATACAGGAGTTCCACAGGGTAGCACAGTTGCCTAGCGTGCTCTGAGCCATAGACTGCACCTATGTAGGCATCCACATGCCACCTGGCCCAGAGGAGGCGGTGTACATCAACTGCAAGGGCTACCCGAGTGTCAACTGCTAGGCAGTGTGCAATGCCAGAGGGTGCATAATCAATGTCTGTGCCATGCACCCTGGAGGAGCACACAATGCCTTCATCTGGCACCAGTCTGCACTGTCACATAGGTTCAAGAGTGGGGACATCCCCACTGGCTATCTGGTAGGTGAGTATGCATAGCATGCTGGACAATGGGTGCAGATGTGGGGGGTGTGGGGGGTATTTGCATGGGTGCCATGGGAAATGGCCATGATGACCCATGGCACAGTGACGCAGACCTCCATGCTAAAGACTCCCCTCTACACACAGATGACAGTGGTTACCCGCTACGGCCCTGGCTGCTCACACCATACTGGTGCCCCATGACCCCAGTGCAGCAACAGTACAATGAGGCACACGCCACAACACGGAATGTCATCGAGTGGGTGTTCGGGCTGCTGAAGGCACAGTTCCATTGCCTGCACACGTCAGGCGGTGCCCTACAGTACAGCCCCTCAAAGGCCTGTGGGCTATTCCTGGTCTGCTGTATCCTGCACAACATGGCCACTGACTGTGGGATAGCTGTTGAGGTCGAGGAGGGGGGGACAGCAGTGGGGACGATGAGGACGCTGGTCCAGCTGGTGTAGGGCAGCCACCCTCTGGGCGAAGGGACCCCGGCTTGCCTGGATGGCACAGTACACCGGGACACCATCACAGAGGAGCATTTTGTACAACACAGGTAGGCAAAGGGGCCATGTGCAACCACCAAGGGCAAGGGTACAGCCCACAAACAGGCAGGAGTGGACACCAGGGGCGGACAGTGTCAAGGGCATGGGAATGGATGGGGGACTGCACACAAAGGCAGGGACTGGCAGGGCTGCACAAGTCACGCACGCACACACCGCACACACACCACAACACAGGGCAACAGGCACGACCACCCCAACAGGCACCCCCACACCCACACAAGACCACACAACCATGCCCAGTGGCTGGCACTGTGCTTGACTCAGATGCTGAGCACCATTGCACAGTGGTGGACAGTGCTATGCAGGCATCATCATGCACATGCCACAGTGGCCATCTGCCGGAAGGGTGTGCACAGGGACCATGTGTGTGCAGGGCTTGGCACCTCACCCATGCATCGCACAAAGAACACCACTGTGCACACAGGGCAGCGGCAGACAGTGGTCATGAAGGGAGATGGGTCAGTCATGCAGCACAGGACCACGGACACCATGGATGCGTGGGTGGCCCCACCGAGACCTGCCAGCCATGCCAGGCTGACCAGTGGCCTCATGGGGTGGCACCGACAGGCCCCAGGGGTGACGCTGCATGAACGTGACCGTGTCCGTGCAGAGGTCTGCAGGCCACCAAACATGCATGCTTGGTATGCCCACAGCTGGACCCAGCATTGACATGGCAGGGGTCGCATGATGCTGGGAACTGGGAGTGAACCTAGCATTCTGCAGGGTGTGCGGTGGCTTGGCACGCAACTGGGTGGCCAGTGTAGCCATGACCGTCACCATTGTATTGGTCTGCCTGTCAATGGCAGTGGTCACATCCGCCCCCTGCTGAGCTAACTCTGCCAGGAGCAAGGTGTGGTCCCTGCTGCGCCACTCTTCTGCCTAGCACAGAATCGCACTGAGCGCATCCACTGCCACCATGAGCCGCATCTGCTGATCTACTGAGGCCTGGAGAAGATGGCTGTGGTCATCCAAGGGGTCGTCTGCATGTCCAGCATGCTGTCCCCGTGGTGTTACTGGCCCTGCTGCAGCACCCCTCGGCGGTGGGCGCTGCACAGCGCTGCCATTCTGGGGTATATCCACGTGGTGCACTGCCACCACCCTGCCCCTGTCCCCACACTGACATTGGCCATCTGCTGCGCTGCCCCTCCACCTACTGTTTTCCAGGCAACACTGGCGCGGGCACAGCAGCAGCAACAGCCCCACCACCCTGGCCGCACACCAGTGCTGCTCCACTGGAGCATGCAGACGCAGCCTGAGAATGGGCTGTTGTGCAGGCAGCCATGCCAGCACTACCCACGGAACTGCCTGGGCAGATGCCATCCGTGGGACCATCCTGTGTCCCACATACCTCACTGTCCGGGACATGTGTCATGTCATCATCCATGCTGGAGCTAGCCCCAATCCATGTCCCAGCACACTGGACACCGAGGGTGGTGTCACGCTGGGACACAGGCAGGACCATGTCCGAACATTCACCACCGGCATCAGTCTGGACAGATGTGCAGGGCTGCAGATGGTCGGTCCCTCAGACACCTGTGGAGGTGGATGGGCATTCCACCATGTCCAGGGCCTCCCCCTCGGTGAACACACCCACCACCGCTGCCCCATGCAGACGCTCAGGATCTGTAAAGGAACACAGTACCGTTAGTGGCTCCGCCTGGCCCTGGGGCCTGCCTCCCTACCACCCACACATTGCCAGCACTGGACCTATCATGTAGTGATGGGTTGCCACCCATCTGGAAGCCACTGCCAGGAACACCCTCGATGGCACTATGCCACATGCTGCTGGCCACCTGCTCCTCCTGTGGCGTCAGGTGGGATACGTCCTGCTGGCCCCCACCAGTGGCAGCACGTGCCACCCTGATGGTGGCCACCTTATCTTTAATCCGCTTCCTGTCCGTGCCAACCTTCTTCTTGCACTCCTGCATGGACTGCTGGTGGCTGCCCTGCTGGTTGATGGCATGTGCCACCTCACCCACGCTGCAGCATGGGCCTGTGGTGTTCCCGCTGTCAGCTAAGCAGCAGCTCCTGTTGAGGTATGCCTCGAACAGGGCATCAAATCTGCCCTGGTAAAGTTGGGCCTCCTCGCCGCACCCTTCCCTGCTCCTCCTCTTCCTCTCGCTCAGTCATGCTCATGCCTGGGGGATGGACAGATGTTACCTTGGACTGTGCAGTCCCCTACTGCCCTCCCAGACCACTGTCCCCACATCCCTACAGCATGCAACCTACCTCAAAGGACTGCAATACCGATCCATGGCTTATGCAGCCTCAGGTCACATATTTATAGCACAACGCATGTAGGGAGGGCAGGCGCAACTGTAATGGGATGCTAATGCAGTGGATGCGCAGTGAAATGGCTTATGAGCTGATGTGCATATCCTGGCTGAATATCGCACTGTTATGCCTTGTGCAGTGGTGCTGAGCGAGCTCAGGCTATGGGGCACCACTGTGACGTGCACAATCGGCACCGCACCATGCATGCCCGCGATGCTGACGCTGACACTAGCGGTGCTGCTGACGTGCTGTGTGCGGGAGGCAGTACAGGGCATGGCCACCACTGTGCCTGTGGCACAAGTGCACTGTATGCTCAGGGGGCGCTCGTGCCATGGTGCGCCTTGAGCGCCATGGCGCCACAGCGTGGTAGGCCACTGCAAGGAGTCACACACATGCACCCTACCACGCTACACACAGGGCTTCCCAATAGCACTGAGGCACTCTGTGCACAGACAGACCCTTGACACTGCGGCTGACCTTTGCCCCCTAGGTGCCATGCGTATGCATGGCTGCACCCCTATTGCGCAGTCCAGTGCCAGTGCGATAGCGACTGGCAGAGCAGTACCATGCTGCCTCCATACGTGGGGCACATCCGCTACAGGGTGCCATTCTGTGGCCGATAGCTACAGCACTATGCTGCGCACCAGAGCACCAGTGTGGACAGCGATTGAGCTGGCCAACCTGGTGGCATTAGTGGAGCCCCATGCAGGTGCCCTCTTTGGCCAGATACCTCTCCTGAGGCCACGGACAGCAGTGTGGCAGGAGGTGGCAGAGGGCCTTGAGGAGGCCACGGGGTGCAGCAGGACCACCGAGCAGTATCGCCACCAATATGGGGACCTCCAGCGGCGGGACCCTGACTGCCTAGGGTGACAGCAGGCACGTGCCTGGTGGGGTGCCGTGCCATGACCAGATATGCACATCAGCTCATGAGCCATTTCACTGCGCATCCACTGCATTAGCATCCCATTACAGTTGCGCCTGCCCTCCTTTGCATGCGTTGCACTATATAAATAAATAAATAAATAGGTGCCACAACACTGGTAGTATCTGTCTGTCCAGGTATCGTGGTGATCATCAGGCCATGCCACGGGGGGGGCTGTACCTGTGTTGCCAATGTTGGGGGTGCCTCGTGTACACCCTGCACCACCACATCACAGCTGGGCTGTGCAGGCATGCACACAGCAAGGAGGGGGCTATGTTACTGGCCTGTACTAATGTTACCCTCTCCATGTTTGCACTCTAGGCCCAGTGGATCGCCGTAGGGCCTGGTTGGCCCATGAGCAGGGATGGCAGGCTTGAACTGGAGGTGTGGCCTTGCAGCCAGGGCACAGTGGTGATGTCTAGCATCAGCAGCGCCCTGATGACCAGGACGCAGGTGAGTGCCATGTTTCCCCTTACATCTGTGCATGGTGGATTGCAGGGGTGGTGGTGGGGCATGGCCCCCTGCACATGGCCCCAATGCCGTGCATGCCCCATGGTATACTCCGCACTGTCCTGTGGGACTGCATGTGGGTGGGTGTCGCGAGGTGGGCTGTGAGTGCACTGGGTGCCTGGCTGTGCCATTGTCATCACACTGCATAGCCATGACACTGTTGACCCACGTTGGTTCTGTGCAGTGCATGGGCGGTGGGGGTGTGGCAGTTGCATGGCTATGGGTCCCTGGGTAGGCGGGTCATATGGGCGCACCCACTGTGGGTGGTCACATGCCATCACAGGTGTGAAGCCCACAGCTGTATGCCATGCACATTGGGTAGGCTGCGGGGGTCTGTCCAGTCACATGTACTGACTCTGCTCCCTTGTCCTAGGTGGACAACGCTGGATGACCCTGGAGCATCATGTTCAGGAGATATTGCAAGTTACCTGGGCCACACTGGAGCTGCTGCAGGGCATGGAGCAGAGTGACCGGCAATGGCACAGAAGGCACCACAGGGAGTGCAGGGACAAGAGGGGCCGCCAGTAGGGCCTGTGGCACCCGAGCTGTTCCTTCCCCTCTCTGGACTGTCCCTCACACCCCTTTGGCCCCCTCCTTGCTATTCCCCTTTGCTCCATGCCCATCCCCCGAGTTGTAGCCTTGTACCCCCTTCCCCACTTTGTATATAGTACTGTATATAGTTCTTGTTCATTCTGTTACATTTTGAAATATAGATAAGTTTCATACTACAACTACGGTGGTCTCTGATTTGCAGTGGGTGTCTGGTGCCTTGCTGTAGTGGTGTGCATGGCGTATGGGGGTGGTGCCGGCCTGGTCATGGGTGTGTCTGCCAGGGTCCCTCCACTGGTGTGGGTGGGGGCCATGGTCCCTGTCTTTGGTATGTGTGTTGTGCCCTGTGCACTGTATGCCTGTGTGCAGTGGTCTCAGGTGCATGTGCTGTGTCCCAGTAGCCCCTGGCAGTTTGTGCCTGGCCTGAGCAGCTGTTCCCCTTGTGTGTCTGTGGTACGCAAGGTCATGCCGACCCCTCCACCGCATGCATGTCTGCTGGCTTGACATTGGTGGCAGTCCATGCCAGCCACCCTCTGGGCACGGCACCCTGGCAGCTGGCGTCCTGACTCCAGGTCTATTGCACGTCTGCCTCAGGTGACACTGTGGGCGGTGCTGTTGTTGTCCCCCTCCATGCTGTTGATGGTGTCTGGGGAAGCGCCTGTGATCTGCTGTCTGTCATATGTGCTCCAGCTGCATGCTGGCGGCGGACAGGTTCGTGGTGCAGGCACCACATGGCTAGCTCACCAGCGATATGGTGGTATACAGGCTGTGGGTACACGGCAACACTGGACACATGACAGCGGTATCTGTTGCCCTGCTTTGTGTGGCTCTGTGACAGGGTACCCTTGGGACAGATTGGAGGATTTGTTAGTGTCCTATGTTGCATCCTGTGTGGTGCATGCCTCCATGCACCACAGTGGGCTGCTGTGCTGTCTGGTGGGGCCAGTGCTGGGACAGGGTGTGTGCATGGGTGGGTGTGCAGGGTGCCGTCCTGCTGGTGGCAGAGTTCAGGGTGGGCCTTGTCACATGTGGGATCCCTCGGGTACTGATGCAAGGTCGACCTCTTTGCTGTGCCACTGGGGGGCCATGCAGGGGAGCATTGTGTATGCTGTGATGGCATCAGTGGCTGTGTCGCCTGCTGTGGGGAACACGGTGGGGCTGTCATGCTTGGCGCCATGGGGTGAGGTTGCATTGTCATAGTGGTGGTGGTGGGCGTACCTTTGGTGCCATGCACTGTTTGGTAATGGTTCTGGGCCAGGTGTCTTGGGATCGCTGTACAGGGGTGGTCAGCACTGGTGTGGTGCTGTGGAGTGGAAGGGTCCAGCCCTCCTTGTGTTGTAGTCACTGTTTGTGGGGGAGTGTGCTGGGGCACCTTGCCCTGAGGTGTGGACAGCTGACCGCGTCTGCTGTTGGATCGGTGCTGGGGTTCATGGGCTGGTCATCTGTTCAGCTCACCTCTGGCTGTGCAGCTCATGCGGGCCTTGGGGGTTAGTCTGTCTGGTCTGCTGCATGCTCCTCCACTCATGGCGCATCCATGGCTAATGCACCCCTGCTTCCTGTCCTTGTCCCTGTGCATCCCTGGATGTGTTCTGACATCAGCCCTGCTCCACTGTGCATCCCTGGTTGCACCATGGTGCATCCGGGCATGATATTCAACTATGTTGCCAGGCGCACCTTAGCCTGCACTTGGTTTGAATATCGCACATGTTGCGCATTGGCACACTGCTCTTGTGCCTGCTCCGCTATTGCGCATCTTTTGGTGCAGTCTGAATATCCCACCCATATGTATAATTTACTGTAACTAGATTGTGTCTTCTTGTGTTAATGTATCCAACGTGGAACCTTTCAGCAAGCATCCGCTCACAAGTGTCATCAAGATTTCAATAAAAAATAAAAAAAAAAAACCACATAGGCAGAGGCATTCTTGGGTGCAGACCTTAGCAACCCATTTCTTTATCCAGTCATTTTGGTTCTCCTCTACAATGTCAAAAACCCACTGAACGACATATGGATAGGAGAGAAATAGGGAGCAGATAACAAGAGTGTTATAGTGAAGTACAATATTGTAGTCCCCATGTCAAGGGGAAATAGGGGAAGATAACCAAGGTGTTAAGGGAAAGTACAGTATTTTATGCGCCATATAAAGGGGGAATGGGGAAAAGAGAACTAGAGTGTTAAGGGGAAGTACAATATTTTATGCCAGTATCGAGAAGAGAGACTAGGGTGTTAGGGGAAGTACAACGTTTTATGCACCATATCAAGGAGGAATAGGAGGATAGAACTAGGGTGTTAAGGGGAAGTATAATATTTTATGCACCATATAAAGGGGGAATGGGGAAGTGAGAACTAGGGTGTTAAGGGGAAGTACAATATGTTATGCACTGTATCAAGGAGGAATAGGGAGGATAGAACTAAGGTTTTAAGGGGAAGTACAATATGTTATGCACCATATCAATGAGGATCAGGGAAGATATAACTAGGGTGTTAAGGGAAGTACAATATTTTATGCACCATATCAAGGAGGAATAGGAAGGATATAACTAGGGTGTTGAGGAAAGTACAATATTTTATGCACCATATCAATGAGGATCAGGGAAGATATAACTAGGGTGTTTAGGGGAAGTACAATATGTTATGCACTGTATCAAGGAGGAATAGGAAGGATATAACTAGGGTGTTGAGGAAAGTACAATATTTTATGCGCCATATCAAGGAGAAATAGGGAGGAGAGAACTAGAGTGTTAAGAGGAAGTTCAGTATTTTGGGTACCATATTAAAAGAAATAAGGAAGGAGATAACTAGGGAGTAAAGGAGAATTATAACATTTGGCACTGTATCAAGGGAAGGATGAAAGAGATAACTACGGAAAATTAACATTGGTTTTATCTTATGTCGATATATTATATTCTAGTTTGTTGCTGCCTCTTGCCCTGGGACCATTTGAAAATTACACTATTGCATCAGTGGATTATACAGCTGATCCCCACAGACTAAAAGAAATAAGAAAACACAAACTATGGAGCAGAGACGAAGCATTACATTTTAGGCACCATATAAAGAAGGAAGAAAAATATTATTTTTATTTTATTAACGGTAAACTCCATTGGGACCACTGCCTATTTTTCCAGGATTACGCTGTTGTTTTGTTAAGGGTTCCGAAGGTGATTCCACACAGCAACATAAAATCATCTTTTGGGACCAAGAAATGAAATGACAGTGCCAGTGTTCATGAGGTGGGGTCCCAAGAACCCTATGTTGAAAATTTGGGACCAAAACTCCAAGAATTGGCTGAGATATCAACCTAAGTTGAAAAACCCCATTGACTGCCATTATAGGGCTTACCGTCATTTCTTCAGTTCCCAGTTGATCTTTGAATGTATTCCCAGTCCACAGAAGATCACTGTTCCTGACCTCGGAGGTAAGTATGGGTGGGAGGGGTGGGGGTTGGGGGTGCACAGAGGGAGGTGCGGGTTGGGGAGGTGGGCTGGTGGGAATGACGAGGACCGTTTTCTTTTTTTTCAGGTTTTAAAAAAAAAGTAGGGGACTATTTTCTTTTTTACAGGTGAAATATTAACAAAACAGATTTTGGCACACTGGGGTGGGATCCCAGTGTGCCAGAGTACTGGGTGGGGATCAATGCTGACCTAGGGATTGGGCACCCCGAGGTTGGCTGAGAACATGAGGGCATGGTGGGTGGACACCCGCCACCAGAAGTGTGCATCCTGGTGTCGGAAACATCAAAGAAAGCAGCACACTGGGCGGGCCCCAGTGTGCCACATTAATGGGGGAGGGACAAGATGCTGACATGGGGATTGGAGCACCCCTTAATGACAGCAGGGGATGGAGAACAGAGGTGTGGAACAAGCAGCAGCAGGGAGGGAGTGGAGGGTTTTATGCCAGTGCAACGGAGAACAGAGGATGCGGGTTGGGCAGCAGTGGGTGGGTTTTATGCCAGAGCGATGGAGAATGGAAGGGCAGGGCGGGCAGCAGCAATGGGAGGGAGTGGGAGGGTTTTATGCTAGTGTTATGGAGAATGAAGGGTGTGGGGTGGACAGCAGCAGTAGAATGGAGTGGGAGGGTTTTATGCCTGTGCTGGGAACAGAGGCTGTGGCACAGGCAGCAGCAGCAGTGGGAGGGAGTGGGAGGGTTTCATTATATGCCGGTGTGACAGGAAATGGAGGGTGCGGAGCAGGCAACAGCAGTGGGAGGGAGCTAGCATTTCAATTTGTTGTCCTGCTGTGTGCCTGATTGGGAGAGAGGGGGGAGTTGATGCTGCAGTGATGAACCTGGCCCTGACTGCAGCGGACGATTTCTTTCAAGTGCGGTGCTCACTCTGAAACTGCCGTCATCAGCAGCTTCAGCATCATTTGGTGGCTGAGGACACACCCATTAAAGTGTCTGCTGCATTGGCCACAACACTGCCACACCTCTGCAATGCTCTACTATCTCAATATGTTTCTTGTGTACTGCATGCTAAGAAAATGTAAAAACACATCTTATGATTGTTCATTCTGTATTGACTGCTGATGTAGCTGGTTGTTTGATTCTGATTCTTGTTTTCTTCCAAACAATGAAAACAGACTGCCCACCATGCTGGTGTTCAGGATGTATACAATAAAAATAGATCCAGGATTCGAAACAAAACAAAGTTGTTCATAACCATACATTCACTTGATTGCATCCAGGAGTCATGGCTGCTATTTTCAAAAATCCCATCCATTTATTTACACAGAAGGTCATGATTTGTGGTAAAAAACAAGCATTTGTCAATGCCAAATGTTTGCTTGCTGGCATTGGCATTGGTAGTGTAGGAGTTACAGAGCTGCATAATAGGAATGGCAGTGAAGTATTGCACTGACCAACCCACCACCACCTGCAGATACTGACAGGCATTGGGGTGTGCCTTTGGGTCATCAGGCATAACGCCCGCCATTTCATCATACCTACCCTGCAGACACCGACAAGTGTCACGTGTGCTTTGGGGTCTTTGGCCTTATGTTCACCCCATTCCATCAGGAAATATGGTGAGATGGGTGCTATATAGGAGAATGGGTGAACTTTGGGGCCGAAGAGTCCAAGGCACACCTTGATGCCTCTCACTGGCTGCAGGGTGCGGGTGGAGGTGGAATGGAATGGAATGAGCATTACAGGTGACAATCCCAAGTCACACCCCTGATGCCTGTCAGTCTCTACAGGGTGGGGCGTTATGGTCAGAAACCCTAACGCCTCAGGTATTCGTTGATATTTTCATTCCAAATTTTCAACATGTTTTTTTTGTGACCCCCACCTCATGAACAGTGGCAATATCAGTTTGTTAGCTGAAAGCTGATTTTGCACAGGGACTACGCCATTTGGCACCACAGGTGTGAAAACACATTTCGAACAGGATGTGAAAAATGACAGCCGTACTGTTCATGGGGAGGTGTAAAAAATGGCAATGTTGAAAATCTGCAGTGAAAATATAAAAAAAAAAACTGGTGAAGCCATGAGCATGCATAGAAACTGTAAACGCAGACCAGTAATGTAATTAGTTTGGTTTACAGCAGATTGTCAACACAGGCATTTTGGGACCTCCGCTCATGAACAATGTCACTGTGATTTTCTTAATCAGTCCTGAACAGTGATTTCCCACAGCGACCACACATTTCTGTGCTGGAAGTGTGAAAATACATTTCGGCCATGGTGTGAAAAATGACAGCTGTACTGTTCATAAGGAAGTGTGGAAAAATGCCAGTGGTGAAAATCTGGACTGAAAATATTACAAATTCATGAACTTACGAGGGTGCGTGGAAACTGCGTAATGCTCACTTGTAACACAGTCATTTTATGGACTTTTGCCACCAAATTTTTAACATAGCCATTTTAAGACCTCTGCTCATGAACAGTGTCACTGTGATTTTCTTAATCTGTCCCGAACATTGATTTCGCACACCAACTGCACCATTGTGCGCTACATGCACAGAAACACATTTTGGGTGAGATGTGAAAAATGACAGCTGTAGTGCTCATAAGGAGGTGTGGTAAAATGGCAATGTTGAAAATCTGGAGTGAAAATATAAAAGATTTGTGAACTTTGAGACGTGCAGTAGGAACTGCACAATGCGGCTAAATAGTCATTTCGGGAATTTTTCACTACATTTTCAGCATAGGGTTTTGGGGCCTACCTCATGAACTGTGACACTGTCGTTATAAATCGATCCCAAAGGTGGGTCTGCGCAGTGACTGCAAATCACCAGTGGAGCTAACGGTGGATTGGGCACCCCATCAGCCATACTGTGCGGCGGGCGGGGGGAGTGCTATTCAGAGACACTCAGATGGTTGGGGAATATTATTACAATACTGATCAGGTGTGCCAACAGATGAAAACTATGTCTACTATTTCAGTCTCTTTGGGGTTCTGTTTTCCTGCTTTTGTCAATGCTGCTCTACCCTGAACTCTGACTCAACATTCCAAGGATGGCAATTGGATCTTTTTTTGGAAACATTCCAAGGATGTCATTTTAGTCACTTGCCTCCTCCCAGAAAGATAGTCCTAGGAAAAGTTCATTTCAAACTGAATTTATGTTCCAGGAAGAGAAAGCAGAGACATATACAAGCAAGATTGCTGGCAATATGCCAATCAACACTATCTTATCGCTGCTCACTGAAGCGGAGCTCTCCCTTTCAAGTGTAGGGCACTGCATTTTCAACTGCTGTCATAGACAGCTGCAGCATTCATTGGTGAACTGTGGCCGTGCCTGCAAACACACTGACTGAATTGGAAGACAGGGTGCCACACCTTCAAAAACTTGGATGATGGCACTATGTTTCTTGCACATTCTTGCAAGCAAACATAAAAATGGATGCAGTTGTGAGTTTTATCCAGTTTGGATGCATGTCTGTTGTTTTTGAGGATGTGAACTGCGGACACTGGTTGACCAGCAAACAGACAGTCTAACAGTTTGCATACATTTCTTTTTTGTAAATACTAATGGACACCTCATGGATGGATCCTTTAGAAAAGCCTGCCCCAGTACAACGACTGGAATTTACATTCTCTTTTAAAAGTGGCCAACTGTTACTTTTTATTATGTTGGCACCATGCGCAGCCAACATCTTGCAGTAGTGCAGATTTGGTGGTGTGGTCACTGTTGGGTGAATGCAGGGCATGCATCCAGTAGGTGCATCCCTCATTCCCAATCCCAGCCGTGCTGGCGCCACACCATGCATACATAATGTGCGAGCACATCTAAGGAAAAGGTCCGCTGCAATCCGAGCAAAGCTCGTCAGACGAGCAGTGAACCTCCCGACATGCCTCGCCACATTGCAAACATGGCGGCTGCCCAACTGCCAACTTTGGGGTGCCCAGTCCCTGCCGGGCTTACCGCGGCCCCAATGTATGTGCCGATGGGGAGCCCACTCTCATTGGCATAAAGCACTCCCCATTTGATTTATATGCCGAGGGGTGCCCAATCCCCTTGGCATAAATTAGCCCCCTTTGTTTTGTTGTGTGCCAATGAGGGTGCCCCAATCCCGCCGGCTGCAGCACCCCTCCCAAACAGTTAGGTAGCTTGCTGGGAGCCCACCCCAGCATGCTCCCAGCGTGCCAAATCCCCATAGAAAAAAAACCCTCCCACAATGTTTTTTTTTTAACCTTGTAACAAAAAACGGTCCCTCTTAGTCTCCCTCCCATAACCCGCACCCACCCTCTGCGCACCCTGCCTCCCCGTACCCCTCCTCACCTCATACTTACCTGCAGAGTCCAGCGCGACGATCTTTGGTGGACCAGGAACACGTCTGCACTCTTCAAAGCCAACCGCGAACTGAGGAAATGCTGGTAAGCTGTTTAATGGAATAAGTAGTTTTTTTTCAACTTTTATGCATATCTCAAGCATTTTTGGGAATTTTGGCACCAAATTTTCAACATGGGGTTTTTGGGACCCCTCATCATGAATTCTTGCACTGTCATGGATTATTTGGTCCCGAAAGGTGATTTCACAGTCACTGCGCAGAATCACCTTTCGGGAGCAAGGAATGAAATGACAGTGCCAGCGTTCATGAGGGGGGCTCTCAAAAAGCATATGTTGCAAATTTGTTTGGAAAAAATTAAAAAAAATGACTGATTTACGAATGTGTGTTGCGCAGTTGCTACGTATGCTCGTAACTTAGTGAATTTGCAATATTTTCATGCCACATGTTCAGCATTGGCATTTTTCCACACCTTCTTGTGAACCGTACAGCTGTCATTTTTCACATCTTGCCCGAAATGTGTTTTCGCACTTCTGGCACAGAATAGCGCAGTCAATGTGGGAAATCAGTGTTCGGGACAAATTACAAAAATGACAATTACACTGTTCATGAGCAGAAGTCCTAAAATGCCTATTCTGAAAATTTGGTGACGATACTCCATAACATGACTGTGTTCGGACGTGCGTTGCAGGTTGCATACGCTCGTAAGTTCAAGTAATTATATTTTTCACTCAGATTTTCAACATTGCATTGTTCTGCACCTCCTTATGAACACTACAGCTGTCATTTTTCACATCCTGACCAAAATGTGTTTTCGCAGTTCCAGCGCAGAATAAGCGCATCGCTGTGGAAATTCCATGTTTGAGACACATTATGAAAATGACAGTGACACTGTTCATTAGCAGAGGTCCTAAAATGCCTATGTTGAAAATTTGGGGCCAAAAGTCCATAAGATTTGTATTTTACAGTGTGCGTTCGCGAGTTTGCACGCACGCATGTGACCGCATTTGTAATATTTTCACTCCAGATGTTCAAAATTGGCATTTTTCCACACCTCCTTATGAACAGTACAGCTGTCATTTTACATATCCTGGCTGAAATGTGTTTTCACATGTCCGGCACAGAATTGCGTGGTGGCTGTGCAAAATCAGTTTTCAGGACAGTTTGAGAAAATGCGATGACACTGTTCATGAACAGAGGTCTAAAATGCCTATGTTGAAAATTTGGTGCCAAAAGTCCATAAATGACTGTGCTGCAAGCGTGCATTGCGCATGTTTCGGTAGCCTTGTAATTCAGTAAATTTGCAATATTTTCATGCCAGATTTTCACCACTGGCAGTTGTGCACACCTCCTTATCAACAGTACAGCTGCCATTTTTCACAGCTTGCCCAAAATGCGTTTCCGCAACTGTGGCGCACAATGGCGTGCTCGCTGTGGGAAATCACCTTTTGGGACACATTAACAAAATCACAGAGCCACTGTTCATGAGGGGAGGTCCCAAAATACCTATGTTGAAAATGTGGCTAAAAAACTCCTACAAATAATTGGGTTGCGGACGTCTGTTGTGCAGTTTGTATGCATGTTCATTGCTTCACCAATATTTCATAATATCACTCAAGATTTTCAATGTTGCCATTTTTTATGCCTCCTCATGAACAATACAGTTGTCATTCTCCACATCCTGCCCAAAACTGTGTATTCCTCCCTCTGTCACTAAATGGCACAGCCGCTGTGCAAAACCACATTTCAGCTAACAAAGTGATTGTGCTGCTTTTCATGAGGTGGCCTGACAAGCAGCCCATGTTGAAAATGTGGAGTGAAACTACCACTAACCACCTACGGTGTTAGAGTTTCCAACTGTAGCACCCCACACGGTACAGACTGACAGGCATCAGGGCTGTGACTTGGGATCATCGGATGTAATGCTCATGCCATTCCACCCCCCCACGCTCACCCTGCAGCCACTCACAGGCATCGTGGTGTGTCTTGCACTGTTCAGCCACAAACTTCACCCCACACTCCTATACTGCACCCACATCAGTGCATTTTCTTATGGAATGGGGTAATTATAATGCCCAAAGACCCCAAAGCACACCACGACACTTGTCAGTGTCTACAGGGTAGGGTGAGGTACAATGGCATGAGCATTATAGCTGACGACCCAAAGGCACACCCCAATGCCTGTTGCTCTCTACAGGGTGGGGGTTGGGTTGGCGTCACTTCAATACTTCACTGCCATTCCTCTTATGTGTCTTCTAGCTCCCCACTGCTAATACCACCATGACAACATTCGGCATTGACAAATGCTTGTTATATCTGAAGTACCGTTTATTTTTCCTTTGCATTTTAGAAGATATTCTACTTGTACTAGGTGTGATGTATGGAACAACACTCTGCCTGGTAGCTGGCAAATCGAGTTCTATTCTCCTACATAATTCAGTAGCATTGTGACCTCACTGACTATGACATCATGCCTGACACAAAAAGCCAATCACCTTCTCCCAGATTGGTCACTAGTGATACCACAATGAGTGAGATCACAATGCTTATGAAGTATGAAGGAGAATAGCATTAGATATGTCAACTGTCAGATAAAGTACTGCTCTACATATCACGCTTGTATTTAAGCAATAATGCATGACAGGGTATGTGTTGTGCTGGGATAATGTCAAGTCTTGGGCGGCTGGGCACAAGGACGCAGGCAGTGCATCCAGCATCAAGCGAACATTATCCTCAGCACGCCACACACTTTGAGTATATTATTGCAATTATAAAATGGCTCATTTGTAAAAACAAAAAAAAAATTAAAAGGTTTATTAAAACTAGATTGTCAGGTAGGTATACAGTGCTGATTATTTATTTTGTCCAGTAGGTGGAGCTGTTTTCATGTCACTGTAGCTCTGCCCCAACCTTCCTTTCATTGAGCACACTCGTCTGCTTCCCCTCTTGCTATTTATATTGATATATATCTTTCTCTCTCTTTTTCTCTCTGTCTGTTTTTGGTTTATGTTAAGCCGAAAAATTGCCCCTCCCCTGCTCATTGTTCACATCGTGGTATCATGGCTGTCATTCTCCTGGTAAAGTTGTTCTGTGTTTTGTAGCAGGAGAGGAAAAAGAAACAAAAGAGCAATACAAATTCAGATGCGTAACTTTCCCTTTTTGATTTATGCCGGAAAGCCACACAACCAGCTGCCTGCCCCATCCCAGTTGTTTCTTTTTGAGTTATGCCAGAAAGCTGCAGGCTAGCTGCCTGTCCCACTCATTGTTCACAGCGCTATTCTGCTTGTGGTTCACCGGTACAGTTGTTGTGTGTTTTGTACTGTGAGATAAAAAATAAGCAACATCACTAGAAAAACTGGTAACCGAAACACAGTGTGATTTTAAACACACACGCTCAGTCTGTTTAGGGTGGGTGCGGAGTTGGGAGCGATGAACCTGATAGCAGTGATGGCTTTCTGGCAATGTTCGCTTTACTTTTAAAAAAACTGAGCTGCAGTGCCTGAAATGAGTTACTGTAGTAAGGTAGAAAGATTTTATTTATTTGAGGAGTGTTTTTGACTGTTTTGTTACAGTAGTAGGTAGGGATTTAATTTTTAAAACAAAATGATCTAAGTACTGACAGAAGGAACAGCAGCCATGCAAAAAGTGGGGGTGACATGGATTGTGGACTGATTTTCTGATCTGTAATGTGGTCATGTGTGTTCTGGGACTAGATCCGTGATGTTGCACTGGGATAACATCATGGTCTTGCCCAAGTTGACCATTCGGAGGTAAGGATTTTCTTGCCATTTCATAAATATCAGATATAACATCTTCTATTTGTTAACAAGGAAGAAGGAAATACTTCAGAAATAAAAAGTGGCAACAGGCTACTTTTAAAAATAATTTTTTCTGTATTTTCTTGTACAGCACTTTGGGCTCCATTTCAATTGGGAGGAGAACTTATGTATTTTAGGTCCCACATCAAGGAAAATCTGGCATTGACAAAACTCACTCAGACCTTCACAAAAGCTGTAAATGAGGAAAAGCAGGTTAGCCAATATAAACTCCTGGAAAACAGGCAATAAAAACAATAAAAGTTGTAAACAAGTCAGATGAGGAGCCCTCAGAAATGCTGCTGCTCTAGCACACTGGTACAAAGACTGCCTGAAATGTTGCACTGTAACATTCACTACACCAGCCTTCTGTGCTGCTACTGCAGGTTCAGCTCTTACCCCTTGCTGTACTGCAGACTAACATATCAGTCCAGAATTCCAATGCATTCTAATTCTATTGGCAGCCTAAGAGTTAAAGTTACAGCTGCACCAGTGAGCCCCTGGTCAGGGTGCACATTACATGTTGTAAGTAATTCCCATTCACAAGACAGAGTGACACAAAAATGACGTACAGCATTTTATGCAAGCTGTAATATGAATTCAGCAGTATGGTATGTTATACCATAGATTCATAGATAACTACAAGCTAGGAGGTCTACATAACCCTTTAATAGCTCGCCACCTAATTAGTGGTACTCACATTTTCTTTTCCCCATATACGCATCGAATCTTTGTTTAAAGATTTTCATGTTCTCACTAGTCACCACTGCCTCTGGCAATCCATTCCATACAATCACGACCCTCTGGGAAAACCATCTACTCCATTTAGTTGTCTTATTAACCATTCCCTTTATTTTCAATCCGTGACTCCGGTAGCCCGTGATAATGGTGCTAGGGAAAGGGTGCTGACAATAACGAGGACTCCTTCCCAGCGCATTACAGGGACGGCCATGGTCTGGTACGGCAACTGGATAGGGGGATGGGCGAATATAGAGACAGGATGTCGTTATACATATGTGTGTGGGGTGGGGAGAGGGCATGCACAGCAAGGGGCAGAAGGGGATGTGAAGGTGGTGCCGCAGAGGTTGCAGAGCTGACCCTGTGGCTTGGTGGGTCTGTTGCTGGTGTCGTGCTTGGGTACTGGGTCTGGGCACCCTGTGCCTTTTGTTGTGCCAGTCCCAAACCTTTTATTTTTAATGTTTCACCCCACAGCCCCCCACAGAAAACATTAAAAAACTATGTCTGCACTGTTTTCCTGTGCGCTGGGCTGTCACAGTGGCAAAAAAATTTCGGCATTGTGACTTCACGATAACAGCGATTGCCTTTAGGCTTTCACCGTTATCACATGGAACCATGACTCCTACTTCTTCTATTATTATCTTGTGAGACTAAGCCAATCATTTCCCATTTATATGCATCTCTAGATGCACTATAAACAAGCCATAAATCCCCTCTTATTTGCCTATAGTACACAGAGTACAGACCAAATTTACTCAGCCTTTCCCCATACTCCCTAGATCTTAGTGAGCTAACCTGTTTTGTTGCATGCCTCTGCACCCCCCCCATGAGAGCCTGTCCTCTCCGTGTTTGGGGTGCACAAAAGGGGCCACAGTTCTCCATATGTGGTTTCACAACAGAGGCATACAGTGGCATCAGAACATCTGAACTTCTACTAGCTATGTTCCTCCTTATACAGCCCAACAATCTATTACATTGTTTTACCTAATTTTTAGTATGAGTATCAAAGAAAGGTCCTTGCTATAGTAACCCCAGATCTGTTTCTGGAGTAGTTTCCATAAGATATGTCCCATTCATCACATATTTGTGCTATGGGTTGTGTTGTCCAGATGCATAACTCTACACTCTTAACTCTACACTTCTCCAAATTATATCTCGATCTGTGTACTACAGCCCATTGCTGTAATATTAGTGCTTCCTGCAATGTCTGGCCCCTTTTTATTGTCGATTACAGGCCCCACTTTGCTATCGTCAGTATATTTTGCCATCCAAACATGACTTGAGACTTGCTGAGCATTGTTGATACCACCAAGTTAAACAGTGTGAGCCCCAGGACGAGCCCTGCAGCACACCACTTGTAACTGCCCCCCAACTGGAGCTATATCCATGAATACAGACCCTCTCTCTTCTACCGGTCAACCAGGACTCCACCCATGATACCACATTTGGATGAATTTTCAAGGCTACCAGTTGCCTTATCAATATAATGTGATCTAATGAATCAAAAGCTTTTGCATAGTCCAAAAACACCACGGCCACTGCCACCCCCCTCCCAAACACCCAGTTCTTGCTAGAAGAAGTTGACCGGCACAAACCCACTCCTCCATAGCCAGCCGCCTCTCGCGGATAGCTCATGCTCATTTTGTTAAAACAAAAATTGTTATGTTCCCCACCCCCCATCCTGGAAGTACCCAACTCCATCCATCACCCCAACCCAATTCTTGCTAGGACAAGGTGACTGGCACAAACCTGCCCTCCTCCATGACCAGCCACCTCTCATGAATGAAAGTGCTCCTGCTTTCTCTGTATGGTAAAGGGTTTTACTATACAGAGAGAGTGCTAGCGTTTTCATTCATGAGAGGCAGCCAGCCGTGGAAAAGGGCAGGTTTGTGCCGGTCACCTTCTCCTAGAGGAGGGTGGGAGTAGGGTGCTGTCAGGGTGGAGGAGTTGGTGGACATAACTGAATTATTTTTATTTTTTTTAACAAAAAGAATGTGAGCTTTCATTCATGAGAGGTGGACAGCTGTAGAGGAGGGCGAGTTTGGGCCGGTTGCCTTCTTCTAGCAAGAACTGGGTGTTGGGGGATGTAGGGTGCTGCCAGGGTGTGAGGGGTGGGGGACATAACTAATTTTGTTTTAACAAAATGAGCTTGAGTTTTCATTCATAAGAGGAGGCTGGCCGTGGAGGAGGGTGGGTTTGTGCCAGTCACCTTCTCCTATCAAGAATCAGGTGTTGCAGAGGTAGAGGGTGGGAATAGGGTGCTGGCAGGGTGTGGGGGGGGTGACAAAACTGGTTCTTTTTTTTTTTTGCAAAAGGAGCTATACAATTAGAAATACGGTGGCCAACCATGGAAGAGAATGGGTTGTACCAATCATCTTTTGAGGGATTTAACATTTTTAAAACTAAATACAACAAATTGTGGATGCTGGTGGGAGAAGGGTGAGAGTGGACTGCTGATAGAGGGTGGGGTGGTGGGGGTTACATTTTACTGGATTTTTGGGCTGGGGAGGAGCTTTTTTATTATTTTTATTTTTCAGTTGACCACATAATCTTTCCCGAATATGAACAGTCCCCTATTTGGGTAGGGCTTCTGAATATTCAGGAACCCAACTACTCATGGTATTTGGGAAATAATATTCAGCCTCTGCTCAGCCCTAGTGAATATTAAATGAGATCAGCTTAAGGAGATAGAGACAGAATCACATATCTCTAAACACTACATGTGCTTCTATTTTCATGAAGTGGGACTACAGCGCTCCTCCTCCAGATCTCCAGAACCACAACTGTTTCCAGTGAGTTGTTGAATAGAGCTGTCAGAGGTGCAGCCAGTACCTCCCTGAGCTGCCTCAATACCCTTGGGTGTACCCCGTCTGGCCCCATAGCATTGTCCTCTTTCAGATTTGCAAGTTCCTTCAGGACTCTCTCCCCTCTGTAAATGCACTTGTGTCTTCCTCCCTCTTCCCCAGTGCTCCTTCTGCTTTTATGTGGCCATCCCCTTTCCCTTCCTCTGTGAAGACTGAACAAAAATATTTGTTCAGGATATCTGCTTTCTCTTGACCCTCCTCTGCACAGTCCCTCCTACCCTTCTTAACATCACAATCACTCCCCTTGTCTTCCTCTTTTCACTTACGTACCTAAAAGAAGGTCTTGTCCCCTTTACTCACTCCTTGAGCCCCCGATCGTGTGCAAGCCTCTAAAATCAGAAATGGCTGGTCAGCTAGAAGTAAGGAGGGTCCTCAGAGACAGAGGTCAGAATAAGGGAAGAAGGTCCTCAGGATACAGTCCAATGGCCTGCTACTATATGATGTTGAGACCCAAGTACTACAAGAGTTCCCCTTTTATACGAATCAGAGCTTGCAAGGCTTCCAAACCCTGGTTTACGCCTGAACTTAAAGTGGCACTTTCCAACCATGATGTGCTTTGGGCCCGTACAAGGTCCACCAAGTCTCCATATGACTAGAATTCCTTTCATGTCGCAAGGATTGCATGCGTCAAATTAGTATGCACTACCAAATCCAATTTCTACATTGCGTCCCTAGAACAAGCCAAAGGAAACTCTGCTCTGATATGGCAGACCATTAAAGCTATTGAAGGATGGAAATCTGCTCCCTCCATCCTTACCAAAATCCTTGCTAATGGAGTCTCAACTGAGGAACCCTCACAAATTCTAGAAGAACTGAATACCCACTTTTCCACTGCGGGGCTTGCTTTTGACTCCTCACCTTATGCTGGACTAAGCAGACCCCCCCTCTTGGCTCTAGTTCCTCCCCCACCCCCTCCTCGTTGCACACCTTCCAACTCAGGCCTGTCTCCCTCACGGACTTGGAAGATCACCTTAAAAAGTTGGATACAAAAAAAAGTGGTGGTGCTGATGGTGTTGAGCTATTCTTTCTCAAACTGTGCCATCACTATCTTTCAGCCCCAATACTTCACATCTTCAATTTGTCAATAGCCTCTGCAACTGTTCCATCTTGGAAATCAGCCCATGTCCTTCCACTGTTCAAATCCAGGGACCCATGTGATCTGAATAACTACAGGCCCATTTCCATCCTTTCTATCCTCTCCAAAATCCTTGAACAGTTAATTTTTACCCAACTGAAAGAGTACATTGAAAAATTATCTCATCTCAACCCTGATCAATCTGGAGTTAGGAAAAGTTACAGTACCATTTCTGCGCTCACCAAAGTCACTAATGATTGGATTACTGCTTGTGATTCCAAACTAGTCACTGGCGCTATCTTCCTGAACCTCAGCAAGGCATTTGATACTGTGGATAATAATCTCATCTTACACAGCCTTACAAATTTAGGAGTCTCGACAACTTAAGTGCAATGGTTTAGCCAGCTATCTTTCTGGGCGTGTACACAAAGTCAAGGCTGATAGCCTGCTCTCCGATCCCCTGCCTATCTCATGGGGTGTTCTGCAGGGATCCATCCTAGGTCCCATCCTCTTCTCTATATATATCAACTCCCTAAACTCCAAAATTACCAATTCTAAACTACAGTTCTTTGCAGACAATACGGTCCTGTACATTTCTAAACTGTCGCTGCTCAAAGTCTGCAATCAACTCCAAGATCACTTCATCAAGTTGGAACATAATCTCATCAACACCAAGCTGCTGCTAAATGCAAAAAAGACTAGAACCATGATCTTCAACACTAGCAACTCCCTCACACCTCCGACACAATCTAACCAAATAATACCTTTTGTTACCACCTTAGGTGAATCTTTAGAGGTGGTAGATAAATTGAAATATCTTGGCATATGGCTTGCAAGCAAACTTACCTTCAACGCTCACATCAATAATCTTACCAGCAAACTCAAAACCAGACTTGAGTTATTTTTCATAAGAAGTCTCTCTTCCCATTAGGTGTTAGAGCTAAGCTTGTACAAGCCACGTTTGTACCACCCCTTGATTACGGCGACATTATTTTTGGTTGCACCTCTGCTTCCAACCTGCATAGGTTACATGTTTTGTACCACTGTGCTTAGTGGTTCATGACAAAGTGCCCCCCCCCCCCCACGAACACATCATTGCAGCTTGTATACTTCAGTAGGCTGGACCTCCTTGGCAACAAGACGCCTAACCCGCCTAGGTACAGGGACACTAAAAATCCTGTAAAACAAACTTCCAGGTTACATTTTGTCCCTTATCCACATCTCTCATAGTACTTGCTCCCTAAGGAAGACCAATTTCATCCTCCTTGACATTCCTAAGACACGTACAAATTTTGGTAAAAGGGCTATTTTCTATGCTCTACCCACCACCTGGAATCACCTACAATCCATCCTCAAACTCACCGGTGTTGTATCAATCACAACTTTATAAAACCCTGATGGTCAGCAAGCTCAAAGATACATGTAGCAATTAAAACAACCCCCTTGATGCTATTCTTCCACTTCTCGACCCCCATCCCTCCCTTACCTCCCCTTTTCCCTGTTCCCTTCCTGTCTCCTTTCTGTTGTAAACCACCACCACCACCACCTAACCTACCCACCCCCTTGCTTCTCTCCCCTCCAGCTCCATCCATCCTTTTATAATATTTGCCATCCCTATGACTGACCCACATCAATCTACTCACCCTTACTTTCTCTCCTCACCCTTTCCACCCTTCTACCCTTTTCCTAGTCACTGTTTCTCCCTACATGACCATAATGTGCTTCTTTCATGCCAAGTCTGTTATACTGCTTGCATATTCTAGAAATGTTCTTATGTTCTTTTGTACATGGTATGTATATAATTTGACAATATTGATCTCTTAATTTGCTATATATCTTAATATAAGGTGTTATTATGTTCTCTGTCCTTCTATTGATTATGTATTTCCCTTATCTGCTGTGTATGTCCTGTTGTAAACTACTGTCATGCGTACAGGACTTCCTTGTGAATGAGCCTGCTCAATGGAGTTTTCCTACAATAAACAAAACTAAACCACTTCCCGCTGCTTCTCCTGATACACATCTCTATCCTCTTCCCTCTGCGTCTCTTTATACCTCCGGAATGCTACCCTTTTAGTCTTTACCTTTTCAGTCCCATCCTTTGAGAACCATAGTGGTCTCTTTTTCCTCCTGCTTTTACATGCTTCCTTAGTGCAGACATTTGTTGCCTTCACAATGCCTTCCCTTAACTTAGCCACTGTCTCTCCACCCACCAAGGTCATTACCTCTCTGGCTTGATTGTGTCAGGATGTGCTCACCAATTTTTTTAAATCTGTCCTCCTGAGTTCAGAATCCTCATCCTTGTGTGGCTTACTTCTGCTGCTGTGCTAATGTTAAACCAAAATGTACAAAGATTGCTGGTCTCAGGTGGCCTCCCACCTTGACATCTGCAATGCTGTCCCTGTTTTTGAACTCAGGTCCAGTATTGCCCCATCACGAGTGGGCACCCACTTAGGCCCAGACCCCTCCAGGCTGGTCCCCAGTGTAGCCAAACACCTCTTCTCTGTACAATTTCTTAAACTATGAGGTGAAGCTCCTGGTGTGGAGAACCCTATACTCTCCTCCCTGTTTTAGACAAGCAGCGTCTCAATGAAGCCACTGAGACTCCTCACTTGCTCCCTAAATCCCCTGAACAATCCAGCCCCATCCCTAGCCAAGTCATTAGTTCCCAGGTGGACAATGGTATCCAGCTCCCCTCCTACACTACCACCCTAGTGATCCTTAGGATCCGCTTTCCATCTCTCAAGCCATGGTGTCAAGTAGGCACCTCCTCCATCTTTCCTTCCTTCCTGTTCACAAATTTACCCCCAAAGATTGGGTTCTCCACCAGAGTTGCTTCCGGCTCTGCTGGGAGCCTCTACCTCCACCTTGGGCATTCCCTCAGAGGACCCCCACATCCTCCCTGCCACTACTTGGGGTGTATCCTCTTGACAGTCCTGTCCTGCCGGAGTGTCAAATGAGTTAGTGGCACAGGCTGAAGAATGTGTCACTGACCCACCACCCCACTCTCCCAGAGCCCACCAAAGTCCAGCCGGCCCTCCTTTTCCTAGGCATCCTCTGGGGCATCGGTGATAGACTCAGTGGCCCCTGGCTGGGGAAGTGATCCTTGGAATCCTAGCCAGCTTGATTTGGAGTCCAGTAATCTTCTTTCTCAGCCCAGAGAGGTGCATGCAGATGGGGCAGCACCACAATCTCCAGATCTCTCTGAAAACTGCAGCTCCACATCCACTGCACTGCAATATTCCCAAAATTCCCATCCCTTCACTCTCTACTTTTTACTGGAATTTACTTTGTACCCTTATCCTAGATAGGATGTTTCTAGTTTTCCCCCCTTTTTTGCTTTATTTGACCTTTTTGGACCCTTAACCTAAATAGGTTATTTCCTCTTTTCCCACTCAACAGGTAGATAATGCTTGTACAGCTTGTTTCCCCCTTCAGTTACCCCCTTATCTTTTTTAGTACTGTCTTACTCAGGCAGCAACATGTAAACTGGTACTTTACCTTACCATAGTGAACCAGCAGTGTTCCCAGCAGGTATCACCACTAATTGCTGAAACTCAGAATCCCGACATTCAGGATCCCGAGTTCAGCTGCCTGACAGATGGAAGTTGGTGCCGACAGGGGCAAGGTAGCAGATGTGATGAACCGCTACCCTACCCCTAGTTGGGCACCACAAGGGAGGGGGGAAACTTCTGGGCTTGGCCGAGCTGCCCCCATGGCGTGGAGGGCTAACCCACTAGCAGCTTGCCCAGTATCATGCTACAGACCCAGGTTCTGTTCCAGGAAAATAATTTTGGTGTGGCACTCTTTTGCCCCCCCAATAACTTTTTTAACCTACTCCATGGTCCGCTCCCCCTGGGTTGGTTATTTCTGAATTATGGGGAGTGCGGTGTGGATATTTAATTAAGACCTTGCCAGTCTTCCAACAGTCTGTTTCTAAATTGAGCTTATGGAGTTCGGAGACTGACTGTCTGCATATCATAGTAGATCCTCTGATGTCACCTGCGGACACCTAGATACCAATCCAGCTGACAGCATAGCCTAGAGGTTAGAAAACAAGCTGTGAATGAACCTGGTACATCCAGATGACCTAGGTTTGATTTCCACAACCTCCACTTGCATACTGTGTGACTTTGGGCAAGCCAGTTAACCACCCTGTGCTTCTGAGGTCATCCCAAAACAGGCACTTGTACCTAGTGGGCCTTACCCAGTTGCCAAAGCATAAAATAAATAAAAATCCCTGCTGCACTCCTGTGCAGTTCCACTCATGTGCTAAACATTGATGTGAATGGGACATGTAGGAGACCTTTATAGTGCTCTCATGTAAGAGAGCTAAGGGACGTCTAACTGCAGCCAGCTGCTTCACTCTGCCTAAGCCCACACCCCAGTTTACAGCTATCCTCACCCAGCTAACTGCAAGGATGATTCTTAGCTGCCTTCCCCCAACTCAGATAATACACTGACAACAGCTGTGAACCCTGACTGATAAGGTTTCAATATACCTTGCAGACCCTACATTTCTCATAAAGTATCTCTCTACTGATGCCTAGTTAGAAATGTTCTAACAGATATGTTCTAGCTGCGTCAGTCATCTGTCTCCTTGTTCTGATAGCAAGAGCAAATTTTTTGCTTTGAGAGCAAGAGGCTTCATTTTCAGTTTAACTGGCTGACACCCAGATGGTTATAACTGGCTGGTTATTACAGAATGGAACCCGGTTACTATGGCGTTGGAAAGTGGTGTCAGTCCAGTTAATAAATGGGCTCACCCAGAGAGTTTGAATATATACTAGAGAGGGCTAGACAGTGGACTCCAATGGCTCAGTTGAAGCTACGCATCCATCATATTAGAGGAGGGTTGAGGTGCTGGCAAGTAACAGGAACCCTTCTGGAAACTTACGATAGCGGCGCCAGCAGACTGTTTGACAAAAATAAGATAACGGACTGCTTATACAAGCAAAGGGCAAATGAGCATACCTTGTTTTGTCACCACAATGTGTGTCTGCTTTTCCTCCCAGCTGTCAATGGTGCTTGTTACCCAACGGATCAGCAGATTTTTGTGAAAACAGTGTGCCAGAGCCACTATCTTAAGTTTCCACAGGGATTCCTGTTATCTGCTGGCACCTCAACCCTCCTCTAATATGGAGAACACAGGGCTTCTACTGAGCCATTGGAGTCCACCCTCTAGCCCTCTCTAGTATATATTTGAACTCTATGGGCTCACCAGTAATTATAAAATGTTATGATATGCACTAGTATGCTATGTTATGTTGGAGAATGTTGAAAGAGCATTCCTATTTTTAAAGAAGCAACGAAACTGGGCAAAAATGTGACCCTACCTTTTTTTCACTGTAAAGGATTCCTGGCATCTATAGTTTTATTTGGAGGTAAATTTTTCTAGTTCCACCAAAATTTGAGTATTTTATGAATGTATTGGCTTAAAATTTACCTACATTTAGCTTAAAAATAGCATTGTAAGCTTGGCAGAGATAGGGTCAAAACATTTTAAAACTCATGGTGTGAAGTATGAGGTACCTTGAAAGTAGATTTTGTCAGGTATGTTAATATTTTTATAAACTGAAGCTGAAACTAACTTTTTGGAAGAATATTTTCGTTGCACTGCTGCTTTCATATGAAATTTCAAGACTGCTTTTGTGAACTGCACACTTTCCCACATCAGCTGTATTTCAGCCCTGTGCAGCAGGAGCTGCTAGGAGAGAGCAGCAGCACAAACCCACCCTCCTAGGGCTAAGAGAAATGCTTTCTCCCTCTTTTAATTCAGTCATGGGTAGAGACCTCGAGATGGAACACTGTTTGTTATAGACTGAGCTAAACCAACCATTACCATCATTACATCTGTGGTGCAAGCCAGATTCATACCAGGGGCTGGATTGTGAAAAGCCTCTCAGTTAAGGCTTGTAGGACACAACTTGGATCTTTGAGGAGAAAAATCTCAGCAGAAGTTTAAGAAGAAAAGCTTCCAAGTGTCAGTCTGTAACAGTTGCACCTACTAACTTCTTTTGCCACCATAATGTATAGTAACTCTTTGAACATCATCAAAGGTCTAAAACCATGTAAGGCCAATCACCTCTATGATGGTAGCCATACTCTGTATGAAACTATCGAAAACAGAAAATAAAAGAAGAATATAAAATAAATGGTGTATTGGGTCTTTTCCTTTGACCCTAATAAGGGTGTTGGTTTTATGATCACAAATGCCAGACCTGGGTAATCTGGAGCTACAACTTTCCATGTATGGTACATGGCCTCCAGCCAGGACCACAGTACCCTCACTGCTTTGGTTGAACTTAAGTCCATGCTCTATGGTGCCTTGGATAGGGGTGAGATAGCAGTGGCTAGTTTCTTAGATTTATCAAAGTCTTTTGACCTGGTCCACCATGGTTGCCTGCTTTCAGATTCAGGAAATAGTTTTTTCCAATTGTGTTTTGCCATGGTTTTGAAAGTTGTTTATTTAGAGTAATTGACAGTAGAGAGTGGCATTGCAAGATGTAGTGCCCTATTTGCCAGTATTAACATCGGTGTACCTCAGGGTTCTATTTTAGGTCCCTTTTATTTAGTATTTTTTAAATCAATACCCCCAGTGATTTATCTTCTCATGTTCTGCTTTTTGCTGATTATATTGTTTTATATACCGTGGTTCTGATGTTGATAAATTAGATTTTGATTTACAGTAGGGATTTTCTTTTGGTGAATAAATGGCAGAAAGAACATGCTCTACTACTTAATGCAACCAAGACAAAATGATTGCATTTTGGATCTTAGTAACAATGAAGTAATGTCCTCCTACCCCAAGGTAAAGATAAATATTGGACTGTTATTGAAAAGTTGATTTTAAGTACTTGGGTTTTCATTTGGATAGTCATTTGTTGTATAATTCTCATGTTGATTTTGTTATTAAGACAGGCCCGATATTGAGAAACTGGCACAAAGTGCAGCACAGCTGTATGCACTGAACTTGCTGTGACGATATTCAGATGGGTGGTGCTTTCGCCAACAGAGCAGCACTATCTGATTCAATTACAATATCAGTGCAGAATCTGTGCTCCCCTAATATGGACCTGGGCTACATCTGGCCCACAGGATAAGTGCTGTCTATTTCAGGATAGCACCAGGTCCCCTGTGGGACATATTTAGCACAAGCATGCAAATGAACCCATTGGGCATGCAAGGCACTAAAGATCTATCTGAATTCTCATCATAGGCTCATTTGCATAGAGCGTAGCAGCTCCTTAGCACCACTGTCAATGTACAAATCACTCCCCAGTGCTTGTGGTAGTTCCCCTGCCCTGATTGCCTATTGACAAGTACTGTTATTATTCGCTGGTAGTTCAGTGGTCACCCCCCCCTTACATGTCTTACACGCTAACGTATTAAGATGCCAGCAGAATAGGCCTAATGGTCTATCGAATCTGCTTGTAAATCAGCACCCAGTCAGGACACTGTTGCTGCCCTCCCCGCCTCCCCTGAAATTTCCCCTGACCCCATCCCCCTTCAGATCTGACATTACTTAATTTAACCTTCCCCTTATACCTGTCCCAGCCCATCTTGAATCCCTTCACTCTATTAACAGCCACTAGTCCTGCAGGCAGTGCATTCCAAGGGTCCACCACCATCTCGGTGAAGTAGCATCTCCTAGTCTACCCCCTGAGCCTCCCTCCAACCAGCCTCACAGAGTGCCCCCTGGTGGCCCCCTTCTCCCTCAGCTGGAACACATTATTTATGCTGACCCTATTTACTCCCTTTAGATATTTAAAAACCTCTATCATATCCACTCTGTCCCTCCTCTCCTCCAGGGAGTACAAGTTGAGCTCCTCAAGTCTCACCTCATAGGATCTTTCCACCAGACCTTGCATCATCCTGGTCGCCCTCCTCTGGACACTCTCAGAAGTGCAATGTCCTTCTTCAAGTATGGATGCAAAACTACACATGTACTCTTATTACTCACTGGTCATCCAGTGATTCCCCACTCCCCAACCATACAGGACCCGTACCTGCCCACCTGCAAGAACCCTCATCCTGTACTCCCCTCACCATGGGTGCTGGCCCTGTGAACCCAATGGCTGGCTCAGCCTCCTCTTCCTTCCTTGGCTGGCTGCCATCTAGGGATGGTTGAGGGTGGGGGGAAAAACTAGACCACCAGGGTAACTATGTTGGAATGCAAACAGGCAATCGGGGGGGGGGGGACCACTAGACCATGAGGGAATATTAACAGTACTTGTCAATGGCTGATTGGGGTTAGGTTGGACAACTGGGCCACCAGGAAATAATAAAAGTACATCAAAACAGGAGATCAAGGGGTGGTATGGAGTTCACTGGATCCCTAGTGCAGTTTATACAATGGAAAATGGAAAATTGGTGGGCGGGGGAACCACTTGACCTCCTGGGCATTTTATATAATGGACTATGGGCAAGGCCCCTAGAATTCTGAGGCCGCAGAATTTTGCGCAGAACTTGCAGTCTACCGCAGAACTTCTGCGGTGCCGCAGAATTCACTCTTCTTGGTGAGTTTTTATGATTTCTGTTTATCCATAGAATCTGTTTCCCTTCCCGTCTTTTTATATCCAAACCCCCTTCCCATATGCTCAGAATGTGATGTTATCATTGCTAGAATATCATACATAGCTAATGAAATGGCTGCGTTCTGCAACAGAGATGAACAGTCACTTATCTACCACAGCTCCCACTGCCAGAGATGGTGGCACAGCACATCATGCATGGTGATAGTTGCTCAACCTGCACTACAGCCTAATACAATTTTCAGTCCTACATTATTGCACTAAGGCCAACTTAAACAAAACCTTGTCAATAGCACAGACCTGTTAAGTCCATACCTCACTTTGCACAAACTTATTTGTGCCTTTAAGGTATAGAGATGCCATCTGAAATGAATAACTGGTAAAATGAATTTAACTGTCATTTTAAGAAAATAAAGTAATTATGCCCAGAAAAGTGAAATATAATAATGTGTAGACCTGCTGAAAGAACAGACCTCTTAAATAAATAATTGCACTATATACATTTTTGCTAGGGTTATTGATTATATATTGTCATTGGTTGATAGAATCACCTAAAAGTTGTAGAGAAATGTTGCGTGCAGGGACAGCTGTTGGGCCAGAGGATAGCATGCTGTGTTTTCATGCCGGCAACCCAGGTTCAGAGATTAGCTCTGGGAGCTGGCTGGGCAGCACAAGGATTGGTGGAACACATCACTGCTCAGGGCAAGGGAAGGTATGGTGCAGTATTCTGTCACATGGTGGACACATTGTGATGGACTGGAAAGCATTATCTCACTATCGGCTCACATGCATGTCATGGTCTGATGGTGTTACGCAGTGTGTCAGGGAAAGCAGGTTGACATGAAAAATGAGTTTTGCAATAACTCTTCTATTCCATTTCCAATGAGACCTGTATGAATGAGGATGCAAGTTCATGGAAATCTGAAAAAAAAATATATATATACATACACACATACAAACACACACTCACACATGCAGTATCTCTGTCTCTCTCACCACACACACACTCACAAACACACATATTTGTATGTATGTTACAGATTGCATATAAATATATAAGTGATATGCAGTAGGAACCTCATGAGCGGTGTAGAAAGCACATACAAATATAAGTAATAGACAGTGGAAATCTTGTTAGTGGGATAGATAGCATGCATATAGAAATACATTATTTATCACATAAGATCCCTTTGCATATCTTATTTATGCAACTGGCTAGGACAACAAGGAGAGGCATTTGTTTTGCTTTTTAGGCATAAAATTATTTTTATAAGTCTGTTATTTTGAACTAGTGTTACTGTGCTTTTCACCATCCTGATTGTTATAACCACTGTCATGAAAGTGAAGTCAGGATGACAAGCTGACACTGTGATGTGGTTGTTTGTTAGTGCCACAGAACTTCTGCAGAAATTACAAACCACCGCCGCAGAAGTTCTGCGGCAAATGATCAATCTTGCATGAACTTGGTCCCACTGTGCCATTGTGTGAAAAGTAGGGGCCCTGACTATGGGTGACTGATTGGGGAGAGAGCAACTTGGCATGAGGGTGGGTGGCTGTAGTACAGCCACCCTGCCTTCAGGGGTGGGTGGGGCAAGGGTTAGCACCTGGTTAAAGGAGATTCTCTATGGCAGTAAACAGTATTGCTCAGGCTGTTTACGCTGCCACAAATCTTTGAAAATGCTGCTGTGCCAGTATGCATGAGGGCCCCCTCATTTGCATAGGCAGAGTGTTATTTTAACACCTCAGTGCTGCCAGGTTTGGGAGCACTCCAGTGGCCTTGAATATGGCCCTGCCTGGGCGTGAAAGTGAAAACCGGGGTTAGTGCCAGCGCTAACCACATTGCACCAGTGCAAACCTTTAAATATATGGGCCTTAATTTTCATTTTACTATATTCTATAAGATCATCGATTGTCTTTCTTTCAGTTCTAAAAAGTATTAGTGCAGTCTGGATTTGTCTGTTATCAATTATGGTTTGCCTGTGTATTCTGCTGTTTCAGCTACATTACTTCCCAGAGTTAGGATGTCCTATAAGAATTCATGTTGGTTCATTTTGTCTAGTCCAAGACTGACTCATCATTGTCAACTTTATTCATCCCTGGAGTGGTTTTCTTTTAAATGGCCTCGTGTTTACTTTAGACTAATTTATTTTTGGTGTTTTTGGAAAGGTCTAGTTTACTTTCAAAGACTATATTGTACCACAAAATAAAGTTCACTTTATTAGATCCCATACTGTTTTCATCTTTAGACGCCCTTTATTTAAAACATCAACTACTCAAATGTCCTTTATTTAAAAAGCTGTGCATGAATGGAATGAGCTTCCAGTTTCTTTACAATTTGCAAATTCTTATTTGTCCTTTAGAAATATGGTGAATAAATATTGTATCGAAAACTCACATTGTACTTGTTATTAATATACAGTTCTGTATATGTTTAGATATAGATATAGATATAGATATAGATATAGATATAGATATAGATATATATTGGTTTAATTGTAATGTTTGTTTTCTGTTGGGGTCATCCATGAAAACTGGTATTTAATGCTCACTGAGCTAACCTGGTTAACACATTTTAAATAAAAAAAACTAATTTTGTGGCAGCTTTGGCTTTAAAAAAAAAAGATTAAAAATGGCTACCAGATAGAACAAACAAAATGCAAAGTGCACACTCAGACTTCTTTGTGAAGTAAGTGTATTGCCAAATCATAGGTAAATTAAAAAGAGCATAGTGTATAACCACTGCCAAGCAAAATCCCCTACTTTTTTTGGCTTCATGACCACCAAATAGACATCTGGGAGAACTCCTGCAGGCGTAAGACACTTTTCAAATATCTCACCCAGAACAAAGCATAACTGAAGCAAATATCTGCCAAAATTTACAGCTTATGCCATTTTAGGCTTTTGAGAATCAAGCCGTGGGTCACCTGCTAGTTAGATCTGAGACCATCTCAACTTGAAGTAGTGTGGCCTAGTCATTAGAGCGCTTGCCTTGTGTAGTTCAAGAGATCACTGGTTCAAACCCCACTAGAGCCAAATACTCACTGTATGCCCCCGAGCAAGTCACTCAACTTCCCAGTGCTCCAGTCCAGTCAACTAAAGAAAAGGATAGAAGCAGAGTCTACTGAGAGCGAGATGCTGCATTTCAGCTGGGCAATCCTGGGTAAAACAAAACTAAATAAAACTGAAAACCTTACCCGGTGTGTGAGCCACTCATTCCTGTCTCAGTGACATGAAGCGTGAGCCATTCTGCCTTGAAATGGGGATGGACATTCCTGCTGTCAATGTAAGCTGGGAAGGGGCAGTAAAGTCTTAGCTTTTAAAATCTGTAACAAAAAATCATTTGTAAAATTTGAAGTTAAGGCTATTTTCTGCTCTGCCCATTCTGCCCCCCTCCATACCCTTCCCCATGACTCACCAGGAAAGAAGCACCAAATCAGTGTGCCTTCTCAAGGTAACAATTTTAAATACATACATACATACTGTAAAATATTCTTTGAAATTCACATTCAGATCATATCTCACTAGCTTGTGGTTGGGATTCATGGAGACTATCTGATTTATGAGAACCCTGCAAGAAGGAGTTTTTCATTTTAATTCTTTGCTTTGTGTAAATGAAACATAAGCTCTGTTTACTTTTTTAATAAAATTGTAAATGTGGGCATGTGTTAAGTCTCCTTACTAACCCCAGTGTATTGCTTTGTGTGTTTGTAATGAAATAGTCTTAATTTTTCCTTATTTTGTGCCCCATGTTGATGCAGCCTTTTTTTTTGCCAAATGTTCATTTTTATGTCTGCTTGTGCAATGCAAACATATTGCTATGATAATGGATTTGAGAGGTGTGTCACTGTCCAACCAATGAAGGGCAGTCTGCAGTGGGCTCAACAGTGTCAAACCAATGATCAGCTAAGCTGATCATGACCTCTTCTGTGCTGGATGGGCAGAAACCTTATGAAGTTCAAAGAAAGAGCAGCCCATATCAAAGGGTGGCTGTTTGATTTGCATTACAGCTGCCCAGCAACCAGCTGCTTGGCATCATGATCAGCCTGTTTCCTCATCCCCGCCCCCCAATACAACTGACATTTTCTTGCTAAAATTAGTGTGTCTGTGTTTTTCTCACATTAACTCTTGCTTAAAACCTTGTAAAAGATTTCACTCTCTGCCAAGTATCCCCTCCATGTCCCCATCACTTCTCATACACCATAAATATGAACCCAAGACTGGGGTGCCCCCCCCCATTACCCCCACACTCAGCACCCACCACCTTGCATCCCCCTCTACCCTTACTTACCTACTGGAGGTCCAGTGCCAGAATCCTCTCTGGATCAGACACACGTCTTTACTCTTCAACTCCGAAACAGGAACTGAGAAAATCAGGTAAGTGCAGTCAAATGTATTTCAGTGCATTTTGAACTTGTACTCATAACTTGGTAATTTTATATTTTTCTCCAACATTTTCCATGGGGCCTTTTTGGGACCCCACCACATGAACAAGGTGAAGCAGGTGAAATTGTTCAAATTCAGCCTGAAAGGTGGTTTCACAGCTGCTTCATGAAATCACCTTTTGGGCAATATTTAAAAAAGTTTAACCTACCAGGTTTATGAGGTGAGGTCACAAGAGGACTATGTTAAAAATTTGGGGGCCAAAGTTGTAAAAAAAACAAAACAATGAAGTTATGAAGGTACATTGAAAATTTTCCACACTTGCTTGTAACTTTGGTAATTTTCAATATTTTGACCCAAATTTTCGACATAGCCATTTTTTTACACCACCTCGTGAATGTGATAGATGTCATTTTTCAAATCCTGCCCAAAATATGATTTAGCAGTTGTGGTGTGAAATGACATTTCAGTCACTGTTATATAAATGACACTTGTCATGTTCAGAAGGAGGGTCATAAAAGACTGTATTGAAATTTGGGGTCAGAAATGTCACAAAACAATACAGTTATGAAAATATTGAATTTTTCCAATGTTTACTCATAAATTGCAATGTTTGCAGCTTTTGGCCCCAATTTTCAACATAGCCCTCTTTTACCCACTGCATGAATATGATAGGTGCCCTTTTCAAATTTCCTCTGAAACATTTTCAAATTTGTTCTGGCATTCCACCAAATCACCTTTTAAACAGGATTTTAAACATTCCACCTACCATGATCATAAGGTGGGTTCATAAACACAGTGTTAACAATTTAGAGTCAAATGTAAAAAAAAAACAAAGTTATGATGAAACATTGAATTTTTCAATGTTTACTCATAATTGTGATTTTGTAATTTAGCCCCAAATGTACACATAGTCTTTTGATACCCTACCTGATGAACATGACAGTGTCATTTTCAAATTCCCTTTGAAACTTGTTTTGCAGTCCCTCTGTGAAACCACCTTTCAGACAAGTTTTAAACAATCCACCAGTTTTGATCATAACATGAGGTCATAAAAGACTTGAAAATTTGGGCTCAAAATGTAAAAAAAAAAAAACTAAGTTATGAAGAATTGCTCCAACATTTACTCATAACTTTTTTCTGCAAATTTTAGCCCCTAATTTTCAAAATATCCCTTCTTGTTTTACCCTACCTCATGAACATGACAGGTGTCATTTTTCAAATCCCCTCCGAAACACGTTTTTGCAGTCACACTGTGAAATACCCTTTCAGATGGGATTTAAAAATTTCCACCTGTCTTGATCATAATAATATCAGGTCATAAAAAGACTATGTGGGAAATGTGTAGTTAAAATGTGGGAATCCACTGAAAATTAAGTATCAGCTCTCAACTGGCCTATCCTGTGTAAATACAGTCCAAAAATGTGTAAAAGCAGGACACCACTGAAAATGAGGTACTGCAGCTCATCTGGTCTATCCTGGGTAAATATATAGTAAAAATGTGTAAAAGCAGGACCCCCATACAGTACAGCCCTCACTGAACTATGTATTTATGCTGCTCTATCCCCAGATAAATACATTGTAATAGCTAGACCCCACTAAAAATGTAACCTACTTTTTAGCTGGGCTATCCTGTGCAAATACATTGTAAAAAATGGGTGAAAGCAGGGCCCCATTGAAAACAAGATATTGCATATCAGCTGAGCTATCCTGGGTAAATGCAGTGTAAAAACTGGGAAAAGCAGGGTTCCACTGAAAACAAGACAGCATCTGACCTATGCGATCCTGGGTAAATACAGTACAAAAATGCGTCAAAGGAAGAGCTCATTAAAGATGAGATATTGTATCTCACCTAGGTTATCCAAGGTAAATACCGTATATTGCAAAACTGTGTAAAAAACAGGACCCTACAGCAGAAGCCCACTAATAAGGAGATGTTGCATCTAAGATTATCTATCCCAGGAAAATATATTACAAAAGCAGGACCCCACTAAAAAGAAGATATCATATCCCACCTCTACTATCCTGGGTAAATGCAGTACACAACTGTGTAAAACCAGGACCTTACTGCAAATGGCATATTATATCTCATCTGGTCTATCTTGGTAAATACAAGTAAAGCAAAACCCAGTACAACAGCATGTAAGCAAACATTCAGCACGGACAAAGTTTGTTTAATTACTTAGCAGTTCTGGGACTGCTGTACATTCTGTGCATGGGAAGTTTAATTGAAGCCAGGCTTCTGCCCAACTGATTTATTTATTTATTGGCTTTTGGTAACCGGGTAAGTGCATTAGGCAAAAATCCTGCCTATTTTCAAGCACGATCTGGGAGGGTACAGTTTACAAACATTGAACACATCACTAAAAACAGGTTCATACAGTTTTTAATAACAGCTGCAAAATACAAGGTGAATTCAATTGTATAGGAAATCACAGAGAAGTAGTTGAAGAAGGACTTAACAGGATATCACTAGGTTTCTAAAGTTCCTGTGATGCTGCCACAACAATTGTTATACTTACTCCAGATCTAGGGGTAGCAGGCTGCAGTGTTACCCTTCCCTTAGAGGGACACATTAATTTACAGGTATAACACATTAAAAACACAGGATTGCAGGGCAATTCATACTCTTGTGTGTGAATGATTTTTTTTTAATGCTCATGAAAGGTGCTGGATTGACAGCACTGCAGGCTAAAGTTCTTTGCTGATCCACATGAGAGGTACGGCACAGGCTATCACGGTGCAAGCTTCCCCACACTGCCTTGCCAAGGTGCCTCAACCCTGCCATACTCTTATATTTAAAAAAGAAAGCAATCAGTTATGACAGAGATGATTTATTTCACCACTGTACAGTCGGGGTCACCCTTCTGATGTATTTACAGAGCATGCTTTCTTCTATTCACTAGTGTGGAGGACATCAGCTCCCCCCCAGAGTGGCACAGATACTGTAAATACAGTTTCTCTGTTAAATGAAAATTGGACATGGGTACCTCCCCCTGACTTATGGTCCCAGCTCAACATAGATGGGTAGAATGGGACAGAGTTCAAGTATCCATGACCTCTAAGGACCCACATCCCCCAGGGTTAAACATATGTATCCCTTCCTGTTGGCTTAATCAATCAATCAATCAATCAATCAAAATCTTTATTTATTCAGGCGGACATCATTGAGCGAAGCTCATTTACAAGATGGACCTGATAGGTCAAAAACAACATAAAGGTATAGTAACATACATATACAAAAGAGAAAAACAAAACTTTAAAATAAACGGGTACAGTAATATAAACATATATACAAGCAAGGTAGCTAGTGGTTTTGGGCCCCAAAGCAGAGTAAATCAGACAGATTTGACTAAAGTATTGGTAAGGTATTGGGAATGTGGAACTGGTCTGGTGTGTTGTAATTGGATAGTTGCTTAAGCAAATAGAGATGAGGGAATACAAAAGGAAATGGCAATGAATTGCAGGAGATGTTATAGCTAAGGTTTAGCAAAAGCATATAAAAGGAGATAAAAAGAAAAGAGGTAGAGGGTAAGAAGGACTAGGCTTTGTGAAAGCAGTTGCATATCTCGGGAAAGAGACTTGTGTAAAGCTTTTTAAAGGATGCTATAGGAATAAAGGTGTTCAACTTTAGGGTCTTCTGCAGAGAATTCCAGGCAGATGCTAAAAAGTAGCTGATTGCGGATCTCCCATGCCGGGTACAGGCTTTTGGTATCTTCAAGGTGATGAGGCTATTGCTTCTTAGGGCATATGACCTAGATGTAGCCAGAGTAAAGCAATCTGAAATATAGGATGGAAGTTTGTTTGACAGAGCTTTGTAAATCCATAAAGCAGCATTTTTGTTCCTCCTAAGGTGTAAGGATGTCCAGCCAACAGCAGTATAGAGAGAGCAATGGTGAGTGTTGAAGGAAGATCTGTGATGAATCTTAGAGCTCTATGGTACAAGGTATCAGTTTACTTAATTAGGACATAGTACAGTGGCCATATAGAAATCTGCATAATCGATGAGAGATAGAAATGAGGCCTGGATTAGTCTCTGTTTTGACTCTGGTTAGATAATGTTTGATTCTGAAGAAAAGGCCGAGCCTCTGTCTGAGTTTTTTCAGGAGCTCCTCAATATGCTGAGTGTAATCAAGTCTGTTATCAATCCATACCCCTAAATATTTGCATTTATCAACATAGTCAAGACTTTCTCCAAGGATGGTGGATAGTTGGGGAAGAATGTTTGGTGAGAGAGAGTGGTAGAATATATATTGGTGGAAAAGAACATAGCTTTTGTCTTCTTGGCATTTAATAGGAGTTTCTTTTCAAGTAATTGGTGTTGCAGCAGGAGAACTCTGATTGTAGTAATTCACAGGCCTTTGATGGTGAGGATTACTGACATATAAGACAGTATCATCTGCAAAAGGTGAACATTGGCTTTAGTGAGGTTGGAATCAATGTTGTTGATGTAAATGGCAAAAGGATAGGGCCCAGGATGGATCCTTGAGGTACTCCTCTTAGGAGTGGTTTTGAGGAGGATAGTCGCTTCATTTTTCACCTGCTGCACTCTATCAGTGAGGTAACATCTGAACCACTTAAGAGAGGTTGGATCTAGGCCTAAGGAGTGCAGTGAGGAGATTAGCAGCTCATGATCCACTGTATCAAAGGCTTTGCTTAGGTCAGAAATACAGCACAGATGCTGTTTTTTGTCTAACTCAGTTTGCCAGTCATTTGTAACTTTTGCTAATGCAGAAATGGTGCTATGTCTGGTCCTAAACCCAGATTGAGCAGGGTTAAGGAGATTATTAGCATCGAGGTAGTCTCTTAGTTGGATGCTCACTAGTTTTTCTAACATTTTGGACAGCACTGGTAGGATGGATATAGGTCTATAATTGTTGAGATTCATGGGGTCCCCTGATTTAAGGAGGGGAAACACTTGTGCTGTCTTCCACAATGAAGGAATAGAGCCAGTGGATAAGGACAGATTAAAAGATGAGTTAGGGGAACTGCAATGGCATGTAATGCAATTTTAGAAAGTAGGGGTCCAGAGAGTCTGCACCTGCACTTTTATTGGTGTCTAGATGCAGCAATAGGTCTTCTACTTGTTTTAATAAAATTGGCTTGAAGGAGAATGAAGAAGCAGCCTTCTGGCCATCGATAGAACTGGAATTTAAGTTGTGAACGCATTAGATTTGCTGGAAAGGAGTCAAAAGCTAGGCCAGCCGTAGTGAAATGATTGTTGAATGCATCTAAAATCTCACGCTTGTCAGTGATATCAACATTATTAAATTGCACTTGGGATGGCAAAGAAGTGCTAGAATCCTGCCCTAGGATCCCTTGATGGTGCCCAGAATCTGGCTGGGTTAAGGTAGGAGGCATCAAGCTCAGCTGTATAGAAGGCAGCCTTGGCATCTCTCACTTTTTGGTGCAGCTATTTCTGGCTTTTCTGAACTGCAGCCAGTCATATGGATCCTTGGTCTTTCTTGCCCTTTTCCAGAGCTTATCTCTAGCAAGCAATGCAGATTTAAGGTGGCAGAAAACCAGCGGCAAGATTTGCTTTTGTTCTAACACTAGTGAATGGTGCATGAGTATTGAGGGCACCTATGATTATGTCATTTAACACCTGGAGTGCTGCTTCCACAGAAGCTGTATGGTAGAATTCTTGCCAGCGTATAGAATGACATAGATCGTGAGATATCCTTCGATGTTAAGGTTTTTTAGACCTTCTTGGGAGAATTTTGCAGGGTTGGTTGGCTTGACTGATGATCTTATCCCTGCTATAAGACAGTGATCACTTATGTCACTGAATAGCACTCCAGCATGTGAAAACAGATGAGGTTTGTTTACCAACATAATGTCAAGTAGGGTGCTGTTACTTTTGTTTTTTAAGTTAATTCTTGTCGGTTCATCTATTAATTGAGTAAACCCATGTGTGTCACAAAAAGATACTAGGGTGCAGATGCATTGGAGAGCCAGTTTAAGTTCAGGTCACCTAAAATAATGGTGTCCTCAGGCCCAATTTAATTATGTTTCCCAAATGGATTAGGAGTTAAGGCCGGCAGAGGGGCCTGTAGCAGCCAACCAGTTGAAAAGCTGTCATATTGGGAGAGCTATTTTAAGGGATAAGCATTTGAATTCTTTAGGCAATGATGTTACACTAAGGCAAGATGCAGAAATATTCGATTTAACATAAATGGCCACTCCACCGCCCCTTGACAGGCGGTCTGATCTGAATAACTGGTAATTGGGTGGTTATCTCCCTATCATGTGTTGCAGTTTAAGCCATGTCTCAGAAATTACCAGAAAGTCTGGGAAGGTGTGGGCAACCCAGGCCTGTATTAGTGAGATCTTTTTAGGAGGCTGCATGCATTGATGTGAAGGAAGCTTAGACCTTTAATGGAGGCTAGGTCTGCTGGGAGATGAAGCCTTCTGGGGGTCCTGGATTAATTTCAACATTGCCAGCACAGATCAGCAAGAAGAAGAATAGTTTAATGAGGGCCTGGTGATAGGAGGAGGGAACAGTCGAGGGCTTTCTCTTCTTGCTAAGGGTCCAATATTTAGAGATGGTCCAGGCTGGACTATGCTTAATAACTTGTCACAGAGTGCCAGCTTGATGGACAGGTATAAGGGGGCACTATAGAGCCAAGACTGGAGCATGGGGCATAAGAAATACATGACTGGTTGAGACCCTTTTTGGGGGTTACCCCATGGATTACATTGAAGCAATGGTAGTGCATAATTGAGGAATCGATAGGCATCCACTGGAGGTGTGACAGGGAGGCCAGTCTGACAAGCCGCATTATTCAATAGGGCATGGACTGGTATGGTATCATCCTCAAGATATATAATAGATGAGAGAGAGAGAAGCAGTAAGAGGAGCATCAACATGGTGAAGCGGTAACTAGGGGTTAATAGTAGTAGAAGGCAATGGGGACGACTGTTACTAGATTATTGGCTAGAATTTGGCTAAGGATGGAGATAGGAGATTCGTGAAGGTGCGATAAAAGAATCACCCAAGAGGAGGAGGGGGTGGGCAAAATTTTGCGGCTTTCCTGTACCTTCCTGGCTGTCTCTCCCAGCCTCCTGGTTCTCTGATCGGCCTTGCGGTCGCCGCCCGCCCGCTGGTGGCTCGTAGCCCCGGCGCTTACTGGGTGCTCGAGGGCAGGGTCGGCTAAAGTGGAGGAGACAGAGGAGAGCACAGTCAGAAAAGCACAAATGCAGTAATCAAACGATTCTGCAAGTGGTGCTAAAAAAGATTTGCACAACAAAAGACTGGGGGGGGGGGTTGGCGCCTTAGCGTCCTGGCCCACCAAATCCACCAATGGACTGTAATCACTTCAACATTTGCAAAAAGTACAGCATAAGTCCTTAAATTTTAAACAAGTCAGCAAAAACAGCTCTTTTTGGGAGAAAATACATTAAAAAAACACTATTCCCGGTCAGTTTTTGGAAGTGCAAGATAGAGCAGAAGTCAATGGAGAAGGAGGACCAATCGGAAGCAAGGCTCAGCTAGCGCTCACCTTCCGATTGGTCGCGGCTTTCCCGTACCTTCCTGGCTGTCTCTCCTGGCCTCCTGGTTCTCTGATCAGCCTTGCGGTCGCCGCCTGCCCGCTGGTGGCTCGTAGCTCTGGCGCTTACTGGGTGCTCAAGGGCAGGGTCGGCTAAAGTGGAGGAGACAGAGGAGAACACAGTCAGAAAAGCACAAATGCAGTAATCAAACGATTCTGCAAGTGGTGCTAAAAAAGATTTGCACAACAAAAGACTGGGGGTTCGGCGCCTTAGCGTCTGGCCCACCAGAAATCCCACCAAAGGACTGTAATCACTTCAATATTTGCAAAAAAGTACAGCACAAGTCCTTAAATTTTAAACAAGTCAGCAAAAACAGCTCTTAAACAGGCTTAAAGCATCACCAAAGGCATGCAACAAAGGCATGGGCATTCCCCCCACCCACAGTAAAACACATTGCTGTACCTCACTCCTTAGGTGATGACGACAGCTGGCACTGACAGATATCCAAATGTTTCCACCTCCATTCATGGAAGCACACTAACTTCCATGTGAAGTTCCCATCCTGGGGCACATGATCCAGGGGCACCTTCACCCCTGGCTGAAATCCAGGCCCAAAGGCCATCAGAAAATGCCCCCTCAGTGGGTACCCTACTTAGCCACTGCTTGGTCTTTTCTATTTTCTTTCTTTCACTCTTTCTCTACCTTTCTTCCTAACTGCTAACTAACTGCCAGGGACAAGTACAGCTTATACTGTTACAGTAAGTCCCCCTGGCAGTGGCACTATCCGCAGCTCTAGGAGGAGCTAACCCTTTGACTATCAGTTGGCAACCTGCCTGTAAAGCCTCTTCAAAAGCAAATATGATACTGCATCTCTTAATAATGCCCATCCCCAGATTGGGGGGGGGGCACATTACATACTCCCCTACAGTAGTTCAAGCCATTGCTGTCCCTAGCAATAACCTCAACCAGGGCTTCCAGGTCCCCAAGGGTGGTATCTAGTAGGTGGTGATGTCCTTCCACCCCTAACAGATCAGCAATGTCAGCCCAGACAGCCATAACCCAACAAAGGCACTCACTAACTATGATCCCCTCCTAAGAGATGATCAGTGTAAAATAAGGAACATGCTCTCTGAGCATGATGTCATGCATTTCTTAACCACATCACACACATTACTCCAGGTCTTCCTCCAACCCCCGAGGGTGATCACCTGGTTTTGCTCAGTGGGCCTCTGGGCGGTGAGACATCACCCCCTTTGAGTGGCAGCTGATGCCCACCCCTAGGTGCAGTTCTATGCCCTAGATGGTAGATCAAACATGCCCAAAGATCTGGCAAAACACTAATCTGCACTTATACAAACAACAATAAACAGATGTGCCATTAAATGATTTCCCATACATTTCCCTTTGTCCATTTCCCCCGATTGACTGAAATACAACAAAAATGCCCTGCCAAAAATGTGTTTTCTTTTGCAACATAAACTCTTGGAGTCCTTGTACATGGAGGGTACCATATAAAAATGCACTGTTAACAGTTCTTTTCCTAACATTTGAAGGACAGCTCCATCCTCTCCCTCAGATGGCTCACTAATGGCCCAAATGAACTGTGTAAGTGGGACATTCCTACTTATTGAGGACCAGCAACAGAGAAAAAAACATTTCCCACACTACAGGGGTGGTGTACTTATATAAATGTACTGTTTCTAGTTACTGTAGGTCAGCTACTCTATAAGCAAATAAAAATCTTTCCATTCATCCTTTAACAGTGAACACTTAAATAGTTAACCTATCTGCCCCAGCAGGTAAATGCAAATCTCAAGGTCCCCAGCAGTAGCTCATAGGGGCCTTATTTATAAAAGTTCTGGTCAGGCTGGTGCAGGGTGAGTCCATCAGACCACAGTACCCCAATGGGTAAGTCAGGATGGTACAATACATCTTGATGTTGTACCCCAATTGCCAGATGCTGATTACCTTTAAAATGTCACCCATTCATCTTGAGGGAGTCTTCAGCAATATGCCCAAAGACCATTTTTGCAAGCAATTCAGGGCTTTTACTCACAGCCACTGATGCAGTAATTTCTCACACACATCCCATGCTCACAGAGAGAGATCATGGAAAACAAACCCCTTTTGCTACTTCAGGCACTGTGTTACCTTCGCTATCCTTGGTAAGCATGGGTCAAGTATCCATCAGGGTGTCTAGGGGAAACCATATCCGAGTATGACATATGGAACATCACATACCCCAGACTAGCCATCACAAGGTGCATCCCCCCAGGTGACTCTAACAAGGATTCCCCCTTCATGGGCAGACTGAGGAAGCAAGTTGAAATGAGAGTGTCAATGTCATGGTATTTTCCTCCATGTTGGCAACTGCATCTCTCACTCCCTCTTGCTCTGGCACAGCTGAGGGGTAGGCACAGGGAAGATGTCTGGTTCTACCAATCCAGTAGTTTTGGGAATGACTGGTGGGCTGACTGCAGTCTCCATTATGGGGAGGTAGACTGGGTGCAGACAGTAGGTAGTGGCTGCTCTTGTATAGTAAGAGCTGCAAACTCCAGCTCTATAGTGGGGTGAGCTCCTTGGTGGCAATTCTACTGGCTCACAGGTGGCAGCTGGCACAGATAACAGCTTAACAGTGGTCTAAGCTTCCATCACAGATTTGGGAGTGGCTCACTAGGGCTTCCAATATTTTGGGCAAGTCAAGCTGTCCCCAGTGTAAGGCCCCTGATATGGTGGCACAGGGCACCCTGATAATTACAGTATCTTCTAGTCTGTCAGCATATTCAGCCCCATCACAATCTCAGAGGTGGTCTCCTCTCCAGGCTGCCAGTTAGTGAAAACAGCTGAACTCTTTACCCTGCAGTCTCATGTCCCACATGGACGCTGTCTCAAAGACTCAAGGAGTAAGCAGTGGTGGAGCTGAACATCTTTCATAGGGTACATGAGACAAAACTCAAAACAGGGGATTAACAGCGTTCTTCTTGGGGTTATAGGGCTGCAACCCTACCAGGTCAGCATCAGGGCACACAGGACCTCACAATGGGCAGCAAATAGTTGCAGCATAAATCACATAGAGTTATTGCCTTCATAGGCAGTTCTTGTCTCCTTCAACATTGACTGAATTAGCTCACCCTGGAACTATGCAGGTGACCCCAGCCACAGCCTGATAGGGCCTGCCCTGCCCCTGAAGGTGCTCCCTGTCCCTTAAATTCACTCACTGCTCAATTTAACAATGCCCCTGGTAACTTTTCTTTTTAACTCCTTGCTGTCAAGTGATATTCACAGCACTAGGCTGTGAGTAGTTCAGTTGTGTCACACTGACCTGGCTTTTGGCTACTATATGTGGAGCCCCCAAAAAACAAACTCTTAGGTGTCACAGAGTTCGTTAGTTATTTTTTTCTTCTCTGTTCACTTTGCAGCTGGCAAGTCTCCAGCAATGCCCAACCATTTTACAGGAGGACCCAGATGTTTCCTCTCCTCCATCTTGGTAAACCTGGAGAGCTGACCTGCCTCCACAACACCAGGATTTCCTCCAACCTGGCTGCTCTTCCAGTCACTGACTGGACCTTCCACTATTCAAGCTGCACTCACTCTCTCATAGACACTGCAGTCTCAAGGTACAGTAACTGGTCACTGGCTGGATGCCACCTTGTCTCTGATCTCTTCACCCCCTCAGCAAACCCTACCCACTCACTTAGATCAGAGGAAGGCTGTTGACTCCAAATCCCATTCTGCAGATGCAACCTAGGGCAAGCCTCTGTTATCTACAGGCTCCCCAGCATATGGAACAGCCTCCCTGTCAAAATGATAACATCTCCTACCTTCCATACTGTATGGATCAGAGACTGATCAAGGCCCACTACTCCTTTACAATGTCCTGCCACAACTGCCCCCTGATACTCCTCGAGCCCCCACCCCCACCCGATCAAAGATCAGTCCCTGGAGCTGGTAGATCTCCCTAGGCTAGGGGGTCACAGCCATAAATGTCAGATTGTACACCATCCTCTGTGTTAAAAAAAGTTCAGTTGCCTCCAAATTATTTTGTCTCTGTTACAGTAACTCAGGTGACCAGCACTGTGCTCTCTATGCATGTTACCTTGTAGTCAATCAGGAGGTCTTGATGTAAACACATTTATTTGTACTATGCACATGGTACCCCTTTGTCTTAAGTATAATATATGTGAATGTAATTTCTCTGTGATCACCCTATTCTCTCCCTCCTCCCTCCTCCAGGCTGCAACTGGAAACAAGCCTCCTGGGCTCTGCTGCTTTGTTTTCCTGGTAAATATGTCTTAGATCAGTCAATCAATCAATCAATCAATCAATCAATCAATCAATCCATCAATCCATCAATCCATCAATCCATCAAACACTGCCCATTGCAGCTCCTCTGTGCCTTGTGACGCAACAACTCAGTCCTCAACATGTGCAGCTGCCTGGCCCACCTCCCCTCCTCTCACAATGCAGGAAGTAACAGTAAGACACTACCCCGCTTCAAACTCAGGCCCGACTGCAGGGGAGTATGCAAATCTAAGTCCGTACTGGCAACATGCAGGCAGAACAGTCTGCACACATTTGAGAATGAAGCACACATGTGTCCTGCAACAGGCAGGCGTGCGCACAGAAAATAAATGGCACAATGAAGGCATCCCCATTCCTGTGCCATCATTTCCATTTATGAGCATCCATCCTCCATGCATTTTGTGGTGATTTTTTTGTTTGGGGATCAGGGTCTGTACCTCCACCAAGCTACGTGATGTGAGATTAGTTCTGATATCAACTGCTGCTAAGGGAGGTAGGAAACAAAACTGTTAGTGTGTGCAAAACCATTAAGCTGTCTGCAGTCATTAGTTTCTGTCTAGAAGCCAAATGAGTGTCCGTAGTCCCTGCTAGTGGACTGCAATCACGTCAGTGGTTTTGTTCCCTATTAACTGAACTTGAGGCTAATGTACCTTTTATTACCATTGCCAATGATCAACATGGCAGCATGGTTTCTTTCTCTGTTTTTAACAATGAAACCTTTTCTTTCTCTTCATGTCTGCCCTGTTCCAATGCAGCCACAAACTTCAAACCTTCATGTGGTTCTGTCAACATAGACTAGGCTGTAAAAGTGGGTAGCCTGGCTGGCGACAGCACCCTAAATCCTGGACGAGTGTCCATTTGTAGCCTCCTCCCTGACAGTGGGTGAAGGTAAAACTTGGCTCCAAGGAGGGTGCCACAACAATCTGGATGTATAAGGCTGCAGAGTTACCCTGCCTCACCTATCGTCCCATAAGGTCAGAGCGCACAGTCTGCTGCATGCTAGTCCATTTTAGTCACATAAAAGTGATGTTAAACAATGGGTATTCAAAAACAAGAGAGAATTCTGATGAAAGCCCTGAACCAAGCCATATTAAAATGAATGCTTCTTTTATTTTCTCTACGTAAAATAAGTACGAAAGAAATGCTGAAATGCACTGTGGGTCCAACAAAACCAAAAGTCGGTAATTGAGGGAGGGTCAGAAAATAAAATATTTAGATGAAGGTACAGTACAAATGATGGAATACAACTTTAAGCACATTTGATTGGTACACATGGAAAAATACTTGTCCAGCAACAGTATAATTTAACAAATAAGGAAGGTCAGTCTAATAAAATAAAAACATGCATTCAGATTACGCCACCATGCATGACTGAAAAAATAACATACACAGCTCATGACACTTGGCAGATGTGGTACTACCTTGTGGGGATTTTGTGATTAAAAATACAGGTATTTGTTATAAAGTAAATAAATAATTGCTTTGTCTTACAGTGTTTAGTCTCAAATAAAAGGAGACTCACCCTGGTGGGCTGGTAGGGATGGCATCCAGTAACTCTCTCCTTAGTGGGTTTACTGGCTTTGCCCCAAATACATCCCCTACAGCTGCCAAGGTCCCAATATGGCCAGTTTCCACAAGCAAATGAGGTTCAAGACCCTTTTTCAGTTCTTCAGACAATGTGTCTATAATCCATATTGTTTATATGCTACAATCCAGTGTACAGATGAGAAGTGCGACTGCTATTTTTGCTTTTATTTTGTCAATTTTTCCATGTTCCATTTAAATACCAGGGCCAATGGCTCTCCTTATCATGTCAAATTCTAACACGAAAAATTTGGCATGTGGTCTGTCACCTCAGAGAGCTTGTTCTTAGCACTGGGCTGTTTGTTGCTGCTGCTGTTACACACACTCGTTAAGAGAGAGGAGCCTTACAGCAATGCTGCAGCCCCACCTCTCACCTGCAGCACATACCACTGTAAGCAGTTGTTTATGAATACTTAATAAAGTATTAAGAGAGCTTCAGAGATATAAGGGAACTGAATTAATGAATAAACATTTAAATAGTTAGCTTACCTGATAGAGCTCCACTCTTTGCTCGGACACCTTGGCTTTGGGGTTGGGAACCCTGAAGAATTCAGCCTTCACCAGATTGCTGGAATTCTTCTCCAGGTGAGCAACGTCAAACCGCATTTATCTGAAATAGGGGTTGTACTGGCTGGTGGAAATTACATCTGCACAGCAAGATGACAGAAGGGAGACACGCTATGGTGGAGGCTGGGCAGTGACTGTTTTACTGATCTCACTGACCACTTGGTAGCAACAACAGACAGGTACAGTAAAATCACCTGCTGTACCACACATGCTAAGTTATATAAGAACCTTCTATTTAAAAACAAGAATATGTTGAGGTTGCCTGGTTCAACTGAAGAATATTTTAGTGGATAGTACATATTCTTAACAGAAGTTCTCCCTTTTTGTACCGATGGCAAACATGGAAATCAGAGGGTTTGAATCCCACTCTTAGTGTGCAATCTTGTGCAAGTTACTTGACCTCCTGTTGCTTAAGTCACTGTCAAATATAGCAGCAGTACTGTAGTGGCAGTAGTAGTAGTAGTAGTAAATAGATGGATTCATAAAATATAGAAAGGAAACCCCAATTGAGCCAAAGCTCATTTACAATGAGGCTCCACACACATACTCTCAGAGTTACAATATGAAAAATTGAGTTCAATTCAAGAATATAAATTATACATTGCATCACAAAGTTTTATAGTACAATATGTAGTTTAGTATATAACAATTTCATCTCAGTACCAATCTTATTCCAGGTTTACTCAACAAAAGTTGCAGTCTCATATGCGTTAATCGTTATCAAGGTAACCCTATGAAGTATGTGTGGTGGGCTTAGAAGGAGCTAAAAGGGGGTTCTGGCTGGTTCCCTCACTGATATCATTCAGGACTCCTTGCAAACAGGGATAGGTGTACAGGTCTGAAAAACAGCTAGTGTTATCATTCTATTCAAGAAGGGGTTGTGGTTAGACTACAGTTACTACAGGCCCGTGAGCTGTACCGCAGTGCTTGGCAAAGTGTTGGAATGAATCATAAAAGATGTGGCAGTTCAGCACAGGGATTGTTCTCAAACACAAAATGGTTTTACAAATGGTAGAGCTTTCCAAACAAACCTAATTGCTTTCTTTGAGGAAATGGCTAGGGAGGCGGATATGGGCTGGGTGGTGAATGTAGCCTATACGGACTGTAGCAAGGCCTCTGATACTGTACCAGATGGAGACCTTGTGAGGACAAAAGCACCATGCGGAGTCCACAGAGTGTACAGGAAGTGGATGGCAAATTGGCTGACAGATAGGAAGCAGAGAGGTGGTGGGCGGTCACCATTCTGAGTGGGAGGATGTGCTGAGAGGAGTTCCACAGGTGTCAGTTCTGGGTCCATTGCTCTTTTGTATATTTATTAAGGAGCTAGAGGAGGCTGACGGGGGTCAGCAGCAGGCTGCTCAAGTGTTCTGTTGACACTAAACTGACAGGAAGAGTGAACACTTCAGCGGAATAGGATGCAGCACAGGGACTTGAACACGTTAGGAATGTGGGCTGAGAAATGGAGGCTTAGATTTAATGTGGGGAAAAGCAAGGTACTACATCTAGGGATAAGGAATTTGGGTCACACACACACGCTGCAATAATGGACAACTGAGGACGAGAACCTAGGATTAACTGTCGAGTAATCTGAAGCCAGATGAGCAGTGAGCTGTAGCATTAAAGAAAGCAAATGCAATGCTTGCATGTATTAGGATGGGGATAAGAAGCAGTTCAAGGGAGGTGATCCCCCCCCACAAGACCTTGGTTCAACCACATCAGGAGGACTATGTCCAGTTCTGACGACCATAGTACAGAAAGGGCACACTGAGACAGCAAGAGGGTTCAGTATAGGGCCACCAAGCTGATTAGTGGCTTAAGAGGCAAAAGTTACGATGAAAGATTGGACGTTCAATACTTATTTTATTTAGGCAAGAAACACAGGGTAGGAGCATGCTACTAAAACACTTCCTACTTGATTCAGAAAAGAATCAAAGCTGAAAACATTGAGGCAGTGCATCAAATAGGGTAAATTACAAATGTCCATTGAAAAAAGGATTTTATTTGCTTACATACACCATGATGTAATTATGTTTGGAGGCACACTGGAACACCCCAGTATTCCGTGATGCTATAGCACTTGTACTGGGAGTGATTACTCAGCTAAGAAAAGAGAAGTCTGAGAGGAAATGATCAGTGGTTTTCTTAATACTAAAGTGACTAGACAAGGTTGAGTATACGCAGATGTCTGAGCTGGTGAGTGAAAGCTGAACTGGAGGGCATGCCCTAAAACTGAGAAAGGTGCAGAATAAGAGGAAGCATTATACAGTGTATAGTAGAGCATTATCCTATATAGAAATCTATCCTTTACAAAATGCTGGTTTAGCACAGTTCAAAGGTCATGGAATATGATTGTACCTTCTGTGGTAGAACAGCATTCTAGAACCTCTAGAGGCTGCACAAGTCAGTTTCACTGTGAAAGATTAAAGAAAACTATAATGCACACATTTCACATAATACTATACACTATAAAAATACAGGATGAGCAACTTTATACATAACCAGTGTGTTCTGCCACCTCAGGGTTCTGATTCCCATGGGCTTCTCCAGCTTTGCTCCTGAGGCCAGAAAGAATCAGAACCATTCTGTGCCAGAACACACTGGTTATGCATAGTTGCCCATCCAGTATTCTCTATAAAGCATTACTTATAGCAGAAGATGTTAACATGTGGAATAGCCTACCTAGTGAGGTTGTGGAAGCTAGGGCTGCTTAGGCTTTCAAAGCAGGCTAGACAGACTCCTGAGGTAGAATGACACAGAGGCTTACACAGTTTGAGCATGGCCAACAGTCCAGCTGCTAAGCTTGGATGTGTGTCCATACACAAATTTGGGTATAGTGACTGCCAAGCAGCAGAAGGAGGAATGAATGAGATGGACTCTCTCTTTAATCATCATAATACTAGGTTACTGTTATGTAAATGTAAAACTGGGATGTAGAAGTTCATATAACAGAGATGTTGTATTTCTGCTGCGCTATCTGAGTAATAAATGCATTTTAATAAAATATTTTATTATATATAGTAGAGCATTGTTCTGTAGAATTCCATCCCTTTCTAAATGCTGTTGTACCACAGTTCAAAGGTCATGGAATGTGATTTTACCCTTCTGTGGTACAACAGCATTCTGGAACCTCTACAGACGCACAACTCAGTTTCATTCTGAAAGCCAAAGAACTGCTAAAGCATTCACTAATACTATACACTATAAAAATACAGGATGAGCAACTTATACATAACCAGTGTGTTCCTCCATCTTGGAGTTCTGATTCCTATAGACCCTTTGCACTTCGCCTTGAGGTCAGAGGGAATCAGAACCCCTCTGTGGCAGAACTCACTGGTTGTGCATAGTTGCCCATTCAGAATTCTCTATTATATATAATATGTATTATATTATAGCAGTGTGGTAGTACCACTATAGTTAGGACTGAGAAAGCACTTCTGCAGTATGTTAACCCTCAGTTGCACATTTGTGGAACCAGAATCTCTAGACACTGAAAATTTAGCAACAATCGGTTCAGCAGTTTAAAAGTTCTAGAAGGTTGAAATGTGAAGAAAATATGGGTTTTAAGACTATTTTACTCACAGGTAGCAAAACAAACAAAAGTAAAAATAAATAACAGCTGCAGAGTTGAAACCTGAAACTTTCAGGGTTATTAGATATAGGAGCAAAGAGTGTCTCTTTGCTATTGGGTGTGATAGAAAATGGGACACAAAATGCATGTTTATCTTCAAGTGTGAGGGTAAGACCAAATTGCACAGGTGATGATAACCTGTATATTTTGAGCCAGATCATTGTCAATTCAATTTATACATCTGTTTACTTGTTAGAACTTTTAAACTTGCTGTTTATTTGAAGATTGAACAGTTTCTCTGATTTCAACTTCTGCTTCAGTTCTGTATTAGGCAATTGTGATGTCATCACATGCGAAGCCGCTTCTGGTTGGTTCGTACTCAAGTTGTGACAAAAATCTTCAAGGTATCAGTTCTGACAAAATAACTAGATCGGTGACGGATCCAGCATTACTAAAGGTCCTCTGGCTGCAGGACCCTTCTTTGATATCTGTATGACATAGATGCAACCCAACATAAATTTCCAAAACAACAAAACATATTTTTTATCATTGCCCACAATCAAAGAGTCATCATCCTCAGTACAGGTTAATAGATACAGAAGTTTTCTGCCTGCTTACTGACAGCCCAATCCCTTTTAGTCTGTCCCGATTCATTACTGTCACAGTACCTTTTTTAAAATTCAGGCTCTGGCACTGAACAAGATATCATAATTCTGAAAAAGCTTGTTTCCCACTTCAGTGGGAAACAATATATAAGCACTAACACAGAGAGACAACACAGGGGCTTTTGTTGCTTACCCATTGTGTCTCTTTCGTTGTGAAGAACACCTTCCTGTAGCATTCTTATAAGTGGCTTCCCTTCCAACAACACATTTGAACAATATACAGCATTTTTTTTTTCTCAGCTCAATTGCCTTGTCCATTGTGGGGTTGTAACATATTCATTTATAGTGCACCTGGCTACTGCCAACCCCAAAATAAAAGAACTTTAAGCTTTACATGTGCATCCCGGGCTAGGGGCAGCTACCAGGATAATGGTATCTTCAGGTTAGTTACACAGATATTACTTGTTATTTCACTATTTTTATCTCTACTGGTGTTGTATAAAATATAACAAGCATTTGTCAATGCCAACTGTTTGCTTGCTGGCATTGGCAGTGGTAGTGTAGAAGTTACAGAGCTGCGTAATAAGAATGGCAGTGAAGTATTGAACTGAAGCCAACCCCACCACCACCCTGCAGAGAGTGACAGGCATTGGGGTGTGCCTTTGGGTTGTCAGGCATAACGGCCATGCCATTTCACCACACCCCACCAAAGATTTTTCTTCCCTCCGAGCAGAGCGGGTCGCATTCAGGTCCTGGCATCTCAGATCTCTTCAGCCTCAAGAGTACCAGCAAGACTCCTTCTCAGGCTGTTGGGGCATAGCGGCCGCCACCATAGTTTCGGTTCCTCTCTAGCACGACTCGCATGAGAACCATTTCTTGGTCCCTAAGAGTCCAGTGGGATCAGACATCAGACAGTCTGGACGCCTCGATCAGATCTTGGAGTCAGTCCGCTGGAGAGTTACGCTGGTGGATGTCGTCCAGAAATTTGCTGGTGGGCATCCCTTCAAGCAGGGCACCGTTCCAGATTCTGACCACGGACGCCTCATCCACGGGTGGGCGCTCATTTGGGGACACATCACACCCAGCGTTCTTGGTCCTCAACAGAGGAAGATCTGCATATCAACGTCCTGGAGCTGGGAGTGGTCCTTTATGCCTTCAAGCCCTGGTCTCGGTCCTAGCGGCTGGGCCATCTCTTGGTACAGATGGACAACACTTGATGATGTCTCATCAACAAACAGAGTGGCACACACTCTTACCCCCTCTACAGGGAAGCCATGTGAGTGTGGGACTGGGCTCTGGAACACCAACTCTTTCTGATGGCGGTACATGTTCCAGGGGAACAAAACTTACTAGCTGACACCCTCAGCAGGACAAAATCACAAACCCACGAATGAGAGTTGCTTCAAGAAGTCGTAGATCACATCTTCTGTCAGTGGGGGACACCAGACTTGGATCTGTTCATGTCACGATTCAATGCAAAACTGCCCAGTTTCTGCTCGCTAGGTCCAGAGCCTGGAGCTTTTTGGCAAGATGCGTTGTCCCACTGCTGGAATGGGAGGTTTCTGTATGCGTTCCCTCCTTTCCCGCTATTACAGAAGGTTCTCCTCAAAGTGCAGTCAGAACCCTCCACTCTCATCCTGATCGCTCCACTATGGCCTCATCAGATCTGGTTTGCCTTACTCCAGCGTTTAGCGGCAGAGCCTTCGCTGCCTCTTCCACTATCATCTCACCTCCTGTCGCAGGACAGTGGGTCCCTGATACACCCGAATCTGCGTTCTCTTCACCTGCATGCCTGGCTCCTCAGGACCTAGCTAAAGTCAGATTCGGGGTGTCTGATCAAATTGCACAAGTGCTGGTAGAGGCGTGCAAACCTACCACCAGGGTCACTTACGCTATGAAGTGGAAACGTTTTTGTATCTGGGCCACAGCCAAGAGGGTGGACCCGTTGGTCTGTCCGTTAATTCAGTCCTAGAATATCTGCTTTCTCTTTCTGAGAAAGGTCTCAGCTATTCCTCCATCAAAGTACACCTGGCCACCATCTCTGCTTATCACTTCCTGTTTTGGATAAGGCGGTGGCTCAGATGGAAGGTTTCAAGGCCTTTTGTGCGGTATTCTTCATCAGACCTCCCATCAGGGATCTTGTTTTCCCAGGACCTTCTTTTTGTCCTAGAAGCCTCTCTTCCTCCTTTGAACCTGCCATGAGTCCGAGCTCGTCTTCTGTGTTGGAAGACTTTATTTTTGTAGCTATCACTTGGCGAGGCACATTTCAGTACTTCATGCCCTCATGTGTAAAGAACCTTACCTGGTTTTTCACAAGGACAGGGTTGATCTTCGTACTAATCCGAAGTTTCTGCTGAAAGTAGTTTCTGAGCTCACCCTCAATCAATCCATTCAGCTCCTGTTATACTACCCGGAGCACTGTAATAGGGGGGAAGCCCTGCTTCACTCCCTGGACGTCCACAGGGCTCTCCGATGTTACCTGGCTAGAACCAAAGGGGACAGGAAATCTGATCAGCTTTTTGTATCCTTTGCCCAACGGTCCGTGAGGTCGCCTGGTCACCAAACAGATGCTTTTGCTGGTTGGTCCAATGTAATACCTTCTGTTATGAGAAGCACAACAGGTCGACCCGGGGCGATTAGAGGCTCATTCTACTAGAGCTCTTGCTGCTCTTTCAAGAGCACTAAAGCAGGTACCGGCAGTTACATTTGTGCTGCCGCTACCTGGAGTTCTGTTCATACCTTCGCCAGGCATTACAGCCTTGACATTGTTTCCAGATGCAGAGTAGGGTTTGGCCTCACAGTTCTGCAAGGCCTGGTTTCCTGAGAGACCCTCCTTATCCTGCTCTCTCTTTTCTTACTGTTTCCCTTCCAGGGGTTGTTATATGTTTATACTGCTTGGGACTCAGTCCTAATTCGGAACCTGCTGCAGGAGCTTCCTCTTGAAGTAAGATAGTACAGTTATGTAGGACTTATCGTAACAGTAGCTCGAGAGAAGCTCTTGCAGCAGGTATCTTCCGCCCTCCTTCCCCAGGGATCAGGTCCTTTCAGACCGGTCTTCCCTCCTTGAGGGAATAATTTAGTTTCTTCTTCTGCCCATTGCCTGTTTTCTATTTCTGCCTGACAGGGCGTACAAGAACTGGAGCACATGGGAACTCCTCCCTTATATAGAAATGACACCGGATGGAGGTGCCCAGTGGTGTTCCACGCCGGTACCGCGGGAAGAAAGAATTGTTGGAACCGCCGCCAAGTGGCGCAGTCCTAATTGTGGAACCTGGCTGCAAGAGCTTCTCTCGAAGATCTACTATTACGGTAAGTTCTTATGTAACTGTACATTCTTTATCTAAGGCTGTTTTGGACTCTGTAGTCGAAGTGATTCTCAACATCAGTATATTTTTTTCTAATGCTGTCTGTTCTGCCATATGGTCTTGTGAGCGGTGCTCCGGATAACATTGGCTTTCAAGAGTAATGTACTCACCATTTTTGACATTAGGTGAGTAATATATAATTTTGACGAGTAAAAGTACTTTAAATGTGAGAAAATAATGCCTTTGAAGTATCTGTGGAACATTTCCAAGGGTTTGGATGAGTATCAGTACTACTACTCATCAAAAAAGTTTCAGAGAGTATTTGTTTAAATTTGGTGTATAAAATAGGTCAGTACTCACTTTATGTGGATCACTGCTTGTAAGCTTCAAATTTTTCAGCTCCTCAGAGTTTTTTTTTTCCCTGTCTTTCACCATGACAAGGTCATCTCAGGACTGTGTTCTCTCCCCTTCCAAAAAAGTCCACCATTTTCATGAGAACGAAATGTGCCATTGATGCTTTTGGCCTAAACTGGTAAGGCCACAACTAGAGTACGGAGTTCAGTACTGGTGCCCACACCTCAAAAAAGACATTATCCTGGTGGAGAAGGTCCAGAGGAGGGCTACAGAGATAATAGCGGGTCAACAGGGTAAGGCATACGAGGAGAGATTGAGGGCACTGAACATGTACTCCCTGGAAAACAGGAGAGAGAGAGAGGGGGGACATGATTGGGACTTTCAGATACTTGAAAGGGATAAATAAGGTTGATAAGGAGAATCTCTTTAAGCTGAGTGGCAATCATAACACGTGGGGGCACAGTCTTAAGCTGGAGGGTGGGAAGTTTAGGAGAGAGGTCAGGAAGCACTTCTTTACAGAGAGGGTGGTGGACACTTGGAATTCGCTGCCAGAAGAGGTCATCTCATTGAAGACAGTGGGCAGCTTTAAGGGAGGCTGGGATAGGCATAGGGGAAGGTAAGGATCATAGGTAGGGAGGATGGGAAGAGTGGGGAGGAGGGCAGGGACATTAGCTCAAGTTGTGGACCATGCAATGAGCAGACTTGATAGACTGAATGGCCTTCTTCTGTTGGCTTCTTCGTATGTTTGTATGAACTCCAAGAAAGGTTCCTTGCACAAACATTTTCAGTGCAGACCACTCATAGCGAACTAGTAAGGTCACTGTTTGGCGTGCTCAGCAGTCTTCAGGCTCTGGAGGGCACTGGGTCAGAACATAGCCAACCACAATGACGTCGGCAAGGACAGCACAGCAAAAATGCTGTCAGATTTATTTTTATGGAGGCTCTGCCCCTGCACTGGCACCCCTATACTTAAAGATTCTCCTTGGGGAGAGCGGATCATGGGGAAAGTTAGAATTTGTGGGGGCCGTGGACTACTGATTCCATGGCCCCTTGTAAAATTCAAAGTCCCAAATCCAGCAAAATGTTTCGAGACCAGGACTAGAACCCTGGTCTCCACTGCCTCCCAGCCACACTGCCTCATACCCCAGCTCTCCATGCCATGGAAGCAGCTCGGCCAGCCCCTGGTATTTTGCTGCCCATGTCCCGTGGCAGCACCACGGACATTGACCAGGGGAGTGCATATCGCAAGCGTCCTACATCCCTGCTCGCTGTCTGTGGTAGCGCTACAAGAACTTGCGCCCTCTTGCGTAGCGCTATTCCTGTAGCACTAATCTGACTGGGTACCCTCTGGAGAGCACTAAGAAAGGGCAGACGGTTTCCTAGGCCTCCTTGCTTAGGTGGATCTGAGTTAGTATAGCAAAAGCTTAGTAGCATCGTAACTCATCCACCAGCCTTGTCCTGGGCACCATTGCTCTGGTCCAGGACTGCATTCTGGGCAGAAAACACAGATGATTCTGTTTCAAAATGTGAAGAGCAGCCATGTGGTATTCCCTACACATTTTCTCCAAGTATTACAGGCTTAATTTACAAACATAGAACAAAGCAGCATTTGGGCTCAAACTGCTGCAGACAGAGGTCAGACAGTAGAACTGTCCTTGTAGGATTTATTGCAATAGTCTCCCCACCCAGAATTGTGTGGGTACTGCATATTGAATCCATATGTTAAGTCTTTCCAGTGACAAAGTAAGCTACAGAAGAATAAATATCAGACTTACCATAACAAACTTTTCTTTTAGCTCCAATATTGTCACTGGGACCACACTCAAGAGTTGCAGTTCAGCTCTCATGGAGAATATTGTCGAGATGATGCAGTAGATTGGCATTTGGTGTATTTTTAAACTTTTCTCCCCTAATAAACAAATTGGGTTACTTAAGCACAGCTTATCATCCTAATGCCTGGATGTTTTGGATTGATTCTTCTTTCAGTTTGTAGAGTTACTGTCAAAGCAGTATGTTTCATCACATGACATCTGTTCTGAGTGGACAACTCCAGGTATGCCCATGAATTCTGCTTGAAGCGCCCAACTCATCTGCTTGACTGAGAAACAGCAAGCAAGGTAGCTTGATTTTACTAAAAAGGTGTGCTTTTTTTGCCTTCCCTTATATCACTGAAGATATGTGTGTGAATGTTATAGTCATGGTATTAGTCTGGTTACTTGCATTATCTTTATCATTGCTATTTTGGTTGTACTGCATGGCAAGAAATATATCAGGAAGAAGTAGGTAGAGGTGCGCGATCAAGACTAATTGGTCTGTCGGTGCAGTCCAGGGTGGCTAGCCCAGGTAACGCAGCAAAAATGAAAGAGAATGCACTAGCAGGGAAAACACCTCACACTTAAATGTTATTCAATGAATTTAATCCAGTGATTCATGGAGGACGCTGTAAACCAGCAGCTTCCTCCCTGAATCACTGGATTAAATTCATTGAATGACATTTCTGTGTGAGGTGGTGTCCCTGTGAGTGCATTCTCTTTTGGTTTTGTTATGGCAAGAAATATAGACTGATCAGTTAGAGGTTGTGGAACCCTCATGGCACCAACATTGTATGCTAAGGTCATAGTTTTGAGCTGTGCCAGTGTCCCTATTAGGATGTATATTATCCATATGTTAAGACTTCCAGTGGCAATGTTGAAGCTAACAGAAAATAAATTATCATACCTGTGATAGAATTTCTTCTGTACTGGAGTTTATAAAATGGATAGTGACAGTCCTGAATCCTGATTGGCTGAGTGGATGTTCCAGCTGTCTTTTTCTGTTTTTTGTTTTTTTTTTATATATAAACCACGGGGTTAAAAAGGACCCAGTCTGACTTGCCTTTATATTCAGTGAACTCTAGGAGCCACCCTGTCTGAAAAACAGAATGTTGCCGCCATTTTTTTCACAACGAGAGGCTCTGTTTTCATCAGTTCCACTCCAGAAATCCCCATAAAGAACTATATTTAAAAAAAAAACAACAGAAAGGACATAATTGTAATACTAAAACAATCCCTCTAGCTCTCTGTTTTGATCTGAGGTCCTCACAGGACTCACCTATGCCTCTCCATCCCGACCTACAGACAATGAGACCACCAGCACTTTTGCAAAAGATGGTACACAAATGGTAGTGTGCTGCTGGCAAGACCATAAAGAAATCTCGGTATTCAAACCCCAGGAAATCTTACTGTATTCTGATTTGTGTAGTATGGTCTCACCATAAGACTGCCCTGGATCCGAAATGGTTAACAGAACCTATGCTAATCATGGAATGTTAGGCTCGAGCTCGGTTTTCAAATCACTATCCTGGTAAACATACTACAACCGTCAAATTCTTTACTCTGCTTGACTAGTACAGACGCCTTGGAGAGCCCTCCTTCATCTTTCTTGAAGATTTTATTTTCTCAGTTTTTTTGAAGTAAAAGTTTATTTCTGTTCGCTTTGAAGGCACTGTCCTTGAGTTTACAGGTAGATTAGTCTAGATTTAGTGTTATTCCGGTAAATTGTTCGGTTTCTTCTCGGTTTGTTTAACCAGGAGTAACCATGCTGGCCCAGTGGCGCTGAGGGTTGAGGCGCTGGACGCCACACCTTGCGCCACATCGGCAACCTGGGTTCGGGAACGGCCCCGGGTGGCTGGGGGTTGGCAGGGGCAGGAAGAGATTGAGCGTCCGGAGGACAGCTCTCTTCCCGGGGTGGGTTAGGGCTGCAGGTCGCTCAATGAGCGCCCTCTGGCGGACGCTGGGGGGTGAGCTGAATGTAGTGTCGCAGAGTGTATGCTAGGGGTTGAGCCACGGCTCCAAGAAACGAGAAAAATAGAAAACTCGCCTTCCTCCGCATTCCACACTCCCGTAGTCAGGCCTGAAGTCCTCTGCTTTCCTCCCTCTGCGGCCCGGTGTCTCAGACCTAATAGAAAGAGTGCCCTGGGCGAGGCGTAACTTCCCAGAGGGTGCAGACCTGGGGGGATGTGCAGTGCCGGGAGTAGTGGAGAGGACACAGTAGGGCCATATGCGGGAGGTAGAGAGTGGCAAGGTAGGGTCATGAGAGTTAAAAAAAACAAAAAAACAGGAGGAAACTGAACGTTTATTTACATTTTTTTAACTTTCTGTTTATTGTTATACAATAGACAGTCAGTTCTCCAGATGCAGTACATGAGGAGATAAAGACTGTAAATATATAATTCCACATGAGGGCGCCACTCTTAATACAAGCAGGTTAAAACTTTGACATACTGCTTCAATTAGATACGTCATATGGGGATCTGTAAATACTTTTTAAACTATGAATAAGTTCAGACATTTGGTGCTGCATTAAAAAGCCCATGAGCTGCATAATAATATAGTCCATGAAAAGTTTGTTAAGCTTTCAAATTCAATATCCTCTCACAGGATAAGAAAATGTCATGCTAAATCACTTTTAGGAACCTTACTGGTATCCTCTTGAATTGTGTTTAAAGCTCCCCAGTTGTAAACTTTTGTAAGTACTTAGCAAAGAGATAGAAAAACCACAACCTGTTATAGCAAAATTACTCTAAAGAGGCATCCTGAGTGTAGGTATATACATTTAAAACCCCAATTATATTAGCCCTATCTAAACAGACTTATCATTTATTCAGAGGTGCCCAAAATTAAGATGTCATTCTGAATAAAATAATTCTAAGAAGACGACTTTCCCAAAAGGGAATAATCATTTACAGGAGCCTAATCAGCTCAACACACTAAGTATGTTATGGTACTTTTATTAAGTATTGTACTTTCAGTCTCAAGACCAGACTATGAGATCAAGCCTGGTTAGAGCAAACCTGGAGCCTGGCATGATAACAGAGAACTCGGGTCTCCCGTCATCTGATTCCTCCTGGTCGATCTGGTCTGGGGAATCCAGCCGAGAAGACGGTGTTGCATGTGCTGGGCCCACTTCAGGGCCTCGCTGGAGTCAGAAAAAATGAAGACCTTGCCTGCGTGAAGGATCCGAGGACGTGCTGGGAAGAGCATGTTGTGAGGTATTTGTGTATTTACATTTTAAAAGTTTAATTTTTATATATAAACCTTACTTGAGATGGTTATTCCATTTTTGAGAGAAACCGTGGTAACTCTCGGTTCTCTCATCGGTCGCTAAACCGACTGCTTGTAAAAATAAAAGGAGATCTTTGTTTATTTCTGTGGGCTTATAGCTTTCAGAGACCCATTTTCTAGAGGTTGTACTGGTTATGTCACTACCCCAAGAAAAGAACCGGCCCAATGGATTTTCAGCATTGTACAGAGTGTGGGGAACCGTTTGTTAAAGCTGATCCTCACTTAGCTTGTGTTGTCAGTCTGTGGTTTGACCACCTTCAGGCAGATTGTGAAATTTGTAAGAATTTTCCTCAGTCGATGCTTGATAGGCACCTGAACCGACTGAAGGAAAAAATGTCCAAGAAGGCTGCTGACCCACCTGTGGACAAAACTTCCTCCTCTCAGAAGGAGAAACTGAAGGAACCAGCTGAACAACCCTCTGACCATGGTGAAGGTTCCTCGGGTGAAAAGAGCACCGCAGACACTGCCTCTGAACCAGCAGGTTTTGCTGAGAAGAAGAAAAAAGAAAAGCATTCAGTTAAGGAACTGCAATCGATGATTCTGTCAGTTACAACCGCAGAAGCTATAGCGAACGTTATAAGTGTTCCTCCAGGCACTGCAAATCGGTACCATGGTTCCAGTTCAGCGGCCCAGTTCACAGTCCTTAATTCAAGACCTGGGTTCCTCCTCAGTTCCTGGTTCACTTGAGAGATTTGCTGAAGTTTATGTGGAAGGGGAGGATCAGGATGATGAGGACAAAGATTATGGGGAACCTCTTGAACCAGAGGTAGCCCCTGATCCTCACCGTCCTGACTCCCCTGAGAAGGGAGCTGAGGATGTTACATTTGACTCTGCTTTTATGAAGCAGGTGGCATAGACTCTGGACCTTTCCACCCAAGAATCCACAAAGAAGGAAGAGGAGCCAGACTACATGGAAAGGATGGAAGTGCCAGCAACAAAAAGACTGTTGTTACCCATCCACAAGTCCTTCAAGAGGCAGGCCTCCAAAATGTTGCAGAATTCCACTTCCACCCCCACAGTGGACAAGAGGATGGATAAGAAGTACTGGGTAGCTAAGCCTGGAGCAGAATTCCTTTTTGGGCATCCCAGCCATGAAGGGGCGGTGCAGGCTGCTGCATGTGATAAAGCAGGGATTCCTCTGGCATCACATCCACCAGAAAAGGATTCCAGAAAAATGGATTCTATGGCCAGTAAATCCTGTTTGGGGGCTTCTTTGGCTATCAGTCAAGCAACCTACATGGCTTATGTGTCCAGATACCAGAAGAGTCTCTGGAATACTGTTTTGGAAATAGCTAAGGCCTGTCCTGGACCCATGGCCTCAGACTTGTCTGAAGCTGCAAAAAGGGACATAGAAGCTTCTCAGTGCCATTTTCGGATGGCGGTAGGTACAAATGACATTGCTGCCAGGCAAATGGCGACCTCAGTGTCCCTGAGGAGATTTGCCTGGTTAAGGGCTACTAATTTGTCACAGGACACACAGACAAAGGTACTGGACTTCCCCTGTGAGCCTACATCTCTTTTCGATGAGCAAACAGAGGTTATCATGAAGAAGATAGATGAAAAAGTGGTTTTTAAGAGTGCTGCTGCAAAAGAAAAGGCAGCAACACCACAGAAGTGCCAGGGAAAAGGGGGCAGGGGTTAAACCCACTACAGGCCCTTCTTCCAGGCTCAGGCAGCTCTAGCCTGCCAACATCAGAGGGGGTACTTCAGAGGCAGATGGGGCAGCAGCCGGCCTAGCCCCAGCACTCAGCAAAGCACACAGACCAAGCAGACCTCCTGAGAGGTCTGCCAGGGTCACCTCCCCGCTTCCAGTAGGGGGCAGGCTGGCCCACTATCTCTAGGCTTGGGAATTTATCACCACAGACAAATGGGTCCTGGAGATAGTGGGCCAAGGGCTTGTACTCAGTTTCAAAGTTCTCCCCAAACTGAGGGCAAGACTTTTCAGACCTGCCAGCCTAGCAGAGGCAACTCTGATGAAGGAGTAAGTAGCAAAATTGATACTAGAAAAGGCAGTAGAGCCAATCCCCTCATCCCAGCAAGGAAGGGGTCTCAACTCAAGGTACTTCCTCACTCTAAAGAAAACAGAGGAGTGGTGACCCATACTGGATCTCTGAAATTTGAACAAACATTTGACAATGCCAAAGTTCAAAGTGGTCACTCTGGCTACCATTCTCCCCACACTCAGCAAGGGAGACTGGCTGGTATCTCTAGATCTAAAAGATGCCTACTTCCATATCCCTATCAGGCAATCACACATAAAATACCTCAGGTTCAGATTGCCATCGGGGCATTACCAGTTCAGGGCCGTGCCTTTTGGCCTGACATCTGCTCCGAGAGTGTTCGCCAAATGCCTAGCAGTGGTGGCGGCACACCTAGTGAGACAGGTGAATACAGTCTTTCCATATCTGGACGACTGGCTGGTGGTAGGTCAGTCCCCTCAGCAGATAAGAAAAGCACTGACCATCACTCAGGATACCCTGGGTGAGCTGAGTTTCCTGGTAAATCAGAAAAAGTCAGTGCTGGCACCAGTCTTACTCCTGGAGTTTATAGGGGCGGAAATAGATACTCTGAGAGGAAGAGACTTTCTCCATCAGGGAAGGGTACACAGCTTGGTACAGTTGGTAAGCTCTTTTTAGTTACATACCCCCAGACCAGCAGGGCATTTTCTCCAGCTGTGAGGTCATATGGCTGCATCAACAGCAACAGTATCAGGATCAAGATTCCAGATGAGGGACATTCAGTTCCACCTCAGGGCTCACTGGTCTCAAAGAAGAGACTCCTGTCAAAGATGGTACCAGTCACAGGAACCCTGCTTCAAGCTCTGCAGTGGTGGCAGGAAAAGGACAACCTGGGAAGGCATGCCTTTTATCTAGCTGCCACCAGCAGCAGTCTTGACAATAGATGCCTCCTTCCTAGGATGGATGCCCAGCTAGAGGAGCATACTGCCCATGGTACCTGGCTTCAGCAGGAGTCTCTGCTTCACGAGACCTGCTGGAACTCAGAGCAGTCTATCTGGGCATTCAGTCCTTCGTCAGTGCTGCAGGGCAGAGTGGTTCAAGTCAGGACAGACTGCAACCCGCAGTGTACAACATCAGCAATCAGGGGGCACAAGGTCTCCCCCAGTGCACAGAAGGAAGGTGGAATCTGGCTTACTCCCTAGGGATCTCCCTCTCAGCAGTTCACCTCCCAGGGAAGGACAATGTCCTCAGAGATGCACTAAGCAGGATCAACCAGAACCACCATGAGTGGTCACTGAACAGGCAGATCCTGCAAATGGTGTTCAAAAGGTGGGCACCCCGGAGGTGGACCTCTTCACAGACCCAGACAATCATCAGCTACCACTGTTCTGTTGCAGGCCCTGTAATGAACACAATGCCCCTAGATGCACTCTTGCTGGATTGGACAGGGAAGTTTCTGTATGCCATCCTACCATTTCCTTGGCTACTCAGAGTACTGAACAAGCTCAGGATTCAGCCAGCATCAATGATCCTCATTGGTCCAGACTCGCCAGGCAGCCTTGGTACTCACTGCTACTGACCCTGTCCATCTCCAAACCAGTCTCCCTACCCAGGAGGCACAACCTACTGACCTCCTCCTAGGGCAGAGTTCTGTACCCCAATCTGCAGTCCCTCAGACTCAGAGCTTGGCTGTTGAGGACTTAGAATATGCTGACCTACTGTGCATCTCTTGAATGGGTGCTAGAGGTCCTCAGGGTATCCAGGAAACCTTCCACCAGAAAAACTTACTCGCCTGAATGGAAGAGGTTTTCTATTTGAGTGCGAACAGAGACTACCGCCAAGCTGGCTTATCAGTAGTCTTGACCATCTGGCATACTTGCATTCCCTGGGCCTTCAGTCCTCCACCCTTAAGGTACACTTAGCAGTTGTCTCTGCATACCTCTCTGCTGGAAAAGAGGCATCCCTGGCTGCCAACCAGGTATTCAGAAAGTTCTTCAAGGGCCTACTGCATCCCCCTCACAGGGAACCCACTCCTGCATGAGACCTCAGTATATGCACTGGCCAGCTAATGCAACCACCGTTTGAACCCATGTCCTCAGCAGAGCTTTAGTACGTGACATGGAAAACAGTGTTCCTGGTAGCCATCACCTCAGCCAGGAGGATCAGTGAGCTTCAGGCCTTGTCCACAGATCCGACTACATAGCAGTCCACAAGGACAAGGTGGTCCTTAGGACCAGTAGGAAATTCCTTCCTAAGGTGGTCTTGGACTTCCACTTTATCAGTCCATAACTTTACCAGTCTTCTTCACTGATCATTCCACTTCAGGGAATGAAGACTGCATAGTCTTGATGTCAAGAGAGCTATAAGCTACTACTTGGATCACCGAAGGGACACAGACAGGATAGACCAGCTCTTCCTGAGCTATGGAGAGTGGGAAGGGCAAACTGCCTCAAAGAGGACTGTTGCCCAGTGGATAGTGGCTTTATCCAATTTGCTACAGCAAAGTGGGTAAAGAGCCCCTGTAGGCCTCAGAGCCCACTCGACAAGGGGTACAGCTGCTTCATAGCAGCTGCAAGAGATATCCCATTGTTAGAAATCTGCAAAGCAGCTACCTGAAAACAGTTCACACACTTCAACCAAGCATTACAGCTTGATACCCAGGCCAGAAGTGATGCCAGGTTTGGCATAGCAGTACTGCAGAGCCCGTCTCCCAATAGGTTCTCTACCCTCCTCCAAAGGTACTGCTTGAGTAGTCTGCAGAAGTCAGAATACAGTAAGATTTCTGGGGTTTGAAGAAAATTGCTTACCATAGTACTCTTGTTTCTTCCAAGGGAATCTTACTGTATTCTGAGCTTCCACCCTTCCTCCCTGCTGGAACCGTGGGCACTGCAACACAGCTGTCTGTTGTTTGAAACCTGGGTATTTCTTTATTGGGCTTAGTGACTTGAGTCCTAGTGTTGCCCGCATTTTTAAATAAAGGGGATTATTTGTTGTTAGGTGTTATTAATTAATTAATTAATTATTATTAGTATAGTTTAGATAGCTTGTTATTAGCTTTGCTCCGTAAGAATCTTGACGGTTGTAGAATGTTTACCAGGGACAGTGGTTTGAAAACCGAGCTTGAGCCTAACATTCCATGATTAGCATAGGTTCTATTAACCATTTCGGCTCTGGGGCAGTCTTATGGACCATACTGCAGAAGTCAGAATACAGTAAGATTCTGTTCTGTTCTGTTCCGTTCAGAACACTACTGTTCTGCCCGCGATCGGAAGAAACAAGATTACTGTGGTAAGTAATTTTATCTTGCCAGCCGGCGGCCTTGTGACCTGCAGCGGTCAGGATGTAAGAGCAGACTTTTGCTTGCTCTCATTTCATGGATGTGACCAGTTACAAACAATGGCCCAGATATTCAAAAGGGTTGCGATGGCGCAACAGTGTTGCGCCATGCAACCCACTGATGTGCCCCGGTGACGATATTTATAGAAAAGTGCGCTTGCACTAAACTCATGCTCCAGGGCGATCAGTAATGGCAGGCACAGGTGGGGCGGCCCATGCATAAACTGCACAGCCCGACATTCAGCCCGGCCATACAGAGTTATGCAGGCACAATCCCTACCTGCGCCTGCACAAAGTTACGCTGAAAAAGAACAAGTGAGGGCCACCCCAGGGTGACTGCCACATTGCAGGGTGCAACACAGCAGCTGCCACCTGTGGGTGGCCTGAACTGTTCCCGCCGCACCTGGCGGCGCCCACATGCCCCGATCGCTGGCTGAATGTCACTTCCTGCTCAATACAGGTCCAGTGATCAGCGGCCCCGATCACAGCATCCTCACCGACGCCCGGAGCATCTGGAGATTTTCCAGGCCTCACCCCACCGCCACGGAGCCACCACCGCCCCGCCAGCTGCGAGGCAGCACCATCCCCTGCCGGGCCGATGATTGCTCAGAGCTGCACTGGTCTGAGCATGAGCCAGTGGGCGTAGCCCATACCGCATAAGCTCGGGGTCCAGATATGTGAAATGGATTCATTCATATCTGGACTGACTTAGTCGGAGTGGCTGCACGCCCATTGGCTCATGCCTGAACCAATGGGCGGCAGCCCCACCGAGCAGTCAGTCGGCGGGAGGCAGGCGGGTGGGTGCTGCCGGCTGACGGGGGCGGCTGGGGCCCTTGGGCGGTTGTGGTGGGGCCAATAGATCACCAGGGTTGTCGGACGTGAGAGGGTGAGATACCGCTGACACTACTCGGTCCACTGACCACCAGGGATATTGGACTTGGGAGGGGAGGTCTGATGCCCGCGATCGGGCTACTCGGGGTGGGGGACTTTCGGTTATGCCCGCACTCGGCTGCTCGGGCGGGGGTGGGGGACTTTGGTTGTGCCCGCGATCGCTGCCCGGGGTGGGGGACTTTGGTTACGCGCGATTGGGCTGCTCGGGGTGGGGGACTTTTCGTTATGCCTACGACCGGGCTGCTCAGGGGTTGGGGACTTTTCAGTTATGCCCGTGATCGGGCTAATAGGGGATTTTCAGTTATGCCCGCGATCAGGCTAATGGGGACTTTCAGTTATGCCTGCGATCGTGCTAATGGGCGGGAATTTTCAGTTATCCCCCTAATTGGGCTAATGAGGAGCTTTCAGTTATGCCGCAATCGGGCTGCTCGGGGGACACTACTGTTCTGCCCGCGATCGGGCTGCAGGGGGGTGTCAGTCCCCTCGATGGCTGCTGCTTAAGAAGCGCCAGGTGCAAGTCATCGGGTTCGCGCACCTGCCAGATGCTGATGGGGCTATAATCAGATGCAAATGGCCCCCGTGCGCCTTGCATAAATTATGGCCCCATTTGCATGTCACCCTTTGAATATCGCAGATGCTGTGCATGGCGCAATGGAACTTGCACCACCACATCTCAATGCTCCACTCTGACCACTTGCGCTGGTGCAGTTCCACTGTGCCATGCACAGTGGTGGTTAGGGGGAGTGTTATTCAAAGAAGTTGCGCCATAGCGCAATCTGCTGAATATCGCCCTGGCTGCCATCCCCTGCGCAACTATTTTGAGCAGCGCAGGGGCTTGCGCCACAAAATGACGCCGTTTGAATATCTGGGCCAGTGTTTATATCTATCAGTCAATCAATCACTTTATTTTACCAGGCATAAACACCATTGAGCAAGCTCATTTTCAGAGTGGTCCTGGACATATAACAATACAATAAGTACATGGGCACAGATATAGGAATGCAATAAATGTTTTACAGATTATGCACAAATGGCCAACATCTGCTGACCTGCAAGGATTACAATAAAATGCAGTTCAAAAATAGTAATATTATAGGAAGGTGTGGAGAGTCATCAGTCCTAGACAACCTCCTACTGTTGGCAGTAATAAAAGGGAAGGCAAGGAAAGGCAGTGTAAAGGGAGAGAAGGAGAGAGGATGAGAAGGGCCAGGGTAGATGAGAGTACTCAATGGGTGTTGGAAGTCACCTATGAGGAAGGGCCTTGATAAATGTTCTAATTGCAGAACTAGTGAAAAGGGTAAAGAAGAACATCTTTTTCTGAAGCAATTGCAAGTTTCCCTCAAAGAAGTGGCAAGCATCTTTTTGAATGTGGATAGGCCTGGAAGTAAGGACAGTTTTAATGCGCGTTGCATGGAGTTCCATAGAGATGGAAGTGAAAAGTTGATTGCGGCCGAGCCATAGGTTGTATTTACCCTAGGAATCTGAAAGCAGAGTATAGAGAAATGTCTCAGTCCATAAAAACCCTTAGCACGTATGAATAAGCTAGATATGTATGTTGGGAGCTTATTAGAAAGTACTCTATGGAGCCAGAGAAAAGCATTTCTTTTTCTCCTAGTTGAGAGTGAAGGCCAACCTGATTCCTGGTATAGCAGGTAATGATGGGTACATAAGGGTAGGTTGAGAATGAATCTTAGGGCCCGGTGGTATACAGTGTCAAGTTTGCTGAGCATCGTTAGGGGACAATGAGTGTACATAAAGTCAGCATAATCCAGTATGGGTAAGAATGTAGATTGTACTAGCCTCTTTCAAGCATCTAAAGTAATTTAATTTAATTATATAAAATGAAATGATAAAGCAGGAGTACCAAATCCATATATAAAATGCATATAGGTCCAGTATGCTTGTCACAGCAGTAAAGCGGAGGGACTGCTTTGCACCCCAAAGTGAAAATCTGTTAATATTTTAGAATTTTTTTAAAAGTTGCTAAGTTTTTCAACATATATCCATTTTATAACCATAATAACACACTCCGGGGTGTGGGTTATTCTCTGATAAACACACTTCCTGGGGCAGTAAGCACCTGGCCTACGGCCTCACGCCTCGCTATGCCCCGAGGCATGCGTTTATCAGAGCGTAACCCACACCCTGTCGTCTTTTATTGCATAAATAACTACACTCTTAGCGTGTTATTCCTGCCTTCTCCTCTGTCCCTGACTTGCAGCCGGCATTGCCCTCCAGCTCCAGCCGCAGAAGGGGCTCGAGCCGCCAGCGGGCGGCGGTGACCTCCAGCCGACCAAGAGTTCCAGGAGGCCGGAGGAAGCAGGAAGGTACGGCAAAGTCAGCAACCAATCGAAGCGACCGCTGTCTCGCCTTGCTTCCGATTGTGCGCCTTTCCCATTGACTTTAGCTGGACTCTGCAACACTTTTCTGGATGGGATTTTTCTGATTAGCTGTAACTTGTGTTAATTTCCTTAAAGAGCTGTTTTACTTAAAATTGTGGGTAATTTAAACATGTTTTGATGTGATGTTTGCTAGTGATTCAGCCTTTTCTGGGGATCTGTGTGGGCTAGACGCTTAGGCGCCTACCCCCAAACCCTCCCAGTCTTTTGTTGTGCAGATTCTTGTTTCTTGCACCTAATTGCAGATTGCCTGCAATAAAATTGCCTTCTCACTGCCTTCTCCTCTGTCCCCTGACTTGCAGCCGGCATTGCCCTCCAGCTCCAGCCGCAGAAGGGCTCCGAGGCCAGCGGGCCGGGCGGTGACCTCCAGCCGACCAAGAGTTCCAGGAGGCCGGAGAAGCAGTGTGAAAGGAAGGCAAAGTCAGCAAAATTTTGCCCGCCCTCCCCTCTTGGTTAATTGTATTTATACACTCTTTCCGCCATTTCTCTCATCCACGCCCACATCTAATTCCCTTCTGTTAACCCATACCTACCCCGCACAATGCTAACTTGTTTCCTTTGCTCCTTAACCTCTCATCTCCCCATTCCATTATGATAATCATATTATACCCCCTGTCATGACGAATAAGTTAATGAGTATGTTCTGCTCTCCACTGCCATCCACAATGTACAACCATCTATTCCTTATTCACTTTGAACCACTATTACACTGCAACCCTGGGGTATCCTACATAAAAGCCTCTCTAACAATCCAGCTCTCCCCTAGCCCTTTACATGTATCCTGGATCTATAAAAACCCTCTATGCCTGTCCATCAGACTCCTATGTTATGATAAAAGACACACCTATATAACAGCACCATCTCCCACTACACAGTGTGCATCTAGGATTAAGAGGAAATGCTCTGATCACTCTCTATCCCTATCCCTTGGAGCCCTAGTCAAATTAATCTTCTACCTCCTTTTATGCATTGGCACCATTGAGATTAATCCTGGCCCCATTGTCAATTTATCTTCCCCTTCTGAGCTGACTACCATAAAAGGACTAAGCTTCATACACTTCAATGCTTGCAGCCTCCTAAAAAGTTCATCTTAATACAGGCTTGGGTGGCACATACTCTTCCAGACTTCCTGGTCATCTCTGAATCTTGGCTCAGGCCTACAACAAAAGACAGTGTTGTAAACCTTCCCAATTACCAGCTCTTCAGAGCAGATCGCCCTTCAGGGGTGGTGGGTGGCCACATACATTAAGGACACCATCTCTGCAACCTGCCTCATCAACACATCTGAGCCAAATGAATTTGAATGTTTATCAATCAAAATTTGCCTTCCTAATTGCCTCCATTTAAACTGATTGGATGCTATAGGCCCCTCTGCAGGCCTTAAACTGCTTTCTCACCTAGGGTCAATTTCAACCAAGGCCCTGAAGATACCGGCCATCCTTGGTGATTTGAATTTAAACTGGTTGTCTAATGTATCTGCACCTTTGATAACCTTTTGTGACACCTATGGATTCACACAGCTGATTAAAGACCCAACTAGGATTAACGCAAGAAATTCCAGCAACAGCTCACTCCTGGATATTATGTTGGTAAACAAGCCTCACTTATACTCACATGCAGGAGTACTGCCAAGTGATGTAGTGACCATTACCCTATAGCTGGCATAAGATCCACACTCAAACCACCAAATCCTGCAGAATTTATCCTCAAAGGTCAAAAGAATTTCAATATCTCAGGTTACCTCCATGACCTGAGTACTACAATATATTGGCAAGATTTCTATCTTACAACCTCTGTTGAAACAGCACTCCAGACTTTAAAGGATATTATCACCAATGTTCTCAATATTCATGCACCTATCACCAGTATCAGAACTAGGTAAAATCCTGCCCTTGGTTCACCTCTGAGCTTAAAGCAGCCTTGAGAACCAGAGACAAGCTGTGGAAAAAGGCAAGAAAAACAAAGGACACCAGTGATTGGCTAAATTTCAGAAAAGCAAGGAATTCATGTACAAAAAATAAGAACTGCCAAACTGCCTACTATACAGCTGAATTGGATGCCTCCTACAATAACCCATCCAGACTCTGGGGTACAATAAAAGGACTTCTGGGCCAGAATTCTACTCCTGCCTTAACCACCAAATTGCTACTAAATGACACAGAAATTACAGGTAAACAAGAAATCTTAAATACCTTCAATGTTCACTTCACCACTGCTGGCCTAGCATTTGACTCATCACCTGCAAATATCCTGAGATCTTCCTTGAACTGCAAACTACTGTGGGACAAATGGCCACTTCAACTTTTCCTTCATCCCAATATCCGTGAAAGAAGTGGAAGATCTCCTCTCTAATTTAGACACAACTAAAAGTGCAGGTGCAGACTCCCTGGATCCCTATTTCCTGAAAATTGCTTCACATGTCTTATCTGCCCCCCTTACTCATCTCTTCAATCTTTCCCTAACTACTGGATCCATTCCATCTACTTGGAAAACAGCTCAAGTAGTTCCATTACTCAAATCTGGTGATACTAGGGATCTCAACAATTACAGACCTATCTCCATCCTACCAGTACTATCTAAGATGCTCGAAAAACTAGTAAACCTCAGTTAAGGGACTATCTGGATAACAATAACCTTCTAAATTCTGCACAATCTGGATTTAGATCAAAGCATAGCACCATTACTGCCTTAGCCAAGGTAACCAACGATTGGCAGACTAATTTGGACAAAAATTTTACCTGTGCTGTGTTTCTGGATTTGAGTAAAGCCTTTGACACAGTGGATCATGACTTATTACTCACCTCCCTTAACTCATTAGGCCTGGATTCCCTATCACCAACTGGTTTAAGGATTACCTTTCAGATAGGTCGCAACTGGTTAGAAATGAAATTACCTATCCACCTCAAAACCTCTGCTAAGGGGTGTACCACAAGGCTCTATTCTTGGCCCTATCCTCTTTGCTATTTATATAAACAATATTGATGCCAACCTCACTCAATCTAACATTCATCTGTTTGCTGATGATACTGTATTGTATGTCAGCAATCCTCACCTTCCAAAGCCTGTGAACTTCTACAATCCGAATTCTCCATTCTGCAGCACAATCTACTTGACAAAACTACTTCTAAATGCAAAAACAAAAGCTATGTTCTTTACCACAAAGAGCTGTACTACCACTACCCCAACATCCAACACCCTACATATCCACCTTACTTGAGAGAAACTTGAATTTGTTGATAACTTCAAATACCTTGGAGTCTGGATAGATAACAGGCTTGACTATTCTGTCCATATTGAAGAGTTACTTAAAAGCTAAGACAGAGGCTCGGTCTATTTTTAGAATAAAACATTACCTAAACAGTGATTCCAAAAAGGTTAATTCAGGCCTCATTCCTATCCCTCATTGATTATGCTGATTTTCTACTGCCATTGTTCAAGTCATCTCTTACATAAGCTGGACACCCTGTATCACAGGTCCATAAGATTTATTACTGACCTTCCTCCAACACCCATCATTGCTCCTTTATATGGCAGTCAACTGGACATCATTGCAACACAGAAGAAATAGGAATGCTGTTATCTGGATACTCAAAGCGTTAACAGGCAAACTACCGACCTATATCACTGATTGCTTTACCCAAATTACAACCAGGCCATACACCTTAAGGATCAGTAAACTCATCACATTAAAGGTCCCCAATGCCTGCACCCGGTATGGGAGGCTGCTTTCAGCTATTCCTAGCAGCTGCATGGAACTCTCCAAAATCCATGAAGCTAGATAGCCTACTACCTCTGGCATCCTTCAAAAGATTGTTCTCCCTTTTCCAGAGCTCTGCAATTGCTTTTATAAAGCATAATCCCCACCAATCTGACCCAACTAAACCTCCCTTTTTCTATCCATTATATTAACTCAATTTCTTTCTTCCGAATCACCTATTATATTCACTTAAAACTAGTTTAGACCATATAACTTATATTTTAGGACTGCTATACCTTTGTCCTCTTTTTTTCCTACAGGCTAAATGGTTCTATTGTTACTTGTATATATGTAAATTGTTGTATATAATCATTTCATGCCATTGTATTGCTATTTATTCTATTCTTGTCTATGTAATAATACTTGTATCCTCATTTGTATGACCACTCAGGTCCATCTTGTAAATGAGCTTTGCTCAATGATGTTCCTTGAATAAATAAAGATTTTGATTGATTGATTGATTGATTGATTGATTGGTTATCTCATTTATAAAATTGGTGGTGATATTAAATAATTGAATGAAAATCTTTACAAAAAATTGTTTTTTTTCTTAATGTTTTTTTTTTAAAGAACACTTGTAGTGAAGATAGAAATAGTCCCTGGCTGCAGTACCTGTTGCTGACCCTCCCATTCCCCCTCTCCCACTCCATTGCTGCTAAGTAGTGTGATGCTGGGGTAGTTGTAAAAACAGATGCACCTCAACCACCCAGCTGCCAAGAGCCCTCCTTGTGTTTTTTACCCTAAAATCATTGTAGCTGTCGCAAACTTCAGTGTGAATCACTGATTAACTGGTTATCTTGCTGAGAAGGACAGCAGACAGCATATAGTGTGTTTCTTTGAAAACGCCTGTGCTGCTATCTTTCTCAGCTAGCTGACAGATAACTTTTTATCATTCTGTGGTTACACTTTGTGTTCATTTCAATGTAACTAATCATTAATTACATGCAACAGGGTAATTATACTGTAGTTTTATGTTTGTTTTATGTAAATGCAGCTTCTTTGCAAGTTTTTAAAATTAATTTTAAACAATTTCTGCTGGATAAGGAAGTTTATAATTGTTTAATTAGGTTTGTTGCTCAGCATTTAGTATTGTTTTGTTTTATTAGGTACTTTGTATTGTATTTCCAGGTTGGACCTGAAAAGGACCTTTTGGTCCAGTGTCTTTACCCGTTAGTGAATGAATAAATAAACAGTTACATTGTAACTATAGATCTTCTACAGAATGGTCTCTTGCAGTAGGTCATTACTTCTGGGAGGTTCCAGCAGAGGGCGCCGTCACACGGCAGCTTTTCAGCAGTCTTTACTAGACTGTTCATTATCGCAGCACTCTTCAGAAGCACAGACCAAGATTCGCTGTATTGCTGGATGATCACAGGCGTCACTAGGCAGCCGACTTCAAGCTTTCAAGCGATGCCCCTTAGCTTCAGCCGAGGCGCTTAGGGGCACGCACTGTGAGCCTTTAATAAATCAACAATACAGCTGAATTCTAATTTTGGTCTGTGTTTCCTTGAAGGAGCGCTGCATTATTGAACTTGTTCTAAAATAAGCTGGTAGCTTTCTTGTAGGCGAACCCACCGCTGACTCAGCGCTGGACTCCCAATCTGGATATTTTTACCAGGGACCGCCCACCCATGACATCATCTCCTTGCTCCCTACATAAGTGTGGGTGGTCCCTGGTATCCTCTGTTCATTTTCCTGCTGGCTTCAGCTCACACAGCAGCTAGCTCAATCTTCTGTGTAGCAGTCATTGACGAGAACTGAAGAAACGAATGTCTAAGAAAGCATCTACAAGCAAGCCTTATTTCGTTCCTGCTCTTGTGGCAGGAAGATTTTCAAACTTGATAACCATTTATATTGTTAGGTGTCTGGGACCCACACATGACACCACCTCCTGTACTTTTTGTAAAGAGTTCAGCCAAGCAACTCGACAACAGTTGCTGGAAATCAGAAACTTGCTAATGGAACAACAGGTTTCCCTATTGGACCAGACCCAGGGGGCTCGTTCCAAGGGCTCCCAACTTCAGGGTCTCGCTCTAGGGCAAAAAGGGAAGAGAAACCCTACTCTCACTCCCTGCCATGGCCTTACGTTGATGGTGACTTCAGCTACATGTCCACCATCGATGGAGTGTTCCTCGTTGGCCTGGGTGCTTCTCCCCACGACGGCGTTAATTTCTGCCTTCACCGTCAATGGGGAGAGCTTCTCTCATCGATGGAACTTGCACAGGCACTTAGAAGCAGTGCGTTCCACTGTTCTGCACCTGCATCGTGAGGCTTCCTTTTTCGCCGTCAGCGACCACTGTCTGTATGTCATGCAGCCAAGCAAATGGCTGCCCGTCGACCGGGAGCCCTTTGCCGTCGACGCCCTTTCTCCTGTATACAGTGCTCATTCTTCTCTGCCTCATCGTCGATGACAGGAGTTCCTAAAGGCAAACCAACGTCTTTTGCCATGCTTAACACCCCTCCACCTTCTCAGGTGCCTTCCTACAGGGGTGTGGATGACCTACAGAGAGACCCAGGGCTATATTTTTCTGGTGCTCGTCCGGACCCCTCTCACATCCTATGCCTTCTCTGACACCTATTATTACAAATAGCCAGCCTCGAACAGTGGATATCCCACTGTCACAGGTGCCCAATATTGAACGCATTGTACATACAGTACTACAATCCATGGGTTATAGCCAGGTCTCCTGCCCAGATGCTGGCTCATCTTTCCTAGTGTTCTTCCTCTCTCCACCCATGCGGCTCCATACCGACCAGGATGTTCCACCTTGGTCTCCCCACCTCCTCTTTTAGAAGGTTACCTGTGGATGAACCAGACCTGGTGGTGGACCTACCGGATGATATTTATGAAGAGGATTTTCAGAATGTGGATTTTCTGGACCGGTTCTCCATACTCCATGGTCTCTCTCCTGGATGAGGATTTACCAACCCTTCGGCTGTTTCCTCCAGATGACCCTCTTTCAATGATATGATGATACAGATCCAGAAAGTCATCGGGTTCTCCACTCCAGAGCATGATAAACAGCGATGGGACATTGCTGATACCTCGAGCTCCCGAGGAGCCTGTCCTGGTTATTTCTCCATTAATACCACTATCAAACGCCATTTCTGATGCCTGGCATCAGCCTTCAGCCGAATCGGCCATCTCTCATAAGGCTGACAGGCTGTACCAAGCCCCCTTGGAGCATCCATATTTGTCCACCATTCCTGCAGCCGACTCAGTGGTCATTGCAGCTGCTCATGCCCGCACTAAAATGCCTAAACATATGAGTTCTTTACCTCCAGATAAAGAATCCAGAAGACTTGATTACCTGGGCAAGAAGGTCTTCACCTCTGGCACCATGAACATAAGAATCCTAAACTATATGGGCCACATGGTTAAATACCAATGCACCCTTGTTGCCTCGGCCATGGACCTCCTTCACAAATGACCTCCTTCCCAGGACAAGGAGCAATTACTACAAACCATGTCAACCATTACTTCCATTTCTCTCCACCTTATCAGGTCAGGCTACGATGTGGTTGATACTTCCACGCGTCTATCTGCCACTGTCATCACCCTGCACTGCCATGCCTGGCTTTGGGTATCTTGCCTGGCTCCAGATGTCCAGCATAAGTAGTCAATGCACCTTTCTGTGGTCAAGCTTTTTGGTCCTGGTACCCAAATAATTTTGGATGACCTCCAGGCCTCTGAGTACCACTGGAACGGTCCAGGGTATGTACCATACGCCACGGAGCCAATATTCTTATTACAGTAAGAGAGGTAACTGTTACAGGTCCTCTAACCGGGTAATTTTCAGGGATGTGGTCAAAATACAAGAGGCATCAGCCACCACATGTCCCTCCCATGCCCTTCCCTGTGGTGGGGCCGGCAACTCCAGTTCTCCGTGACCTCCTAGGGCTCTCCCCTCGCCTCCTCATCCAAGCCTCGGAGGTGGTAGTGGGTCACTTTGCCCTTCATTTGGAGGCTTGGCAACAAATAACGACAGATACATGGGTACTCCAGATTGTTCAAACTGGCCATACACTGGAACTAATTTCGATACCATCTCCGCTTCCTCCTCAGATGCTTCAGTATCCTCAGGAACACCTTCTTATACTCCAGGAGGAACTTACTGCCCTACTAACCAAACAGGCCATTGTTCCAGTTCCGTTGTCTCAACAACAGGGTTTTTATTCCTTTCTTACTGGTACCCAAGAAAACTGGAGCCATCAGACCAGTACTAGATTTGAGAAACCTAAATCAGTACATCCAGTACAAACATTTTGGATGGTTACCTTGACGTCCATGATGCCTCTTTGCAACAAGTAGATTGGATGTGCGCTTGGATATGAAAGACACATATCTTCATATTCCCATTCATCCAGCCCATCAACAGTACTCGCTTCCACCTGCTGGGCCAAAGTTACCAATTTCAGGCCCTGCCTTTTGGCCTTCTTTAGCCCCATGGGTCTTACCAAATGCCTAGTAGTGGTTACAGGGCATTGAGAAAAAGGTCACTGCATCTTTCCCTATTTGGATGACTGGCTCATAAAAGCAGACACCAAGGAACTTTGAAATTCAACACTTTATTGAATTATGACAAGACAAGAGGATATTTGACAAATAAAACATGAACCAGAATGTAAAACAAACAAAATAAAAATAATGCTAAGATGACACCAGAATGTCACTGGATCCAATATAGCCAAAAAGAAAAAAGACAAACTACTGTACCCAACCCCTCCCTCTCCCACAACCCACCCACCCCACCCTGGATGTGCCTTATTGAAACAACATAACAAAAGTAAATACCAAAAATAAATAATATTCCAAACAGTAACAGGCATCAAAAAAAAGATAATACAACCAAAACAGCCAGAGGCATGCATTACATGGACCTTAATTCAGATATAAAGGATACAATTTACCCCATTTCAGATTGAAAGAGGTTATACAATTCCGGGAGCTTGCTATTAACTTTTCAGTATTAAAGCAAAGAGACATTTCTTTAATCCATTCAGCATACGATATAACCAGTTGGTCCATCCAGTGCTTGAGAACCAGCCTTTTGACTGCTATAGAAATTAAAGCCATATTAAACCTGCGCTCCCGAACCTTAATATTGGAAAACATCCCTAGGATACATATTTCTATAGTGAACAGCTCACCCAATCCCAGAAGAGGATCTAAATTGGATTGAATTGAATTCCATAATGGAGCCACTTTGTCACAGTGTCAAAGAATGTTATCAGGTTCCTCAGCTGTGCCACACCGTGTGCAGATAGTCAAGGTAATCTGCCTAACTTGGCCAACTTGACCGGAGTATAATACAGATTATTTAAAATATTGTATTGATTGAGTCTGTGCTTATCTTGAGTGAGATATCTATGCATGTCCTCCCAAATCTGACTTCAAATCAAAGGGAATCTGGCAGAAGAGAAGACCAAATTTTGGAACCAATGACGGCATTAGGATAGTTGATACCCAATAGAAAGGAATAAGTCTTAGAGACACCATGGGGTTATTCGCATATTCCTGTATCTGGTCTAAAAGGCCTGACTTGGGACAGCATAAATGTGGTCCCAAAATAGAAACCATAAGGTGTCTCAGCTGAAAACTTTAAAAATATATTTCTGAGGAATATTTAATTTAGCTATTATATCAGTTGAGGAAAGGAGAGAAACCTGAGAGAACAGGCTTTCCACAAGAGAATCCTTTAATTGAGGAAGCCAGTCTGGGGAAAGCGGAGAACCGCCTATTTTGATGTTAGGGTTTAAGGTGAGAGGTTGGGCCGTATCTTTTTTTTGGGTGAAATGTTAAAAAAGTTCCAACACTGAGTCAAAACCTTTATAGAGACCCCTACAACCGAACTTTGTAAAGGAGGAGGCAATGCGGAGATAGTGTAATAAAAAACTCTGGGTGAGTGGAAGCTGTACTTATCTAAAATCCTTCTCTCTAACTGTATCCAAATAGGAAAGTATGTATCAGGCCTGGCATCATACCATCTCCTCATTTTAGACATATGTCTCGCCCAATAGTATAACATAAAATTGGGGAGACGAAGTCCGCCTCTCTCCTTAGGCAAATTAAGTTTTAAAAAGGCCCGTCTGGAGTGTTTGCCCTGCCAAATGAATTTAGAGAGAGCAGAATGGAGCTGCTGAAAATAGGATGCAGGGAGCCAGATATTCAGTAAATTTAATGGGTAAAAAAACACAGGGCAGGACGTTCATTTTAATAATACTTGTACGGCCCCATAAAGACAATGGGAGAGTGGTCCATCTTTGAAGATCTTGCTGTATCTTCATCACTAAAACATCTAAATTGAGTTTCCTGAGAGCCTCTGGGTCTCTAGTGAGATGTATGTCTAAATATTTAAATGAGGAGGGAGACCATTTCATACCGAAATGGGTGAAGTTGGCATGGAGCATGAGAGCATTTAACGGGAATATAACTGATTTGGATAGATTCAGCTTATAGTTAGCCACTTGGCCAAACCGATCAATAATTTTTAATGCATGTGTTAAAGAGGATTCCGGGTTGGCCAAATGTAAAAGAATATCATCAGCATAAACCGAAAGGGTCAAAGATTGCTGATATACTAAACAGCCTGTAACCTGGGGTGAGTTCTTAATACTAAGTAGCAGGGGTTCCAAATATAAATTAAACAAAAATGGAGACAGGGGACACCCTTGCCGAGTACCAGTGAATAGGGGGAATCGAGATGAGAAGACCCCATTACAGTAAATTCTAGCAGTGGGAGACTTGTATACCGTCCGAATCCATTGAATAAAGGTATCTGGGAAACCCATTCTCTTAAGAGTGGCCCAGAGAAATTCCCAGTGAACTCTATCGAAGGCTTTTTCTGCATCTAATGAGACTAAAGCCATGGGAGCCTGGGAATCTTGGGCAACCTGAAAAATATGCGAGAGGGTTCGCAGATGATCAGCAGAAGATCTTCCTTGAACAAACCCCAGTTGTTCGGGACTTAGCAAATTAGACCAAATCTGCTTGATTCTAAGAGACAGAATTTTAGTTAAAATTTTTATGTCATAATTCAGTAATGAAATTGGATGGTAGCTGGCAGGGTCCCTCTGAGGTTTATCTGGTTTCAGAATCAAAACAATAGTGGCATCCAGCAAAATAGGGTCTAGGGGGTCAGAAGTGAACATATAGTCAAAATGTTTCAGGAGAAGGGGAGCTATCTCTTTACAAAAGACTTTATAGAAGTTGGAGGGAAAACCATCAGGACCTGGGGATTTATCCAGAGCTAACCCATTAATCGCTTCCTCCTCTTCGGCCAGAGTAATAGGAGAGGCCAGAATCTCGCACTGGTGGGCCTGCAGGGAAGGGAGATGAAGGCCATCCAGAAATTGTTCAAACGGAATGGGAGGTGCATAAGGACCCTACTATATAGGTCCCTATAAAAGGATTCAAAACCTGGAAATATCCGAGGTGAGGTCTTAATCGAACCATTTGGGGAATACAGTGCAGGAATCCATCTTGAACTTTCTACTTCCTTTAAATCAAGGCTAGCATTCTACCTGGTTTCTTCCTTGATCAAAATAACGAGCTTTGGTTTTAAGGATGGCATACTCTGCCTTTTCCTTAACAAATCCGCATATTCATTCCTAAGTTTCAATAAGGCTTCTAGATCAGCTTGGGAGAATGAACAGGATAAATTATTGTCCGCCAGCCTAATTTGATTCGACAACGACGTAACTCTGGCCTCTCTCTGTTTTTTCCTTTTGGACGCTAACTTAATGAATTCTCCCCTGATGAAACATTTAAAAGAGCACCAAATCAAGTCCTCCCTGTTTGTTGAACCCGAGTTGATAGCTATGAAGGAAAAGATTAGCAATTTTATATGAGAAATTGTGCGTTCCTCTTTTATAAGTTGTGTGTTTAATTTCCAGGAGGTATCTCTTTGAACATGCGGGTCGGGAAAAATCGAAATCCATGCCACAGAATGATCAGATATAACAATTGGTTCGATTCCTGTCTGTTGAATACCGGCCAAAAGAGTGTTACTGATTAAAATAAAATCAGTTCTAGACCACGACCGATGGACTTGGGAATAAAAGGAAAAAAGCTGGCCAGAGGGATTGAGCAGTCGCCAAGGGTCACATAAACCCAATAAATCCATAAAATCACTCAAGGCAAGTTATGAAGGGGAAAGTGGTTTTAATGGCCTATAGGTTTTATCCAGGTCTTGTGAAGGAGCGATATTCCAGTCACCCTCGAGAATTAGCAGGGAGGGCAGAAGTCCACTCAATTTGTCGGCTAAGCTCATAAGAAAATCCGGGTCCCCTCCTACTGGGCCATAAATTGCCCCTAATACCACCCTGACATTATTGAGTATACCTTTAACAATAATAAATCTACCCTCTTGGTCCGCTTAGACACTCCTCTGCCAGAAATGATATGTGTCTTTTCACCAAAATAGCCACCCTTTACTAGATGATGATCCACAAGAAACAAAAATTTGAGCGTAACCCTGCCGATGTAACCCATTGACTTCGAGCCATGAGATGGGTTTCTTGCATCAGAAGAATGTCAATATTTAAAAGGGTGCAATTTTGAGAACCTGATTTCTTTCAGACAAATCTCTGGCACCTCTGACATTCCAAGTTGCAATTTTAATTGACACCATTGTCATGTAATGTTTTGTTTGAAAACAAGGGAAATATATATCATTGACCAATTAAACCATCCCAAAAGGCACACCCCACCTACCCCCATCAGCCCCTGAAAATGAACATCACTAAGACAGGCCCATCTTCCCCACCAAACATCAATACATATGTAGATTATAAAAAATGAAAATAACTTCGACCATGCAACTTTAGCCCCAGACAGAGTAATCAGCGGGAAAGACAACTGGTCAACAAAACCCCCCCTCCCCCCACAAACCCTTCCAACTATATACAAGGGGTCCCCCGACAAATACAAGAGAAATTCTAGGCTCCTTTATAACTGACTCGGAGGACCGAGACCCATAGGTAACATTCCATTGGGAGGCAAAATCTAAACCAAGGTGCCAGTACTGAGAAGGTGTACTGCAATTTGTTTCTGGCAATAGCATCAAATAGGAACAGGGATCACCATGATCGCCATTCCTCCCAAGAAATGTGCCCTTTGGCCCCAACCCTGGTGCGCTATGCAGCCTTCCCAGAGCTAGCTCCATCTCAGAGCTCTCCTCCCACCAACCTTCCTAAGAGAACCAGAGTAAGCCCTACTTTAAAATAACAGAAGTCAGAAATTGAGAGAACTGCTGGGGGCATTGCCACTTATAAGGGTTCCTACTTCCCCAAACAATACAAAGAAAATTAAACATGCCGTAGGATTAAATAGTCTAACCTACTTTAAATTGAGAACTGTTACCCCAGGGAACGTCGATTAGGGCCGGCTTGCATTACCAGACCTGTTTTCGAGAGGATAAATGTCCCCGAAACACCCCTGTGACTTGCAGCATATCCTTTATTCTCGGGGCGCTTCTAGCCCCGAGGGAGCAAGAAAATGACCGGGGGACCGAAAAGCTGAAGGAACCAGAACGTCCGACGCTACTAGTGGTGTGTAGAAACACCCCCTGAACAAAGGTTCCCACCCTCTCGCCAGCTGGAGTGAGCAGACACTCCCTGAGTAAGTATTTAGGCCTACAAGGCCTCTCTCTGGCCTACCCGCCTTGCAACTTACCGCTGAGAGACTAGAAAGAAAGGGAAGGAAAAGAAAACTGAGCAAACAGGTGAGAGTTTAACCATCATGACTGTAAGAAACAGTAGCATTCTGGTAATTGCAGTAAGAGTTCAACCAGACTTAAACAGGTTGGGCAGCTTGATGGTGAGATCTGTGACTGCTTGTTCCGGAGACTCGTAGGAGTGCCATGTCCCGTCGATTGCCACCTGTAGCTTGACTGGGTAAATCATTCTGTAACGTATGTCAGCAGCTATCAGTTTGCTAACCGTAGGGTGGAAAGCCGAACGCTTCTGACGTGTTTCAAAAGGAAGATCTTGGGTTATTAGTTTGGAACCGCTCCACAAAATAGCCTGAAGCTCTCTTGCCTTGATTAGCACATGCTGCTTTTCCAAGAAGCTTAAAACTTCACTATTATAGGCCTTGGTGGTGCTCCTGGTGAAGGTTTGGTCGGAGAGCGGTGGGCCCTCTCTATGTGGTATTGTGGATTGAGGGGAGATGACCAACAATCTTATTAAGGAATTTCTGGAGGAAGGGAATGATGTCGGCGCCTTCCTCGGCTTCAGGTAGGCCTAGGATCAGCAAATTGTTCCTCTGGCTTCTCCCCTCTAAATCTTCTGCTTTTAGCTGAAGTTTGCTGATCTGCTGTCTAAGCTGGACAATTTCTGGGTCCATCCTCTCCCTCCACTTCTCCAGGGAAGAGGTTCTTGCCTCCGAGTCCCCCATTCTTGTCGTTAGCGTGCTGAGGTCCCTCTTAAAGATTTTAACTCTGCAGATATATCCTCCAACGTTTCTTTGCATGGTAGCAGCTCCTGGAGGAAACGATCTTCGGTTAGGGGAACCACTGAGATACTGGACGAACTTGATTTGGGAGTAGTCCCAGATCCTTGATGCCTAGACTTCTTAGTGGATTTCTCTGAGGTAGATGATGGAGTGTGCCTTATGCCGGCCTGCCTCTTCTCCGCTTCCATCGCGACTTACAAGCCGATTGCGATGTTGGAATCGGACGAAAAGACGATCAGTGGAGTCAGTGACGTTAAGAAAGCTTGAGACAGGGATCTGAAACACCCTCATCGATGATAATAGGGCAGAAAAGTGATTTAATAGAGGGTGATAGGTAGGAGCTCCAAAGTAGTGCTGCTTCTAGTTGCTCTGCATCACGTGACCCCTCAGAACAGTCACCAAGGAACTTCTGCTGTCCTCCCTTTCAGAGACCCTTCAGTTGTTCCACTATCTTAGGATTACAGTAAAGTGGCCCAAGTCCAGTCCTCATCCAACCCAATTGCTCCAGTATAGAGGCTATACTGGACTGCGACTATCGCCAAGGCATATCTACCCCTGCTCGTCAGGATGCCTGATTGGCCTGGCCTCACAGATTCAGTCATGAAAGGTGGTCCCTGCCCGACTCATGTTGCGCCTCCTCAGGCACATGGCCACGCCATCCAAACTGTGGCGTTTGCACGTCTTCAGATATGTCCTATCCAGTGGGTTGTACAAGAGCAGTGGTGCCAGAAAACAGGGCAGATTGAGGACCCCATCGGGTGACTCCAGCCCTCAAGTCGGCTCTCACATGGTGGACACTTGGCTCCAATTTTGGTCAGGCGTGCTCTTCATTGCCTCCCCTCCTCACCAGGTCCTGACAACAGATGCCTCTAGAAGGTTGGGGTGCGATCTCGGCCTGCATTGGACTCCAGGACGTGGCCTGTAGGGCACAGTCATCCCCATATCAATCTTCTGAAATGAAGGCAATCCTTCTAGTGCTGCACACCTTCAGTCCTCATTTGATCCCAGGTCACCTACTGGTTCAGTCAGATAACATGACGGTAGTCTATTACCTCAACAAACAAGGAAGGACACGCTCTCACTCCCTTTGCATGGCAGCGCTCAAGGTATGGCATGAAGCAACCAAACAGCAACTGATGCTCATGGCCGTCCACCTCCCAGGCTGTCACAACCAGTTAGTGGACCTCTTGAGTCGCCAGTCCTTGGCTCACGAGTGAACACTGCTCGACTCAGTCCTTTAGGATCTCTTGCATCTCTGGGGCACTCCACAATTAGATCTGTTTGCATCCCCAGACAACCACAGGCTCCCCAAATACTTCTCCATTATCCTGAATACAAGGGGAAGCTCTATAGATACCCTGTCCCAACCTTGAGCAGGACTGTCTTATATGCCTTCCCCCACTCTCACTCCTTCTCCGACTTTAATGAAATTACAGATGGAGCCTGCCACGATGATTCTCGTAGCTCCTATGTGGCCTCGACAAGCATGGTTCCCACTTCTGCAACAACTATCGATTTCAGAACCTGTTCCATTGCCGCTCAGGCCGGACCTCTTGACGCAATGCCAAGGCTGCCTCCTGCATCCCAGTCTGAAGACCTCCATCTTCATGCTTGGTTCCTGAAGACGCTTCATGAACAGACTACAAATCTGTTCTCAGATGGCTGATATTCTGCTTGCCGCCCGGAAGCAGGCTACCAGGGATACTTATAATTCTAAATGGAACGTTTCTCCATTTGGTCCACTTCTCAATCGCTGGACCCTTATTCTTGCCCTCTTACAAAGGTCCTGGATTACTTGGCCTCCTTGTCCTTGGAGGGCCTTAGCTATTCTTCTGTAAAAGTCCACTTGGCTGCCATCTCTGCCTTCCACGAACCAAGGATGACTGGATTTTGTATCAACACCATCTAGCCAAGATGTTTTTGAAAGCATATTACATCTGAAGCCTCCTATTCAGCTGCCTTCCTCCATGGGATTTGAATTTCATGATTGAAAAATTAACAGTGTACCCTTTGAACCAGCTGCCACTTGTGCTCTGCATTTTCTCTCCTGGAACACGCTATTCCTGGTGGCCATAACTTCTGCTCGACAAATCTCCAAGCTTCATGCCCTGATGTGCAGAGAACCTTATCTTATCTTCTTCTATAGGGACAGAGTTGCTCTTCGCACTAACCCTTCCTTTCTGCCTAAAGTGGTCTCAGAACAGACCTTGAATTTATCCCTTGAGTTACTGTTTTTACCTTGAGTACTCCAGTCCTGGTGAACATCTTTACATACTATGGAAGTCCATCGCATCTTCCATTACTATACGGATCGGACAAAGTCCTTTCGCAGAACCTCACAACTGTTTGTCACCTTTGCCCCAGGTCGTGAGGGACTTCGGGTTGCAAAACGCACCTTCTCTTTCTGGCTAGCCCATTGCATTACATTTTGTTACAAAAATACAATAAGCCCTTACCGGGCCATGTTCAAGCCCACTCCACTAGGGCTGTAGTAGCCACAGTGGCTTTTTAAGGGTGCTTCCATTTCTGATATATGCAGTGCCGCCACCTGGTCTGCCATCCATACCTTTACCAGGCATTACAATCTGGATGTTGCGATGCAGAACGGTCTTTGGCCAAGCTCGTCCTACAGGGCATCCTTTCGTAATAGTCCTCCTCATGGACATAACTGCTGGGAACTCTCCCAGAAGTAATGACTTACTGCAAGAGACCATTCCATAGAAGATAGTGCGATTACATAAGAACTTACTGTAACAGTAGATCTTAGCCGAGGGCTCTTGCAGTAAATCATATGGGACTGACCTGGTAGGCGTCAGGCCCCACAGAAAAAAATTTCTAGCTAGCAGTCTCTGGCGGAGGACCCCTCGTCAGGTGACCAATGTCATCGGCGATTGTATAAAGGGCCGTCGCCTATCCTTCCAGTTCTTTCCCACTGTCGACTTGGAAAGTGCCTCAGTGTAAAGTTCCTTGCTCATCAGTCTACGCCGGTCTAGTTTACCTAATTTATTGTCATTTTTCTCATTTTTCCTTACCTAACGGCCATGTATGTCATCCCTGATGCCCTCCGAATTGCATAAGAACAAGTGCGACTCATGCAGTTCCCAGCTGCCACATAAGGATGGTCACTCCTGTGTCTCTTCTGCTTAGCCCGGACCACCCATGGAAAAAGTGCCAGCACTGCAACTCGGCTACCCATAAACAGAGGCAGCTGTCCCTGGAGGCCCGTTTTGAAGAAAAGATGACTTCCATGGAGAAGGAGCTGAAGAAACTGAGGCAGGCTTCCACTTCCCGAGGGCCATAGGAAAAGAAAGAGAAGCACCAGGACCGGGACTCCACCTCCATGGCTTCCGCGACTCTGGCCGGAGTTGCCGTCTTGAAAGTAACATCGCCGGTGGACCGTTCTTGACCCGTCTTGCTTTTCGGGCCTTAGTATTGCCTCCAGGGCAAAGGAGGTTGCCGCTCGGGAAGGCCGCTACCACATGGCCCTCTGGGTCAAGCAGGTCCGTTAAGCCAGATGCGGTGCCACCGCGTCGCTGAGACAGGGCTGATAAGATGCCTGCCTTGAGCGCGCGGTGCCTCTCCGCCCGCCAAGGTCGCTTCCCAATGTGACCTTTTCAGACCTGGTTCCAATAAGTCGGATGCCAACTCCTCCGACGCCTGCCCGGACTCCGCTGGTAAGCCAGACATTGGCCCTCCGACAAACGCCCAGCGAAAGAGCCTATGCCAGACCCCTTAGACCAGTCCAACGTCCCAGGCTCCCCGCAGCGCTTGCCGCTGCCTGCCAAGGCTCCCGCGTCTCCTCTGTTAGACGGCGGGGATTTTAACCCTCCATCCCCGGTCGACACGGAGGAGTTAGGCATGCTGACATCAGGGCTTCCTCCTACAGGACCGCACCCCTGACGCCGGAACCTCGGACGCTAGCACCGACGCCGGCCTACCCGACGCTAGCCGATGTCCCCCTGCTGGACGCCGCTTCAACGCCAGGCCCGACACCCATGGGGCCACCTTTACCTGGCCCACCTGCTGAGCCTTTTCCAGGGCCCTCTGCTTCATCAGAGCCCCTGACACCCGGGTATCTGGCCCTGCTTAATCCAATGCCATCCTACCCGGGACCGCAGTATCCGACGGCGCAGTAACCGACGCCTCTTTATCCGGTGCTGCAGTACCCGGTACCTCAATACCTGACACTGGGCTTTCTGCCATCGGGTTACAGATACTCGCCGTACAGGTACCCTCAGTATCCGTATCCCTCTCCTCCTCCTCCTCCTCCACCGCCCCCTTCACAGCCGCCGGTGGATTTGAAGGAAACTCCGGTTGCCTGGTGGGCTGAGGCCAAGGCTCAGCTCACCAGGGAGGTGAAGAGCTGTCTGCTGGCACCGGACCCTGTACAGTATCCCCAGCGCTGGAGATAGGAGATTCCCTTCCCCTTACCCGACACCAGAGGTAAACCTGAGGGCTTTGCAAGGGGACTGTTCCTCCCCCGCGTAGGGAGGAGTTTTCCTCCTCTTCATTGGAGACCTCTGACTCAGACTCAGGGGGATGCTGCGATCCTGATAACGAGCCACGTACTCCAGATCGTCCCATGCTGAAGACTCCTCCGAAGTCTCCTCCGGAGGATCCTTCCTTTATTGAGTTACTGAGAAAGATCCAGGAAGTCCACCAGTGGCAATCTTTGGAGCCAGATCCACAGCATAAGAAGCTCGCTGCCCACTTGGATCTGCCTGAAACCACTCCAACATTGATTCCACCCTGGATTGAGCCCTCACGCAGACCTTGTTTCCACTATTTGGAAGCAACCGCTCAGGCTAGCACCCCTTCCGAGGAAGGCGGATTGGCTATACCAGGCTCCAGAGGGTGTCGATTCTTTGAATGTACACCCCAAGGTCGATTCGGTCGTGATTAGCGCCGTTCGGCCAGTCCAAAACATCTCAGCTTGTCTCCACCTGACAAGGAATCCCGACTTCTGGACCAGTATGGAAAGAAGGTGTACGCTTCTTCCACCCTGGGGATGAGGGCCCTGAACTATGTGGCATATGGGGACTACCAGAAGACAATCCTGAGTCAGGTGGACTCCAAACTGGACTCCTTCCTGAGTCTCAGACCAAGCAGGAAGTGGCTGATCTTGTCCGAGCTGCTCGTCGGCCAGTAGGCACATGCTTTGTGCCACCTATGATGCAGTGAATGCAACTGGTTGGAGTTCGGCTTTGCCATAGGTCTGCAGCATCACGCCTGGCTCGGGTGTCAGGATTGGTCCCTGAAGTGCAATCCGCTATTCAGGATCGCCCTTCAGGGGTTCGGTGCTGTTCGCGGCAATGTCAAGAACATCATCACTGACCTGCAGGAGAAGGGTACTGCACTCCAAGTCCGTTGACTCTATGTCAGGCCCCTCAGGGACAGCGTCGCCCTTTGCAGGCGATCTCGACCTAAAGAAACCTCAGGGCAAGCGGGCCAACAAACGTTAGTCCCTCTAGCAAACCAAGACTCCTCCACCCAGAAAAGCGACGGAGCTCTTGACTGCTGCGCTGCCCCACACCTCCTGACTCCTTCCTCTCCCACAGCCTCTGGACAATCCAGAGGAACCAGAAGGAGGGAGGTTCTCCTTCCATCTACCGGGTTGGAGAGGATTACATCAGATGTTTGGGTGCTCCAGCTAATAGTAGGACACTCAATCAAGTTTCTTCAGAAACCACCCAGAAGACCGCCCCCAAGTCGTCTTACTCCCCAGAACATCTTCCTCTGGTCCTGGAAGAAATTTCCTCCCTTCTCTTGAAGCGGTGATAGAACCAGTTCCCTCATCTTTGGGGCACAGGTTACTATTCCCAATTTTTCCTAGTTCCAAAGAAGACGGGGGATGTAAGGCCTGTTCTAGACCTCAGCTCCCTGAACATGTTTGTGGAGTACAAATGCTTCAGAATGCTGTCCCTGCAGAGCCTTTTGCCACTTCTTTGGCAAGGACAGTGGCTATGCGCTCTGGATATGCAGGATGCCTACCTGCACATCCCCATACGCCCTTCCCACCGCAAATTCCTTTGGTTTTCATTGCAGGGGGGCCACTACCAATTCAAGGCCCTCCCATTTGGTCTTTCCTTGCCCCCCTGAGTGTTTAGCAAATGTCTTTCTGTGGTAGTGGCCCACCTGCATACCCAGGGAGTGCAGGTATTCCCGTACCTGGACGACTGGCTCCTGGCGGCCCCGGCCAGGGAGGAACTTCCATGCTCTCTTTCCCTTACTCAGCAGGTTTTCACCAGCCTGGGTATCACCATCAACCAGGCCAAGTCCCATCTGGTCCCCTGCCAAAGACTTCAGTTCATTGGGGCGATCCTGGACATGACCATCAGCAAGGCCTTTCTACCTCCAGACAGGGTGGACACCCTGCAGGCTCAAGTAAGTTTGTTGTCCAACCACAGAAGGGTCAGTGCCAGGTCAGTTCTTCACCTCTTCAGACTCATGGCGGCTTCTATCCCAACAGTTCCTCGCGCTTGGCTCCATATGAGGATCTCTCAATGGGACCAGACTCTGGACGACGTAGACCAGGAGGTTCTAGTCTCCGATCCCATGGTCAGGGACCTGCAATGGTGGATGGTGCAAAAGAACCTTTGCCGGGGAGTTCCCTTCTACATCGAACCCCCCTCCCAAACACTGATGACAGATGCCTCAGGAGGGCTCCTGGTCCAGACTCGAGCAGACTCTTTACATAAATGTGCTCGATCTCAGAGCCATTCTGTATGCGCTCCAGGCTTTGCACTCTTACTTTCTTCGGTCATCTGACAGTCCAGATGGACATGTGCATGGTCTGGTAAATCAACAAGCAGAGATGAACTGCGTCCTACCCTCTGTACTGGGAAGCAATGAGAGTTTGAGTTGGGCTATTCAGCACAACCTTCACCAGATGTACCGCAAGTTCCCGGGAGTAGAAAATACATTAGCAGACCACCTCAGTCGTCTTTGGCCAAAGACCAACAGTGGAAACTGGATTGAGAGGTAGTAGACAACATCTTCCTGCTCTGGGAACCCCTCAGGTAGACGTGTTTGCATCTCCTCAAAATGCAAAACTTCCTGCTCTCTTGCTCGCCGCTCCAGGGTGAGGCATTTTCTGGCAGGATGTTCTGTCTCTCAACTGGAGGGACAGATTTGTCTATGCCTTCCTCAATTCCCTTAATTTCGAGGTCTTACACAACTCTGTGCAGAAGGAGCCCGATGATCCTCATCGCTTCATTCTGGCCCAGGCAAGTTTGATTCTCTCTTCTGCAACAGTTTTCAGAGGAACTTCCACTTCCTATTCCTCTCTCACAGTGTTTGTTGACCCAGGATCAGGGGACCCTGGTTCATCCAGGTCTCAGATCCCTTCAGTTGCATGCGTAGCTCCTGCAGACATAGCTCAAGCCCGGTTCGGGGTTTCTCCGATCGTTGCAGACATTCTGGTGGAGGCCAGAAGCCTTCCGCCTAAGGTCCACCCACGCCATGAAGTGGAAACGGTTTTCATTTGGGCCTTTTCAAAGAACTCTCGGCATTTCTCTTGCCCTGTCGGAGAGAGTCCTGGACTACATGCGCTATCTCTTTGACCTGGGTCTCAGCTATTCCTCTTGAAGGTCCACATGGTGGCTGTCGCGAGCTCACACGCCCTTTGGAGACAGGACTTTCGCACAGTTGGAAGTCTCTAAGACTTTCCTCAGAGGGTTCTCCATTTGAAATCCCCATCCACATTCTTGCTCCTCCTTGGGATCTGAACTTTGTTCTCGAGCTTACTCTGCCTCATTTCGAACCGGCAGCTTCAGCAGACTTGAAGTTCCTTTCGTAGAAGACACTTTTCCTAGTGGCCATTACTTCAGCTCAAAGAATTTCCGAGTTTCAGGCCCTGATGTGCAAAATCCCTTATTTGATTTTCCACAAGAAATGTGTAGCTCTGCGCACCAATCCTACGTTTCTCCCTAACATGGTAGCAGAATCTACACTGAATCAATCCATTGAGGTACCAGCTTTCTTTACGCAACACTCCAATCAAGGGGAATACCTCTTGCATACTTTGGATGTCCATAGAATCCTGAGATACTATACCACTAGGACTAAAGATCTCAGGAAATCTGATCAGCTTTTGTCTCTTTTGCTCACAAAGAGAGGCAATCTGATTTCTAAGCAATACCTATCTAAGTGGTTAGCTCATTATATCACATTCTGTTATGACCAAGCACCACAAGACCCTGTCAGGTCAAGTCAGAGGTCACTCCACCAGGGGAGTAGCCTCAGCGGCCTGTTTCAAGAATATGTCAGCGGCAGACATCTGTGCAGCCGCAACCTGGACTTCTGTCCATACATTTACGAAACACTACAGTTTGGACATTGCCTCTCGCCGTAGAGCGGGCTTCGGGTTGGCTGTTCTCCAAGGTCTTCTTTCATAAGACCTGTTCAGCCGGAGGTTCCAGTTGGGATAGTTTTCCTCCTCCTGAGTGCTTTTCTTTGTTCCAGACTGCTTGGGATTTAGTCCTATGTATGATACCTACTGCAAGAGCCCTCTCAGTAAGATAGTACAGTTGCGTAAGAACTTACACGTAACAGTAGATCTTGAGAGAGGCTCTTGTGTAGGTAACTACTCACCCATCCTCCTTTTTAGTTTTTCAGCTCCTTTTCCAGGAAGGAAATATCCGCTTCTCTCGCTTTGCCTTTTTGGCCTTTGGCAGGAAAGAACTGGAAGGCGGGCATGGGGGACCGCCCCTTTATACTGACATTGCATGACGTCAGTCACCTGACGTGGGGGCAGCCCCCCGCCAGAGACTGCTAGCTAGAAATTTTTCCGTGGGGTCCTGATGCCTGCCGGGACAGTCCTATATGTAATTACCTACTGCAAGAGCCTCTCTCGAAGATCTGCTGTTATGGTAAGTTCTTACGTAACTGTACTATCTTCATGTAATGTCTCTTGCAGTAGGTCCAAATCCCATCCTCTGTCCCCTGCCTTCTCTAACAGGGAAATCCTGATCTAAGGACTTAGGGTTGGGACTCACTGTTACTCGGTCCTCGCTTTGCCAGTACAGAGCCCGGCGGGGAACAGAGGATACCAGGGACCGCCCACACTTATGTATTGAGCAGGGAGATGATGTCATGGGTGGTCCTGGTAAAAGACTGCTGAAGAAGCTGCCGTGTGACAGCACCTCTGCTGGAACCACCCAGAAGTAATGAACTACTGCAAGAGGCATTCTCCCAAGATCTCCCTGTTACGGTAAGTTCTTATGTAATCGCACTTCATCTCCTGACATGTGTTCTTCCCATCTCTCTTGGCCACCTTTCAACCCCATCATCCTCCTCAGTATCTCTGACATTTAGCCCACTTTTCAGGTGTCCACGAAGGAACCTCTGCTTTATGGGGCATTCTTTTGTGGGTGGAGGCAGCTGTCACCTTCTGTTCTATTTAATATATGAGAAGAGGGTGGCCAGTTGGGGCCTGAGAGTGCTGTCTTCCCACGGCATGTTCTGGAGCTTTACTTCCTGATTTACCCGTCCCTCCTCTGAATGCCAGTGACTAGGGTGTGATTGCTATCTGGCATCATTCGATGCCTGCCCACCTATAAGCAGCTCCGTCTGCATCATCACCTGTGTTCATGGTGGTATAGAGTGGAGTCTGCTGCCCACCTTCTGTGGAGAGAATGTTCTGTGGGATGCTCAGTCCTCCTCCTGCATTCTGGCAGCTGAACCGGGGTCGCTCGTTTTGCAAGTGGACAGATGCATACTAGGTTAAATAGATCTAAGTCAGTGGCAGCTGTTACAGACACATTTACGGTACAGGGGCATAGGGAGGATTTGGCAGCTGGGCTATTAGATTAGGGGTTGCATGTTGCTACAGGTATGCTGGTACTAGTAAAAAAAAATATGCTAGTAGTACAGTACATTGTACACTTAGGAGACGTGAGATAAGAAATTATGTGAGAAGAACTGGGACATGGTGAGTTTGGTAGGTGGTGGTCATGTGGGCAGAATATTAGATTGTAGATGGGGCAGTATTTCTTTTATGGGATAAATTGTGATGTGCAGGGTGGTGGGAAAGACATGGCTAACAAACTGTTTTTAAGAATCCTGAGGTACAGTGTCATCTGGTCCTCTGGGTAGCTTTTGAGCACCCATTCAGCTATGTTTCTTTTATAGTAATTGCCCACAGCCACACACCACACATCCATCATTCCCAGTAAGTACAATGAAATTATTGTTGTTGGGTTCTCCTCAGTGAGCCGAGGCCTTCTTCTGTGCATGAACTCTGATCTGGCGGTTGGTAGCAGTGTGACGTGACTGAATCCTAAAAGTTCAGTGGGCCCTGGCACTTGTGCCAGTACCAAGCAAGTGCATGAATATGAATGGATGAATTTTGAATTTTGCATGTAGTATAAATATTTTATCCTCCTGGATGTTTGGATGGCTGCTTCATCCTCTGTCCCACTCGCTTTCTGCCAACACGTATTCCCTGGGTCTTACCTCGGCTCTATCCCATGGATTACCCCACTGTGGCAGGGTCAGAGAGGAGGACCATCCTCAACCCCAGGCACGCATCCAGTGTATGTCTAGGTGTTCAGGGTAACGGCGCAGGTCTGCGGTGAGCAAGCAGGGAGTCATGTAGCTCAGGCTTAATTTTTCCTCCTGGTTTTACTCCCACATCCCTCCAACCACCCATGATGGCAAGCGCAGTCTCTGGCGACCTCAACAACAGCAGTGTGGTCTGGGCATGCACCACCCATTGCTAGGGAGCAGTCTCCCTGTGAGGGTCTGCTGCTGTGCTGGAGCATTGTCTCCCTTCCCGGCTGGCTCCCACACCCTTCAGGAGCACTAGTCATCCTGGCCGCTCGATCCCAGAAGACCTGGGCATGCTTCCAAACCCAGTTTGCCAGCATGGAAATGCAGATCACTTCCATTGAGCCATTGGGTGACTCCCTTTCTTCTGTGTTTATGTGAGTAAAAAGGCAAGCATTTTCTTTCTTGAGAGAGCATTAACAGAGCTTGGCTTTACTCTGAGCACTCATTTTAATACAGTGTAATCTTATCATTTTTTCCATTACCATTTTAAATTATTTTTCTTAATAAGAAAAGCTTTTCCATGGCACACAGTCTGACATCCTGTACTTCAAGGACATTCAGATTTTCAGTTCATTAAAGGGAACTTTCATCTACCCCACAGTAATGCTGTGGGACATGGAAAGTCGATTAAGTGAAATAGCCTTAAATTAAATTTTTCAGTTACTTACTCTTTTGCAGCCTTAGTTTGTATCTGGTTGATCCTGCATCCCACCACCCACCATGCAGTTAACAGTGTGCCCTGCGGCCAGTGCTCTGATGATGTAGGTGACAGGCTAAGCAGTCAAGCGTCTATGTGCCTGAATGTTTTAAGTGTCACAATAGAACAGCACCCTTTTGCTTATTTTGTTGGTACTCTTAGAATAAGCATGAAAGGGTTCTGTTATACATTGTGACACTTGAAACAGACATTCCGGCACATAGATGTCCCTGCGACTTAGCCAGTCATTCGTGTCATCAGAGGGCTGGCCATGGGGAAACTGTTAACTGCATGGTGGGTGGGGGGAATGCAGGATCATTCAGATACAAACCAGAGTTGCAAAAAAGTAAGTAAATGAAAAAAAAATGTAATTTAAGGCTGTTCTGCTTAATCAGGACCTCTGTGTCCCACATCATTACTGTGGGGTAGATGAGAGTTCTCCTTTAAACAAAAGACCTTTTAAGAGCTAGGGCCGGGTGAGGAAGCTTGAGTATGTTTTTGCAGTTAGCAAAAAGTCATTTTAGATAATATATTAAGTATTGTTGAAAGTAGAAATGTTTTGACTGTAATATATCTTAGTTATGTAATTAAATTAAGAGGATTTTTTTTACCTTTTACAGCAGATATTTGTATAACACAACGGACAGCATCTGGGATTTATTATGCAGCTGAATGCGTATCACTTAGTTTGTAAAAGTTGCCACTGGTGCAGTAATATTGCCTCCAGGAGGATTTCAATGACTGTTTCAAACAGGTAAGGCAGTAGCGCTTATTAAGACACCATATGTCATACACTTATGTGTCTGTTAGCTAATACCTACGTTATTATAAGCATTTTGTCAGTGTCATCTTTTTTTTTTGTTATTTTACCAGGAGACACACACTAAGCTGAAAGCTTGTTTACAGAGTGCGACCTGGGAGCACAAGGAAGTTAAGTGACTTGCTCAGGGTCACACAGTATGCAAGTGGGAGCTGTGGGACTCAAACCCAGGTCTCCAGGTTTGTAGCTCAGAGCCTTAAACCACTGTGCTATACTGCCTCCATATACTAAAGGCTGTGTGCTGATTGGTGAGACAACATATATTACTTGCTGGTAAATGCTCCGAGAATGCTCAAATGTGTGTTTATACATCCCCCAGAGTCACTTGTTTCAGTTTAGGAGTGGTGTCACGCACAACGTCTGGAGAAGGAACAGCTCAGCATAGCAGTTCTGCTACTCGGTGATGCAAAGAGAACCACCGTTACACTGCAAGTTGTGACTCTGCAGGATGTATTAAAACATAGGGCAAGGGAATGCTGCCATATCTTAGCCTTAAAAAAAATATATATATTTTTTTAAACTTTAGGTTTATTGATTTCTCTTAAACACAGAGTTCCATATTGCATTAGCCAGATATCGACAAATTAATACAAGAAGAACAAGTAGAAAAAGGATATCTTAATCTGGGCATATAGGTTATGAAATTGAGGGTATTTCAATAATGCTAAACTAGCGTTACATATTTAGTAGTACCAAAAGCCACACTTCCACATGACAGGTGGTCAGTCCAAACGTTGTAGTCCGAAGATTATAAAGACTTCAACATCCAGTGTTGATTAGACCCCTTAACCAAACATTGGAGTCCTAAAATGTAAGTGTGTCCCCACACACTCTAACAACTTAAAATCAACATCTTAAAAATCTCTAGCATGCTATGGAGATCTGAACATTTCCAACTGGTTAAATCGACTATTTAACAAAATTTAAAAAAAAAACTTGAACAGAACACTCCAAATAACTGGAAAGTATGAAACCTTCCCTTTAGTGTAAACGCAGCATATATTAAACTCTGCTACAATCCCATAAGGAGGTCCAGGTCAACAATTTTTTTTAAACTAAGTCTCATTTCAGGGTTGCTGATATGACAAAAGTCTATGCTGCTACAATGAGCTTTGAGAGTCAATTCTGTACTTTACCCCTTTCAAGTATCTTCATCCTCCGATTCCCGATCTGATTCAGCCCCAGCTCTAGTCGCAGCTTCTGAGGTCTCAAACTCCCATTGGATCTGCTGCACGTGTTTGCCTGCTTCTCCTGGGTCAGTAAATTGGAAGGTATGCGCCCCATAAATAATTCTAAGGCGTGCAGGCATCATCAGGGAATGGGCCACCCCCAGGCTCCTAAGAGAGGCACAGACCCCATCAAAACGCTTTCTGTGGGCCCTTGTGGCGTAGAAGAGATCCAGAAAACAGTGCAGAGTATGCCCCTCGAAATTAAGATGGTCTGAATTTTGGGCCACCTGAAGGATCTTTTCTTTTACAGCGGAACTCGCCGTCACCAACAGTGCAGTTCGGGGCAATTCTTTTTGCGCTCCCGCAGAACGAGGAAATATTCGGTAAGCCTTGATGAAGTGTACCAAACTTTTCCAAATGTAGTGCAGTAGGGAGCCAATATTTCAGGAAAGAAAGGAGGTCAGGGTTTTCGCCCTCCGCAGTCCAATAATTCTAACATTTGGCACCCTGGATACATTTTCTAATGCTTCTAAACGGTAACAGAGCTGCCTATTTTCTTGGGCTAATTTAGCTGCTGTCAACATGGCTTTTACTGCTTGGGATTCAGCCAAGGATGCGGTTTTAGTGGCAGCCTCTATTTTTAAATCTTGCTCCTTCAGTCGCTGTAGGACTGACTCCACCTTTCCATCTATAGCCTGCATGGCTGCCTGTAGAGCCTTCCAATGCTCACCAGAGTTGAGAACTGTCGGTTGAATGCGACCTGTTGCTCTACTGTGGCCTGATTTTGCACTTCCAGGCCCGCTTTTGTTCTTTCGGCCCAGTCGCTGTAGGACCGACTCCACCTTTCCATCTATAGACTGCTTGGCTGCCTGTAGAGCCTTCCAAGGTGGTTCACCAGAGTTGAGAACTGCCGCGTTGAATGCAGCCTGTTGCTCTACTGTGGCCTGATTTTTTGCACTTCCAGGCCTGCTTTTGTTCGTTCGGCCCATAGTCGAATTTCATATCCAGAGCTGCAGCCCAGTGTCAGGAATCCAGAGGTACTAATTATTTTATTCAAAATCTCCTCACAGCTGTATAAAATCAAAGTTTATAGCAGTCAGTTGTAGAGCAGATGGGAGCCACGTCTGTTCGGTAGAAGTGCTCAATAGCTCCTAAAAATATTTTAAATAGATGTTCCAGACCTAACAGCTTCCAGGGCCAGCAGCACATGAGACACAGTTTGCTGATTAAGACTGTCTCAATGTGCAGGGGAAGTGGAGCGCTCTGATTGTTCAGCAGCGCTTTCTCAGCCAGTATTGAATATCATGCCATCAGTTGCCATTGTCACTACAGGAAACCAGTCACCATCATCTAAAACAATTTTAACAGTTTCAAACAATTTAAAAATTAAAAAAATGTTTACTGTGGTAATGAAGTCCTCAGACCATGGCTTTGCAGGAAGATAATGTCCTGGGGAGGGTTCCTCCATCAGATCTTTATCCTCCTGGAAAGGCCTACATCCAATCCATATTATTTAGCTTCCTTATTATGCCAATATCCTACATGCCCCTCCTTCTGTCCTCTGACACTGCATGCCTGTTGGCGTCATTCTCTTCTGCAGGCGTGTGCTTTGGTGCTGATGTCCATGTATGGCAATCAAGGCGTGGCTGCATACTGTAAACCCACCTGGGGTCTGCTGCATGTAGCCCTATGTGTGTCTGTGTACCCCACCAAGCCTCCACCTCTCTTGGGCGTCTGTGCATAGCGTGTACCTCGTGCTGCTGCTACATCACGTATAGGCATAGTTCCACTTGGTTTTGCATAGGCAACATGGCGAGAGCAAATATGGCAGATTAAAGGGAGGCATAATAGCCACTCATACAAATGTCAACTGTAATTATATTGACATAGGTAATCTATCCTTGTTACCTCTTGTTATTGCAGAAGGTGCCAATCAATCTTTGTAATTTCAGAAATGTTTATATTCTGCCTAAATCATGGGAGATGAATTGTTCACGAGGTTTTAAAATGGTTAGAAAACCTTATGGACTCTTGTAGCAACTTTTCTGTGGACTCTTTATAATTATTGCAGGTGATTTCAGTGGGCCCTATATACTATGCCAATAAACCGGGCGCATTGGCATAGCTAAGTTGGAATGCCTCAGAGTGGTGGTCGCGCAGCATTCATGACTGGGGCACACAGCTGGTATGTGCCCGATTCCCTGGCCGTGCAAACAGCAACGTGCCGGGGGATGGGCGGGGGAGTGCCAACACTACACACCATGCACCATGGTGAGTAGTGCTGCACACTGGGGCACATAGGGGGCCAGCTGGTAGGCCAGGGACAGCCCTCTCGGAAGTGCCCCTGCGCACACCGAACAGCAGAACAGCCCCGTGACCAGCAAGCAGTCCCTCCACACACAGCTTGGGCCGGACCCAACCACCTACCCCCATGGCAGACACCCCTGCACACATAACAGTGTGGTTCCCATCCCCAGTGCTGCACCCCCCCATCCCAGGGCTGCACCGCCATGCTCATGCAGCCCATCAGGGCACAGTGCCAGCATGGCATCCGGTAAGCGTGGCCATCCCCCACCTGGTGGCACCTGTCCATGTACATACCACTCCCCAGAGATCACCCGACCAGGGTAGCACTCAACAGCCCCTCAACCTACATAAGCAGGGTGCCCTTGTCCCACCCCAAACCCATACCACTTCCCGTCACATGACATCTCCACTGCCTGTGGCACCGACTCCCCCTGTACCTGCAGCGTTGGTGCAGCAGTCTGAGACTGCCAGTGGCACAGCCCTCTGCACACTTCCATGGCTGCCGGCCATCTGACATACACAGGGGGGCGCAGCCAATGCATGCATGCATATGTCAGAAGGCCAGCGGCCTTGGAGGTGTGTGGAGGACTGTGCCGCTGGCCGCCTCGACTGCAACTACGGATGCCAGGTACAGGGGGCACCTAAGTTCCTGCAGTGCACCGGGAGGGCGCTTGTACTTCATGAGCTGGGCCAGGGGCACACCGACATCGGATCCATGCTGCGCTGGTCTAGGTGCTTGTGACAGGTATTCATGCACCCAGACCTGCGCCACACCATGCAAGGGATCCATTATTGGCCCAGGATGGGCATCCGATTGGATGCCTGCCTGGGGCTGCAACTCTGCCCCTTGAAGCCCTGTGGAGTCCTGTGCACTGTGGGGGCGGAGCTGTGGACAGGTGCCCACCGGTTGTACATACCGACATGCGCGCACCTGTCCGCAGGTGCAAACCTACGTGGGCGGGATACGTGCCTTTGGCGCATAACTCCTGCCTGATAGTGCATACGGCCCAATAGCAATATTGGCAGAAAGACTGAAGTTTGCACACTAAACTGGAATTTTGATGACTGTTTAGCAATACCTCTTAGGAAATCCTTTGATAAAAAGATAAACAAATATGGCAACATTCTCATGACATGGGTAGAATATTATAACATATCACTGCACCCTGTCCTACCTCTAGAGCTCTAGCATTCCTACCATGAAGATGTATATTGAATTGTCCTTACCACTGAGCATAAGTTTTTGTTTTTTAACCATGAAATGTTTATTACCTTTTACTGTTTGGTTGTCCTTACCACTGTGCATATGTTCTTGTTTATGCAGTTCACCACCTGTACATTGCTTCCTTTTTATTGTTATACTGTTTGTACATTTTCCTTGTAATCTCCCGGATCGCACCTGAAAATAGGCATTCTTTGTCTAGTGTGCTTACCCGGTAAAGAAAGGCTAAATAAATAAATATAAATGGTAGATCAGAGGGAGAGCAAATGGGCAGAATAACTTTGCCCACAAAATTTGGAGGAAGTATCTTAGACTTAATGTTCATTGATCCATATAATTTAAGAAATGTTAAAAATATCACAGTTCATAACTGAATTGAAAGTGACCATTCTCCTGTATATTTCATGTTAAAAATCTTGATAGTCATAAGGTGGATAGACTGAGATCGAAGAAAATGAAAATGAGCTACATCTATTAAAATAATTGGATGTTGTCCTTTACAGAAGAAGCTTTGAAAACTGTAATCATGTCAGATACTGTAAACTCTTTTCTATTGCTATCATGGTAAATTCTCATACAGATATAAATATTTTAATAAAATTCTGGACATTTGTCACGCTCTTATTAATGAGATTATAGAAACATTAGCTGTGGCACCTCGAAATATCACTAAGTCCAGAGTGGTAAATAATAAATGGTATGATGCAGAATGTAAAACAAGAAAAAAGCACTTCTTAGAATTAATGATATAGCCCAAAATACTCCTGTATACGGAGAATATTGGCACATTTAAACAAATTAAATCTGAATATAAAATGATTTTGGATAACAAGAACATGTTATGTCAACATCTGTCAGATGCTGTGGTAAATAAGGATCGACAAAAGCAGGTGTTTTGTAGCCATTACAGAAGAGCAATGGGTATCTCACTTCAGAAATATATGTAAGTCTTAGGATTTGGATGCTCAGGATCTTGTATTTTCCAGTTTCCAGTCATTGAAATATGTGGCTCTGTGGAGGGGTTGTGGGATAACAGATGAACCAGACACCCAACTTCAGGTTCAACACACAATCTCTGTATGATATTTATTCAAAATGCGGGAAATAAGCTTCAGCAATGTCATATTCCTTCTTCAGTCCATCAGTTGGCAGCAACAGATTATGTATGTTCTTTCTCTGCACTTAGCCAGCACCTTCTGACACTAATCTCTGATCTAAACATTTTTAGTGAAGACCCTTCATCCCTATGTGGGCCTTGTTTGCTTGGATAGTGGGGGCTCAAAAGAAAAAAAAAAAACAAGCTATAGACAAAGAACCTCAGTGCAGAAGCACTGAAAAAAGGGTTACCCCTAAGGACATTGGCAACAAGTCAAGTTTCAAAGAAATACAACATCATACATACTTCCATAATGTAAAACATCATGGGATATATGCAGATCACCATGAAATTTCAGACTTGTTCAACTTACAGCAATTTACATGCATTTTAAATAGCACAACTAACTTAATTTCTATAATAGTCACCTAGTACTTTTACCGTTATCAAAAACACCTAGTTCTATGGTATTTTCAACATTTACAGGTTTCATAAACATAAGAAATATACATCAAGGTATTTTATGACATAGTGCTATTATATACTAAATCCAGCAACGATAAACACAACCTGTTTTACATGCATGGAGGTCACCACAATAACCTGTCTGTTACGAGGACATGAGAGGGAAAAGGAAAATTAAAGAGGACACTATAACATAGTCAAGAAAGAGAAGGGGGTGCCCATACATGGCCAACCTTATGGACTAGAAATTGTAAAGGATAGATTAGGCTAAAAAATAGAAGAACTGCTGCAACAGATTTAAGAAAAGGTTGGTCCTCAAGAGTGGCAGGAGCTGCCTGTCACAGGCTCCAAACTGGTGCTGGGTCTCTCCAAACCAAACTTGAATCTTGTATCTCGGCCCAGAAAAGGAGCAAGGCTCCCGACCTTGATCAACTGCCCTCAGAAATTTTTCAGACGCTCCCTAAGGAATGGAGCAAAATTCTTGCTGTTCTTTTTACCGTTATTGACCTTCACCTTAAATTCTCTAAAGTATAGGACACTGGGTTATTGTCCTCTCATTTGAGATGTTAAACTGAGGTCCCATCTGCCTGTTCTGGTGGTAGTTCAGGTGGATGTTAAAGATCCCATGGCACTCCTCGAAAAGAGCAGGGGACTTTCCCTGGTGACCTAGCCAAATTTCCCCCCATTCACTAAAAAAATAAACACCAACAGCTTAATCTGGTTCACAGTCAGTTGGCATTCATCTGTATCCCCCACCCCAGATCGTGCCTGAAAATAGGCAGAATTTGTCTAGTGCACTTACCCCGTCAACAAAAACGAAATAAAAAATAGATTAATTTTTAAAAGGAGACCATCTAGGCCCAGGGTGCTATCAACCTATTTTCTTTACAAAATGTACCACTTAAGATCTGTACAGGATACATATAGAATATGTTAGAAATTTCTGAACAGGAAAACTACTTTTTTTCAGAGCTTCAAACAGGATTTATTTCTAGATCAACTACTGATCACATTTACACATTAAATATTTAACTGACAACTATACAGCCTCTAGCATTGGTAAACGTTTTCGCCTGTTCATAGATTTGTCCAGTGCCTCTCAGTAGTATTGACAGAGATGTTTTATAGTCAGTCCTTGCCTCTATTACTTTTGGTAAGAGACTGGTGGATACAGTAGACCCTTGCTATAATGAACCTCGTTATAGTAAACTAATGGCTATGATGGATGATCGTTTATGACTTCCAGTCAAAACCCACCTTTTGCCTAGCCGACAGTATAAAAGGTGGATTGGCTTATCTGATCAGCTGAATAGTATACTAACATCTCTAATGATGAAAGCGTCCGGCTATGCAGTGGCTACAAGTTAGCTGTCCTTGTAGGCTCCAGGTGAAGAAAGCCTAGCTAAAGTCAACAGGGAGACAGGTGTCTCCAACAGTACATCGGCACCTGGAAGAAACAAGGAGGAGCACCAAGGATTTTGTGCTGGAATGCTGAGAGGGTGATGCCTTGCAGTGTAAAACGTTTTGTTGTGCTGATGAGTCCGAAAATGACAAAGACATTCAGCTGTGGTTTGAGCAACAGTGGGCCAGTGGTGTTCCTATGTCAGGTTCCATAGTGTGGGAGAAGGCTGAACAGTTCACCAAAAACATCCAGGGTGAGGGCTTCAAGTTTCATGCCTCTACAGAATGGTTGTGGCTTACACCAGCATAATAGGATAAGGAAGATCTGCATTCAGGTGAGCAACAATTGTGCTATGGTATTGTGGCTGCAGAGTTTCTCTCAAAGTTAAAACAAGTGCGTCATAATTGGTGGTGGTGGTGGGGGGGGGGTTTAACTGCCAGAACAAATCGATAATTGTGATGAGACTGGTCTGGAGGTGCCTCCCTGATGGGATGCTGGCTGGAAGGAGTAAGTGTAATACTTGCAAGGAGCTTAAAATAAGTAAAGATCAGGTGACCCTCCTGTTTGCTTGTAATGCCACAGGGACTCACAAAATTAAACCAGTGTTTATTGGAGGGGGTGGATGTGATTCCATTTCACAAAAGTGGGAGAAGGGCAGAGGCAGAAAACTATAGACCAGTTAGTTTGACCTCAGTGGTAGGGAAAATGATGGAATCACTTCTGAATGAAAGTATTGTTGAGTACCTAGAGGCCAGTGGGGCATAGGACCCAAGGCAGTGTGGATTCACAGCGGGAACGTCTTGTTAGATAAATCTAATAGATTTATTTGACTGGGTGACCAATGTAGTAGACCAGGGAGGGGCTGTGGACATGGCCTACCTAGACTTTAGCAAGGCATTTGGCACAGTCCCACACAAAAGATTAATATATAAGTTAGCCAGCCTTGGAGCGGGTCCCAAGGTGATAGCCTGGGTAAAAAATTGGTTGGACAACAGGACACAGTGGGTAATAGTAAACAGAGTCCACTCTGAAGAAAGGGGGGTTACTATCGGGGTACTGCAGGGTTCAGTACTGGGACTGGTCCTCTTTAATGTCTTTATAAGTGACATTGTGGAGGGTCTGGAAGGAAAAGTATGTCAGTTTGCAGACGACACAAAGATCTGCAACAGGGTTGATACACAAGGTGGGGTTGAAAGGATGAGAAGGGACTTGGCAAAGTTAGAGGAATGGTCAAATGTATGGCAGCTTAGATTCAGCACAAAGAAGTGCAAATAATGCACCTGGGAAACAAAACCAAGGAAGAGTACACAGTGGGGGTGAGATACTAACAACAACAAAATGGAAAGGGACCTGGGCGTGGTTATATCAGATGACCTAAAGGTGGGCAAGCAGTGTGAGAAGGCAGTAAGGAGGGCTGGAGGGATACTAGGATGCACAGGGAGTGACATCACCAGTAGAAAACAGGAAGTTTTTATCCTTCTGTACAGACAGTTGGTGATACCCCATCTGGAGTACTGCATGCAGTTCTGGAGATCCCATCTTCTCAAGGACATAGACAGGATGGAGGCAGTCCAGAGGAGGGCAACCAAAGTGATGCCAGGTCTGCACCAGAAGACATCTGAAGAGAGAGTAAAGGAGCTTAACATGTATACTCTAGAAGAAAGGAGGGAGAGGTGGACATGATAGAAACTTTCAAGTACCTCAAGGGAATCAACAAAGTCCAAGAGGGTAGCATCTTTCAGAAAAAGAGATGTGCAAGAACAAGGAGGCACAATTTGAAGATAGAGGGACGGCTCAGAGGTAATGTGAGGAAGTATTTTTCACAAGAGGGTTGTGGATGCATGTAACGGCTTTCCTGAGGAGGTCGTGAGTCAGAAACAGTGGGGAATTAAGAATGCATGGGACAAACATAAGGCAATTCTAGTGGGGGTAGGAGGAAGTAGGCTGTTGGTTAACTAAGTATCTGCAGCTTATCCATTAGGTAGGAAATGGGCAGAATAGGTGGGCCAAGCAGTCCTTATCTGCCATCAAATTCTATGTTTCTATTGAAATATTTCATAATTCATGGTGTTTTCATCACTGCTGCAAGGCCTCCCTACCTGTAGAGTACACTAGCAGTCGGAAACCATGGGTGACATCTCACATCTTCAAATGATGGTTCAGACCTTCATTCCCTCAGTGCATGCACACTTTAGATGGCAAAAGCTACCCCCTGAGGTGCTCATGTTGATGGATCAGTGTGTAGTCCCACCCCGAATCTGAGCTTCATTCATGGGATGGGAGAGTTCGAGCAGTGTTCCTTCCAAAGAGTGCAACCTCCTGGATTCAACCACTAGATGGAGGCATGATTGCGGTCTTCAAAAAACTTTGCCACAAAAGGTTGCTGGGCGATTTGGTGATGGCTGAGATGGGAACCACTGTCACTGATTTTCTTAAGAAGCTAAACCTCAGGGATATGAACATACGAAAGTACTGGCAGAAAAAGGCCCATAGGTCTGTCAAGTCTGACCAGGTGTGCAGCTTGCAGTTTATTACTCCTGCTACCTCCCCATTCCCTTTCCACCATCCCATCCCCCCGGATTATTCCCCCTTTGTCCTTATCTATACTTACCTTCCCTTGACTCTGTCCAATCCCTTTTAAAACTGTCCACTGTCTTCAGTGCGATCAACATCTCCAGTAGTGTGTTCCACCCAGCCACCACCCTCCCTGTGAAGTAGTGCCTCCTCATCTTCCTCCTGAATCTACCCTTCCAACTTCAGACTGTGCCCCTCATGACCCTTCCTCCCTTTTAGTGGAACAATCCTCCTGCTTTGACCCTGTTTATACATTAAGTATTTAAAGGACTCTCTCATGTCCTTCTCTCCCATCTATCCTCCAGGGAATACATGTTGAGCACCATTAATCTTTCCTTATAGAGTTTATCCCTAGTTCTAGGATCATCTTTGTCACCCTCGCTGCACCCCTTCAGTAGTCTTCTGTCCTTTTTAGGTAAGGGCACCAGTACTGCACACAGTACTTCAAGTCACGCTCACCCGTGAACTGTACAAAGGCAGGATAATCTTCTTGAGGTGACACCCCTGGCAATGCACCCCAGCATCCGATTGGCTCCTGCTACCCTCCGGGACTGTACTGATAACCCTCATGTCCCTGTGACTAGTACCACTGTGTCATTCTCTTCCTCTGAAATTCATTCCTTCACTACCCCAGCCAGTAGCTGGTCCTGGGGATTTCTGGCTCCGAGTGCATGACCTTACACTTCTTAGCATTAAACCATAACTGCTTTGTTTTCAGACATGCTTTCTGCCCTTCTGTGTCCACACTTCCAGGGTACAAGTCCATTTGATCCTTAAAAATGGATACCCAGCAGAGAGTGGTGAAAAAACAAACAAAATGGGCGAAGGGTCCAGAGCCTGCAGGTAAGGTCTGTCCTTTGTATCGATGTCAGGGGTGCACGCAAGGAGTAGGGGAGGAAAGGATGGAGCAGTGGGCTTACTCCTCAGGTAATGCTGTACCTAGGAAAAGGCAAGGCAAGTTTTATTTGTATGGCATCCATTCCCGGAGGCTCTGGGTGCCTCACAGAAAAATAGATTAAACATACAATGCATAAATATAAAATAATATTAATGCGGTTTAAAATAACTAGAATATAAGACACTTAAAAGCTGCTAAAATATCATAAATAGGGATGGGACAGTATGTTAAAATTCAGAATTCATTAAAAGCCAGTCCAAAAAGGTGTGCCTTCGACCGCTGCTTAAACACCTCTACCGAAGGGGCCTCCCGGACTGCAGATGGTAATGCGTTCCTCAGGGAGGGCCCAGAAATGCTAAAAGCACAGTCTCCAGAAGTCTTGAGCCGTACCCTAGGAACAACCAGGAGGCCCCTCAAAGAGGCATGGGGGGAGTGGGCAGAGGTCACCAGTGTCAGGAGCTTTAACAGATAGCCAGGGCCCAGTCCATTTAGGGCCTTGTAGGTGAGAAGACCCACCTTGAAAAGGATCCTTCACCTGACCGGCAGCCAGTGCAGAACATGCAGAACAGGTCACATGACTAAACCTAGAAAGGCTAGTCAGAAGCCAAGCTGCTGCATTCTGCACTAGCTGCAGCCTGCGGAGGGTCCCTTCCGTGTCCCTGAAGTAAAGAGTGTTATAGTAGTAGAGTCTGGAGGAAACAAAGGTGTACACTAGCGTCAGCAAGTCCTCGGGTGGAACAGGGGGCTTAATCAGGGCAATGTTCCATAGATGGTAAAAACCACTACTGACAACAGACGACACCTGATCTTCAAATGTCAGCCTGCTGTCAAGGATCACACCCAGATTTCACACCCACTGGGAAGCTGTCAATGGAATTGAACCCAGAACGAGACCAGAATCAGCCCGGACAGCAACCCATCACGCCCATGAGCAAGCTCGATCACCAGCTCCTCCATCTTAGCCGGGTTGAGTAACAGCCAGCTGGAAGCCATCCAGTCATTGATTTTAGCCAGACAGATGTTAAGCACATCCACGGCTCCTGATATTGTGGGAGCAATGACAAATACAGTTGGGTATCATCTGCATAGTGGTGAAACTCCACAATGTATTGTCGAATGATTTCGCCCAGGGGCAGCATATACACTGCGAACAACATCGGTGACAAGATCGAGCCCTGTGGAACTCCACAAGACAGAGACATTAGGGAGGCGGAGAAATTCCCCATCACCGCCCACTGCACCTTGTCTGAGTGATAGGACTCAAACCACCTGATGACAGTGCTGGTGAGTCCACAAAACTCACAGAGCCGATCCAATAATGCAACATGATCCGAGTGTCAAAGCTGAAGAGAGACTGAGGAGTACAAGAACTGCCCTGTCTCCTCTATCTCTAACCCTGAGCAGATCATTATGCACCCTCACTAGAGCTGTGTCAGTGCTGTGTCTAGCCCGAAACCCAGCTGAAATGGCTTATAAATGTCCGAGAACACCAGGTGATCCTCGAGCTGTTGTGCCACTAACTTGTCAGAAACCGTGCTCAAAAAGGCAGGTTGGAGATGGGGCGGTAATTGCCAGGACATCAGGGTCGAGGAAGATTTTCTAAGGAGGGCCTCACCAGCACCTCTTTCAAGGCAGTTGGGAGAACCCCTCCACCATCTAGTACCTGACAATCCTGGTGAACACTGGGCCAACAGCCTCGACACATCCCATTAAGAACCGTGTTGGGGCTGGGTCCAGTTCACAAAACGTGTACTGCAGCTCTACGATCACCTTAGTCACATCGGACACCTCAGCTGGCCTAAACTCTTCCCAGACAGGTGGCGTGCCTCTATTTCCCCCAGCCCGACCACTGTTAGACAAAAGCCTAACTGGCGGAATCCCGACGGATGGCCGACACTCTGTTGGAGAAGAACAGAGCAAACTCTTCACATAAAGTGCATGAAAAAGCTTTTCAATTGCAGACAGGCAGGATGTAAAACCTGTCTGCAGTTGAAACAACTGAGAAGGTCTGTTCCTCCCTGCAGCAATCTTCCTGGACAGGAATTCTGCCTTCTTATGGGAGATTGCCCCCTGGTACTCACCGCAGTGGGCATGTAGGGCCAGCTTGTCAAACTCCAACTGGGTCCTCCACCAGCAACGCTCCAACTTCTGACCCCTGATCTTCATCACTCTGAGATCCCCGTCAAACCATGGGGATTTCACACGAGAAGACCTGGGTCATAAATGAACTGCTGCAGTGGCATCCAGAGCTCGAAACCACCCAATTATAGGTGGCAGCCGCCTCTCGGTGCCATCGCACATGCACGTCAACCCTAGATAAATCAGCTACACGCCAACAGTCCCACTGGATGCAAGCCCCTCAAAGATAGCTGACCATTTCTGCAAGGGAGGGACTTTCGGGGGCCCCAGATGTGAATTCCATGGTGTAATGATCAGACCAAACAACCTGATCAATCCTGAGGTTATCAACCTCAAGACCCAGCTGGAACACCAGATCAGTGTGTGGCCAAACTGGTGGGTAGCAGAAGCAACTGCTTGTGACAGTCCCAGAGACTGCATCAACTGAGGAGGTCATAAGCAAAATGCGAGGATTCATCATCGATCCAAGCATTGAAGTTCCCAGAATTAAACTGGGGACTCCAGCACCTGTTGATGATGGAGTCTGCTACCTCCTGTAGGAAATCTTCCCCACCCCAGAGGCGGTAAATAAGGAGAATCTTGCAGCCTGCACCCATACTCCCTTGGATGGCGACACACTCAAAAAATCGGGTGCTACCAACTGGATGCACCGAGAAATCCAGGCTGGATCGAAAAACAATGGCCACTCTCCCACCCCTGCGATCCTTCCTCGGGCAGTGCACCACGGAGTACCCAGAGGGAATGGTGGCCGCAAGAACTGGGCCAGCATCGTCACTCGGCCAGGTCTCCATAATGCAGGCCAGGTCGACAGAGAAATCAAGTCTGCAAAAATAGCGGTCTTGTTCCCTATTGACCTGGCGCTGAATAGCAGTGCCTGAAGAGGATTAGAGGATGTAGTCGGTCCCTACCATACCTGCCCACTCGGTCCGGTGGGAACCCTGGGCATGGAAACTAAACACTTCTGGCTTCTCCCCAGGCACCGCTTATGCCCAGGGCATCTTCTGCACGGACAACCTCAGTATCACTAACCACCCCTCCTCCACTGCCCAAAATCCATGACCCCTCCACCGCCTAGTTATCCCAACCTCCCTGCAGTGCCTTGCTGGGTAGCTGGAACTGGGAGGTCAATGAAGGGGTGAAGGTCCCGCACCAGGGCAACAGCATAACTGATGCGGACTGGGTTGCGGCACAAACGCATCTTGACCTGGCAGTTCAGTCCCTCAAATAACACAAATCCCCAACAAACACCTCAAACAGTATTATCAACAAAAACACTCACATTCAGTCAATGATGCCACTCTTCTGCACCCATACATACTAATTCATACAAAAATCTCAACCACACAACCGTACACTCCTGACCACAACAATCACCTCACACACCACTCAAAACAATTAAAACACCACACACCCTCCCACACAACCCCCAAACACCCCACACAATTCAAATGACTAAAATAGCAGTCTTAGATTCAAATTTTTTCCAGAGAGCAATATCTAGGCCGCAGATCAACAAAACAATGCCCCAGGAGGTAAATCCTCTAACAATATTGAAGTTGGTTGCAATAAAATAGTCAAGATAAACAGATTCCCAGCCCAGACATTCAGTGACATGGGGTCCTCTCACTGACCCTAGTTGCTGCTGAGCAGATTAATAAGGGACACTAAGTACAACTAAGGAGTGCAGTCAAGATGAAGTCCTCCCAAAATCCAACTGGAGCTTCTCTCACTCACTCCGGCCACAAGGGCACACACAAGATGATAGAAAAGGGGGGCTTTCTCAGCTAGGATGAATAAACAGCTTACCCAACCCATAGTGCAAGCCAATGCCTCTCTCACTGGTAATGCCTACACTTAATAGTCAGTCTCCTCTTCGGGATAGGACAGCTCCTCCAGTAAATCAGGCACACTCTACCAAGATAGTCAATAAAATCCAGAACCGAGGGAAATGAAAGTCCAGACGCAAACCCCATGAAATAAGTCAACCGAGCGAAAGCAATCGTCAAACAGTTCCACAGAGTCTCCTTCAGCAAGTTAAATCCACAGGTGATTCAGGAATCAAGACCACAGACACCGCTGTTCCTAGCGTCCTGGCATCTGCACCTACCCAAATAAGTCCCCAGCTAGAAAATTATCAAGGATGCAAAAGTTGGCCCCTCCACTGATGGATGAAGAGCACCACTCCTACACAAACTAGATCTTCTAGTTCCAAAATTTTCTCGCCGGCCTGGTGGTGCTGAGGGTTAAGGCACTAGATGCCGCACCTTGCACCACACTGGTGACCGGGTTCGAACGCAGCCGGGTCGTCGATGGTCAGCAGGGGCAGGGAGGATTGAGCTTCCGGAGAGGGCTCTCCTTCTTGGGGAGGTGTGGCTTAGTGTTGCTCCTAGCATCCTCTGGTGGCCATCGGGCGTGGGCAAGCGCATGCGCAGCCGTATGGCAGGGCGGAGCTCGGTGGGCGCTGGCCGTCATTGCTACGCCCGAGCCTGAGGGAGGGAGGAGGGGAGAAGAACACAACACGGAAAAAAACTCTGATCCTGATAGGTGATGGTTCCACAGTGCCAGCCGCCACACGCCTGGGGAGGGGTCTCTGTCTCCTCCCTTCAGTCTCCTCGCTGACCCAGCCGGATGCTCTGGATTCTAGATAGAGTGCCAAGTAAGTGGATGGCGGCCCTGCCCCAAGGGGCTCATAGCTGAGGGGATTGTTTGGTGGGGGGGGGCAGTAATACTGTGAGGAGCAAGAACACGGTGGGTGGTAGAGCGGCTTGGCGAGCTGGGTAGCCTGAGAGAGTTCAGGATTGGGGTGAAGAAATAAAGTTCACAAAAAAAAAAATAGTTCCAAAATTTTCCACCGAAGATTCGCAATCAGACAAGCTGTGTATTTGAGAGTCAGGGCAGGCCCCAACGATGTCAGCCCCTTCGTAGAAAAGCGGCACCTCCAGCATCCAGCTGGAACACTGAGTCCAGCGTTTGGCTCCAAATTTGTTGGTCGCTCAGTCACTCGGTTCATCTGGCAATCATACGAAAAGCCAGAAATCATCATCCAGCTGGCGCCCACAGTCTTGAATGGAACTACCTCAAAAGGTAAGAATTCGATCTGCGGTCAATGGAGACGCCCTCTTTAAAAAATAAAAAACCTAGCTCCTAATTCTAAATCACTAACCAGCCCTCCCTATCATTACCATCCCTAAACCTAAAACCTAGCTAAAGCAGCATAAAAGCTACAAAAGTTTTGGGACTCGGGTTGTGAAAATAACAACTGCAAGTACTGAACGTACCAGATTAGTGCTGTAAATTTGTTAGATAAAATAGCGTGCAAATAAAATCCACGGCAATAAGATTGCTCTCTGTTAGAGAGCCTGCAGACAGCATCCCAGCATGACCATCATCTTGCTGCTGAGTCATGCAAAGATGAAAATCATGAAAAGGAAAGAGAGAGTGGAAAAGTACAATTATATGACATGATATAGGTATAAATATATAATGTAATATATAGCATGCCATTGTAAGCCAAAAGACATGGCGGAAACTATGTACAGGAAGTAATGTGATACCTTTCTCTGGACAGGAATGTGACTGGACAGAAGAAATAATGCATGTATGTGTACAACCACTTGCTTAATAAAATACTGAGTTTCAAAAAAAAAAAAAACAGCTGCCACACACCTGACCAGTGCTTGAGTTTTGTTACATCCTCCCTGAGTTCCTGCCTCCCTTCCTCACTGTCCACCTGGGCTTGACAAATCCTGTAGCCTGACATCTGAGACATGTACTGCTTGTCCCACGGACTACCAAAGTGCAGTGTTTTTATTTTTAGGTTTTATTCCTGTTTTTCCATTGCTAGCCACTACATGTCACCTCCATTGTGTTCCCCATCGGAGCCCAGTCAGCCACCATTGATATCCGCACTAGTCGTGTGACAGCCTACCCTGGCACTTGCTGGATGGCACCGTCATGCCCCCAACTGTAATAGTAACGGGCAGTGGGCACTTTCGGATGGGCGAGCAGATAACAAAGAAGCCCCTCAGAGAAAGCATGATCGCGACTGGCCCTACACAGCCAGACTGACAGGCTGTGCAGTGTATAGCTGAAGGCAGACTGCCTGTCAGTCTCTGCTATTGGCCATCGTGCTTGGGGGCAGAGCTGGAAGTGTCAGTAGCTCAGTGCACATTGGAGGAGGCACCATTTCGCTACTGACACATCCAGAGGAGAGACACGTTTACGTTTGTTTCTCAGAACTCTGTCGTTGTTCCTTGTATTTCAGCAGCATTTGGTGGCTCGAGCTGTATATTTGGGCCGTCACCTTATCTGCTTATAGATATAACGTACTTGGGAAGACGGTGACGTCATCAACCAAATGGCATCCTAAATCTGTGTTCTGGTGCCTGGGTGCAGTATAGAAATTCAGTCTCCGTCCATCAGCGATTGAAACTCTTTATTGTGAACGCACCTAACTTCTGTTGGCGTTAGTGAAATGGGCAGAAATAAAAAGAAGCTCGATGTAGTAGATCGAACCCGATCAAGAAGCCAGATGGAGTCGAACCCTGTAAGTCCATCTGGGTCTCGTTTATCCTTGATTACGGCCTCGGGGGAAGACTCTGATGGATCTGGCTCTAATGATACGTCAACCTTTACAAAAGCTGATGGGCACAGAATGTTAAAAATACTACATCGTATCGATGCCAGGATATTGGGAATTCAGGGCGATCTTAAGAAATTAGAAACACATATGTCTACAATGGAGACCCAGGCTGAAACCCTACAATCGGAGCATATGGCTTTCAGGAGGTCCCTGGCTTATCTTCATAAGAGAGAGAAGGAGCTGACCATGAGAGCTGAGGATGCAGAAGCGAGAGCTCGCCGTAATAACATTCGTATATTTGGAATCTCAGAGGGAGTGAATCCCCCAAGTGTGGAGGACTTTATAGATTCGTGGCTTAAGACAGAATTGAATCTGGAGGAGAGTTTTAACACAGAGATTGAAAGAGCCCACCGTTCTATTGCCCCTAAGCTGAAGGAAGGTGCACCTCCTACATCTGTGATTGTAAAATTTCTCCGATACACAACGAAAGAAAAATTATGAAGCTGGTGGCAAAGAAAAACCTTAATTTGGATGGTCATTGGCTGTATATAGACCAGGACTTTCCTCCTGCAATGCTGGCTCAAGCGTAAAAGGTGCTGCAAGTGGTAAAGTTGCTAAAGAGATAAGGGACTGAAGGCCTATCTTAGATACCCTGCAAAACTCTGGGTACAGAATGGTGATGGCGTTAAAATATTTGATACCCTTTCGGCTGCTGTTCCTTTCCTCACATCACAAGAGGTCCCTATTCCGGATATAAAGGACGAGTTGGTGGCGGAGAAGGAAATTGAAGATCTACTGTGGTCTATCGTTCCGGGTTCAGGACGGCGGGCAAGGAAACGAGAAGAGGCCCTACTCCCATTATATGCTGATATGGCAAAGTGGTTACAAACCAGGAAAACCTGAGGAGACATGAAAAGAGCGTGCATGGCGATTCACTCTGCAGAGATGCCTCGAGATGAGCGGCTATTCCCTTGAGACTGACAAGGTAAGACTATAAGTCTAATAGGGGACATTGTGCACCATTTCGCTTGAGAAGGATGAATATGGCGTGTTTACTTTTTTTTTTTTTGGTTTCAATAGGTGGTTTCCCTCCTTTAGTATTTCGCACTGTCTGGGGTTTTTTTCAGGGGAATTTTCGTAGGTATTATTTTCTGGTATCCCATTAAGTTGTGTCAATGGAACCTTAGGGTGTTGGTTCTGGGTTTCAAGGGGAAGGGTTATGGAGTGGGACAGTCAGTTGGTGCAGCATGGAAATAGTCCCTGGGGGTTGAAAGGCCGCACTCGGAGGATAGACACGAGATGTCTATTGCAGGTTGTTTTTACTTTATTTCTTCTCATTTTTTTACATAAGGAGGTGGGTGATGCCATGAATCTTTTTGGTGGTCGGATAATTATGGGAAATAAACGGAGTAAATAATAAATAAGAAGGGATAGGGGACGTTCTGGAGTGGGAGTGTGTTGGTTTGGGGGGGGCTGGGGCATGGCGGGCGGTAATGGATAGTTCAGTTAGGTGGGCCGTGGATATTTGGCCTGGTGTGCCCCCATCCTCCATTTAGCTGGTATAAATTTAAAGTGGAAGGATTGTGGGTTACCTGTGGGTCCCTCTATCCCATTGGAGGCGTGGCAGGGAAGTTGTGCCGGGTGCTTGGCTCAGAAGGCCTGCCTTGACGAGTCAAGCAGAATTAGGAGAGAGGTGTGGTTCTGAATTTAAGGACCTATCTCTTAGCAATTAAATATGCTTTTTCTCCTACATTACTAGGAGCTATAAGCCCTAGCAGCTGGGGACAACTACCATCCCCAGCTTTTGTAGCTCGGATTGAGCTAACCAGTAGCTGGTATTCAGATACCTGAGTTCTTGTTTCTTAATTCTTGTTAGGGGATCCTCTTTTCCTCTTTCCTGGGTCTCTTTCCGTGACCCACGTTGGGGTCGCAGGGTGATATCTCACCTAAAGGTTAATCAAGAGGGTGGGATGTTGGAAACTTTGGATTGTGGGGTTTTGTTATTCTTTATATGTGGTTTCTTTTTTTTATGTTTGCGTCCCTAATTCTTAAAATAAGAAACAGCTTATTGCAAGCCCTTCAAGGGGAGGGAAGGTGTGGTACTGAATGATGATTCTGTGTTCTACATAATACATGACTATGGCTTCTCTCAAGATCGTATCGATTAATGTAGAAAGGGATAAATGGGGTGGTTAAGCGGTGAGAATTCTGCAAGAGTTGGGATGATTAAGGTATGATCTGGCATGCTTACAGGAAACCAAATTGTCTGAAGGAACATCTTAAACTCAGAAGGATGTGGGTAGGTGGAGTACATGCGGACTCCTGTCTGGGTTCCCCAGAGGGGGTGGTAGTTCTAGTTCGCAGAGGTCTCCAATTCAAAGTCCACAGGGTTATAACGGAGGGTCTGGGACTCTGTGTGATGGTTTGTGGCAAATACATGGGACACCCTCTCAATTTAGTGGCAGTATATGCTCCCACTCCCCCTTCTGGCAGTTTTTTTAGACGATTCTTTGCTAAAGTGGATTTTCTGCCTCCGGGTAGAGTGATAATGGTTGGGGACTGGAACTGTGTGGAGAGCAGTCTACTGGATAGGAGCCCTGGGGGGAAGGGAGGGAGGACAGCATGTTCCAAACTTCTTAGAAATTTATTATCAGAGGGGGTTGGTCAGACCCGTGAGCAACAAAACCCACTGGCTAAAGATTTTACTTTTACTCAGCGTGGCCAAATCATACTCTAGGCTCGATAGATTCTATACACAAACCAGAAATGTTAGTGATGTGGTGAACCTGATAATACATCAGTCACCTTCTCAGATCACTCTGATCAGTGCTAGGGTGAAGTGGCCTGGGCGGAGCCAAAGGTAGCTGGAGATTTGATGCTGGGCTTCTAAATGACAAAATGTTGTAGCCCAAATGAAAGAGTCAATCAGCTGTACATTTCAGAGAATAAAGAACAATACCCATATACAGTTCATATGGGATGGGCTGAAGAGCTTTTACTGAGGTCAGATTATTAGTTATACAATATAAACATAAGAATACTCAAACTAAACTAAATAACTTATTTGAAACTGTTAGCTCACTGGAGAAAGAACATAAAAAATGGTAAGGATACTTCCATTCTGAGAGATTGATAGAGGCCAGGGAGAAATACAGTAAGGAAATGAATAATAGAACTGAAAATCACCTAAGATATATTAGACAAAAATATTATAAAACAGGAGGTAAACTGCGACTACTGGCCATCAGACTTAGAAAACAACAGGCAGAGAGGTATATCCCAGTCTTAAAAAATATGGAACCCAGATCCTTTCTTCCGACCCTAAACAGATTGCAGATAGTTTCTGCAAATATTACCAAGAGTTATACTCACAGGAGAGAGTGAGGACCATCTTATCCAGGTGAATAAGGTTTTTAAACAGTGTAGAATTACCCAAGCTGGAGGACTCACAGAAAAATAGTTTGGACAGGGCAATAACCGAACAAGAAGTTTTGAAGGTTATCAAGGGTCTGAAAAGAGGGAAAGGCCCTGGCCCGGATGGGTTTGTGGTGGAATTTTATCAGGCATTTGTGAGTGAGCTGTCCCACCTGTTCACTAGAGCTTGTAATGTAGCTCAAGAAAAGGGAGAAGCTGCGGCTTCCTGGGAGGAAGCACTGATTACCCTCCTACCAAAACCGGGTAAGGATTTGACAGAGTGTGGGAGTTATCACCCTATATCCTTAATCAACCAGGATGCCAAAATATTTGCTAAAATTTTGAGCTCTCATTTACAAGAATATATCCCAGAATTAGTACACAAAGACCAGACGGGATTTATTCCAGGCAGCATATTCAAGATAATATTAGATTGTTGCTTAATGTTTTGTCTGCCTCCAGGTCTCTTCCTCCGAAGTTTTTAAGAGCGGTACTGACACTGGATGCGGAGAAGGCATTGATCAGTAGTTGATTGGCTTTTCCTGGACTGTGTCCTGGAAAGATTTGGGATGAGGGAAAAGTTTAGAAAGTGGTTAGCAAATTTATATAACAATCCATGGGCTAGGGTGAAAGTAAATGGGATTACCGCTGAAAATATATCAGTCAGGAGAGGGACTAGGCAAGGCTGCCTGCTTTCTCCTCTACTGTTCGCCTTATGTATAGAGCCTCTGGCAGCCCTTGTGAGGCAGTCGGAACAGTCTGAAGGTATTCAAGTACAAGGAGTGGAAGTTAGGGTCTCTCTATACGCAGATGATACCTTGCTATATATTACTGACCCTGTGAGACAGATTCCCCTGGTAGATTCTATAATCCAATCGTTTAGTGAGATTTCTGGGTTCAGAGTTAATGACACTAAATCAGAGCTTCTGCCTATGGGCTGGCCACAGGACAGGGTGCTTCCCCCTATTGGCAAATACAAATGGGCCAAGGAGGATATTAGATATATCTTGGGGTTAAAATAACCTGAGATATTATAAAATTATATCACTCAAATCATGGGAGATTGCTGCAGGAGGTTCAGGAAGATTTACATAGGTGGGATGAGCTACCCCTTGCCCTGTTTAGGAGAATTGAATGTGTAAAAATGAATGTTCTCCCACGCTTTATATTCCTGTTCCAGTCACTACCGATTAGGCCACCGTCTGGTTTTTGGGGAGCACTGAGATCTTCCTTGTCTTGATTTATTTGGGCTGGCAGGTCACCTAGAGTGAAATGGAAAGTGCTTCTTAAAGAAAAAAGGAATGGAGGGGTAGGTTTGCCAGATTTTAAAAAATATTACTGGGCTGCTTAGTGCCAACCCTTGATTCCCCTCATGAGAGACTTCGACCGTCCATTATGGGTTGAGGAAGAGAGACCAGAGACCTCTAAAGGAGACATCAGAGATCTAATATACATGGATGCAGAAGGAATACACTGTCTGTATTGTTACAACCCGTGGACTAGGTTGGTGATCTCTTCTTGGCAGGAGATTAACAAGAGAATGGGTGTGAGATTACTTTGAAATGACCACCCTCTTAAAGCCTGTTTGGATTTCCAGCCTTTGGGCTGGGATGAGATTCGCCTATGGGAGTTAAAGGCTTGTCTTCCTTAGGACAGCTGTATACTTGGAGGACCTGAAATCTTTCAGCAGCTCTCAAGGGAGTTCTCACTGCCCACCTCTAATTTCTTCAGATATCTGCAACTCAGGCACTTTTTGAAGGGGAAAAAGCTTGGAAGGGATGGGGATCGTGGCCTGAGAGTTAACCTTTTATCGGACTTCTTGAGAGCCGAGGCCAGCAAGATAGAGTCTAAGGGGTTTATTTCTCGGTTGGTTGACCAGTTTTACGCACTGGAATCAGATCCATTGGAGCTGATCAAAGCAAAGTGGTCTATAGAAATGGAGAGGGTAATTGATGATCCCACTTGGGCTGTAGTGTGGGGGGGGATGTACATTCGACTACGGCTACTAATAGTTGGCGAGAGTTTTGATGGAAAGTAGCTATTAGATACTTCCGTACCCCAACAATCACTAGACATTTTGGTCACCACTTCTCAGATGATTGTTGGAGGGAATGCGGGGATAGGGGGACGCACTTACACATATTTTGGTCCTGCCCCAGTATCAGTTCCTTTTGGGAACAAATTATGGACCAAGTGGGTATAGTTTTTGGGATGCGCATGCCAGAAGACCCTATTTATTGGTTGTTAGGGTGCTACCCAGACCAAATTAAGCAGAAGTCACAGAGATACTTATATAATATTATGAAGGCCTCGGCTCTCAAGGCAATTACTCAGGTTTGGATGTCTAAAGCCAGACCCTCAACTAATGCCTGATATAAGAATTGTCTAAAAATACTAGACATGGAATACTTAATGGCAAGAGTAAGGCTACAAAAAGATACATTTAAGATGAGATGGATGCCTTTTTTCAATTTTCAAGCGCAGAAAGAGCAAATCAATGTATTAGACATCTTGGTCAAGTATATATGTAATTGAGAAATAGAAAAGTCTATCAATTTTCCTGCAGATGTGGCACAAGAAGATTATTATGCTTAGTGCTCTGTAGGATAATATGAACTAGGTCATCGTACCTCACCTGGTTTTAAAACACGTTCAGGACTCTTAGTGGTCTCCCCTATCCTCTAGCTTAGCAGTGTATATAAAGGGCAATATAAACTCTTTCTTCCCCTTCCCTCTCCCCCCCCTTTTTTTTGTGTGTGTGTGTGTGTGTGTTTTGTTTATACCTAAGCTTTATTACATCTTGGCCACATCTGTAAATTGTAGAGCTGAGAGAGGTGGGACGAGGTTGGAGGGTACATGCTTGTAATATATGCTGTAAAGATTGTAGGATCTACATCTATTTTTTAGACGTGTTGTCTTATCAAGGAATATGTATCTCTCAGACATATGTCAACACTATCAGTGGCAATATTGTGTATGTGTACTGCTTCCCCTTCTCCCTGGTTTTTCATTTCTGTTCCACCCCCCTTTCTCTTTTTTTTGTTGTTGTTTGTCTGTATTGTCACATATGAAAAATAATAAAATTATGATTTCAAAAAAATATATATAATGTACTTGTTTGGCTACCAGTACCCTGCACTGCAGGAAACTTAAAAAAAAATATATAAAAGGCATTGGGTCAGGACTGAGGGAGTGGGAACTTAAATAGGATCTGAAGTCTGGTGGGGGACGTGAGAGATCATAGGAATACAGAGGAGGCTTGACTAGTACTGAAAGGCGTCTGGTCTGGGGACAGTCTCTGTCTCAATATAATCTGCAAGAAATATATAAAAAAGTTTTGTTTAAGAAGAAAAACAAACAAAGGAAAAGCACACTGAATACAGAGGGCTGTGTCTCTCATGTTGTGTCTGACTGAGATCATGTTGACTGGCCAACTGGGGAGGAGCTCAGAACATTAAATGAGTGAATGTAAATTAATACAGAAAGAAAAAGTTATTAAAAAAGCACTTTCTTTTTTAAAGAGGGAAGTGATTGTATGAGTCTGTGCTTTCCTGGTAAGCAGAGAATCTTGTGAACAAGAAAAATGAGTAACCCAAACATTTATATTATTTATAATTAGATATCTTACTGGTAAAGTGGTGATTGGGGTGAGACCAGACCAAGCCTGCCATGAGACTGAGAGGGCAGGGAACCAGATACAACTGATAAATTGTGTTAAAGGGGTATAAAACAGAAAATGCAATTTTTGTTCTTAAAAAAACCAAAAAACAAACAGTGTTGGGGGTGTGTTGTGAGACCACTGACTAGACAGCCTCAGCCTGCTCTAAGAGGGTAGAGTAACTTGGGAACAACTGAAGACTAAATCAAACTATTTAAATGAAACAGAAGGTTTTTTTTATATACAGAAGAAAAATATAAACCTAACCTAGGTACAGTGGTGGAAAGGGGTGTGTGGTCGTGAGGCCAGGCAGAGCCTGCCCTAGGAGGAGTCGAGGAACATAGATGGGAACAACAACTGAGGACTAAAGCAAGCGATTTGAAGGAAAACAATTTTTTTAAGATTCAGAAGGAAAAACACTGTATAAACCTGATATACTGTAGTTTTGCTACAGTCAGTGGTGGAAGGGTGTGTATGGCTGTGAGACCAGACAGAGTCTGCCCTAAGGGGTAAAGGAACCTCGGCACAACTGAGGACCAAAAATAAACTATACAAAGGGAAAAAGCATTTTTGTGGTACAGAAAAAAATACTTTAGTGGAAGGGTATGTGTGGCTGTGAGACCGAACCTGCTCTGAGAGGGTAGAAGAACTTGGGAACAACTGAGGACTTATTAGAAATAAACTATACAAAGGAAAAATCATTTTTTGTGCAACAGGGAAAAAAAACCTAGCTACTTCGGTGGAGCAGTGTGTGTGGCTGTGAGACCATCAGACCGAACCTGCCCTGAGAGCTGAGAGGAGGAACTTGGGCACAACGGTATGCCTCCCTGACGGCGACACCAACATAGTGACCTACTGCGCTGTCGACAAAATCGACAGTTCGCCGACAAGTCACAGTGTTGTTGCAGCTGAGACAGGGCACACTGTCTCCTGGTCCTGCACACCTTCCCGAATCAACTCTGACTTGGAGTTGATTATGTTAAGTATGGGGGTGGGGGCAGAGCTCCCCACATAGGGGTTTGGGGAGAAGTCCCCGATAGAAAACAGGACTGGGAGATATCAGGTTTATGTCATCCACAACTTGCAGTCGACATAAATCCCGTTGTTGTGATGCCGGTCGATGAAAGTGTTGTTGGACCGGCATCATAGAACCGAGCACAACTAAGGACTTAATAGAAATAAACTATAGCAAAGGAAAAGCATTTTTTGTGCTACAGACAAAAATAAACTCAACTACTTGGTGGGGGTGTGGCTGTGAGACTGAACCTTCCCCGAGAGGGTAGAGGAATTTGTGAACAGCTGAGAGGGCTAAATAAAAGAAACAACATAAAGGGAAAAAAAGCCTGTTTTTGGTGATTGATGCAGAAAATAAAAATAAGCCCCTAGCTAGCCAAAGTGATGGAAAGGGCTGAGAGGAAGCAAAACAATTACTCTTGTGTTACCTGTCCAGCAGTGCTGCTGTAGCTGCTAGCCATAAGGGTACAAGCTACTTCACTACCACCAAGTGCCTACCTACCTACTACTAGTACCACACCTGACTGTCCTGTCCTACTACTAGTACTCCCTCCCTACTCCGTCCTGTCCTCTTGTAGTGTTGGAAGCATAAGCACAGCTTAACAGCCTAAGGTAAAAAATTGCACAACACACACAAAGATAACATAAAATAGAATTGTGTACAACATTTTGAGTATTTCACAATTGCATAGAAGAAACAAAATGTAATGGAATAAGCAAAAGCAAACTACTCCATTTGGGCACTAGGTCCAAACAGCGCCGACTACAATAGTGTCGGCATGGTGCATGCGGTAACAATGGCACCAATTCTTTCTTTGTGTGGGACAGGGAGCTCTGCCCACCGCACCTTCCTTCTTAAGGATTCTCACTCCGAGGAGGAACAGATCCCGGGGAAAGAAATTGCAGGGCCATTAAGGCCCCATGTAAAAAAAGATCAAAGTCCGGAGGTGTGCTCAAAAGTTCGGCAACCAGGATTAGAACCCTGGTCTCCTCCGCTGCTGACCAAGCTGCTCGATGCCCCAGCCCTCCACACCATGGGAGCAGCTCGGCCAGCCTCCTGGCTCCTGGTACCATTGTCCTGAATACAGGAACCACGGACAGCGACCAGGGGAGTGCTTACAGCATGCGTTGTAAATCTCCAGTCGCTGTCCATGTGAGTGCTTACCAGACCAATTCCCAGTGAAAACGGAGCAGTGTAATGTGCTTAAAATTGTTATTAAAGTTGCAGCTCCAAAGTTTGGTCATGCGCAGTAACACCTAGCGTGACTGGCATGCCTGAACTAGGAGCACTAGGTGCTACGCATGAGCGAACTCGGAGCTGCAACACAATAATAATTTTAGTGTACACTACTCGGTCTCGCTGAGGAATTGGTTCTAGAGGTTCAGTTAACAGACCTCTACATGCCACAGTGTTTCTTTCTCCTGTTAAATGCACCTCGCTCATCATTTTACGAGCCTCCTGGCACAGGACAAGATGCTAGAGGCACACTCTGTCTTCCGGTGCGGCAGCACTTTTGACATGGCGCATCCAGGAGCAATATTAAAACACTAAATAACTCAAGAAAGGTTAGCTACATTTATTTTAAACCATATAGGTTGTTTTAATTGAGTGCTTTTGCAGCCCTGGTGATTGCCCCCACTGTTTTGGACTGATTCCCTTTAATGACTACTGCTAGAGTGACCATCCCAGCTTGCTCACATCCTTGACCTAATAGAAATGTTACTGGCTATACGTGTGTCTACTGCTAAATGTGAGAGTGTATTCTCCATTCAAAATCTTATAAAAACAAAAATAAGAGCAAGTTTGGCTGATGATACACTCCAGTCACCTCTGCATATAGCAGTTGAAGGTTCTGCATTAGAAAGTTTTGATCCTGATCATGCTATCAACCACTGGCTACTATCTGGTCCTGGCACATGCCACATTCATGGTCAAGGTCATGCTTCTGCGATTCCCAGGAAAATGTCCTGAGGCTGTCAATAGTGTTGATGACACTGAATATGATGCTCTGACTGGAGCAAGCTAAGCACCTATGATGTTTCCTGATGCTATGCTGATGCTGTAGTGCTGTCTGCTGATTCTTGTCTTTATGCTGACTACTGTCATTAACTATTGTGATGTGAGTGGGATGATATGCTCCCACTGTACTGCTGCTGTCACAATCCTCTGCATGCTGACGAAAAAACATATATATTCACATCTCCAGATAGAAGGTCACCTGGGTGCCAGTGACCATCACATGGTATGGTTCAATTTGGCCAGTAGAACTAAATCATCCATTCCAAGGCAGAAATATGGGACTTCAGAGGAGATGACTTTGATAAGATGGCCAGCAGTGTTAAGCTAGCCCTGGCAAGCCGAAATACAGATGAGGGCTAAAGGCAAAGTGGGCAAGCATTAAGGATGCAATACTTGAAGCAAGCATCTCGCTGTGTTAGGGAGAAAGGCAAGAGCAAAGAAGGAGGAATCCACTTTGGTTCTCAAAACAGTAACAGAAAAGATCAGCGCCAAAGGTTGGCCTTCAGGAAATATAAGGGAATGCAGCGGACGAAGATAGGAAGCATACCAAACTTCCCTAAGGGAAGGAGGAAAGGCAGTAAGACAGGCAGAGGCCCAAACTGAGGAAACACTAGCATGAACAGTGAAAGAAGGGGACAAGACTTTCTGTAGATACATTAGTGAAAGGAGAAAGTCCAGAGGGGGTATTGCTAAGATCAAAGTGGATAAGGGAGAGTGTGTGGAGGAGGAACAAGGAAAAGCATCTATCCTAAATAGATAGTTTTGCTCAGTATTTACTGAGGAGAAGGTAGGGCAAGGCCCACAGCTTAGCACCATGGACACGGGAGAGAGGAGGTGCACAAGTCCTCTACAAAAAGAAAGGGTCGTACAAGAGCTCGCTAAACTCATGGTGGTCAGGGCAATGGACCTGATGGCATATATCCCAAGGTACTAAAGGAGCTAAGGGTGGAACTAGCAGAGCCATTAGCAGAACTGTTTAGTGAGTCTCTGAGCACCGGAGAGGACCCAGAAGACTGGAGAAGGGCTTCATGTGATCCCACTCCACAAGAGTGGCAGGAGGAGGTAGGAACTACAGACCAATCATTCTTACTCCCCAGTAGTGGGCAAGATTATGGAGGCACTCCTTATGAAAAGGACAGTGCAACATGTGGAATCCATAGGAGCACAGTATCCAAGACAACATGTGTTTACAACAGGAAGGTCCTGTCAAACTAATCTCATAGATTTCTTTGACTGGGTAACCAGAGTGGTGGACCAAGGGGATGCAGTTGATATCACCTACCTTGACTTCAGCAAAGCTTTCGATACTGTTCCACATAGAAGATTGATTAATAAGGTGGGTAGGCTCAGGGTAGGTCAGAGGTTGGTCAACTGGGTGGCAAACTGGTTGGTGGGCAGAAAACAGAGCGTGGTGGTAAATGGTATACAGTCAAAAGAGATGCAAGTCACAAGTGGGGCAGCTCAGGGATCAGTCCTGGGGCCAGTCCTTTTCATTATCTTCATCAGTGACATTGCAGATGGACTGGAGGGTACGGTTTGCCTGTTTGCAGATGACTCCAAGATCTGCAACAGAGTAGATGATCCAGATGGGGTGGGCAGAATGGAGGCGAGATCTGGAAAACTGGCAAAATGGTCAGAAGAGTGGCAATGGGGTTTAATGCAAAGAAGTGCAAGATCATGCACATAGGAAAGAAAGCCTGAAGCTACCTATAGGTTGGGAAGGGAGTTGCTGGCAATCACAGGGGAAGAAATAGACTTGGGCATCATTATCACAGATTACCTGAAATCATCCAAGCAGACCACTAAAGCAGTAGGTAAGGCTAGAAGGATGTTGGGGTGTATTAGTAGGGGTAACACAAGTCGTAAGAGGGAGGTAATAATCCCTCTTTACAAGACACTGGTTAGGCCCCATCTGGAGTACTGTGTACAGTACTGGAGACCGCACCTGCACAAGGACATTAACAAAATGGAGGCAGTCCAGAGAAGGGCAACCAAAATGGTACAATCCGGTTTTAGAGCACAGCACAGTACAATCTCTGCTCTAGCCAAGGTGACATATGACTGGCAGCTTGAATTAGACAAAAAAACTTTGCACAGTTTTCTTGGACCTAAGCAAGACGTTCCATACCGTTGATCACAGACTGCTTCTGTTGTCCCTCCAGAACATTGGTTTTGATATCCTATCCCTTAAATGGTTCTCCAACTACCTCTCAGGATGACTTCAACAAGTAAAGGCAGAAGGGGAAGTTTCTCCACCAAAACCCCTATTGAGGGGTGTACCACAAGGTTCCATTCTTGGTCCCTTGCTCTTCACCATTTATATTAACAACGTAGATGCCCCCATCAAAGAAGCACAAATACACCTATTCGCGGATGATACGGTACTCTATGCTAGTAGCCCCACACCTGAAGCGGCCTGTAAAGCCCTTCAAAATGAATTTAATCTGCTGCAACATCAGCTTATAAACCAGAAACTGCTCTTAAATGCAAAAAAAAACAAAGCAATGTTCCTCTGGCCCTTCAAAATGTAATAAATCCTGCAATTGCTGGGACACTCCCGCAGATCACTACCATTCCAGGTGAGCAGTTGGACTACGTACCAAAGTTCAAGTACCTGGGGGTCTGGTTAGACCATAGACTTACTTTCACAGATCACTTAGAAGAACTGGCAAAGAAACTTAGACAAAGACTTGGTCTGTTCTTTAGGATTAATAATCTCCTCACAAGAGACGCTAAACTGAAACTGGTTCAAACTACATTTCTTTCCCTATTGGATTATGCAGACTTTATATAGTCAGGACCTGCAAGTACCCTAGCCAAATTCAATACGCTTTATCACAGAGCTATAAGATTTATCACAGGTCTTCCATACTCAACCCACCACTGTGCATTTACGGCTGTGGGATGGTCATCCTTGCTTACAGACGGCCAAAAAATGCTGCGGTTTGGATATACAAAGCTATCTCAAATAAACTGCCCCAGTATATCTCTGTCTGTTTACCTTTGTGCACTCTGGGGAAGTATGCCCTGAGAAGCACCTCATATATCTACCTTTATGTTTACAAAGCAAAATCTCCCTCAACTGTGGAACAAGCTGCAAAAAATTTTGAAATTAACTCACCCCATCAGCCTAGTAGCTTTTAAATCTCTATACCTACATCATAATAAGGAGTCCTGTGCCTGTCTACCCTAAATAGTGACTCCTATAAGTCCAAGCACACTCTAATTACTACTGTTACAAGACTGATCACATCTATAATCGACTCTTCCCTCTCCCCTTTTTCTGCCCCCCATATCTGTCCCTTCCACATTCCTTTGACCCTGGTTCCAGCTCTAAATTCTCCATACCGTATCACTATATATCTTTTTATATTAGGTTTTATTTGTGTTCGGTGCACGTGATATCTTTATTTTTTTACTTGTATGAAAAATTGTGTCCTACCCAAAACTAGCTGTATCTTCTGTTCCAAACATATACTACTGTCAATGCTACCTGATGATACTTTGTATATACTGTATTATTGTATCTCACTTTATTTGTATTATTATTTTCTTGTGTGTTGCATCCCATGTATATTGTCCCTTGTTCCTTGTTAACAAACCCAGGTCCACCTCAAAAATTAGCTTGCTCAACGGTGATCGCCTGGTTAAATAAAGACTTTGATTGATTGCATCAGAAAGCATATGAGGACAGATTAACAGAGCTCAATATGTACACCCTAGAGCAAAGGAGGGAGAGAGGTGATATGATTGAAACATTCAAACATCTTAAGGGCATTAACAAGGTGAGAGTCTAACATTTTTCAATATAAGAAAAATAGCAGGACAAGAGAACACAGCATGAGATTAGAGGGAGACCAATTAAGGGGTAATGTGAGGAAGTTCTTTTTCACAGAAAGGGTGGTGGATGCATGGAACAGCCTACCTCAGGAAGTGGTGGATATGGATACAGTGCAGGGCTTCAAACAGGCATGGAATAGGCATAAGGGATCAGTACAGATGAGTATGAATAGATAGGCCATTGACAGAGTAAAGGCCTATGGCACATTCATAAGGTAGAAAAATGAGCAGACTGGATGGGCCTTACAGTCCTTATCTGCCATCAACGTCAGTGTTTCTATATTAGTATTTTCCTTATGATCTATCACACTAAATAACTGATACTAACATAAATCAATTGAGGTTTTCTGTATTTTTATACTTTCCATTTAAAATATGCCATTTTTTTACCTGGTCTACCAACTCAAGCACCGGGACTACAACTTTTGGACAAGCCACTTGTCCGTGGTCAAGTACCTAATTTTATAATTTGTCAAGCCCTGCTGTTCACTGTTGCACATATCTTTGTGTCACTGGCAAACAGGCTAATTTTACTCTTGACCTCTTCTGCAATGTCCCCGATAAAGATGTTGAATAAAACGGGGCCTAGCACCGAGCCCTGTGGTACCCCACTAATCACGGGTCTTGGCTTGGAGGTCTCCTCTCTTACAACTACCTACTGCTGTCTGTTCTGCAGCCAGCTCCCAACCCACCTCACCAGTTTCTCCCCTGCTCCTAGGTTCCTCAGCTTGCCCATAACCTTCCGTGTGGCACCGAGTCAAAGGCCTTGCTGAAGTCCACATACAGGACATCCACGGCATGGTCCCCATCAACTGTCCTTGTGGGCCCAATCAGAGAAGTCAGTTAAGTTAGTCTGACATGATTTTCCCAAGACAAACCTGTGCTGTCTTTTGTCCTGGAGTCCATTTCTATCCAGGAAGATTATCAACCTCTCTTTTAGAATGGTCTCCATTAGCTTCCCATTGATGGAAGTAAAGCTTATCAGTCTGTAATTGTCTGGTTTGTCCCTGGAACCACGTTTCTGGGTGGTTCCAGTTAGTGCCAAGAGTACTGTATTGTCACTCTTGCTGTGCATAACCTTGTTTTACAAGAGGTCCCCAGGGTCGAGCTAGAGGAACCAGCCCTGGTGGTAAGTGCAAACAGTGTAGGTAATTGCATGGTGAATAAGGGTCATTGTGAAAGTGATTATTGTATATTGTTCAGGCCACTAGAAGGGAAAGAGGGGGGTTACAGTGCACCGGAGGACTGTGCCCAGGTTAGCTTGACCAGTAACAACCCTGACCTCTGGGTGGAGGCCCCCCTTTTCAGTACCCAGGCCCCTTAACCTGCTACTAGCCACGCAGGCAGGGGTAGTAGCCCTTGGGATAGCGCCACCTAGGGGTTACAGTATTATGAGTCTTCTGCACAAAGGTGGCCTTAAAAATTCTCCTGCAAATTATCATCCAACCTCCCAGTTCTCGCAAAACTCCTTTAGGGATTAGTCATCAGACAGTTATCCAATTACTCCATGCATTGCTTTTTCTCCAACTTCCAATCTGGTTTTTGGACGGCCCGCTCTACATCCACCTCCCTTCTAAGACTCATAGACTTTATCCTATCCAATATGGACAGTGACCTGTCTACTGGTGTCATATAATTTGACCTGGCTAAAGCCTTTGATACCGTAGATCACATACTTCTAAATAAACTCTCTGCCTCTGGACTTGCTAGCTCTTCACTCTTTTCTCTTATTACCTTTTTGGCTGCTCCCAGTTTGTCAGTGATAGGCAATTCTGCATAGGGGCCAGTGCCCCTCTAAGGCTCTGTGTTGGGACCACTCCTTTTTGAACAATTTTGTAAATGACCTCCCTCGGACTGTTAAATCCTGCAATATCCATATGTTTGTGTGTTACTACACAGTTATCTCCAATGCCTTTAAATCAGATTTCAACCTACTCGCAGACTGGTTTGCAACAAATGGTAAATTGCTAAATTAATCTAAAACTGTTTCCATGATATGTGGCTCAAACAACCAAACCCAGTCATTAAAACCTCTGATGGTATTACTCTGAAATCTGTGACCGAATATAAATACTTTGGTATTTTATCGACCAATCCCAGGATTTTCCTCACATATCCAGCCACTGGTTTTAAAGTCAAACAGGAAACTTAGTGTCCTTTATTTGGGGCCGGGGGGGGGACTGCCTTTCTCTGGCTACGAGAAAGCACATTGTTGAACACATGGTTCTACCAGTTATTGACTTTGGTAATATGATCTATGATGTTCACCAGCTGCCAGCTATCGTAGCCTGGCACCCTGCTGAATGCCTTCTGTGGATTTATCCTTCACTTCCCTATCCATACCCACCACTGCTCACTATATGACTGCCTAACTTAGCCATTACTAAAGGAAAGCCCTGTACAGCACCTAGTACTTTCTGGGTTCAAATACTGGCTAAAAAACTTCCCAGTTATCTGAGCACACTGCTAACCACTGTTGCTCTTTCCAGCCACAACTTAGGCACCCACACTAATAACAGGTTCCTTATTCCCAGGCGCAAGCAGAAATCTGGGCAATTTGCCTTTAGCCATGGACTCCCGCAGGTTTGGAAGTGCCTTGCCTTGACTAACAGCCCATACACCAGCACAGCCTCAGCCAGACAGTTAATTAAACATAATACTGTATCAGCCAAACAGTTACTCAAACATAATATTGTATCTTACTGTGAGTGCACCTGACAGTACGCCATGCATTCTTGGTCATACCTTCTGCACTACAAAACACTAGCTATCTCTAAATTAAAAGACATATGTAGGTGCTACTAGGCTCCCAACGCCAAGTCAACTTCCTAGGTACCAACTGGCCCTCTACTTATTAAACTGAAATGTGTTGCATAATTTAGGGCAAGGTTAAAGCTGGAATGTACTGCATATATAGCATAAGGACTTCTTTGTGCATACCTCTTGTATTATATATATTTTTTCTTTGTTGTTCCACATTTTATATCTCCTGTCTATGTAATGCTGAACTGTATGTGTATGTGCCTCAGGACCTCCTTGTGAATGAGCTTGCTCAACGGAGCCTTTCCTGCAATAAACTTGAACTTGCACTACACTCTTCCCCCTCCCTGTTGTTTAATAGCCTTGTAAATATGATGTCCCTCTATATTTACTGCAAATATTAATTGTTGTTTTTTCTCTTTGATTGTGTGATTCCTCTGCCTATCACCCTTTTGTCACATCTGTAAACAAGATTATTTTGTATCTCTCTGTTACACAGAAACACAGAATTTGTCTGCAGAAAAGGAATGTTTGGCCCATGCAGTCTGCCTAAGAGTTCCCTGCCTATTCTGCCTGCGCAGACACTATATGGTCTCCGGTGTCCCGCCCACCTCCTTGTCTCTTTTCTAATATACCCCTGTGTTCTAGCCTCCACCACTTCCACTAGAAGTCTATTCCAGATGTCTACCACCCTTAGTTTCCTCACATCTCTCTTAAGCCCCCCCCAACTTTATTGTATGCCCCCTAGTCCTAGTGCTCCTTCTTATCTGAGACTCTCCACCTTCACCCTGTTCACCTCTGTGAGGCACTTGTAGGTCTCAATCATGTTATCTCTCTCTCTCTCTCTTCTTCCAGGGTATACATGTTGAGATTCCCCAGTCTCTCTCGTAGGGCTTCTCTTGCAAACCCTTCCCCATTTTAGCTGTCCTCCTCTGGACTGCCTCCATCCTATCTGTGTCCTTCCTTAGGTCCGGTCTCCAAAGCTGGACACAATGCTCCAGGTGAGGTCTCACCAGTTAGCAATACAATGGCACCACCACCTTTCTTCTCCTGCTGGAGGGTACCCCTCCCTATGCATCCCAGCATCCCACTAACCCTGCCCAATGCCTTGTCATGCTGCCCTGCTTCTGATATGATAACCCAAGATCCATCTTCTGTCATGTGATGGTCAGTACTTCACCCCCATCTTATAGTTTGCGCCAGGGTTCCCATGCCCCAGGTGCATGGTTCTGTACATGTTAACCTGGAGAAACAGTTTTAGTACATAAATAAATATTCAGACGTAGCCATTTGTACCACACAAAAACACAGCGCTGTGTGCAAAACAGCATGCAGCCATTACAGAGGCATAGTTATAAAGGCAGAATGCCCTGTCTGTTATGTGCTACCTGTATGAATATCGGGCTAAAGAACTGCTGCTTAAAGTGCACATGTGCAGTGCACAGAGCCCCCACTCCCTCCTTTGCTGGCAGCAGACATCAAAGAACTAAGAGGCATTGCACACCCCAAACAGGTTAGTGCCTTTACTCCTGGGTGCCATATTCAGAAGCCTGCATGCTAATAACCACATATGGCATGCAAGGTGCATGTCATTATGGGGCCAATAGCAGCTCTACACAATATCTCTGTGCATTTGTATGTGTGGAAGCATTATGCAAAGCCTCAGCCATTGCCCCCACCCTCACCCAAGCAATGTTCACCAACATATAAATCCCTGGCAATCTAGTGGTACCAGCTACCACCCCATCCCACTATAAAATGTTAAACATACACTGGCAGTTTAGTGTTAGCCTTTCCTGCCACAATTCACACTGCAAAATGGTAAACGGATTCTGGTTGTCAAGGGGTTCTCCCCGCTTACCCCAATCTCACTGTAAAATGTCAAACTTACCTTGGCAGCCTAGTAGCAACCCATCCAGACCCAATTACTTTGTAAAATGATAAACATACGAGACAATCTAGCGGTACCACCCTCCTACCCTAAACCCACCTTGAAATGATTAGCTGACCTTATTAACCTAGTGGTATCCCACCCTGATCCCATTGTAAAATGTTATGTTAAATGGCTCAGATACACTGGAGACACACCTGGAGGAATATTGGCCTATACTGGGGTGATGGCCTGTATCCAGCCAGGAGGGAAACTGCAGTCCTCAGTAGATGGTTTAAAGGTTATATTGATTAATATTTAAACTAGTCAGAGGGGCCAGTGGAAGGATTCAGGCAGGCATAAACTCCCCCCTCCTCCAAGACTGAAGTACAGAGTAGAGACGACCTGAGGGGAGATGAATCCCCCCAGGTGCAAATTAATAAAAGAAACAGGGTGGTTGAAATGAAGGAGGATGAGAACAAGAGCGTTAAAAAGAGAGGGGATATGAAGGAGGAAGGACAAAAAGGGAAAAAAAGGGGGTTATTTTATTTTTATTTAGTTATTTATAAGCACATCGGAATTTCAACCCTTTGAGTCATAGACTCATTTCCAAAGGCTCCAAGTCATGATACAAAGAGAAAAATATAGATAGTAATGAAAACTGAAGGAACGGGTAATACATATGATGGAGAACATTGAATACAATTGGCAGGGTGATTGTGTCATCCAGCAGATGACCTTCAGTCCAATACAAATAGTTGCTAGGCAGTTGTTAACATGCCCATCAGCAGAATGAGCTGTAGTCCTATACAATCAGTAGCTAGGCAGTTGCTAACATACAAACACAGTAACTTCTTATGAGGTACAAAGTGTGCTGTCTCAGGAGAGACATTGTCAAGGCTGGCTAGGCTCCAGCCCTGAAGAGAGGTACCTAGAGTCCTAGGGTGGTTTTGGAAGAGGACACTCACAGTTGCAGGTGTACAGAATTTGATCCTTGAGTGCGACCTTGAAAGGCCCTATTTTGGTGAGAGAGGTGATGGCGGGGGGGGGGAGCATTGTACCAGGAAGGTGCTCTGAAGGGGAAGGATCTTTGTGCTAGTGCAGTCCTGACCCTAGGATCTGCAACATAGACTTGGAGGCACTGCGAGTGGCAACAGTAGGGGTGGCAGGCAGAAGAAACGTGGAGACCCTGGTGGGGGGACATACCCAGTTGTATTTTTTTGGCAAGGAGGCAGGACTGATACTGAAGTCTCTCATCGAGTGTGAGTAGGTTGGTTAAGGAACAAAGAGTGCAGGTATGTGTCTGTTTATCAGCTCTGAACAGGAGCTGGCATGCCTTGTTAATGGAAATTAGCATTTTGTTTACAGTGGTGGCGTCGGCTGCTGCATATACTGTGAGTCCGTAGTGCACTAGGGACAGTACAGAGGAGGTGACTGCCAGACAGAGGGCTTCGGGTGGCAGGCAGTCCTTATGTCTGTATAACAACCGCGTGCATTGGTGGCTGAGGTGAGCATATTGATGTGAGAGTGAAATGAAAGGGTAGAGTCAAAAGTGATGCCCATGTATTTGTAGGTGAGAAATTGTTCCAGCAGATGGAGCGAGCTGAGAGGAGGGAGTCCTTGGCTTTGCTTTGGCGATGGGCAAAAAGCATGGATTTGTATTTTAAATATGTACGATAAGTCGGCGGTCTATGAACCAGTTCTCAATTTAACTGAACGAGTGCTGGAGGGAGGACTGGGGTGCAGAGGGGTCAGAGTGGGAGACGAAGAGGACCACATTGTCCATAGTAAGAAGAACCCTGCCTGAACAGAAGCTGGGCATGGCGTTTAGATAAAGACTAAAGAGCAACGGGCCCAGGATGGAGCCCTGGGGGGCACCAGAATGTACAGGCTGGGTACAGGAGAGGGTGGTGTGAATTTTCACACATTGGGACCTTGAGGAAAGGTAGCTAGAGAACCAGGAGAGGGGTCCATGAGAGAAGCCGAGTTGGTAGAGTGTGTTCAGTAAGAGTGGGTCTGAGTCCGTATCCAAGGCCTTGGAGAGGTCGATAAAAATGGCACCGGCGAGGTGGCCCTTGTCTAGGACAGAGTGGAGGAAGTTAGAGAATTCCGTGAGGGCAGTGATCATGTTATGGGCAGATTGGAAGCCATGCTGTTCCCTGCATAGCAGGTCATGGGTGTCAAGGTACTCTGTGAGTTGATCAGCCAGTATTTTTTCGAGAGCTTTGGAGAGCGGAGGGAGAATGGAGATTGGTCGATAATTGTTGGAGGAGGAGCTATCCCCACCTTTCAGTATGGGGTAATGACTGCCGTTTTCCAGGCAGTTAGGAACTGTCCAAGACACAGACAGCAGTTGAGTAAGCCTGTGAGCGGGGCAAGGACAGAGTCAAGGACCAGTCGAAGGAGTCTAGTATCAAGGGGATCATTGCAGGGGCTAGTACCACTGAGTGCTTTGGTTAAGTAAGGTTTGGCTTCTTGCAGACTAATGACTTGTAAGTGGAATGGAGGGCGGTGGAGATTAGGCATTGGACAGGGTGGAGCTCGGTCGAAAAAGTTGTCGGGGAGGACTGCATTGAGATCAGAAAAGGCAGTGTTGAGGCAGTCAGCAATGATTTTTGGGTCTGTGGAGGTGGTGCCGTTAATGTCGAGTTGGGACGGGAGTTAGCAAACAGAGTGGTAACAAAACCTGGAAGGTCATGTGTGCAAATGCTAGAAGACTAGGAAATAAAATTCTGGACCTAGAGGCCATCATAACAGAGGCTGACCTGGATACTGTGGTCATTACCAAGTCATGGTGCACCGAAAACCATGACTGGAACATGGCCATACCAGGCTATATTCTGTTCAGAATAAAAGTGACAGAGATTCAGGGAATGTGGGAGGGGTGGTGGAGGTAATGTGGATCACCCTGAAGATGGGGAACAGAGCCATTATTCACACTGGCATGTTCTACAGTCCTCCAGCACAGAAGGAGGATTTAGATAAGGTAGAGGTGAAGCCACTGGTAGGATCGCAGAAAAGGGGATGTGCTTATGGTGGGGTACTTCAGTCTGCCGGATGTAGATTGGAACCTCCCAGCTGTGGCTTCAGCTAGAAGCAGGGACATCCTGGCCTCCCTGCAGGAGGTGTTCCTCAGGTAACTAGTCAATCAGCTCACTCATAATGGGGCAATACTGGACCTTGTACCCACTAACAGGGACAATGTTGCAGAGAACAAGGTGGGAGGCCACCAGGGAATAGTGATCACCCTACAGTACGGTTCAACATGTGGATTGCTGCTGAATTGAACCACACAAGGGCGAGGGGTCCTGGACTTCAGGAGGGCAGATTTTAAAAAGACAGGCTAATGCCTTAGGAATGACCAGGCAGTGGGGATGACCGGGGTGAGGTGGAGGAACAGTGGACAAAACTAAGATGGCACAGTGAAGGCAATTAACTACTGCATCAACCAAGTGAGCAAAAGCAAGAGGAAAAGAGATTGCTGTGTTCTCGAAAGGAGTGGCTGAAAAGTTAAAGGGTAGCTTTCAGAAAGTTTAAGGTGGTGCAGAGGGAGGAGGATAGGGAGAAGTATCAGGGGAAACAGAAGGAAGCAGGGAAAGCAGAAAAGAGTGCAAAGGCACAAACCGAGGAGAGAATAGCCCAAGAGGTAATGAAAGGGGACAAGTCATTTGTTAGGTATGTAAGGGAAAAAAAGAAGACCAGGTAAGGGATTGAAAGGTAAAAAAGGGGTGGGGGAGGCTGTGCAAAGGGGGACCAGGAAAAGCTGACATCCTGAGCAAATACTTTAATTCAGTGTTCACAGAGGAAGGAGACAGGAAGGGGCCATAAAAAAGTAACAGAAACTGTGGAGGGATGAGTTGGACACTGGTCTTTTTCTGGAGGAGAAAATCCTGAAGGGATTCACAAATCTTAAAGTGGACAAAGTGATGGAGCCAGATGGGGTGCATCCAAGGGTACTGAGGGAACTCAAGGAGGTACTGGCTGCATCTCTGGCAGTCCTACTATAGTGCTGCCAGAGCCATGCTAGCAGGGAGCCAGAATGTCAGTAAAAGGTTACATTCCTGCCTGTTTTTTTGTCAAGGGGTACCTAATGAAAGAATGGGGAAAGGGGCTCCAGACCACAAGCTCAATCCTGAACATTGCCACTCAACTAAATTGGAAACCTCCTTGATGGAAACAAAAATTGAATGCATCCTACCTTTGGACATCTTCCTCATCTGCAGAGTGCCTCTGAACCCCCCGGATGCCAACTTTTCACTACCTTGTTGGCCCAGATACCCCAGAATCCAATCACATGTGGTCCTTGGAGGAGATCTCAACCCGGCCCTTTCCCCCAAACTAGACAGAACCAGACCAGGCACCAGAAAAGAGCAGAACAAGAATTAGGCTCTCAGTGGAGCGGGGCTGTACAATATCTGGTGGAGCCTGAACCCTGGGGAAAGGAACTACATGCACTACTCTGCCTCTCATGAATCTTACTGTAGAATAGATATTGTTTTGGTCTCCCAGAGGCTCATAGCACAAGCTTGGAATGTAACCCTGGGAAACATAATAATATCAGACCATGCCCGTTATTTTAACACTGTCATGGGACAAATCCCCTGGCCCCAGTAATAAATGGAGGCTCAATACCTCCTTTCTACAAAAGGAAGATTTCCTGGAGTGGGTTTGAGGGGAAATTGCAGAATACTATACCTATAATGACACCCCAGATATATCAAACGGAGTCCAATTGGATGCTTTCAAGGCGGACCTGAGAGATAGGCTAATAGCATATGTCTCTAGGAAATGCAGAGAAAGAAATAGGGCCATACGAGAGAGGAAGGGGACCTTAAAGGGTTTGGAACAAGAAGCAGTGCAAAAACCTGATATGGAGGTAGAACTAAGGCCACAGATAAACCAACTAAGGGGAGAGATTGAGGGTGTTCTACATCACCAAGTGGAATACAGTCTGTACAGACTCCACCAGACCTACTGGAAAGCAGGGGAGCAACCTGGGAGACTACTGGCTCACCAGGTCCATAACATGGACACATTCTGGTATATGCCCCTCATCCAAGTCTCTGCCACTGTTACATCCCCCTAGGATATTAACCAAGCATTCCTGGCCTATTATCAAACCCTCTGTTCATCAGAAGCTAGCCCAACCCAAGAGCAGTTAGACACATTTTATGAGTTGATCAACCTCCCCCAGGTGAGGCAGAATTGTGTGGGGCTTTGACTGTACCCTTCTCAGAACAGGAAGTGCTGGAGGCCCTCATTTCAATGTCATGGAGTAAGTCCCCTTGCTCAGATGGATTCCCCTGATTTCTACTTTTCATTTCGTACCCTCTTGGCTCCAAGACTTGCCTCAGTCTTCAATGAGGCGGTAAAACTCAAGCACCTCCCACACTCATTTCATGAGGCATTGATTACACTTCTGACAAAAAAAAAATGGAAGGATAGTAGACAGTTTTCTCAGTTTTGTCCCATATCCCTCCTCAGCACTGACATGAAACTGTTTGCTAAACTCTGGGCGATGAGAATGGGACAGGTGATGGGGAGGATCATTCACCCGGACCAAGTGAGGTTTGTCCTGGGAAGGCTGGGATCTGACAACACTAGGCACATATTAGACATGTTATGAGAAGCAAGACAAATGCCAGAACCCATGGACACCCTGTCCTTAGATGCAGAGAAAGCATTTGACAGGGTGGAGTGGACATACCTTTTTGATGCCATGGGCAGATTTGGCTTTCCTAGACAGTTCATTGATATGATCCGCCTTTTGTACCAGTGCCCAGGGCATGAATCCTGACCAATTCCACTATCTCCACACCCTTCAACCTCTAAGGGGGCACCCGACAGGGGTGCCCCCTGTCCCCCTTCCTTTTCTTGCTGGCAGTGGAACCTTTGGCCCAGAGAATCAGGGACACTTCAGACTTCCCAGGTATTCAAACAGGAAATGTGCAACACAAGCTAGCACTATTTGCAGATGATATCACCCTATTTCTAACCAACATACCAGGGTCCCTCAGTTCCTCCAAACCCTTATAACGGAATATGCAGGCATAACGGGGTACAAAATGAATGCTACTAAGTCCCACATCCTCCCTTTAAATGGGAATTGCACCAAGAGCTTGATACAAGTATGTCCTTACCAGTGGTCCCCAGAAGGAGTAGTTTGCCTGGGAGTGAAAATCCTCCCTACAATAAAGAAGACAGTGGCAGCAAATGTCCAACTTATGCTAGATGAACTAGACGAGGACATACGAAATGGAGCACATGCATCCTGTCCCTGTGGGGAAGGATAAATATGCTGAAAATGATAACCTTCTCGAGAATACAGTATATCCTAGCCAATCTCCCAATTGTACTCCCAAGCTCCTTCTTTCAAACCCTAAACTCCAAAGTCTCCAAATTTATTTGGGCAGGCACCAAACCAAAAATCAGTCTACCCAAACTGCAAAACCACTGGAAAAATGGAGGCTATAGCCTCCCTGACATGCGTCTATTCCACGCATGCATGGTCCTCCACTAGAATATCATGTGCTGCAACCCTGCCCTTGCTTCCCTGCTCCCTTCCTGGGCCAACCTCGAAATACACCAAGCTCAGTGTCTGAACCCTGGTGCCCTAGTGCTCCAGGACTGGCCAACTATCAAACAAACCTCACCCTGTACTAGACACTCCAAGCAGGAATGGAAGAAATTCCTTAAGACAGTGGGATGGTCCACCAAATACTCTGGGTCTCACCCTATATGGGATAACCCCACTCTACAAATAGACAACCAACCAATCCACTGGGCAACCTGGAGGAAGATTGGTGTCCTGAACCTGGTGGATCTATATGACCCCATAAAGGAAGGTGCTGATCTCCTTTGAGACACAGAGAGCCAGGAGTGCCATAGCCAAAGTGAGGAAAATCTATTTTTGGCAATACCTCTAACTTAGAGATCGCCTCCGGACATTCCTAACCTCTACACATATACTGCCTGAAATGCTTTTGTACACCTGGGTTAGTGGGCTTACTTCACTACAACACCTGAAAATGTAAACTGCTGAAAATGTGTGAGTCCCATAAGCCCACATCCACACACTCAGCACTAAGGGCCAAATGGGAAAATGAACTAGGGATATGTATCCCCAGGATGAGAAAGGATTGGACTGGTATGTATAAATCCAACAGAGAACAGCAAGCCAAAGCACTTCAGTTTAAAATCATACACAAGGTGCATCAGGCCCCTCTAGCCTTGTATAGGAGGGGACTACAGGGACACAGCAACTGCTGGTGCTGTCTCTCGCCACAAGCATCACTCACACACATATTGTGGATATGTCCTACACTTGACCAGTACTGGGACCAGGTTTGGGCCTTCTGTTCAACTGTAATCCCAATCCCACCAGTCAAGGACCCAGTGCTGGGCATCCTGAGACTCCCCCTGCTGCAGCATCACCACTCCATCAGTGCAAACCACCTGCTCTGGCTCAACGGAGCCCTGGCAGCTGTCAAGCAGATTATCCTCAGGCATTGGAGAGACCCCTGCACCCCAACATACAAGGAATGGGAAACCTTACGGGCCCTAGCAGCTAGATATGAACAGACAGCACATGCTGCTGCATGTAAATTTGAGACTTATGACCAGATCTGGGGTCCCTGTCTGAAAATCAGAAAACTCCTTCACCCTCCCCTTTTCCCACATAGATGGAAAGTGGCATAATATACTTGGGATTCACCTGTCTAATGCTTTCTATACAGAAGCACTCTGGATAATGTTACCATCACTGACCACCAATGGTTCCCAGACCTTTCTCAAACTATTTCTGGTGCCCCGTCGATCCTCTCCCACACCCAAGGGGGGGATGACAATGTACCCAACCCCCCCAAATCTGTCCCAGATCTGTCACAGGAATTGAACTGCTTCCCTCATGCGAGATACAGGCTATGCAGTCCCTCTGAACAAAACAAGCCAGGGGACATGAATCACTTAGCTTACTTTAACCACAAGAGAACAGATTAAGTAAGCAATTAAATACTCAGGCATGAACTGACACGCATCTGGTTAAATAAGGGAAAAGGTTGACACAACATGCCCATTGTCTCACCTTGGCCAGTAACACTAATATCACTCGATCCTTGTCAAATATATTTACAAATGTTATCTTGTTGGGCTGACCCCAAATGAAATGAACACCTGACTAGAATTTCTACAACTCTTTTGAAATTGTAGCTTAGGTACACAATACCATGTTCCGGATGGACACCAAAAGCTAGCACCCAATAAATAAGGCTCTACTGTATATGTTATTATATATACATATCAGAGGCAAAAAACTCTGTTTAATGCATCAGTTAATGCATCAGTCAGGGTTGTTCCACAGCGACAAAAGCAGGAAATTGATGTTAGGTTGAAATCCCTTGCACCCTCCAGCCACCTCAACTGGAATCGACGACGCGAAGTACTCAGCCCTAACTCTCACCCCATCACATGTGAAAGAAGCTGAGGAATAGGAGAATGGGGTGAGAGTTAGGACCGATGATTCCCAACGCCGCACTCGATTCCAGTTGGGGGGGCTGAAGGGGTGCAAAGGTGGTTTCAACCCTAACATCGAATTTCCTTGCTTTTGTCGCTGTGGAACAACCCTAACTGATGCATTAAACGGATTTTTTGCCTCTAATTTCCCTTCTTTTTGAGAATGATAATGAGAAATACTGAATATAATGCGGGCCCCGCACTCCCGCAACGTGATGTCTTGTCACATAGTAACATTGTGCCCGCAAACGCAAATCGTAATGCGCATGGTGATGCAAAGCAAAATAGAAAGAGAAACAGTACTGTAGGCAGAAATGTTAAAAACAATGCAAACGCAACCACAAATGAAAACGCAAAGGGTAACGCACACGGTGGCGTAAACGTGAACGGTAAGTGAAATGGGTACCGAACCGCAAGCGGAAACAGTAATGTAAGGGCACAGGCTGGTTTTCCCCAAAAGCTGTATAGAGAAAGACAGTGAGTACAACGAATGTATGCAAAATAATGACTCTCGGAACAGAAAAATGAGGACTTGGAATAGTAAATTGCTTGTATCTCAGGAACCGTTCGACGTAGAAAAAAAATTTAAAAGTCATATGAATTATCACTTTCCTGGCTAGTTTTGTACAAGGGGTAAGTGTTTTTTCAACGAAAAGTCCATATCTCGCACCGTTTCCAAGATACGGGCCCTGAAAGACGAGGCGGATGCCGTAATGTTATCCTATGGGGAAAAAACAGAAGTTTGGAGTGCCATAACTTTGCCTCCCTGAAATATTTTTTCACCAAACCACTCAAAGGCACATCTGTGGGATGTTGGCTGTGAACACTGCAAATTTCAGTCCAAAAGACCAAACCGTTATTTTGCAGCAGGGCGCCAAACGATTGCTGCAATGCATTGTACGCCGTAATGTTATCCTATGGGAAAAAGTGTCAACTTTGGAGTACTGTAACTTTGCTGCCATGTACTATTTTTTCAACAAAAACGCTGAAAGGCACATCTGTGAGATGTTGGCTGCGTTCCCTCCAAATTTCAGCCCAAAACTCCAAACCGTTCTTTTGCAGCGGGGTGCCAAAGAATTGCTGTCATTTTCCCACAGCCTAGAAAAGTACTGCCTCAATTTGTGAAAGCTTTCGCAAAAATTTGCGACACTTTCATGAGTGCGACACTACTTTGCGTAAGTACTTTTTCCAGAAATCTGAAAAACATATATCTGGGGTGTTTTACCCCAAAATAAAGACATGACTAGCATCCTCAGGGTCCGACTAGGTGAATACAAAAGAATTAGGTTGCTAGAGAGTCCCAAATTTAAGTGCCAAGCATTTTTCTGATCACCAACTGAAAACAAAATGGCGGATTTGCGACAGTAAAAGGGCCATTTGCGAAAGTAAAAACTGCATTTGCGACACTGTCGAACTTTTTGTTAACTTTTCCCATTGACTTATAATGGGAACTTGTTTTTTGAATAACTTTTGAACCGCTTAGTATTTTTTCATGAAATCTTCAAAAGGCACACTGGGGATCCTGGCTGCATGTTCCTTGAAGATTTTGGACCAGTCGCGCAAACCGTGCGACCTGTAGGCTCGACCGTAGAATTCCAAAAAAAGCGTAAACACACACGCAGATCGCGCTTAATAACTCTGCAACTGTATATCTGACCAGAATGAAACTTGGCAGATCCCAAGGTGTATGGGTCTTGATTCTGTATTCCAAATTTCAGGCAAATACGTTGAACAGTTGCAAAGTTATTAATGTGCAAAATTTTGGGTTTAACATGTAAATGGCTCCTCTACTATAATATATATATATATATATATATATATATATATATATAAGCAAATGTAGTAGGATGAAGGGAAAGAGATATGCCCCATAGGCAATATTGCCACACCTGACTGTGGGACAACCTCCCTCTGCACCTAGTTTAGTGGCAGATGGAGGCACTGCCACTAGAAATAGATATAGAGCTATACATTTAGAGTATAATCTATTGATGCTGTACCTATGCAGTATTACCTGTTGGACCTTAACAAATGTATGCATAACCAGGATGTGATGTATGCTTGTTGCAAAATTTTACTAAAAATCTTTATGGAAAAAAAAAAATCTCTTTGTTTCTTAGCCTTTTTTGTACCGCTGTCCAGCTAGTATTGCCTCCAAATACCTCTTTTGCTCCTCTCTCTCTGGCTCTCATGACTCCCACACAATGGCAACTTTACTCTAGCTCTCCTTCAACACATCTGATAGTTGACCAATCAGAATCATCCAAGCCAGGCACATGCTCATCCCTCCACCACAGAGGTGCCAGAGAGATAGCAAACAGGCCTAGGCACTACCATTAGGCCTCACCAATAACGAAATTGCGACACACTTTTTCCAGGCCTAGGTCAGCAGATACTGCCGACCCTCTGGGTCCAAACTTGGGGGGGGGGCTTCACCTCACTGGGGCACAGAAATATCCCAGACAAGCCCCTACATCTGTAAGCCCCCATTCCCCTGTCTAGGGGTACCTAGTGGAAGAATGGGGAAAGGGGCTCCAGACCACAAGCACCTTCCTGAACATTGCCATGCAGCTAAATTGCAAACCTCCTTGATGAAAACAAAAACTGAAGGCACCCTACCTTTAGATGTCTTCCTAACCTGCAGAGCACCTCCAAAACTGCTGGATGCCAGCTTTCACCCACCAGCAGGAGCACCAAACAAAGGAGCTGCTAGTCTTACCTTCTCACTGCTCCAGGACTCAGGACTGAGGTGGAATTACTCTACAGTCCATCCATATGACTATCGGAAATTGATTTGCCCCCAAATAAATAGACAAATAAAAACAGTTAATTCAGTTGAGATGCTGTGGCAATCACCAAACGGACACCAATTCAAACAAACCAAGAAAATTTATTTCCTGGGCACCACAATGATTATAGGGCCCAATAGCTAAACTTCTCGAACCTCAGAAACACAGCTCCATGGGGCTAACAAATTTAAATACCAAGAGAAAGAGCACTGGCAGCCTTAGGCATGAATTTTCCACAATCAGCGAATAGCAGATTATCACAGCTCTCAAGACTAGCTGATAGAGCTTGCACTTTACCTAAGTACCCAGTTTCTTCCACAGAAACCCATTTGTTTACCTTGCACCATTTCCATCTTCATTCCTTTCCTTATTTCCTCAGCAGGGGAGTGATTTACTCCTCTAGTGCCACCAGGGAGAATAGTCCCTGGGGCCCTGAGCAGCCTAACCTCCACGGCTGCTCCCAATGTAGTGACCATTCCTACATTTCCCTCCTGAAGCTGTTACTGGTGCCCACCAATAGCCAAAACTCCCAACTCAAGTGCTCCACCAGAGCCGAGTGGCTCAAATATTTTTATTTATTTATTTATTTTTATTTATTTGATCATTCAGAAACAACCTTTGAGCAAGAGCTCTTTTACAAAGATTCTCACCATGAAACACAAAGTACAATAGTATAGTTCATACAGCAGTTGTGAGGTTCCGCTCCTCTCCCTTAAGGGCATCCCTCACGTCGTCTCCTTTTTCTCCATCCAAACCTATCCTCCAGCCTCTCCCCCCCAGCTCTATGTTTACTGTGTCATCCCTACCTCTCCCTCCCACTGTCTACCTCCCTTATCCTCACCGATATTTATGACTGTCTTCATTTTATTTAAATTTGTTGTAAATATGGTTATTTCTGTGCTTGTATTTTTCTTTTGCTGTATATGTTGTGATACTCTGTAGCCTGGACAACTGTGAAAATGGGCGTGTTGCTCACACTCTCTCCAGTATAAAATAAACTTGATTGATTGAATCACACCAGATACTACAGACTTAATTACAGCAAACAGCTTCACTAGGCAGCAATCAAAAATTGAAAGCAGATTTTAGCATCTATGTTCCATGTAAACAAGCTTGTCAAAGGGGATCCAGTAAGTATTGGGGAGCAGCCTCGAACAGAAGGCCTTGCCATTAGAAAAAGTAAGTGGGGTGGGAAACAAGAGAAAACAGCGAGTGATTGAGAAAGGCAGAGGCCCCAGCACTAGTGAGCATGAGATTCAAGGAGTCGACTACCAAGAAGTGAGTTGGAGAGGGGCAGGGCTGGGAGAGAAGGGAACCGGGATGAGGGGGGGGTCAGAGAGCAATGGTATTATGGAGGTCACCATGGGGTAGGGATGAGAAGGAGCACTTTTACGGCGTGGCTTGGTACAGAGAAGAAAAGGGTTTAGGGAGGAGTCTGAGTGATGATACAGAGTAGTTCACACATAAAGCAGCAGCAGAGGGAGCACCTAGATGGGATGGCTTGGTACAGGGAGTTTGTGGGATAAGGGAGGAGTCCAAGTAAGGAAACAGAGTAGTTCACATAGAAAAGGGTCTTAAGAGCAACAGAGGGAAGACGTCAGGTGCCCATCAGACCGTCACACGCACTCCCACTGACGAGATACTATTTCAGTTCAGACTTAAAGGCCCGGAGACTTGCAGTATTGTGTGAAACTGCTGTGACCTCACTGAATGAAAGGGGGGCCACGTAGGAGAATGATCGTTGTCCAAGAGCTGTTCTTCTAAATGGAACAGAGAGCAGGCTCTGCGCTCTACCTCTGGTATCATACTTAGTACTGGCTGCTGAAAAAATATCAGTGATGCAGGGAGGAGTTTTGCCAAGCAGAGCCTTGTTTCCAAGAAGACAAGATTGGAACTTAATTTTGTTCCCAAGAGATAGCCAGTTTGTTTGTTCATACAGTGCACAGGTGCATGTATAATGGTCAGCAGCAAGGGTAAGCCTACATGCCGTGATAAGGGTAATGGCCACCCACTTCAGTGCAAATCAAACAGTGCAGTGGCTCCCACCTCTGCTTGTACCAGTTTCCATTGGAACCATGGCCGTTTTTGGCCTAAAAACCCACCCCAGACAGAGGCATGGTGGGTCCTGGGGCCTGCCCCAGACACAGGCACAACAGGCCCCATCGAGTCCCAGGCTGCGTTCCTCCCTTCTAGCCTTCCACCCAGGCCAATGTGCCACCTGGGAAAAAAGAGCACGCCAGTGCTATCACCAACTGATGGCCCCTGTTGCAGCCCTGCCACCACTGCAACAGCCCCACTGGCCCAGTGTACCATACCTTAAAAGAGTCCAGGGCCCCCAACTTCTGCTGGCTTTCCTGGCTTCCTCCATTTCATCTGGTCTTCTCCCTCCTACTGAGGGGCAATTGAATACTCCTGAAACCCCAATGACCACTACTGCCCGAACTAGCTCCCTCCCATGGAGCCCCAAGTGAACCAGCCACTGCCGCTGTAAGCTGACCTGCCTAATGCTGGGGGGAGGGGAGCCTACAGGGACTGCCCTGCTTCCAACAGCTCACTCTACCTCTCTCCCCATCTCACACACTAACCTCACCTTATATACTCCCCAAGATGCTGCCCCTAATGTCAAGTACCAAAAATTTTCCAAAGGTGCCAAAAGCTCCTCACCAGCCAAAGGATGGGAGTTTCACAGAGTTGTAAGTTTCATGGGGCTATACATATCTATATTTTTTTTTCTTCTTCCTTCTCTGTTCTTGCAAGTTGTTTGGAGTAGCACTCTGTTCCCATGACTGAAAGAGGCATAGTAACACTCATCACACTCTCTCTCTCTCCCTTCTTACCTGTAACCCTTATGTGCCAGAATGTTTTCTTTTTAACCCCCTTTATTTGAAATTCGACAAATGTTCATCAGCAGTTCTGCTAATTCCTAAACAAATGCATAGCAACTTGTGTCAGGATGCTGGCATAAAGAGAACAAATGGCTATTTTTGTTTGTTTTTTGTTTAACTTTTGTTATTGACGCCGGCCTGCTGGCGCAGCAGTTGGATTTCTGCATGTGACGCCGGCAACCCGGGTTCGGGAATGGATTCAGGTCATCGGAGGGCCAGCCGGGGAGAAGGATGGAGCTTCCTTGGATGGCTCTCCTTCTCCAGGGGAAGGGAGGGGGAGAATGTTCGGTGTCTAGCGACACCCAGCGGAGGCTGTGGTAGCCACCAGTAACACCGATGTCTGGACCTTCAGGGGTAGGGCAGATGCTGGTCGTCATTGCATGTCCCCACCCCTAACGCACAAAAGGGAAGAAAATAACTGGTTTCGATCCATCTCCTTGATGCCCTCCCCCTGGGGTCTCCACTAGCCTCCAATGTCAGCTCCCCAACTAGATATTAGTTGTGCGGCGACCTCGGGGAAGTCGCCACACCCCCGCCCTCTGGGGGGTAAGCCAGGGGTGACTGGGGAGCGCTGTCAATGATCGAAGGTGGAGGCACAGGGGGGCCGTGATTAGGGCAGAGTAATGATGGAGCCAACCCAGAAAAGTATAGTAAATAAAACAAAAAAAAACTTTTGTTATCGACCTCATGCTTACCTGCTGTCTCTGGTGTGCCTCTCCATTTCCTTGTCCCATTTCTAAGGACTGGCCGGCCACACCTCCTAGAGATATGGGATGGGGGAAACTCCTAGTAGAAGGTGGGGTTAAGCTTTAAAAAAAATTAAAATTGTAAATATACTTATCTGAATTATATGTACCTATTGTATATATTTGTGTTATCGATCTAAAATTAACTTGTAAATAGTTTTAATGCTCTGAATTTAAAATATTTTTATTTAGTTCTGTCAATCAAATCATGTCATGATTGACAAACTTTAAGCCAATTATGTAACACCTGGATGTATACAAAGCTGTTATCTCCTGAGTCTCATTAGTTTGTTTGTGGCAGAGCTGCAGCCAAGGCAGAGCTTGAATTCTGGTTTTGCTTTGTGTTGTTTTATTTTTTGTTTGTTTGTTTTTTGGCTTAACTCATTGTCTCCACAGGAGCTTTCTGAAGTTGCAGCACTTGTCTCCTGTATACTGTTAACAGTTAATCCTGGGCCTTTCTAAGCAAAATCAAGCCATAATTGGCATGCCGCAAACAAATGCTAATAGCACAAAAAACGTAAGTGCCAGACACAAAGTATGAGTGGCAAAATTGTTCAGCATAAAATTACCTTTCCAATGGTGGTATGCAAAGAATAGCAAGTAATTTAGTTTTATTTCTGTGCTGGTCAAAACAGCAAAACAAAATATTTTTTCCACTAAAAAATGCACCATAAACCTTTTTTGTTGGGGAATATGTACCATATCAACACCAAATTAAGCATCCAGACATTAAATGTAATTTTAATGATTTGTTTGTAAAACAAACAGCTATTTCTGTAGTGTTAAACATAATTTTTCCCCATTTGAGTCAAGATGTGTTGATGAGGTTTGAGGGACAAATCTGAACCATACACACCATACCATAAACAAATGCATATAACTCCTAAAGTGTACATGATACACACAACGTATCAGTGGCAGAGTTGTTGCACACAAAATTGCCTTTCCAACGGTTCTATGCAATCAACTGTACTCAATTCGGTTTTTGTTTTATACTGGCTGAGATACCCAGAATGTGTGTTTTCTTCATAGTGCTTCGGTGGTTCTAGATGGACAAAATGTCATAAACAAATATGAATAACTCCTAAAGTGAACATGATACATACAAAGTGTCAGTGGCAAAGTTGTTCAGCACAACATTACCTTTCTAATGGTACTATGCAGTCAATTCTAATCAATCCTGGCTGGCAAGTAATATTAAAACATGTGAGTGACTTCTCCAGATGTTTCTAGGGCACACAGGAAGTCTGTAGGTGACTTCTGTAGGCGTTCTGGGACACACTGCAGTTAGATTTGCTGATGCCTATAGGCGTTTCTAGGAGGCAATGAGTTTAAAACTTTTTAGAAATTGAAGAACCTAGTTGGAGAGATGGGCTCCGACCCCCATCCCCTTAGTGCAGAGAGTGGAGGCAGTAAAATGGTATTGCTTCCCAGATTCTTATATTTAACCCAAACACTACCCATCACTGTCCCAGACTCCTTCTTTTCGGCATTACATGGGAGAATTTTTTGCTTTTTGTGGGGCCAGCAGAAGCCCAGAGTTCATCTCTCGGTATTCCAGACTCCGAAGGAGGGGAGAGCCTTGCCCTTCCTAATTTGAAACTATACCATCAAGCAGCCCAACCTAGAACTGTCATGTATTAGTTGTATCAAACATATGAGGCTAGATGGAAGGATATAGAGCTGGGGTGGGGGGCCTGGAGGATCTCAACCTGGCCCTGCTCTCTCACAAAGAGGGCTAGAGACCCTAGGGAGGAAGAAACCCGCATACGGAAGCCACCCTAAATAGCTGGTATAACATCCTCTTAGACTCAAAGGCCAAAGGATGGAGGTACCTAATACTGTGGTGTCCTACCTGACATCCTTCACCCCAGTCAAGTGGGACAGGGGTTTCAAAAAATGGAAGAGAAAAATTGCATAATATGGCACTTCTTGGAGGGATGAGATTTTGGACTTTCAGACTTTAGTTGTCAGATATGATATATCATGGAAAGATAGATTCAGATACTTCCAGATAAGAGCATATATTAGATCGCTGCAGACACAGCTGCCCCGGGATTAGGTCTTCCCCTCAGATTGCAAATATTAAAATCAGCTATAGAGGGCAACCACCTAAGGAGCATATAATTTCAATTATATACACAGCCCTTATCAATTGGAAAGGAGATACTATTCAGAGTACCAAAGAGACCTGGGAGAGGGATTTGGGTATTGGATACAAGAAGAGCAATGGAAATGGGCACTACAAAGAACACAGTGGGGACTTAGGGTCAGTTGGAAGGATTTGCTTGGAAAATCTTAGTGAGATTTTTAAGACCCCTGAGATTCAAGGGAAATATCAAGGGAGGAAGCTTCAAGGTGTTGGAGGAAGTGCGGATATTCCCCAACAACGATGGGTCATATATTCTGGAGTTGCCAAAAATCCAATGTTTTCTAAAGGATCTACAGCAGACCTTACAGAGTATAATTGATCCAGATTTACAACTCACCCCTTCCCTTTTTTTCTTTATGGATTATCCCAGGGGATGCAGGGATCCTAACACAGGTAAATTCTTAAAAATGGCATGCCTAGCAGCACAAAAAAATAATTACAAAAAATTGGCTTTCTCAGAAGGAGATTAACATTCAGGGGTGGCATGACATAATGATCAAACTATATAGATTAGAGGCACTCACAGCCTTACTTAATAAGAAGCTCACCAAATTTGAGTTGATTTGGAGAAGATGGGTGCTTTATATGGTAAATGGATCCTGGAATTTTATTCCTTAAAATCTAAAATATTTAGCATCTGAGGGATTTGATTATACCTTTGGGGAAGCTGAGGTCCCTGGGCTATAGTTTAAACCATGACAGAGCGCAGACTAAAGGAATATGCAAAGTAAAGATATGTCGTACTGAAAGGGAGAGAGAAAAGTATGTATTAGGAAGAAATATACCCTCATACAGATTGATGATGAATGTATAATTAGTGTGACACAGTATCCTCTCAGGTCCATCATGTACCTGGAAAATTTGTCATTCTTGTACTTTTGTTTGTAAGTGTGGTCTCCATGGGATGGGGAATGGAAAAAAAGAAAATATATATAAATAAAGAAAGTTTAAAAAAAAAAAAGAAATTGAAGAACCTGACACTGCCTTCAGAGTCTTTCCTTCCTCTTTGTGACAAGGACATGCAATGAAGTTGGAGAGGGGAAGATTCAGTAATGATGTGAGGAAGTAAGTCTTCACAGAAAGAGTGGTGGGTGGATGCCTGGAGCAGTCTTCAAGTGGAGGTGGAGGTGGTGGGGCAAAAACAGTGGTGGGGTTCAAGAATGCATGGGATAGGCATAAGGGAATCTTAGTAGAAAGGAAGAGGGGAGAAAGAGCTAGCGATCAAGCAAGGTCTGCAGTGACACTGTAGGTAGGTAAAAAATGGACAGACTAGGTGGGTCAAACGGTTCTTATCTGCTGTCAAATTCTATGTTTCTATGTTAAGCTTACTCTAACAGTCTAGTGGTACCCTCCCATCCCATTGTAAAATGTAAAACTTTCTCTGGTAGACAAATGGTGCTCCTCTCCCACTACAATCCCATTTTAACATGGTAAACCTACTGTGGACATCTAGTGGTAACTTCCTCCCACCTTAATCCCAATTTACCTTGGTAGTCTAGTGGCAACCACCGCACCCCCAATCCAAGTACAAACTCAAGCAATCCTGGTAGTCAGTGATACTCCCTCCCACACCAAGCCTCAGCGTAAAGTAAATGAGCCCTAGTAGTCCCATGGTACCCACCCTCCGCCCGACTCTAGTTCCTGAGGTCTGCCTCCCTTGCATCATAAGCGAGGATAAAGTAAGTATGCTGTGCAAATATATACCTATTTGTAGTGATTCTCTACCCATTCTACTACTCAAACTACCCAATGATTCCCTTGGTAAGCAGACAAAGACCTGTATTGTTTTCATGTGTACTGTCTCCATTGGTAGACATTCACCAGCCTTGGAGGAAAAAGTGCCTTCTAACAATACAGCTGAATTTAGCACCCCTGAGCTTCAGGGCATGTCCCCATATGCTGCTGCAGGACACCTGAACAAACATCTATGACTGCTGGATCTTGTGAATGCGCTTGAGTATGTACAAGCCTGAGATCATGTCCCCTCTCAGCCTCCAGTTCTCCAGGGTGAACAGGTTAGGGTCCGCCAGCCTCTCCTCATAGCTTTTGTCTCCCATACCCCTGATCATTTTGGTGGTCCTGTATTGAATCCTCTCAACTGTATCTATATTCCCTTTGTATTGAGGAAACCAGAACTGCCAGCAGTACCACAGGTGTGGTACGCAGTTCATCTGCTGAACCTCTTGACAACACCACACACTGCTTGCTCTGCTTCAGCCTCTGGTCTATTATGAACCCCAAATCCTTTTTCTCCTCAACTGCAGCAAGGACAACATCACAGAGTGCTAAAAATCTTACTTTTGCTTTTCTCTACAGGTGTAGCACCTGCATTTCACTACACTGAATATGAGGCTTTAGGAGTCAAGACTAATCTTCCAGTTTGTTCAGATTCTCCTGAAGTTTGTCCCCATTCTCAGGGGAGTCTGCTACCCTGGCCAGCTCAGTATCACTTATGAACATCAGTAGTTGCTTGTTGGGGACCTCAGCTTCCAGATAGTTGATTAAGATGTTGAAGGACAGTGGCCCCAGCACTAATTCCTGAGAGATGCCAGCCACTGAGTTCTCTGCTCCCCCCAGAGTAGTGCCCATTCAAAAATACCCTCTGCTTCCTGCCCTAGAGTCATCTACTAACCCTTGTGTATGTTTTGTATATGATGAACTAATTGACTTTGCCCACAATGTTGTTCAAGTCCTGATAGACAACATCCACTACCCTGCAATTGTTCCGCTCCTTGGTCACTCCCTCGAAGGAGGTGAACAGGTGAATTTAGCATGATCTTCCCCTCATAAAGCAATACTGAGAGGGGAAAAGAAACTTGGCCTTAACCAGGGGCTCCATTATTCTGTTCTGTCTCCAGAACCTTGTCCAGCACTGACATCAGGCTGACTGTCCTGTTGTTGCCCGGGTCTGACCATGCCATCTTCCACCTTCCAGTCCTCTGGCACCACACCTGTGAAGACAAACCAATCAATCAATCAATCAATCAAAATCTTTATTTATTCAGGTGAACATCATTGAGCGTAGCTCATTTACAAGATGGACCTGAGTGGTCATACAAAGAAGGATACAAGTTTTTTACAAAGACATGAGAATAACATAACATTAGTACAATCAAATAAATAAGAATATATACAAAATTTACAGATATACAAGGCACAGTAACAATAACTTAACCTGTAAAATGAAGAGGATAATCGATATAGAAGGGAAATAATCAAATAGTAGGAGCTGATAGGCTTTTATATGAAATGTGATAACTGACTGGGTAGAGCGTGAAACCAAACATAGTGGATTACAGAAGGAGGGATGTAGGTTGGGTGGGAGACTAGGCCTTATGGAAGCAGTTGCACAGTTCTGGAAATAGGTGGTATACAATTTTTGAAGGATGATATGGGTAAGAGGGTATTCAGATTCATAGATTTTGGAGTGAGTTCCAGACAAATGCTAGGAATAGCTGATAGCAGCCCTCCCAAACCGGTGCAGGTATTGGGAATCTTTAGCATAATGAGCTTATTGATCCTTAAGGTGTATGGCCTGGATGTGATTCGGTGAAACAGTCTGAGATATAGGAGGGAGTTTGCCTGATAAAGCTTTAAAGATCCAGATTGCAGCATTCTTTTTCTTCTGTGCTGTAGGGATGTCCAATTGACTGCCATGTAAAGAGAGCAATGATGGGTGCTGGAGGGAAGGTCTGTAATAAATCTGATGGCTCTATGATACAGGGTGTCCAGCTTATTTAAGAGGGAGAGTGAGGAATGGCCGTAGAGAAAGTCAGCATAGTCAATAAGGGATAGGAATGATGCCTGGATTAATCTTTGTTTGGAGTCTCTGGTAAGGTAGTGTTTTATTCTATAAAATAGGCCAAGTCTTTGTCTCAACTTTTTTAATAGCTCTTCAATGTGGACAGAGTAGTCAAGCTTATTGTCAATCCAGACTCCAAGATATTTGAATTTATCCACAAATTACAGCTTTTCTCCAAATAAGGTGGATAGTTGTGGGGTGATGAATGATGGGGTAGTGAAAGAGCAATTCTTTGTGGCAAAGAACATAGCTTTTGTTTTTTTGGCATTTAGAAGTAATTTTTCCAATAGGTTGTGTTGTAGGATGGAGAATTCTGACTGTAACAGTTCACAGGCTTTTGATGGAGAGGGATTGCTGACATATAATACAGTATCATCAGCAAACAGGTGAATGTTAGATTGAGAGAGGTTGGAGTCAATGTTATTAATATAAATGGCAAAGAGGATGGGGCCCAGGATAGAGCCTCAGGTACACCTCTTAGCAGTGGTTTAGAGGTAGATAGGTAATTTTCATTTTTACCAGTTGTAACCTTCCGAGAGAAAGCACCTAAACCAATTGAGAGAGAGTGAATCAAGGCCTACAGAGCTAAGAGAGGAGATTAATGATTCATGATCCACTGTATCAAATGCTTTACTCAAATCCAGGAATACAGCACAGGTACTATTCTTTTATTCAAGGCAGTCTGCCAATCGTTAGTGACTTTGGCTAGGGCAGAGATGGTGTTATGCATTGATCTAAACCAGATTGTGCTGGATTTAGGAGGTTGTTGGTGTTCAGATAGGCCCTTAACTGCGAATTTACTAATTTTCAAGCATCTTGGATAGTACCGGTAAGATGGAAATGGGCCTGTAATTGTTAAGGTCCATGGGATCACCTGATTTAAGTAGTGGAACTACTTGAGCTGTTTTCCATATAGAGGGGATGGAACCAGTAGCTAGTGAAAGATTGAAGAGGTGAGTGAGGGGGGGCAGCTAAGGCGTGCAGTGCTACTTTAAGAAAGTAGGGATCCAGGGAGTCTGCACCTGCACTCTTAGATGTATCTAAATTGGATAGGAGGTCTTCTACTTCTTTTAAGGATATTGGTTCGAAGGAGAATGTTGAGGCAGCCTTTTGGCCCACAGTGGATTGAAGGTTTAATGATGATCTCAAGAGATTTGCAGGTGAAGAGTCAAATGCTAGGCCAGCTGTAGTGAAATGGTCATTGAAGGCATTTAAGATTTCTTGCTTGTCAGTGATTTCTATGTCACTTAGGAGCAGTTTGGAGGGTAAGACAGGGGTAGAATTTTGGCCTAGAATTCCCTTTATAGTACCCCAGAACCTGGATGGGTTAGTATAGGATGCATCCAATTCAGCTCTATAGAAGGCAGCTTTGGCATTTCTTATTTGTTTTGTGCATGAGTTTCTTGCTTTTCTGAATTGAAGCCAGTCTCTAGAATCCTTTGCTTTTCTTGCCTTTTTCCAGAGTTTGTCTCTGGCTAACAAAGCTGATCTAAGGTCAGCAGTGGACCAACGACAAGATTTTACTTTGGTTCTGACACTGGTGATTGGTGCATGTGTATTGAGGGCATTAGTGATAATATCCTTTAAGATCTGAAGAGCTGTCTCAACTGAGGTTGTAAGGTAGAAATCTTACCAATACGTTGTATTGCACAAATCATGGAGATATCCTGAGATGTTGAAATTTTTGACCTTTTATGGAGAAATTTTGCAGGATTGAATGGCTTGAGTGTAGATCTTATGCCAGCTATAGGACAATGATCACTTACGTCACTGGGTAGCACTCCAGCATGAGAATATAAGTGAGGCTTGTTTACCATCATGATATCCAGGAGTGAACTGTTGGTAGTATTTTTAGGTTAATCCTTGTTGGATCTTTGATTAATTGAGTGAATCCATAGCTGTCACAGAAGGTTACTAGGTGCAGATGCATTAGATAACCAATTTAAATTCAAATCACCAAGGATGATGGTGTCTTCAGGGCCTAGATTGAGTATTGTTCCTAGGTGGGATAGGAGTTTGAGGCCTGCAGAGGGGCCTATAGCAGCCAATCAGTTTAAAGGAAGACATGTTAGGAAGGGATATTTTGATTGACAAGCATTCAAATTCCTTTGGTTCGGATGTATTAATAAGGCAGGATGCAGAGATGGTTTCCTTGACGTAGATGGCCACCCCCTGGAAGAGCGATCTGATCTGAAGAGCTGGTAATTGGGAAGGTTTATATCACTATCTTTTGTTGTAGATCTGAGCCAAGTTTCAGAGATAACCAGGAAGTCAGGTAGGGTATGTGCAACCCAGGCCTGTATAAGGAGAACTTTTAGGAGGCTGCAGGCATTGAAGTGAAGGAAACTTAGGCCATTTATGGAGGCTAGATCAGATGGGGATAAAAACTTTCAGTGGGGCCAGGATTGATTTCAATAGTACCAATACTGATCAGAAGGAAGAAGATTAATTTGAGGAGGGCACCAAATGATAGGGATAGGGAATGATCAGAGCATTTCCTCCTCTTAGTGGGGAGCCACTGTGTAATGGGTGAGGGTCCTGTTGTATGGGTGTAGATTTTAACACAAAGTAACAATCTGATGGACAGGCATAGTGGGTTAATATAATGCCAAAATGGGTGCAAGGCACTTGGGGAGTGTTGTAAGGATAGAGAGCCTTTTTTCAAACACCTGAAAGATTACTGAAAGTGGTATTGTCAGTTATTCTTTTAATTCCTCTATGATCCTGGTACATGTCCCATTCACCCCAGGAGACGTCCCTGGCTTGATTAGCTATGATGTCCACTGGCTGTATTGTGGATACAAAAAAACAGTGCCATCCACACGTACTGATATTGACTTTATGTTTATGGTTGTTTATTGCAGAAATAAAGTGAGTAAAAAGGTCAGACCCAAGTAGTAGTAGACAGCGAACCCCAAATGAAGGTGCAAAAAAGACCATCTGTAGTACCCTGATTGGTTTTGCATCTCTGCGCTTTACCAAGGAGAACCCAACTGCATATGTGTGGCCATTTAAAGGGGACAGGAAATTATTTTTACATAAGTAACTGAAAGTGGTATTGTCAGTTATTCTTTTAATTCCCCTATGATCCTGGTGCATGACAGCCTTGGTAAAAAATTGGCTGGAAAATAGGACACAGAGAGTAACAGTAAATGGAGTCCACTCTGAAGAAAGGGGGGTTACTAGTGGGGTACCACAGGGTTCAGTATTAGGACTGGTCCTCTTCAATGTCTTTATAAGCGACATTGCAGAGGGAATGGAAGGAAAAGTATGTCTCTTTGCAGATGACACAAAGATCTGCAACAGAGTTGATGCACAAGATGAGGTGGAAAGGATGAAAAGGGACTTGGCAAGGTTAGAGGAATGGTCAAATGTACAGCAGCTTAGATTCAATGCCAAGAAGTGCAAGGTAATGCACCTGGGAAACAAAAACCCAGGGGAAGAGTACACAATGGGGGGTGAGATACTAACAACAACAAAAATGGAAAGGGACCTGGGGGTAGTCATATCAGATGACCTAAAGGTGGGCAAGCAATGTGATAGGGCAGCAAGGAGGGCTGGGGGGATACTGGGATGCATAGGGAGAGGCATCACCAGTAGAAAACAGGAAGTTATTATCCCTCTGTACAGACAGCTGGTCAGACCCCATCTGGAGTACTGTGTGCAGTTCTGGAGACCCAGTCTTCGTAAAGACATAGACAGGATGGAAGCTGTCCAGGAGGGCACTAAATGGTGCAGGGTCTGCACCAGAAGACATATGAAGAGAGACTTAAGGAGCTTAATATGTATAGCCTCGAGGAAAGGAGGGAGAGGGGGACATGATAGAAACTTTCAAGTACCTCAACGGAATCAACAAAGTCCAAGAGGTAGCATCTTTAAAAAAAAGAGGTGTGCAAGGAACAAGGGGCACAATTTTGAAGATAGAGGTGGTGGCTCCACAGGTAATTTAAGGAAGTATTTTTTCACAGAGAGGGTTGTGGATGCATTGAGCGGCCTTCCGGTGGAGGTCGTGGAGTCAAAAACAGTGGTGGAATTCAAGCATGCATGGGACAGTCATAGGGCAATTCTAGAGGTGGGGTAGAAGAAGCAGGCTGCTGGTTAACTAGGATCTGCAGCTTATCCAGTAGGCAGGGAAATGGGCAGACTGGGTGAGCCAAGCGGTCCTTATCTGCCGTCAAATTCTATGTTTCTATGTAACTGCCCTTCCATCTCTTCCTTTCAATGCCAGTTGTGTATTCTGATATGCTGGGATGATTCCTTGTTAAATAAATAATTTAGCTTGGGTGCCCTCACATCTACATGGAGTTCCACTCCCTTCACCAGCAACTACTCTTAATTTTCATATTTCTAGGACATTCTATGGCATCAATAACCTCCATTCCATGCCACTCATCTGAATGGCCTGGAATGGGTGTTGCTGATGTCACAGAACGTTCAGGCAGTGTGAAAAGAGAGAGCAGCAGCTGTTGAGGAGAGAGGAATTCAGGGTAGTTACAAAGGCCACAAAATTAGATTATTAATTTAACAAAAAAGGTAAAAAATGATCAGAATACTGGGTAGCCAATAAAAGGACAACTGGAGGGCATCTAAAGGTGTAAAAACTGTTTCCTATCACCTTTAAAATACCCATATTCCCGGAAATGCAAACATTCAATACAAAATGCTATAAATGCAATAAATAGATAAATATAGTGCTAATAAGTAAAATAGTAATGACCCAGTTATAATACAAGGCTAAAAAGACTAAAAGCAATTACAAATGGCATGGTAGCAATACAGAGCATTTGAAATGTAAAGTGAGTATGCAAATATACTATATGAATATGCATGAGAGTGCAAACAGCACTCAAAGGCATTAACATTATAAGCACTTTCTAAAAATGCCTACAATTAATTTGGTCAGTAATACAATGCAGAGATTGAAGGATATGCTTATTTTGGAGCATCCCCAAACCAGCACGCGTATTACATTACGCTCCTGTGTAGTGTGAGCACCAAGTGTATAGCAATTCGTGTCAAACAACACGTAGACAGTCAGTATTGTTTGAACCCATCAATGGATAGTGCTGTAACTGGGAAGATCATCTGCCAGCACCCACAGATGCTGCTTTTATCACTTAGTGCCAAACGGATGAATTTCAGTCACATTTGAGCAGGAAAAAAAGGTTTAACAAATCCTTGTTCTTTTTATTTCAGCATGATTACATGTCTTAAAACATTTTTTTCCTGCTCAGCTGTGAATGCAGATTTGAAAGGGACTGTGGACTAAGGGATATGAAAATGATATCAGCCATGCTCATGACATGGGGGATAAAAATGACTGTGTTGAAAATGTGGATTCAAGAAGTAAAACAAGGAGTGACATTCACTGTGGCAGCATTAGTGAGTGAGATCAACTGTTCTTAACAGACTGCTTGCTCTGACTAGTCTTTTTCCAGCAAAATTTAATGTCCTTATCACTGTAATACTTTGTGAAGGAGTACATATGCAATAATAATATAATACAATATGGGTCTAGTGCTGCATTTATTTTGTAGACCTTAATTAAAACAATTTTTGTCAGTTTCTTTACAACAATATCTGCTCCTCAAGAGACACTGAGCTCTCAGGCAGGGGTCTTAACAGTTGCAGTCATGCTGAAAACAAGAAGCAGCACTAACAGTCTAAAACTCAGGTCAGTTAATGGGTCAGTTAATTGGGCCCGTCTTTATCTATCTGACTAAGTCGTTCGACACTGTCCATCACTGCCTGCTGCTTGTGCAACTTCCAAAAGCTGGGCTCTCTCATGACTCCACTGCCTGATTCAAAAGCTACTTGGAGAACCGGTCTCAAAGAGTAAAAATTGCAGATGTCCTTTCTGATACCAGGCCTGTTTGCTCAGGTGTCCCCCAGGGATTGATTCTGAGCCCCCTACTATTCAGCTTGTTCCTGAACTCCCTTCCAAATTCCTGCTCCAAAACAATCATCCTCTATGCAGATGATGCTGTAATTCTTGCCTCCCACAAGGATCCTAAGTCTCTACAAGACAACCTTCAGCTTGGCTTCACATCTGTTGAAAACTGGTTCTCAAGTCACAATCTGGTCCTCAATAATAAGAAAACAAAGTCTATGATGTTCAGCAGCTCTCATAACAAGCATAGCTGCACCCCTATCCATCAAAACCAGTCATAGTCACCTTGGAACAGGTTCAAGCCTTTAAGTACCTTGGGATCACTCTAGACCCTCATCTAACTTATAGCGCCCACATTGGCTCTGTAGCCAAAGCAGCAAATACTGCCTTGGCCTTCTTCCGGCATAGGCAACATCCTACCCCAGAAGCCCTGACTGTTGCCGTTCAGAGCTCTACTGTCTCCATTATTGACTATGGGCTTATCATCTATGGCTCTGCCCCCGCTACCACTCTTAGACGCATATCCACCTCCCTCAACAAGGCCTGCCGACTTCTCACTGGATCCCACCACCTCACACATACATGCAACCTCTATGCACAAACTGGATGGCTGCAACTTACCAATCGGATAAATTACCTAACCTGCACCATAGCAAAGGAAATAACTATGGGCCTTGTGCCCCCTGGAATGTGTGCACTCCTGCACCCTAGCAATAACCCCTGCTCAACCAGGGGGTCTAAATCACAGCTCCTGTAGGTTCCACGTTGTCGTACCGCACAAGGTCAAAGATCGTTTGCCTACTGGGTGCCCAGCTGGCTAAATGGTCTAAACAGTTACACCTCCTCCACTCCTACCCTAGGTGCACTGAAATCAAGGCTACACCTCTCTCTCACTGCCTCTAGCTCCTGTGACTGCCTCCACTAGCTGATCCCATGAATATTTCCCCTACCCTTATGCAGTTCTCTCTCCTATTAGCACTTGGTTACCCCTTAGCATGCACTTCCCTATGTTATGTCTATGACAATGCCTCTGGCTGCGCTCCTCCTCCTCTATAGCTCTCCGCCCCCCCTACTCGTCCTCTCTCTTGTCCTCTATTCTCTCTGCACCTCATCCGTTATCTCCTTGTAACCTAGCCTCCAAAACTTGTTTTGTTTCTCAGATGCTTTGTAACGCTGTTTAGCTTACGCTTTTGTAATCTTGTCGTAGGTATTGAATTTGTAATCTGACTTACGTGTCTTATGTTTTGAATTGTAACCTGATGTGGAACCTTTGTAAAAGAGCCCTGGCTCAAAGGTATTGTAATTCTAGACCTAATAAAAAATAAATAAATAAATAAAAAAACAAGAGTGTATTTTTGTAATTAGTCATAATACTGTATATGAACTGCTTTGTAAAGCATCACAGTGACCAGGACACAAAATTTTGCCTGGAAAAAGAGTGGTCAGTGTGAGCAGTCTGCTAAGAACAGCTGATCTTACCCATGCTGCCATACTGAACATCATTCTTTGTTAGATGTCTATGTAAGACTCAAATGGAGCAGGCAGGGCTGAAAATGAAAGTGTGGAGATCGGTACAGATGGAGTCAAAGAATGTTTATATAACTACATAAAAAGATGACTGCAGCTTTATAAATTTGACAACATATGAACATTGTAATTAACATGAGCATGAAATGAATGAAAACTGCACAATCAATCAGGTTCGAGATTGCCTGACCATCCAAAGTTTTAAAACTGCCTTGAAAACATATTTATTTAGCTTAGCCTACCCTTATTTTTAAATGTCAATATTTTTGATTGGTTTTAATTCATTATTTTAATTGGTGTGTTTTAATTATTTATTGTTGTACAAGCGCCTTGGTTTTGGAAAGGCACTTTTTATAAAGAAAGATTGGCTTGACAATTAAAAAATTGTCACTGATCTAATGTCATATTTTGTTTTGCATCATAACAGTGTATAGTTCGAATTGTCTTTGGTCATATGCATTTCTTACATATAATTGTACTGGAGTGCATTCATTTGTTTGTGAAAGTAAATGTAAAGATAATGCCAGCACGTTAGGGGGGAAAAAGGAGGCAGTATAGCGCAGTGGTTTAAGACTCTAAGCTGCAAACCTGGAGACCTGGGTTTGAATCCCACAGCCCTCACTTGCATACTGTGTGACCCTGAGCAAGTCACTTAACTTCCTTGTGCTCCCAGATCGCACCTGTAAACAAGCTTCCAGCTTAGTGTGTCTCTCCTAGTTAAAAAAAAGAGAATGGGAGTGGAGGGACAGAAAGCAAATACGTGAGAGCAGGTAATGCGAATGATGATGAATGGCAGAGTTATGGAACAGCAGAGATCATGGAGGGGGCGAGAAAGCAAGTGGAGCAAAGCTGCCAACATATATTGAGAATGAGAGGATGTTAGGGGGTCAGAGATGGTGTAGAAGAGAGATGGAAATGTGGAAAGCAAATGCAGAGAGTGGTTACTGTATAGTTAAAATAGTGGTATGTTTGAACTTAAAGTAGAGATGGAGGAGGGAAGAGAAAGAGAGGAAGTGGAACACAGAGAGTAATGTAAAACAGCATTGAAAGTGGTAGGATAGGGCAGATGTGGCAGGAGGAAGTGGTGTAGAGCAGGTACTGTAAAGTATGGGAAATGGCAGGAATTGGTGAGGAATTGGGTAGGGGTGAAGAGAGCAACTGCTGGACAGCAGGTGATGTATATGGAGAATGGACTGTGTTGGGGGCTGAGAGATGGGGAGGGAGGGAGGGTAAGACTGGGGAAGGGGGAGATAGAGAGTGCCACAGAGCAGCGAAAGTATACATAAAATGGCAGTGATTGGGGAAGCACAGATAGGTGAGGGAAAGGATAGAGAGCGAGTGGCAAACAGTGGATAATGTGAATCCCCCTCATGAATATGCACTGTACACATTGTTGAAGCATATATGTGATGAAGAAATAACATCAAAGAAAAAATGTAATAGCGTTCATACAGTCCGGAGCTCAGTGAGAATGTATATGCTGGTACACAAGTTAAAAAGCAAAATGACGCACTTCAACGGCCATGTAATGGATATAGCCATTATTTTTAAAATAATCTGAATGTATCCTATGAGAGGTGTTCAATGGTATTATTAGTAAAACTATGCACATTAGGAATTATACATGGTTACGTACAGAACATGTAAATTATGAGAAGTACTAATAGAAATGGTGGTGGCGGTATGGTGATTATGTTCCATAACAAGGCAAAAATAAAATTAGTTGAACTGAGACAGAATCATTGCAATAATGCAAAGTTTATGAATTCGGATAATGGTGTTGTGCAGTAGATTTGTTCTGTACCATTTTTATGCAAGTTACCCCAAAGGTGGATGACATTGTGCTACACAGTATGTATCTGTAATATGTTGCTTGTGGTCTGCTGACTCTAAAAAAAAGTTTAATAAAGATTATATTTACAAAACAAACCCCCAAAAAGAAAAACATTGTTATAAAGACGTGATAGCGAAGATAATGACACAAGGAGGGGGAGATGGGGGATTAGTTGAGAGATGGGAAGGTTTAAATGCTACTTTGATAAGCATTTAAACTAACCGGGGCAGAAACACTGAGGGAGGCAGAGTTTTTCCCCACCAGAGACTTATGCAACAGAGAAGGTTAACCCAGGAAGAACAAGCATTTGTCAATGCCAAATGTTCACCGCTGGTATTGCTGTCGTATCAGATCTTGCAAGTATACATTTTTACTATATATTTACCCATGACAGAACAGATAAGGTGCAGTATCTCATTTTCAGTGGTGTCCTGCATTTATTTATTTAGTTTTTGTTGACTGGGTAAGTGCACTAGACAAATCCTGCCTATTTTCAGGTACGATCTGGGACAGGGGGATACAGTTAACTGCTAACTGACCTTGAACCAGATTAAGCTGTTGGTGGTATTTTTAGTGAATGAGGGAAAATTCGCCAGGACACCGGGAAATCCCCTACTGTTTGTCGGTAGGGGGCCCTGCTGCTGTTGGAGGAGGCCATTCCACTCTCAGCCATGGAGGAGGAAGGAGCATTGCCTAGAGCTGAAATTGCCCAAAATCTTGATGTATCTTGTGATGTTTGCCGGTCTGGATCCACTGAAGTGGCAGCTGGAATGCACCTGCGAGGTGGCCAGCATATTGCCAGTTCTAGCGGTCCGCTGGAGTTGTCTGAAGTTTCTGATCTCAGTTTAAGGGAAAAACAACGTTGTTTGGAGATGGAACTATTGCGAGTTAGTGAGCTCCTAGCTCAGGAGCGTCGGAGCGTTATTACGGAGGACGACAGGAAATGGAAGCGTTCAGAGAGCTCCCTGAGTACGTTGAAGGCTGTGGGGCCTAGTAAGCTGCTTTCTGCTGCGCTCCAGTCTCTGCCTGGCGAAATTGCGGTCCCTCGAGACTGGGGAGAGATGACGGAAGAATCGTGGTCTCCTGAACGAGCATTGCAGGGAGCAGGCTGGATTCAGATTTTGGGGGCTGAGTGGAAACCGGCTGATGGATCTGTGGTCCCTTTCGGAGGAAATTCAGATAAGTACTGGGGTTGCTCCTGCTCTTGTTGTTGTTGCCCCAGTCTCAGTTTTGCAGGCATCTCTTCCCATTCAGGCTTGTCTTCAGCCTATTGCACCCTTGGGGGATCCTTTGGTGGGCTCTGCTGACACTACAGATTCCTCCTCAGTTTTGAAGGGGCCAGTTATGGATTCTGTGCCTAAGCCCACCTATGCCAGTCATTTCAGACAACCTTTGGAGCTTGCCAGAAGACGGAACGCTGTCAGGTTGCGGTATGTGGGTCCTAGAGACAACCCTCCTGACAGGTTTTACGTTGGAAAATCGTTATTGAAACAAAGCATGGGTTTCTCTCCATCTGTGGTCTATGCCCTGATTCATGTTCCGGGAAAATTTACCTTTGACATTAGTTTCTGTACCCCTGCCCTTTTGGAACTTTTTGGAGCCGATATTTGACTTTAAAGACAAACCCTTTTTGGTCAGACTTTATTGTTTTTCCTCTTTCTAAACAAGCTTCTAGGGTCATCACGATTATGTTTCGCAATGGAGGGGTGAACATTGTTGATATAGTGCATTGGTTGTCTAAGAGATGTGATATGCAGGGGAACCCTGTTCCCATCTTAGATGCTGAGGGCTTTTGGAATGGGGGTTGGAAGTTCCAGGTCAAACTGCATTCCACTGATTCGGATTTGATTCATTTGCCCAATTGTTTTTTTGGGGGCAGGATAAAGGCTTTCTTTTTTATCCTGGGCAACCTCAGGTATGCTTTAAATGTGGGTCTTGTACTCACATCAGCACAAACTGCGAGGTACTTACCTGTTCTTATTGCGGGGAAACCGGCCATCCCAGTGCCCACTGCTTTCAGGCTTCTAAATGTCACCTTTGCGAGCAGGTGGGTCACACTTTCGAACTTTGTCCCTTGGCTGCAAAAAATACAGCTGAGGCTGATTTGGGGATTCAAGATCATTATATTAGGGAGGTGGTTCATCCTGGCCTACCTGCCAGGGGCAGGTTGGTGCCTAACACTTCTGTGGTGCCCCCCCTCCCCGTCTGAGTCTAGTAGGATCTCTGCTCCTAATCTGAATTCAGGTGACCCGGTGCTCCCACCATTTGAGACTACAGACGGGTCTGGGAAGGGGTCAGGTGAGGCTCTTCTCCGGACTGACTCTGTGGGAGGGGATGATTCCTTACTGACTGGTTTTACAGTGGTTGGGAGGAAAAAGAGTAAGGTGGCTAAAGGGAAGGGGAAGTTAGGAAAAAAATCAGCATTGGCTGTTCCAGATGTTTCATTTGTTGATCCTAACGATTTTACTGTTCTAGCTGAGGGTATGGAGGTTCTATCTGAGATGCCTGGGCCTCCTTCTTCTCCTACTAGGCCTGTGTGTAAGGACACTGTGGCGGGACAGGTAGGCCGGAGGCCTCCGGATGGTAAAACTGGACAGATCACCAAGGCATCTAGTAAAGTTAAGTGACTTTTTTCCTGAATTTTTTTATGGTTTCCTTTTCTTTTCGTGTGGCAACTTTAAATACTAACAGTATTAAATCCCCTGTAAAACGTAAGACCACTTATTCTCATTTCCTATCTGAGAATTTGGATTGTGTTTTTTTTCAGGATACACGTTTGCATTCCTCTGAGAAGGTGGCTGCTGCCACTGCTGGTTGGTTATGGGGTGACAGTTTTTGGTCCTTGGGAAATGAGTTATGTAGCGGGGTTGGGATTTGTTTTTTTAATTCTTGTGTTACAGTGATAACACCAGCTAGAGATCCTGCCCGGTAGAACTTTGGTGTTGGATATTAGGTGGAATTCTCTACCTTTGAGATTGATCAATATTTATGCCCCTCAATCTAAGTTTGACTGGGTGTCCCTTTTTAAAGCGTTGTACCCTTTTTTATGCACCTCTTCTTTTGTTGTTCTTGGAGGAGACTTTAATTGTTCCCTCCCTCCCTCGCCTGCTCCTGGGAACATGAAAAGAAAGGTGTATTGTGATACAGCTTGTTTGGCTACGCTGCTTCAGACATCAGGACTGGTGAATGCTTTTGGGCCTTTGACTTCTGGTTTTGGATATACTTATTTTTGTGGCTCCAGAGCGTCCAGGATAGACTATTTTTTTATTTCCCCGGGGGTTGTTGCCTGGTCTCAAGTTTTACAGGAGGTCGCTTCTTCTGATCATAGATTGCTTAAGTTGGTGTTAAGTGATTTGCCTGCTACCCGTAGAGGGCCGGGGTATTGGAAATTGAATACGGTCCTGTTGGACATTCCTTGTGTTGCTGAGAGGTTGCAATCCCTGCTTTTGGCCAGACGGTCTGTGTTGTTTTTATATGATGATCTGAATGTTTGGTGGGAAGACACTAAAAGTGAGATCCAGATTTTCTTTAAACGTATTGGTAGATTGAATGGTCGACTAACGCATGATAGACTGTGCTCTCTTAGAGAACGGTTGCATTTTTTGTCTTCTTTTTGTCAGTTTTTGGGGCCTGAGTGTCTGGAGCAGATTAATCAGGTTAAGAGGGAGATGGCTGACTTACAGTCTAAGGTATTGCAGGAGATGGAGAAGAAACATTCCTTTGATGTTTCTGGGGAAAAAAAGGTCACCTTACCCTTTGAGCATTTGCAGTTTTCACAAAACTCTAGAGTTATGCAATATTTACATACTGAAGGGAGTGGGCGAGTTTCTACTAATGTTGGTATGCTAGATATGATACATAATCATGTTTCTACTACCTTTCAAAGTACATTCCTCTCTGAGGTTCCCATCCATAACTGGTTTCTTAGCAAACAGGTTCTGGGTTTGACCCCTGCGGAACAGCTCATTTTGGTACAACCAATCAGTGTTGAAGAGTTAAAGTCAGCAATTTGGTCTTTAAAGCCTAGCGTCACTCCTGGGTTTGATGGGTTATCTCATGAAATTTACAAACCCTTATGGAAAGTCATGGGAACGGATTTTTGTCAAGTCTTGAATGAGGGGTTGCGGAAGGGGGTGCTGCCACACAGCATGTTGCAGGGTTCCTACTTTTACTATACAAAAATTTGAGGGATAGAGGAGATTTGACCAATTGGAGGCCATTGTCACTCTTGAATACGGATTATAAGATTTTAATGAAAATTTTTTGTGTCCGATTACGGGGTGTTTTAGGCTCTCTATCACATCCATCACAGTTTAGTGGGGTGCCTAGTAGGAAGACCCAGGATGCATTGATTCTGCTTCGGGAGCTCATTTCTAAAGGGGCAGCTGGAGAAATATTTGGGCATTTGGTGTGTCTTGATCAATCTAAAGCGTTTGATCGAGTGGAATATAATTATCTTTGGGCCTGTTTGAGGTGGTATGGGTTTCCCTCACAATTCATTGGCTGGTTGCAGACTTGTTATGGGGGAATTACTTTGTTACCTAGTGTCAATGGTTGGTTGGGTAAAGCTGTAGATGTGCATAGAGGTGTTCGGCAGGGGTGCCCACTTAGCCCAGTACTTTATGTGCTCTCTTTGGACCCCCTTTTACATGTCTTGTCTTGGACGGATGATATTATTGGTCTTTATGTTGGTAGTACGGATCCAACAATAGTTTCAATTGCCTATGCAGATGACTTGGTCCTTGTCCTCTCAGATCGAAATTCTGCTGCTGCAGCTAAAACATTGTTGCATTCATTTTCGGTAATGTCAGGGTCCTCTATTAACAGGCTGAAAAGTGGGATTTTGCCCTTGGGGTATGAGGCAACTGATGTGGCTTTACTCTGGGATGTGCCTGTTGAATCCGGTTACAGGAAGGTGCCTGGAGTGTATTTTGGAGGGTTAGATGCTCGAAAGTATAATTGGGAGCAGCAATTACCAGAGGCCCATAATAGGGTGCTGAAGTGGAATAAGAGCCGAATGTCTAAGGCTAAACGCATTTACTTAATTAAAACTTTTTTGTTATCATATTTTTTGTTCCTAGCTGCAGTTTTCCCCCACCTCTCTCTTTGGAGACTTCGCTTTATAATGTGTTTTTTCTTTGCCTTTGGGGCAGTAGATTGAACCCGGTTCAGCGCAGTATTACATATCTGCCCACTGGGGAGGGGGGTTTAGGTATGCTCAACCCGATTGTTTTTTTACATAGTATTTTTGTTTATTATAATTTAGTCCCATTACTTAAAGGGGTAGTGAAAATTTGGTCTCCTTGGGTGGCTGACAGCATAGGTCCCTTTCTGCAGCATTGGTATAATGATTCTGGTTTAGCTCAGCAGGTCCAGCTTTGTGGCTTTAATGGTCATTTTCACGTAATGTTCCAGAAATTGAAAGCCTGGCATGTAGTTAAGAATTTTCTGACCTTACACTCCAGGCAGAAATTCTATCATTCCGTTCTTAGTGTCAGTTTTTTTTTATTGAACCTTGGTTTCATGATTTGCCTGTTTCAGAGCAGCACTCTAGGTTGAAAGTTTTGGTCAGCAAGAGGGTGCCTAAACACATGTGGGATTTCTTATGGCTATGTCTCCATAAGAAGCTAGGGGTGAAGGGTGACATGAAACATAAGGATCTCTCTGAGAAGTTTTGTCCCCGGGTGGAGGTGGTTGAAACGATGGAACATTTTTTTGTGGAGTGTCCCTTTGTTGTTTCTTTCTGGTCTCGCTTTCATGAGGATTAGCCCTTGAATCCCTTCTGGGGTCTTTCCTCTCAGCTTTGGGTAGACGGGTTTTTGCCAGGCTCATGGCTTGGATTTGATAATATCACTATCCGCCTGGTGATCGGTTATATAGGTTTTCAGTTGTGGCATGCCCGGTGTAATTTAACACTTAGAAACTAATTTCTGAAACCCAGATTATTTACACTCTTAAATCCTTTCTACATCATTGGAGATCTCAGGAGGAACAGATAGTGAATCCAGAATTGTTTAAACTGTGGTGGAGGAAGATGACTTGGTTAGATATGGGGTGAATCTTTCATTTGTCAAGACCTGGCACTTTTCTTGTATTTCAGAGTTCCCTTGCTGTGGTGTTTTGATCTCCCTGGTAGTGATCCTGGGTGCTGATATTCCCCTTACGGATGGGATTTATTTTTATTTTTTTGTATGATGCCACCCTTTTTATGGATGTTATGTCTGTACTGATCATTATAATTTCCTCTCTGATTTTGTGAAAGGAGAGGGTTATGTGCCTGCCTGCACGGGATTTTGATCTCATTTTATTAGTCTGATAAGCTGCTGTTTTAGCATGATATGTCCTTTCTTTTTTTTTCATATATTTGTCATCTGTTACTGTGTTTTTTGTTATGTCCTTGATTGGTTTATATCACATTATTATGATCTCTTGTGTTCTTGCTTTACCCTATTCTGTCATTAGTATGCTGTTATACTATTGTTGTATAATTTTTTTGTATATTTGCCATTGTTTTTCTTTTTGGGGGTGTGAGTGGGTTTTCCTTTCCCTTAATATATTGTTGGATATTCAGGATATGAAGTTTGCTTTTCTTCTGTATTATGTATTTTGGATCCAACACATTCCCCTGCTCATTTTGGTAGGGAGTGGGATGTTTGTTTTTTCTTTTTTGAAGGGTTTTTAGTACATTGTATAACTCATGTCTGTTTTTCCTGATGTATGATGTAATACCATTGTGTATAATTTTTCTTTTGAGTTTTGAATAAAAATACCCCCTACTCTTTTCGATAAATGCCATGGGATCTTTAACATCCACCTGAACTACCACCAATCCAGGCAGATGGGACCTCGGTTTAACGTCTCATCCGAAAGACGGCACTTCAGTAGTGCACACCTCTCTCATGCTGCACCACAGTGTCAGTACTGGGATATTAACCCAAGTGCCAGATGTGGGAACTGAACACACAGCCCTCTGATCTCCATTGTTAGACTATAATTACCAAGAATAGGGCAGCTGACAGGCAATATCTACTTTTATCTGCAAGACCTCCTATGGCCCTACTGCCACTCCCATCCCCTCCACTCAGCTGATGACGGACTTTTAGAAGTTCCAAGGGTGCGGCTAGCAACATCAACTCTTCAACTCTTGCCCAAAAGGTGATTTTGAAGAGCGACCACAAAATCACCTTTTGGGAGAGATATGCCTGATTTCACTGCCACTGTTCATGAGGTGGGGTCCCAAAAAAAGGCATGTTGAAAATCTGGGGCAAAAATATTCAAAAATGGCCAAGTTATGTCACTAAGATTAAAACCCCATTTAAATACATTGAACCCCATACCTGGTTTCCTCAGTTTGTGGTCCAGTTTTAAAGAGTGAAGACATGTCTGCGGTCCAGTGAGGATTATGGCATTGGGCCCCAGTGGGTAAGTAAGGGCTTGGAGGGGGTGCGGGGTGGTGGGTGCTGAGTGGGAGGGTCAGGCTGGTGGACAATAATGGCAGCAACAGACATCGATAGATTTTTTTTTTTTACAGGGTTTAAAAAAAAGATGAGGGACAGTTTTCTTTATTTCAGGTGGTGACACTAGGGGATTGGGCACCTTCAGTGTCAGTGTTATGTTTGTGGGGGTGGGGTGGGGTGGTGGTGGGTGCTGATTGGGAGGGTCGGTGGAAGGACAGTAAAGGCGGTGGCAGAAACAGATATCAATGGACATTTTTCTTTTTACAGGGTATATTATATATAACAACTATGAGGGACAGTTTTCTTTATTTCAGGTGGTGACACTGGGGTTGGGTGCCTCCAGTACCAGTGTTATGCTTGTGGGGTGGGTGGGGTTGGAGTGGTGGATGCTGACAGGGAGGGTCGGGTGAGGGGGAGGAACAGTTACAGCAATGCCAGCAACAGACATCGATGGATGGTTGTCTTTGTTACAGGGTGTAACTCCTCAGCAGGCTGATCATGATAGAACAGCTATGCTTGCTGGGTGGCATAGATCAAAGTAAAGAACCAACCTATGATTGGGTCAGCTATTTCCTCTGAAATACACAAAGCTTCCACCCAGCAAGACAGAATACTGTCATGATCAGCCTGGCTGATGACTGGTGTGACATGTACAAGCCCCTTGCAGACCACGCTGCTTGGACAGACAGTATCACACTCCCCAAAAGCCACTCTCCTAACAAAATGTTCACTGCGCATGCACAGATGGTGAACGTAACGAATTCCATAATTTTCCAGAGGTTGATGGAAGTAAAGAGAAGGGCAGGGAAGCAAACCTGGAGAAGGACCTTCAGTTGGAAAAGAGGAAGGAGGGAAGACAGGAAGACAACATAACAGGGAAGGGGAGGGAAGGATTGGGTAACAGAGGGAGCAAGGGGGGAAGCAGAAAGGGGAGGCAGGTTAGAGGGAGAGGGAGAGATAAAGAGAATGGAAAGCCATGTGTGCCAGCACAAGGAGTCTGTGAAAATTCCTGACCTTGAGGCAATCACTGCAGAAGCAGACCTGGATCTGGTGGCCATAACGGAATCATGGTGCATGGACAACCACAGCTGGGAAGTGACCATCCCAGGCTACACCATGTTCCTGAAGAACAGGTCAGGGAGGAAAGGCAGAGGGGTTGTTTTATACATGTGGGAAGGTATAATGGCCACTGAGATACACAGGCAACAGGGGGACAATGAAGGACTGGAGGTACTATGGGTTAACCTAGAGAAGGGTCCGGGACCATTTTTCACATGGGGGTGATGTACTGGCCTCTGACACAGGGGGACAATTTAGACAGTGTTCTGGGAGAAGCAATTAGCAAAATGGCCAGCAAGGGGAAAATGTTGATTATGGGGGACTTTAATCTGCTGGATATAGATTGGGGCATTCTTGACACAGCTACATCAAGAGGCAGAGCCATCCTTGACTCCATACAAGGGACATCTTTCAGGCAGCTGGTTTTGGAATCCACTAGAGATGGGGCAGTGCTGGGTCTGGTACTTACAAACAGAGACAGCATTGCTGACATCACACTGGGTAGTACCGTGGGTACAAGTGATCACCATACTGCATGCTTTGGCATACAGATAGGAGAGGAAAGGAAAAAAAAACACACTAAGACAAGGGCCCCAGACTTCTGGAGAGCAGATTTTAAAGAAATGGGAAACTGCCTCAGAGAATGCCTCAAAAGGGGGCGCGAAGGCAGAGGGGAAGTGGAGGCTCAGTGGAGAAAAACTAAGGACGTTATAGCCCAGGCAATGGCATGCTGTTTGAAGGAAGTGAACAAGGGAAACAGAAGGAAGATGCTGCTATGACTGTCTATGGAGGTGGCAAAGGTGGTGAAGAAGAAGAGAACAGCATTTAGAAAGTACAAGGAGACCCAGAAAGATGAAGACAGGGAGGCATAGCTGGCAAAGCAAAGGGAGTCAGGAAGGAGGGCAGCTAAAGCACTACTAGAGGAGAGGACAGCAGAAGAGGTCATAAACAGGACAAGATCTTCTTCAGGTATCTGGGGGAAAAGAAGGAAGACAAGGGGAAAGACAGTGAGACTCAGGACAGCAGGGAGGCCGCAGAGAGGAAGACCAAGAGAAAGTGGAAATACTACATGATTACTTCTGCTTGGTCTTCATGGTAGAGGGTGTTGGGAAGGACCAGCATGCAGCAGTAAGCACCAGGGAGAAAGGGGAGTGGACACAAGTCCATTCTCACTGGAGAGCATCCAGAAGCGATTGGAAGTCTTAAAGGAGAATAAGGCAATGGAGCTGGATGGGATTCATCCAAGGGTCCTAAAGCAACTGAGCACGGTGATGGCTGCCCCATAGCAGTCCTTTTTAGCTCCTCAGTGGAGATGGGGGAAGTTCCAGAGGACTGGAGGAGGGCTAATGTGGTCCCTCTGCACAAAAGTGGCAGTAGGGAGGATGCTAGCAACTACAGGCCAGTCAGACTGACATCAGTGGTGGGGAAGTTACTGGAGATACTAGGGTCATGGAGCACCTTGAGGCAAAAGGGCTACAGGATGACTGGCAGCATGCTTCACAGTGGGAGATCATGTCAAACTACTCTCATAGATTTCTTTAACTGGGTTACCAGGGAGGTGGATCAAGGGAAAGCAGTGGATATGGCCCATCTACATTTAGCAAGGCTTTCGACACTGTGTCACACAGGATGCTAGTTAAGAAACTAAGCAGCCTGGGGGTGGAGAAGAAAGTGACAAGCAGGGTATCAAACTGGTTTGGGACAGGAGGCAAAGGGTGGTGGTAAACGGTAGCCATTCAGGTGATAGGAGTGACTAGCGGAGTGCCACAGGATTCAGTGCTGGAATTAGTGCTCTTCAGTGTCTTCATAAGTGACATTGTGGAGGAGCTTGAGGGTAAGCTGTGTCTCTTTGCAGATGATATAAAAATCTGCAACAGGGTTGACAGAAAGGGGTGAAGAGAATGCAATGGGATCTGAGGAAACAAGAGGGATGGTCTAGGGGGTGGCAACTGGATTTCAGTGCCAAAAAGTGCAAGGTTAAACACTCAGGGCTGTGGAACCTAGGTGCGATGTATAAGATGGGTGGAGTGGGACTTCTGAAGATGCTCCTGCAGGCTTAGGACACGCTGTCTTGTGCTCCACTTTTCAACCCTAAATATTACCAGTATTCTGAACTGAAAAGTATTTTTAATAGGGCTCGAGTTAAATTCTCCACCTGTATTTCATTTTTAATGGTGTCAACACTGCATTTTCAAGTTAAATATGGATGCAGAAATGAAAACACCACTAAAACACACTCCTTGTCCACACTCGATAGGGCTGGTAATTCTAAAAATTCTAAACAGGGGGATTTAAAAGGCCTACCAGAGGCTCCACATAAAACCCCACTTTTGGAAGAAAAGTTCATGTTAGAAGTGTCTGAAATTAAGAAGGCTATTACTCACCTCGTGGAGGAATCCAACGCCACTCAAGGAGCTATTGAAAATATAACGAGACGTTTATCCGATGCTGAGACAAGGATCTCTTCTGTTGAAGACTGGAGGACCAGAATGGAACCAGAACTACCTTTTTGTTAAGACAAAAATGCAAAAAGTTGGAAATGAAATTTGAAGACCTAGAGGGTAGATCACAACATAATAATGTCGTGATCTATGGAATACCAGAAACCTCCGAAGGATCGGATCCCTTGCATTTCGCACAGGTTCTGTGTGAAAACATTGCTGGCTCATCTCCGAACAGGGTTAATTATGTTGTTGAGAGAGCTCACAGAGCTTTAAGGCCGATGCCAGGAAAAGGAGAATCTCTGAAGCCCGACATCATAAGATTTTTAAATGATCTTGATAGGGTTCATATTCTAAACAAGGCAAAAGAAAAAAGGGAACTAGTTTGTGATGGTAAGAAGATCAGGATATCTCAAGATTTACCAAATGAGGTGAGGCAACAACGTAGAGACTTTGCATCAATAGTTAATAAACTCATCTCTGCAGGGATAAAATTCAGGTTGTTGTACCCTGCTAAGCTTTCCATTTGTAAAGATAATAAGTTACTCCTTTGAATCACCAGACGAAGCCCATCCCCAGATATCACTACTTTTCCCAGATTTATTCAAGAAAGGCTGAATGTTTCAACACAGATGGGATTTCTACGATACTGGACTGTTGCTGGAAGTATATCTACTTTAAGTCAAAATAGTCTAATACTTAATTTAAAACAACAGAGTAGACCATTCTTCTACCTTTCATTAATCTCTCTCCTTTTTTTCTGGGGGGTATGAGATGTATTCAGTCTGATTAGGAATTTGGAGCCAGAGCTTTCTATTCACCAAGGGACAAAGAGCCACACCATCCATATGCAAGGAATTCCATAAGAATTGTGGCTGTCTAAACTCGGGGAACTGATGTGTGTGAGTCTTATAACTAAAGAGGTATTTCTTTTTCTTTTGTTATAAAGTTTAAATTTTAACGAGGCTACCCGATAAAGAACTGTTGGATGTTTTGAGAAATCTGCCTTTCAATACTATGATTCAAGAGCAGAGTGCATATATTACAAGGAATTTATACAATTGGTGGTTTCAATATTTGTACCAGATAATAGCTTTGTATCACTGTTCTTGTTGAACTTAGTTAAAGGTGTTACTAACGGATTTCAAGTTGCAAGACAAGTTCATGTCCTAAAAGGAATGATTATTAAAAGTAATAAGTCACCACCTTTTAAGTAAGGTAAATTTGTTTTTGTCTCAGGGACTTAAGCATGGGATTCCTCCTTGTTATTAAAAAATAATGACCACATACCTTTTTAAGAGGTTTTTTTTTTAGTACCCCAATTATAGCTTGATTTATATCTTTGTCACTTCCTTGATGGCTATTATCAGTTATATTAAGGATTTTGACAATTTTAGGGATGCTTTCCTTCCTTCCTTTTTTTTCTTCTTTTTTAGCAAAGCCCTGTTTAATTTGCATGGATGGATCCAAACCCACCAATGGTGGTAATTTAGTTTGGGTTGTGCTATACTAGCTTATTCTTCAATAGGTGGATAAGCCTTTATCATTGGAAAGTAGTAAAGAATGAAGGAATGTATCCTGCTGTCGTACGCAAGCTGTGGGGGGGCAATAGCTGATATATCATGTAGGCTCACGGTTTTAGAATTATAATGAATATAAATTTACCCTCTATTCAGATGAGCATTTTGGAGAATGTTTTTTGATTACTTTTTAATATTCAATTGCTGCTGATTTAAGTTCTTTCCATGTGGAAGTTTTTGCATTACATATTTGATTCTATTTATCTGTCAAAGGATTACCTGCTTGCATGTTGGACACGACAAGTCATTAGAAAACCTGGGAGTTTTTCTTTTTCAAGTGTGCTGGATGGAGAGAGCAGGGATGATGCAAGGAGACATACTCATCTTAACTTGCCATTAAATAGACTTTTAGGTTAACTGGCATCATTCAAAGTAAAATACCTCAATCTCTCGGTGGGGCTTCTCAAGGAGATATAAGGTTTTCTGTTATTTTTAACACCCATTAAATAGGGCTTAAAACACAAAATAGGTCACATTTTGACTCTTAAAGCAGAGATTATTGTCTGCCTCATTTACAGAACTATTAATGGTTGCCCGCTACATAGGGAAAATTTCACGGTGCTAGAGTTTCCACCCCAGAGTTTATATTTTATGGCTGTGGAATTGTGGTTACTCTGACTCAAAACATTTAAGGAGGCGATTTCCGTTACATAGGGTAAGCTTCCAACAGCACATGGGCATAATGGCTATATACACCTGTTAGATAGGGTTATTAGAACTGCCTATGGGTGGGTGATTTATATACAGGAGCTCCGTCTATAAATGGTTAACTGTTTTAATACATTTTGGCAGATGTCTCCAAGGACTAATGTGTGAATATCAAACAGTTGATAACCTTTTAGTTTTGTTCTCCCTCCTTTGGGGGGCCACACAGGGAGGTCATTTTATATAAGGCGACCACTAATTTGTAGGTTTCCTTGCGCTCCCTGCTCTCTCACAGAAACATAGAAACAGAGAATTTGATGGCAGATAAGGACTGCTTGGCCCACCTAGTCTGCCCATTTCCCTACCTAACAGATAAGCTGCAGATCCTAGTTAACTAACAGCCTACTTCCTCCTCCCCCCCACTAGAATTGTCTTATGTCTGTCCCATGCATTCTTCAATTTCCCCACTGTTTTTGATTCTACGACCTCCTCAGGAAGGCTGTTCCATGCATCTACAACCCTCTCTGGGAAGAAATACTTCCTCACATTACCTCTGAGCTGTCCCCCTCTATCTTCAAATTGTGCCCCTTGTTCTTGCACATCTCTTTTTCTGAAAGATGCTACCCTCTTGGACTTTGTTGATTCCCTTGAGGTATTTGAAAGTTTCTATCATGTCCCCCCTCTCCCTCCTTTCCTCGAGGCTATACATCTTAAGCTCCTTTAGTCTTTCTTCATATGTCTTCTGGTGCATACCCTGCACCATTCTGGTTGCCCTCCTCTGGACAGCCTCCACTCTGTCTATGTCTTTGCGGAGATGGGGTCTCCAGAACTGTACACAGTACTCCAGATGTGGTCTTACCAACTATCTGTACAGGGGACAACAACTTCTTGTTTTCTACTGGTGATGCCTCTCCCTATGCATGCCAGTATCCCCCAGCCCTCCTTACTGCCTTCTCACATTGCTGACCCACCATCAGGTTGTCTGACATGACTATCCCCAGGTCCCTTTCTATTTTTGTTGTTGTCAGTATCTCACCCCCCATTGTGTATTCTTCCCCTGGGTTTTTGTTTCCCAGGTGCATTACTTTGCACTTCTTTGCGTTGAATCAAAGCTGCCATGCATTTGACCATTCCTCCAGCCTTGCCAAGTCTCTTTTCATCCTTTCTATCCCACCTTGCATATCAACCCTGTTGCAGATCTTTGTGTCATCTGCAAAGAGAAATACTTTCCCTTCCAGTCCCTCTGCAATGTCACTTATAAAGACATTAAAAAGGACTGACCCCAGTACTGAACCCTGCGGTACCTCACTAGTAACCCCCCTTTCTTCACTGTGGACTCCATTTACTATTACCCACTGTGTCCTGTTGTCCAGCCAGTGTTTTACCCAGGCTACACCATGGGACCCACTCCCAGGCTGGCTAATTTGTTTATTAATCCTTTGTGTGGGACTGTGTCAAATGCCTTGCTAAAGTCTAGGTAGGCCATGTCCACAGCCCCTCCCTGGTCTACTACTTTGGTCACTCAGTCAAATAAATCAATTAGATTTGTTTGACAAGACCTTCCCGCTGTGAATCCATGCTGCCTTGGGTCCTGTGCCCCACTGGCCTCTAGGTACTCAACAATTGTTTCCTTCAGAAGTGATTCTATCATTTTCCCTACCACTGAGGTCAGACTGACAGGACAGAGATCTAGGAGTAATTATATCAGATGACCTAAAGGAGGGCAAGCAATGTGAGAAGGAAGCAAGGAGGGCTGGCAGGATACTGGGATGCATAGGGAGAGGCATCAACAGTAGAAAACAGGAAGTTGTTATCCCTCTCTACAGACAGTTAGTGAGACCCCATCTGGAGTACTGCGTGCAATTCTGGAGACCCCATCTCCACAAAGACATAGACAGAGTGGAGGCTGTTCAGAGGAGGGCAACCAAAATGGCGCAAAGTCTGCACCAGAAGACATACGAGGAGAGACTAAAGCAGCTTAATATGTATACCCTTGAGGAAAGGAGGGAGAAGGGGGACATGATAGAAACTTTCAAGTATCTCAAGGGAATTAACAAGGTACAAGAGGGTAGTATCTTTCAGAAGAAGAAGAAGAGATGTGCAAGAGCAAGGGGGCACAATTTGAAGATAGAGGGGGACGGCTCAGAGGTAATGTTAGAATGTATTTTTTCACAGAGAGAGTTGTGGACGCATGGAACAGCCTTCCTGAGGAGGTTGTGGAGTCAGGAACAGTGGGAGAATTCAAGAATGCATGGGACAGGCATAAGGCAATTCTAGTGGGGGGCAGGAGGAAGTAAGCTGTTGATTAACTAGAATCTGCAGCTTATCTATCAGGTAGGGAAATGGGCTGACTGGGTGGGCCAAGCAGTCCTTATCTGCTGTCAAATTCTATGTTTCTATGTCTGTAGTTTCCTGCCTCTGTCTTGCTCCCACTTTTGTGAAGTGTAATCACATCTGCCCTCCTCCAGTCCTCAGGTACCACAACATCCTCCCATGATTTATTAAAAAGGATAGCCAGTGGTGTTACTAGTTCTTCCTATAGTTCTTTAAGAATTCTGGAGTGAATCCCATCAGGCCCCATTGCTTTATCCACCTTCAGTTTTAAGAGTTCTTTCAGAACCCTTTCTTCTGTGAAAGGACTAATATCAACCCCCTATCCAGAGTATTTCTATTGACTGGATTAGGTATCTCCCCGCTTTTCCATTGTGAATACTGAGCATAAGTATTCGTTCAGTATCCCTGCTTTTTCACTGTCGCTCTCTGCCCAACCACCTTCCTCTTTATTCAGCCTCAGTATCCCTGCCTTAGTCTTTCTTTGCTCCCTAATGTACCGATAAAAGATTTTATCCCCCTTCTTAAATGAGTTGGCTATCTTTTCCTCAGTTTGTGCCTTTGCTATTCTGACTGCCTTCCCCGCTTCCTTCTGCTTTAACTGGTACAGATCTCTGTCCTGCTCCTTCTGTGTTTCCTTATACTTCCTGAGTGTTATCTTTTTCTCCCTTACCTTCCCCACCACTTCTTTTGAGAACCATAGTGTTTTTTCCTTTGTTTTGATTTGTTTGCCTAACACAAAGGCTTGTTGCCCTGTGATGGTGGTTTTGATGTTTTCCCATTGTTGCTCCACCCCACCTGTTTGCTAGTGCTTTTCTGAGGCGCTCTCCCATTTTGACAAAATCAGCCCTCCTGAAGTCCAGTACCTTCACTTTTGTGTGGCTTGACTCTACAGCTAAGTTTATTGTGAACCACACTGTTTGGTGGTCGCTTGTTCCCAGATGGCTACCCACTTCAAGATCAGAGATCTTCTCTCTGTCCCCATTTGAGAGTACCAGCTCGAAGATTGCTCCCTCCTGAAAGGGTTCCAAAACTAGCTGTCTGAGGCATGCCCCCTGTAGGGCATCGGGAATGGCCCTGCTCTTGGATGTGGCTGTAGCAAAGGTGCTCCAGTTAACATCTGGCATATTTAGGTCCCCCATCAGCAATATCTTCCCTTTCTCTGCCATCCCAAGGATGCCTTCTATCATTTTCTTGTCCATTTCCACCCCCTAAGACGGGGGTCTGTATACAGCCCCTGTGCAGACTGTGGATCCATTTCCAGTCTCCAGGGTGATCCACAGTGCCTCCTCACCTCCCTGTTTACCCTTTAGTTCTGTTGCTTTGATCCCTTCCCTTACATAGAGAGCTACTCCTCCTCCTCCTCTTCTTCCCTCCCTGTCCCTCCTGTAGATTGTGTACCCTGGTATGTTGACATCCCAGTCATGGTTGTCTGTGTACCATGTTTCTGTGATTGCCACAATATCCAGGCATCCCTCTTCCATCACGGCCACCATTTCAGGGAGCTTTTTATCTAGACTACAGGTATTGGTACTCATTACCCTCCATTTTTTATGGCTTTATTTCTTTTTGCCCCATCCCTGTCCTTACTACCTTTGTCTTTTTCTCCATTTACCCCTGCCCTTCTCCATCTGTTTACACTATTTCCTTTGTCCCTCAGTGTCCAACGGACAGCTTCATACTTAAATATAAAAATAACTAAGAAGTGGTTTGTTTTTACAACACAATTCTCACTATACTCATCTGTAGGTTCAGACTGTGTATCTATTATGTGGGTATTCTCTAGGTCAGGTGGTCTCTTTATAGACCTACAAGGTGATTTGCCCTGTATCTGAGGTGTTGACTCCTTATATGGTTATATTGTTATACTGTTTATAATGTTCATGTCAGCTAATTTTTTACATACTTAGAGATTAAGAAAAGTAAGTTATCTCTTTAGGTAGTAGAGAACTACAAGTGCTTATTTCAGTAGGGATTTTTATATATTCTCTCCCTGGCACATTATTTTATGGGAAATAACCAAACAGTACTGTTTAAATGAGCTTGTTTTAATTATTTGGATTCGTAAGCCAGCTCATGACCCGAGATCAACACTTCTGGGTCACTATTACGCTTAAAAGCTTGGCCTGTAGTGAGCAGTTTCACTGCTGACCTTCTGAATATATTAGAAAGGACCACAAAGTATGTTTTTTTCTATGCAACTTTTAAAACTGTCTGTGTATTTTTAAAACTTTGTTAAAACATTGTGTGTGTTACTGCATATTGAGCCCTGCTCCTTCAAATAGGAACAGGAAGAGAAGCAGTAGTTCAGCACACATCAGCGTGAACTACAAGTGCTTATTTCAGCAGGGATTTTTGTATATTCTCTCTCTGGGGCATTATTTTGTGGGAAATAACCAAAGTGTAATGTTTAAATGAGCTTTGAAGCTCATTTTAATTATTTGGATTTGGAAGCCAGCTAGCGACTTGAGATCAACACTTCCGGGTCACTATTATGCTTAAAAGCTTGGCCTGTAGCAAGCAGGTGAGCTTGGGCAGGGTGTGCATGCATCGGCGTGTGCAAAGACATGCGCATCTACACATGTTTTGCGTGTTTTGAGTGTGCGGAGGGAATAAGGAAACCAAGGAACATAAATGTTTCTGAAGATAACAGGTAAATTCATTGGGCTAAGGGCTACGGTGATCTTGGTGTTCAAGTTGGTTTATTTTAATATAACCAGTTATGGATAAGAGATTAATTATATATGATGGCAAGGTTATGTATAGGTGCACAGTGTATGCTATGTACGGCACAGAGTCCATAGAGGGTCCAAATAAAAACTATATATGTAACAAATGCAATCAAAATGAAGACATGACCCAAGAAATAAATCAGTTTAATGACAGACTAACAGCTCTGGAAAAAAGTTATACTGATACTATTGCCCAAATAAATAAGTCCAGCTTACAAATTGATACACCTGTTATTAGTAACTGTCTTAATACTATACCTACAGTAACTATTGGTGTACCTGACATGCACACAGGAACAAAAAGTGACATCTTATAAATACCCCAAACAGAAAGTGTGCTAGGGTGGATGAGGACCTTATAAATAGTGAAGATTCATGGTACCAGGTTCAGAGTAATAAAGTGACCAAAAAAGGAAGGAAAGCGGCTTTATTCAGTATACCTATTCAGAATAGTTTTGACCCACTAATAAACTTACAAGACCCAGACAGTCCTCTGACTACATGTGGCATTTCTCCAAATACACCTACTCCTGCCTGTGATCATTTAACAACTAGTTTGTTAGATATACATGATACAAAGTAATACTGAATGTCTACTGGATTCGACTAATAGAAATGAACTAGAGTCTGATAATCTCATTGATATTACTGAAGCAAAATTAGTTGAGATCAGAAACATTTTTTTACTGGGGGATTCTATTATTAAAAATTTGGATAAGACTATATACAACCAGGATAAAACAAACAGAACTGTCTCCAGTTTTAGAGGAGCAAACATTTTATACATTACAAAAAAGACTAGGAATATCTTAAAAGTTAGAGGTAAAAAAAAAACAATGGTTATTATACATGCGGGGGTTAACAATGTTATCAATCAGGATGTTCAGAGCATCAAAGAAGAAATTGTGGGATGTACAACCTTTAATTGACCTTGACTGTCAGATAGTTTTTTCCAAAATTCTCCCTTCCCAAGGGCTACCAGCTACATAAATGATAAAATTAAATATTTAAATAACTGGTTTCATAAATGGGGTCTTAAACAAAGTATACATTGTCATACCCACTGGGAAGAATTTGTAAATCAATCCAGACCTTATATGTAGGGATGGCCTACATCTAAATAAATTTGGCAACAGAATGCTGGGAAAACAAATCAAGGATTATATCCAGTTAAATTTAAACTAGATATCGGGGAGGGTGGGAATAAGTTCCCCTTAGAAGGTTGTGTAGTGAAATTAGATCAGATACCCCTATTATAAGGATACCCAAAGTTCCCAAAGACATTTTAAAAAAATTACACCACAAATCATTTGAACAAAGATCTGAATATATTATTGCTCAATGCCAGAAGCCTAAATAACAAACTAGATGAATTAAAATGTATCTTAAGTAGAGACAACATAGATATATCTGACATTATAGAGACTTGGTTCACAGACTCAACCTGGGGTACTGAAATCCCAGGCATTTCAGTGTATCTTAGGAATCATCAAAACTCCAAAGGTGGCAGAGTAGCCTTATTCATAAACAAGCATCTGGAAAGTAGACAAATACCAATAACTTCTAACATAAAAGACAATATTAAAATTATCCTTGTGCAAATTCATATTGATTGGGTATTAACAATTGGGTTTGTTACAGATCCCTGAATTTGAATAATAATAGTAATGATATATTCTTACAAACTATTGAACATTTGGAAAACTATGAAAATGTATTATTAATGGGTGATTTTAATTTACCCACTATCTGCTGGCAGACACTTACTGGGAAAACAAAGTTGGACATTAGATTCATTGAGTTAACCCTTCAGCATAATTTAAATCAGCTTGTTTCAGAACCTACCAGAAAGGAAAATATTCTAGATCTTATTCTCACCAACTTTAATAACACTGAGGAACTACCTAAAGTAATTGAATCATGAGACAGCGATCACAATATGGTCTCGTGGAAAATTAAAAACAACAAAATAAACTATGGTATCACTAAAATAAAACATTTTCATAAAGCCAATTATGAGGCAATTAAAAATTATCTAAGTGGAACTGGAAATCTGAACTTAAAAATAAAAATAGTGAGCAGATATGGGCAGCTATTAGAAATAAATGTGATCATTGTATACACACCTGGGTACCAGAGAATAAAATATATAGTCATAATAATAAAAGAGTCCCCCATGGCTTAACGGTAAAGTTAAAAGATTAATAAGGAAGAAAAAAAAATGTATAGAAAATATAAAAAAGTTCCTTCAGTAGAGAAACGGCTAAAATTTACCAGACTATCTAATCAGTGTAAAAAAACAATTAGAGCTGCAAAGAAAAATCTAGAACTAAAACTTGCTACAGTGACCAAGGATAATAAAAAATAATTTTATAATTACATTGGATCGATAAGAGGTAAATCTCCTTCCACTGGCCCATTAATTAAAGACAATGTACTACTTGCTAATGATGCAGACATAGCCAAAGAATTTAACAATTACTTTCCTAATGTTTTTAAAACCAAAGATGTTGCCTGCTTAGATAATTTAGAACCCAACCAACAACATCTCTTGATTACATCTGAGGAAGTCAAAAAAGCTATACTAGCTACTAAAGCCGATTCTTCAGTTGGTTCTGATGAAATTCCAGCAAAGTTCATTAAAGAACTGGTAACTGAACTAGTGGATCTACTCACCTTTTTATTTTATGTATCCCTTACTGAAGGCTATGCATTAAGATAATGGACAGTAGCTACGGTAGTGCCCATACAAAAAGGTGGAAATAAACAACTTGCTAATAGTTATAGACTGATTAGCCTCACCTCATGCATAGGAAAATTAATGGAAAAGATTTTAAAGAAAAAAATGCTAGACCACCAACAAAACACACATTTCCATGACTTTAGCCAATATGGATTTGTATAGGGTAGATCATGTCAACTCAATCTTATAAACTTTTTTGAACCTATGAGTTTGGCACTGGATCAAGGCCTTCCAGTTGATGTAATCTGTTTGGATTTCAAAAAAGCTTTTGATTCCATTCCACATGGAATCTTGATTAAGGAGTTGGTAAATTATGGCTTTAATGCAAATATAGTTGGATGGATAAATTCCTGTCTTAGTAATAGGAAACAATGAGCGAGCATTAAAGGGCATCTGTCCGAAGGGGAGAAGTGAGTAGTGGTGTACTGCAGAGCTCTGTGTTAGGCCCTTGCTGTTTAATTTATTAATTGCAAGCATGCAAACCTCAAATGATGTCTGATACACAAATATGCAGATGACAGTAAGCTTGGTAGCATCGTTGACAATTTAAACTCAGTTAGCTCCTTACAAACCAATCTTGACAACTTAGTTAAGTGGTCTGAAAAATAAATGACTAACCCTACCAAGTGCAAGGTGATTCACTTGGGTAAAATAACATGCTAGCTACCTATAATATAAACATAGAAACTTACAATCTATTACAATTGTTAAAGAGTTGGGAATTGCCATTACACATGACTTAAAGTTTACTACACATAACAATATTATTAAAGAATGTCATGGAACACTTTCTTGCATTTTCAAACATATTAAGAGTAGGGAACCTGAGGTATTGATCCCATTGTACTCAAGTTTAGTAAGATCACAAATTGATTGTTGTGCCCCTTTGCACTCCTACTTCTATGGGAGGATAGCTTCCTTAGAGAAGGTGCAAAGGTGAGTTACTAAAAGGTAAAGGTCTAGCTAATATAGATTATAGCACAAGACTAAAATCATTGGGTCTATTTTCTAGAATACAGAGCATGCAGGGGTGAGCTGTGCTTAGCATACAGATCAGTTCATGATTCAGCCTTATGTGAGGCTCTTTGTCTCCAGAGAACCACAAAAGATTTTAACACCAGAACGCATAATTTAAAATTTTAAAATGAAATAAATAACACTTTAAAGAGGAATAAATTTTACACACAGAGGCTCCCGCCTATTTAGAATTAATTGCCAACAGACGAAGTTACCAGTAATAATCTGGCACAATTCAAATACAAACTAGACAATTATATGGGTGAAAGGAAATTCCAATATCGCCTCTAGGCAATGAGTTTATAATGGGTTCCCCCCTGAACTCGTATCATACCTATGAACCTTAGCTCCCGCCACACCTGTATTTTTTTTTTATGTGTAAAGAGGGTTCAATTTGAATTATGCTAGCATAACCGATTTGGGTAGAGATACTTTTTACTTAAATTTATAAGATATTTAGCTCCCAATAAGATGTAGTTTTATCACTTATACAGGGTTGGGAAGTGGAGAGTATATGGGTTACATCATTGTGCTATATGGTTTTAGGTGGTCAGTCAATGGGACTAGGGGTAGTTTGTAGTGGTTATAGCAGTCTTACATTTACCTCTAAACAGCACTGGTTCTTTTCGTGTTTGTTAGATTATAGATTTTGGGGTTATGTGGGAATTGGGGAGGGACATACAGTGGTGTTTTTATTTTATGACACAGTCACTTAATTATTGAGCTACCTTTATCTACCTCAAAACCTACAAGGCTATTTTTCAGCTACGTCTATAATCAATATTAAAATAGCTTCTTGGAATGTAAAAGGCATGTGATCTAAAACAAAGAGGATGTCAATTCTGAACTATTTTAAATTGTGGGGCTTCAACCTTATATTTCTACAGGAAACTCACTTATTGCATTCCAAGGTTGATATTCTCAGGAAATTTAACTACAAAACAATCTTCGGGGCTGGTAAGAAAATATTACTTACCATAGTAATCATGTTTCTTCTAAGGGAATCGTACTGTATTCTGACAAATGCAGTATGGTCTCACCATAGGACTGCCACAGAGTTGAAATGGTTAATAGAACCTATGCTAATAGTGGAATGTTAGGCTCAAGCTCAGTTTTCAGGTCACTGTCCCTGGTTGCACTTCCTGCAACTGTCAGATTCTTACAAAGCATGCAGAAGCTAACACTAACCAAATTAAGTTTACTACCCCTAAATACTCCTATTAGGGGAACAGAAATTCCAACAACAGGAGGCATCTCTAAGACTCAAGTCAACAGATGCCCAAAAAACTAATAGGTGTCCTTCCCTGGAAGGTGGATTGCTGACAGCACAATGTTTAGGGAATAGGCCAGGGTCCATAATCTCATAGCTTCTGTGCACAGGGGCGTGGACCTTGTGCCTCCCTGTTTGTTGATGTAGTACATAGTGGACATGTTGTCTGTCCTGACCTGGACCACTTTTCCCTGCAGCATGTTGGTGAATGCCTAAACTGCCAGGAACACTGCCCTGAACTCCAACAGGTTGATGTGCAGTAATGACTCCTGTCTGAGCCATGTATCGTGGACAGTATGCTCCTCTAGATGTGCTCCCCACCCTAGAAGGGATGCATCTGTAGTGAGCACCAGATATGGCTGTTCATGTAGGAATGGGACCCCTTGCCTGAGGTTTCCAAATCCTTCCACCACTGAAGTGCCTACATGAATGTTTGAGTGACTGGGACCAACTTTGACAATTTGTCCTTTCTTTGATGTCAGTAATACTTGAGGTGATATTGAATATCCCTCATCTGAAATCTTGCTCCTGACACTGTGGCAGTTGAGGCTGCCATGTGGCCCAACAACTGGAGAAAATGTCTGGCCGGCCTGAGGCTGTGAGGTTTGAAAGAACCTACCAGCTGCCTGAGAGTGTCTGTCCTCAGCTGAGGAAGAAAAGCCCTTCCTCTGACTGAATCCAATTCTGCTTCTATAAATTTCAGGAGCTGTACTGGTTGTAGCACTGACTTGTGCTGGTTTATTAAGAAACCCAAGGACTGTAACAGTTCCTGTGTTAAGGCCAGCGATTGTTTGACCTGTTGGGAAGACTGCCCCACTAAGAGCCAGTCATCCAGGTATGGGAAGACTGCCACTCCCTGCCTCTGTAGGTGTGCCACAACTACTGCCAAGCATTTTGTGAACACCCTTGGTGCAGAGGTAAGGCCAAAAGGCATAGCTCTGAACTGTTAGTGGCCTGATGGAAGCCTGAACCTCAGGAACTTTCTGTGAGACTGCCTTATGAGGATATGGAAGTAAGCATCTTTTAGATCCAGAGATGCCAACCAATTCCCTTGCCTTAAAGTTGGCAGAATCGTTTTTAAGGTGACCATTTTGAATTTTGGTTTCAGTAAATGCCTGTTTAGGTACCTGAGATCCAATTTGGGTCACCACTCCCCTGTTTTCTTGGTTGTGAGGAAGTATCTTGAGTAAAGACCCTTTCCTTTCTGTAAGAGAGGAAATGGTTCCACTGCTCCAAGTGAAAGCATATTTAACACCTCCTTTTCCAGTAACAATGTTTCTGGAGGGGGGAGGAAGGCTGAAAAACTCTTGCCCTCAGTCTTGGTCTGAATTTGAAACTGAGTGCAAGGCCCTGACCCACTACATCCAGGACCCACTGATCTGTAGTGATGGATTGCCATTCCTGGAGATAGTGGGTCAGCCTGCCCCCTACTGGTCCTGGGGAGGTGACCCGAGCAGATCCCTCAGGCTGTCTGCTTAGTCTGAGGTGCTGACTGGGAGCTGGGGCTAGTACAGTTAGTACCTCTCCTGCCCCTTTCTCTGAAATAACCTCTCTGCTGTTGATAATGTGGATATGCCAGAGGCTGGAAGAATGGCCTGTAAGGTCTGCCCCTATGACCCCTAGCATGCTGCTTTTGTGGGGTAGAAGCCTTCTCATTAGCAGCAGCACTTTGAAATGCTGTTTTGTATTCATCCATTTTCCTCATGTAAGCCTCAGTCTGCTGTCCAAACAGAGATGAAGGCTCACATGGGAAGTCCATGGCTTGACTGAGTGTCTTGAGTCAGACTGGTAGTTCTGAGCCAAGAAATCTTCTAAATGACACTGAAGAAGCCATCTGTCTGGCTGCAGTATCATTGTTATCTACAGTCATTCTGAACTGGACTTTGGAAGCTTCTATCCCTCTCTTGGCAGTTTCCTCCGGTCTGTTGCCATTTGTGTTGGCACTGACTTTGTAATCTGTAGAACAGTGTCCCAGAGTGTCCTTTGGAACCTAGCAACATAGGCCATGTATGAAGCCTGCCTAATTGCCAGGGAGGAACCCAGATATATCTTTTTGCAATAGAATCCAGCTTTTAGGAATCCTTGTCAGGAGGATGGGATGCCAGGGAATACCTGCTTTATCACAGGCTACTCCTGTACCACACCCTCATGGCTAGGGTGACCAAACAGAAATTTGGCCCCACCCTTAGCCACCCAATATTTCTTGTCCACCTTTCTATCAACTGGTGGAGCGGAAGTTGGGGTATGCAGGATTTTCATCACCTGCTTTTTTAGGGAATTATGGATGGGGAGCAAAACCTTTTTGGAGCCTGAACATCCATCATGTCCCTATAGTCTTGTTCCTCCTCCTCATCAGTTGATTCCTGTGTGGGAGGTAAAGGGACAAAGCCACCTGTTTCACAAATTTAAAATGAGAGGTAAAGTCCTCAGTTCCCTTGTCAGGGAGTCAGGGATGAGGATCCAGTGAAATGTCTGGGTCAATGGTTCACCACAGTCCTCATCCTCAAAATCATCAACATCATCATAATAATCCTCATCAGTATCCACTTCTGGTTCCAATGAACTGGGAACCAGAGTGGAACTTGAGGCATCAAAATGTGATCGCTTTTAAACCCGAACCAGTGTTACTGGTTGAAGCGACTGAATTATTTTGATAGCATTAGCTATTTCCTCAGCGGTTAGAACTGGCTACTCGGTTGCAGTTCAACCACTGAACGCTTTTCTTTTCTTCTTCTTCCCTGTGGCTGCCGGGTTAGTGGCAGGTCAGCAGGCTTCTTTGGTGGAAGAACTGTCACCTTGTCAGAGGGCTGATCATTTGGTTCTTTTTGAACAGAAATCAGTTTGTCTGCAGCCGTTCAGCAGCCTTTTCAGACATCCTTTCCTGCAGTCGTTTCAAGCACCTATCAAGCGCGACTGAGGGAAGTTTATACAGATCTCGTAGTCCCCTTTGAGGTGGTCAAACCCAAGCAAAACACACAAATAATACAAGGATCTGCTTTTCAAATGGTCCCCACACTCTGTGCACTGTTGGAAACCTGTGGGGCCCATTCACTTTTGGTCTGTGACATTGATCATTTTTAAAACCGAAGTAAAACTGAGAATTACCCCAGTAGGTTTTAAACTTAAGAAAAAACACTTTACCAAACGGTAACAGTAATTTAAATTTAAACAATACAAAGAATGGCCTCAGTTCCTTTTCAGTTGGAAAAACCAAAGAGGAACCGAAAGAGTTACCCAAAACTACACTAATCTAACTAGTTCTACCTGTGAACCAAGGACAGTGTTCCAAAATCGAAAAAATAAAACAGACGTTTAAAATAAACTGAGAAATTATTTCTTCAGTTAAAGTGAAGGAGAGCTCCCCGGAGATGTCTTACTGAGGCAAGCGGAGTAAAGAATCTGACTGTTGCAGGAAGTGCAACCAGGGACAGTGATTTGAAAACCAAGTTCAAGCCTAGCATTCCACTATTAGCAGAGATTCTATTAACCATTTCTGCTCCAGGGCAGTCCTATGGTGAGACCATACTGCATTTGTCAGAATACAATAAGATTTCCTGGGGTTTGAAATACACCACTAAATCAGGGGTTACTATTGTAACTGATTCCATTGTTGATTTTCAACTCTTAGAATTGATAATTGACCAGAAGGCAGTTATATCATAGCAACAGAAGAAATTGCTCAAACTAAATATGTGCTAGGTGCCATCTACGATCCTAACTCAGGCTCTATATCTTTTTATATGAACCTAATTTCTACTTTGTCTCCATTTCTGAACTATCAATTTATCTTAGGAGATTGGAACTGCTGAACAAACAAGGGAGCTTGAGACGATGAGTAGTGAGATGCCAAGTGGTGAGACAGCTGTCGAGAGGAGCCGCATCTATATTCAGATCAGATTTACTGCTGGAGATAGAAACTTTGCTGTAGTTTAGAAGGGGCAACATTAAAACATCAAACTGCAGTGTACAAGGGCTAAGATTAAGTGTGGGTGTGCTTAGAGGGCCATTAAACAACTGTGGGAATGGCGAGAGGGCCATTAAATGACTGTGGGTATGGCTAGAGGGCCATTAAATGACTGTGGGTGGGGTTTTGTTGAATAAACGACTCTGTACCTTTGTACCTGTAGTTTTTGAGACAATAACTGATAGTCGTTCTGTGTTATGATTGGCTGAGAAGAGATACCTGTGGTATAATATTGGATAATAAAGCTTTACACAACTTAAGCTGTTAGATATTTCTGACCCATGGAGAATCTTCTTCCCTACACAGAAATATTTTACTTTTTTCTCCCATGTACATAACTCTCTATCCAGAATTGATTATTTTCTTATTTCTGGAACTCTCCTTCCTTCAGCTCAGGAGCCACAATTTTTTCCATGTATCCTATTAGATCATTCTGTAATCCAGGTAATTTTAAAACTAGGTACTCCTCATCCCAGACATTTTTCATGGAGGCTCAATCCAAGTCTATTGAAACAAGAATATATAAATAAACATATTAAGAAATCTATTGAAACATTCTGGGAACATAACTCTCAGTCGATAAAGAAAACTGAAGTGATCTGGGCATCCTGTAAGTGTTTTATAAGGGGCAAATTTATTAGATTCGGTGCTAAAAATAAAAGTTAACAAATGGAGAGATTAAAGGAAATCACTAACAGGTTACAACAGCTAGAAACTAAAAATCAAGATTCTCTCTCCTTGAAAGAAAAGCAGGAAGTACTAACACTAAAGGAGGAATTCCATTTTATTTCAAAGGAACAAGCTGAATTCCTGATCACAAGAACAAAAGCTTCATATATCGACATAGGACAGAAACCTAGTAAATTATTCACTTACAGAATTAAAAGATAGATCAGTCCAGACATGTAGATTCTATAATTTCCAAACAAATAATAAAGTATTAACAGATCATAGAGACATTTTAAACAAATTCTTTACTTTTTATTCACAATTATATGGTCCCATCTCCAATACTACCTCCATGGACATGATAAATAACTATTTATCTAATTTTCTATGCTCTCGTATCTCTGAATCTTCGAGCTTAACTCTTCTGATTACCCTAAAAAGATAGGAGAAGATATTGATAACCTTACATTAAATTAAGCCCCTGGACCAGATGGTCTTACTACCAACTTTTATAAATCATTTAAATATTCTCTGCTTCCCATTCTGAAATAATTCTTGATTATATCCTATCAAAAGGCTTCTCTGATACAACCCTACTGAAGGCTATTATTATTTTACTCCTGAAACCTAATAAATCTAAACAGAAAGCTTCAAATTCTAGACCTATTTCTTTAATCAACTATGACATAAAAATCCTCACATATTTTAGCTCATAGAATTAAAATGATAAGCCAGTCATTGATTAGTTTTAACCAAGCAGGTTTCATGGCTGCCAGACAGGCTTCTGATAATTTAAGAAATATTTTGCATATTCTTTCCATATCCAGGGAGACTAAACACTCTAGTGTTGCTCTCCTGTATGCAGAAAAACATTTGATAGGGTTCATCACTACTTTTTATTTGCAACCCTGCTTAAATTTGGTTTCCTACAACATTCATTGATTGATTAAATATTTTATATTCATGCTATGGCTAGGATCAGTTGCAACAATTTAATTTTACCTCCTTTAGCTTATTTCAAGGTACTAGACAGGGTTGCCTATGTTTGCCTATTCTGTTTAACTTTTATTTGGAACCCCTCCTTTATTTTCTAAATTCTGATAATTTTATTAAGGGTATAAATACAGACAAAGTTCAACTAAAAACATCAGCTTTTGCTGACAACATACTGTTACACATTTCAGACCCCCTTAACTCAATCAAGGAAGCCCTAAAAGTAATTGAGGACTTTAGTTGAGTTTCCATCTATAAGCTTAATAAGGAGAAAACTGAGGTCATGCCTCTGTCAAACTGCTTTTTTAGAGAGGAGATTAATAAATTAGGGTTAACCTGGATTCCTTCAGGAATTAAATATCTAGGAATCTTTATATCAAGAGATGAATCCCAATTGATAAGGGAAAATCTGGATATAATTTTACAAAAAATATCCCAAGATTTAAAAAGATGGACATCTTTACCCATCTCTTTGAATGGTAGGATAAGTATTATAAAAATGAATATTTTCCTGAAAAGCTTTTTCCCTATTAATATGTTAAATGTTTTCCTACCTCTTAACTAGTTTAAAAAATTACATTCACTTATTAACCGTTTCCTTTGGTTAAAAGGTACACCGAGAATAGCTCTTCATAAACTCACTCTTCCTAAAAATTTGGGTGGTCTGAAAGTTCCTAATTTCCTATTTTACTATCTGTCCTCCATATTAACAAATATCTAAATGGCTCCTAATCAAACTCAACCACCTATGTATACTCCTACATGGGTATTGATAGAAAAACAAATGTTCAAAAGCATAATATTTGTCCACAAGGTATCTTATATTCTTTCTCCAAGCATATTCCAAACAGTCTTAAAATACTGTAGTTGGGACATCTTTAAACATTCATAATCAGTTCTGCCATATTTTAACGTTAACCTAATTCAGCCGCCTGTATCAACCTATTTTATACAACCCAAACTTTCGTTTACATGGGAAATACCTTACTTTTAATTTCCTACCAGATTCTCCAAACTTGAAGGTGATGTCACTACTGGAAAAAAGGGCACTTTGTTCCTTCACTGACCTTTCTAAGAAGTTTATCTGGTCTAAGAAATACATATTGAATTTCAATATCTTAAAATGTATTTTGTCTTCACATTTTGTTAGCTCTTCTCCACCCAATAGTGAAATTAATATGATCTAAAACCTGGCCTTGATTGGAAATAAACTTCATCCTATATTGGCTCTATATCAATATCTTTTGAAACTCAAATTCTTAAACAAATTCTTTATTAACCCATTTTGGGATAATTACTTTCATCCCCATTCCATAAATTGGAATAACTTGTGGAAAAATATTTACAACCTAATTCTCTTAGATAATCTTAGGTTAATTTGTTTTAAGGTATTACATAATTCTTACCCATCTCTTTCTAGACTGCATAAAATGGGTCTGAAACACTCCAATCTATGTCATAAATGTGATAAGAATATTAGTACCCTCGACCATATGCTTTGGTCTTGCCCATTTATTAATAAACTATGGCAAGAAATTAAAGCTACCATTATAGATAAAGTAGTACTCTCCTCTACAACTTTAGCTCAGATTCTCTCATTTTGGAAAATCTGCCTATAGATATGTCTTTTATAGATAAATCTTTATTAACTTTAATTGGCATTTCAACTACACAGTTGATACTTAAGCTACAATGACCATTCCCCACTTTCTTATAAGGAATGGGTTTCTAGATCAGGCAAAATATTTTATTAATCTGTATTATTTCCTATTTTCATAATAAGCAAGCTTTTTATGTTAAATGCTGGAAGAAACTTTCAGATATCATTGCATCTATAATTTAATAATTTCCCTGCAGTTTTGAGGTCTCATGCCTTATGGGTATATTGCTTTCTTTATGTCTTAGAATTCAGGAATATATTACCTTGATTTTTAATACATTTAATTTATATAGATATAAAGGTGCCCCTTTATTTGTTCCTACCTTTAGTGTAATTATGTAATAAATTCAAATTATATCATTGTCAACAGGATTGCTTTATCTTTTTTTAAGTGACTGTGTTGACTCTTTTAGGGGTGGAGGGGAGGGTGGGTTTATTGGTTGAATAGGGTTTGTGCAATTTGTATTTTTTCCACTTTCTTGATAACTTGACACGTTAATGTGCTACTACTTGTGCATTTATTGCTTGATTGTTAATACTGAACATTTTACAATAAAGAAAAGAGAGGAACAAAAAAAGATGGGGGTGTGATACAGGTACCTCCCTCCACTTTCGCTCTGGTATGACAGTACAGTACACTACTTTGGGTTTTTTATATTCTTTTCCCCTCCTCAAAAGTCTGTTGCACAACAGCACCCCTAATATCTTTTCTACTTTCAGTGCTAATTTTCTATAAACATGGTGGATTGGCCACCTACTGTGTATGATCCAGCTTATTTCTTTGCTCTACCCTATTGCTCTTCTTGTCATTTCTAACCCAAACTGTGTGTAAATAATGTACCACTTCTCCTTTATAATAGTAAAGAATTGCTGATTTTATTGATGCGCTAAGGAGCAGTACTTCTGTGCGCCGTCTCTTAAGAAAGACAGAGACACCTTCCCTTTTGTACATTACATGTAAAGTGTACCAGAATATGTTAAAAGTAGTTAAAATGGGTAGCTGGAAATGCACCCTTTCAGAAAAGGTACAAGCCATTTTCCTAGGGCTTCCTCCAAGTCATGCAAGCTCTCGGTTTGGAGGTCCTGTGTCCTCCTCGCAGATTCGAGTAGGACACCAGCCGCACACAGAATTACATGTTTTCTTATCCTGAAAGCCACTGAAGGTGGCAATACTATGAATAAAAATGCAAGTCCCTCTTGAGTCAATACTCGAAAGGACACACATAAGAAGGACTAGCCTGTTTTGTCCTGAAGAGGCTAAGAGATGTTCTTCTGTTTACCAGTTCTTGTTTTTACCACATAGTGTGGAGTGGTCTGTAGGAACAGAAGACCAGCGGCTGTCTGGGCATGGGACAATGTACAAATGCCACCAGGAGCTGAAAAGAGATGTTCACATGAACATAAGATACACAACTTTATTAGTTAAGGATAAGTAAATAATTACCAGAAATCCCTTATGTATTCCTGCTGACAAAATGAAGGACATTATACAGAAGCCTAACCCTCCAATCAGATGTCTCTTCCTAGCTAGGTGCTATCAGACTCCAATAGGGAGACAGCGGCACCTATCCTACTCCTTTTGTAGACCCCCAGGATGTCTATCACCCAACTTAGATGTGGAGTTTAGGTATAATGTCACCCCTTTTGTGTTGATAAAGGCAAAAAACTATAGAAATGAATGTTTTGGTAAAATACAGCTTTTGAACTACTGACTATTGGTTTATGTCTTGTTGTTTACTGAACGTGACAATGTTTAGGTTATGAAGTAGGATATATATTGGTAAATAAAGATAAATTAGAGGTGTGACCCGCTTGAAGGGAGGAATAAGCTGTTGTAAAAGAGAAGTCCCTGACTTCTAGAACAGATGCAGTTAGGATTATACCTGGTAAGGTCTCCAAAGTAAGAACTCTGTAGGAGAGGTAAGCTGTTGGTTAACTAGGCTCTGCAGCTTATCTGTTAGGTAGGAAAAGGGAAGACTAGGTGAGCCAAGCGGTCCTTATCTGCCGTCATATTCTATGTTTCTATGGGGTCAGGCACAGACCTATGTTGAGGGGTTAGATGTTATTACTCCCTAGCTGTGCCTTTTTCCTCTTATTTTATTTTATTTCTGTATGAAAGTAAAAAAATTGAATTTGATAGAAGCTACTATTTGAAGTTCGCTTCTTTTGTTTAAAAATCTAGACACACCTTGGTGTGTTGCACCTGATTATTATTGTTTGTGTGATCTGTTCTGCCTCACCCATGACAGGGGAGGAAGCTTACAGTTACCAAGCAAGAGAGAGACATAGGGGTCATCATATTTGAAGACCTCAAGGTAGCTGCACTGTGTGAACAAGCAGTGAGAAAGGCTTGAAGGATGCTGAGTGCATTGTGAGAAGGATTTCTAGCAGGAGAAAGGAGGCAGTGCTGCCATTGTATTGCTCACTGGTGAGGCCCCACCTGGAGTACTATGCCCACTTTTGGAGGTTGCACCTCTGTAAGGACAGTGAAAGGTGAAGGTGGTACAGAGGAGGGCACCAAATGTTGAGGGGTTGCATGAGAAATATGAGGAAAGGATGCAGGAACTCAAAACATACTCCTTGGAAGAGAGAATGAGAGGGGACATGACTGAAATCTACAAGTACCTCAAAGGAGTGAACAAGGTGCAAGTGGAGGGTCTATTTCAGAGAAAGGAAGCACTAGAACAAGGGGGCATGTAACGAAACTAAGAGTGGGAATGTTTAGGAGAGATATGCAGAAATACTTCTTCATGGAAAGGGAGGGGGATGACTGGAACAGCCTGCCAGAGGAGGCAGTGGGGGCAAGGACTGTGGAGAACCTCAAACATGCATGGGATAGGCAAAGAGACATATTAGGTGGAGGAACAGGGGAGAGAGTGACACCTATGACCAACTGGGGTCAGTGATGACAGAACAGGCAGGGACAAGGGCCTGTACCTCCTGCTCCAATAGTTTTCTTTCTGAGAAGGGAGCTGGTGCAAAATGTTTTAACCTTGGAGGAGGAAGGGCCTTGAAGCAAAGGGAGGGACCCTTACTCACTATTTCCAGGACCCACTTGTCAGTGGTTATTTTTTAACGATTCCTGGAAATAGTGGTTGAGTCTTCCCCCAACAGGATGTGGACAGGCAGCCTGAAGGGAAAAGACAGGGATTCTGTTTTGCTTGCTGCTGAGGCTGAGCAGATTGGCATCCTCTCCGAGTACCCCTTCTACCTCTAGCTCTGTAAAATCCAGTCTGTTGTGGTTGGTACTGCTGCTGGGAAGCAGCCTGTACCTGAAAGAAAGGCCTCCTAAAAGAGGACCTGCCCCTGCCTCCCCTAGAATAAGATGAAGTTGAAGTAGAGGGCCTGTCTCTGGTCGAGTTGCTCCTAAAAGTAGCTTTATATTCATCTACTTTTTTCATATATGCCTCAGTCTGGGCACCAAAAAGAGAGTGGCCTTTGACAGGAAAGTCCATTGCTTTAGTTTGGGTGTCCTGGGTGAGGTTGGTAACTCTCAGCCAGGCAAATCTTCTTAGAGCAATGGTACCAGCCATCCACATTGCAGCTGTATCATTGGTATCAGCTGCCACCTGAAATTGGTATTTGGAAGCCTCCAAGCCCAATTTTGCTGAGTCTAGCAGCTCTGACACTGTTAAAGAGGGGTTAGCCTCAGCATTGTCCACTACTAACTGCCAGAGAGCTTTTTGATAAAGGGCTGCAGAGGCCTGGTAGCTGGCTTGATGAATTGCCAGGATGCTGAAAGGTACCAGTTTTTGCCATGCTGTCCACCTTTCTTGAATCCTTCTTTGGGGTGAGAGATAAGCGGTTTTTGCTTTCTCACAGGCAGCCTGCTGTACAACACCTTAGTGGTCTGGGTGACTAAAAAAAACTCAGCACCAGATCTTTCTGATACTTCTTGTCACACTTTTTGTTTGAGGGTGTGACTGTATTGGGAGCCTTTAGGATTTCTAAAACATCCTTCTTAAAGGATTTGTAGATAGGCAGAAGGAGCACCTTTGACGGTGTCTGCCCCATAAGCTCCATGTATTGTGCTTCCTCTTCATCTTGGATCTCTTCAGCTGTTTGCAGATCCAGGGTCTCTACCATTTTCTTAACAAAAGAAACATAGAAAGAGAAATCTTCTGAGGGTCTGGGAGGGGAGCCAAAATCCTGTTCTGGTGACACCTCAGGTTCAATTCCCTCTTCATCTTGGTAATTTTCCTCATATGCCACTGTAGCAGTAGGCAAAGGAGGAGTAACAATATAGAGGATAATGGCTGGGATCTGGTGATAATCATGCTGTAATCATTTCAGTGGTTGCTAGGCAACATGGTAAACCTGAGAGCGCAGTCGAGAGGTTTACTGTAGCCCTAGCAACCACAAGAGGTGATTTCAGTGTGGTTGTCTCCTGATCACCAGCCATCATCTTTTATAGTGTATGGTCAAAAAAACACTGTTTGCATTCTATGTGTGAGAATTATGGAACTCTGGTGCATTCTTTTTTGTTATGCCACTGTTTGGAAGTTCCGAAGTGTGGTTAACAACTTTTAAAATTCTAAACCGTGCTTAACAAAGCTGTGTAACTGCTGATTATGGTGGTTAATAGGCACTTACCATACATTATAATTGATTTTTCAGCAGTAGTAATCACAGGCTGCTGAGGTGGTAATAAACCCTGCAGCACCTGGAGTAAGGCGAAAGCCTGTGTTAACTCAACAGTAGAAGGAGCATTAATAGGCACCTGAGGGCCCCTTGAGGAGTTTCAGCCAGGGTGTCAGAGTGTTTGGTTTTCTTTAATTTTTGGCAGATACAGGGAGTCAGCCGTTGACTGCCCTTTGCCAGAGTCCTCACCCTATCGGGTGGATTTAGAGGCTCTAGAAAGAACTGTCACAGTCTTAGAGGGGTGGACTGGTTAGAGCATACCTCTCAACTGTACCACATTAGAGGAACGTTCTTCATTTTACTTCATAAAAGCTCCCTGTTCTACATTGTGAGGACTTGTCCCACAGTCAGTGTTAACATTTTAAAGCAAAAATCTACAGTAAATGATGCAAAAAATATATTATTCAATTAATAACAGACTTTCTGAACATAAACGCAAATGATTTAACAGTGTTCTGAGCTTCTAAGGTAAAGATTTGATTAAGTGTTCCACATTTTGCTCATTTGTTCCACATTTTCAGAGCCAATGTTCCACATTTGGGGGACAAAAGGTTGAGAAGTATGGCTAGAGCCCATGGGCCCTCCTCTAGTTTTCTTTAAGCCTCTCCTGTGTTTTTCCACTGTCTTAAAAAGGAAAGAGTTACAATATCACAGTCTCCACTGAAGTGTTGCTCAAGGCAGATCCAGCAATGATCATGCTTGTCTGCCTCTGCACACTTCAAGCAATTCTTGAACCAGGAGGTCCTGTTTCTTTTAGGTTTCTCTGACATTATAGAAAACAGGAACCAATAACTGACCAAAAATAGACTAAATTTAAATATTTACAGTCAGTTTCAATAGAATAATGGTCGTTCAGAAACCGATAAAGTGAAAACTATCATTTCGATCGGATACGGAACCTAGAAACCGCAGAGAAAAACAATAAACCTCAGTTCAAAAGCAGTTAAAATTAAATAAAATTAAAGAATAAAGTAACCAGAACCCCTAAAAAGGTTCCGATTAACAGAATCGGTTGCCCCTCAGTTCAAAGGAACTGCGAGGAACCGATAAACAAATTTAAAATTAAAACTAATGAGGTATAAAACACTAAAGAAGAAAAGAAGAATGACACTAGGCAGTAATGAAAAATAAAACAAAAATTCTTAAGTTTTTTTTGCTCTATGCACTACAGGAATCTGCTTCACTGAGAGCGATCTCCAGGGCATCTGAACTTTGCAGCAGAAAGAGGAAATCTGAGGTAGAATGTAGGCAGTTGACACTAGGCAGTTTGAAAATAGATGCATGAGCTAAACATTCCATGATTAGCATAGCATTCTATTCTCTCTGGGGCAGTGCTGGCTTAAGGAGCACCACAAGAGTAATAATATTAGTGGATTCCGGGGTTAGAAGTATTCATTTAGTATCTTCCTTTTCCCATTATCCTCCACCCACTCCACCCTTTCTTAAGCCTAACAGAACTTTTATTCTTGTCCCTTTTCTCACTTATATACTGAAAGAAAGCCTTCTCCCCTTCTTAATTCCTTCAGCTATCTGCAGCTCCTTCTGTGCCCTTGCTCTCCGGACTTTCATACTTGACTCACTAGCCAGCCTTAGGTAATTTTCCCTATCCACCTCTCTCTTGGTCTTCCTGAATTTTCTATAGACCAACCTCTTTTCCCTTCTGTCTGGGCAACCCCAGAACTGAACCAGCTGGGCGCTTTGGCCCTTGTGTTCTTCCCCCTGAGCCTAATGTAGTCATCTGTGGCAACCAGTATTCCTTCCTTAATGATGGACCACCTTTAGTCCACCCCCATATCTGCTCTGATGCCAACTAGATAGCTCACTAACATTTCACCATTTTCCTGAAGTCTGCTTTCCTGAAATCCAAGATTTTGGTCATAGTTGGGATGCTTTCCCGCCCATATCCAACTGAAACTACACTGTGCAATGGTCACTTCCCCAGTGGCTCTCTGACCATTATTTCCTGTACATGCTCCCCATTTGTGAGCACCAGATCAAGAATTGCCTAGCTCTTGTTGGTTCAGTGATGCCACTCTGCAGTCCTTCCAGGATCACCTGACTCCCAGCACATATTGTGGATGGTATGCTCCAGTCCACCTTGGGCAGGTTGAAGTCCTCTACAATTACCACCTCTCTTTCCCTTCATTTCACTGTCCCTCTCCTCATCCTGACCAGGTGGTTTGTAAACCACCACCAACCTCACCTTTCTCCTCTATTGGACCTTAACTGAACCCATAATGCTTCCTCCACCTTCCCTTCCTTTGACTCCTCCCTAGTGCAAGTTATTCCATCCCTGATATAAACTGCCACCCTCCCCTTCCCGACTACCCTGTCCCTCCTGTACAGTTTATAACCAGGATCGGGTTCCAGTCATGGTGGGATGTTGCCCCAGTCTCGGTTACTGCAGCTATGTCCACCATCCTGTCTGCTAATAGTGCCTGCAGGTCATCCATCTTGTTTCCAAGACTCTGCACATTCAGAGACATCACCCATCCATGTAACAGAGACCTTCAAGTTCCAAAAAGAGTTAAACAGGGTGAATTGTGAGGAACTATTTAGCCTGAATGCTAGTTCGAGGTCACAAGGGCATGAGTGGAAACTGACAGGAGGGAGGTTCAGGAGGGACATGAGGAAGTATTATTTACAGACAGGGTGGTGGATTCATGGAACAGTCTACCAGCTGAAGTGGTGGGCGCCAAAACAGTTGACGGTTTTGAGCATGATTGTGACAGAGTGAAGGGTATAGTGGTTACTTGGGGAAGACAGAATCAGGAAGGACAATGGGGGGAGTAGGGGGGAGGGCAAGGACTGTGGATGGATAGCAGGTTCCAGGGCTAGAGAGGGAACTTAGGCAGACTGGATAGACCACTGGTCTTTTTCTGCCATCAGTTTCTATGATGCTTGAGTTGTATTAAAAACAGTTGCTTTCCTTGTCTAAACATATACAGTACTTTAAAAAAATCACTGTGAATCCCTATAAGTCCCCATTATTTCAATTAACGAGAACCCTAAGAGTAAATAATTCTGTGTTGCTAGAGTAAAATAAAAACAAAACACAAGTTAACCTTGTGTTTGCTGTAAAAGGACCAAAAGAGAAGTGATTTTAAATGTATTATGTCTGTATTATGTCTGTGTGGATGTAAAACACGTACTAATATTACAAAGTTCATTCTGGGAAGGCCGGCCTGGTGGTGCAGAAGGTTGAGGCACTGGACGCCATACTACATGCTATGCCGTGACCCGGTTTAGGAACTGACTTGACTGGCAGGAGAAGAAGGACTGAGCGCCTCAAGACTGCTGTCCTTCCTCTGGGGAGGTAGGCAATGCATCGGACTGCAGCGGTGACTGGCGGAGGCCAGTGCACTAAAAGTTGCATGCATAGCAAGGAGGGGAGCAGGTGGGGGTCAGCTGGATGTGCTCTGACGCCATTGCATGTCTGGCTCCCCAGGGGAAAAGTAATGCAGAAAAATAGTGGGGCGATCTCGGTGGCTGATGGCCATGCCCTGTGCCCCCAGTCACGAGAGGCGCCTTCACCGGGGTGTGGAGCAATGAAAAGCCAGCCCTGTGTGTTTGGGACATATAAATTCACGTGCCAGACCTGGTCCGGGGGTGCGGGTGCCAGCAGCCAGAGATCGCTAGGGGTCCACTCCACAGGGGACAAAAACAGGAGTAAGATAAAAAAAAAAGTTAATTTTGGGAAGCACCAGAGCTAAATGTGGGGGAAGAAGAGTGTACTGATGCTAATGGAATATCACTATGTCACATTCTGGCCATTTACACAACTTCATTCCTAAGAACTGGTTTTAGAATACTCTGTCTCAGTAAGTAAATCATCAAAATGGTTGGTTACTGGACTAATCACTCCCAGTTTACAACTTGAACCATCAAGGAACAAAGTAATTACTCACTTACTGCACACTTTAATAAGTACTTTGAAATCCTCCAAACAGAGAGGCATGCAAGGTTATGGGTGAAACACTGTGAACAAGGACTGACATCTCTGGCCCATGCCACTAGCCAGTTTAGATCTGATCTGCTGTGGGTAATACACTAAAATTCAATTTTCTACTTAGCAATTATAAGACATGAAGTGCAGGCTAGTGGTTAGACCACCAAAGTGTGAAACAGAAGATCAAGGTTAGGTGAACGGAATCATATGCAATATGACAGATTACTGGAGATCCAGTTCTGATTGCATTCAGATGGTGGTTAAACAATTGGATTCAGTGTCAGAATCAGGTTCTGGTTGCACATCTGACCACTGTTAAACTCCACTCACCCAGCAAAGGGCCATTGACTCCCACCCCACTATACAATAAAATACCCTCTTCCCCACCCTCATAGTAGCAGAACCCATCTCCTTCCTCTCCTCCCACGAAACATACATTTTGCTGAATTTGTCCTGTCCAATCAACTCCTTTGAACTGGAAGGATAGAAGTTAGTCCCCAACCAATGTCCTGTCCACTCCAGTTGGTAGCGTGTAGATGGTGGTCATTCCATTCATTATTCAATACACTCTAGGCTTTCCTGTTGAACCCCTTTAAATAAATTATATAGAGCAGCATTAGGAATGAGCAGCACTGTCCTGGCTCCATTACTGAGGGCTGAATTGGGCACAGTCGATCTTAAGGCCCTAGCAGAGATCAAAAAATGTAATTATTGGATCAGAATAACAAGAATGACTGATTACAGACTGCCACATAAATGTTTAGTTGAAAAACAGAGGTGGCAATTCATGGGCTGTAGTCAATCTATATGGTTGAAAAGAATCACTCTGGATCTTAAATATTATGGTCTCAGTTGTCTGGAGGAATATACCAAAAGAGGCATTTTGCTTAACCCCAAATATAAATTATATATCACTAATAAGGCTGTAAATATAAACAAAATTTATGATTTGGAAAAATAAGATCCCTCAGATTTGCCCCCTAGCTAATGGGGATATGTGTGTGTGTGTGTGTGTGTGTGTATATGTATGTGTGTGTATGGGTTCTAGTATGACTTCCCGACCATCTACTTCCTGACTGTACACATACCGACTTCAGCATCCCAAAAAGAAACATCCCGACGAAGCCTTCCTCCTGACAGCATCTCCGCCCGCAATTGGAGTTAACTGTGTGAGGGAGGGAGGTGAACAGTGATCCGGATTAGAATGGGGAGATCAGTAAAATAAAGATCAGGGTATAGTGACTGAGTCCTCGACTGCAGACTTAAGGATGGATCTCTGCAGTATTGATAAAAGGTAGCAGCAAATGAAAAAAGTAGCACAAGTGGGAGACTAGCGAGACTAGTGAATGAGTACTGTATCTGCTTAAAAAGACTTGTTGACACACTGCGCCCGTGAAAACAACTTTCATCTTTACAGTGTAAAAGAAGGTGCAGAAGGAGGTTTTCAATAGCAATGGATCTTATAAAACTCTTGTTGAAGTCCAGCTGATTAAAAGTATGGTCTGACGCATACCTCTGCCTCTGACAGTAGCTCATCAGCAGCAGACTCAGCGAGGTGATTGTTTTTACAAATTTCTTGGGTTTATCGAAGCCCGAAGATGGCTGAGTGTTAACATGGCACATAAAACATATAACCCATCCTATAGTAGGGTATAGTACATGCGATATCTGTGATGGTGTCCGCTGTGCCATATTGTCGGGAGACCGTTTGGCGGTATGATAAATAGTCAGGATTAGGATCGGTCGGGATATAGGTTGCGGGCAGTTAGTAGTCGGAAGTAGTATGGATCCTGTGTATATTATATATATATATATATATATATATATATATATATATATATATACACACACACAAACAATGGGGGTGAGTGGTAAATGAGTGTGATAAATTGTTATTTTCACCAGGTGTGATAAATATAAGACCTGACATTTATCACACCGTGTAAAAGCTGCGCAAAGCCACGCAAATTGTACATTTTACAACAATGAGGCCCCCACTGTATATATGATACATGATGGCGCCAGCAATATGGGAAATATGTTCGTCTCTGTACTGCGATTTTCTAAACCTCACCGTGGCTTCATCACTGTGAGTATTCAGAGGTCACCCATAGGAGGAAGATATTTTCCATATCACACTCATGCCATGTCATGTATCCTTATATATATATATATATATATATATATATATATATATATATGGCTAAAACTCTAATGCATCAGTTAGTTGTCTCCACAGTGACAAAAGTGAGGAAATTTGGTGCTGCGGGTTGCCACCTCTTGCACCTCACGCCCACCCTGTCCCTACTCACAGGCACCGGGGTGCGCTGGGGTCGCCAATCCTAACTCTCACCCCATTCTCCTATACTGCACCACCTCAGCTTGTTTACACATGGGATGGGGTGAGAGTTAGGACTGATGACCCAACGCACACCCCGATGCCTGTTGGTGGGGATGGGTGGGCACGGGGCAAGGGTGGCAACCCTAACACCAAATTTCCTTGCTTTTGTCACTGTGAACAACCTTAATTGATGCATTAAATGGATTTTTTGCCATGAAAAATATATATATATATATATATATATATATATATTATGGTAGCACGGTAGTGCTACCATAGTTGGGGTTGAGGAGCCATTTACATGTTAAACCCAAAATTTTGCACCTTAATAACTTTGCAATCATTCTACGGATTTGCCTGAAATTTGGAATACAGAATCAAGACCCATATGCCTTGGGATCTGCCAAGTTTTGTACTGGTCAGATATACAGCTGTGGAGTTATTAAGCATGATCTGCCGCGTCATTTAGCTTTTTTGGAATTCCACGGTCACGCCTACAGAGGTATCACGGTTTCATGCACCAGTGCAAAATCTTCAGGGAACATGTGGCCAGGGTCTCCGATGTGCCTTCCGAAGATTTCATGAAAAAATATTAAACGGTTCAAAAGTTATTCAAAAAACAAGTTCCCATTATAAGTCAATGGAAAAGTTAACAAAAAGTTTGACAGTGTCACAAATGCAGTTTTTACTTTCGCAAATGGCCCTTTTACTGTCACAAATCCACCACTTTGTTTTCAGTTGGTGATCAGAAAAATGCTTGGCATTTAAATTTGGGACCCTCTAGCAACCTAATTCTTTTTGAATTCACCTAGTCGGACCCTGAGGATGCTAGCCATGTCTTAATTTTGGGGTAAAACACCCCAGAAGTATGTTTTTCAGATTTCTGGAAAAAGCACTTTCACAAAGTAGTGTCTCACTCATGAAAGTGTCGCAAATTTTTGTGAAAGCTTTCGCAAATTGCGACAGTACTTTTTTAGGCTGTGGGAAAATGACAGCAATTCTTTGGCACCCCGCTGCAAAAGAACAGTTTGGAGTTTTGGCCTGAAATTTGAAGGGAACACAGCCGACATCTCACAGATGTGCCCTTCAGTGTTTTGTTGAAAAAATATTACACGGCAGCAAAGTTACGGTACTCCAAAGTTGACACTTTTTCCCATAGGATAACATTACGGCGTATGACGCATTGCAGCAATCGTTTGGCGCCCTGCTGCAAAATAACGGATTGGTCTTTTGGGATGAAATTTGCAGGGAACACAGCCAACATCCCACAGATGTGCCTTTCAGTGGTTTGGTGAAAAAATATTACAGGGAGGCAAAGTTATGTCACTCCGAACTTCTGTTTTTTTCCCATAGGATAACATTATGGCATTCGCCACGCTTTTCAGGGCCCGGATCTCGGAACGGTGCAAGATACAGACTATTTGTCAAAAAATGTGTCAGCCCCAATGGAGACTAAGCACAAAACTAGCCAGGAAAGTGATAATTCATATGACTTTTAAATTTTTTTCTATGTCGATGGTTCCTGAGATATAAGCAATTTACTATTCCAAGTCCTCATTTTTCTGTTCCGAGAGCCATTATTTTGCATACATTCTTTGTACTCACTGTCTTCTCTATACAGCTTTTGGGGAAAGCCAGCCTGTGCGCTTACATTACTGTTACCATTACTGTTTCCGCTTTCGGTTCCATACCCATTTCACTTACAGTTCACGCTATCCCACCATGTGCATTACCCTTTGCATTTTCATTTGCGGTTGCATTTGCGTTGTTTTTAACATTTCTGTCTACAGTCCTGTTTCTCTTTCTGTTTCGCTTCGCGTCACCATGCGCATAACGATTTGCGTTTGCGGGCACAAAGTTACTGTGTGACAAGACATCACGTGGGCCCGCGCTCCTGCCGCCCGTACATTCACTATTTCTTGTTATCCTTCTCAAAAAGAAGGGAAATTAGAGGCAAAAAACTCCATTTAATGCATCAGTTAGGGTTGTTCCACAGCAACAAAAGTGAGGAAATTGGATGTTAGGGTTGAAACCCCCTTTGCACCCCTCCAGCCCACCTTCCAACTGGAATCAGGGTGCACGTTGGGGTCATCGGTCCTGTCACCCCATTCTCCTATTCCTCAGCTTCTTTCCACATGTGATGGGGTGAGAGTTAGGGCCGACGACCCCAATGCGCACTCCCGATTCCAGTTGGGGGTGGGCTGGAGGGTGCAAAGGGGTTTCAACCCTAACATCGATTTCTCACTTTTGTCGCTGTGGAACAACCCTAACTGATGCATTAAATGGAGTTTTTTGTTTCTAAAATATATATATATATATATATATATATATACACACACACACACACACACACACACACATATATACAGTGTATATATATATATATATATTAGTGTGTGTGTATATATATATATATATATATATATATACATACACACACACACACATATATAACAGAAATGCAAATGGTTAAGGCAATGGCACCGCAAAAGGAAACAGTAATGCAATCAACAATGGAAATGCAACCAAAAACGCAAACGCTAAGGGCAACATAAATGCAAACGGTGATGAAGACGCAAACAGTAATAGTAACGTAATTGGAAACGCAAACAGTTACAGTAACAGCAACGATGATGCCAAAGCGATCAGTAATGCAAATGGAAATGCAAGCGCATATGGAAATGCAAGTGGTAACACGTATGGTCACGATACCGCAATTGGAAACGCAAATGCTAATGGTAACAGCAACAATAATGCCAAAGGAAACAGAAATACAAATGCAAGCGTGTACGGAAATGCAAACTGTAACGTGCATGGTCACGGTAACGCAATTGGAAATGCAAATGGTAATGGTAACAGCAACAATGATGCCAAATGAAAGAAAACACAAACGGAAGTGCGACGCAAACACAAATGGTAACAGTAATGCAAGCGCAAATGCTAATGCACATAGTGACGCAATGCTAACGATAATGCAAATGGTAATAGAAACGAAATGGTAATGGAAACAGAAACGCAAACCATAACACACTGTGACGGTAACACAATTGGAAACGCAAATGGTAAAGGTAACAGCAATGATGACGCCAAAGGAAAGACAAAAAAGCAAATGGAAGCACGACGCAACACAATGGTAATGCACATGGTGACACAAAATGAAACGCACACAGAAACAGTAGTGGAAACGCAATGGTAACAGTAACATAAATGCAAGCACAAACGAAAACGCAAAGGGAAATGCACAAAGTGGCGACACGGAACGCTAACGCAATCGGGTATGGAAGTGCACACCCTGCTTTTGCCCAACAGCTGCACTGAGAAACACAGTGAGTACAAAGAATGTATGCATAATAATGGGCCTCGTAGCAGAAAATGAGCACTTGGAATACTAAATTGCTTATATCTCAGGAACCATACGACGTAGAAAAAAAATTAAAATTTAATATAAATGATGACTTTCCTGGCTAGTTTTGCACTTAGCCCCATAGTGGGGGGCTAAGCATCATTCTGACAAAAAGTACGTATCTCAAAGCGTTTCCGAGATATGGGCCCCGAAAGGCGCGGCGGACGCCATAATGTTAGTCTGTGGGAAAAAGAGTCAACTTTGGAGTATCGTAACTTTGCATCAATGTAATATTTTGTCACCAAACCACCAAAAGGCACATCTCTGGGATGTTGGCTTTTTTCATTCCAAATTTTAGCCTAAAAGACCAAACTGTTCTTTTGCAGCAGGGTGGCAAAGAATTCCTGTTATTTTTGGACATAGTAGCAAAGTAGTGTTGCAAATGACGGCACTTCGCAACAAGAACACGAAGTGTCGCAAGTGCGTATACTACTTTTGTGACACTACAATTTATAAAATTTCAAAATATATTTCTGGGGTGTTTAACCCCCCAAAAAATACATGGCTAGCATCCTCAGGGTCCGACTAGGTGAACACAAAAATAATTGTGTCCGTAGAGGGTCCCAAATTTAAATGCCAAGCATTTCTGTGACCACTAACCGAAAAAAAATAGCTGACTCGTGACACTAAAGGGGTAATTTGAGACACTAAAAACTGCATTTGCGACACTGTCAAACTTGTTGTTAACTTTTCCCCTTGACTATAATGGGAAACTAGTTTTTTGAATAACTTTTGAACTGTTCAGTATTTTTTCATGAAATCTTTGAGAGGTACATCGGGGACCCTGGCTGCATGTTTCCTGAAGTTTTCAGACTGGTCGCGCAAACCATGCCACCTGTAGGTGCGAGCAAAGAATGTGCAAAAAAGCATAAATGCACTACGGAATGTCACTTTATAACTCCGCAACCGTATACCTGATTGTTACGACACTTGGCAGATCCAGAGATCTATGGCACCACTCTGTGCCTGTTAAATTACAGGCAAATCTGTCTTATGGTGGCTAGTTATTAAGATGCAAATTTGACACTTTAACCTTAAATGGATACTCAACCCTAATTCACTTGTATAGTGGAACTACCGTACACTACAAAAAAAAAATATATATATATATATATATATTATGGTAGCACTGTAGTGCTAGCATAGTTAGGGTTGAGGAGCCATTTACATGTTAAACCTAAAATTTTGCACCTTAATAACTTTGCAACCGCTCAACGGATTTGCCTGAAATTTGGAATACACGATCAAGAATCATACATCTTGGGATCTGCCAACTTTGTACAGTTAGGCTATATGGCTGTGGAGTTATTATGTGATCTGCATGCACGCTACGCTTTTTGGAATTCTTTACTCTTCTACAGGTCACATGGTTTGAGAACCGTTCAAAACTTCAGGGAACGGCAGTAGGGTCCCAATGTGCTTTTTGAAGATTTTGTGAAAAATATTAAACAGTTCAAAAGTTATTCAAAAACAATTTTCCATTATAAGTCAATGGGAAAAGTTAACAAAGTTCGACAGTGTCGCAAATGCACTTTTAGTGTCGCAAATGGCTCTAGTAGTGTCACAATTCACCATTTTGTTTTCAGTTAGTGATCAGAAAATGCTTGCTATTTAAATTTGGGACCCTCTAGCAACACAATTCTTTTGTGTTTACCTAGTCGGACCCTGAGGATTCTAGGCATGTCTTTATTTTGAGGTTAAACACCCTAGAAATATGTTTTTTCAATTTCTGGAAAAAGTAGTGTCGCAAAGTAGTGTCGCACTCACGAAAGTGTCGCAAATCACTTTTTCAGACTATGGCAAAAATGACAGCAGTTCTTTGCCACCCTGATGCAAATGAACAGTTTGGTCTTTTGGGCTGAAATTTAGAGGGAAGGCAGCCAACATCTCACAAATGTGCCTTTTGGAGGTTTGGTGACAAAATATTGCATGGATGCAAAGTTACGGCACTCCGAAGTTGACACTTTTTCCCATAGACTAACATTGCGGCATCCGCTGCATGACAGGAATTCTTTGCCACCCTGCTGCAAAATAACAGTTTGGTCTTTTACACTGCAATTTGGAGGAAAGAAAGCCAACATCCCACAAATGTGTCTTTTGGTGGTTTGGTGAAAAATATTACAGGGCGGCAAAGTTTTGGTACTCTGAACTTCTGTTTTTCCCATAGATAACATTACGGCGTTCTCACACGCTTTTCAGGGCCTGTATCTCGAAACGGTGTGAGATAATGGACTTTTCGTCAGAAAATGCTAGTCCCCTAGTGGGGGCTAAGCACAAAACTTGCCAGGAAAGTCATAAATCATTTGACTTATAATTTTTTTTTTACGTCGTACGGTTCCTGAGATATAAGCAATTTAGTATTCCAACTCCTCATTTTCTGCTCCGAGACCCATTATTATGCATACATTCTTTGTACTCACTTTCTCTATGAAGCTTTTGGGGAAAACCAGCCTGTGCGCTTACGATACTGTACCCTTTACCGCTTCCACTTGCAGTTCCATACCTGTTTCACTTACCGTTCCAGTCTACGCCACCATGTGCGTTACCCGTTGCGTTTTCATTTGTGCTTGTGTTTGTGTTATTTTTACCATTTGTGTCTACAGTACTGTTTCTCTTTTGCTTTGCATCATCATGCGCATTACCATTTGCGTTTGCAGGCACCGAGTTACTATGTGACAAGATATCACATGGCGGGGTCCCACACTCCACCGCCGCATTACATTCATTATTTCTTGCTATCATTCTCAAAAGAAGGAAATTAGAGGCAAAAACTCTGTTTAATGCATCAGTTATGGTTGTTCCACAGCGACAAAGGTGGGAAATTGGTGTTAGGGGTTGAAAGCCCCTTGGACCCCAACCGGCATCAGGGTGCATTGGGGTCATCGGTCCTAACTCTCACCCCATTCTCCTATACCTCGGCTTCTTTACACATGTGATGGGGTGAGAGTTAGGGCCGATGACCCCAATGCGCACCCCGATGCCGGTTGGTGGGGTCGGCTGGGGGGGTCCAAGGGGAGACTTTTAACCCTAACATCGAATTTCCTCACTTTTGTCACTGTGGAACAACCCTAACTGATGCATTAAATGGATTTTTTTGCCATATATGTCAGATATTTATAACTTCCCCCACTCCTTTAGATCATCGGACTCCTGTACTCTGGCAGTCCCCCGCAGAGCCACCCTCACTGGCCAGTCTGGTTACTCTCACCACCTTCCAAAAATGTGGAATTCCTTCCCCCCTCAAATTCATCACTCATCCTCCTACTACTTCATCAGCTCTGCCCTCAAAAACTTCCTTGCACTTAGCTGTTCCTGCTATGACCCTCCCTAATTCCCCCCTCTAAGATCCTGACAAACCCTACCTCTCTTCAGTACCCTTGCAATGACCCTGCTGCAGCTCCACCTCCCACCCACCCACCTAAAAAACAGCATTCCTTCCTTTCCCCTAATTCCCTCCCTTCAGATCTTCCATTGTACTCTTACTGTGATTTCTCAATCATCTAAAGTTGTTCCAAGGGCCTGTCCCTACCGTGTCCTTACACCATTAACCCAACTCTTCCTCCACTTCTCCACAGCCTGAAGAGCTGGGATTTGGCCTCTCTTTCTCTCACCTTCACCCTCTCTTTGTTCTTCTGAAGCCTATTCCCCCTCGCTGCCTACAGCATGCTTCCTTCCTATCATACTCTACCTCTTGCTGCCACAACCTACTCCCTTCCTGTTGTGCTTGACCCCTGCCTTGTGCAGACAGGGTCCTCAGTAAACTGGAGGGGTCAGACCGCAGTAGACCTTTCTCCTCCTACCTCTTCCTTCGCCTCTCCTTCCATCCCCTTCCACCACCACCTCCCACTGCTCTGCCTACTGACATACCTACTTCTCACCTTCCCTTCTCCCCTACGTAGCCCCTAGCTACGGCTGACCCCTAATCTCTAATGCATTTGTAGTTAACTTGCACTTGTTATACCTTTGCTAACCTTTTCCTGCCTGTGTTTGCTCCTCATTAACTTCCCTAGATCAAAATTACAACAATTCTATTCAGCCATTTTCTAGCTACACAGTTATGTGTCATTTAGTGTATTCTAAATGTTATTTTGTGTTGTTGTATCTATTTAGTCGAGAAGTGCTGGCGTAGTATCGATATAGTTCAAAACTGTTAGCATCCGTTATTTAATTACTCCTGTACAGTCTGCTCAAATTATTTGAATGTAATCTACTGTAAATTTATATTGTGTACCAAACCTCTGTAAACTATCCTCATGTTCCCTCACTCCCCAGGTTGCATGGGAGACAAGCAACTTGTTGCTCAGCATGCCTGCCTGGTGAAACATTTCAATAAAAAAAATAAATAAATATTACTTGGAGATGCTAACTGATCACACAAAGAGAAATTTGTATACTATATACTGTATAGAACTTTTTTACAGTATTATATTGAAAGCCAGATATCAAAAATTAACAGAGCAATCTGAGAAATACTGCTCTTATAAAGTACCTGAACTTGAAAACTTATATAATGTTATGTTTAATTGTTCTTGGTATATCAAACCAAGACAATTTGGTTGAATCCACTCTGGGAAACAATTCAATCACAAAATAATTATGTTCTCTTAAATCTCACATTTACTGTTGAAGATGAACAGATAATTAATAAAGCTGCTAGTTATCTTCAAGTCATAAATGTAATCCGCTCAAAACACTGACTTTTGAAATGACAGCTATCATAGGTGATTGGTCATTCAATATTTTATTAGTGAATGGATTAGATCTAGGACCAAATGCATTGTTGCATTGTATGTATGTAATGTTTATGACTTTGCACTTGTGTTGTATTTATTATGTCTTCATTTGTATGCAGAGGCCTCTTTAGGCATTTCAGAAGTATGTATATTTTTCTGTTTTTGATTACTTGCTAAACGTAACATTGATTTATACTGTTTTAAATTGTAATGGTCTATGACTGAACAATACACTTGACTTTCCTGTTGCTGTGTGCCATGCACCACCACTACCCAGTGCCAACCCACCACCTACTACTGCCCACTGCAGGTATACAATACATCTCCCTCTCTCCCCTGTAGTCCACTGTGGTGGTCAAAAAGGAATAGCACTCTGATTCTATCTCCAGTCTTCCCTGCTCAATCCCAGAATTACTTTCTTCCTTCTTCCCTACTTGCTTTTGCTTGCAGACTTGTGCCAAGTGGCTCAAGCCTGGACTGCCACTGACCGGTGCTGAGTAGACTAAAGTACCTGGTTTGTGGCAGCCTAGGGTTTCACGCTGGTTGGCTCAAGCCTCAACAACAAACATGCAAACATGTAGGGAATAGGATGAGGGAGACCTCTGGACTGGGACTGGGTAAGGGAAGACAGGTCATCAGGGCTTGGGACAGAAGAAGTGGTCCTGTTTGGCCAGTAAGGGGGGAATACTAAGGGAACTGGGAGAGGATATCTGCAATAGGCACTGGTGGGTGGTGGGCTGGCATTTAGTTGTGGTGGCGGGTGGCAGGCAGAGGTGGGAAGAGCCCTCCTGAGTGTCTGGAACGAAGTATTGGTGGACAACCATCTACCACCAGCACAAACTGGAGTGGACAGGACACTGGCTGGTGTACTACTACTATCCAAGGAGTTGATTGTAAGGGATAGCTTCAACAAAAATGTCAGTTAAGTGGATGGAGGAGAAGCTGAGAGAATGGGTGGTTCAACTACAAGGGTGGTAGGAAGGGAGTGTCATTGTACGGTGGGGAAGGAGAGAGTGGTCCTTAGCATCCAATCCTTTTTTAAGAATCAGGACTTTTGGTTTTGAATTGCAAAAATCCTAAATCCTAAAAAAAGTTCTGGAATTTGGCCAATCCGAATCCCTGAGTTGGATTCCAATCAACCATAGTCAAGGTTCAAATCCCCCAAATTCCACCCAAGCCGATTAATCACTATGCGGCATTGTGCAACTCCCTTAATTTGACAAGCTCTGTCATAGGGAACAGTACTGGAACAAAAAAAGCTTCTTATGACCATGTGATTAAAAAATGGAATGATTTTCCAGCAGAGATATGTCAAGCCACATCTGTATTAACCTTTAGGAACAAGTTGTTAGTATATTTATTTATTGCAATTGTTTCACCAGGAAAGGCACACTCAGCAACAAGATGCTCACCTCCCGGTGCGACTGGGGGTTACATATGGATATGATAACACGAGGTTATCAAGTGAACAGTTAACAGAAGCAAATAAAAAGCAGCATAAGGATACATGATTGCATGAATATACTAACAGCGCATATTGAATGCTTAGGATATTATAGCATCAAATAATTTTGTGACAAGGAGCTGCAGACAAGGTAAATTAGCACAGTAGTAACAGCTGTAAACAACAGAGGACGTATATCACAGTTATACAGTTATACACAGTACATAGGAGCCAAATAGGCCTAGGACATAACAGCAAGGTTGGGTTATATGCCAGCTTCTGTAGCAAGGCTAAGGCCGCTGATCAGGCATTGGGGAGGGGATAGTGGGGCATGGCAGGTTCAGGGACAAGCGCAATTTGTAGAAAGGAAGTTTGCTAGGGCAATAGACAGAGAGTAGGAAGAGGAGTAGTGCCAATTTTGCGGTGGGGAGGCGTTCCAGAGCTTGGGTAGCCGGTGTGAGAAGGCAGCTTGACCAGCAGAGGTCTTTTGCCTAGGGACTGAAAGTTGGCAGGGGTCACTGGATCTAAGATGATGGGAAGGGGGTGGGGCATCTGTGAGCACGGTGGCAAAGTAGGTGGGGATGGACCCGAGCCAAAGGTTGGAGACAAATTTAGCACAGTGAGAGATGTGGTGGTTTTTGAGGGACGGTAGTGCCAAGGCTCAGTAGAGGTTGCAGTGGTGGATGAGGGGAAAGGCAACGAGAGCAAAGCGGCAGAAGGCATTATAAAGTGTGTCCAGTTTAGATAGGGTGGACTTGGGGGCTGCACTGTATACAGTGTCGCAGTGGTCGATTGAGAGGAGTATCATCTTCAGGACCAGTTCACGTCGGACTCAGGGAGGGAGGCTGCTGCGGTTCCTATATAGTGCACTGAGCATGGAGCATAGTTTTTTTGAGATAGCATCGATGTGGTCAGAGAAGGAGAGATGGTTGTCAAGCCAGACCCCCAAGTAACAGAACAAGGAGACATCTTCAAGTTTTTGGCCATCCAGGGTGGTAAAGTAGGGAAGGGAGGGGAGTCTGGCCAGGTGTCATTGTGTGCCGAAGGTCATAGTGACAGTGTTTTTTGCATTTAGGGAGAGCTGGTGTGAGCTAAACCATTGCTGTTCCTTGTTGAAGTCAGTTTGTTTGATTGTACCACATCAGGGGCAGAGCCCGAGTAGTAGAGTACAGTATCATCTGCAAACATGTGGATTAAAGAAGTAGAGAAAATGAGTGGTAGGTCATTTAGGAATATAGAGAACAGAATGGGACCAAGAACCGACCCCTGTGGGACTCTGGTAGTTAAGGGAAGGGGGGTGGAGATCACATATGAGACTCTAACGGACTGAGTTCTATCAGAGAGGTATGATCTGAACCAGTTTGTGGCTGCGACAGAGAGGCCTGATTCAGTGAGACTCGAGAGCAATATGGGGTGGGAGATGGCGTCAAAGGCTTTTGCAAGGTTGACAAAATTGGCTGAGGTGATCAGTCCACTGTCCATTCCTGTCAGGATAGTGTCTGTAAGCCTTATCAGGGAGGAGGTGGTGGAGTGTCCCTTCCTGAAGCCAGACTGGAATGGCGTGAAGAATTTGGAGTCAGTGAGGAAGGAGGTAAGTTGGGTGAGCACAAGGTGTTCTTGTAGTTTTGCTAGGGCTGGGAGGAGGGAGATAGAGCGGTAGTTGAGGGGAGGTAGGGGCACCTCCTTTTGGCAGAGGGATGACAATGGCATGCTTCCATGCATGGGGGACGGCAGGGCAACAAAGGATTGGTTTAGGAGTTTGGCAAGCGGAGTTGCTATAGCGGGGTGTAGAGGTATGGAAGTTTGGGATCTAATCCATCCGGATTTGCCTTTGAAGGATTGAGAGAAAGTAATGCATCTAGGGCCTTAGTTGCAGAGATGTCTTTGAAGGAAAAGGAGCAAGGCCTAGTCTGGGTCTTTATGTCTGTAGGCAGTGCGAGAGGTGTAGTGTTGGGCAGAGAAGAGAGGAGGGTGGCAGCACAAGTGGAGAAGTACACACTGAACTCAGTGGCAACTGCTGTGGGCTCTGCTAGGAGAGAGTTATTAACATTTAGCACTGGAGTGGGATTGGCAGCCGGTGGGGTGAAAAGGGAGTGAATGACCTTCCAGAATTTTGATGGTTTATTTATGTTTGACTGGAGGGAGCTGCTGAAGTACTCTGCTTTTGCAAGACGAGTGGCTCTGGTGCACTTGTTACGGAGCATGCAGCATGTGGAGAGGTGTTGTGGAAGGCGTGAGGATTTATGCGTTTTCCAGGCTTTGTCCCATGCGATTTGACATGCAATCAGTTCTTGGGTGATCCAAGATAGGTGGTTTACTCCTACTCTTGTACGACGCAGTGGGGTTTATGTGTTCCAGACGCTGAGAAATGTGTTTTCAAAGTGTAGGAAGGCATCATCAATGGAGATCGTAGGAGGTGCAGGGGCCCAGTTTGCTAGCGCAAGGTCATCTAATACAGGGGCTAGATTGAGGGATTTATAGGAGCGTTGGACTACAAATTTAATGGAGGATTTTGGACGGTGGATTTTACGCACTAACAAGGTTACATGGTGGTCGCTGAGGGAGCCAGGAAGAATACTGGCTTGTTTGACCCAGTGAGGGTGTGTGGTAAGGACCCAGTCGATGAGTGAGCGGTTACCAGATTTTAGGTTAAGCTGGGTGTGCTCAGTAATGATTTGTGAGAGGTTTAGGTGGAAATTTCAGTCCTGGTTTTGTTGAGGGCAGGAGCTAGCCAATTGTGGTTAAGATCGCCCATAATGTAGAGTTCCTCTGTCATGGTTAAGCAGGAGATTTGCTTGAGGAGGTCGGTGACAGCAGAAGCTGGTGTACCAGGTCGGTAGTATATCCCAGCAGTGTATATTGGTAGCGAGAAGGGAAGGACAAGCTGAATTAGTATTATTTCAAGGACTTTTGGTTCGGACTTGGTCCGGACCACTGAATAGTGCAAGTCCAAGTTTACGTAGATGGCTATTCCGCCGCCTTTAGAGGCTCTATCCTGGCGGGCCATAGTGTAGCCTGGGACTGCGACAGAGGAGCCATTGATGTTTTTGTTGAGCCAGGTTTCGGACAGGGTGAGGATATCTGGAGCGTAGTGGGTGGTAAGAACCTGAAGGGAGTCAAGCTTGTGGACAAGGCTTCCTATATTTAGGTGCAGGAGGCACTGGCCATGTAGCAGAAGGTCCCCAGAGTGAGGTAAAGAAGAGGCCAATGTTGGAGAGGGGCATGAGAGGACTAGTATTGGGGCTGGGGTTAGGGTGGATGTCACCTGCTGCAAGGAGCAGGAGAGTGAGAGTTAGGTAGTGAGCGAATAGCTGTATGTGACTGACTGCGAGCAGTCATCTCTTAGATTGATGGCGTGTATGAGCTGGGCATAGGGGAATAAGTTGAAAACTGACCCGGGGGGTGCGAAGGGTTGAAAAGAAATGGCCTTGGATGTGTGGTGTGTGTTCATGCTTGGGTGAAAGGGAGGTGGATGCCAGGCTGGAGGTGGAGAGCCCAGCGAGGTTTGGCAGGATTTGGGAGGGGCATGAGAGGTGGGTGGCATGTTGGAAAGGAAGGAGGGAGGGAGAAGAGAATAGGGATGAGCAGGGTCAGGTGGCCTGGTAGAAGGATCATGGCATGGATCAGGTGCTAGGAGGACCCTACTGCTGTGGTTACTTAGCAGGAAGGTAGGTGCTGTAGTTACTAGCGGAGAAGGTGGAGGGCTGGGATGCGGGGCAGGGAAATGATAGGGACCTGTAAGGACTAGGAACCAATGGGGAGCAGAGGAATGAGGGTTTTAGGTAGCCAATGAGGGAGCAAGCAGTGCTGCTAGGCTTATTAGTCAATGAGGAGTGAGTGCTGCTAGGCTTACTAACCAATGATGGAGCAAGAGGAATGTGGGTGGGCACTAGGTGTATTTAATCAGTGGAGGGGTGGGGGTGGGAGGGGGCCAAAAATCCTTCTATTAGACAAGCAGCCCTGTTCAAGGGCAGGCAGCTGGAGAGAAGAAAATAGCAGGGTTAAATAGCTGAGAGGTAGGACAGGTTTAGATTGAGTAATTTAGCAAGACAAAGGAGAGTGAGACTTTTCGCCAAGGCAGAGTGCTTGGATGGGGGTGGGGGCACAGGAGCAAGGAAACAACAGAAGAGCTGTAAGCACTCTAAAACAGTAGTAGAAATTACAATCCAGCTAATACAGTTGAAATCCATCTATTAGACACTTGAATTTTGCTTAGTTGTAGCTAAACCTATTTTTAAAAAGCGCCAGGTGGCAAAAGCAGGGGAAAAAGTCCTGGCCAATCGGAGCAGGTTTTCTGGAAGTGCCCATGTTCCGATTGGCTGTGCTGTCACTGTACGTTCCAAGGAGCTGCAGCCGGGCATCCTGGTCTCAGTCGGCGGCTGGCTAGGTGCCGTCTGACCATGGGAGAGCTGAAGCAGCCCTGTTCAAGGGCAGGCAGCTTCCAAGGAGCTGCAGGTGGGCATCCTGGTCTCGGTTGGTGACTGGCTAGGTGCTGTCTGACCGTGAGGGAGCTGAAGCAGTCCTATTGAAGGGCAGGCAGCTTCCAAGGAGCTGCAGGCAGGCATCCTGGTCTCAGTCGGCGGCTGGCTGGGTGCCGTCTGACTGTGGGGGAGCTGAAGCAGCCCTGTTCAAGGGCAGGCAGCTTCCAAGGAGCTGCAGGTGGGCATCCTGGTCTCGGTCTGCGGCTGGCTGGGTGCTGTCTGACCCTGAGGGAGCTGAAGCAGCCCTGTTCAAGGGCAGGCAGCTTCCAAGGAGCTGTATGCGGGTGTCCTGGTCTCAGTCGGAGGCTGACTGGGTGCCATCTGACCATGGGAGAGCTGAAGTAGCCCTGTTCAAGGGCAGGCAGCTTCCAAGGAGCTGCAGGCGGGTGTCCTAGTCTCAGTCGGTGGCTGGCTGTGTGTTGTCCGACCATGGGGGAGCTGAAGTAGCCCTGTTCAAGGGCAGGCAGCTTCCAAGGAGCTGCAGGCAGGCGTCCTGGTCTCGGTCTGCGGCTGGCTGGGTGCTGTCCGACCCTGGGAGAGCTGAAGCAGCCGTGTTCAAGGGCAGGCAGCTTCCAAGGAGCTGCAGGCGGGCGTCCTGGTCTCAGTTGGGGGCTGGCTGGGTGCTGTCCGACCGTGAGGAAGCTGAAGTAGCCCTGTTCAAGGGCAGGCAGCTTCCAAGGAGCTGCAGGTGGGTGTCCTGGTATCAGTCGGTGGCTGACTAGGTGCCGTTCAACCGTGGAGGAGCTGAAGCAGCCCTGTTTATCTGTCATCCATGTCTGAATGTAAATGTTATTAACAGAGGTCATAGAAATGCTTGGTCCACAGGTTTAACCATAGGGATACCCAGCTACAGAAATATCCTAAATCATGTGTAAAACTGTATTAATAATGTTCATCCCCATTCTATTCTTGTACATGCATTATAATGTGCTATCTTAATATTTTAAGAATAATTTTTAGTGTTTTAAACACCCGGGTCGTGCCTGTAAAAGGACCTTCAGGTCTAGTGTAATTACCTGGTAAACAAATAAGTTCATTCATCCATTCATTACTCTACCCGAGTTTCAGTCCAGCAAGCTACAAAAATGGGCAGATGCAGGATCTCACTGCAATCAAGATGTTTCATCTCTGCTGGGCTACCCTTGGGTAAATAAATTGTTACTCTTATCAAAAAAGGCGTTAATGGTTTATTTATTACTGTTTTGCCTCCCTTCTTTACCGTGGCATGTAAGTGTATACAGTACTATGCAAAGCATGAGTCTGTGTCATCCAGAGGATTCTGTTCCTGTACGAATGCCTTGGATTTGCTTGTGCTGTGACACTGCAGAATATAACACAGATATAGCATGCATCTTGATTCATTAACAAAACATACCACGGAAACTTCTAGAGGAACACATTTTATTTTGTACACTTCTGATGTGTTGACATCAGGGGAAAAAACTTGAAAGCTACTGTTCTTTTTGAACCTTAATAAATTTTGCAAATATTAAATTTAAAATAGCAGCCTGCTTATAACTAACACAGCAAATTAAACCAACATGTTTTTCCATAGATTTAGTAAAAGGCACCACATTTTATATAATCCATGAACACTTGTAAACATACTGATTAACATGTTTTATCTACGCTTTTGCAGAGATATTGTAGGTTGTCTCATCTGTAAATATCAGCAGTGTGCATTACGTTGTTTTATACTCAAAACTAAAAATGGTACCTCTTATGTATCACACATGTGAAAACAGCACACTGTGTGAACTGTACCCATTTGCCAGAATTCACTAAATATGAGTACACCAAATCCAATAAATATTGAAATATTTTCTAAAATTAAACACACTTACACACAAAGTTTAAAAGCACCACAGGCCCAGTAAAGTAACGTCACTATAAGCTTCATACCCAATGTTTTCAATTTAATTTTATTTAAAGAGCTAGTAGAACCAAAAAAATAACAGACAGGAAAATGTTAAAAAAAATTAAGATGTGGTCAGTTGTCACTTTTTATTTATAAAGTATTTTTCTTTCTCCATTTTTTTATTAAGAAGTTTTCTGTTTGACAGTATTATGCTGGATGTGTGGAACAGCACTCTGCCTGGCAGCTGACATACCTAGTTCTATTCCCCCACTACATCATCAGCACTGCAACCTCATTGACTGTGACATAAGAGGTGACTGACATGGCAGCTACTAAGTGGCTTTTACTGAGTAGCTGTGATGTCACAGTTAGTAAGATCACAATGCTGACGATGTAGTGAGGGAACAGAGCTAGATATGTCAGCTGCCAGGCAGAGTGCTGATCCACAGATCATACCTACTAACATCAGGTAAAAAGATGTCTAATTAACCAACAGGAACAGAAAAAGCACCTCAGACATAAAAGGTAATTGTTGATTGCTTTTAAAAACAAATATTAATTTTAGGCAGTACACCAGCTCTTTAATGTTTACCCTGGAAAGGCACACTGAGCAAAATTGTCCATTTTCAAGTGTGGCCATTCAAGAGACCAGTTTGGCACATAAAATATAAATATATAAATATACATATATATGTGTATATATTCATTGCAAAAAACGTTGTTAATGCATCAGTTAGGGTTGCTTACACAGCGACAAAAATGAGGAAATTCAACGTTAGGGTTTTCAACCCTAACTCTGAATCCCTCCTCAACACATACACAACAGGCATACGCCGGGGACAGTACGACATAACACAACTAATCAGAAACAGACATCATAAGGTAAAAGAAAGAACATACAACGCTGTAATCATACCACAAGAGGCATCCATCATCATCTTTCAGTAACTCGTGATCACTCTGCTGCCATCCCAGTGTCTTGGGACTCACCCACATGCTGTGCAACCACGTAAGATGGCCAGTGCATGAACTATATATCACCTTGCAGATAGTACAACAGTACCCATAAGTCAAGACAGGACTGCATGGTGAGTTGGGCCCTGTTCTTCCATTGAGATAGAACAACACTCTACATATGTCACAGAGGGACCGCAGGGTGCTAGTGTACCCTGCCCTACCATCCGTGCATTAGCATAGTACAACACTATCTATGTGTCACTGTGTCCATATGTCACAGTGTCACCTGATGGTTGTTCAAATACTGCACTCCTATCCCTCCATCAAGATATAAGTACAATGCAATCTATATTTCACACTATCCGTATGTTAAAGTGACAGTACATGGTGCTTTATATTGTAGTAAACCTATTCCTCCATTGTTACATTACAACACAATACATATGTCACACTGCCTATATGTTACAAATGACAAAAGTGCAACATATGGATAGTGTAACACATGGATTGTCTTGTACTATTTCAATAGAGGTATGGTAGTGCAGTCCAAACTACCTTGTGTTCTCACTGTGACATATGTACAATGCAACATATGGTTAGTGTTGCACTATCTTGATGTAGGACTAGAGGGCAGTGCCACAGTGACATATGAACACTTCTATGGATTTCTTACATACTATGTCAATGTATGAATGAGAGTACATGGTCCAAAAGACAGTGCACTCCCAGCCCCACACACTGACATAATAGAACAGTGTCTTTATGAAATGTTGGGAACACTATTGGTCCATGTACGCATTACAACAGTCTGCATAGATCAGGTGTGGAGTTATTCACCGTACAGTCACATCTCACATGCAGACAGTAAAAGAGTGTGCATAGCTAACAGCAGACCCACATGATACTTATACATCTTGCACTTCCATACGCCCATTCACACAAAAAGTATGTAAAAGTCAGTTACACAGTAGGCTTTGAGGAGGGCAATGTGATTCCACTTCACAAAAGTGGGAGCAGGGCAGAGGCAGGAAACTACAGACCAGTTAGTTTGACTTCAGTGGTAGGGAAATGATGGAATCACTCTGAAGGAAAGAACTGTTGAGTACCTAGAGGCCAGTGGGCACAGGACCCAAGGCAGCATGGTTTCACAGCAGGAAGGTCATGTCAGATGAACCTAATAGATTTCTTTTACTGGCTTGACCAAAGTAGTAGACCAGAGGCTGCATACATGGCCTACCTAGATTTCCAGAAGCAAGGCATTTGACACAATCCACACAAAAGATTAATATACAAGGTAGCCAGCCTTGAGTGGATCCCAAGGTGGTAACCTGGATAAAAACTGGTGGACAACAGGACACAAAGAGTAATAGTAAACAGAGTCCACAGTGAAGAAAGGAGGGTACCGTAGGGGTTGGTACTGGGACCGGTCCTCTTTAATGTCTTTATAAGTGACATTGGAGAGCACCTGGAAGGAAAGGTATGTCTCTTTGCAGATGACACAAAGATCGGCAACAGGGCTGATACACAAGGTGGGATGGAAAGGATGAAAAGGGACTTGGCAAGGTTGGAGGAATGGTCAAATATGTGGCAGCTCAGATTCAATGCAAAGAAGTGCAAGCTAATGCAAGGTAATGCATCTGGGAAACAAAACCCAGAGGAAGAGTACACAGTGGTGGGTGAGTTAATAACAGCAACAAAAATCGAAAGAGACTTAGAAGTAATTATATCAGATGACCTAAAGGTGGGCAAGCAATGTAAAAGGCAGTAAGGAGGGCTCGGAGGATACTGGGATGCATAGGGAAAGGCATCAACAGCAGAAAACAGGAAGCTGTTATACCTCTGTACAGACAGTTAGTGAGACCCCATCTGAGTATTGCATACACTCCTGAGACCCCATCTCCGCAAAGACATAGACAGAGGGAGGCTGTTCAGAGGAGGGCAATCAAAATGGTGCAGGGTCTGCACCAGAAGACATATGAGGAGAGACTAAAGCAGCTTATATGTATACCCTTGAGGAAAGGAGGAGAGGGGACATGATAGAAACTTTCAAGTATCTCAAGGGAATTAAAGTACAAGAGGGTAGCATCTTTCAGAAGAAGAGATGTGCAAGAACAAGGGGGCACAATTTGAACATGGGGGGGGACAGCTCAGAGGTAATGTTAGAAAGTATTTTTTCGCAGAGAGGGTTGTGTATTCATGGAACAGCCTTTCTGAGGAGGTTGTGGAGTCAGGAACAGTGGAAGAATTCAGGAATGCATGGGACAGGCATGAGGCAGTTCTAGTGGGGGTAGGAGGAAGTAAGCTGTTGATTAACTAGAATCTGTAGCTAATCCATCAGGTAGGGAAATGGGCAGACTAGGTGGGCCAAGTGGTCCTTATCTGCCATCAAATTTTATGTTTCTAGGCTGGTTTACACCCTGCATTCTTATCCCTCCACAGGTGGAGATACAGTATGTATCCATCTATGGAAATATAAAGAATGTGGCCTATACACTTCAATGCATTAAGTTATGAGCAGGTGTAGCAAAACAGTATGAAACAGTCATTACCATCTCATATTAAAGAACTTTCACCTAAAAGATTCTACACAGCCTTCTTAACACCTACCCACATCTTGCACAGTATGTGTGTGTCCTCCCCAAGACACTGGTATGGCAGCAGAAGTGATACAGCTGCTGAAAGATGATGATGCATGCCTCTTGTGGTATGTTTACAGAGTTATATGTTCTTTCTGTTTCTATGGTGTCTGTTTCTGATTGGTTGTGTTGCATTGTACCATCCCCTGCTTGTATGTGTCTTGTGTATGTGTGTGTGCGGAAGGATTTGAGTTAGGTTGAAAACCCCAATGTCAATTTCATTGCTTTTGTCACTGTGTAAGCAACCCTAACTGATGCATTAAGTTTTTGCAATTAATTTCTTATTTTTGAAAAAGTGTAATATAACTAGTAAATAGTATGTGTTGGTGGGAGGGACCCTCCCACCATGCTGCCCATTTCTGCATAAAGATATGCACCTGGAAGTGTGGGCCTCTGGGCCCAACGCCCTACTCTTACAAATAGCTACAGAGCTACACAGCACCCTATAGGCATGGCACCCTGTAACACAAATTTGCCAAAATCTAGGGAACCATAGTAAGTAGGAGAAATATTCAAGTTTTGTGTAATTGTTACAGCAAGACATACACTCAACATACATTGACCAAACCGATCTCGCATTGTTTATGAGATACAGCGGCTGAAAAGGCACCCTTGGAACCCTTGTGACACTAATTTGACAATATCTCATTAACTGTGCAACCTACAAAAAATTCCACTGTAGGTGTAGTCTATGGTTTCCAATCTTGTCCCAGCAGATTAGATCACCTAAGCCGCCAGTAGTGAAAAGTCTGTTTCTCCGAGATATGGGTGGCGAAAAGCACAATGGGTGCCACGATGCTATCCTATGGGAAAAATCTCAACTTAGTGATGGCATATGCATAGGACCACTTAATTTCACAACACCTAAACAGCATAATTCACAGCTGTACGGCAACCCCTCAATACCCTGAAAACTGCAAGTAAAAAGACCAAACTATTAATTAACAATGCAATGGCAACGTTTTTACATGTTAAAAAATTCCTAGTCCGTGCGGTAATAAAATCCCCGACCATCAGATCAATCCCATTTGCAGTAGCAAAATCGCTGTCCGCGAAGAAACTCGATACAGTCAACAGATTTTGCTGCCTCGCTGAAAGAGGATTGGATGGCAGACTAGATTTTGAGAGCTCATGGACTGCAATTTTGTTAACTGATGAAAGAGGATTCAAAAACCAATCCTGGTCTCACGAGCTGACAAAATCGTAGTCTGCCAGCCGATCCTCTTTCGCGAGGTAGCAAAACTCAACAGTCAGCTAATCCTGGTCCGTGAGAAGGGCCATCTGGTCACAAAGTGATGGATAAGGATTTGGCAGCCTCATGAAAGAGGACTGGCTGGTGGACTAGGATTTTGACAGCTCCCGACTGTGATTTTGTCACCCATGAGAGAGGATTCAAAACCCAATAATGGTCCATGAGCTGACAAAATCTTAGTCTGCCAGCCAATCCTCTTTCATGAGGTAGCAAAATCCTTGACCGCCAGCTTAATCCTGGTCCGCAAGAAGGCCATCTAGTAACAAAGTGATGGACAAGGATTTTGTAGTTTATGAAAGAGGATTGGCTCGGACTTGGACTTTGACAGCTCACTGGACTAGGATCCTTAGCGAGTCACGATCAAATAATTTTTTAATTTTAAAAAGCTATTTTTTGGACAAAATGAAGCAAACCAAAGGTATGGCTTTGTAGAGGGCATCACCCTGAACAAAACACATGCCTCATTAGGCCCAAAAGTCACCCATGGAGAAAGCTACAACATTTTGCTTGGGGGGGAAAACTGAAAAAAAAGTAGCAGCTCATGGACAAGGAATTGTTTTAATGGACTAGGATTTTTTAAAATCCTAGTCTGCGAGCTGACAAAATCCTTGTCCGTGAGACCAATCCTAGTCCATCAAATATACACATAAATTTTGGAGTGAACCGAGCATGCCCAGAACCCGAAAATTAAAAATTACATAACTTTGGAACGGATTAATATTTGTTGCCAAACCAAAGTTAGAGTCTTCCTTAACCCAAACTCTTTCTATGTTCCAAATTTCAAACCAAAAGACTACATGGTGTGATCGCAGCGCCATGGGCAAAAATGTGTCAAAAGTGGCAAAAAATGCATTTTTTAGCATTTTGCTGCACAGAAACCGTAAGTCCAACTGAAACACACCTTGGTAAGTCAAGAGAGCTACCATATGACACCATGCATTCCAAATTTCGTGCAAATCCGTTGAATGGTTGCAAAGTTATTAACATGCAAATATTTAGGTTTAACATTAAAGTGCCTACTCAACCCTACTATAGCGGTGCGACCGCACTCTCTAATATATATATATATATATATATATATATATATATATATATATATATGTATGTATGTATGTATGTATGTATGTAGTATAACTCTAGATAGATAGATGATTCTATATAAAAAGACCTGACTCAAAATATGCAATTTATCTTCAGGTGTAAAGGGCAGAACCATAGCTAATGAGTGGTGGAGCCAGAGTGAGTTATACATCCTGCCCCCTACAAGACATGACAAACTGCAGATTTTAAGCCAGACCATTTCACATTTAATTTACACAACACTGATTTAAGACAGAAATGAGTTTGAAATCTGTTTGAAGATGACCTGTTTCTATTTGATTTCAACCTGGGTCACCGATTTACATGACTAATTCAATGTCATCAACATTGTGAAAGCTGGTCTCTGACTGGTTCAGCATTCCACTGTGATGTGCCCAACTTTGCTAAATGTCTATTTACCCAGAATGCAAGACATCATATCTCACAAAGTGGATCCAAACATAATCAGTTTAGCTATCTATCTAGCTATCCATGCTCATTTCAGATGTGTCCTGGGAGGAGGGAAAGGAGTATTTCAGTGAAAATAATGAGGTATGCAATGTACAAATACTACAAACAATAGGTAAGTGCATCAAAAATAACTGTGCAAAGGCAACAGATTTGCAAGTACACTATAATGCATGAAGTGTTGGGAGAATGATTTGCAGTGTAAAAGGCAAATATGGAGTTTATGGGAGCAATGATTTCAATTTGGGAGGATGTAATGGGGAGCTACATTAATGTAAGTGCATGGTGAAGGGGAATAGAAGGTGTGAGTGACAGGCAACAACCCAGGGTCCAGTATCGGGGAAGCTGCAGAGTGAGCAATGAAGTGACAGAGGAGCGATTTGAGAGAGTTCACTGAGGGGACAGAGTGGATGGTAATGAAGAGTGAGACCCAAAGTCTGAGGAAGGAAGCAGAAGGCAGCTTGACCAGCAGAGGATTTTACTTCAGAACTGTGAGAGAGCAAGTGCCAGAGCTGCAAAGGGTGTAAGAGGTAGTAGCGTGGAAGTGAAGAGGGAGACATGGTAAGAGGGGAGGAAGGCAACCCAGAATTTAGAGGTAAATAAAACAATGTGTGAGGAGCCTGCATCAAGGGAGGGGAAGGAGAGGGAGGAGTACAGAGAGCTGTGGTGGGTGCAAGGGGGGGAAATGTCCAGGGCAAAGTGGCAGGAGGAGAGAGGGATCCAGTCTTCCAAGCTGAATTTAGAGCAGAGCTATATAATGTAACATCAGCTGAAAATGGGAGTATCATCTTCAAGGCAATCTTTCTGCAGGCAGGAAGTGGGATACCTTTATTTCTGTAAAGGGTGGCATGTTTGGGGTGAAGCTTCTGATGGATGACATCCACAAGCACTGAGAAATTGAGATGGCGGTCCAGCCAGGCCCCAAGGTACATTATGGAGGGGACATCCCTCTATCACTGCACCATTGAGGGTATGGAAGGACGGGAGAGGTGCAAGCCTAATGTGCCTCTGCCTACTGCTAAAGGTCATAGAGATGGTTTTCATGGTACTGAGACACAGCTAACTGGCCAGGAACCAGTGCTAGGTATTAGTAAAGTCCAGTTAGAGTTGAGTTATGAGATCAGGGACAGGGGAGCCAGAGGCAAAAAGAAACATATAATCTGCTCACATAGGTATGGACACAGAGAAGCAGGTGGCAGGGAGGTCATTCAGGAAAATGAAAAAGAGTACTGGGCAAAGGATGGACACTTGAGGTATGCCTGAGTAGACAGGAGTGGGGGAGATAAGGAATCTGCAATCCGGACAGCTTAAGACATAACCTCAAGGTAGGAGCATAACCACTCTACTGAGGAGGTAGAGAGCCCTGCTGCCTTAAGTTTGTCAAGGAGAAGGGAATGGGCAACTGTTGAAGGCTTTGGTGAAGTTGACAAAGAGTGTGGAGGGATTCAGGCCCTGATCCATGCTAGAGAGAATGGAGTCAGTGAGGTGGAGGAGGGAGGCAGAGTGGGAAAATATGAAAATTACGTACCTACTGTAATTATGATCTTTCTGTGTATCTTCATCATTCATCACCTTTGGGTTATCGGCCGGAGGTCATGACCCCATGGGAGCCTTTTTTTTTTGATGGGCGGAGACGACGCACCATTGGCGCTGCCCTCGAGGCTGATGCACTGCGTGGCGCCATGGGTTGGCCAGGTGCTGTTGACTCGCCTCCCGCCAGTTCTGAGTCGCCGGAGAGGTGAGGAAAAGGGTTTGGGAGGGTGGGACAAGAAGTCCAAGGGACAGACAAAGGAAAAGATACATAAACCAAAAGGAGAAATAAACACTGAGAGGACAGAAGAAGAAGAAGGAAGACTAAGGGGATTGGGTAGGGCCCCAATCTCTGGAAATAGGAAAAAGGAGAAAGGAATGGTTTAGGATAAGCTTGAGAGGGGAGGGAGAAAGGTAACAACCATACCCCAGAACCTTGACTTGTCTCCAAACTGTATAGGAACTGCAAGGAGGAGCCAAAAGGCTCACTGTCAGAATTCAAGGCACAGAATCACTGGCAATAACCCCAAAGCAGAAAATGGCTATTCTGGAAGAAAGACAGGGTTATTCCCCCCCCGGGAAAAAAAATTTTGGTGTAAGACATTTTGGTTAGTTAGAGAAATTAAAGATACTAAGGATATGTCCACAGGACAAGGTAACTAAGGATTGATGGGACAAGGAAGTGGAGAGAATAGAGGACAGTTACCAACTCCCACCACACAGGGGTGGAGTCAAAGCACTAGAGAAGGAGTGCCCCCGTCCTGACCACTCTCTTTAAAACATCCCCCTATGTGTCCCTGTGTTACCCTGCTCCTGACTAACAGAAAGGAGGAGGGCAAAAATGGACACAGAAAGGGAGGGGGACCTAGAGAGTGAGGCCCCAGGGGGATGGCAGGTGGGAGTATGATGAATGGTGAAGATATACAGAAAGATCATAATAACGGCAGGTACGTAATTTTCATATCTTATCTGTGTCAATCTTCACCATTATCACCTTTGGGTGAGTGCCGAGCCCCCCCAAAAAAGATTTTTTTTTACCCTAAGGGTAAAACCCTGGCCTGAGAGTGGGGAAAGTGAGACAGGAACCCCCTCCCGGAGGGGGAATGAAGTTGCCCCGACAGACGCCACCTCACTCTATGGGAGAAAAGATAGGTTCTCTGATGTGCGGAGTTAATCACCCTATGCTGGGCACAGAGTGACAACCAGGAAAGACGCAGCCATGCCATCCGCCTAGTGCAGATCACTGTTCCTACGACCCTGGTAGCTACCTCATTGGCATCATACGATGCCCTTGCTTGCTGCCACACTAGCTCCAAGTCACGTGCAGAGAGTGCAATGGCTTGTCTGGTTTGCTCCATGTCAGGCAATGAGGCTAGGAGCTGACCCAGCCTGGACCACAGGAACCATCATAGTTTGCGATGGGCCTGATGTGCTGTGATAGAGCAGCAGCAACCATGCCAAGTAGAACATCCTCCTCCCAAGAAGTCAAAATCCAAGGAATCTTGATCTGGGGGCCGGTCACAGTGGAGGGCACGAAGGCCATCAGGAGTGTCCAGCTACATCAGTCCTGACTGAGGATGAGGCATGGAGCCTGGAGACTCCGGGGGGGGGGCGCAATACCACTGGCAAAGATCCCTAGGGGCAGGAACTCCGTAGAAAGGTCTCTGCCAGGAACGCAACAACGTCTCCCGAAAGGGAGCAGGCCAGGGGACACCACAAGGGTGTCCTCGCTGAAATTGCCTGGAAAGGCATGCGCTGAGTGCTCTGGATTGCTTTGAGTGGGAGGGTGATGTACAGGTCCTCCAACATCCTCACGAGGAATCGTGGATACTCACAAAATCAGCAGCTGGAGAAATGTGGACAGATGGCTCTCTCCCAGAAGAGGGGAAGAGGAGTCAGAGGACCCCAAATGCTCAGAGGGTGGCTGCTTGGGGAGGTTGAAAACCTGTCTGTCCATGGCCCTGACGTAAGTGGAACCGAGCAGCCACGGCCCTGAACTGCTCCCAGGAGAGAGGCCCACTAGGACCAAGGATGCCTGGGAGCACAGGAGAATGTGGCAGAGGGATAGGGACAGAGCTGACAAGAGAAATCGACTGACCTCTGCCTGGCTAGGGCGAGCACCAGGAGCCCCAGTAGAGGAAGGAGCTCTGAAGACTCCACAGCTGACAGCTGAACAACCATACCGAACTGCCTTGGCTGCACCTGGAAGAATCCCCCCTGTGAGGTGACCAGGGCCATGTAGGTCCAGAAGGACGAGCCCCTACCTCAAAAGAATGGGGCCCTCTCAAGGAAACTAAAGGGGAAGAGTGGAGATCTGCACTACGGCTGCTCCCAGAGCCCGGGTGGGTTCCGGAAAAAGGCTGCCAGACAGAACTCAAACTCCTCGACTCCTCGGAATCTGAGAGTGCCCTCCTCCTCGAGAGAGCCAGCCTAGGCAACTGGCAACCCTATCCAGGGAGCAGTACACTCCCCTCCAGTGGGTGTTCCAATCGGCCCCAAAGTTGGGCGATTCAGGCACATCACCTGAGGGGGTACCACTGCTGAGGGGTCAGAGAACCCTCCGAGGCCAGGCTGCAGAGCAATGGTGTCCTGCACCACTGCCTGCTGGTCAGCACCCCTGACCCCGGTCATGGTAGTTCCCGCCCACTCCTCAGAGGGGGACTGGCTGCGGTCTGTCAAGGACACCACCAGAGTGTCCACATGGGCATCTAACTCCGGACAGCCAGACTACCTGTCCAACTCAGACTCTGACTCCTCCTCTGAAGAGGTGTAGACCGAAGTCCTGTGCCAGACAGTGCATGGACACTCACTGCCATCCCGATTAAATAGGGCACCAGAAACAGAGACGCACCGAAGTCGGTACCAGTGCCCCTCGCAGCACCGTGAACAGTGGCAGAAGAGGACACAGCTCCAACAAGGGCAGCAGCCTCGGTGCCAGGTGCCGAGGACAGAGACGGCGCCGCTGACAGCCCCAAGAGCACTCCCGGCACCATCTGGACCCATGGCACCATGAGCAGTGCTGAGGACAGAGATGGCATCAACAATGCTCTCAGCACCGAGATTCGGAACCCCCACAGCGCTGTACCCATGTCCAGAACCGCGAACGGCTCCAGAGCCACGAACGGCTCCAGAGCTGGACACGGAGCCGTGTTCAACCTCGGTGCCGCGGATGGTGCTGAAGTGAGAAAAAGTCAGAGACGGAGTCATAGGACCTCCCACAGTGCCGCTAGCACTATCAGTGCCGCAAACAGCGCCGAAAGATGGTGTCGAGGACGGTGCCAACCCAGGCCTTCTGAGCTGTGGGTCTGACACCAGAGGAGCCTTCACCTTCTAGAGGTGATTGCCAGTGCGGTGCCTCCTGTCCATCCCCCAGAGGGAACAAACTGGGCCTCCTGCACCGCAGCAGGAGCCTCGGCCATGGCTAGGCTACGAGAGGCCGAGGCTCCCCCCTCCTCAGTCTGTATAGAACTGGGAGGGGACCCAGAGGAAAGGGCCGAGCCACCGCTTGGCCCGAGGTGCACCGACTTGAAATGCAGGTGGAGCTCACCCACTTTCCACGCCGCATTGGCTGATGACCCGGCGCTCCATGGAGAAACAGGCATCACACGTGTCCATATCGTGAAGCGGGCCAAGACACGCGAGGCAACGGTCGTGCTGGTCAGTGATGGAAAACTTACCGTCACATGGGGAGCTGTCCTGTCTTAGAAGTCTTCTTGCCCTCTGACCTAGACATGACCTATGGGAAAAAAACACCAAACAAGACTCGATGTCGCAGATAAAACAAATAATGGAAAGATCTTACAAGGCGACGTCAAGTGGGCTAACAGAACTGGCAGGAAGGAAGCTGATGGACTTCGGCACCAAGGAGAATGGGCACGGAGTCGAAGAAGGATTAAATCTGCTGTGCAGCAAGGTAGGCCTCAGAATCTCTGTCTTGTAGCGTCCCAAGAAATGACCCGACGGCGGGAGATAAAGAACTGGCGGGAGGCAGAGTCAACAGCACCTAATGGTCAACCCGCGAGAGCTACGCAGTGCGATCGCCTTGAGGGTGGCGCCATGGTGCTGGTTCCACCCATCCAAATAAAAAGCTCCCACTGGTCCGTGACCTCTGGCAATAACCCAAAGGTGATGAAATGAAGATTGACACGGATAAGATTTTTTATATATTTATTTATATATACATATATATATATATATACACACACACAGTATATATGTACACACATACAGTACATATATATCAATATATGTAATAGATAATCCACTACAGGGTGCAAGTACATCAGAGCATGACCACACTTCCTGTAGTGGATTATCCATCTTCTAAAATGGTCACAGATATTGGGGGACAGGGGGACAAAAAGTAGTCCCTGTTTGGCACAAATTAGTGTTTCATTTATGTGATATGGTTGATCCTGCCATGATTCTGGTAGATTTAAATTGGTAGAAAGCAGTTATCTGCTTGATCCTGCCATGACTTTTATAGATAAAAAGTAATTTAAAAAACTTATCTGGTTGTTCCTGCCACTTTTAAACTGTTTTAATTATAACTTTCATTTTCTTGCTTTACTGTAGCATGACCGAGGTAGTGTTCGTGGGCGTAGACAATATGCTACCAAACAGCATGTAAAATCTGGTGCTTTAATAAGCTTTGTGAGGTTTTCCTAAAAGAAGCCACTTAATAGAGCAAGGAGAGTGAGCGAGTCAGTGGCTTCAGAAGTGTAGACTAGGAGCATTACAATAGCAACACTTGCTCACGCTGCGTCTACTCTTCTGGAAAAAGCCACCAGCTCTATCGCTCTCTTAGCTCTCTACAGCTGAAGTGGTTTAAGAAAAGAAGTCCCCGTGCAGGCAAAGTGGGTTTATTTCTGTAATAAGTTTTTATAGTGTTTTGTTTTAGTTTGGTGACTGGTGGCATGGGACTGAAGAAGAAGATGGCGACCAGCTGAGGTGGAGGAGGGCTGTGCAGGTCACTACATAGGACCCTGAAAATTGTATGTACCTGGGTAGTCATTGGGAGGATTGGCATGGCTGCTAGCAGGTGGGTGTGGGTGGGGGTTACTTTTAGGTGGGGTGGGGAGGAGGGTGGCATGGGTGCCAGAGTGTGCGAGGGTTTATTACTTAAATTTTTTAACAGGTATAAGCAAGGCAGCGGACAGTAGGGGACCAGAGAGCAATGGGCTAAGGTGGATGGAAGGTTATGCTGGTCACCCACCATGGGGATGATACTGTAGTATGCTGTTGCGTGCCAGTGGGGGGCATCTTTGAAACTTGGTGGGGGGAGGGTCAGTGAAAGTGAGCCAGTGGAGTTGGGCACTCTTCGGCTGCAAATAAAAAAGATATATTATTTTAAATAAATAAAAAGACACCTGATACTGGGATTGGGCACCTGGTGCTGGGAAGGGATTTGGGGGAGTAAATGACAGTGAAATTGGGCACCAGGTGCTGGAAACATAGAATTTGACGGTAGATAAGGACCGCTGCCCACCAAGTCTGCCCATTTCCCCTACCTAATGGATAAGCTGCAGATCCTAGTTAACCAGCAGCCTACTTCTTCCTCACCCCACCCCTAGAATTGCCTTATGACTGTCCCATGCATGCTTGAATTCCACCACTGTTTATGACTCCACAACCTCTCCGAAGGCCGTTCCATGCATCCACAACCTCTGAGAAAAACAACATTTCCTTAAATACTGAGCTTCATCTTCTTCTTCAAATTGTGCCCCCTTATGCACTCTTTTTTTGAAAGATGCTACCTCTTGACTTTGTTGATTCCCTTGAGGTACTTGAAAGTTTCTATCATGTCCCCCCTCCTCCTTTCCTCGAGGCATACATATTAAGCTCCTTAAGTCTCTCTTTGTATGTCTTCTCCGCAGACCCTGTACCATTTTAGTTGTCTTCTCTGGACAGCTTCCATCCTGTCTATGTCTTTGCAGAGATTGGGTCTCCAGAACTGCACGCAGTACTCCAGATGGGGTCTCACCAGCTGTCTGTACAGAGGGATAATAACTTCCTGTCTTCTACTGGTGATGCCTCTCCCTATGCATCCCAGTATCCCCCAGCCCTCCTTGCTGCCCTCTCACATTGCTTGCCCACCTTTAGGTCATCTGAGATGACTACCCCCAGGTCTCTTTCCATTTTTGTTGTTGTTAGTATCTCACCCCCCATTGTGTACTCTCCCTGGGTTTTTGTTTCCCAGGTGCATTACCTTGCACTTCTCAGCATTGAATCTAAGCTGCCATACATTTGACCATTCCTCTAACCTTGCCAAGTCCCTTCTCATCCTTTCCATCCCACCTTGTGCATCACCTCTGTTGCAGATCTTGTGTCATCTGCAAAGAGACATACTTTTCCTTTTAGTCCCTCTGCAATGTAGCTATAAAGACACTGAAGAGGACCAGTCCTAATACTGAACCCCGCGGCACCCCACTAGTAATCCCCTTCTTCAGAGTGGACCCATTTACTATTACCTCTGTGTCCTATTCTCAGCCAATTCTTTACCCAGGCTGTTATCGTGGGACCCACCCCAGGCTGGCTAACTTGTATATTAATCTTTTGTGGACTGTGTTAAATGCCTTGCTAAAGTCTAGGTAGGCATGTCCACAGCCTCCCAGATCTACTACTTTGGTCACCCAGTCAAAGAAATCTATCAGATTTGTCTGGCATGACCTTCCGCTATGAATCCATGCTGCCTTGGGTCCTGTGCCCCTCTGGCCTCTAGATACTCGACAATTCTTTCCTTCAGAAGTGATTCCATCATTTTCCCTATCACTGAGGTTAAACTAACAGGTCTGTAGTTTCCTGCTTCTGCCTTGCTCCCACTTTTGTGAAGGGAAACACATCTGCCCTCCTCCAGTCCTCTGGTACCACCCCATCCTCCCATGATTTGTTAAAGAGGGTAGTCAGTGGTGTCACTAGTTCTACCCTTAGTTCTTTTAGAATTCTGGGATGAATCCCATCAGGCCCCATTGCATTGTCCACCTTCAGTTTTAAGAGTTCTTTCAGAACCCTTTCTTCTGTAAATGGGCTGGTATCAACTTCTGTATCCAGAGTGTTTCTACTGTTTGTTTTAGGTACCTCCCCCTCTTCCTTTGTAAATACTGAGCAAAAATATTTGTTTAGTATCTCTGCCTTTTCATAGTCACCTCTGCCCGCTCCCTCCCTTTATTAAGTCTCACTATCCTCCCTTGGAAGGAAGAGGATCACAAGGATATGCTACTACTTAAGCAACATGATATTAACTTCTTAGTAACACATTAATGCCTGACAAATACATTAAAAAACACCTTATTACAACATTAATAACACATGTAACAACTGTAATAACAAATGTAACTGAAATCCTAATAAAACTATCAATAACCTTAAAAATACAAGGTACAACCACATTAATCACTTTTCCTCTCCAACTACAGCCCGTACCTCTACACAAACAATATCCCTAATCTAAATAACGCAACACCAGCTCCCTCCAAACTCAGTCACCAAACAGCCATGTCCCTCATCCCTCCAGCACTCACTTCAGCTGGTAAGCCATCTGCGCTGCTCTGTCTCCATGGTGCTTCTGGTGCCAACTCCTATTCACTCACCCACAATGTTCCTCATTTCAATGCCCTTATGGACTGCATCTCCTGACTGCACATCGCACACCGATCCGCGACCACTGCACTTACTGCACACACACTCTCCAGATTGCCAAAACTGACTGCGAGTGTAATGTCACTCCCCAGCATCACACTGAAATTAAAAAGGAAGGACAGCCCCCAGCCCTTGAATGCACATTTATCAGTCAATTGGGCGCACGCTACTACACTACAGAAAAAACACTACACTATAGAAAACCACTAAATAAAGTGCCTGTGTATACCACTACTTTATGGAAAAACCCCATTATGGAAAAACACTAAAACTACTTACTTAAAAAGTACAAAACCCAGAAACAATCGCAAATGCTCAAAAAATGTCCAACCTCATCTAGTATATAAAATATTTGCCGAGCTATTTTCACATATTTATGAATTATTACTATCTTGGTGCTTAATAAGCTCATAAGTGTCACTTGACCTTCAGACTTGTGGCTTTATGATCTCATTAGACCCTCAATGGTAATATTTCCTTATATATGACACTTACCTAGCAGGTATTTTCTCTCTACTGTAAATATATATATGGAATACACAATGTCCGTTACTTTTTTTTTCCTTTCTCTGTTTCTTCTGCACAGCCGGCCCTGATTCAGGAGGATGCCCCAGCCCCGTCCCCTTGATGTCCACCGAGACTGCCATCAGCCTTCTTCCCCCCAGGGCTTGCCCCTCCGCGGCTTTGGCGAAGGGGTCCCCAGGAATCCACCAATGACCGGATCCAGTTTGGGCTGGTAAGCCCAGCTAGTCGGGGAGGGGACCTGCGAGCATCTGCCATCATCCAGCCACCAGCATTTTCCGTGTTCTGATCCCCAGAGTTACAGCATCCACGGCATCCAGGCACATGCCACACACTCCTGTGCACTATGTGCCAACATCTGCCCCATCTCCCGATCTTCTGGCCTGAACTGCCTTTCCTCCAACCTCCCCAGGAGACAGCCAAGTGGCAGCTGCTACCCAACCTCCCCCAGAGGAGAGCAGTCCATCAGATGCTTGATCCTCCTCTCCTGGCCAACCCCGATGCCCGAGGTCACTCCCAACCCCGAGTTGCCGATGAGGTGGCAGGTGAGGCATGATGCCTCAGCCCTCTGCTCCACCAGGCTGGCTCACAATGTCCCTATTTAATACACTATTTATCTTCATTGTGAAGGGCAGGACCATAACTCATGAATGACAAAGCCAGGAATTAATTATCGGATGTAAGTCCTGCTCACTCAGAAGTAAAACTAAACTGTGTATTTTGAGTCCAACCACAATTTATGTATCACCCAGTTTAAAGTTATAACTTTTAAAACAGCTATTTGTGTGAAGATTTAAGTGTTTCTCTCTTTTGGTTTAGCAGATGACCTTAAGGCAGAACAGTGCTCCTGTGACGTCAGCTAATGCTCACCCCATTCCACGAGTAAGTAAGCTAAGATGGGTACAGTATAAGAGAATGGGGTGAGCATTAGGGGTCAAAACCCCAAGACACACCTCTCGCATCTGTTCCTCCATGCAGGTGAGGGTGAAACTTACGGTTGGAAACCGAGGATGGGGTGGGGTGATAGGGTTGGGAACCCTAAGATGGCATTTCCATACATTTGATGGTGGAACCCTAATGGTGCATTAATGACGTTTTCTACAGAGACTTTCCTTACTTTTTGAGAAAGTATAATCAAAGACAACCCTAATGGTACATTAATGAATTTTTTTTTGCAGTGAATTTCTTTACTTTTTTAGAAAGTATAATCAAGTATTTATTTGCTTGTGAGAATGCTGGGCCCAACCATCCATATTTTTTGAGAAACTGTTATTGTATCCCTTATTTTACAGAGGGGAATGCAGGGCCCTTTAGACCCTGTGCTCCCATAATTCCCTACTCTCTGCATATTTGTGTGTGGGAGCGAGGACCTCTAACCTCATGCGCTCATATGGATAAGGCCGCACTCCCAGCACTCCATAATGGTATTCATATTTGCATTTGGGAGTACACAGTGCCAGCCGTTCATAATGTTTGAGATATTGTAACTGTATTCCTATTTCTGTGTGGAAGGGCAAGGCCCTCCGGGCTCTGCACTCCCATCAGTCCTTAATAGTATCCGTATTTGCGAGCGGGAGTGCAGGGTCCTTCAGGCCCTTCACTCCCATCCATGCATCATTTCTGAGATAGTGTAGGGCCCTGCACTCCAATGCTGTAGTGTGCAGACCTAAAGAAACACTTGACATTGCAATGTTCTCCTATAGAAAGCACAGGAAAATGCAAACCTGTGTGCTTAATGGTATCCATATTTGTGTGTGGGAGTGCATTCATGCATAATTTCTTTGCCTGTGCTCCTATCCCATAGTGTGCAGAAACAAAGAAACACATGACATTCCAATGTTATGCTATGCAAAATACAGTAAATCTGAAATCTGAGTAACTTGATATCAAAATAACATATTTTCATGAAACCATCAAAAGGCACATCAATGTGGCATGCCCCTTCTAACCTGTAAATTTTGCAAGAAAATTCCCAATAGTTTCTTCACAGCACAGTTACAAAGAAACAACTGTCTACACCCCCCATTACAATGTTATCCTATGGGAAAAAAATCAAAATGTAAAGCCACAGAACTCCAGAGCAAAGTAATATATTGTCACCAAATGAGAAAAAGGCACATCTGTGGGGCAAGCCCTTTGTACCCTGACAATTTCAGCCAAAAATTGCAAACCTGAAGTGATAAAGAAACAGCCATACAGAAATTATTTTTTGCAAATTACAAAAAGAATCCCTTTCCTCAGTAGTTCCTTTTTCGCATTTGCAGAACTTTTCACAACCAGAAAAAGGATCCTGTTTCACAGATCTTTTTTCTGTGGGTTTGCAAAAGGATTTTCCCTGGATTTAAAAAGCACATTTCTAAACAGGTTATGAAAAAACTGACCCCAGAATCAAATTCTACAGGACCCGATTAGGTAAAGACAACTGTTCTTGTGTAGTAAGCCCTTCTATTTTTTTAGCTATTTAATTTTGTTATCACAACTAACTGAAAACAAGATGTCAGCAGCACGAAAAAGGATTCTGCATTTGTGGCAAAAGATCCCGCGTTTGTGATAAAGGATTTCACATTTGCAATAAATAATCCTTTTTCGAGTGGGACATTTACAGTAGCTGGCCCAAAAGGAAATAATGGGAAACTTTAAAATGTATTAATTTTGGAATGGAATAATATTTTTTCACCAAACCTTCAAATGGCACATCTGTGACCCAAGATCTATATGCCCTAAAACTTTTAGACCAAAATTCCACACCATTTTTGCACACCGGCATGACAAAGAATTTCACAAAAAGTGGTAATTTTCAAATTGTTTTGACAATCTGTATCTCTGCACCCACACATCTGACCAGAACAAAACTTCCCACATCAAGAGATCTTTGGTCCCTGATGGCACATGCAACATTTCACGTGAATCAAACACTTGCAAAGTTATTCAAGTTCAAAAGTTTGGGTTTAACAAAGAATTGGCTGCTAGACCCTAATATAGGGGCGTGACCACGCCCTCATAAAAACATATATATATATATAGGATTGTGTAGGAGCAATCATACACAACAAGGCAGTTGTGATTGAGAGGTTTCCGTGGTAACCAGAGACCTCTAGAGCGCAGCTCAAAAGGTCCGTTACCGTGGAAACCTCGAGATCTTACAACTGTCTTGTTTGTGTATGGTTGCTCATACACACTCTTTTATAGTGTATGGGCAACCATAAGCAGCACTCCGTGATCCCCAAACAAGTCTAACAAAAAAAAAAAAAAAAGCTACTTGGAATCTGTAGCAACGCTTTACTCCGCATTGCCGTGGGCTACCCACCGTACATGCTCAATGCGCGATCTTGTGTTGCACTGGTGAGCATACTCAGTGCAGCACAAGAAGACTGTGATGCACCGAGTGCAGCAAACAATGCTGTTCCAGGCATGGATTTCCATGCAGAACAGTGTTCCACCATACACTATATATATATTATATACACACACACATGTATAGATATATCTATATATATCCATACATATATAGATATATCTATATATATCCTTACATATATATAGCCCTCAAATTAAAGGCACAGCTTAATTTTTTCAGTTGCTTCCTGGTTCTGTCACTGTCCTCCCGTAGCAGAAATGCTGTTGTATGCTATACATATACTAATGCATGAACTATTTCCCACTCGGGTCAGTTTTCGGACATTAGAAAAGAACAGGACAGAATTGAACAGAATTTATTTATTTATTTTTGGCTACTACTTTCTGCACATACCTGGTCTGCTCCCATTTTCCTGGCACCCCCGGGACTCCGTCCACCATCCGAATACCACCGCACTCCATCAGGGTCGTAAGTTGCCCACTTCCCCTGTGGCTCACCCCCTGCAGAGGGGTGGTGGGGAGCCCCCTACTCACCCACCCTGTCTGGATCCAGAATCGGCGATGCCTTCAGAGCCGATGCAACGTTGGATGGCCATCAAGCCACCTGACCAGGATGTCTTCCCTTGTTTCCTGATTTTCTCCCTGAGCTGAGGGCGTGCAATGACGCCGGTGGAGGGGAGTGTGCATGCATCTGCCTGCGCTCCCTCCTGGCATCTGCCTCCAGCTCAACCCTGAAGCACAGCACAGCGCCGTGTCCCCCAGCCTCCGCTAGGGGGCAATCAGGCTCCAACTGTCATGAATCCCCCTCCTCAGAGAAGGAGAGCTGTCAGATGGATGCTCAATCCTTCTCCTCCCCAGCCGACCCCTGGCAACCCGTGCTCATTCTCGAGCATAGGTTTCCGTTGTAGTGCAAGCTAAGGCGACCAGCACCTCAGCTCTCAGCGCTATTGAGCTGGCACAACTGAACAGAATTTAGCTTTATATTCCTTTACTGTATTTTATTATCAGACTTGGCATCTCAAAAATGTTTTACTAAGAGGTTAACCTGGTGATGGCAGCTAGTAGTAAATTGCACTTCAATACGGAAGTTTAAGAGTTGTATTGTCAACTCTGACTTTCACGCCCAGGCCAGTGGAGTTGTGAGGGCAATGTGGGGGGAGAAATGTAGAGTGTCCACTGTAGTAACGAAGCCTACAGGCAGGAATCATTGGCACCATTGAATAACATATATGATGGTGTATATCTGGCCTGCCCCCACCATAGGCTGGATATAGTGTAATATCTTGCTTGGTTATTTAGGAAAGGAGATTGAGATCCTGTTTCATCATAGCTTTGATGTGGGTATCTTGAAGGATATTAGTGTGAGGACAACTTTTACATATTATTTGTTTGTTTTTTGTGAATCTCTCCAAATCACATACATACTCTAAAGCCTCAATCCCCGTGCCAGGCAGGCTGACAAGGCTTAACCAGAATAAACACTGCCTTTTAAACAGGCATGAATATTTGATCCCATATAGGCTGAAAATAATAAAATTCCTCTATAAGAATTTTACAAACTTACTTTTCTTGACTGGGAAGCAGCACTCAAATGTTTGTGAGTTGAGAAAAGAGACAGAGATTGTGGTCCAATCACAACACTGCTTTACAGTAGTCACATCTCAAAAGGAATTTGTACCACAGAGTTATGGTTGTAATTTGGTTATGAGTATTATGAAAATGTGTTGTTATTTTCCTTCTATCTTTTACATGATGTTACAAGATGCTATTGCTACCAGCAGTTCTAAGGCATTCAGGGATTTTTTTTTGCCATGGGCAACTATAATAGATAAAGGAACACTTTATTAGTAATTGGGTCAGAAGAGTAGTTATTGTACTTTGAAAGTTTATATAAATATAAATTAGACCTCCCAGCAGCTAATGCTACTAGAGAGTATATGCAGCAGCAGTGGACGCTTAGCCAGTGGATGCTATGTGGCTTTAATATCACACCAAGAGATAACTGTGGCTATTAGATCCCAGAAAAATAGGCATCAGGAATTGATGGCCTGCCAACCAGCATATTTTTGGTAGCGCCACAACAGTGGGCTGATTTATTTACTCCTCTGCTCAATAGCGTATGTATCCAATTGGTTACACCTTCAAACTGGACTTCTGGATTGACAGTCCCTAATTTTAAAAAGGACAACTCCTTAAACTTTTCATGCTGTAGGCCATTACCTTAGTGTGTATTATGTCAAAAAACACTTCATGAGTAATTCTAACAAGACTTGAAACTTGGGTGGAAGAAACACAATTACTTTCTAATTTTCAGGCTGGATTTTGAAGGGGGGGGGCAAGTACTGCAGTACTAACCAAGCTTTCACTTTCAGCTACATTTCTGAGAAATATGTGACTAATAAACAAGTCATAATTTTACTGCCTTCACTGATTTGAAGGCAGCATTTGACAATACAGTCAAGCCCTGATTATCTGAGCCCTGTTTAACCGATCTCCCTGTCTAACGGACGTTGGTTTGTCCCCCTTTATTTCACAGTGCTAACTGAATCAATTTCAGACCACATTATTGCTAATTGACATCTCCTGCTAGCAATTAAAACCATTTAACGCCATTACTTGTACCTGTTGTGAGCTTGTATTTAACTGTGTGCATCACTTAACACATCATTAGTGCAAATGTACTCTTGCTTGTAGTCAGAGATGGCCAGTAAAAGGAAGAGAGTTGTCCTGAATTTCTCGAGAAACTGAGGATCGTTGAGTGCTGGGAGAATGGTGAGAAAGCTGTTCTAGTGGGAGAGTATAGTGGGTAAATCCACGATCAGCGATATAAAAGCTGCAAAAGAAAAATGAAGAGACTTTGCTCTAACAATGGAGACTGTGGCAGGAACAGAGGAGAAAAACACGTGCTTCTGTAAAGACAAGCAGAGAGATTCTGCTCTTTATCTGTGGTTTCAACAAGAGCGAGAGAGGGGACCCCAATTTCTGGCCCCATTTGAAAGAAAAGGCACTTCTGTTCCACTCATGGCTTGGCAGCACAAAGCCATTTACTGCCAGTGAGGGTGGCTAATGCTTTTAAGTGCCATCACGGAATAAGACAACTCTGTCTACGTGGTGAGTGCTGGTACAGAAGAGAGAAACATCGAGGAGGAAGAGGAACATGACGAGGAAGGAAAGAAAACAGTGAGCTCACTGTGCCTAGACACTCCGAGGCAGTATAACTTTTTCAAAATGTATTCTGTATATGGAGAGGCAGCCTGACTCTGACCCTGTACAGATAATGCTTCTGAGATCCATGAAGCAAAAAGCCTACAAGAAGTTGGTGGACAGGCTTAAGCAGAAGAAACTGGAGGATTATTTTAAAGTGCAGTTACGTAAGAACTTACCGTAACAGTAGATCTTCGAGAACAGCTCTTGCAGCAAGTTACACCATTAGGACTGAAGTCGTCAGGCGCCAGGACCCCACGGAAATTTTCTAGCTAGCAGTCTTCAGCGGGGGACCGCCCCCGATGTCGGTCCCACCCCCGATGTCAGGCATAGTACATAAGGAGGCGGTCCCCCCACAATCCTCAGTTCTCCCGCCGGAGACTCCCGGCCACTGGATGACATCAGGAGACCGAGGATCCGCCACCAGACGGCCAAGACTATAAAACAGAACATCCCATCTCGTAAGATGGATGTTTGGCTACAACCTACCTCCACAAGAAGGGGGATGGTGGGCGGGAAGGTACCTGCTGCAAGAGCTGTTCTCAAAGATCTACTGTTACGGTAAGTTCTTACATAACTGTACCATCTTATTTCGAGACAGCTCTTGCAGCAGGTTACACCATTAGGACTGATTCCCAAGCAATAGCGGTAATCTTATACCACAGGGAGGAGGAAAGGTAGGGATCACAACCCTACTTGAGCCTAAGACAGAAGTCCCTGAAGAACGGCTAGGCCGAAACCTGCTCTTCGCCTCGATGCAATGTCTAGGCTGTAATGCCTAATAAAGGTATGCACCAAGCTCCAAGTGTGCAGCGCAAATCGCTGAGGTGGAGACATTCCTAGCACTGCAAAGGAAGTGGCCACTCCTCTAGTGGAATGACCTTTAGCCACACCTGGTAAGGGTCTGTTGTACTTGTCATAACAGAAAGAGATACACTGGATGAGCCACCTCAAAAGAGACTGTTTAGAAACAGGAGCTCCTTTCATTCTAGCAGCAAAGGAGACAAACAGTTGGTCCGACTTTCGATACTGTTTGGTTCTGGTCAGATAATATCTGAGACACCTGTGTACATCAAGGGTGTGAAGAAGGGCTTCTCCTCAGTTGGTGTGTTTAGAAAAATACACTGGTAAGTAGATATCCTGATTAAGGGTGAGGGCTGAAACCAACTTAGGCAGAAACTTTGGGTTTGTCCTCAGGGATACTCTATCCTGATGGAAAATTAAATAAGGTTCTTTGCACATCAGTGCATGCAACTCAGAAATCCTTCTTGCCAAAGTAACAGCAACTAAAAACAACATTTTCCACCACAGAAAACGAGTTGCAATCTGCAGCTGGTTCAAAGGGTGGCAGTGTAAGCTGCTCCAGGACAAAGGGCAAGTCCCAAGGGGGAACCGGATCCTTGATAGGCGGCCTAAGGTGGAGAACTCCCTAAAAAGGCACGAGTAGTGTCAATTGGGCCACCATCCAATGGCCTATGGGGGCATTGTGTCGAAATTACGCAAAGATGCACCTTAATCGAGTAAGCCAGTCGGATTGAAAAGTGAAAGCAGGTAATCCAGAACCAGCTTTCGGGACATTCTAGCAGCGAGAATCTGTATGCTTGAACCCACAAGCAAAATCTATGCCATTCATGGCATACGCTATGGGTTGCCGGTTTTCTGGCGGCAGAGAGTACCTCTACACCTCTTGCGACCCTCAGATCGCAACATGGCTATGTCTCTAGGAGCCAAGCTGCAGGTTCAAAGAATGCAAGTCTGGATGGACTAATGAACCCTCCTCAGATGGGAGCTGATTGGGACAGCAGATGGGAGCTGATTGGCAAAGGAAGTGGAGGTTCCGGGATAGCTGATGCAGGAGCGGGAACCAAATTTGTCAGGGCCAGAAAGGCGCTATCAAGATGAGTGTCACCTGCTCCTCGCGAGTTTTAAGAGAACTCTCTGGATCAACAGGAAAGGAGGGAAGACATAGAGAATCTGCCCACCAGGAGAGGACAACGCTCTCGCCAGAAAACACCAGGCCCTGGATCTAGCGAGCAAATATTGGGCAGTTTTGCATTGAATGGGGCGCAAAAGAGGTCTAACTCTGAGTGCCCCATCTGTGAAACAGATCCTCTGCCACCACTGTAGAAGTTCCCACTTAGGACTCTGGCCTGAGAGCGACTCAGGCTGTCTGCTAATGGTATTGTCCACTTCGGGACGGTACTGCAATTAAGTTTGCTTGCTGCACTACCCACTCCCACACTCTCATGGCCTCCTGCAAAGTGAGTAGGAGTGAGTGCCTCCTTGTTTGTTGAGATAATACATCACGCAGTATTGTCTGTTTGTAACAGGAGAGTACCCGTGGAATCTCCACTGGAAGGCTTGCAGAGCGTAAGAACCGCCTCATCTCCAAAATGTTGATGTGGAGATGAGATTCCCGCTGTCCATGTGCCCTGAGACCTCACCCCATCCAGGTGTGCTCCCCATCCGAGCCCTGAGGCGTCTGTGGAGAGAGTCACAGTCGGAGACGGCGCTGTGAAGGAACCCCGCAGAGAGGTTCCCCGGATCTAGCCACCATTGCCAATCCCGAATCACGGCATTCGTGATTCAGACTGGCTGCTGCAGATGGTCTTGCCTTTGGTCCCACTGCACCCTTAACATCCACTGTGTTACCCGTGATGTGGAGCCTTGCCATCGAACTGTTGCAATGGCTGCAGCCATGTATCCGAGCAGGCAAAGGACCAGTCTGGCCGGGATGGTCTTCTTCATCGACAGGTCCCTGAAAAGGGATCTGATGTGTTCCGCTCTGTCTGTGGGAAGATAAGCTTTTCCTCTGACAGTGTCCAGAACTGCTCCTATGAACTGCAGTTTCTGGGATGGTACCAGGAGAGACTTCTGGTAGTTGATGAGAATACCCAGTGACTGAAAGAGATCCTGGGTATGGAGAATGGCGGTCATCAGTGCCTCCCCGGAGGAAGCCATGAGAAGCCAGTCATCCAGGTACGGGAACATGTAGTGGCCTTGTCTCCTGAGAGATGCCCTTGACCACCATGCGCCGTGAAGGCGAGGTGCCGATGACAGTCCGAGGGAGTGCTCGGAACTGATAAGCCAGCCTTGAGCTTCGAGCGCAGGAACCTCCCAGCGCTTGAGCAATTGGGATGTGTAGGTAGGTGTCCTGCATGTCTAACGACGCCAAAAGGGCGTCCCACTTCAGCATGGGGATTAGACCCGGAAGGGTCAGCATGCAGAAGCGTTTGTAGATGACCACAGATTGAAGTTGCTGAGGTCCAAAATTGGACGGAGGTCCCCTGTTTTCTTTGGAACCAGGAAGAAGTACGAATAATAGCCTAACCCTCTCTGGTTCTCTGGAACGTGCTCCAAGGCTTCTTTCTCCAGAAGAAAAAATTACTCACCTTAGTAATGTTTCTTCTATTGGAGTCTTGCTATATTATGACATATGCAATGAGTCCCAACCTTCGAACTGCTCCGGAGGTGAAAGAGTTAACTTTCCACGCCAGGCTTGGGAACGCTGAGCTCGAGCTCGGTTGAAAACTCTGTCTGTTGTTCTTCAAACTCAAACCATCAGATCTTTACGAGTTAAACTCACTGAGGTCCTGTGTGGAAGCTGTAAACCTACACTAGCCAACTGGCTACTAACATAACAACACATTTTTTGGTCCCAAAACAAAGACTGAAGTCAGGAGACCCAAAAAATGAAAAGCACAACACCAAGTCACCCCAAAAAAGGAGGGATGAAAAACAACCAGGTGGGCACCTACTAAGTGCCAACACTGCACTGCCCACCCACGTCCCAAAAACAGAGGTTCTGAGAGGGGCAGGCGGGGGGGAGGTCATAATCAGGCCCTGAGTTTTCAGCGATTCCGGCGGAAATATCCATGGAATTGCCATCACCAGCATGGTCACGCGACGCCCGCAGAACAAGCGTCCGCTTCATTTGCCGACGGGGGTGCCCAATCCCGCCGCCTCACTGTCCCTCCAATAAAGTTTGTATGCCACGCTGGGAGCCCACCCCAGCGGGCAAAATGTCCTTTCCAACGAGGGTGCCCAATCCCCGCGGCTTCACTGTCCCCCCAAAGCTTACATGCCACGCTGGGAGCCCACCCCAGGTCGCAAAACGCCCTTTGCCGCGGGTGCCCAATCCCCATCGGCTTCACTGTCCCCCAATGCTTACATGCCACGCTGGGAGCCCACCCCAGCGTGGCAAAAACGCCCTTGGGTGCCCAATCCCCATCGGCTTCACCGTCCCTCCTTGTGTGTAATTAAAAATAAAAAACCTGCAATAAAAACCTTCCATCGCTGCTTTTTGCCCCTCCACCAACCCGCACCCACCCTCTGCGTACCACCTCCCACACCCCCCACCCCATACTTACCTCCGACTCCGCGCTGACGATCTTGGTGGACCGGAACATGTCTGCATTCTTCAAAGCCGACCGCGAACTGAGGAAATGCCGTAAGTTGTATAATGGGCTAGATAGAGGGGTTCAACTTTATTGCATATCTCAGGCATTTTGGATTTTGATACAGTTCAACATGGTTTTAGACCCTCTCATGAATGATGTCACTGTCATGGCGTTATTCGGGCTCAAGGGTGATTTAGCGCAGTGACTGTGCAGTGACTGTGAAATCACCCTTCAGGACCAATACCGCCATGACAGTGACATCTATTCATGAGAAGGGGCCAAACCCCATGTTGAAAATTTGTGCCAAATTCCAAAAATGACTGTTTAACGAGTGTGCTATGCAGTTCCTACGCAGGTCTCGTAAGTTCAGCAAATTTCAATATTTTCATCCAGACTCTTCAACATTGCCATTTCACCACACTGTCTTATGAGTAGTATAGCTGTCATTTTCACATCTCACCCAAAATGTGTTTCCACCCTTTGTAGCGCAGAATGAAGTAGTCGTAAAGCAAATCAATGCACGGACAAATTAAGAAAATCACAGTGACACTGTTCATGAGCAGAGGTCTTGAAATGGCTATGTTGAAAATTTGGTGAAAAATTCCTAAAAATGACTGTTTTAGAAGCGAGCGCAGTTCCTTACCACGCCATAGGTTTGCGAATTTTCAATATTTCCACTCCAGATTTTCAACATTGCCATTTTTCCACACCTTCTTATGAGTAGTACAGCTGTCATTTTTCACATCTCACCCAAAATGTGTTTTCGCACATGTAGCGCACAATAGCGCGGTCGGTGTGCGAAATCAATGTTCCGGACAGATTAATAAAATCACATTGATACTGTTCATGAGCAGAGGTCTTAAACTGGCTATGTTGAAAATTTGGTGACAAACACCCATAAAATGACTGTGTTACGAGCGTGCATTGTGTCAGATATGGCAAAAAAAAAAACAAAAAAAAAAAATTAAGGGTAAAAATGTGCCGCAGAATTGCCGCAGAAATTGGTGTTGAGTGTCATGAAGTTCTACGGCAAGAAATGAAACCCTGCCGCAGAACTTTGCTCCGATGTGCACGAGAAAAATCGGGCTCTGGTCACAATATAGCAAGACTCCAATAGAAGAAACAACATTACTAAGGTGAGTAATTTTTTCTTCAAACAACATGAAGTCTTGCTATATTATGACATATGCAGACTACTAAAGCAGTACCTCCATGGAGGAGGGACAGAACCTACTTAGGAAATAGGCTCTGAAGCACAGCCTGCAAAACTGGGCATCACTCCTAGCCTGGATATCCAGGGAGTAATGCTTGGTAAAAGTATGAACTGTTTTCCAGGTAGTTGCTTGACATATCTCTAGAATAGGATGTCCTTGGCAGCGCCAGGGAAGCAGCTGTACCTCTGGAGAGTGAGCCCTCAGGCCTGAGGGAGGAACCTTACCCAGTTTTTCATAACAAATTGGATACAAGAGACAATCCACCTGGCAATGGATCTCTTAGTGGCAGGTTTCCCCTTACCAACCTCACCATAAGTGAGGAACAGTTGGAGGGAGTCAAACCTGTGACCCTTGGTACGCTCTATATAGTAGCTAAGGGCTCTTTTGACATCTAAACTGTGCAGCCTCCTCTCGCCAGAGGAGGAATGGTCAGTTAAGTACACAGGAAGAGACACAGATTGATTAAGGTGGAAATCTGAAACCACCTTAGGCAAGAACTTCCTGTTAGTCCTGAGGACCACCTTATCTCTATGAAAGGAGATACTATCAGGCTCCACTGACAAAGCTTGTAATTCACTTATGCGTCTGGCAGAAGTGATGGCTACCAGAAACATAGTTTTCCAAGTCAAGTACTTAAGCTCTGCTGAAGACAAAGGCTCAAAAGGGGGTGGCATAAGCTGAGCAATGCAAACATTAAGGTCCCAAGCAGGGGCAGGGTCCCTGAATGGTGGGTTGGTGTGAAGCAATCCCTTGAAAAAACTTGGAGAATACAGGGTGAGCTGAAAGAGGAGAGGGCTTACCTGCTGAAATAAAGGCAGACACAGCTGCCAAATGCACTTTTAGAGTACCTGGTCTAAGCCCCAAGGTATTTAGATGGACCATGTAATCCAGGACTGTGGGTAAATCAGCAGATTCTGGGGAAATATGCTTTCCAGAGCACCATATCGAAAATCTCTTCCATTTGGAATTATAGGTAGCCCTGGTAGAAGGTTTTCTAGAAGCCTTCAGGATATCCATTACACCCTGGGAAAGGTGTAAATCAGCAAATTATAACTCTTCAAGAGCTAGGCCTTGAGATTGAGAGATTTGAGGTTCGGGTACCAGACCCTCCCCTGAGCACAGGTTAACAGGTTGTGATTCCTGGGAAGACACAGGGGAAGATGGACTGCTAAGGACAGCAGGAGTGGATACCAGGGTTGTCTGGGCCAATCTGGGGCAATCAGGATCATCTTGCAGGGTTGAGACCTGATTTTGACTAGCACTTTGAACAGCAGAGGGAAGGGGGGAAAGCATAGAGAAACTTCCCTTCCCAATTGAGGACTAAGGCATCCAGAGGGACTGAGCCCAACACTGGGGGCCTGCAGCAAAAAAGGGGAAGTTGGTGATTATCTGGGGCTGCAAAAAGATCTATCTGTGGGGTGCCCCATCTGGCAAATACCACCTCCAGGACCTGGGGGTCCAGTGACCATTCGTGATGGCCCTGGGAAATCCTGCTGACAGCATCTGCCAGGACATTGTCCTTGCCTAGGAGTGAGAACTGCCATAAGGAGGTGTTCAGGAGTAAGCCAGAGACCACAACTTCTATTGGTTGCTCAAGGGCAGTAGACCGGAGTGCCGCCTTTGCTTGATGATGTACCACATTGTGGTGGTGTTGTCTGTTCTGACCTGTACCACTTTGTTCTGAGCAGACTTGGAAAAAGCTTGAAGTGCTAGAAAAACTGCTCTGAGTTCCAACAGATTGTTGATGTGGAGTAGGATTCCTGAAGGGACCACAACCCCTGAGCAGTGAGGTCACCATGGAGCTCCCCATCCCAAGAGGGATGCATCCGTACTAAGGATTAAGGAGTAAGACTGGGTGACAAAAGAACCCTTGTCTGAGATTGCTCTGATCCTGCCACCATTGTAGGGCCTGGATCAGGGTTCGAGTCACTGGGATCAATTTGGTTAGAGGGTCTTTCCTTTGAGACCAAAAGGCTCTCAAATGGAACTTAATGTCCCTCATCTGAAATCTTGCTTCCTGCACCACTGCTGTAGAAGCAGCCATATGCCCCAGGAGCTGTAGAAAATGCCTTGCTGGTCGAGACACCTGCAGGGTGAATGAGGAGGCCAGAGATACCAGGGTCCTTGCCCTGTCCAAAGGGAGGAAGGCTCTGGCTTTCTCTGTGTTCAGCTCTGCACCTATGAAGGTGAGGAGCTGAACAGGCTCTAGAACTGACTTTGAAAGATTCAGAAGGAAACCCAGAGAGGTGAGCAGTTGCTGAGTTATTTGTAGGTGTAACTTGACTTGGTCTGAGGACTGGCCTACTATGAGCCAGTCATCCAAGTAAGGAAGATGGCAATTTTTCTGCCTTCTAGAGAAGCAACTGCCACTGCCAGGCATTTTGTGAACATCTCGGAGCAGAGGTGAGGCCAAAGGGCATTGCTCTAAACTGGTAATGGCCTGAGGCAGCTCGAACCTGAGGTACTTTCGATGGGAGCTTCTGATGAGAATATGGAAGTAGGCATCCTTGAGGTCCAGGGACGCTAGCCAGTCCCTGGCCTTAAAGAGGGTAGAATAATTCCCAGAGTCACCATTTTGAATTTTGGTTTTAAAAGGTGCTTGTTTAAGCATCTGAGATCCAGGATGGGCCGCCATTCTCCTGTCTTTTTTGGGGTAAGGAAGTACCTGGAGTACAACCCTTTGCCCTGGTGTAGGGGTGGAACCCTTTCCACGGCTTTGAGAGCCAGGAGGGAAGAGACCTCTGCTTCTAGGGCGAGTGCCTCTGAAGGATTTGCAGGTGGAAAGGATCTGGTTCTCATCTTTGGAAACTTTTTGAAGCTGACAACCAGTCCCTGGCTTACTACTTCCAGGACTCACTTGTCTGATGTCAGAGACTCCCAGTCCTGGACAAAGTAAGCCAGTCTGCCCCCTACAGGTAGTTGAGAATTGGCCCTGGCAACCCCATCAGGGTGCATGCTTGGCAGGGGCTTTGAGCTGAGGGGTGGAAGCAGGCCTACCTGCACCCTGTCTGCCTCTCCTTCTGAAGAACCCCCTCTGGGCAAAAGCTGAAGAGGAGGCCTGGGCTTGGTAAAAGGCCTATGAAAAGGCCTGCCCTGCCCCTGTGAAGCTGCCTTTGAGAAGTGGCCTGCTTTCCTTGGCCTGTGCACTCCTTAGGTGGTCCTATACTCATCCATTTTCTTCAAGTAATTCTCTGTCTGTTCCCCAAACAGAGAATTACCCACAACAGAAAAATCCATGGCCTTAGTCTGGGTATCCTGTGACAGGCTAGTACATCTGAGCCAAGCCATCCTGCGAAGAACCACAGATGTAGCCATGACTCTTGATGAAACATTGTTTGAGTCCACTGCAGCATGGAATTGCACCTTGGATGCCTCAATACCATCGGCAGCCACCTGCTCCAGCTCCTTGGCAAGCTGGCCAGGGATCTGTTTTGCAAGAGCCATAACAATATCCCATCTGGATTTCTGGTATCTAGCAACATAAGCCATATAATTTGCCTGTCTGACTCCCAAGGATGCTGCCTTGTACTGTTTATTTGCCAAAGAATCAACCTTCCTGGAGTCCTTGTCCGGGGGGTGTGAGGCCAAGGGAATATTTGCCTTGTTACAGGCTGCAGCCTGCACTACCCCAACATGGCTGCATTGTTGTGTAAGGAACTCCATATCAGAGCCTGAAAATGTGTACCTCTTGTCCATTCTCTTATCCACAGGAGGTATAGTGTAAGGAGTTTTAGAATTTTAAAAGTCTGTTTCCAAAAAGATTTATGCAAGGAATAGACAATCTCCTGGACTCTGGGATATCCATCATTTCCACATAGTCAGGCTCCTCTTGATCATCCACAGCTTCCTCCATAGGGAGCTGGAGGGTTTCAGCCACTTTTTTATAGAAAATAAAATGAGAAGGGGACTCAGAAAGCCTGGGGGGGGACACTCCTGAAGGTCTGTCTGGGGAGATGTCCAGGTTGATGGGCACATCCAGACTTTCAAAACCACATTCACTCTCCTCATACTCCTCTTCCCCCTCCTCCGGTTCATAATATTCCTCTAAATCATAATCATGAACCGGTGGAACCGGCCGCTTACCTGATGGCACTGGTTCGGTCGGAACCGGAGAAAGCGACTGGACAATCTGAATCGCTTTGGCTATCTCTTCAGCGGTTGGAGAGGAAAGTTTTGGCTCCACAGCAGCTGATTTTCTAGTCCTTTTTGCTGGAACTGACCTCAGAGTCGGCTCTCCTTTTGCCGAGGAAGTCTCGCCCTGGTCAGAGGGCACCCTCTGGTTCAGTTGGAACCAACCGACTGGCCATCCGGGTCAGCGGACTCTTGGCCTCCCTTTCCCTGAGTCTACCAACTCCCTTATCCAGGGTAGCTGCAGGAAAATTTTGACAAATCTGGCATTCTGCATTGAGGTGGTCAAACCCCAGACAAAAAACGCAGGTGGTGTGGGGGTCAGCCTTGGCAAAGGCTTCCCCACACACACTGCAGTGTTGAAACCCAGTGGGCCTGGTTTTTCTTTTGGGTTTCTCAGACATAGTGCCAGTCCTAACCAAACTTGCCCGTTTATGGCAATCCGCCAAGCAAGACCCTTTTATTGGTTCCCAACCGTGTCAATGGTCGTGGAAAAAACGAAGAAATTCCGCTTTTAGAACCAATAAGAACCGCAACCACACTCTTAATGACAGAATAAGATATTTTAACAACCTGATCGGGTTCAAGAGTGAACCGATAAACCGTTTACAAGTTCCACACAGAAGAGAAATAATGTAAACCTATCTAGTACTCACAAATACCACTGACAGAGCTTGAACCAACCGGTTGCAGTTTAAATTCGGTCAAAAAACCGAGAAATTAATACTTTAACTGACAAATTGAACCGAGCAGAAGGAGAAATCTCCGGAGCGACTGTTCAGTGAGGCGGAGTAAAGAATCTGATGGTTTGAGTTTGAAGAACAACAGACAGAGTTTTCAACCGAGCTTGAGCTCAGCGTTCCATGCCTGGCATAGAAAGTTAACTCTTTCACCTCCGGAGCAGTTCGAAGGTTGGGACTCACTGCATATGTCATAATATAGCAAGGCTTCATGTTGTTTGAAGCGCAGCCACTTCCCGATGTATAAGCAGGGCGTGCTGACCCGAGTAGCGGGAAAGCAGTGGAGGCCTTGTGGATGGATTGCCTACAAATAATATATAGTGGCCTTTTTCGACCAATTGCAGCACCCACCTGTCGGTGGTGATCGACCGCCACCCTGGCAGGTGACGCGCGATGCGACCCCCGACCTTCATTTCCTGTTGATCCTGAGGAGGGGCGGGGGCCGGGAAGGAGTCATGCTGTGGCAGCATTAGATCCCGCAGGCTGGGCCGACTTTGTGACTCGGTGGCCTCTGCCTGAGGATGACTTGGCCTGGGCCTTTCGAGTAAAGGAGCCCCTCTGCTGTTGGCCGGAGCGCAGTTGTTGCCTTTGTGTTCGGCCACGAAATAGACTATGGTTCCTAAGAAAGGAACTAGGTCGAGATCTATACATGGCCTGGACAGATCTAACTGCCTTCCCTGCATCCTGAAGTTTGGTGATGACCTTCTCAGAGGCTTCACCAAACAGGACTTCCTAATGAGACGTCCTATGATGTTCTTCTGGACGTCCGGGGTAAAACCAGAGACGCTGGCCAAGAGTGTCTGCAGAGACACACGCCTGAGGCTGCAGCTCTGGCCGAAGAGTCCGCAGAATTGTATGCAGCTCTGAGCACCTGGGTCCCCACGTCCGAACCAGTACGGAGAAGATTTAAAAGCTCCTCCTTTTGGCCACCGTCGGGCATCTTCTCAACCAGGTCCTGTCCCTGCTCCCACAGCGCATTCTGGAATTAAACCATGTGAGTGAGGTAGTTTAGAGACCTGATGGTGCAAGTTGCGGCCACGTACGTGCGCCTACCCAGGACATCGAACTGCTTGGATTCCGGGTCCAGTGGCTGTGTGCTCAAGTGCTGAGGTCTTGAGACTGGTCATGCGAGGCTGTGATGACCAGGAGTCAGCCAGAGGATGGTTGCCAGATACTGGTCTCCCTCAGGGCCTTGTATAGGTGGTCAGCCTCTTCGGCATTGCCGGTGAATGGACACTTCCACGCAGCTTGGTGACGTCCAGAAGGTGTCCACCAAGGGTGGGACTACCACAGGCTTTGGGTCTTTCTGCCGAAGGTAACGGGCAAGGCGCTGTCTCTCAGGGTCTACCTCTTCAGCATCCCACCCCATGTTCTCCTGAATGTGCCTCATGATCTCAGTGAACGAGGGGTCATCCGAAGGAGACCTGGGAAGGTTGCGTGGGTCTGGGGAGGGAATGCTGATGGGAGAAGGAGATCTGGAGCGCCCTGTGGTGTCAGATCTAAAGTCCTCCGCAGATGAGGAGTACCGCCGGCGTCTGGGTCTCTTAGGGCTGGGTGATCCTGAAGTAGAACTTGAGAGAGGTCTTCTCCTATCCGAGGATCTGCCCCTAGGAGGGGGTGTTTGCTCCTTGGGGGTCGGTGACTGTCCTACGGGCCCCTTAGATGGAGGAGGGGGTGTAGGCGTTGAAGGAGTAGGTGGAGGCAGAGCCGAAGTAGGAGGAGGGTGTGTGGCGACCATTTCCTTCTTGATGGTGTCCCACCAGAAGGTGAAGAGCTCCTTCACCTCTGTCAGATTCAAGCCCGACGATGGGCCAGGTGCCGGTGGCCTGTCACCGGGGTCGGGTCCCCGGGGGTCTCCAACTCCGGGGAGGATTCCCGTGGGAGCTCGATGGTTCCGGAGTCGCCCGCCTGGTCCTCCAGCTGGGTGGTATCCTCCTCCGATGATGTCTTCTGACCAATGTCGGTAGGCGACAGTGGTGCGGTCCTCCCCTCTGGAGTAGCTGACGTCGGTCCCCCAGCCAACACCCTGGGAGCGAACGCCTGGCCGGCGACGGGTGTCTCACTGTAGCCGGCTCCTGGGAGTGCCTATGATGCTTGGCTGACGTCGGGTAGGCCGACGTCGGGTCCGACGTCTGTTTCAGGGATTTCAGTTCCTTAGCTTTGCGCTGGATTGGGTCCAACCCACATGGCAGCTGGGACACTGACCTGGCATAGGAGTCCCGATGGCGGGAGGAAGACTTGTAGCGCTCCCCAGACTTGAACGAGGCCTTAGAAGGAGTGGATGAAGCCGAAGGCCTGGAAGTCTTCATAGGCTGCAGGGAGGAGGAGCCGCTGGAGGATCTGACCTGAACCACGGGAGGCTGAGACTGAGCCCTGGAGGGGAAGCGATATGACTTCGAGTCGGAGCTGCGGGAGTCCCAGGTCTCACGGGACCTAGGCCCTTCCTTCCCTGGTGTTTTTCCGTGCCTATGCTGCCTTCCCTGACGATTCTCCACCTTGGAGGAAGGTTCCCTATCCATGGCCTTGAGTTTCTCCTCCAAGAGAAACGCTTGAAGGGCCTTCTGGCGGTGGATCCTGGTGTGACTGTTGAAGCCCTGGCAGAAGGAGCAGGTCTTGGTGTCGTGGTCCAGGCCTAGGCAACGCACGCAGGCTGAGTGAGGATCCTTGAAGGGGATCTGTTTGCTGCAGGCACAGTTCGATGGGTGACCTTCCAGAGAGGTGTTTGGAGAGGACATCAGATGAATCCAAGTACGAAAGAGAAAAAAAAGAACATCATAGTTCCTAGTCATTGCACGCTAGAAAGTGACCGAGAGGCCGATGCTTGCGATGTCGATGGCAGGAAAAGAACTGAGGATTGTGGGGGGACCGCCTCCTTATGTACTACGCCTGATGTCGGGGGCGGTCCCCCGCTGAAAACTGCTAGCTAGAAAATTTCCGTGAGGTCCTGGCGCCTGACGGCTTCAGTCCTAATGGTGTAACCTGCTGCAAGAGCTGTATCTCGAAGTAAGATCTAGTGTTACTGCATTAACTAGTGTTACTATATTCTCCGATTTTAAATTTGGTGATTCACATTACATTATTAAACAAAGATTAAATAAAGATTGTAAGCACTTAAATAGCCAGTTCGAGCATTTTTCTTTTAAATGCTTAGTCCAGCTGCGATTAATGAAACTCCCATTTATCCGTTCTTCCGATTATCTGACCATTTCAGATGTCCCCGAGTGAGGTCAGATAAACAGGGTTGCACTGTACCTTGTGCCACAGGCTATAGGATAAGTTAAGCATTGATAGGAGATTGTTAACAACTTTCAGAACTTTTGCATACAGAGGCAACAGCGAGGGCCAGAATAAGTAGAGAAGGGGTCTTATCTCAATCATTTGAGATTCAGAAAGGTGTTAAACAGGGTGCCTTCTTGTGCCCCTGCTGTTTACTTATACTGACATGATTGCCAGGACACTAGAAGAAACAGTTTTCCACCAATTATAAATTTAAAACCAATTCGGATCTTAATGTATGCTGGTGATTGTGTTTTGTCATCATGTACCCTCTGGGTCTTAAAAGTGCACTTACTATCACTTGTAATCATATGGAACCATACTAATTAAAGATAAATGCTGAGAAATCTAAAATAATAGTTTTCAGAAGCAAAAATAAATTCTGGGGTTAACTGGAAGATAAAGAAGGTCACTATGAAGAAGTAAGTGAAATACTTGGATCTGCATTCTAAAGCTAACCTCCAGTGCAAACTACATGCCACTACTGTTAAAGAGCAGCTGATGCCTTTGGAAAACATTGGAAAACATAATAGCTAGACAAAATTCAGCTTGTATTTTATATATCTCCTATAAATTCCTCATCACCATTATTTATTACTGAAGAAATTCCCATAAAAAACAAGATCTTTATCCCTTACATTTCATCTGCCTGACTGCCTCTATAGCTTATTCCCCATCTGCTATCATAATGCCCTGTTGTGACATCACAGCCAGTTGCTATGGGAATAACTGTGATGTCACAAGAAGGGTATTATGACATCAGGTTGGGAAGAAGCAATAGGAGCACAGGAATCCTTAATGAAGTATTCTTCTGTTTCTATGCATATAAACTGAGTAATAAATAATGGGGCATGGTTCATTTCAGATATTTGCTGATGTGGGACACAGACTTACTTGGTATAAATAGTAGTGCATATACACTCAGTAATAAATAATAGGGCATGGATCATTTCCGATATTTGCTGATGTGGGACAGATTTACTGGGTATAAAAAGTAGGGGTTGAATGAAAAAATACCGGGTCATATGGTTCAACCAAATCCAGATTATCAAAGAGCTGCTGACGCCTCAAAGAAAACTCTTGAAAACATAATACAGTCAAACTTCAATTATCCGGACATCGATTATCTGGACTATTCATTCGTACAGACTAGCGACCTGGTCCCCAAACAATGTTACCTCATACAGTCAAACCTCCATTATTAGGAAGATTGATTATACACGGACAAATTCCACATCCCCAGCTGGTCCAGATAATTAAGGTTTGACTGTAATTAGTATAACTCAGCTTACATTCTGCATATATTCTACAGATTTCTCCTCTCCTTTACTTATTACTGAGGAAGTCTGCATGAATACATGACCAATCTCTATTAGAGTTCCTCTACCTGTATAGCTTACTCCCTACTTCAAAGTCATAATCCTCAGTTGTGACATCACAGTTGGCTGCCATGGGAGTAACTGTGATATCACAAGCAATGCATTATGACCTCACATAGAGCGAAAGCAGCAGGAATAGGTGAACTCTTCAGGAGCAAAGCTTTGTTTTAATTTGTTTTAATACAAATGACCTCAGTAATAAATAACAGGGAGGAGAAATATAGAAGTAATGCAAAACACAAGCTACACTATCTAAATATTATGTGTTGTTAAAGTTCTCCTAAAGGTGTCAGCTGCTCTTTAAAGCAGCAGTGTAAAATCATTAGGACAGGAGCCAGATTGTCCCCACGGGAAAATAAAAAAGCGGGTTAAAATTGAAAACTGTGTGACATTTGTCCCAATCCCTCACTCTACAATCAACACTGATGAGGATAGGAAATACAGAGCTAATGAGAACTATAAGGTGCTTTGTTACCAAATATTTTTTTCAAAGTTTATTTTAAGGTGTTCATGGCTCCTTGAGGAATCTGCAAATCGGAAAATAAAAGGACTGATGCATTTTGCAAAATCCTTTAATTTCACATGGATCAGAGATCTGGGTATAAATAAAATAGCTAGAGGTTTAGAACCCATACAGAATGATATTTTTAGAATTGTATTAGGATAGCCTGCTGATATTTCAGGGGCTGTTCTAAGATGAAACTGAGCTAAATCAGTTGAAACTCTGGCTTTTCTTTAGGGCCACTAACCTACTCAAAAGAAAACAATTCAAATGGAAAACAATAAACTGTCTAACCTTTGCTGGCTAGAAGCGATCAACACACCAGACAGTATAAACTGGTTTGTGAATTATAGAATAGTTACCCATCATAACAGTAGATCTTTGAATTGTAAGCAGTCAGCATCCAGACCACCCAGAAATTGTTTGCAGGCTGGGGCGCTCACGCTGACTTGCCTCACAGGTGTATAATGTTGGTGTCCCTAGCATGCCTCAATTACCCACTGGAGACAAGCTTGGAGGATCACCGGACCGGCAGGGACCGAAGCAACCAGTACCACACCAGGAATATGGAACCTGATTAGAGTGCCACAAGGGCATCAGATCTGGAAAAGTTGGCAAAATGGTCAGAAGAGTGGTAACTGGGGTTTAACGCAAAGAACTGCAAGATTATGCACATAGCGATGAGAAAACCTGAAGCTACCTATAGGTTGGGAGGGGAGTTGCTGGCAATCACAAGGGAAAAATAAGACTTGGGCATCATCACAGATGACCTGAAATCATCCAAGCAGACCACTAAAACAGCAGGTAAGGTTAGAGGGATTTTGGCATGTATTATTAGAGGTATTACAAGTCATAAGAGGGAGGTAATAACCCGTCTTTACAAGACACTGGTTAGGCCCCATCTGGAGTATTGCATGCAGTATTGGAGGCCGCACCTGCACAAGGACATTAACAAAATAGAGGCAGTCCAGAGAAGGGCAACCAAAATGGTGCAGGAACTGCATCAGAAAACGTGGGAACAGATTAACAGAGCTCAATATGTGTACACTAGAGCAAAGGAGGGAGACGGATGATATGATTGAAACATTCAAATATCTTAAGGGCATTAGCAAGGTGAAAGAGTCTAATATATTTTAATATAAGAAAAACAGCAGGCCAAAAGGACACAGATGAGGTTAGAGGGAGGCCGATTAAGGGGTAATGTGAGGAAGTTATTTTTCACAGAAAGGGTGTTGGATGCATGGAACGGCCTCCCTCAGGAAGTGGTGGATATGAATACAGTGCAGGGCTTCAAACAGGCATGGGATAGGCATAAGGAAGCAATACAGATGAGTATGAATAAATATGCCATTGACAGAATAAAGGCCTATGGCACATTTGTAAGGTAGAAAAAATGGGCAGACTGGATGTGCATTGTGGTCCTTATCTGCTGTCAACTTCTATGTTTCTATCAGAGGAGAGACAGCATTTGAAAGTAGGCAGTACAGTCACCCATCACCTGACAAGGGGGGGGTTGTGAGGGAGCTGTGGCTCAATGAAGGAGATTCTCTCGAATATCTGTTATGATAGGTAACTATTCTATCTTCTTTGAGGACATTTTCCTCCATTGAGCCACACCATGGAATGATTCCCAAGCAGTTGTAAGTACTGAGGAAGGATGGCCAGGACCTAATGATCCTGATTACGAACACCTTTCAGAACAGTGAGGGTAAAGCCGGTTTCACAGTAAGGACAGGATATTGTTATCCTCCTTCCTGGGAACAGGAGGCAATTGACAAGCCTATGCCATGTAGCCAAAGTAGAATTCCCTAGAAGTAAATGCACCAGAAACATCACTATAGGAGGCTGAAACCTCCAAGAACTCATAAAGACTTTTCTTGGAAGAATCCTCTTCCTCAGCCTGGAACCCCAGTTTGGCCTGAACCTGCTTTAAGAAGGCCTGAAATGAGACATCCTCAGGAGGAGGGCTAGGTGTATTTACCATGCTCCAATCACAGCAAGAGGACAGAGTGATGCTTGAGGCACCCACATGTATTATCTCTTCCTTGACCTCCTCTTCCATGTATTCTGGACTGAATTCCAGTTCATCATCGACATCCACGGGTATAGGCAGAAGGTCGACAGGATAAGAAGAAACATGAGGAGTCAATGACAGTGGTCCCATCAATTGCAGCCTTTCCAGGCCCAGCATTAAAGCAGAGGCAGAATAGGGAAACGTCGACAGCAAAACCAATGACGATCCAGCTGTAGGTGCCTATGGTGCAGGCATTGACTGAAGCGGCAGCAGGCACTGAAATAGCTCTGACATTGTTTCATAAAAGGTTTGTGTGTTGACGAAGCCCAAAGGGGTCATCGACAGCTGAGATGCTAATGGGACATGCCTGATGATGGAATGAGCTGCAGGTCCTTGACTGGGGAGGATGAGCTGATGTGGGACTCGACCTTGGTGTCTGTAAGACAACGGGTGTGTGTGTGTGTGTGTGTGTGTTTGTGGACCCAAGGCCATAGCCGGGTCCCATCTTTGTCTGTGAACTTACCTCGTCTAATTGGTGAACGGTAATGGTCTGGAGAAGTGTACTTTTCCTTTCTGCGTTTCTCCTTGTCTGAGTGATGGTGTTTAACTGCTGACTTTTTTTTTTCCTTTGATGATTCAGCGATAGCCATTGTTGAACACAGAGATCGATGGGCCAATGACTAGCTGGGAGCAGGTGACGACAGGGAAGATGCCTTCAATGCAGCCTGTTTCTCCATTTCTTGGATCAAAAGACAGTATTCCAAAGCCTTCTTATGACATCTCCTGGTTGCCTGGTTAACACCCTGTCAAACTGCACATGCGTTAATGTTGTGATTTGTACCAAGGCAACGAATACAAATGGAGTGGTCATTGTCTTTATAAATTGCAATGTCGCTGTAACAGAACAAATATCAGAACAACGGTTCTTTTCCTGTTCATGGCATAAAATCAGAAACTTTAAAGAAGTCAACAGCGATTATGAATACTTACAAAGTTTGACAGCATTCTTCAGCAGCAATGGCTTGGCAAGTGGTTGACAGCAGGAGAAAGAACTCAAGCATGCTGGGGACGCTAACATTATATGGACACCAATGAGGGTGCGCCGATGTGGATGGCCCCAGCCTTCAAAAGTCTGTAGGTGGTCCTCACACCGATGACTTACAGTTCCATGATGTGGCTCAATGAAGGGAGATATCCTCGAAGATATGAAAGATTCCATGGGATGGGGTCTATCTCTATTTGGCACCAGTCAATTTCAGATAATATAGAGCAATACAGAAGTGAAGTTCTGCAAAGACTAATTCATAGTAAATTACAAGAAGATCTAGCTAGAATAACTACAATTGAAAGCCTGAAATATCTCTGGATGTTTAAAAAAATCTCCAGACCCAAATACTGTAAATATCTATTCTTTTGCAAGAAGGAAAAGCACCGAAAAGCTCTATATCTTTAAATTTCACATTACAGAAAATAATTGTTTCCAATAGGAATCTGGCAAATCTAATAAAAGAAATGGAATGTACATCTGCTCTGGTTCTGTATCTTTAAGTATAACACATGCCCTATTTGAATGCCCCTTGATGGAAACTGAACAGAAAAAAATGGCTTACTCCAGTGTGTAATATGGATATCACTAAAACTGGCATAAATAGATGAACATAGTTTTTACTATTCTCTCAAAGAAACATGTAATCTGTGCTGTTGCATCATTTGCTGCTGGTTTTAATTAAACTTTGTAGTTGGGATACACATACACATAAACTAATGTATGGTGAAATCTCCTTAGCTAATCATCTGACATGCTGTTTCGTGCATTTATCCATTTGCTTCTACGTAAATCAATTGTACAAATTTATTATAATTACTGCAGTGTCTAATTCGACATATGGATATGTGAACTTAACTATTGTTTTTTTTCTATCTTAGTATCTATGTATTTCTGCTCTGTTTTATACTGTGCCATTTTTGTTAACACCTTTCAACAACTAATCTTGAATCTTTTCGTCTTTCAGATGAGACATTAAACTGAGGTCCTGTCTGCCTGCCCTGGTGGTTAATCAGGTGAACTTGAAACATCCATGACACTTTTCAGATGAGCAGGAGAATTCCTCAGTGTTCTTGTTAAATTTCCTCCAGTCCCTCACCCACCAATAAATTTACCTGATGCATTATAAATAATTTCACATCTGGACATAAAGAGTGAAAATGTGCAGTGTGCTGTTGGAGCAGACTGGTTGCTGTGTTTCACAATTGTGGTGGCAGCAATTCAGATTTGAGTTGTATGTCACAGAAACATAGACAATAATAGCAGAAAAAGACCAGTGGTCCATCCAGTCTGCCCCTCAAAAAAAGGAATGCCCAACGTGGGGCTTGAAGCCATGACCCTGAGATTAAGAGTCTTGTGCTCTACCAACTGTAAAGTATTCGTTACTTAAATCAAATTTTCTGTTCTCTATTTTTAATTTTTTCATACACTACATAACAGTATATTTTAATTTGAAGTTACTGTAACTTACTCCAGTGGAAAGTGTCTTGGCACAACTCTGCATGAAAGAAGCTAACTGCATATAATACAATTATAATAACTGGCTTTTCCTTTTCCCATCGGAAACCCGAGCATAATTTACATTATAAAGGAGTGTTTATAATAGCAAACATGCCGGGTTGCCTTTGCTCAATATAGCGCCCTGGCGCAGTTTGTCCATTACTGACCACCCCGCTTGCCTTCTCGCCTTAAAACTCTCATCACCAATGGGACTTAGGCAAGTTATTTTAAAAAATGTTGACATTTAGCACATTTACTGGGCCAAAGAAACACTGAAAACATTTAAAAATCTCAGACATTAGAAATGTGGGGACCAAGCTAAATGAAACGAGTGTGAGCGCACGGAGCGTCTGCTATGCTATATAATTGTTGTGGCAAAAAAGGGAAACCCAGCAATTATGTAAAATAAAATATGGTGTGGTGTGTAAACTCAAATTTTACACACACCCTTCATGTTGGATGCCTAGATAAACCCCTCGAGCTTCGCTCCCGGGGTTTACGTAGTATCCAACACCTCAGGTGTATGTAAAATTCTTGTTATGCACACCATCCCATATATTATTCTATATGTAGCACATGGTTAGGGCTTATTATATACAGAAATTGGGCACATCAAAATCTTGTGCACATTCTAAGTGGTTGTGCACATTCTAAAAGTTACTATGCATGTTCTATCATCAAGTGCACCTGTGTCCCTGCTGGAACTGGTGAAATCGACTCCCGTCTGCTTTCGATTTCATTTGCGTGCAGGCTGTGGGAGTTCTTCCAGGCAGCATGCTACTATCTGCAGTAGTGCAATTAAGAAACAGTGTTCTGTTTCTGAATGAGCACAGCAAACAGAATGGGCTGGTTAAAACCATATACTATACAAAAATAAAATACGAGGCGACTATACATTAACTGCCCAGTGATTCCATCTCGGTTGCAATAACAGCATGGATGTCTCAAGCTTTGCTCTCCAGGTCTATGTGCTGTTATCTCTACCCCTCGATAGAAACACAGACTTGCTTTGTATGGTTACCCATATAATATTCCTGAATTGTACCTCAAAGAAACAGAAAAGTGGGAAGCACAAAATAAGACAGAAAAAGCCTCTATTATGTCCAGAAGAGGATATACCTCATCTCTAAACCAATGACCTCAGGGATCCTGGACTTCCTCTGCCACCTGCCAGGCCACAGGAAAGCATGGAGGCAAGCAGGTACATCCTGGAGGATTCAACATGTCGGGTAGTTACGAGGGGCCACAGATGTAAGCTTTGGACACAAACTGAAAAAGAAAAAAAATCTGGATACTGGTTTTGCAGTGACAGCATATAAACTAACATAGCTATGTTGGTGCTCAACATCCCAATGTCATGAACATCTGCATTAGAATAAGCATCCTCATGAGAGTGCATGCTTTCCAGGAAGTTGGTATTGTGACAGAAATGGGAAGGAAGGAGTTAATGACTTGGATATTTCTGGCCTTCTGAGAAAAAAAAACTGGGATTCCACTTCACTAGCAGCACCTAGATAAGGTGATGAGCTAGGTAATAAATCTTAGAGAGACTGACTGAGAGGGGGAGCGGACATATACACTTACAAACACACAGAGTTTGAAAGGATTTGATCACGCAAATATAAACAGAATGTTAAATGAATAAAATTGGACACCTATAGGTGCTTAAACTGATTGGAACAGTTTAAACACATACATGGTTAATGGTTGGTGCATTCAAAGGGGACAAGAATTACTTACTCAAAAGGGGACTATAAGATGCTGAAAGTCAGTTACAAGAGGCAGTGTTCTGCTAGGTTACCATCCAAGAGGGTCTAAGCTGTGAGCCTACTACTCTGGCTACGGGGGTTCTGGGAGCTGACAGATAACACAGAAATTCAGTTTCTCTCTCCAAGCATAGCAGAGGGGTAAGAAAGAATAGCACAACTGAGGCAATATCCTTTTTCTTTTATTCATCTGTTATTTAAAACCATTTGTTTACTTTCCCTATAACAGTGTTCTTCTCTTGTGTAAGGCATATATCCTGTAATGCAACTTTTGACCTTCTTTTAAGTAAAGAACTATTTATTTTACTCAACAGCCGTGGCTATGTGGCTTAATTACGAAGGTACTGCATGTTTAATTTTCACTGACAAAGGAAATACTGTCTGGTATCCGCCAACTGAAGAGCATTCTCCCAGAGTCAAACAGTGACCTGTGTTGACCTCCCTGACCCATGCAGAGAACAACTGAAATCCTGAGCATATCTCAGGTTGAGACAACAAAACAGAGATAGACACCTTTCTGAAAGCTGTTACAGCCTAGAGAGAGAGAGAGAAGTGACTGTCACAGGTATGATGTTCTGTTCTTTTTAAGGGGGATCTTAAACTTCCAGTTGGACAACCACAAGAGATTTGCAGAGGGGAACTCAGTTTAATGTCTTATCCAATGCTTGGCATTTTCAATAGGGCTGCACTCCTTAGGACTGCACTGCAACAACAGCAATGGATACTGTATGAGCTCCGGTTCCTGGTGTGGAACTTCACACCTTCTGGTTCAGGGGTAGGAGTGCTGCCGATTAAAAGCCATTAACAGTCACACCAACACTGGCAACAGTTTAGTCCTAAGTCTGGCATGTGATCACATTCTGACCGATGACAGAGAAGAAATAATGTGTACATGAAGACTTGATGTGCAACTGTAATATGTGTATATATAATTGGGTTTCAAACATACAAAAGCAAAACAGGCAGATATTGCACTGTTTGTTCCTGAGATAAACCATTACTAAACAATAGTGCCATTTCAACCAATCACTGCTGAGCATTTGCCTACAGCGCACACCTCTTAAAAACAAAGAGGTCCTCCCACCCCATCTGAAAAGGTGAGATGTTCCACTGTTGAAACATGGATGTCTAGTCTTTTTTATATTAAAAGTCATCAAACACAGTTCAATGATTTGAAATAGATTTATATGGATCCCATAGCCTCTCTCAAGAAGTAAGTGTCTCCTCCTGCATTCTCAAAGGTACAAAATGTCTTACTTTGAGTTTGCAGTTCCACACCCTTAAAACATGTGGTGACAAGCTTAGAGCCATAAGAGATTCTTAAGCACACATAAAAAGTAAATTTCTTGTTCAATTTTATATACTGTGTTACAGTCATATGCAAATACTCTATGAGCTTCGGCTTTCTAATGTCTCTATGAACTTCATTTTTCATCTGTCCCCTGATGCTTCAGCCTGTACTTTTTCACAAACTCTGCATGCTTCTGTCGAAGAATTTCTTGCTGCTTCTTGAAGCCGTTAACCCTGCACAGAAGCAAAAGAAATGCTGTGAATACTTTTTTTTTTTTTTTTTTTTAATTGTTTAACCAGGTATAGCACACTAAGCTGAAAGCTTTTTTACAGGAGCGACCTGGGAGCACAAGGAGGTTAAGTGACTTGCTCAGGGTCACACAGTATGCAAGTGGAAGCTGTGGGATTCAAACCCAGGTCTGGTCTGCTGGATGTCACCAGATTTGCAGCTCAGAGCCTTAGACCACTGCGCTATACTGCCTCTTGCAGAAACATCTCAATAAAACTACAGGAACATGATGTCTAGATAAAACCGCCTCAGACTGAATGTTATCCAGACAGTTAACAATGACAATCCCACTCAAAATGCTTAGCTCAGTCTTAGCATTTTGCTCTACAGCATTCCACTTCTGCAGCATAATTCAGACTCTGTTCAAGTAGGACACAGTCCAAGAGTTGAAACATTGTGAAGCACTCTCTGAAAACAAACCTGAAGGACGCCAGGGTGATTTGGTAATGGCAGGATTTACAGTCCCTGCTGTGATGTTACAGTACATGCTGAAAAAAGACTCTGTGACCAGAGATGACACTAGGACGGCTGAGAAAGGGACTGCTCTAAATCGGATATGATACACAACAGAACAATAAAGAAAGAAGATGCTTGGTTCACTGAGTTCTTTTCTTCATCTCAGTTTGCATAATGATTTAATCCCTTTTCTTCTAGATATTTCCGTAGCCTTGCTATAAACACATGGACTTTTTCAGCTGATACTACCTTGGATGGAAGTCTACAATATTTCACAAATCCATAAATACAGTATCCATAAATCTTACTCGGACAAGGAAGCTGCTGCTTTGAGTTGCTACCTGCCTGGAGAGGCATTGTAAGGTGTTTTATGATTACAGTTACTGCATGGCTATTTATTATAACAATTATGTAAATGCTGACTTAAAGCTTCCTAGTGAATTTTGGGGATGCTGATATTCTTTATTCATGTTATTTTGTGATGTGCTATTTGTGAAATCTTTTGTAACCACCCCATCCATGAGCTGACTGACGCAGAAAGGTAACTGTAAGGGAGTGACTGAGTCTTTAGGTCTTAGGGTGAAGGGTGCCCAGATTTGTGATGGTAAGGGATCTAGATGTGGCTACGTGTATCCAACTATGGGGTTCCTTATGACATAAGCTGCCAGGGTGCTCCCCAGGGAAGTAATGTATTTATACCTACAGTGACATGAGGCCCAATTAGCTTGTAACACAATATTCCCTATTACCAAAACACAATGGCTTCATGATAATTAGTGCAATACAACAATGGCAATGGAGTTAGTAAATGTGGTACAAACAATAAGGAAGGGCTTATCTGGGAACAGGCTCTGGAGGGCAAAGGGTGAGATAAAGCAAGGTATGAGGAGCAATAAAATTATCAGAATCCCACCACCCTTCAGCTCACAAAATACCCAATGACCCCCATTGTTGCATCAGTTAACCAAAGCTGCTTTTTTGGGAGCTCTCTTATGTCTATAAAGTCTGCACACAGACCTGGGTTTGAATCCCACAGCTGCCATCTGCATACTGTATGACCCTGAGCAAGTCACTTAACTTCCTTGTGTTCCAAGGTTGCATCTGTAAACAAGCTTTCAGCTTAGTTTGTCTCTCCTGGTAAAACAAAGGTAAAAATAAAATAAAAATAAACATAGAGGTTACTGGCTACAAGACTTACGTGAGAAGTGAGGTACTGATACTGGCTTGCTGGTGATGCAGATCCCACAGGATATATAGAACTCAAATCAGTGTTTTTTACGATTATAAAAATGGTTCTCAGAAATGCTGCAATCTGATTGGCTGTTAGGATTCCAACAGTTCTACATTAACCCCTGTTACACTGTCATATGAAGCCTGATCACCATGGCACGTGGATTCTTCTGGTCAGCATTCCACCCCTAGCACTGCTGAATGACTGGAATGCTGCATTCTAATTTTGAGCCAGCATTCTTACAACTGTTGGTGGAAGAACTATTTTATGAAAAATCACCCTCTAAATGAGAAAACATTCAAAACATATTCTTTAATACTTTCCTTTGGAATAATTTTTATAATAGCAAAAACATTCCCAGGAGTTAGATTAACACCTTGTAGAGTTCTATGAGTGGGTGACATTAGCACTCGACAGGGGGAGACCAGTGGATGTACTGTTCTTCAACTTCAGCAAGGCATTTGATTGAGTCCCTCACATTGGCCTAAGGGAGAAGCTTGGGGGGGATGGGGTAGGCCCATTGATGGTTAGGTGGATTGGAAATTGGCTTTCAGGTCACACTCAACGTGTAGTGGTCGGAGGGGAGGTCTTATCTCCTAGGGAGGTCATAAGTGGGGTCCCACAGGGATCAGTCCTGGGGTAACTCCTGTTTAATGTCTACATCTTAGATATCAGGGAAAGTATCGAGTGTGAAATGAGTCTCTTTGTGGATGACTCTAAGTTGGGGGCAGTGGTGGAGGGAAGGCTGGCCCAGCAAGAGGACCTGGATACTCTGGATAGGTGGTCCTACACCTGAAAATTGAAATCTAACTCCTCCAAGTGCAAGGTGCTACACCTAGGGTGGGAAAACTCCAACTATGTGTACACCCGGTGGGGGGGGGAGATGAGTTGCAGGCCATGGCAGGGGAAGAGACCTAGGAGTCTTGATGGATGTTAACATGAATAATTCAGAGTAGTGCAGGAGGGCTGCGGTCAGGGCAAATAGGATGCTGGAATGCATTGCTAGGGGGATTACCTCAAGGAACAGGGAGGTGATTTTGCCACTGTACAACAGCCTAGTTAGACCACATCTTGAGCACTGTGTGCAGTTCTGGAGGCCGCATCAAGGAGGGACATCCAACTCCAGGAGAGGTTCAGAGGACAGCAACCAGAATGATCCAGGGCCTGGGGATATGACATATGAGGAACGACTAGGGGAGCTCAACCTGTTCTCACTGGAGGAGAGGAGGAACCGGGGGGACATGACTGAGGTCTTGAAGTACCTCGGGGAGTAAATAAGGTAAGCTGAGATAGGATCTTTCAACTGAAAGAGGGTGGAATCACCAGAGGACACAGTTGGAAGATTGAGGGTGGTAGGATTAGGGGGGAAAAGGAGGAGGAGGTACTTCACCGAGATAGCGGTGGAACCGTGGAATGCGCTGCCTGGGGAGTTGGTACAGGCAGCTATGGTGGAGGGATTCAAGAAAGGGTGGGACAGGTATTGGCAAGGGGTGAAGCAGAGGCTGGTTTGCCCGGGGGGCAGGACTGAGGGATGGAGTGACAGTGGAAGGAGACAGACAGAGGGCTATGGTACCCAATCAGGGTGCTGAAGCATGAGCAGACTTGATAGACCAACAGGACTACTCTGCTGGCAACTAGTATGTTATGTTAGTGTGTTAGTACTGTATAATCACCCCCTAGGGGCACATTACACCCCTAGGGGGTGATTAACAGACTGTTAATCTAACCCCTGGTCATGCCTTATTACTTAAATAGCAATCTCAGGTGCAACTTGAGAGCACAAAAGCTGCTTTACTAGGCAGTATAAAACTAATATTAGTTTTAAAAGCAGTAACCATTATCTTATATATCTGAGGTACTTATATTTCCCCTTTGTTTAATTAGAAGAGTACCTGATGTTAGAGGTGTGCTGTGTGGGACAGCACTCTACCTGGCAACTAACATATACCCTCCCACTACATCATCAGCATTGTGACCTCACTGACTGTGACATCACTGCTGCTTAGGAACAGTCACTCAGTGGCTGTCAGGTCAATCACCTGTGATGTCACTGTCAGTGAGATCACAATGCTGATAATAGTGGTGGGAGATAGAGACAGATATGTCAGCTGCCAAGCTAAGATCTGTTCCAGACATCCAGCACAATATTATCACATTGAAGATTTTCTAATGTGCAAAAGGAAAAATAAAAATACTTCAGGAATAAAAAGTTACAACTATCTCATAAAGTATGTATTATTTTCTTGTCTGCCTGTTTTGGCTCCACTAGCTCTTTAATGTCACACAGTCCTTGTCCAGAAGCTAACTAACTCTCATGCCTTAACTATCTAACAAAGTTGTAGGGATGGGAGTCCTAGATCTGTATTCACAACTGGCCTCAGGTACTTGCTGCAGTCACTCAGGGGCATCCTAGTGGGGGAGCTTGAATTGGATTGGTTGATCCAAGATGCATATGGTGGCGAATGGTGTGAGTCGTGCAGAAAAACTTCTGCAGCAAAATCTCTTGATGGTCCTCTTTACCCCACGGGAGGCCTTTTCTTCAACAACTTAAAGGCATGCAGTCACGTAGATCTGTGGTGCCAGGGCCTCTACTGGGCAAAACCTGGCTGCAGGATCTGATGAGGGAAGCAGATGACCTTTCCTGAGAACAAGAGCTTAACTAAGGCACACTTCAGATCCAAGGCTGTGAATTAGCCAGCTGAGAATCATAGGAAGGGACTGCAGGCAGGAGCTCAACAAAGGGTTAAGCTACAGAAGAAAAAATTACTCACCTTAGTAATTGTGTTTCTTCTAATACAGTCTTGCTGTATTCTGACAATATGCAGTTAGTCCCAGCACTTGAACTGCTCTGAGAGGAAATAGTTAACTCTATGCCAACGTATAGAACGTTGAGCTTGAGCTCAGTTCAAACCTCTGTCTGCTGCACTTTGAAGTGTAACTGTCAGATTCTGAACTAACACTAACAAACTACCCCACTATGTGGAAATTGTAAAATTACTAGCCAAAAGGCAACAAAGTATTTTGGATCCTAAAAGACTCAAGTTGAAATCCAAAACAAAAACTAGGTAGTGAATAACATAATTATCAAAACATATGAATAACCCATCCCCTGTATAAAAGGGAAGTGCCAAATACACCCTTTAGAGGCATACCTCTCAAGTGTGCAGTTTTGCGTGACGTTCCGGATTCTGAGCCCTGCAGTCTGCCTGTATCGCCGCTCCACATTTGCTATTTTTTCCCGCATCGGAACGCCAAGCCACACGGCCACACTATGCTCAGCATTCCACTGATCCCTTTGTTTGATCCTCCTGGGCTGGCTCCTCGTCTCCTCCAATTAAATCTCTGCCACCCCTCACGTCTGTCGTGATAGTAATGACGTTGGTGTGAGGGGGGGCTTGTGGAGGTGTCTTGAGAGAGAGAGGAGCATAGACAGGTTGCCCCACCACACCAGCGCTGCTGTGCTGTATCAGGTCCCTCAGATCTGCTGCCAGGCTAGTAAAGCAGCCTAGCTACCCAGAGGGGGAAACATAGCATCGGTACCGTTTTGCGGGTAGGGCCGCTGTACTGAAGTACCTGAAGGCACCAATCACTGTGCTAGGAAGAAAGGAAGGAAGGGAGGAAGGGAAGGAAGCCGGAACCCGGAACAACAAGCCGCACTGAACACGCTCCAGACAGAGAGCAAGGAAGCAGCAGAAGAACACCACCAGCCACAGAGACTGACCCAACTGGGGGGCTTAGTATTCCGTTTGATTTTTGTGCCTGTTTTGGTTGTTTGGGGGATGAGGTGGCTGGGGTTCTCTTGGTGAGGGCCCATACTAGTGATTTGAACCTTCAGATATCAGCCCTAATATTCCTGAAAGAGACTTTGTTCAGTTTCTTCACCCCTTGCAGCCCAGCTGAGGTGCAGCACAGTGTTCCTACTGAGGCAGCTTGTCAGCTGGAAAGGGGCAGACGCCAGAACTCAGCCTATTTGGTACAGGCCACATCTTGTGCTGTGGTGGGATTCGACCCTGAGATCACCTGTGTCACAGGCTCACAGCCAAGGATCTACCACAACTATAAACTATTCTCAGTGTTGAAAGGCATTCCTCCTCTCTGAGAATATATTAATTTCTAATTTATGAAAACAAGCTGCAATGGGGTTCTCTGTGAGCTTTAACACATTTGGCTTTGCTTTCATAGGCATTTAAAACAAAAAATCTGTCATTTTTGTTTACAAATAATATTCCAAGCAATTTAGGTTCTCTCTGACAGACTGGAATGCTTTACATGAAATATTCTGGCAGCATTTCAAATTCTGGTTAACAATATTTGAAACTCTTAGCTATGTAGATTAGTAAATGACTGTGGATAAGTATGTTGTTTTGTGCAAGGTACCCCATCCCCTTTCTGTACTGCAATACAGAAAATTACTCGTGAGAATAGGGCAGGACACTGCTGTTATATGGAGGGTCCACTGCTTTTCAGTATGGGCTGAATTTGTGCTGCAGCTGAGTGTATTTCTGCAGCTCCTGACCTCTTGTTCCTCTGAGCAGCTCCATAGTGCCGTGGTCCGTGCTTTCTAACTTGCACATGACGTCCTGCTCGCCAGTCGTGCTTCCACCTTCTACTACCATCACCTTTGTTTCGGCTGGCAGTATAGCCTAGAGGTTAGAGTAGCAAGAAGGTGAGTGAACTTAGGACTTACAGACATGGGTTTGATACTCACAACCTCCACTTACATACTGTGTCTGTGTGATTCTGAGCAAGTCACTACCAGCCCAAAGCTCCGAGGTACGACACTCTGCGCGCTGCAAAAAAACGGGTGTACCACATTTTTGCCACTTGTCACACATTTTGTAGCCCTTTGTCATACATTGTCAGGTTGAGAGGTTGAGAGGTATGCCCTGAGGTGCAACACTGTGCCTGCCAGCCCACTTCCCAAAAATCACGTTCTGAAAGGGGAGGCAGGGAGGGAGGTCAGCATACAGCAAGACTCCATTAGAAGAAACACAATTACTAAGGTGAGCAATTTTTCTTCAAACAACATGAAGTTTTGCTGTATTCTGACAATATGCAGACCATCAAGCAGTACCCCCATGGAGGAGGGAGTCAAACCTATTTTGGGAATATGCTCTGCAGTACTGCTGTACCAAACCTAGCATCACTCCTAGCCTGGATATCCAGACAGTAATGCTTGGTGAATGTATGGACTGTTTTCCAGGTGGCTACTTTACATATCTCTAATAAGGAATATCTCTGGCAGCAGCCAGAGAAGCAGCTGCACCTCTAGTCGAATGAGCCCTCAGTCCTGGGGGGGTACTTTGCCTAGCTTTTCATAGCAGAACTGTATACAAGAGACAATCCACCTGGCAATAGTTGTCTTAGTGGCAGGCTTAACCTTCACCACATTACCATAAGTGAGGAACAACTGAAGGGAGTCAAACCTAAATGTCTTAGTATGCTCAATGTAGTAGCTACGAGCCCTTTTAACATCCAAACTGTGTAGTCTTCTCTCTCCTGAAGAAGAATGATCAGTGAAGAACACAGGAAGAGATATGGATTGGTTCAGATGAAAATCTGAAACCACTTCGGGTAAGAACCTCCTGTTGGTTCTAAGGACCACCTTATCTCTGTGGAACGAGATAAAATCAGGCTTTACTGACAGAGCTTGCAATTCACTGATAGCCTGGCAGAGACAATAGCTATGAGGAACACAGTTTTCCAAGTCAAGTAGTTACGTTCTGCTGAGGACAAAGGCTCAAAGTGGTGTTGTATAAGCTGAGCAATGCAAACATTAAGATCCCAAGCAGGCGGAGGATCCCTAAAAGGGGGATTGGTATGAAGCAATCCTTTGAAGAATTTACAAAAAACAGGGTGAGATGCCAGTGAGGAGGTCTTTCCCACTGACAAAAATGCAGAAACAGCTGACAAGTATACTTTGAGGGTAGCTGGTCGGAGGCCTAAGCCATTAAGCTGAACCATGTAATCCAGAACTGTAGATAAATCAGCAGTATCTGGGGATATGTGCTTATTGGAACACCAAATGCTGAATCTTTTCCATTCGGAGTTATACATTTTTCTGGTGACAGGTTTTTGAGAGGCTTTGAGAATGTCCAGAACCCCTTGAGACAGATGCAAATTTGCATATTCTAGCTCTTCAAGAGCCATGCCCTGAGATTGAGAGACCGAAGGTTGGGGTACAAAATCCTCTCCTGAAAAGAGGTTATCAGGTTGTGATTCCTGGGGAGAGACAGGGGAAGATGGACTGCTAGGAACAGCAACAGGGGGTACCAAGGCTGTCTGGTCCAGTCTGGAGCAATCAGAATCACTTTGCAAGATTGGGACCTCATCTTGACCAGGACTTTGAACAATAGAGGAAATGGAGGAAAGCCATACAGATATTTTCCTTCCCAATCAAGAATTAGAGCATCCAGGGGACTGATGACTGGGGTCTGCAACTAAAGAGGGAAGTTGATGATTGTCTGGGGCTGCAAAGAGATCTATCTCTGTGTGCCCCACCTTGGAAAAATCACTTTTAACTCTAGGGGATCCAGGGACCATTCATGATGGCCCTGGAAATCCTGCTCAATGCATCTGCTAGCCCACTGACATTCCCTGGAAAGTGGACTGTCACCAGACAGGTCTGTAGAGAATAAGTCAGGGACCATAATTTCATGGCTTCCCTGCACAAGGCTACAGACTGAGTGCCTCCCTGCTTGTTGATGTATCACATGGGTGGTGGTGTTGTCTATCCTGACCTGAACCACCTTGTTCTGTACTGAGTCTGAAAAGGCTAGTAGAGCCAGGTACACTGCCCTGAGCTCCAGAAGACTGAAGTGGAGAAGAGACTCCTGAGGGGACCACACTCACTGAGCTGTGAGGGCTCCCAGGTGAGCTCCCCACCCCAAAAGAAGCATCCATGGTTAGAACCCCAGAATGAGACTGAGTGATGAATGGAACCCCTTGTCTGAGGTTGCCCTGATCCAACCACAATTGGAGAGCCTGGATCAGAGTCTGAATCACTGGAGTAAGTTCGGTTACAGGATTCTTCTGAGACCAAAAAGCCCTCAAATGGAACTGGATGTCTGTCATCTGAAATCTGGTCCCGTGGACCACTGCAGTGGAAGCTGCCATGTGGCCCAGGAGTTGAAGGAAATGCCTTGCTGGTCGAGACACCAGAAGGTGGAAAGAAGAAGCCAGCTCTATAATGGCCTTTACCCTTGCCAGAGGGAGAAAGGCTCTTGCTTTGACAGTATCCAACTCTACCCCTATGAAGGTCAAGAGTTGCACTGGCTCGAGAACTGATTTGGGAAGACTGAGGAGGAATCCTAGAGAAGTGAGCACTTGTTGGGTCACTTGCAAATTTGACTTGACTTGGTCTGCAGACTGACCCACAATAAGCCAGTCATCCAGGTATGGGAATATGGAAATGTTTTGTCTCCTTAGAAAGGTCGCTACTACTGCTAAGTATTTTGTAAATACCCTTGGACCTGATGTTGGGCCGAAGGGCATTGCTTTGAACTGATAATGGCCTGAAGCCAGTTCAGACCTGAGGTACTTTCTGTGGCAGCACCTGATGGGAATGAAAATAGGCATCCTTTGGGTCCAGGGAGGCTAGCCAGTCCCTGGCCTTAGAGAGGAAGGAGAAACTTACTCACCTTAGTAATGTTGTTTCTTCTAATGGAGTCTTGCTATATTATGACAATTGCAGTATGACCCAATCTTGGAACTGCCCGAGATGAAATAGTTAACTTTCCATGAAAGCATGGAACTCTGAGCGTGAGCTCGGTTAGGAAGCTCTGTCTGTTGTGCTTCAAACATAAACTGTCAGATCTTTACGAGCTAAAACTCACTAAGGTTCTGTGTGGAAGCTGTAAACCTACACTAGCCAACTGGCTACTAACCTAAACACACATTTCTTGGTCTCAAACAAAGACTCAAGTCAGGAGACCCAGAAAATGAAAAACACAACACCAATTCACCCCAAAAAGAGGGTGTAAAAACAACAAGGTGGGCATAAATGAGTGCCAACCCTGTAAATCCCAGCCACATCCCAAAACGGAGGTTCTGAGAGGGGCAGGCAGGGAGGAAGGGAGGTCATAATATAGCAAGACTCCATTAGAAGAAACAACATTACTAAGGTGAGTAATTTTTTCTTCAAACAACATGAAGTCTTGCTATATTATGACAATTACAGACTACACAGCAGTACCCCCATGGAGGAGGGACAGAACCTACTTAGGGAATAGGCTCTGAAGAACAGCTGTGCCAAACCGAGCATCACTCCTAGCCTGGATGTCCAGGAGTAATGTTTAGTAAAAGTATGAACTGTTTTCCAGATAGCTGCTTGACATATTTCTAGAATAGGAATGTCTCTGGCAGCAGCCAGAGAAGCAGCTATACCTTGGTAGAGTGAGCCTCAGGCCCGAGGGGGATCTTTACCCAACTTTCGTAAGCAGAATTGACACAAGAGACAATCCACCTGGCAATGGATCTTTTAGTGGCTGGCTTCCTTTAACAACCTGCCATAAGTGAGGAACAGTTGGAGGGAGTCAAACCTGTGACCCTTGTGCAAGCTTCATGTAGTAACTAAGGGCTCTCTTCACATCTAGGCTGTGCAGCCTCCTCTCACCAGAGGAGTGGTAGTGAAGTACACTGGAAGAGAAATAGATTGATTAAGGTGGAAATCTGAAACCACCTTAGGTAGGAACTTCCTGTTAGTCCGGAGGACCACCTTATTTCTGTGAAAGGAGATAAAATCCGGCTCCACTGACAATGCTTGTAATTCACTTATGCGCCTGGCAGAGGTGATGGCTACCAGAAACACAGTCTTCCAAGTCAAGTACTTAAGCTCAGCTGAAGACAAGGGCTCGAAGGGGGGTTGCATAAGCTGAGCAATGCAAACATTAAGATCCCAGGCAGGGGCAGGATCCCTGAATGGAGGGTTGGTGTGAAGCAACCCCTTAAAAACTTGAGAAAATACAGGATGAGCTGAAAGAAGAGGATTTACCTGCTGAAATAAAAAGCAGACACAGCTGCCAAATGCACCTTCAGGGTAGCTGGTCTCAGCCCAGAGAATTCAGATGGACCATATAATCCAGGACTGTGGGTAGATCAGCAGAGTCTGGGAAATATCTTTTCGAGCACCATATGGAAAACCTTTCCATTTGGAATTATAAGTAGCCCTGGTGGAAGGCTTCCTTGAGGCCTTCAATATATCCATTACACCTTGGGAAGGTGTAAATCAGCAACTCTAACTCTTCAAGAACAAGCCTTGAGACTGAGAGATTTGAGATTCGGATACCAAACCCGTCCCTGGGCACATGTTAACAGATTGTGATTCCTGGGAAGGCACAGGGAGGATGGACTGCTAAGGACAGTAGGAGTGGATACCTAGGTTGTCTGGCCCAATCTGGAGCTATCAGAATGACTCTGCAGGATTGGGATCTGATTTTGACTAGCACTTTGAACAGGAGAGGAAGGGGGAAGGCATGAGGAACTTCCTTCCCAACTGAGGGCTAAGGCATCCAGGGAGTGAGCCCAACACTGGGGGCCTGCAGCAAAAAAGAGGAAGTTAGTGATTGTCTGGGGCTGCAAAAAGATCTATCTGCGGGATGCCCCATCTGGCAAATACTACTCCCAAGACCAGGGGATCCAGTGACCATTCGTGATGGCCCTGAGAAATCCTGCTGAGAGCATCTGCCAGGACATTGTCCTTGCCTGGAAGGTGGACTACCGTAAGGGAGGTGTTCAGGCAGTAAGCCAGAGACCACAACTTCATCGCTTCGGTGCACAAGGCCGTAGACCGAGTGCCCCTTGTTTGTTGATGTACCACATTGTAGTGGTGCTGTCTGTTCTGTCCTGTACAATCTTGTTCTGAACAGATTTGGAAAAAACTTGAAGTGCTAGGAAAACTGCTCTGAGCTCCAACAGGTTAATGTGGAGCAGAGATTCCTGGGGAGATCACACCCTGGGTGGTGAGGTCGCCCATGTGAGCTCCACATCCCCAGAGGGATGCATCTGTAGTAAGGATTAGGGAGTGAGACTGAGTGACGAAAGGAACTCCTTGTCTCAGGTTGCTCTGATCCTGCCACCACTGTAGGGCTTGGATCAGGGTTTGAGTTACTGGGATCAACTTGGTAAGAGGATCCTTTCTTTGAGACAAAAAGCTCTCAAATGGAACTGGATGTCTCTCATCTGAAATCTTGCTCCCTGCACAACTGCTGTGGAAGCAGCCATGTGTCCTAGGAGCTGCAGAAAATGCCTTGCTGGTCGAGAGACCTGCAGGGTGAATGAAGGAGGCCAGGAGACTAGGGTCTTTGCCTGTCCAGAGGAAGGTAGGCCCTGGCCTCCTGTGTGTTCAGTTCTGCGCCTATGAAGGTAAGAAGCTGGACAGGCTCTAGAACTGACTTGAGAGATTCAGAAGGAAACCTAGAGAGGTAAGCAGTCGCTGCGTTATCTGAAGATGTAAATTGACCTGTTCTGGGGACTGGCCTACTATAAGCCAATCGTCCAGGTAAGGAAAGATGGCAATATTTTGCCTCCTTAGGTAGGCAACTGCTACTGCCAGGCATTTGGTGAATACCCTTGGAGCAGAAGTGAGGCCGAAGGGCATTGCTCTGAGCTGGTAGTGGCCTGAGGGCAGCTCGAACCTGAGGTACTTTCGATGGGAGCTTCTGATGGGAATATGGAAATAGGCATCCTTGAGGTCCAGGGAAGCTAGCCAGTCCCCTGGCCTTAGAGAGGGCAAAATAATTCCAGAGTCACCATTTTGAACTTTGGTTTTAAAGGTGCTTGTTTAAGTATCTGAGATCTAGGATGGCCGCCATTCTCCTGTCTTTTTGGGGTAAGGAAATACCTGGAGTACAAACCTTTGCCCTGATGTAGGGAGGAACCCTTTCCACGGCTCTGAGAGCCAGGAGGGTAGAGACCTCTGCCTCTAGGGCGAGTGCCTCTGATGGAGTTGCAGGTGGAAAGATCTGGTCCCTCAGCTTTGGAAATTTTTGAAGCTGAGAACCAGTCCCTGGCTTACTACTTCCAGGACCCACTTGTCTGATGTTAAAGACTTCCAGTCCTGGACAAAGTATGCCAGCCTGCCCTACAGATAGAGAAAATTGGCCTAGGCAACCCCATCAGGGTGCCTGCTTGGCAGGGGCTTTGGGCTGAGGGGTGGGAGCAGGCCTGCTAGTACCCCGTCTGCCTCTCCCTCTAAAGAACCCCTTCTGGGCATAGGTGGAAGAGGAAGCTTGGGTTTGGTAAAAAGGCCTATGAAAAGGCCTGCCCTTCCTTTAGGAAGCTGCTTTTGAGGAGTGGCCTGCCTTTCCTTGGCCTGTGCACTCCTATAGGTGGTCCTATATTCATCCATTTTCTTCATGTAATTCTCTGTTTGCTCCCCAAACAGAGAATTGCCCACAACAGGAAAATCCATGGCCTTAGACTGGGTATCCTGAGACAGGGTAGTACATCTGAGCCAGGCCATCCTGTGAAGAGCCACAGATGTAGCCATGACTCTTGATGAAACATCATTAGAGTCCACTGCAGCATGAAATTGCACCTTGGATGCCTCAATACCATCCATAGCCACCTGTTCCAGTTCCTGGCAAGCTGGTCAGGGACTTGTTTGCTAGAGCCAGCACAGTATCCCATCTGTATTTCTGGTACCTAGCAGCATAAGCCATATAATTTGCCTGTCTGAGTCCCAAAGATGCTGCCATGTACTGTTTCTTTGCCATAGTATCAATCTTCCTGGGTCCTTCTCAGGGGTGTGAAGCTAGGGAATATTAGCTTGTCACAGGCTGCAGCCTGCACTACCCCACATGGCTGCATTGCTGAGTGAGGAAATCAATGTGTCGAACCTGATAAGGTATACCTCTTGTCCATCCTTTTATCCACAGGAGGTATAGTGTGAGGAGTTTTAAAACTTTACTGTCTGTTTCGAAAAGATTTGTGTAAAGGAATAGACAGTCTCCTAGACTCTGGAATATCCATCATTTCTAAATAGTCAGGCTCCTCTTGGTCATCAACAGCTTCCTCAACAGGGAGCTGCAGAGTTTCAGCAACTTTCTTATGAAAAATGAAATGAGAAGGGGACTCAGAAAGCCTGGGAGGAGAAACCCCTAAGGGTCTATCTGGAGAGATGTCCGGTTCAATGGGCACATCCAGATCTTCAAAACCATATTCACTCTCCTCATATTCCCCTTCCCCTTCCTCCGGTTCATAAAAATCCTCACAATCATAAACTTGAACCGATGGAACTGGCCGAACCAACGCTCCCTGATGGTTCGGTTTGGTGGATGGGAAAGAGACTGGACAATTTGAATTGCTTTAGCTATTTCTTCAGCAGTTGGGAGAGAACTTTTGGCTCTCGCTAGCTGACTTTCTAGTCCTTTTGCTGAAACCGTTCCTCAGAACCGGCTCTTGCTGCCCGAGGAAGTATCGCCTGGTCAGAGGCACTCCCTCCGTTCGGTTGGTACCGAACCGGGCTAGTCATCGGGTCAGCAGACTTTTGGCCTCCCTTTCCCTGAGCCTACCAACTCTCTTTTCTATGGTGGCAGCAGGGAAATCTTACAAATCTGGCAATCTGAATTGAGGTGGTCAAACCCCAGACAATAGACACATGTGGTGTGTGGGTCAGCCTTAGCAAAAGCTTCCCCACAAACACTACAGTGCTGAAACCCAGTGGGTCCGTTTTTCTTTTGGGTTTCTCAGACATAATGCCAGCCTAACCAAACTTGCCCATTTATGGCAATCTGCCAAACAAGACACCTGCTCCGGTTCCCAACCGTGTCATGGGTCGTAAAACCGTAATGAAATCTGGTTTTTTAGAACACGATAAGAACCAGGAAATGCACTCTAAAAAGGACTAGCAATTTTACAAACAACCTGATCGGTTCAAACCGAACCGATAAATGTGTACAAGTTCCACACAGAAAATTCAATGTAAAACCTATCTATTACTTACGTTACCACAGACAGAGCTTGAACCGACCGGTTGCGGTTTAATTTCAGTTAATTTTCATTGAAAACCGATAAAATAACACTTTTTAAACCGACAAATGAACCGAGCAGAAGGAGAAATCTCCAGAGCGACTGTTCAGTGAGGCGGAGTAAAGAATCTGACAGTTTATGTTTGAAGCACAACAGACACAGCTTCCTAACCCGAGCTTGTGCTCAGAGTTCCATGCTTCATGGAAAAGTTAACTATTTCATCTCCGGGGCAGTTCCAAGATTGGGTCATACTGCAGTTGTCATAATATAGCAAGACTTCATGTTGTTTGAAGAATTATTCCCAGAGTCACCATTTTGAATTTTGGTTTTACTAGGTACAGTACTTGTTTAAGTATCTTAAAAAATAGGAGGGGCCGCCACTCCCCTGTTTATTTTGGGGGGGTAAGGAAGTATTTGGAGTACAGGCCTTTGCCCCTGTGAGGTGTGGGAACTTTCTCTATGGCTCTGAGAGCCAGCAGAGATGAAACCTCTGCCTCTAGGGCAATGGTTTCGGAGATGTTTGCAGGTGGAAAAGATCTGACCCTCAGCTTTGGAAATTTTTTTGAACCTGAGAGGCAGTCCCTGGCTTACCACTTCCAAGACACCTGTCTGAGGTAACAGACTTCCAGTCCTGGAAGCACTAAGCCAGCCTGCCTCCTACAGGAATTGGGGAGTCAACCCGGGATGACACAACAAGGTGTCTGCTTGGCAGGAGCCTTAGACTGAGAGGAGGATGCAGCCCTGCTCATCCCCCTTCTGCCTGTCCCTCTGAAGAACTCCCTCTGAGGAAAATGAGAGGAGGCCTGAACTTGGTAGAAAGGCCTGTGAAAGGGCCTGCCCCGCCCCTAGATTGCTGCTTCTGAGGAGCTGCCTGCCTTATCTTGGCCTGTGCACTCCTGTAGGTGGTCCTGTATTCGTCCATTTTCTTCATATAATTCTCTGTCTGCTCCCCAAACAGAGAATTCTCGATGACAGAGAAATCCATGGCCTTAGCCTGGGTGTCCTGTGATAGGCTAGTACATCTGAGCCAAGCTAGTCTCCGAAGAGCCACAGATGTAGCCATGACTCTTGACGACACATCACTGGAGTCAACAGCAGCATGAAACTGGATCTTAGATGCCTCAATCCCATCAGCAGCCACCTACTCCAGCTCCTTGGCCAGCTGGGGTGGAGCCTGTTTAGCCAGTTCCAGAACAGTATCCCACCTGGACTTCTGGTATCTGGCTGTGAAGGCCATGTAGTTAGCCTGCCTGAGTCACAATGAGGATGCCGTGTACTGTTTTGTAGCCATGGCATTCAGCTTCCTGGAGTCTTTATCTGGGGGGTGTGAAACCAAGGGTATGTTAGCCTTATCACAGGCTGCAGCCTGCACAACCTCAACATGGCTGCATTGCTAGTACAAGTACTCTATACCTGGGCCTGACAAAATATACCTCTTGTCCATTCGCCTGTCCACAGGAAGTAAAGAATTTGGAGTTTTAAGTAACTTATGTGTCTGTTTCCCAAAAGATTAGTGAAGAGGAACAGACAGTCTCTTGGACTCTGGGATGTCCATCATCTCCACAAAGTCAGGCTCCTCTTGCTCCTCAACAGCTTCATCCAGAGGGAGCTGGAGGGTTTCTGCCACTTTTTTGTAGAACATAAAGTGGGAAGGGGACTCAGAAATCCTAGCAAGGGAAACACCAGAAGGTCTGTCTGGGGAGATGTCCAGTTCTATGAGCTCATCCAGACCTTCCACCCCATCATCATCATCATCATCATCATCATCCCCCTCCAAATCTGGTTCATAAAAGTCTTCAGAGGAATAATCCTGAACCGGGGGAACCGACGGAACTGAACGCCTACCAGGAGGCGTCAGATCAGCCGGAACTGAACGGAGTGATTCAACTATACTAATCGCTCTGGCAATTTCCTCAGCGGTTGGACGATGAGGTTCTGGATCCGAACTGGACAATTTCTCCTTTTCTTTCTTTTTGCCAGAACCAACCCCTCAGGATCGGCTCTCTGTTTGCCCGAGGGAGTCTCACCCAGGTCAGTGGGCACTCCCTCAGGTTCGGTCGGAACCGAACCGGGCTGGCCATCCGGGTCAGCGGACTTCTCGACCTCCTTTTCCCTAAGCCTGCCCAATCTTTTATCCAGAGTGGCTTTAAGAAAATTTTTACAGACTTGGCAGTCTGAATCCAGGTGGTCAAAACCCAGACAATAAACACAGGTGGTGTGGGGGATCAGCCTTAGCAAAGGCCTCCCCACACTCACTGCAGTGTTGAAACCCAGTGGGTCCAATTTTTCTCTTGGGTTTCTCAGACGAAGCCATCCTACAACTTACCCTTTTGTCGGCAATAGCCAGGCAAGACCCCCTTATCGGTTCCTAACCGTGTCACAGGTGTTGGAAAAATACAATAAAACATGTTTTTTTAGAACTGATAAGGACCGGTACCTCACACTAAATTCAAACTCGAAGAAAAATACAAGAGAGAACCGGTTCAGCCGAACCGATTGAAAAATAACTTCTACAATTCCCACAAATTCAGCACTAGTCCACTACCTAAAGTACTTACTGTACCACAGACAGGGATCTGAACTGAAGAAATTAATGAAAAAAGCGGTTTAAAACCGACGTTTTTACTGGACCGAACCGATAGCGAAGGAGAGCTCTCTGGAGCAACTGTTCAGTTATGCGGAGTAAAGAATATGACGGTTACACTTCAAAGTGCAGCAGACAGAGGTCTGAACTGAGCTAGAGCTCAACGTTCTATGATTTGGTATAGAGTTAACTCTTTCCTCTCCTGAGCAGTTCAAGTGCTGGGGCTAACTGCATACTATCAGAATACTGCAAGACTTCATGTTGTTTGAAAAGCACTCTGCAGATATAAAAATGAGAAGGACGAAAAAGCAGACTTGAGCAGTCCATCCAGTCTTTCCCAAGATTCCCTAACCTAGAATCTTTCTAGCGTCAATTATTCCACTCCAGCCTCTCCTTCCCTCTCACATTACCCCACCTGATAACAATGCAATCATATTTAAGCAATAAGGCATGACAGTGGGTGCATTATAGTCAGGATAACAGCCTGCCTCGGGGGGGTTTCAAGCAAGAGGTTAAGCCAAGAGCTCCCACTACCTGAGAAGGGACGTTAGCCCACCATAACACGCCCCTAGAGTGCATTATTGAGATTATGAAATGTGTCCTTTTTAGTAAATTGAATGTATTTTTTAAACTTATATTTGTTGAGCTACTTTCAGCTGGGCTGCTGTGCTGGGATAACAGCCTGACTGAAAGTACCTCTTGGCCAATCAGGAGCCAGCATTCTTTCTGCCCATTTCATAATTTTTCTTAAATCCTGCTATTGTCTTTGCTTTCACATCCTAATCTGGAAGTTCATTCCACCCAACAACCAACCTTTCCATGAAGTAGTTACTTCCTAATGCCCTTGTTCAACTTCCCCCTTTCCAACTTAAACACATGACCCCTTGCAGGCACACATTTTCTCAGACTAAATGAACTTGTTGTGTCCACTTTACTGAATCCTTTCATAAAGTTGAAAGTTTCTAGTGCATTCCCCTTTCTCTTCTGTCTTCTAGTAGGTACACTGTGGAGACTTTTATTTTCTGTTTTTCCTCCCTCCTCATCAGCGGTCCTCCTTCTTAGTGCTCTAGGAAGCCCCAACCTCATCACCCCTGCCTTCTCCCAGAGCTTACACTGACTCCGGGGAGGGTGTGCCCCATGGTATCCCCTCCTCATAGTGGAGGTCCTCCAGCTGAACCAGGTCTCTTGGGTAGGCCACTGTTGGTGGTCCTGGAGTAAGCCTGAGTCAGCAGGGTGCAGGGTCCATGAGCTGCCCTGTAGATGTCATAGAGCACGATTGCATTTATGCATTTTCTTTTCCCCAGGGATGATGGCTGCTTGGCATGCTTGTGCAAGTTGTAAGTGCCAGTTTAGCCAATTATCAGCCCCCAACCCCTCCTGCCACACCTCACCTGCACTGCCACCCGTGGTCACCCAGGTAGCTGCAGCTGTAGTTACAATGTGCACTATAAAGGCATGAAGAAGGAAAAGGTCTGCTGTGTGCTGCCCATTTGCACTGCCCAAATTCCATATGTGATTCATGGAGCACAAACAAGAATCTGGGAGGTGACTGGGCTTCAGGAAGGAGAAGTGGCAGCTTCCAGCCAGGAAGTTAAAGGTAAGCCTCCTTTTGGAGAGGGTTACACTATACAGCATGTTCCTGTTCTACAGCAGGTATGCAAATATTGCTATATTAGCGTCCAGGATTTTATTTAACTCTAAAAAATTGATCAGCGTTTTGCTCATAAAAGTTCTAAAATATTGTGAAAATGCATAGCACTTGCCGCACTGTGTTTAACAAACATAACACTTCTAGAAAACCTATATAAATGCTTTCTGTACTGTTAGTATTGTCCCAAGAAAACAACTGCTAATCAGTTATTTAAAACCCTGGTGTCGCTAAGATTTAATGAGCTACAGATTCTTTTTACATCTTGTATTTTTGACTGCTTCTGTTTTTATTATTACTTTCCTTTTTTTATTTGAAGTTTTTCATTTTTTAGCCCACTCTACATTTTGCAAGGGTGTTCTTTTCATGGCATTAGCTGAACTCCTGGTGTGGTCCCTGTGATTGGCTTAACAATCACTCATGCTCCCTGTGGTCAAGTGCAAAGCTGCAGTGGTTAAATCAAGACCAGAAGTTACAGTACTAGCATTTGAGTTTTCTGATTGCAGAATAAGGCATGTCTCAGGCTTTTATAGGTAAGAATTCTGGTTTAGGTATCTGCTACTATTACATATTTTATACGTTTAGTATTATGATGGCAATATATGAACTTTCCAATAAAATAAAGTGTTTTTTTTAGGGAGAAAAGTACTACTAGAATTAGAAGTACAACCTGTCCCACAAGGTTCTTATACTCTAAAGCATTTCTTATGCAGACATGAATCAGCTATAGCATTTTCTGATTCAAGTAGTCAGTGCACTGTCAGTTTGTGGGCTAGAACTGAGTAAACATTAACTAATATGCAAGATTCTACCTTCACTGTCAAGAACTTGTGACGCACTTACTGTACTTGAACTTTTCGGTACTCTAGCACTACTTCAGAAGCACTTAGTGCATCATTTGCACAAACTTCCTCAATGGTTTGTTGCACTCTAATATGCTTTAGTAAATTATTCTCAGTGGCACTGATAATTAAATCTTGAAAACACTGCATGCACTATTCCACAGGACTTGCTTGCAGTACTTGCATTGTCTTGCTTTGTGCATCTACAATCTGATGTAGAACCTTTGTAAATGAACACTTATGCTCACAGGTAATCTGATGTACACAACAAATAAATAATTGAGAATCCCTTTAAATGAGTACATGTTGACAGGGCATACTTATTCATACCTGCTTGTAAAGCATGGGGGAAGACGTGATGGACATAGAGTCCTTTCTGACCTTAAATTACTATGTTAGTAGCCAGTGATTTTAGCTTGATCTTTTATTCATTTACATGTTATTTTAGATTTTTCATTTGTTTTATATGTAACCCCTAGATGGCGCTATCCCAGGGGCTACTACCCCTGCCTGATTTGCCACTAACAGGTTGAGGGCCTGGATCCAATGGCGGGTGCCTCCACCCAGAGGTCAGGGTTTGCAATAGTTAAACTAACTTGGTCACAGCCCTCTGGGACACTGCAACCCCTTTCTTCCCACTAGTGGCCCACACAATATATCAGAATTACCTTCACAGTATACACTTACCCCAGGTCTGGTTCCGGCACTGGGACCTCCTGTGAAATGAGATACAGTGCAACAATCACAGTACAGTACTTTAACATAGATAAATACCTCAGGCAGTATAACTTTGCTGAAACAAGCAGCTCTGATTTATTTAGGGGGATATAACAGGACAGGAAATCAGGTTAATTAGCTTATCACTCTAATAATCTACCTATGGCTCTGTGCACAGGCCTATCCCTATCAGTTACTGGCCCTGGGTACCCAAGCCCTAGTGGCTAGTCAAACCCGTGGCAGCTGGTAGGGGCCCTTTCACCACAGAAAAGGAGAATTAAACAGTCAGCAGTACAGTAATTCCATTTGGATTTAATGTGGCAATTCAACAGGGAGGCGACCCTGAATTAGTACTCACGACCTCCAAATAAGATAGGGTCCTTCAGTGTCAGCAGGGCTCACTTGAGGTACACAAACCTCTTCACACATCCATATAAAAGCACTATACCAGGCAGGCTGCATCTGTATCCCGATCGCAATTACTGCACAATACCGGAGAACACACAGCAGATTCAGTTCCTGACAGACCGAGTGCAATTTTCGACAATTCCTCCAGTCTTCTACAGGGTGAGCCTGGTTTCTACTCTTCAGAGATCCTTTGATTCTTTTCACAGGACGGATTCAGTCCTAACAAGCTATTACACAAGCTGCAGACCGGAACTCTGGGCCTTACACGTTTTTGACTAAAACTGCACACTGAAAAGCACAGGGCTCCTTCCTTCTTCACTGCCAAAGCTCAACTGAAACTCCAACCGACAAAACCGAGCACTTCCTTTGAGTTCCTCCCAGTTCTTGACTGGATTGGCTGTCACTCACAATAGACTGCTGCTGTTGGTCCAAAAGGTACTGAAGTCTAAACTACATCTCCCAGAGTCACTGCCCATACAATCCTCTTGTGGCTGGCTCAGATTATGAGTCCAAGTTCTGATTCGTCCAAGGCACCATTTTAGAGCTAGCATACCCACACTGATTGGTCCAGTTCAGCAGTTCAAAACTAGAATGGGGAACTAGCAGACACAGTTCTGACTGCAAAGAAAGCAGGTTAGACAAACTGTAATTTCATTATTACTGTAAATGATTTCTGGCAAACAGTTACATCTTTCAGATAGGTTCCCTTTGCACTCCTAGTGACTGCAAAAATGGAGTGAATTGGCAGCAGCTTGAGTGGTACTCAATCAAAGAAGCACACAGTCCCCCATACAAACTAATTATGTCTGCAAGCAGACAGCTCTTAAAGAGACAGTACCAGAGGCTCTAAAAACACTCACTGATAAATGGCTTAAATGCCAAACACCATTCAGGCTTGGAGCATTCAAGCAAGCTCCTGGAAGTCTTTGGGAACCCCCATTTGCAGGGGGGTTACACCCTTCCTGGCCTGGGAAAGCTTGGCGTCCGCGTCAAGCAAGTACCTATAAGTTTTAACTGCAACCATATACATTTGCATTAGGCTCACACATGTAATCATCAGTCAATATATCATTTTACCAAGAACACATTTCTGAAACATTGCAGTACGTCACTCTTTACACAGTATTACACACATTGTACCATAACTCAAGTTATTACCTCTTGTACATGAAACCTGAAGAGAGGGCCCTTCCTATCAGTTACCTTGGGGCTGTCTGGGCAAGGGCACCATACTTAGAAGGCAACACAAGTAACTTGGAGTTAGCACTGACACTCAGTTTGGGCAGTGAGCCTCGGGCACATACACTCCTTTATGGACAACATTGAGAGGCAATCCACAGGCCTCCCAAGGGAATCATAACTGAGGTGCACCACAGGCTTTACAGCTCGACCAGTCTTTCTAGGGGAACTGTTATAGTCTCTGCACTCTGAGCCTCATTTTCAGCATTGTCCTCACTTGTCAGGAGTCTCCATGGGGTAGAGAGGCTAGAACTTGGGGCACTTTCAGCTCCAGGAGTTACAGTTTCTGAGTCCACAACATTTGGCTCGCATGGAGAGCTTTCAGACACTGGCAGTGGACTGTCAGGGCACTCAAAATACTCTTCTTGTTCGGTGTATCACCAGTCTGACCCAATCTATCATTTTCCTCCCTGAAAGCTCAAACAGTTCAACCATGCACAATGATTCCATTTCATCTGATCTGATGCTTTGCACTTCACTTTCTGGGAGCATTGGCTCCAGGATGAAGCTGGGGCTTAGACAGTCCAGAAGGCCCAGCTTTGTCTCCAGTATTGACTAGGGATTGCCCCAAACAATTGACTCAGTTCGTAAGAAGGATAGTATTCAAAGTCACTCTCACTTTCTTCCGATATGGACTGACAGTCATGCTCAACTGGGACTTGTGGAGGGAACACTTTAACTTTGCTTCTGTAGGTGCAGACTTTCTTGATCTTTTCTTAGCAGCAGCTCTAGTCACTGGTCCAGAAGGGGCATCTTCTAGGGCTCAGACTCAATTAAGATTTGTCCAATGGGCAGTAAATGATTTCTATGCATTGTTTTTACATCTTTTGAATTATTCTCAGGCCTTACTTTGTACACTGGCAGATCATCTAGTTTGCCCACTACAATGTGAGGAGATGGTGCCATCTGTCAGCAATCTTGTGCTTGCCATGCAGTCCCAGATTTCTTAGCAATACCGATCTCCCTCCTGGAGTTCCTGTGCTTTCACCTTTTTATCATACCTTTCTTTGTTGGCCAGATTTCTTTTGGCAGCCATGGTTTGAGCCAGTTAGTACGCATGGGTTAGCTGGGCCTTTAACTTTGCACATACTGTAAATAGTTGTCAGCTTGAACCCCATCAGAGAGACCCCAAAACACACATCTACTGGTAGTCGAGCTTCTCTTCCAAACATCAGGCGGTGGGGGAGAATCCAGTGGCATCACTTTTGGTGCAGTTATAAGCATGTACCAGGGTGCTAATTTGTTGGCTCCATCTAGGCTTGTCCTTTGGGTGCAGGTGCCCTAGCATATCTAGCAAAGTGCGGTTGAAACGTTCAGGCTGTGGTCCCCTGGGGTGGTAAGGAGTGGTTCTGGACTTCGCACTCCCCAAGAGAAAGCATCTCTTTGATCAGACAACTCTCAAAGTCTCTCCTTGATCAGAATGGATTCTTTGTGGAGCCCCATAGTGAACAAAAAGTTTTCTACAAGTACTTTGGCCACAGTGGATGCTTTCTGGTCTTTGGTGGGAAAGCTTGGGCATATCTCGTGAAATGGTCAGTGACCACCAGCATTACTGATATTTCTTTGATCTGACTCCAAACTCAGAAAATCAATACAGACCAGCTCCATGGGTGCACTGGTGGTGATGTTAACAAGGGCAGCCCTCTGGGGCAAAGCTTTCCTCTGTAAGCAGCGACTACAAGTTCGAATGTGTTGCTCCACATCAGCCCCCATCTTAGGCCAATAGAATCTGGATCTCACCAAGTCAAGTGTTCTGTCTATACCAAGGTGCCCCATGTGGTTGTGCAAGGACCTCAGTACTGAGTCTCGAAAGGCAGTGGGCAGCACTAGTTGTTGTTTGTCTACTTGTCCCCCTCTGTCTACTGTTTCTCTGTATAACAGTTTATTGATCAGTTTCAACTTAGGACCTTCTTTGTATAACAGTGCAGTTCTCAAATCAGTGGGCGATAATGTGGACATATCTTTTCCTGCATAGAGGGCTTCTAAAGCTGCTTTGATCATGGGATCGCGGGATTGAGCCCGCCGAATACTGTCATTGTCCAGCTGAGGCAGTGCACCAATGTCTATTGGATCCCCAGAGGTATTCTCCTCATTCATATTCTCTCCTTTGAAAAAATGATGAAAAGGCGATGAAAGGAGCACCTCTTCTTCTCTCTCTCTCTCTCTCCTTCTCCGCTGGCTGATGTTTGAAACCAAAGCCGCTCCCGACACCACTGGGCAGAATGTGGTAGTCGGGAGACCGAGAGGGAGAGGAGCGAGAGAAGAAATGATAGCGGGGAGGTGAGGCCGAGCCGATCCTTAGACGCAACGCGTCAGAGGCCTGGGTGAACGCGGTCGCATCGCTCAGCTCGCATGCAAACGAGCCGCCATGAAAGGCGGCGACCAACTGAGACAGCGAAGGATTCCTGCTGTTTCTGTCTCCTTCAGGCAGCGAGAGAGGGAAGCGAGGAAGGGGGGTAGCGAGGGGTCATGCCACACTTGGCTAGTCTAGAATTGGGGGGGGGGACTAGGCGAGGGTGCGCTTCATGAGTGCTGCTCGTGGTGAGCTAGGCAGATGTAGCAGAGGGGTACAGTGAAGGCCTGAATCAATTAATCCCCCAAAAAGGTCTCTCACACCACAACAGCAACATAAGTGAAAACGGCAGGATGCATTAAACAATTCTAACTAATTAATATTAACCAAACGGCAGGATGCAATAAAGAAATCTAGAAGTCATTTGTTCCAATCTCATAATCTAATGTCCCAAATGCTGGAGACACCAAGCAACAAAACACAAAGCCTAGGCTGGCCCTGAAAGACCAGCCCTCTGCCATTGCACTGCATAACAAAGAAATACTCTACCTCATTTCTTTTGTTTTTAAACTTCATACAGTATAAGCTGATAACAAAGGCTGTCTTAGGCAGGCTCAGATGCTATGTAAATTAGCACTATATTTTTATTTTCTTTCCTGTGGAAACACAGGCCTACCTTTTCCTGGCTCAATTACAGGGACTCCTGGAGTGCTTGTAGCCTGATCAGATGCACAATTTGAACTGGAGAGCAGGGGCTTCTGGGACCTGGGGTCTAGAAATTTGATCCTAGGTCATGTGCATCACTAGCCTATCAGGTGGGTTAAAACCCATGCGGTAAGGTCTGGAGTGTCATGGATGGTCAACCAATCACAATGGCCACTTATCCAGAGTCTGAGGTCTGGAAATTTTAAAGTTTTTAAAACATACTTTTTGCTGTTTTTTTTTTTTGATCGTCCATGGAGCAAAAATGGTTTGGAATTGTGTTCCCACATTTTCAGGGTAGAAGGGGTTTGGCTCAAGGCTGTGCCTTTCACAGGGTAGGTGAAAAAGTATCAGTCAGTTCTTGAGTTACAGTGTAAGGTTTTAAAATGTGGTTTCTGAGCATGCTCTTACAGTTGTCAGGATAGCTGTCTGGTGTGAACAAAAAAAAAATATGTTCACAAGCTGATTTTTATTTTATGAGAAAATGTTTTTTATGTTATCAAGAAAATAACTTTTGGTCATGAGCACTGCCATCTTGTTTTTTTCTTTTGAACAAGACATTTTTCTAGAAACACATAAAAATGATGCCTTTTCAAAAAATAAACACCTGAACCATGGTAAACAGGACCAGTTTGCTTAGATTTGGGAATTTGCTTGATGAGAAATTACCAAAACAAGTTTTCGAGGCACCCCAAAAACCTTAGATCACCAGTTTAGCGAGGGTTGTGATTCGTACATTGCTTGCCGAGAATTCTGTGTTCACAAGAAAGTGCGAATAATCGCAAGTAAAGAATTCTTTGTGAGAAAATGTGAACAAAAAAAAGCCTTGTGAACAAAGAATTCTTTGTTTGCGACATAAAAAGTGTGAACAAAAATTATTTGTTCCCAACATAAAAAGCAGCGTGGCTAAGAATTCTTTGTTGGCAACAGAATAATTTGGACTTTGTACCCCAAATCAGCTGTTACTTATAAGTCGGCCAAATAAAAAAAATTTTCATCAGATTTTAACCAGTGTTCTTTTCTCTAATGACTAAACACAGTGGGTGAGAACACTGTCACTTCCGTCAGAATGTGCTTTTATGTTTGTACATCATTCAAACAATTTTAATGGTCAGATTGCAGAGTCCGTGACTCCTGTGAATGTCGTGAGAGCTTAAAATATGTTTTAAGAATTTGAGACACAAATAATAAAAATTTGACATGCATTGCTGTATGATTCTGCTTTTAGGAATGTAATGCTGGACTGCAGGATTTACATAGTGCTGGCAGGGCCCTAAGCAATATTTTGTTGTGACCAGCTGACTGTCCTGAGCAGTACAGGTGTGTCTTTTCACTGTTTTCAAAAGTACCACATCAGTGCTACTGCATTTCTGTCACATGGAAGTAGTTGTGTGCTACCTGTTCACGGATGACAAAATCAGCAGCAGAGTGGATATACCAGGGGGAGTGGAAGAAAATCAGGGAAGATCTAAAAAGATGGAAGACTGGACAAGAGTTTGGTAAACTAGGTTTCAACGCCAAAAAGTGCAAAATTATGTACATAGGACACAGAAACCCAAGAGCAACGTGTCCTTTCAGGAAGGAGGTGGTGACAACCACAAAACAGGAAAGGGTCCTGGGGGTCATCATTGCTCGTAAAATAGTTGCTGTGTACAAAATCATAAACTGGCAGACAGGTGAGGACAAGGTAATCGCAGCCATCTTACCCCTAATTCCCCTGGCGTTTTGAGCAGTTAGATCTTCATCAGGGGGCCACCTAACTGTCCCAAGTTCTCTGTATTGGCAGAGTGTAAAAACAAGAGTGAGGCGTACAGGTACGTCTTGTCTTCTGTTGTCTAGCTTTCCCCATACCTGCACCCAGCCATGCACCTTAGAGTGCACACTTTCCTTGCTGTACCTTTGAAATATGCATACAGCACACTGCACTGTTAAAAAAAAAAAAAACATACTGTGCACTGGAGGGGGTTCTTGTCTCCCATTCCTGTAGGTTTGGCACGACTCAAAGCTTGTCTGTAGAGAGAAACTGCCAAAGTATGGGCCACCCAGGTTATATAGGTGTGCCAGTGTACATCAAAGTGAGCAGGTACAGTTACACAAAACTTTCCAAGCATTCCTGATGCCAGTGGTTTATAGTTCCAAGGGTGTGGCTCCATGGAGGAGAGTCTTTTGAAGATCTGCTGTTACTGGTAAGTAACTACAGCTGGTTGTATTATCAGATGATTATTTCTCTATATTAAAACAATAAAAATTGTATTGTCGAAATAAAAAACTACAGCTGGTGCCACAGTACTTATCAGAAGGGCGCTCTTCAATAGTAAGCATTTGTATCTCACCTAACAGCCTTTCAGCTGTTCATTAAAAGTGCTGAAGTGGGGAATAAATCAATTACAAGCAGCTATTGCTCCCTGAGTAGGATCTCCTCCACACTGCCACACTTGATTTGCTCTAACTTTCCTCTCTTTCAGGTGTTCTTTAAAAAAAAAATTATATATGTGTATATATATAGATAGATATTTTACAGAATCTGGACTATGAATTTGTTTTGCATGCCACATTAAAATAAAGAAACTTAAACAGTGGAAAAAGGCCACTGTTCCATGTTGTTTGTCTTCCTGCTGTCCTAGCTGTTATATCCAGAACTGTGCTTTTCTTCAAAGTACTCATCCAGCTTTACATCTAATCAACATGAAGGGGCGACACTAATGTCTGTGTTTTTAACCATGTGTTAAATTTCATTTCATGTGTGACCACAATTATTTAATCTCTTTGTGTTCCCACATGGGGGCGTACAAAACCAAATATGTTGATGTGCAAAGAAGAATGAAGTCTGTAAACCACAGTTACTCAGGTAACGAACTGAACTTTGTATGTTCTATCTGAGATTTCAAACACCCGCAAGGCTTAGCCTGACGTCCAGTTTCCATAACTGCCAAAATGATTGTCATTTGATTAATACACGAGAATAAACTTAGATGTTCAAATACTGTAAAATACATTGTGAATTTATTTGGGTACTATACAGAGGTCAAGATTAGTCACTTGAAATGAGTGAAGGTAAATGTTCAGTTTTCCTTAGGATCTACTATACAGTGTAATATGTTAAAATGAAAGATGATTTTTTATGTGCTAATGATAAAATACAAAAAATGTGCTTTGTCTTAAAAGTTCTTTGCACGTCTGTGTCAGGTGGCTCTATTAGTTGGGGAGATGAATAAAGGAGGAAAACCCCCAAATGATAAAGAGAAACCAAAGTGGTCATTTTTTTTTTTTTTTACTGGGCTAGCTACAAGACCTGGGACCCCAGTTGTAGTCATAATTGGTGGCAATGAAAACCTGCTCCCCATTGTGCCACCACCAATTTCTGCCATACATACAGTAAGTTTGTCTTGGAAGTCACTGAGGGAGGAAACTCCCATGTAATTAATGCAATGCAAGTTGTGTTGCCAGCATCAGTGGTGCAAGCATGGTTCGCACCCACTTACATGCTGGATTGTGACACCTACAGAGGTCTCTGTATGGCAAAACACCCCTCGCATGGCATCATGGCATGTGTAAAGCTCATGAGCAGCTGTGCTGCCGACAGAATCTTCTCTCACCTGCCTGACCTGTACCTCTTGCTGTGTTTCTGGACTGACCCCATATGTAAGATTTCCACCTCCTGAAGCCATTCCTGGTGATCCATTGGCCCTGACTGCCCACATCTTAGACATCTGACATTCACTGGTATCAAGTGGAACCCCCTCCCTAGCCCTGTTGCCCCAGCGATCATCTGCTGCTTACTGGTCCCATGATGACGGTCTCTATCATCATCATCACAGGTTTGCAACACCCGCTTCCATGTTCGTGGATAAGCCATGGTTGTACAGTACATGGTTGAACCATAATGCACAGTTAGCAGCCACAGTCATTCATCGTTTGTCCATGATTTTAAAATGGCAGCAGAATCAACCGTGAAGTATAAAGCACAAACTGTGAGGTGCCAGTGCTGGATTAGGAGCTAAAGTACAAGTGTAATCCAATAAGTAGACTCCACTCACCTCACTTCAAAACTAGAAAAATATAAATCAGAATTATATATAGTCTGATTTATGAAGCATTTCCTGCTTAGAAATAGATTTACAGTACACTTTATGGTAGTAGTAAATGAGTGATTGTATTATTTTGTAGTGTATTATTACTTTTTAGTATGTCTAATAATTAAATCACAGCTTATCTGACTTTTTAAGCTTAGAGATATGGAGAGTTTTATATTGATTTATATGTTTATGAAGTTGTAGTTTCTGATGAAGCTGCGCATGTTTAAGCAGTGAAAGCGTTGATTGTGTAATATGACTGATGATGAATTGATTAAAAAATAAAGTATACTTGAATATATTTGGTGAGTGAAGGGAGTCTATTTACTGGATTCTACTTATAGCTTATAGTTTTCTCCATAGGTTCTACTCATGGTTATCTGTGGACAAACAGTGATGTTAAGTGGCCCAGGGACAGACCATGGATGTCCATGGTCAATGTAGTTTTCAAATTATTCAAGTAGGCCATAGTCAAGCTGGCCCATTGGCACAGTGGTAGCGGTACCGCTCGTGGCACTAGCGATTCGCATTTGGCAACCAGCGCAGGGTGCCAGGGGCCAGCTGGGGGAGGAGAATCAGGTGCTCTCCTCCTCCTCCGGGGAGGGAAGATTTCTGGCTCCACTGCCACATAGGTGACCACAGGTGATAGTGCAGCCAGGAGCAGCTAGTGGGAGGATCAGATGCAGGTGGGTGCTGCACATGTGCACCCCTGATGCCAGTGCCTGAGTGGGAGGGACACAGAAATTAAGGAAAAAGACAGGGCCCTGACATGATGAATACCAGCTCCACACAAGCCCCATACCGGCAAAGTGGCACTTCTCCATCTGGGACCTGGTTTGGCTGGCGCAGGGTGAGGCCATGCCACCCCTTAACCCATAGCCCCTGAGTAGGGAGATGACGTGCAGTGGATGGAGTTGGAAGGCAAGCCCACGAGATGCCAGGTGATGGGCTGGAGTAGCTGGTAAGATTGTGGTCAAGGGGGATAAAAAAAAGAGTTGGTCTTGGTCATTCAGTGGGATCCATGGTTGCTAATTACATACATTCCCTCTTATAAAATACAATCTTACTTCAAGAGGGCTCTTGCAGTAGATAATAACATGTAGGACTGGCACCCCCTGGCGTCAGGACTGCACAGAAACTTTTGCCAGCATAGTCTGACACGAGACCGCCCACTGGACATCACGTGACTGACGTCAGTGTGACCCTGTATAGTGGGCAGTCCCCAAGTCCGCCCTCTAGTTCTTTCCCACCGTCGACCTGCACATCTTCGGACTGACTAGAGCTTGTAGTCACCATACAGAACGCCTCTCCGGATGAGTATTCACTTATTTTGATTTTTCCACGATAGTTTGTATGTCATCCTCTCCAGATCCGCATAAAAACAAGTGTGGTTCATGCGGGGTTCAACTGCCCTACAAAGATCAACATTCTCTGTGTCTCTTCTGTCTCGGGCCTACTCACAAGGTGGAGGATTGCGAGGCCTGTGCCCACTTTAATCAGGCCATGTAGAAATGACACCAGCAAGCCCTCGAGACCCACATCCTGAAAGAAAAGATGGCTGCCATGGAACAGGAGTTAAAAAAGCTGAAGAGTGTGTCTTCCTCACCTGCGGACCCTCATTAAAAGAAGAAGAGGGACAAAGAGAAACACACCCTCCGCCGAAGACACCCAGGGCCCTTCGTCGGAGGACCAGTCCCCTTCTGCACTCCCGCTATCTGAGCAGGCCTTGGTCCCCCTGCCACCACTGGTTTCGGTGATGGCGGGCTCCTTGGATTCTTCCAAGGCCACCGCCACTCTTAGGCCTATTACCACCAGATGGCCAGCATGGCTGGTAAGTCGCTAGTCGGCACCTCCAACGAATGCCTGGTTGAGATTAATAAGTCGGAAGCCAGCTCCTCTGACTCCCACGCAGCCCAAGTTGATAAGCCGATCGTCGGCCTCTCCGACGATCGCCCGAATGCTTCATGTCCATCAGGCTGTGATGTGATGCTGCCAGATGATGATCCCGTTCAGGCCAGAGATCTGGTTTCTCCAAGGGGTGCACTTCCTGAGCCCCATTGCCTGACCCATCAGAGCTTCCCGTGCTTTACGTCAGGTCTGCAAGCTCTGATGCAAGTCCACCCGTCTCTGGGGTTCCCAACGATAGTAGGCCACTCAGCCTTACTGTGACTCCTTCGTCACCTTTGGCAACACCTGACCCAGCTCCTCAATGCCCACAGGTACCTTGCCTCCTTCGGGTCTACCATCAGGCTTCCCACCATCAGGTGCACCCCACCTTCCACAGACAAGTCACCTCACGGGAGCCCCTTCGTCAGGGATTTCCATCCCTTCGGGGATAACCGCCGGCCCATCAGGTCTTCCTCCGTCTGGTCCACCATCTGGTCTTCCCCCATCAGGGCCATCGTCAGCCTTTCCACCATCAGGGCCAACATCAGACTTCCCTCCACTGGGGCCGCCGACAGGCTATCCCCCAGCGAGACATTTTTCTGGCTATCCCATGTTAGGTTTTTCAGCCTTTCCTCCATCTGGACTGCCTTCGGGTCACCTGTTGTCAGGCTACACATCCCTTCATCAGTATGGCCTCATGTTGGGCTTCCATCATCAGCCTATCCTCTGTCGGGTATTTTCCATCTGCCCCGCCCTAGAATATTCCTACCATGGCTACCCTGGTTCCTTTGCCACCAGTTACCCTCATTATTTCCCTCACCATTTTGAAGGGCAGGATACTGTTTTTCTCAATATCCACCTCCTTCCCTCCACCTCCTCAGCAACCACAGGTGAATGTACAGGAAATTCTCAGTTCATGGTGGTCGACTACCAGGAGTCAACTGGTCTCTGAACTGGCAGCAGGCATCCCGCACCACTGATTGTTAGACTCCAGCTCCTCTGCCTAGGGGTGCCTTTACCAGTGTTTACTCATCCTCCCATGTAAGATCGTCCATCTGAACCGACGACTCACCTGGCCTTGGACATTGTCACCAGGAGCCAGATCCTCCAATTTCAAAGTTCCAGAGGATTCCAGGGATTCTGAGCCAGATTCAGATACCTCAGAAGATAGCTCGGGATTAGTACTCTTCCCACGAGGATCCGGTCCCTCAAGATCTCCCAACTCTCCCCTGAAGATCTCTATTTTGTGGATGGCGGAGGCCCAAGGGTGGGAAGTTGGAGGACCTAGACTTCCCTGACACAAGTCCGTACTACCCCATCCTGGCTGGAAACCCATGAGGATTTACAGTAGCCTCAACCATTTGGCAGAGACCCTCCTCTATCCCAGCGATGGCCAAAAAACTGACCCTGAGGAGAAGACCATCTGGCGCCCATCCTAAGGTGGACTTTGTGGTTATGACAGTGGTCCATGATTGATCCAGCTAAGCTACAACACCTTAGCACTTCCACTCCTGAAAAGAGTCTAAACAAATGAACCAGTTCGGGAGGAAATTTTACTCATCTTCGACTCTGGCAATCCGTGCTTTGAAGTATGTCTCGCACATGCTGCAGTTTCAGAAGACATTGTTCCACCAGCTAGAACCTGCCGTCGAGGTCTCACTGAACTCTGACTCCAAGACAGCCTTGGCTACTTCAAAAATGGCCAAGGTGGCTGAAAGCCATTCATTACAGGCCACCTACAATGTGGTGGGTTCCTCCGCTCGAGGTGTGGCCACAGCTGTTAGCCTTAGAAGGTACTCTTGGCTGGGAGTATCATCATTAGCCCCTGATGTTCAGTCGGCTATCCAGAATACCCCTTTTAGGGAGTCTGTCCTGTTGGCAGGGATGCCCAGGACATCATTACTAGCCTGCAGGATAAGGGCACAGCTCTTTGGTTGGTCAACACTATGTACCATCTGAAACAGCAACAACAAAGGTGTCTTTTTCGCCAGCAAAAAAAGCTCCAGGCGAAGAATCAGCACGCACCCAAACGCCAGTTTAAGCATAGGGCTCCCACAGCCACTGCTGGCCCTCAAGCCAAGTCCCAAAGAGCTGCGGACATGGCCCTGCCTAACCCGCCCTCCCACTCCTGACTCTGTGACCGCCCCTCCTCCTCCCCCTCCTTCGGAAGAGCAGGTGGGCAGAAGATTCACAAGGTACCTGGGAGGCTGGGAGTCCATCACATCAGATGCTTGGGTGTTCAAACTGATAAGACTTGGTCATGTTCTGGAATTTCGAGAAAAACCTCTGGATACGCTGCCGAAATTTTCTCATTACCCAAGGGCACACATCTCACTCTTAAAGGGGGAAATCAGGGCTCTTCTTCTCAAGGAAGTGATAGAGCCCATGCCGGTAAACCAGACAGAGAAGGATTTTACTCCCATTTCTTTCTGGTTCCCAAGAGGACAGGAATTTCTGCCCAATACTGGATCTCAGTGCTCTGAACCTCTGCATCAAGTACAACAAGTTCAGAATGCTGTCATTGCAAAGCCTGCTGCTCCTTCTGATCCAGGACCAGTGGCTGCGCTCTGGACATGAAGGATGCGTATCTTCACATTCCCATTTCGGCCATCACAGAAGTTCCTCAGGTTCTGTTTCCAAGGGAGCATTATTAGTTCAAAGCACTCCCTTTTGGTCTGTCATCCGCCCTCGCCTTTTCACCAAATTCCTGGTGTGCGTGGCAGGGACCTTGAGTGTAAGGGCACACTGTTTTCTGTATCTCGACGACTGGCTTCTGGCAGCAATGTCGAGGGTGAAGTTGGAAGCTTCCTCACTACCCTGCACCATTTCCACAGGTTGGGTATTTTAGTCAGTTACCCCAAATCTCAGCTAGTCCTGTCCCAGTGCCTCCAGTTTATTGGGGCAGTTTTGGACATGGTGCAGGACATGGCTTTTCTCCCCTTGGACAGGGTAGATACCCTGGTGGGTCAGGCCAAGATAGTTTCTTCCAGTCGTCATATCTCGGCCAGAGTGGTTCTTCGTCTTCTTGGCCTCATAGCAGCGGCTATTCCCACAGTCTCTTTGGCCAGACTCCACATGTGGATTATGCAATGGATTCGTGAGCTCTCAGTGGGATCAGAAGGAAGACAATCTTGATTACCCAATTCTAATCTCCACCCCAATGCAATGACACATGTTGTGGTGGCAGGATCCCAGTAGTCTTTTTTCAGGGGCTTCTTTCCAGGCTCCTTCCCACTCCCAGGTTCTAACCACAGATGCACCAGGGCAGGATTGGGGTGCCCATTTGGGACACCACGTTCCAGGGTCTGTGGTCCCCTATAGAAATGCACTTGCACATCAATGGGCTGAAAATGAAGGCAGTGCTTTATGCTCTTCAAGCTTTTTCAGCACATGCTTCTTCAAGCCGTCCTTTTGATTCAGACGGACAACATATGCATAGTGTGGTACACAAATGAACAGGGGGGCACCTGCTCATATCCCCTTTGCAGGGAAGTGATGCAGGTCTTGAATTGAGCAGTTCTGCACAAGGTCCGTCTGAGAGCGGTTCACTTCCCAGGAGTGCAGAACGTTCTCACAGACAGTCTAAGCCACACCAGGGTAAGGGCTCACAAGTGGGAGCTAAAACAAGTGGTGATACTCACATCTTTGACCTGTGGGGTCATCCAGAGGTGGATCTGTTCACAGCCCCATCAAACACAAAACTTCCCAAGTTTTACTCACTCGATCCAGGCATGGTGTTTTCTGGCTAGACACACTGTCGCTGTCTTGGACAGGGAGGTTTCTGTGCACATTTCCTCCCTCCCACTGTTACAGAGAGCGTTGACCAAGCTTCAGTTGAGCGGGGTCAAATGATTTTGATAGCTCCATTATGGCCTTGACAGATCTGGTTCCCCTGCTTTGGCGTCTAGCAGTGGAAGCTCAATTCCCTTCCTCTGTCTTGCGACCTTCTCACTCAGGAAAAGGGCACATTGGTTCATCTGGGACTGAAGTCCCTTCATCTTTTGTGTGGCTCCTCAGGACATAGCTGCTTTGTGGTTTTGGGGTTTCTCCCAGTGTAGCTCAATTTTTTTGGTGGTGAGAAAACCATCCACCAGAACTACCTATGCCATGAAGTGGAGCGGTTCTCTATTTGGGCCACTGCAAAGATCTGGACCCTTTTTCGTGTCCCACTCCCCAGGTCATGGAGTACTTGCTTCATCTTTCTGACCTGGGCCTGAGTTATTCCTCGTTGAAGGTGCATTTTGCAGCCGTCTCAGCCTACCATGATCCAGTAGGAGGCAAGACAATGGCTCAGATAGAGGTCTTCAAAACCTTTTTGAAAGGTATTCTGCATCTGAAACCCCCCGTGCGAAATCCTGCACCACCGTGGGACCTTAATTTTTTGTTAGAAAAATTGTCTTTACCTCCCTTTGAGCCGGCAAGCTCTTGTGAGTTAGGCTTTTTGTCCTGGAAAGCATTAGTTTTGGTTGCCATTTCTTCAGCTCATAGAATTTCTGAGCTTCAGGTCCTGATGTGCAAGGTGCCTTATTTGATTTTTCACAGAGAATAGGTGGCTCTGCGTACAAATCCTAAGTTTCTTCCTAAGACATGTCTGAAACAACCCTTAATAAGTCCTTAGAATTGCTGGTATATTATCCCGAACATTTCAGTCGGGTGAAGCCATCCTGCATATGTTAGATGTACACAGGATCCCTTAATTTCTACATGAATCGGACAAAAGATGTCTGTAAAATGGATCAACATTTGTTTCTTTCGCACCAAAGAGGGAGGGTGCTGCAGTTTCCGAACAGTGTCTTTCCAGATGGCTGGCAAACTGCATTACTTTCTGTTACCAGAAGTATGGTAAAGTCCTTCCGGGTTCAGTCAAAGGACATTCTACCAGGGGAATGGCTGCTTCCACAGCCTGTTTCAGAAATGTATCTGCTGCAGATATTTGTGTGACAGCGACATGGATTTCTGTTTACACTTTCACGAAGCATTACAGTCTGGACATTGCCTCTAGGTGCATGGCTGGTTTTGGGCTAGCAGTCCTCAAGGACTCTTGTCCTAACTTCCTCAGTTGGCAATACCGGCTTATGTTTCCAGCCTCCCTAGTTTTTCTTTTGTCCCTTGGACAGATTACTGCTTGGGACTCAGTCCTACATGTTATTACCTACTGCAAGAGCCCTGTCAAAGTAATATATTACAGTTACATGAGAACTTACTGTAATAGTAGATCTTAGAGAGAGGCTCTTGCAGTAGTTAATCTTTCCACCCACCTTCCTCCTTTTCTGTCTGGGGTATATTTTCATGCTCTTTTTCCAAGCTATTTCTACTGGAGATCCAGAATCCTTTTTTCTTCTCCTGTCATATCCTTTTCTTGGTCTCGGTGGAAGAACTGGAGGCGGATGGGAGGACCGCTCACTATATAGGGTCATGCTGGCGCCAGTCATTGACATCGGTGGTCGATCCCCCATGTGAGACTATGCTGGCAAAAGTTTCCGTGTGGTCCTGACACCAGGGGTATGAGTCCTACATGCTATTACCTACTGCAAGAGCCTCTGAAGATCTACTGTTCACGAAGTTCTTACATAACTGTACTTTTTACACTGCTCCGTAATTTCATTGTTTCTGGCAACCTTAACATTCTGTAATGAATATATTTTATTCAAACATATTTTAGAAATTTCTCTTATCTAGTAGTTACCCATTGCTGTTACTACTCCTCTTGCTAATAAAGTTGTTTTCATTCATACCTAACACAGTGGCCCAATTCTTTAAGGCTCAAAATGTTCAGATGGTTATCCGAATCTTTTAGAACCTTTGTGCTGCAGCATTAAGGCAACTGTTGTAGTTGTCCGCAGACTCCCACCTCCCTATCCCCGATTGATCCCTTGTCATAAAAAAAAAAAAAGTGTCCCCACATTCTCTGTTGTCTAGTGGAACCTCGCCTCCTATTCCCGATCGATCTCCTGTAATAAAAATCATATTTTTTTGTTTAATATATTTCCCTGGTGTCTAGTGGACCTCGTTCCTATCCCCACTGATCTCATGACATAAAATAGGTGTCCCCATATTCCCTGGAGTCTAGTGGACCCCGCCACCCTGGCAGTTACTGCCCCCCTACTGCAATCCAGAGCGGGCATCTGGCACAACCCTCCTCTCTCACCACAGCTGGCTGCCTGCCTGACTGAGTTGACAGTGAATAAGTGCATACTTGTACAAGCCACAGCGTTTATTTATTGCCAGCTCCCATTCATTCCCTGGTATTACTCTTTAAGGTGCAGCAGAGATAAACTGTGGATGGCTGTTTTGATTGCCAGCCGGAGGGGTGGGATTGGGGAAGCGGCATTGTGGGCAGGGTCCCCATTCCCCAATCCGGCCCCTCCACCAGCAACGAAAACAGCCCTATGCTCATCTCTGCTGCACCCGAAGAGTAAGACCTCAGGGAATGAATGGGAGCTGGCTGGCTGCCAATGAATGAGTGTGTGGTTGTACACGTACGCGCTCATTCATTGTCAGCTCAGTCAGGCAGGTAGCTGGCCATGGTGGAGAGAGGAGGGCTGTGTCGTGGCCCGCTCTGGATCTGGCGCGGGGGCAGTACCTGCCAGAGTGGAGAGTCCACTAGACACCAGGGAATATGGGGATACTTTATTTTATGATGGGATAGAAAGGGGGGTCCAATAGACACCAGGGAAATTTATTGAACAAAAATATGCTTTTTATTACAGGGGATCGATCGTGGATAGGGAGGGGGGTCCGCTAGACACCAGAGAAAAGGAAAACTGAGGGTGGGGAGTCCACTAGACCCCAGGGAAAATAAAACCAGGGTTTTCTGAACTGATCCGAACTTCAGAAAAAGTTTGGATGTGGTTCGACTCCCTGAATTATTGCTGGCTTGGAGGTTCATCTTTTTCTCGAACTGGTTAGCATCCCTATTTATAACACCATAAAATAAAACTCTTTTAAGATGTGGTGACTTAAATTTTTTTTCTGTGTGTTAAAATAATTTCCCTGTGTAAAGCTTTTTTTTTTTTCATAAATTGTAACGATTATTTTGATTATTTGTATTACTTAATGTGTCAAATTCCAGATTCTGATTTGCAAATTAACTATGCAGATGTGGTTGCTATCTCATGTAGCAGTAATAGTAAACATTTTTTATTCATAAAATATGAACAGAGATGGAACTCCATTGAGTAAAACTCATTTTCAAAGAGGTCTCTTGACTGCACATTCTATGTTATACATAAGTACGTAAAAAGACAAATAAAAACAATTCATATGAAGCATAAGGGCGACAAGACAAGGATATTTACAATCACTGCAAAAATTACCAGAACAACATATAGCCTATCTGTAAGGAGATTCCTTGGTAGTGCTTATCCAATTATACAAATAAATTGCATAACAGAGACACATATGAACACATGAAGAAGCCAGCAGAAGAAAGATGTTTGGTCTATCAACTCTGCTCGTATTGCACGGTCCAAAGCTTGAGCTAATGTCCCTGCCCTCCCTTCCCACTCCTCCCATCCTCTCTACCCATGACCTTTACCCTCCCCCTATGCCTGTCCCAGCCTCTCTTAAAGCTGCCCACTGTTTTCTGGCAGCACATTCCAAGTGTCCACCACCCTCTCTGTGAAGAAGTGCTTCCTGACCCCACTCATAAACCTCCCACCCTCCAGCTTAAGACTGTGCCCCCTCATGTTATGGTTGCCACTCAGCTTAAATAGACTCTCCTTATCAACCTTATTTATCCCTTTCAAGTACTTGAAGGTCCCAGTCATGTCCTCTCTCTCTCTCTCTCTCTCTCTCTGTCTTCAAGAGTATGTACCCTCTCTCTCTCTCCTGTCTTCCAAGAGTACCTGTTCAGTGCCCTCAACCTCTCCTCAAATGCTTTACCCTGCTGACTGTCTATCATCTTTGTAGCCCTCCTCTGGACCTTCTCCAGTAGGTTAATGTCCTTTTTCAGGTGTGGGCACCAGTACTGAACCCCATACTCTAGATGCGGCATTACCAGTGACCTGTACAAGGGCAGTATAACCTCCTCTCTCTTACTACAGATCCCCCTAGATACTGTATGCATCCTTGCATCTTGTTTGCCTTTGCTGCTGCTTTCTTGCACTGCATGAAGTGCTTCAGGTCACTAGTGATCATCACTCCCAGGTCCTTCTCCTCCTCTGATGCAGATACTCGGACTCCATCCAGGTAGTACTCTGTCCTAGGATTCTTGGCTCCAGTATGCATAACTTTGCATTTCTTGACATTGAAGCCAAGCTGCCGTATCCTGGACCTACCTAGATTTTCAGATCTTCTTGTAGGTTGTGTATCCCTTCAGCTGTGTCCACTCTTCCACAGAGTTTGGTGTCATCTGCGAATAGGCACATTTGCCCTTAATGCCGTCTCTAATGTCATTGATGAAGACATTGAACAACCACCCCAGCACCGAGCCCTGCAGGACCCCACTGGTTACCTGTCTGGTGCCAGATAACTCTTCCCCACAGCCACCCTCTGGGTTTTGTCCTTCAGCCAGTTTTCCACTCATCTGGCCACCTTTTCCCCAACCCTGAGATCCACCAACTTCCTGATCAACCTTTTGTGGGGCACAGAGTCAAAGGCCTTGCTGAAATCAAGATAGAGAATGTCTACCGCTTGGCCCCTGTCTACTGTCTTAGTGACACAGGCAAAGAAGTCAATCAGATTTGTTTGACACAATCTCCCCATGAACCCATGCTGCTCGCATCCTGGAGACCATGCTCCTCTAGATATTCCACCAACCTCTCCTTTAGTATGGTCTCCATGAGCTTGCCCACAATAGAGGTCAGACTGACTGGTCTGCAATTCCCTGGGTCATCCTTGGGACCGCTTTTGTGGAGTGGCACTACATGTGCTGTTCCCCAGTCCTGCGGCGCTATGCCTGTCTCTAGTGAACTGTTAAATAGGTCTGTCAGTGGCCCTGCCAGCTCCTCAGCTAGTTCTTTTATTATCCTTGGATGTACTCCATCTGGGCCTGGTAATTTGTCCACCTTCAGTGCCAGCAGCCCCTTCCTCACTCTGTCCTCCTCCTCCTCTATCACTACATCTGTGTTGCCCTTTGCCCCTGCTCCTCTTTTCCCTCCTGAAAGCACTGGTCTGTCCTTCTCCCTAGTGAAGACGGAACAGAAGTATTCATTTAGTATCTGTGCTTTTCCACCATTATCCTCCACTCACTCCACCCCTTTCCTAAGCCTAACAAGCCCTTCCTTCTTTTCCCTTTTCTTACTTATATAGCAAAAGAAAGCCTTCTCCCCCTTCTTAATTCCTTCAGCTATCTGCAGCTCCTTCTGTGCCTTTGCTTGTCTGACTTTCTTGCTTGCCTCACTAGCCAACCATAGGTAATTTTCCCTATCCACCTCTCTCAATCTTTCTGATTTTCTATAGGCCAGCTTCTTTTCCCTTACTGCCTGGGCAACCCCAGAACTAGACCAGCTGGGCGTTTTGGCCCTTGTGTTGTTCCTCCTGAGCTTAATGCACTCATTGGCAACCAGTATTCCTTCATTAATGATGGAACACCTTTGTTCCACCCCCATATCTGCTCTGATGCCCACTAGATGGCTCCTTTGCACTTCGCCTATTTTCCTGATGTCCGCCCTCCTAAAATCCAAGATTCTGATCTTAGTCGGGATGCTTTCCCTGCCCATATCCAACTGGAACCATACTTTGCAATGGACGCATACTTCTATGACCATAGACAAACCATGGTCTAACATGGATGAATCATGGTTGGCAATTGTGTGTACAGGATATTTAGAAAACATATTGAGGAAAGGCCATAATTCATGAAAATGCTTGAAGAAATGCATAGCAACTTTGGCCAAGAACAGCAGCCATATGGAACCAAAGCCATTTGGAAAGAGCCACATGCTTGTTCACTTGGGTACAAATGATTGGGTGGGAAATGAGCTGGGCGAGGTACAGCAAAGGTTTAGGAATTTAGCAAGGTGCTGTTGCAGGGAAGGGGTGAGCTTTTTGGCCTTCTCGGAAGGCCTGTTGGTCCATAGTGCCAGCACAGGCAGGAAAAAGAGGATAGAAGAATTCAACAATTGGCTAAGGGAGTGGTGTGTGGGGGAGGGGTTCATCTGTGTTGAGAAATGGAGGACATGTGGAAGGACAAAGGGTTATATGCTAAAGATAGGCTGCAGCTAAATGAGTTACATGAAAAGTTTCTGTGCTGTAGTAATTGAGAGACGCTGGATGCAAAACAAGGGTGGCTAGCCCTCATAAACACCAACTGTTCTAAAATGAAATGCACTCACAATTTGAAGGAAAACACGGCTAGACTAAGTCAAAAATTAAACTTATTTATTCCATTTGTTTAAACATAAATGCTAGAGCCGAAAGAAAACACAGACAGTACCCCAACGCTTTGCCTTCAAAATAAGGTTTAGTCAGGGGGTGGGTTCTTTGAATACAGTTGTGTGCTTATATAGTGACATCACCCATGACAAAAATAGTATCAACATTGACAGTTGAGCAAACCTAATTAAGTGCAGTTCCATTATAACATATGTAAAATTATTTTGTGGTGTTGTAACTGTCAGACAGTGCTTATTACTTCTGGAAGCTTGATGATAAAACACGTTAAATTTTTTATATAACATACCTAGTCTTAAATTTTTCTTAACAAAGTTGATGCTATTAAAAATATAAACAAATTGAATAAATAAGTTTCATTTTTGACTTAAACATTCTAGCTGTTTTTTCCTTCAAGCTGTGAAGGCATATAATTTTGCAACTAAATGAGGCAGGGTACTGAGAGAGAAACTGCAGGAATACATAGCCAAGGCTACAGATTTAAACTAAAAGGGGAGTATGAGGCTAGATAAAGGAAGGAGGATATAGATTAATAGACATGTGACAGCAGAAAAGACCTTCCTGGCCCATCAAGTCTGCCATTCCCTCCTCCTCTACATGTCTCCCCAAAAAAAAAATAAAAACTCCCTTGTCCTCCCTTGACAACCCTCTGTGTTTGTCCCAGGCCCTTTGAATCCCTCCACTGTACTGGCACTCACCACCTCCTCCTCCGGCCAGTCTGTTCCAGGGCTAAACTACTCTCTCTCTAAGTAATACTTCCTAACATTTCCCTAAACCTTCCCCCTCCACCTTCAGTCCATGCCCCTAGTTTTGTATCTACCTAGAAACAGAATTTGATGGCAGATAAGGACCGCTTGGCCCACATAGTCTGGCCATTTCCCTACCTGATGGATAAGCTGCAGATTCTAATGAATCAACAGCTGCTCTCATACCCCCACTACAATTGCCTTATGCCTGTCCATGCATTCTTGAATTCTCCACTGTTCCTGACTCCACAACCTCCTCAGGAAGGCTGTTCCATGCATCCACAACCCTCTCCGTGAAAAAATACTTTCTAACCTTACCTCTGAGCCATCCCCCCTATATCTTCAAATTGTGCCCCCTTGTTCTTGCACATCTCTTCTTCTGAAAGATACTATCCTCTTGTACTTTGTTAATTCTCTTGACATACTTGCAAGTTTCTATCATGTCCTCCCTCTCCCTCCTTTCCTCAAGGGGATACATATTAAGCTGCTTTAGTCTCTCCTCGTATGGCTTCTGGTGCAGACCATGCACCGTTTTGGTTGCCCTCCTCTGGACAGCCTCCACTCTGTCTCGCTCTTTGGAGATGAGGTCTCCAGAATTGCACGCAGTACTCAGATGGGGTATCACTAACTGTCACAGAGGATAACAACTTCCTGTTTTCTACTGTTGATGCCTCTCTAAGCATCCCAGTATCCCCCCCAGTCCTCCTTACTGCCTTCTCACATTGCTTGCCTACCTTTAGGTCATCTGGTATAATTACTCCTAGGTCTCTTTTGATTTTTGTTGTTGTTATTAACTCACCCCCCCATTGTGTACTCTTTCCCTGGGTTTTTGTTTCCCAGATGCATTACCTTGCACTTCTTTGCATTGAATCTGAGCTGCTACATATTTGACCATTCCTCCAACCTTGCCAAGTCCCTTTTTATTTTTTCCACCCCACCTTGTATATCAACCCTGTTGCAGATCTTTGTGTCATCTGCAAAGAGACATACCTTTCCTTCCAGGTGCTCTCCAATGTCACTTATAAAGACATTAAAGAGGACTGGTCCCAGTACCGAACCCTGTGTACCCTGCTAGTTACCCTCCTTTGTTCACTGTGGACTCTGTTTACTGTTACCCTTTGCGTCCTGTTGTCCAGCCAGTTTCATCCAGGCTGCCACCTTGGGACCCATTCCAAGGCTGGCTAACTTGTATATTAATCTTTTGTGTGAGACTGTGTTAAATGCCTTGCTAAAATCTAGATAGGTCATATCCACAGCTCCTACCTGGTCTACTACTTTAGTCACCCAGTCAAAGAAATCTATTAAGTTCATCTGACATGACCTTCCAGCTGTGAAACCATGCTGCCTTGGGTCCTGTGCCCCACTGGCCTCTAGGTACTCAACACTTCTTTCCTTCAGAAGTAATTCCATCATTTTCCTTACCACTGAAGTCAAACTAACTGGTCTATAGTTTCCTGCCTCTGCCCTGCTCCCACTTTTGTGAAAGTGGAATCACATTTGCCCTCCTGCAGTCCTCAGGTACACCCCATCCTCCCATGACTTGTTAAAGAGAGTAGTCAGTGGTATTACTGGTTCTACCCTTAGTTCTTTTAGAATTCTTGGGTGAATCCCATCAGGCCCCATTGCTTTGTCCACCCTCAGTTTCAAGAGTTCTTTCAAAACCCTTTCTTCTGTGAATGGACTAGTATCGACCCCCCTATTCAGAGTTTCTGTCTTGTTTGTTTTAGGCACCTCCCCCTCCTCTTCCGTTGTGAATACTGAGCAGAAATATTCATTCAGTATCCCTGCTTTTTCACTGTCGCCCTCTGCCCATATTCCCTTCCCTTTATTAAGTCTCTGTATCCCTCCCTTGGTCTTTCTTCGCTCCCTAATGTACCTGTAAAAGGTTTTATCCCCCTTCTTAACAGAGTTGGCTACTTTTTCCTCAGTTTGTGCCTTTGCTATTCTGACTGCCTTCCCTGCCTCCTTCTGCTTTAACTGATAAAGTTCTCTGTCCTGCTCCTTCTGTGTTTCCCTATATTTCCTGAATGCTATCCGTTTCTCCTTAACCATCCCTGCCACTTCTTTTGAGAACCATAGTGTTTTTTTCCTTCGTTTTGTTGATTTGCTTCACACAAAGGCTTGTTGCTTCTGCGATGGCTGTTTTGATTATTCCCCATTGTTCCTGTCCCGCCACCCTCCTTCTTTCTTGTTTGCTAGTGCTTTTCTTAGGCACGCTCTCATTTTCCCAAAGTCAGCCTTCCTAAAGTCCAGTACTCTTGTTTTTGTATGGCTTGACTGTGTGGCTGTGTTTATTGTGAACCACACTGTTTGGTGGTCACTTGTTCCCAGATGGCTACCCACTTTTAAATCCAAGATCCTTTCTCCTTCCCCATTTGAGAGTACCAGGTCTAAGATTGCTCCCTCTCGAGTGGGTTCCAACACTAGCTGTCTGAGGCATGCCCCCTGTAGGGCATCAGGAATGACCTTGCTCTTGGATGTGTCTGCAGCAAATGTACTCCAGTTAACATCTGGCATATTCAGGTCCCCCATTAACAATATCTCCCCTTTCTGCCATTTTAAGGATGCCCTCTATCATTTCCTTGTCAATTTCCTCCCCCTGAGATGGGAGTCTGTACACAACCCCCATGAGGATTGTGGTACCATTTCCTGTCTTCAGGGTGACCCATAGTGACTCATCAACTTCCTGTTTACTCTTTAGTCCTGTTGCTTTAATCCCTTCCCTGATATAGAGAGCTACTCCTCCTCCTCCTCTTTTTCCATCCCTGTCCCTCCTGTAGACTGTGTATCCTGGTATGTTGACATCCCAGTCATGGTTCTCTGTGTACCATGTTTCAGTGACTCCACAATATCCAGGCATCCTCTTCCCCACTTTATTGATCCCTTTCATATACTTGAATGTTTCAATCATGTCCCTCTTTCCTTCTTATCTCAGAGGACACAAATCCAGTTCCTCAGTCTCTCCTCATGTGCCATCCTCTTAGCCCATGCACCATTTTAGTGGCCCTTCTCTGCACCCTTTCCATGTCATCTATGTCCTGTCTTAGATGGGGCCTCCAGAACTGTACCCCATACTACAGGTGTGACCTCACCATGGAGCTGTGAGGGGCATCAGCATATCCCTCCTGATGGTTATCCCTCTCCTATGCATGCCAGCGTGCAGTTAGTCCTACCCACTGCTTTGCTGCACTGGGCCCCCACCTTAAGGTCATTTGTGATTATAATCAATAGATCCATCTCCTGCCTGCTTGCTGCCATTTTCTCCCCCCAGTGTGTATGTGGTATTTGGATTCCTCCTCCCCAAGTGCATTCCTTTGCATTTCCTGGCATTGAATTTCAGCTGCCATATTTCTAACCATTCTTGCAGTAACCTTATATCAGTCTTCATTGCCTCCACCCCCCCCCCCCCGGGGTGTCCACCCTGTTACTAAGTTTGTGTCATCTGCGAAAATGGCAGACCTTCCCCTGAAGACCCTCTGCTATATCACCGATGTAGATGGTAAACAGAATTGGCCCCAGCACCGACCCCTGAGGAACCCTGCTGACACCCCAGTCTCCCAAAGTGCACCCCACTGACCACCACCCTCTGGCTTCTTCCTGTCAGCCAGCTCTCCATCCATCTTACTGTTTTCTGCCCCACCACTTGAATCCCCAACCTCTATCCAGCCTTCTGTGGGGCACCGTGTCAAAGGCCTTCCCAAAGTCCAGGTAGGCCACGTCCATTACCCCACCCTGATCAACCACCCTCGTCACCTCATCGAAGAATTCGATCAGGTTTGTCTGTCATGATCTCCCCGAGTGAAGCCATGCTGCTGAATGTGTTACAGCCCCCCTTTCCAAATATCTAACCATCCTTTGTTTCAATATTGCCTCCATTACTTTACCCACCACCAATGTGAGACTGACCGGATGATAATTGCCCACTTCCTCCCTGCTGCCACTTTTATGAACTGGTACCACATCTGCCTTCTTTCAGTCCCCTGGTACCCACCCTGTATCCAGGGACAAGTTAAACAATCCTGGCAATGGTTCCACCAGCACCTCATTTAATTCCCTGATCACGCTAAGGTGAAGACAATCTGGTCCCATGGCCTTGTCCACCCTCAACTTACCTAATTCCTCCTTTACCTCTTCCCTCTGATTGGGCCGGGATCCACCCCCCCGCCGCCGTTTCCCTTCTCACTTAGCTCTGGTCCCCTTCCATCCCCCTCCATCATAAAAACCAAGCTGAAGTAACCATTCAGCACTTCAGCTTTCTCGAAATCCCTTTCCACCTGCAATCCCCTCTCTCCCTTAATCTTTTCTATCCCCTGTCTTACCTTCCTCCTTTTTCCAATTTACCAAAAGAACGTCTTGCGCCCCCCCGCCTGCCTAGCAATTCTCTCCTGAGTTTCTGCTTTAGCCATCCTAATCCTTCACTCTGCCACCCTCAGCTTCTAGTTGTAAGTTTCCCTATCCAACTTTCCTTGCGTCCTCAGATATTCCCTGAATGACCTTTTCTTCTCCCCAATTGCCCCCCTCACTTCCCTGTTGAACCACAGTGGCTTCTTCCTTCTCTTGTTCTTCCTCACCCTTCTTACACATCCCTCTGTTGCTTTAAGGAACCCCCCCTTGATCTTTTTCCATAGATCCTCTGCCCCTCCCCATCACCTCCCACCCTCTCACTACCGCCCAGAAAATCTCCCTCATCCTGGGAAAATCTGCCTGCCTAAATTCTAGTACCTTCATGGTGGTACGACTAGTCTCATATCCTGCTCTGACCTTGAAGCCCACGGTGCTGTGGTCACTATCTCCTAGGCTGGCCCCCACCTCCACTCACTCCACACTATCTCCTTTGGTAAGGACCATGTTTTATTTATTGAAATGTTTCTCCAGGACCATGTCAAGTATGTTACCCTCTCTTGTGGGCTCCCTAACCAGCTGATGCAGGAAGGCACCTTGGAGTGTCCCTAAGATCTCCCCACTCCTAGTCAACATAACTGGGGGAAGTTACGCTGGCAATCCCCCACAAACGAGGGAAGGGGATGAGGAAAGGGAAAGCAGTAAAGAGAAGAATTGGTGGAGGGCATTATGCATGAATGGCAGGAGTCTGCGCAATAAAATAGCAGATTTGGAGGCCACAATGGCAGGGGAGGATATGGATCTGGTGGCCATAATGGAGACCTGGTGTACTGAAAACCAGGACTGGGAGATGGCCATCAAGGCTTCAGTCTGTTTAGAACAGACAGGACAGGTAGGAAGTGGGGAGTAGCCCTATGTCTGAGGGAAAGTATGCAGGCTTCAGTGGTACAGGAGGAGCAAGGGGAAGCGGAGGTACCATGGGTCACCCTGGAGAAGCGGTCAGGTGATTTCATGTGTACAGGTGTGATATGTAGGCCTCCAACACAGGAGGAAGAAGTAGACAGGGAGTTGATGTGGGCAATACAAAGGATGGCCTGAAAGGGAGAATTGTTACTGGTGGGGGACTTCAGTCTCCCTGATGTAGACTGGAGTCTTCCAGCAGCAGCAGCAGCAACAACCAGGAGTAGAGACATACTGGACTCCTTCCAGTGAGAGTTCCTCCAACAACTTGTACGAGAATCAAGTCGAGGGACCTACCGGGTCAGTTTTCCATATTTCTAAATGACCTCCCGCTGGTCTGCCCAAACTCAGCCATACAAATGTACGCGGATGATACCATTCTGTACGCCTCCGGCCCTTCCAGCGAGGCCTTAAACTCTGCCCTACAGCAGGACTTTGATGCTGTCCAATCCTGGCTTAGCTCTAACCAACTCCTAAATGCTAAGAAAACCGTCTCCTTAACTTTCGGCACGCAACCGAGACTCTCCTGACTAGCTGCTCCCCCCACTTTCCATACACTAGATGGCACCACTCTGGAATCATGCACCTCCTTCAGGTACCTGGGCGTATGGCTTGATCACCACCTAGATTTCTCCGTCCACATCGTCTCCCTTCAAAAAAAAACTATATCCAAAACTAGGAGTACTCTACCGTAACAAAAGGTGCCTACCCACCTCAGTTAGGTGGGAACTAGTACTCAAAACGATTCTCTCTATCTTCGACTATGGAGATGTGATCTACAGTGCAGCCCCCAACCACTCTGGCAAACCTGGACTCCTTTTTCATTCTTTCTGCAGGCTCACTCATTAGAATACCCCCCCACTGTGATCTGTATAACACCCTAGATCTCCCTGGCTGCAATCCAGACACCAGCTTCATTGTGCAGATCTATTGTTAGTATTGGTACAGCTCTCTCCCCACCCTATCTCAGCTCCGTCCTGTCAGCTCAACCCTCCCAGGCATACTCCTGGAGAGGCTCAGACTCAAGACTTTGCATATCCCTTCCATGCACACCACAAAAGGCCAAACTCTGGAATGACCTCCCTGCTGAAATTAGGCTGTCCTCCACCCCAAAGTCCTTGAAATCTCTCCTGCAGGCCCACTTCTCAGACTCATGTATCTGTATCCTGCAGCCCAGTTCTGCTAGCAAGAGGCTTCGTATCGTGCCTTAAACTATAAAAGTGACTCTAACTGCTGCCTCCACTTATGTGTCTATGTCTGCTCATGCTTTAGTAACTCAGACCCGCTGAACTAAACTAGTATTTAAGTACTTAATGCATAGTACAGCCTGTAACATTTCCTGGACCAGATGTTTCACCCTTTATTGTATTCATTCTGTACCTGATGTATTGCACCTTTGCCTATGCTTCAATTGTAATGTATGTATGTATGTAATTCCCAGGTCGCATCTGGAAATGAGTGGATCCCGCTCAGTATGCTTATCTGGTAAATCTCTCAAATAAATAAATAAATAAAGTTTGCCGTATGTAGAATGGCGCACATCAAACCGCGCAACAGACACAGCGCGGGTGGGAATGGCAGTGGTGTAAAACCGCTAAATGGTCTATGCATGGTTGTGCACCATCTCTGTTCCCTCACAGAGGATAAGAACTCAGCTGGGAGGAGGGTCCACTGAGCAACTGCCATGGCTCGATAGGATGAGCCCCAGGCAGCAATGGAAGCGGTGCATCTGTGGACCGTGTATCGAATCCTGGTCCCAGACACATGGAATTTTTCTTTGTGTTGCACTTTGTGCGATTTAAGTGTAGAACCTCCCCCCCCTCCACCGGAGTTGATTATTGTAGTTGGGAGGGTTCGGGGGTGGGGTGGAGCCCCCTGCAAAACATAGAGAAATGCTGCTGGCAGTATATTGCTGCAGCATTGTGTCGTGTGACATTATGACCCCGTGCCCCCGAGGGAGGGTAATACTGGACCTTGTCCTAACCAACGGGGATAGTGTCACTGATGTCACGGTGGGGGACAATCTAGGGTCTAGCAACCATCACATGGTGTGGTTCAAAATAACAATGGGGGCAGAGATGAGTCAGAGGAGGACTAAGGTCATGGACTTCAGGCATGCCGATTTTAATAAAATGAGGGAGATCTTCAAGGAATGCCCTGGCAGGCGTAGAGAAACTGGGAGGAGTTGAGGAGCAGTGGGCAGTAATCAGAGGGGGAATCGAAAGAGCTACAGAATTCTGCCTAAGATAGGTCAGCAAAGGGAAGAAAAGAAGGAGGCTGCTTTGGTTCTGCAGGGAGGTAGCGAGATCAGTAAGGGAACAAAATAGCCTTCCAGAGGTACAAAAGTACACAGAAGGAGGAGAGAATGAAATACAAAGAGAAACAAAGGATGGCAATGGCAGATAGGAAGGTGAAGGCAGATACCGAGGAGCTGATAGCCAAGTCTGTAAAGAAAGGGGATAAGACAGTCTTCAGATACCTCAGTGAGAAAAAGCAGTCCAGGACAGAGACAGTGAGAGTGATAGTGGAAGGGAAGATATTGTAGAAGGGGCTAGCCTGAAAGCAGACCCTGAACAATTGCTTTTGTTCTGTTTTCATTGAAGAGGGGGAAGGAAAAGGTCCGGTGTTGCAAAAAAAGGGCACGAAGGGTCAGGAGGTCAATACTAGGCCATTCACAGAGAAAAGTGTCCTTAAAGAACTGTCCAGATTACAGGTAGACAAAGCAATGGGTCCAAATGCAGTTCATCCTAGGGTGCTAAGGCAGCTCAAGAAGGTGCTGGTGTCACCTTTAGCATCGCTGTTCAGTCTTTCATTGGACACTGGGGAGGTTCCAGGGGGCTGGAGGAGAGTGAATGTTGTGCCTCTCCACAAAAGTGGTAGTAGAGAAGAGACAGGTAGCTACTGACTGGTCAGCCTGACCTCGGTGGCAGGAAAGGTAATGGAGTCACTCCTTAAAGAAAGAATTGTAGAGTTACTTGCAGCCAGCAGCCTACATGACCAGAGGCAACATAGAGTTCACAGAGGAGGTCCTACTGACAGACAAACCTAGTCGAGTTTTTTGACTGGGGACAAGGGTGGTGGGACCATGGAGGGCAGTGGACATGGCCTACTTGTATTAAGTAAGGTGTCCGACACTGTCCCTCACAAAAGTCTGGTGGACAAACTGAGGAGTTTGGGAGTGGATCCTAAAGCAGTGAGATGGGTGGAGATTGGCTTGCGGAGAAGCCAGAGGGTGGTAGTAGATGTTGTTCACTCGGGGGAGGGCAGGGTGACAAGTGGAGTGCCACAGGGGTCAGTATTTGGCCCAGTCCTCTTTAGTATCTACATTGGAGACATTGTGGTAGGTTTAGAAGGGAAGAGTGCGCCTATTTGCAGATGATACAAAATCTCCAATAGGGTGGACACACGGCGGGGGATGAAGGAGGACCTGGGATAGTTAGAGGACTGGTCAAGAACTTGGCAATTGAAATTCAGCATAGAAGGGTAGAATCATGCACTTGGGGCATAATAACCCATGCCACATATGAACAGGGGAGGGACAGTAACAGTAATAGTGCAAGAGAGGGACCTGGTGGTCATCATTTCAGATGAACTAAAGGTGGCAAAATAATATGATAAGGCAGTGAAAAAGGCAGATCGTATGTTGCGCTGTATTGGGAGGGGTACAACCAGTAGACGGAGGGAGGTGATAATTCCCCTATATAAATATCACTGGTGAGACCCCACCAGGAGTACAGTGTACAGTTCTGGAGCCCTCATCTACGTAAGGATATACACAGATAGAGGGCAACCAAAATGTTGCAGGGCCTACATCATGAGCCCTCTGAGGAAGGCTAAGAGACTTAGATCTGTACTCCCTGGAGAACAGGAGAGAGGGAAACATGTTTGAGATGGTATACTGTCACCATAGCGACTCCCGACTCTGCGAAGACCATCGGGGCTGCCTTGCTGGTGGTTGCCCCCATCCAACTCCCACTTGGAGTTAAAATTCTAGAGACCGGGGGGTGTGGGGGCCAACATCCCGTGGCTACATTGCCAACAGTCGGCATTGTAGCTGTCGCAGTAGGGGATGTCGGCACTAGCGCTGTCGAAGCGCTATAGGTAAACCATTTGAGACATTCACATACCTAAAGGGTATAAACAGGGTACAGGAAGGGACCATCTTTCAAAGAAAAAGATGTCCAAAAACTAGAGCTCACAATATGAAGTTGGAGGGGGGAAGAATAAGAGGGAACATGAGAATGTATTTCTTCACAGAAAGGGTAGTGTGTCTATCCCATGCATGCTTGAAGCTGCCCACTGTTTTCTCCACTATCACTTTTGCTGGTGGTCTGCTCCATGTGTCTACCACCCTTTCAGTGAAGTAGTACTTTCTCACATCCCTTTTAAACATCCCCCCTCCAGCTTCATTGCATGACCCCTGGTCCTAGTGCCTTCTTTCATTTGAAGGAGATTCGCCTCCCGCACTCTGTTCACCCCTGTGAGGTACTTGTATGTCTCTGTCATGCTCCCCTCTGGCTCTGCTCTCTTCCAGGATATACAAGCTGAGTTCCTCAGTCTCTCCTTGTAGGCCTTTTCATGCAACCCTGCACCAAGGAACTTGTAAGTCTCGGAAGCCATTGAAAATATACTCTGCTCACTGGACCTTTTCCTACCAATAGACAGATTAAACAACAACAAAGGGAATGCTGTTGCTGGCTGTACATTATGCTGGTGCCATGATTACTTAGCATGTACTAAGACATTGTGTGAACAGACATGTAGTGGACATCTTCCTTTGGGTACCTAGCCTGCTGTTTGTTCACAAACCTGGGAAATATTAATACAGAAACATAAAAAAATCACTGTCAGAAGATGGCTTCATGGTCTATGCAGTCTGCCCTGTGAAGCGATACATGCACCCCAGGGGTGAATACCCATCCATTCCTCCAACCCTGGCCTCTTTAGCTCCCTTAACCAAGCTTTATGACTGTCCCCCCCTACTAAATCTGGCCATCGTTTCCACACTGGCCACGTCTATGAGCAGCCTACTCCACATTTCCACTTGTCACTCTGTGAAGAAGTACTTTCTAAATCCTTTTAAGCCTACCAACCCCTACCAGTTTACCCTTGTTCTCCTGGTATTAATAATGTTGCGGCTCTGTGAACAGCTTTTCGTCCACTTTGTTGGTTCCCTGCATATAGTTAAATACTTCAGTCATGTCCCGCTTTCCATTCTGGCATTTAGAGATACATTTGAAGCTCTTCTGTATCTCTGTCCTCTGCACCAAGCCCAATTTGTTTATGTCTTCCCAGAGGTGAGGGCTCCAAAATTGCATGCATTACTTCATGTCCAGTACACAGGTGTTCTGCAAAGGGGCAAAAATGTGTCCACCTTAAAGAGCAGGCCTCTGCAGTGAACTATATGTTTCTGTGAACATAAATTCAGCCATTTAGCACAGTTGCTTGTTTTTTGTTCTCTTTCGGAGGATTTGCAGTGCGTGTTTTGTCGGTGTATCTATGTAATCTGGTTATAGGTATTGAGGATTTTCTGAGTTCATAGTGTCTATATTTAGGGTATCAAAATGCCTTGCACACCAGCAGATTGAGGTGACAGAACCCCATGCAGGGGGCATTTTTCAGGCAACTAGTCAGGAGTTCCCTCGTGATGGGGCAGTACTGGACTTGCTGCTTACTAACAGGGGCAATATTGCAGACATCAAGGTGGGAAGCCACCAGGGCCAGTGATTACTGTACAGTGTGGTTGAGCATAAGGGTGGCAGTGGAAGCATTCCACACAAGGACTAGAGCCCTGGACATTAGGAGGGCAGATTAAAAAAAAAAAAAAAAAAAAATGGGTGCATGCTTCACAGAGGACCTAGCACATTGGAATAGCCAGGTGGGTGGAAGAAAATTGGGCCAAATTAAGGGATGGCATAATGAAGGCAACAAACCTCTTGCAAAAAAGTGAATAAAACATATGGAAAAAAGCATTTGTCAGTGCGAATGTTTGCTTGCTGGCATTGGCAGTAGTAGTGAATTACAGAGCTGCGTAATAGGAATGGCAGTGAAGTACTGAACTGAAACCAACCCCACCACCCTGCAGAGAGTGACAGGCATTGGGGTGTGCCTTTGGGTCGTCGGGCATAACGGCCACACCATTTCACCACACCCCACCCTGCAGACACTGACAAGTGTCACGGTGTTCCTTGGGGTCTTTGACCTTTATGCGCACCCCATTCCATTAGGAAATACGATGAAATGGGTGCGATATAGGAGAATGGGGTGAACTTTGGGGCAAGAGTCCAAGGCATACCTCGATGTTTCACTAGCTGCAGGGTGTGGAATGGTATAAGCATTATAGGCAAGAACTCAAGTCACACCCCTGATGCCAGTCATTCTCTACAGGGTTGGGCATTATGGTTGGAAACCCTAATACCTCAGGCATTCGTTGGTATTTTCACTCCAAATTTTCAACATGTTTTTGTGACCCCACCTCATGAACAGTGGCAATATCAGTTTGTTAGCGGAAAGCTGCTTATGAACAGCGACTTCGGCATTTAGCACCACAGGTGCAAAAACATTCGAACAGGATGTAAAATGACAGCTGTACTGTTCATGGGGAGAGTGTAAAAATGGCAATGTTGCAAATCTGCAGTAAAAATATTAAAAATCTGGTGAAGTCATGGCGTACATAGAAACTGTGCAACGCACACCGTAATATAATTAGGTTGGGGATTTTTACAGCAGATTGTCAACTCAGGCATTTGGTGCCTCTGATCATGAACAGTGTCACGTTGATTTTTCTTTATCTGTCCCTTTAATGATTTCCCACAGCGACCCGCATCTCTATCTGAAAGTGTGAAAACACATCGACATGTTGTGAAAAATGACTGCTGTACTGTTCATAAGGAAGTGAGGAAAAATGCCACTGGTGAAAATCTGGAATGAAAATATTACAAAGTCATGAACTTACGAGGTGCGTGGAAACTACGCAATGCTCACTCGTAACACAGTCATTTTATGGACTTTTGTCACCAGATTTTCAACATAGCCATTTAAGACCTCTGCTCATGAACAGTGTAACTGTGATTTTCATAATCTGTCCCAAACATTGCTTGACACCAACAGCACCATTGTGCGCTACATGTGCATAAATAAAAATTTTGGGAGACATATGAAAATGGCAGCTGTACTGTTCATAAGGAAGTGTAATAAAATGGCAATGTTGAAAATCTGCAGTGAAAAATATTAAATTCGCAAACTTCACGAGCATGCCATAGGAACTGCGCAATGCAGCTCGTAAAAGTCATTTTAGAATTTTTCACCAAATTTTCAACATAGCCATTTTAAGACCTCTGTTCATGAACAGTGTCACTGTGATTTTCTTAATTTGTCCCGTACATTGATTTCGCACATCGACTGCGCCATTGTGCGCTACATGGTCGGAAACACATTTTGGGTAAGATGTGAAAAATGACAGCTGTACTGCTCATAAGAAGGTGTGGTAAAATGGCAGTGTTGAAAATCTGGAATGAAAATATTGAAAATACGCTAACTTATGAGCGTGCGTAGGAACTGTACAACGCACGCTCGTAAAAGTCATTTTTAGGAATTTTTTCACCAATGTTTCAACATAGCCATTTTAAGACCTCTGCTCATGAACAGTGTCACTGTGATTTTCTTAATTTGTTCCGTACACTGATTTTGCACACTGACTCGCCATTATCGCTACATGGAGCGAAACAAGTTTTGGGTGAGATGTGAAAATGACAGCTATACTACTCATAAGAAGGTGTGGTAAAATGGCAATGTTGAAAATCTGGAGTGAAAATATTGAAAACTCGCAAATTCTGAGGCGTATAAGGAACTACTGCTTATACGCTTGTAAACAGTCATTTTTTAAAATTTTTCACCAAATTTTCAAATAGGCTTTGAGAGCCCACCTTATGAACACGGGCAGTGTCGTTTCATTAATCGGTCCCGAAAGGTGATTTTGCGCAGTGACTGCGAAATTACCCTTCGGGCCCGAATAACGCCAAGACAGTGTCAGCATTCTTGAGAAGGGGTCCCAAAAACCCCATGTTGAAAATTTGGTGCAAAAATTCCAAAAAACGCCTTGAGATATGCAACAAAGTTGAAAAAACCCTATCTGTCCCATTATACAGCTTACTGGCATTTCCTCAGTTTGCGGTCGGCTTTGAAGAGTGCAGACGTGTTCCCGGTCCACCGATGATCATCACGCTGAGCTCCGGAGGTAAGTTTGGGGTGAGGGGTGTGGGGAGGCAGGGTGCGCAGTAGGTGGAGTGCGGGTTGTGGGGGCTGGGAGACTGCATGGGACGTTTTTCTTTACAGGTTTTTAAATGTCGGCCGGGGCCGTTTGCCACGCTGGTGGAGCTCTGGCGTGTACAAGATAACAATGGGGCGTGGGCCACGGCGGAGGATTGGGCACCTTCACTACGCATCTATTGCCACGCTGGGGTGGCTCCCAGCGTGGCACCCTACTCTCTGGCGGGGTGGGGACAGTGAAGCCGATGGGGATTGGGCACCCCGTCGGCTATACCATGAGTTACCATGCTGGGGGGTGGGCACCCTGCGTGGCATGTGGAAGGCTTTGGGGAGCGCAGCACAGCCGACAGGATTGGGCACCCCGTCGGCTATAAGTGTGCGTAGGGCAGCACGCAGTATGAGTGCGTGTGTATGTGTGTATCTGTGTATAGGGGGAGCTGCGCATGAGCAGGCGATATCTGATCGCTGCTCACTGAAGCATAGCTCCCCCTTTCAACTGTACTCCACTGCATTTTGGAGCTGTCATAGACAGCTGCAGCATGCATTGGAGGACTGGAGCCGCGCCTGCCAACACACTGACTGAATTGGAAGAGGGGGTAACACACCTCTGAAAACTTGGATGATGGCACTATGTTTCTTGTACATGCGTGCAAGCAAACATAAAAAGAGATTAGGTTTCAAGGGAAGTGGCAGAAAAGGTTGAGGATAAAAGTGTAGCAGTCAGAAGGTACAAAGAGATTCAGAGGGAAGATAAGGATGCCAGGGAAGCCAAGGGAATGTACATCAGGAAAGGCAGAGGGAAGTGGGGAAAGTGGTGAGGAGCGAAACTGAGGAAAGTATAGTCAAAAGGGTAATGCCAGGTGACAAGACCCTTTTTAGGTACATTAGTGGAAAGAAGATGACTAGGGGAGGCAGTGATCCAGATAAGGTGAGTTCTGGTCAATTTTACTCATCAATTTTTCTGAAATACTCCTTAAAAAATTTTTTGGGATGAGTACCAGTACTCAACCCAGGAAATGCTCCATAAATGCTACAAAAAGAGCTGTTTCTCCAAGCTTAAAGTGCGTTTACTCACCAAAACTGTATTTTACTCATCTAATGTACAAAATGTTAACCACATTTCTCTTGAATCTGGAGCACTGAGGGGAGGAGTTGTAAGGTTAAAAAGGGTAGGAGTTTCTGTGCAAAGGAAGGTCAGGAAAAAGCAGATATCCTGAACAGATACTTCTGTGCCATCTTCATGGTGGAACAGGAAGGGGAAGGACCAAAATAATAACAGCAGGAATACTTGTTGGAGGGAGGCAGACACAAATCCATTTACAGAGGACAGAGTCCTGAAAGATCTTGCAAATTTGAAAGTGGACAAAGCAATGGGGCTGGATGGGGTACACCCAGTGGTGATAAGGGAGCTCGGGAGGTACTGGCTGTACCTCTAACAGCTCTAATCAATGACTCACTGGGAACAGGAGTGGTTCCAGATGACTGTGGGAGCGCAGATGTAGTCCTGCTTTATAAAAGCGGTAGCTGGAAGGAGGCTGGCATCTATAGGCCTCTCAGTCTGACATCAGTGGAGGGGAAGTTAATGGAGTCACTGCTAAAGGAGAGGATTGTGAAGTATCTTGAATCCAACGGGTTACAAAACCTGAGGCAGCATTGGTTCACAGTGGGGAGGTCATGTCAGATGAATCTAATAGATTTCTTTACCTGGGAGACTAATGTAACCCCTAGGTGGTGCTATCCCAAGGGCTACTACCTTGCCTGCTTGGCTAATGGCAGGTTAAGGGGCCTGGGTAATGAAACGGGTGCCTCCACCCGGAAGTCAGGGTTGTTAGTGGTCAAGCTAACCTGAGCACAGCCCTCCGGGTAACTGTAATCCCCCTCTTTCCCTTCTAGTGGCCTGAACCATATACACTAATTACTTTCACAATGACTCTTATTCACCAGGCAATTACCCACACTGTTTGCACTTACCACCAGGGCTGGTTCCTCTAGCTTGACCCTGGGACCCCTGTAAAACAAGGTTAAGCACAGCAAATAGCAACAGTACAATACTTTTGGCATAAACTGGAACCACAGTCAGGTTAAATGCAAACAAAGTTAAATCTGATTTATTCAGGAGACTTGAACAAGGGGCGGTATAATCAGGTTGATTTACTTAAAAGCTATATTAGTCAGACAGTTATGCATGCAGTTCAGAGTCCTTACACAGTCACACACTCTGGGTACCCAGGTGGGAAAAGCGGTGGCTAACCTGGAACGTTGCAGCTGGTTGGGTCCCGTGACAGAAGAAAGCAACATGTACAACACACACTATTTGTAATCCGGAGCTGGATGGCTCAGTTCGTGAAAGAAAAGGCAACAAGACAATCAGATGACAACATTTTTAGACTTAGCTGTTGTTGCAGGGAGCTACCCCGATGTTTACTCACGATACCCAATACTGGACACAGGCAGGACGAAATTGAGACTGCAGGCTGTTGAGCTGGAGTACCCAGAGAAGCAGGGCCCACATGAATCACCGAGGCATCATTCCTGTTCAAGGCATTGAACAGGAGGCTGATCCCCAGGCCAGTCTCTCGTTGATGATTTTCTTTGCGTAGTGTTCTGGCTTGGCCAGTGTAGCAGGGCCCAGGCAAATGGAAATGGATATGGATTCAGTCAGTGGAGCTGGATACAGCCTCCAGCAAGCAAAACAGTTCAAACACACAGTGGGGAACCAAATCACAACCCACTATAAACACACAGCACATTCACATGTAAGGAAATTCCACTGTACCAGGCAAATGGCTCTCCGGTCGCAATTACAGAGTCTCTGCACAATCCAGGAGTTCAGAGGTAGCTGGAAGTCCTGACAGGCCGATCGCATTCAGCAAATCTTCGGTCTTCTTCAGATTAAAGCCTGGCCACAATTCAGTGGCTTAATTCGCTCTCCAAATTCGGATTCAGTCCCAAAAACTCTCTTCTCCCTTTCAGGGACAGCAGGCAGACAGGCAGGCCAAAACTCAGCCCTTTCACAGTTCTCCCACGTGAATCCACTACGGATTGCTGCTCGAACTATCTTGAGCTGTTACTTCTTCATTTCCCAACTCAGATCTAACTGAAACTGCAAGCAGTGTGGGACTTTCCCCAAGATCCAAAAGATTCGATTGGCTGATCTGTCTGTCAGTCACAACAAGGGCTCCCCCTTCAGATTATTTTAGGTGCCAAAAGCCCAAAATTACAATTCCTACAAGTTTTGGCCCCACCAAGCCTCTGTAGGCAGGCTTCATTTTAGAGTCCCAAATGTACTGATTGGCCCATTCTGACAGTCCAGGGCCAAGATGATGGAAACAAACAGAACTGTCCATGCTGCAAAGAAGGCAGGTTAGAACAAACTGCAATATCATTACTACTCTAACAAATGATCAGCAAACAAGTACATCTTCTAACAGAGCTCCCTCTCAGATTAATTATAACTGCAATCCAGGCAGCTCTTAAAGCGATAGTACACAGATGCTATACAGGCACTCTCTGGCAATACATTTAAACTGCTAAAATGCAGGACACCAGCCTGTCAGTGAGCGTTTGAGCAAACTCAAGGAAGACTTTTCGGGAACCCCCATTTATAGGGGGGGTTACACTATGGAAATTGATCAGGATCGGATGGTGGATGTGGCCTACTTAGACTTTACATCAGAAGGATGGCAAGCTAAACCCCTGCCCATTCATCAGATTTAATCAAATTTCTTATGAATTTTACACCATACCATATAGGAGGCTCATAAGGAAACTGGGCAGTTTAGGAGTGGGTTCAAAAGTGGCAAACTGGGTATGAAATTGGTTAATGGATAGGCAGCAGAGGGTGGTGGTAAATGCAACTCATTGGGGGAAGTGAGGCTGACCAGACGGGTACCTCAGGATTCAGTACTGGGGCCAGTCCTCTGTAGTGTCTTTACAAGTGACATTGTAGATAAGGTGGAAGGGAAGGTGTGTCTCTTTGCAGATGACACAAAAATCTGCAACAGGATGGACACTCCTGAGGGTTACAGAGAATGTGCAGGTACCTAAGAAAACTCGAGGGTTGTCAAGGTTTTGGCACCTCAGTTCCAGTGTCAAAAGTGCAAAATCATGTACCTTGGGCACAGAAACCCATAGGCAGACTATGAAATGGGGAAGTGGTAGTAGCGGTCACCAAAGAGGAAAGGGACCTTGCAGTAATCATATCTGATGACCCGTGGTGGCAAGGCAGTGCAACGAGGCAGTAGGTAGGTCTGTTTGGATGCTGGGGTGCATAGGGAGGGGTATCACCAGCAGAAGGAGGGGAAGGAAGAGAACATTGTTCAACCAGGAGTGGCACACTAAGCGAAGATTGTTTCCAGATGTGACCTGGGAGCACAAGAAGGTTAAATGACTTGCTCAGGATCACACAGTGTGCACCTAAGCGGCTATGGTATCAAACCCAGGTCTCCAGATCTGCAGCTCAGAGCCTTAACCCACTGTGCTGTACTGCCTAAGGAGGGAGTTGGTATTGCCACTGTGTAGATCTTTGGTGAGACCCCTCCTGAACTACTGTGTCCAGTTCTGGAGACCACATCTCAGGAAGGATATATGCAAGGTGGAGGTTGTCCAGAAGAAGCCAACTAAAAACAGTGCAGGGGCTGCATCAGAAGCTCTAGGAGGAGAGACTGAGGGACTGCAATATGTATACCCTGGAAGAAAAGAGGGGGACATAACAGAGACGTATACCGGGGTCGAAATTAAGTTTTGCAGTCACTAGCCAGCATGGCTAATGACTGGAAAATCCACTAGTCTCACAGACTTTCAGCGCCAGCTGATGTACTTATTGAAATGTTACCTTCTCCAGCACAAGCCTGCAGGGCTAGTTAAAGGAAAATCCTACTAGCCTAACACAAAATCTACCAGCATTTGCCTAGTGGGCGGTGTAATTTGACCCCTGTTATAAATACCTCACGGGGGTTGAACAAGGTACAAGGGGAGTATTTGTCAAGGAGGAGGTGCACTGAGCATGGGAAACACAGTGAAGCTGGAAGGGAGTAAATTAGGAGGGATGTGAGAAGTACTTCTTCACTGAAAGAGTGATGGTTGCCTGGAAACAGTCTTCCAGTGGAGGTAGTGGGAGTAAAAGGAGTGGTGGGCTTTAAGCATGCGTGGAATAAGCACAAGGGAACCTTAGTTGGGAAGCAGGGGAAGGGAGGGAGCTGGAGATCAAGTAGGGTCTGTGGTGATAGTATAGGCAGGGACAAATGGGCAGACTGAGTGCCAAGTGGTCCTTATCTGCCATCAAATTTTATGTTTCTATAATAATTGTGAGGTCAGTTATTGACAATCAGAGCAGTTTTAAAACACGGATAAGTACTAGTTCACTTGAAATTATTCAAAAGATGAATAGTGGAGGAAAAGTTCAGCTTTGGAATTCCTTAAAGTTAAATACAGTTCTTATTATAATTTATCAAAGTTTTATTATTTAATTACTTATTTATTAGTAGAAATATTTTCTTAGGATCCAGGCAAAAGAGAAAAACTTATATCCTGCGTACACACAAAAGTGTATTACCTGGTAATTTTAGGTGCTGTTACAGGACTAAAACCTTTTGAAGTGTCAAAGAAGCCAGGGAAACATTTTAAAATAAGATATTCAGACTAAAGTCAGCTTCTGTTTTATAAGTACTTTGTATTTATTCCCCCTTGTGTTTTTATAATTGAAGATATTTGCATAAAAAGCAGGATCTCGGCTGGCCCAGTGGCATGGAGGGCTAAGGCATCACGCCTACCTCCTACCATACCAGAGACCCGTGTTCAGAAGCAGACATGGGTCACTGGGGGTCAGCCGGGCGGTGGAGAGGATCAGGCAACCAGAGGATGGCTCTCCTCTCCCGGGGTGGGTGGTTTGGCAGTCCCACTGAATGACCGCCCGCAGGTGGAGGGCTGAGGGTAGAACATACCAGGGATGCCAAAAGAAGGGAGGGTGCTGCAGGACTCCGCAGCATGCGCGTGTCTCTGTGTATGCACATTCATGTGTCATGCCCCAGCAACGGGTAGGGAAGGGAGAAAATGGAAGAAAAACCTCCTGGGCAGCAGGATGATCGACTGACCCTCTACAGGCCCTGCACTGATGGTTGGGCACAACCATAGCCCTTGGGCTGAGGAAGAAGGCGCAGGTAAGCCCCGTAGGAGCCAGTGAGAGGGCTGGAGTGGGGGGCTGGTCAAGAAGGGGTCCACCAGGGAGCGTAGGGGAGAAAATACAATACACAAAAAAAAAAAAAAAAAGTAGGATCTCAGTGACTCGGGGTATGATTTTCAAACAGCTGAGTCACAGTTTATTCCCTTTTGCACTGGATTTTAGCATAGGTATGGGCACTTTTAGACCACCTGAAGGATGTTCTAATAGCGTCTGAACTTCTGTCACAGTTTCTTGCATTTGCAGCAGTCATGCCAGTGCTTGTGGAACATGCGTAATTTTTTGTCTCAAGCTACTGTAAATAGTAAATTGTTGAAGAAAGTGGAGTTCCTTTGAAAATAGGGTGCTCGGATTTAGGTGCAAATGCGTGAATGCTGATGGATGCAAACATGGCATCTGCATCAAAGTCCGACCCTTTGAAAATCCTGCCAGACTTTATCTCGTTCTCCTGATTTTCCCTCCGCTGGAGCCATAATCCTTTTGTGAGATCATATTTATTCCTATAACGAAAAGATACTGATGTCTTCATTAGAAGGAAAGCAGGAGGAGATGACTTTGAGAAAACATTTTTCATGCACATGTCCTCTGTCATAAAGAATGAGCAGAGATAAATAGGAATATGCCTCAAGGAACTGTTGGATACATTTTTATCCATATGAGTTTTAGTTATCATTTGACGTGTATGTATTTATTTGTAATATATGGATGCATACAAAACAATCCAGTAATACCACATTGAATAGTGATAATAGCATCGATTCTGCGCCATAATACTATTGTTCGAGTTCTAAATGATAGTATTATCACAGAAACAGAAGTGTGCAAGCCACGACTGTCTTGTGCAGAGAGAGGCCGGCTTTCACTGTAACCATCGCATACAGTAAAAGCCAACTTGCCGCTTGCTGAAAACCAACAGAATCTCACTTGGAGCCACATATAGTAAGTGGCAAAGTGCTAACGATCCTCTCCTGCTCACTCTAGTTCCTGCCATTCTGACGACGTGACCTCTCACTCCCTCAGTAACACACCAGCAGTGCTGCAACACTTACCCCATCAAAACAGAAAGAATCTTTTTCTATTCATTTCAGTAAAGACTAAACCACAGTAATAAAAAAAAGCATGCGCCTCTGACTGCTCACATACAGATGCTGCCATTTTCCCAAGATAATCATTCAAAAACACACGAAGCACCAACAGAAATGCACGCTGGGTGCTTCAGGGGTGTCTTGACATTCTGGCATCTATAGCAACACCTTGCAAGCAGCTCAGCTTAAGACCTAAGACACTTCACCACCCTAGGAGCTTTTCACCACCTTTCTGTAGAATACTGGAAACTCCTTGGATCCATGTAGTACAAAGAAATAAGAGATAAGAGACTGTGTATTACTTGGCTATAATACCATCAAGAGGTTCTCAGGACATGGGAACCTCTTGAGCTTCGATCTCGAGGTTCCCATGTCTCGGAACCTCTCGATGGTATTATAGCCTTATAAAAATGTGGTGCTCATTTTTTCCCATAGGAAACGGGTTGTAATTTCGCCATTATAACCAGTTAGTTATAACGGCGAACACATGCCTAGTTTTCCTTAGAGCAGAGCATGCGCAGCTACCGCTCTTCCACTTGCTCAAGTAAGTTTTTGAGCCTTCCTCTCCTGGGTGCCACCATCAGACTTTTACCACTGCTCCACAGTTCGCTGCACTCAGACTTGGTGGCGGTGAGTAAATTAAAAAAAAAAAAAAAAAAGGATTTTTTTTTAAATGGCCGACCGAGGACAAAAAAAAAACGTTTTTTTATCACAAGCCGCAGACTGCACTGAAAACCGACTGGTCCACAGCTGTCTTTATTTTATATAATTGCTGTGGCATGACTTTCAACAATTATATCAAATGAAGGCTGGGTAGGGGTGTAGAACACAAAGATTTTACACACCCTTGGTGTAGGATACCTTAATAAACCCCTCAAGCTTCACTTTCGGGGTTTATGTGGCATCCCACAACTTGGGTGTGTAAAATTCTCATATAACCCCCTACCCAGCCATTATTTGCTGTGTAATACACAGTCCCCTATCTATTATTCTATTTATTTTTTTGACTGGGTAAGTACACTGGTTCAAGGAACCATTCTCTGCAAACAACCCAGGCCTAGGTAGGCAAAGAAAAAGGGTAGATATAAGAGAATCAGGCTTTAAACAAGCTGGGAAATACATTTTCAGGAGTATCTGAACATACAGATAAAAACAAGGTAAAGATTTTGGCCATAATTTCAGTGAAGTGACACAAAAACATGAGTCGGCAGTTTGTTTTGTATTAATACAGTACTGGTCCTAACTAATATAGAGAGTACAAGCAGTGCTAACTTGGCACATATAGACTGACAAGACAGTAGGTAGTATCTTGGGCGATTATATGAACTATGAGGCAAAAAATTGTATAGCTGTTTCATTAATGTTTATGTTGGGCTGTTGTTTACACCAGTTATTAAATAAGAGAAATGTAGAACTGGAGGCTCTGGAAAGATGGTCTAGAAAGTGGAAGCTGAGGTTCAATGCAGGGAAATGCAAGGTACTCCACCAGGGGGCCAGAAACCCAGGTCAAGTGTACACCCTGGGGGGGGAAATGCTACAAGTCTCGATGGCTGAGAGGGACCTGGGGGTGGTGGTGGATGTCAAGATGAACAACTCTGAGACTTATAGGAGGGCAGCAGCCAAGGCCAACAGGATGCTGGGATGCATCGCTAGGGGATCACCTCCAGAAGGAGGAAGTGATACTCCTCTGTATAACTGCTTGGTGAGGCCGCACCTTGAGTACTACGTGCAGTTTGAGGCTACACTTAAAGCGGGACATTAACCTCCTGGAGAGGGTCCAGAGGAGGCAACCAAAATGATTTGGGGGATTGGGGGACAGGACTTATGAGGAGAGGCTCAAGAGCTAAATATATACACATTGGAAGAGAGAAGGACCGCGGGGACATGATAGAGTCTTTAGGTACATGAAGAGGGTAAATGGGGAGGAACAGTCGGGGTGCTTGAAGGAAGGAGGAAGGGGCCACTAGAGGCATGGCTGGAAGCTGGAGGGGAAGATTCAGGGGAGAAAGGAGGAGGTGCTACTTCACTGAAAGGGTGGTGGAGCCATGGAATGCACTGCCTAGGGGCTGGTGGAGGCAGAGACAGTGGAGGGGTTCAATAGGGGTGGGACAGGTACAGGGAAGGTTCTGGAAGCAAATCCAATGCAGCAAGAATATCCGGAACTGGGAAGGGAGAAGCCAGAGAAGGCGAGGGGGACAGCAAGGTCAGCACCCAGGTTGGGGACTGACCAAACGAGCAGACACGAAAGACCATTAGGCCTATTCTGCTGGCATTTTAGTATGTTAGAGCTTTCCACGTGTCCGTGTAGTGTTGGAATCTGACTTTGATATGACAGGTGCTTCAGGGAAGGGAGGGCAGTGACGTGTGGAGTGTTTGGATCCAGTTACACTGAGAGAATAAACTGTTTTGTCTCAATTAAAATGTAGAACATGGCCAGATAAATAATTTATCCTGTATGTATTGTCCCACATGCACTGCATGAATAAAGAAAATTTATTAAATATAACCTGAACTGTGCTGAACATATTATACTCTAGTTTCAAACAACTTTTGGCTACTGGAAAATCACTTTTTGTTTTGAAAATATGGCAATGCTTAACCTGCACAGCAGCGTCAACTCTTTTGTGGCAAAACCATTTTACAAAGCTTTGTCTTTAATTGACTCTGAACATATTTTAAAAATGTTGCTATGGAACTATAACCCTAGGGAAAATGTTAACTTGCATCACAGTGCCGGGAAGCTTGGTTAACCGGCTTCCATGAAGTTGAAGAATCAAAACTGTATACAGTATTTTTTTTAATATAATGTGGGACACTTTTCATATGAGGGCTGGAGTGAAAGTCCAGCTATTATAACATTCTTTGGTTTCTTTCTGACCTCTAGGTCAGGCCTAACTCGTCAGCCCTACATCAGTTACGAGATGTCCGTTTGATGTGATGCAGTGGCAATTTTGTCAGTTTCACTGAACTGAGCTGAGGAAAAATGCACAGGTGAACGGCTTTTACTCCTCTTGAGTTTGTCATTTGGAGAGCTGGCTTCCTGTCATTCTTCCTTATCTCCTGTTCCTGGGTATAAGAAGTGCTTAGCTGATCAAAGGGTGGGCTGAGTATAGTGGAAGAACCATTTGTAGTAATTAAACCTGCGTGCAGTATTTAGTCTTGAAGTGGTGGAATCAGGTTTATAGCCTATAAATACAGCACAGAATGTCTCTCCTGAGGCACTTCAATGACAGTTAGTGGTTGATGATAGTTTAAATACTTGAGCTCCCTCATGGGAATTTCACTTCCAGTAATTACACTGAGGACAAGCCTATAAAACAAACTCCGCCAGGTTTTGTTTATTATTGCTTGTCATCACTGGCAGTAGAAACCTGTCCATTTTGTTTTGATAAAGGAATGGTGTTACAGAACTATCTTTGCTGTTTAAAAAATAATTTAACTGAACAGTACCGTAAAGCCCCAATATCCTTGCTATTAAGTGCTTGTGTAACCCCCCTGCAAATGGGGGTTCCCAAAAGACTTCCAGGAGCTTGCTTGAATGCTCCAAGCCTGAATGGTGTTTGGCATTTAAGCCATTTATCAGTGAGTGTTTTAGAGCCTCTGGTACTGTCTCTTTAAGAGCTGTCTGCTTGCAGACATAATTAGTTTGTATGGGGACTGTGTGTTTCTTTGATTGAGTACCACTTGAGCTGCTGCCAATTCACTTCATTTTGCAGTCACTAGAGTGCAAAGGAACCTATCTGAAAGATGTAACTGTTTGCCAGAAATTATTTAGAGTAATAATGAAATTACAGTTTGTCTAACCTGCTTTCTTTGCAGTCAGAACTGTGTCTGCTAGTTCCCCATTCTAGTTTTGAACTGCTGAACTGGACCAATCAGTGTGGGGTAAGCTAGCTCTAAAATGGTGCCTTGGACGAATCAGAACTTGGACTCATAATCTGAGCCAGCCACAAGAGGATTGTATGGGCAGTGACTCTGGGAGATGTAGTTTAGACTTCAGTGCCTTTTTGGACCAACAGCAGCAGTCTATTGTGGTGACAGCCAATCCAGTCAAGAACTGGGAGGAACTCAAAGGAAGTGCCAGTTTAAATCAGTTGGAGTTCAGTTGAGCTTTGGCAGTGAAGAAGGAAGGAGCCCTGTGCTTTTTCAGTATGCAGTTTTAGTCAAAAACGTGTGTAAGGCCCAGAGTTCCGGTCTGCAGCTTGTGTAACAGCTTGTTAGGACTGAATCAATCCTGTGAAAAGAATCAAAGGATCTCTGAAGAGTAGAAACCAGGCTCACCCTGTAGAAGACTGGAAGAATTGCTGAAAATTACTTCGGTCTGTCAGGAACTGAATCTGCTGTGTGTTCTCCGGGTATTGTGCAGTAATTGCGATCGGGATACAGATGCAGCCTGCCTGGTATAGTACTTTCTTTTATATGGATGTGTGAAGAGGTTTGTGTACCTCAAGTGAGCCCTGCTGACATTGAAGGACCCTATCTTATTTGGAGGTCGTGAGTACTAATTCAGGGTTGCTCCTGTTGAATTGCCACATTAAATCCAAATGGAATTACTGTACTGCTGACTGTTTAATTCTCCTTTCTCTGTGTGAAAGGGCCCTACCAGCTGCCACACGGTTTGGACTAGCCACTAGGGCTTGGGTACCCAGGGACAGTAACTGATAGGGATAGGCCTGTGCACAGAGCCATAGGTAGATTATTAGAGTGATAAGCTAATTAACCTGATTTCCCCTGTCCTTGTTATATCCCCTAAATAAATCAGAGCTGCTTGTTTCAGCAAAGTTATACTGCCTGAGGTATTTGTCTATGTTAAAGTACTGTACTGTGATTGTTGCACTGTATCTCATTTCACAGGAGGTCCCAGTGCGGAACCAGACCTGGGGTAAGTGTATACTGTGAAGGTAATTCTGATATATTGTGTGGGCCACTAGTGGGAAGAAAGGGGTTGCAGTGTCCCAGAGGGCTGTGACCAAGTTAGTTTAACTATTGCAAACCCTGACCTCTGGGTGGAGGCACCCGCCATTGGATCCAGGCCCCTCAACCTGTTAGTGGCAAATCAGGCAGGGGTAGTAGCCCCTGGGATAGCGCCATCTAGGGGTTACACTTGGTTGTGGGATTATATCATTTTCCTTTTTATCAAAATTTGGGCAGAGTAGGAGTTGAAACTGGAGTGAACATGAGTGACGACTACTGGCCCAGAAACATTTTTGCTTTTGTTGTTGGCATACAGACCATAACAACAATATAATGACTAATGTCTGTTAAGTCTATCCTCCGGCTAGTCTTCTACTGATTAATTTCTCTCTTAATTGCTGGCTGGCAACATCACGGAGTCTTCACGTCTGAGACTTTGTGTTGCAATAATGCTGTTTGAGGGACAGAGGAATAAAAACAAGATTTACCTTCACCTGTTGCTAAGTCTAGCAGTCAGCATAACTTAGAGGCATTTCCTCACTAGAATAAACTTAAAAAAATAGTAGCACTTAAAAATTAATCTAGTTCCCTTTTATATATTTTCCTTTCCATTGCTGCTTGTTATTGAAATAGCCATATGTAAAGATAAAGTGCATCATTCTCAGTATGATGATTTGGAAAAGCAGTTATCGACTTCACTAAATGATTTCATACACGCACTCTATTTAGACCAGGACCCCCGAGGAACGGAGGTCGCGAGGGCGGTCCAGAGCCCTCCCCCATCCCCCTGAAGTCAGTCCACGCAGAGCCGGACCCCCCCGAGCAGTGGAGGTCGCGAGGGCGCTCCATAGCCCTCCCCAACCCACCAGAGGATCTGCAGAGAGAAGGATAAGACCAGGACCCCCGAGGAGCGGGATGAAGGGCCTCCAGAGCTCCCCCATCCCCCTCAAGTCAGTCCACGCCGAGTCGGACCCCCGAGCAGCGGAGGTCGCGAGGGCGCTCCATAGCCCTCCCCCAACCTACCAGAGGATCTGCAGAGAGAAGGATAAGACCAGGACCCCCGAGGAGTGGAGGTCGCGAGGGCGCTCCAGAGCCCTCCCCCATCCTCCCGAAGTCAGTCCACGCCGAGCCGGACCCCCGAGCAGCGTGGGTTGCGGGTGCTCCATAGCCTCCCAACCCACAGAGGATCTGCAGAGAAGGATAAGCAGACCAGGACCCCCGAGGACGGAGGTGCAAGGGCGCCCAGAGCCCTCCCCATCCCCCAAGTCAGTCCACACCGAGTCGGACCCCCGAGCAGCGGAGGTCACAGGCGCCCATAGCCTCCCCAACCCACCAGAGGATCTGCAGAGAAAGGATAAGCAGACCAGGACCCCGAGGAGCGGGAGGTCGCGAGGTGCTCCAGAGCCTCCCCATCTCCCATGTCAGTCCACGCCGAGCCGACCCCCGAGCAGCGGAGGTCGCAAGGGTGCTCCAGCCCTCCCCAACCCACCAGAGGATCTGCAGAGAAGGATAAGCAGACCAGGAGCCCCGAGGAGCAGAGGTCGCGGCTCAGAACCCTCCCCATCCCCCATGTCAGTCCACGCGAGCCGGACCCCAGGCAGCGGAGGTCGCAAGGGCACTCCATAGCCCTCCCCAACCCACCAGAGGATCTGCAGAGAAGGATAAGCAGACCAGGAGCCCTGAGGAGCAGAGGTCGCAGGGCTCCAGAGCCCTCCCCCATCCCCCCGAAGTCAGTCCACGCCGAGCCGGACCCCGCCGAGCAGCAGAGGTCGTGAGGGCGCTCCATAGCCCTCTCCCCCACCAGAGGATCTGCAGAGAGAAGGATAAGGTAACCAGCGTTTTGCAGAGATGGCAGCATTCCCTTTGTGTCCCTAAGCGCTTTGGCGCCTTTTATTTCAAACGCTGGGAATCCAAATTGAAAACACAAGAGAATTCTTACCTCCTTGCATCTGAACATTACTTGTGAAAGCCCTCTGTTTAAGGCAGCTGCTGATTGCTTTCTGTCGTCGCAGGACGTGAGGATAGTTTATTTATTGGAAACTTTATATTTTACATCGTGCATCTCTGTATTTGCTACAGTTCCTTTAATTGCCTCACTACTCCCCTTTAAGGCTGAGCAAGAGGAGAGACAGCTACTCTAAGTTAATTTGTTGTCCTGCATGCCTGTGGCACAAACGTGGGATATAAAGTAATTTTTTACTGCAGTTCCTGTACTAAGTGTGTCTCTGTGTCCCTGTAAGCCCCTGCACTGCCAGTATGCATATAAATTAAATCTGTGCTCTTTGAGTCTTGAGGGTGGTAGAAATTGTACTACAGCTGAAGTGTTTAATCCACTAGGGAGAAGTTCAGCCAAGCTGACTAGGAATTCCTGCTGCTGTTGCTGTGCTGCCGTTACCCTCCCCCCACCCCCAGCCCAGCATAACGATCTGTGACTCAGCCACCCTACCAGTGGCAGGCAAACCTGTTTCCATTATTTTGTGCCCCTCTCCTCTCCCCACCCTAATGTCTACTTAAACCTACTCTCTCTCTTGTTCCTTCACAGCAGACCAGGACCCCGAGGAGCAGAGGTCGCGAGGCACTCCAGAGCCCTCCCCATCCCCGAAGTCAGTCCACGCCGAGCGGACCCCCCGAGCAGCAGAGGTCGCGAGGCGCTCCATAGCCCTCCCCAACCCACCAGAGGATCTGCAGAGAGAAGGACAAGGTAAACAGCATTTTGCAAAGACGGCAGCTGCCCTTTGTGTCCCTAAGCGCTTGGCGCCTTTTTTCAAATGCTGGGAATCCAAATTGAAAAACACAAGAGAATTCCTACCTCCTTGCATCTGAACATTACTTCATGAAAGCCCTCTGTTTAAGGCAGCTGCTGATTGCTTTCGTCGCCGTGAGACGGTCTAGCCCCCGCTTTAACGCCACACCGGGCTCCCCCACGCCTCACCACCACCCTTGGTCAGCTCTCCTCAAGTAGGCTCATAGTGGTCACATGGGCTGAAATTTAACCTATCAGCCTAGTTTTCCATCTGCAGGTTATCTTTTTCTGCCACTAGGGACAGACCTAATAATTCCAGCTCCCACAACTCCCTAGCTGACTGAATACACTGCTGTTCTAACAAGACATACCTTGCTGCAGGTTTTGTTACATTACTGTGCACAGTTACTGGCTGAAACAATTCCAGTCGCTGTTATTCCTCCTCATAGCCCCTAACCTCGTTGCCGTCATGGCTGTCCCTTCACCCCGGGCCCTCCAGGTGGGACTAACATTCCCATCCAGGCTGGCCTCCTCCCCCCAACCCCCCCATGGCGATCCACCAAGGGCTAAAAATCGTCCCATCTAAGCGTCGCAGCATTCTTCACAACCTTGTTGAGCTTACTGCCTGGGTTGCCCACTACAAGCCGGATATCTTGGTATCACGGAAACATGGCTAAAAGCCACACACTACTGATGCAGTGTGCACCCTGCCAGGGTACAGCCTATCAGACGCGATCGTGGGGGAGCAACGAGGCGGTGGGTAATTACTCTACTATAAGGCACACCCTCAATGTGACTACCATTGATCACCCGCCTACCACCTCCCCCGACATGTGAGCTCCTGCACACTCTTCTTCTACTTGGACACAAAAAATCCACCTGATCTGTTGCTACAGCCTCCTAGAGGTGGACTACCTGGACTCTCCTCACTTCTCCACAGTGTCAGTGCGAGTGGGCACAAGTGAAGTCCTTATTATAGGAGACCTCAACCTTGTCTGGTTGGGCTCTAACTCTCAAATCTTATGAGCCCCTGCTCTCGGGCCTTGCCCTGAGCCAAATTATATCTGAACCAACAAGGCCCTCCCCCCAGGGGGACAAGGGTTCGCTGATTGACTGGATCCTGACCAATAGACCTGACAGGATCACATCCTTGGGCATCCTACCTGATGCCATCTTGGACCACTCGCCTATTTTCTGCACTTGGGGCACCTCTCAGGCAAAGATTCCCAGTAAAGTGATACAAATGAGGGACTACTCAAAATTCTACTTACCAGACTTCCTTGCTGACCTCGGTTCAATTGACTGGTCAGGGGTTACCGCCTCCTTGGACCCGGACCAAGCACTGGATGAATTCTTAATCAAGTACATCCCGGCACAGAACAAACATGCCCCCCTTACAAGGAGGAGGGTACGGGGCACTGTCACCAAATGGCTTTACGGGGGCCTATTCTTCCTAATGAAACTTGGGGACAAATGCTGGGAAACCTACAAGGCTTCCCAAAGCATCAGTGATCTCACTGCTTACAGGCGCCTCAGAAACTCCTGTGAAAAAGCCATCCGGGCAGCAAAAAGTGAGTTCTGCCGATCCGCCCTACTCTTCTCAGCCAGCAATCCTAGGAGCTTCTGGCAGAACATTAGAAGCGCGGTTGGGGGCTCTGCAAGATCGTAAGTCACGGACTTACTCATTGATGGGGTTAGCTGCAATAACCCACACACAGTTGCTAATACCTTCAACATTATGTTCTCCGAGCAGCTCCCCCCTTCCCAGCCCACTGCCCCCAAGTCCCCAAACTCTCAACCACCCAAGCCCAAGTCCCCTATCACCCTCGACTCGGCCCTGAGACCCGACCCTCCTTCTTCCTACAACAGGTATCTACCACACAGACCCAGAGGCTGCTTGCCAGCCTCTCCCACATACTAGAGCAGGGCACGTACAGCCTCGAGCCAAAGCTGCTCAAGCTAGGAGCCCACCTTCTTGCCAGACCCATAGCACATATATTCAATTCTTCTCTAACCACTAGTGTCATCCCAGATGTCTGGAAAGTGGCCAAGGTTACCCCTGTTCTTAAACAAAGAAACCCCAAGACCCCTGAACTACCGACCTATAGCTATCCTGTTGGCCGCCTCAAAATTCTGGAGAAAGTTGTGGCCTCTCAGCTAACCAGTACCTACAAGAACACAACCTCCTCTCTCCATCTCAACACGGGTTCAGGAAAGGACAAAGCCTACGGCTACGCCCTCGCTGTAGTCACCTCGCAGATCAGAACTGCAACTGACCAGGGCTACCTCACTGGAGCGATCTTCGTGGATCTCTCCAAAGCCTTCGACAGGGTAGATCTTTCCCTCCTTAGCTCCACTCTTCTCTCCCTCGGACTCTCAAACTCCGCCCATGTCTGGTTCCTCAATTACCTTACTGGTAGGAAGCAATACACCAACTTTAACCGGACTCTCTCCAACCCCACCACTGTGCAATGTGGAGTCCCACAGGGATGCATCCTTGGTCCGACGCTCTTCTCCCTTTTCATCAACGAACTACCCTCTGTCACCACCCATGGGCTTACCACCCTGTATGCCGATGACCTTGTCATTCTGGACAGTGCCCGCGACATTGACACCATCAATTCCCAACTAAACGACTTCAAGCAGATCCAATCCTGGCTGGTGGAACACAAGCTTACCACCAACCTTAAGAAACCCAGGCTATGCTCTTGGCTCCTCTGAACAAAACAAAATCCAGCCCTGCCCCCTACTAATCTACAGGGCTGATGGCGCCCCTACAGACAGGTGGCAGCTGTCAAATACCTGGGCGTCACTCTGGACCCTCAGCTGGATCTTTCCCTGCACATCCTACGTCTGCAAGTCTACAAGCATCAAACTCAGTCTCGCCTACAGAGCCAAAACTGCCTGACCTGGCTGCTCGGTGGCCCTAGCCAGGGTGTTCTCCTCCCTCTCTCTGCTATGGGCTAGTGACCTTGCCCCGTGCCAAAAACAGCCTTTCGAAATGGGACACGGCCTACAATGGCATCTGCCGCTTTGCACCATCTGCCCCACCTTAACACACCGCTGCAACCTCTACACACGCCCGAGTGGCTCCCTCCCCGAAACACCGCACCTTTGTAGTAGGAACTTCATTGACAGCATTGTAAGATCAGCCACCCCGCTGCCCTTGCCCTTCCCCTCAACCCTGAACCTCTTCCTACCACCTTAGGTCAAGCACGACACTCAACTGTCCGGTTCCTAGGACATGCACCCTTATGGGTGATCGGGCCTTCGCCAACTATGCCCCAAACTATGGAATCGTTCCCAGCCCTTACTCGGTCCACCCTCCCATCCAAGCTTTAAACTTCCTTTGGAGCTTCCTGAAGGCTCCTCCACCTGTCTATGCACTCGTGAGCCCTCCACTATGCAGGCATGGGAGTCTCCTCCCAGGGTTCACCACACTTATTCTCCCGTCCACTGATTAAGTAATGGCTGACCCCTGTCTTACCTCCCAAATCCAGGTTACCTGCCCTGCTAGCTCTCATCCTGAGGTCCCCCCACATGCTGGCACTTATCTCGCTTAACATATGGCTGAACCTGTGTTATGGTTATTATGTGCACTGCACCTACCTTGTCCTAACCCTTTTGAGCACTGTCAACAACCTACCCAAATCATTCTAAAGCGTACCATCTCCTCTCTAAGTGCCATATTGATTTCGCCTGCTCTCCGTATATAAATCTTGACCACTCATTGTTTGTGTATGTCTAGCTTGTAACTCTCCCGGTCGCCTGTAACACCCCCCGGGTTCGTGACTTGTTACTGGTTGTCATTCTATTCCATCACCTGTTATTCCATTGTATGTAAAACTGATTTATCACTGTACCTGCCTACCTAAGTTTGTAACTCTCCCGGGTCACACTTGAAAATAGGCACTTGGCTGTCTAGTGTGACTTACCCGGTCAACAAAAGCAAAAAAATAAATAAATAGATATAACAGTTCACCAAAGAACACCTTGAATACTCACTGTGAGACCTCAAGCATGTCCCTTAAGTGCTCCAATCCTTACGACCGTAGAAAAGGGTAAAGGTAGCACTCCTCTGAAATATAGAAACATAGATATCGGCAGAAAATGACCCAGTGGCCCATTGAGTCTGCCCATCCCTAATCGCCTAATGTTGGTTCTGTGAGGGCTGTAGTGACCCTTCACTCCTCCTTCGCCATTATCTTCACCAGTCCCATATGCCGATCCCACCCATGTTTGATTCATCCAGACTATCTCCCTTGATAGTCTGTTCCATTCCACCACCCTTTCTGTGAAGAAATGTTTTCTGTTGTCCCTATTATATTCCTCAGCATTTCTACCAGTTTCATTGAGTTCCCCATGGTGCTTTGCACTCACTCAGCATACATAACTCTCCACAATCGACTTTGTTAGTCCTATGGCGGTATTTGTATGTTTCAGTCATATCCCACTCTGTTCTTGCCTCCAGTGCGTACGCATTGAGATTTAACATCTCCATGTAACTCTTACCTTGCTGTCCCTGGATCTTTCTGGTTACTCTCCTCTGTACTGCTTCTACCCTGTCACTGTCTTTACACACAGTACTCCATGTGAAGATGAATCTGGGACCTATGCAGTGGCAGAATCACTTTGCTACTCTGGCTGTTAACCCACCTTTTGTTATGCATCCCAGTATCTTATTCCCCCCCTTCCTAGTGCTTGTTCCCCCATGACATCACAAGATTCCATAAAATGGTGATAATGATGTATCAATACACAGTGGATTTAGCTTTATCTCTGGGTTCCTTCCAGCTACAGGTATGTCCAGTACCTATTTGAAAATAACTTTATTCATGGACTTTAGAGACTGTGAACCATTGTACTTGACTGTTACTGTTTTGAAAATAGAAGCTTGGAGTCACGTTTACATGGTTTTTTTCTGCCATTACAGTTTTGGATGCCAGTGTACATCTACAATATACACTTTTAATTATCAGCATTATGGTTGCAAGTGTAATGATGTCTATTAATGTGTTTTAACATGTGTACCCTTATGAAGTTGATCCTGTAGTTCTGCTACCTTAGAGTTTAATGATCCTTTGTCAAAAATGAGAACATGACACATTCTCTAAGTAACAGCCCCTTTCTCTGCGGAAAGGTGGCAGGGTTTGTTTGTTACTAGTATGCTCGTTGGGGGGGGGTGCTCTGGCATCATTTCCTGTGTCATGGTAGCAGGAGTGGGAGGAGTTAGAAAGGGTATAAAAAGAGATGTTTGTCACAAAATAAAGTGGTAGGGGTTGTAGTCTGGGAGGTGCATGGGACTTGTAAGGACCTGGCGTGAGTGACAAGGTTCAAGAGTCTTGCCAGCCCTGGCTAGGGAAGGGCATCATTGTTTGGGACCTTTGTTTGATGGTGAGGAGCCAGCCGGGCACCTCTTGGTAGAGATGCTGACGGGAGAGATTGCTCAGTAGTGTCCAAGCCTGCTTGTAGGATGTGCGGGTCATCCTCCATGTTCCCAGGAGTGGGGACAAAGAGACAACCCAGTCTTCTGGCTGGGTCCTGGAAAATAAGATCCAGGCATGGTGGCTTCTGTGTGGGCTCTCACCTGGGGACCAGGGGTTGGCTATGCTTAAATTGATGGTTACAGTTGGTTTATACCAGGTAGTTACTGCAGGGGTGGTGTAGTATATGCAGCTTCTGGCCAGTCCAGGAAGTGATCCAGTCCTCAGATACCTGACCCATCAAAAGTGAAAGAAGTTGGAAGGCGCTGAGTTCTGTTCCAGAGGGACAGTGATGGTGTTCCCGAGGGAGGGCAGGGATGCTGGGTGGCACACTTTCAAGGTGTGTGGCCTGATGGCTCAATGGGACTGAGTGGGATTCTGGAGAAGAGGGGTACAGAGATATAGAACTGGGTGAGAGAAAGGCCCAAGAAGTGTAAGAGTCAAACCAAAGGCAGCCAAGATGACCGAGGACCAGAGCGGTTGAGAGGAATGATAAGGAGAGAGGACACCACAAATATGGTAGGAGAGTTTTCCTCTGTAGTATTTGGGAGGGTCCCTAAAGAGGCTAGTTTGCTGGGCAGTGGAGGCTGCCAGAAGTGGCAAAATCTTTCTGGCAGGGTCTGTGATATGTCACAAAGGATGAGAGTGGAGCTTCTGCTGATGTCACAGATGCATGGGTACATAGATATTGGAAGTTGTGCAAGTAATAGTAAACGGTGGCCAGAGGTTGGCAGAGACCTAGTAACCTAAAATAATAGATGACTTTTTTCGGCATGACAGTTTCATGATCCTATTATAAGCTATAACCCATAATAAGTGGATCTGTTTGGGGTTTTGTGACTTCAGTATGATAACTAAGGAGATGCTTAGGAAGAGTACCTACTTAGTTGTTCATTGCATGAAAAATGTCATAGAGACCATGAGAGTCCAGGATGATGTATAAAGGTTGAGCTGCGGTTGTGGTAATGCAGTTTATTAAATACTCATCGAAGTAATAAGTTAATGTAGTGAAACCTTCTGATTTGGGTCCTTGAGGACAAGAAGGAATTTACATGGTTATAAAAATACCAACATACGAAATTGCCAGCTGAAGAATGCCATATGGTCTATCGAGTCTGTTCATTGTGAAGCCTCAAGCAATTTAGTCATGGCACTCCTGCCCTCCCTTGACTTTTGTCCCACCCCCTTGTACTGTAAATCCCCAACTGTTTTCTGTTGACAACCTACTATGGTGGCTTGTGTCATCCTGTCACTATTCTCTCCATGAAGAAGTGCCTTCTGGCCTCCTTCCTGGACCCTCCACCCACCAATTTGCAGCTGTGCCCTCATGTTCATATGTTCACCAGATCTAAAAGATGTGCAAGATCAACCTTGTTAACATGTTTGAGGTATCTGAATGTTTCAGTCATGTCCTCTTGTTCCCTTTTCTCCTCAAGTTAGTACGTGTAGATTCTCCAGCTTTTCCTCATATGAGATTTCCTGTCGAGCCTGGATCATCTTCATAGCTTTTCTCTGCACTGCCTCCAGCTGGTTTATGTCCTTATGGTAGGGGCTCCAGTACTGCATACGATACTCCCCGTGTGGTAGCACCATCGATCTGTATGGCAGCAGAATGACCTCTGCTGGTGAACCCCTTGTTATGCAGCCTAACATACTGTTCACCCTTGCCATAGTCTTTTTGCATTGCATAGAGGGTTTTAGATTGCTTGTGAAAGCAATCCCAGGTCTTCTCTTCCAGTTTCATATGACAGTCACCTCCCCAGCCCCCGGGTCTGTATTCAACCCTTTGGTTCCTCCACCCTATCTGCATGACCTTGCATAGGTGAACAGAGTCGTGTGATTGATTTGCAGGGCTCCTGGCAAGCACATACACCATCAAATACCTCTAGGCATAGGAGTGTCTTGGGTCATGCCCACTGAAATTGGGTGCGGTCAGTCAGCACTGCAGTGAATGAAGGGGTTGTTGTATCTAAACAGCTGGGGTCAAGAATGTGGAAGTTTGGTTGTTCATTTATTTTTCAATTATATTTTATCCTCCTGTCAAATGGCCCCCTTCCACCGGTCCCCCCAGCCCCGCCACCCAGGCTTCTGCCAGGACTTACCTTGATGACACAAGGTGCCCAGCTGGCTGAGTGCGGAGCCTGCATGGAACTGGTGTCATCCTGCTGGTCGACCTCCATTTTTTCATTTTCTTCCTTCCCCATTGCTGGGGCATGACACATCAGCATGCATGCGTAGACGCACACACACGCTCCCTTCATTGGCATCCCTGAACCATTCTGCCTTCAGGCCTCCACCTGGGGGCAGTCATTTGGTGGGCTTGCCATACCACCTTCCCTGAGAAAGGAGAGCTGTCCTCCAGACACTCAATCCTTTCCCTCCCCAGCTGACCCCAAGCGACCTGCTCACACCATGAACACAGGTCGCCAGCATGGCAGGAGGTAACACATCGATGCCTCAGCCCTCCGCACCACTGGGCCAGCATTTATTTATTTATTGATTGAGTTTTGGTAACCAGCTAGGCCCACTGAGACCAGAGGTCCTTTTGAGGCCCAGAATTAATTACAGGCAAATATGCAGGCAAGTACAAGTACAGAGATTATAATCATCTACAAGGGGCTGGAATAATAAAATATATAGTGCATTCCAGAGAAACAACCTTATAACATAGCTAAGCCCCCTACCCCATCCCATTGCAAAGAGTGATGGTGGATATTCAACATTCAGTACCTCAGGGGTCAGTGTTGGGTCTGCTAATGTCACTAACTGTCAGGAAAAGTAAACAAAGCATGGGGAGGCATTGCCAGGAGACTTACAAACATTAGAAACATGGGCTATGAAATGGGGCTTAGATTTAAGTAAGGAAAATGATCTTGGGTAACTGGGGGCAGTAAGCTGAAGCCAGGCAGAAAACACACACACACACACAGTGTTAGCAGGGTCCAAGGGTTTATTTGAACCAGTCTCTGCCTGCTGTTTTCATGCCTCTCCTTTAAGGCCTTAGACTTGCACTGCTTACACAGACTGTTGATTCCCCCTTGGGGTGGTGCTAACAAGCCATATCTGAGCCCTATGAGACACCCAGGAAATGCAGTTGGGGGAAGAAAATTAGCTAAGGCCAGGCTGCAGCAGAGAAGTAAAAAGTGGAAAATACCTTCAGCTGTGTGGGATTCCCCCCCATCTGAAAGACCTACCTGTCTGGGCTCTGGGGCCCATGCAGCACCTCTGTTAGCCCTGATATCTCTACACCTTCCAGTTCCCTGACCCATGGGCTGCAGCCATGAGGACTTCCAGGCTCAATCGAAAGACACTACCTGAAGTCTGTATCAGAAATAGAACCACTCGTCTCCCTATCTTCACTGCCATGCTTTACTACTCAGACCCACAATCCCAGTCTGGATTGGACTTTGGGGTCAGGGACAAGATAGAAGAAAGCACCATTGAGTGCACAGTGGCCTCTGGCTCCAGGAAGTACAGTGGGACCAAAACTATAAATTATAGCTCCTCTTGTCATCACAGAAGCAGCATGAGGCTGTAGAACACTAGAATGTCAAGATGTAAACAAACATGGCTACAGCCATTCAGCAGTAAGCCTGCTGACCCTGCAGGACTGCTGAGAAGGAGTCTGAGAACCCAGTGTTTTGCCCACGAGTTTGGACCAGTCAGGAGCTCTGGCTTGCAGAGACTGTGTGCAAAACAGGGTAGGACCTACTGTAGATATGTGTTTTTTTGTGGGAGTGTTTGATCAATAAAGGATCAGCATCATTCTGAACTCTATAAAAAGGGGTGAAGCCAAGGATCTGTGCTCAGTTTTTGTCCAGTCTTTGTGCTGGGGAGACTGCAAGCCAGAGATTTCCTGGCTCCCAGGGGACTACAGTCCTGATGGGCCATATTGTAAACACACCAAGATTAACAGGTGGAAGCATTTCTTAACTGGGACTGAGTAGGAGATCAAGCATTTAGTGGAACTGGACAGGTTCATCCCAACAGAACCTTTCCCAAGTGGGGAGCATATCCAGCAGCAGCTGTGAAATTGACTGAGAACACTCTCTAATCAGTGGGTTTTGTGTAGCCCCAGTAGAAGCATCAGTAGGGGGAGCACCAGAGAGAGAGTGGAGAGAGGCAATGAGGAAATGAGTAACGGTCCAACCATTGATCTGAGTGCTTTATTTATTTATTTATTATTTTCGTTTTAGTGGAGTTAGGATGATCCCATGTTGCCTTGCTGAGTGGAAGTATATCCATAGATCGGGAGTTGGGGAGCATGTGGAGATCATTTCTAAGAAGATGGCTGCTTCATCCAAATATAGCTTCCAGTGCAGTCTTGTTACTGTGACAGGAGAGAACTGGTGTCCAATTTGAGACCCTAAGCGATTACCTCTATATACACTGAGACTCAAAACCATGAGTAATGACTAGGCTTTAGGCCCTGCAACTTGAGGGTTTAAATAAATAGGAATAGGGTAATGGTCCTGGGCAGGTCTCGCATATGATAGTCTCAGACAACCTGAGGAGGCATATTCCTTGGATTGCAAATAGGGACCTATTTGCTTTGATTGTTTGCTTCATTGTTGCATCAACATTTAAAAATTGTGCCAGCGTGTCAACCTTCCCTGATAACAGCAAATGCAGCCCAGTGAGGTACCCACTGCAACTGTGAAAGAGCTCTCAAGGCCTTTGGGGGAAAACCTGAGTGTACCTGCTCTGGGGCTGTGGGACTCATGAGGGCTGGGCATTGTGTGGGAGCTTATAGAGTATAAACTTTATTTACTGCTAGTCCTTTTACTCCCATGTTTTGCTTTTTGTCCCCTTGTCTTTGCATCCCCCTTCCTTATTAATAAAGGTGTTATTTGTTAGCATTATAGTTCCTTGTGAGAGGTAATTATTGTGTTAACTGTGTCATTGTTGTAGGGTGAGATTGTGTTGGCCAGGGCTGCATAGTATGGGGTGGATGTAATAGCTCTAAGTGTCACCCTTCATGTGTCCTTTTGCTACTGCAGGTGATAGAACTGCATCAGTAAAAAAAAAACATCAGTAACCAGTGGAGCATGGTACCAGAAACCCAGGCTGATCCGCTGGGCGAAGCAGGAGAGGAGCAACCTGAGGACCCTGGGTAGATGCCACACCTGATTTTTACACACTCAGCTACTGGGGAGACATGCTGATCTGCAAGTACAGATTGTTTGTAGGCATGGGAATGCTCTAAGCTGAGACACAAGAGCGGAGTTTACTGATCAGCACTGCAAAGCATTTTAGAAAACAGACATCAAAAGCCACAGTATTTGAATTTATATTTATGAGAACCTGAGAGTTATGAGAAGCCTGTTTTGACCACCGTACAGCCCTGACAAAGTGGCACTGGTCACGAAATATCAGCACCACTATCTTTATACTCAGGTGGCAGCGTTAATAGTACTACAAAATATTAATTCCAAACATTACAACAGGAGTTGAGTTTTCTGTTTTCTAAAAGTATTTCTGGTCTATAGCACCATTGTTGCACTTGTCCTCCTCCTCCACGAAACTGTAGTTCCCACCATTAGGAGGGTGGCTTCCAGGAACCCACCCCCATACAGGGTCACCATTACTCCTGCCACACCTCGAGTGTAATCTCTCACTATGGGAGTCCCTGTAGTGCTGCAGAACAACATGGTAGTAAGTTAGGTTGAGTAATATATTTATGACTTACTGCCTCGTGGGAGTGGAACCATCTTCATGTGAGGCCCTTTTAGCCATGCAGATTGACTCACCGGCACCTCTTGGTATTTGTTTATATTATTTCCTGTGCCTCGAGGGTAGTGCCTTTGCCATAGGGGCCAGAATCCTTTGGCCATGCAGATCAACTTGGCAGCACCTCTCAGTGAAGTCCTCTAAGTGCCTGCCAATGACCCCCTTGGTCTTGTCCGTATGCTCATTCATTTAGTCCTCTTATCATCATCATCATCAGTTGTAGGTTAGACCTCCTTGTAGGTTCAGGGTTAGGCAAATGTCATCCAGAAGTTTGTCTTATCAGCCCATGCCTTGAGGGTGGATCTCTCTTAGCAGGTGGAGGTGGCTGCTTTGCCTATGCAGATTGACTCGGCAGCACCTCACAATTTTATCTCATTCGAGGGGTAGAGTAAGAGCATTCCCATGTAAACTCTTCCTTTGAATTAGACTTCAAATTCAGCAGTGTACAGAGTCATCATAAACTCTAACCCAACTCAGATGGGATGGTGACCAAGGTCTTCCCAAGAGGCCAAGGGTATTGTAGCCTCCCTCCAGAGGGTGTTTTTCCTCTCTGTGCCAAAGTTCATGATATATATTAACTAATTAACTCTGTCAAGATTTGGAGCTAGATGGTGGTCCTATATTCCTATTCAGGGCTTTATAGTAGCTTTTGACATTTCTTCAGCCATCACCTTACTCTTCACCATTCACCATTCCCTTTCTGCTTATGGAGATCATGCTTTAAGTCAGTGAACATTTCAGTTTCGCCTTGGCTATTTTAGGGCTTCATCCCTTGTGTACCATTAGCCTAAAGAAACATAATTTTCTCGACTCCCAGAGGGTAGGAGCCCTCCTCAGGAGGGTTCCTGTGCCTTCATGTTACCCCAAAAAGGTGGTAGTTCCCGTAAGGGGCAGAGAACATGAACAGGCACAAGTACATTGCATAAGCATTTAGACTACTCACTGTCAAACTCCAGTTGCAAATATCATAACAGAATAACATACTAAGTAGTACAAGCACCCTTCTGTCCTTATACAGAGTCATTCACTGACCCAGTGAACTACAAGCCTATAGTCTAGGGGTTAGTGGGGCAGTCAGTGACTCTAGCCATGACCCCCTCCCAGGGCTGTTTAAGAGAGCACATTCAAGCCTATGCCAAAGGCTCCTTTTCTTTGCTCCCATCACCATCATCCCATCCTCCAGCAGCTTGCCTCCCTTTTTGGGGGCTTCTTCCCTAAAGTACCTTCAGAAAAAATGAACTTTGTTCCTTTGGCACCTTTATGGGTGGAACCCTCCTCCTGAGGTTTCCTGTGCCTTCATGGTACCCCAGATGGGTGGTAGACCCTGAAATGGGCCGAGAACATGAACAGCCACAATGTTATGTTGCATAAGAATTCTGACTACTTACTGCAAAACAAACTTCAGTTACAAGCATCCTAACAGAATAACATACTGTACTAAATGAAACAAGCATTTGTCAATGCCGAATGTTGCTTGCTTGTATGTGCTGTTTAGGCATTTGGAAGTGATAGTTCCATGCCTTCCTCCCAAGACATCCACTGTATCTTTCTGTTCAGTATTCAGAGAAGAGTGGAAGGGGCAAGGGCCACAGCAGTACAGCAGTTGCCAAGGGGGTGAAGAGGTGGACAATAGTCCATTCAAAGACAAAACAGTCCTGCAGGAGCTCACTAAATTGAAGGTGGACAAAGCGATGGAACCAGTGGCATATTCCAAGGATATTAACAGAACTGCGAAGGAGATAGCAGTACCACTGGCAGCCATGTCCACTGAGTCATTCAGCATGAGTGAACTGGAGGAGGCACATGGTCCCTCTACACAAGTCCGGCAGCAGGGAGGAGGCAGGGAACAATAGGCGTTCAGCCTCACCTCAGTAGTGGGGAAGGTCATGGAGACATTGCTTAAGAAAGGATAGTGGGGCATCTAGATGCCGACCCAGGACCATAGACAACATGGATTCACAGTGGGGACATCATGCCAGATAAATCTAGTTGATTTCTTTGACTGGGTGACAAAGGAAGTGAATCAGGGTGGGGCAGTGGACAACGCTTACTTTGATTTCAGCAAAGCCTTTGACACCATCCATATGGGAAGCGATAAACTAGCTGGGTAGGCTGGGCATGGAGAAGGGTGGTAAACTGGGTTAGAACTGGCTAACAGACAGGAGGCAGAAGTGGTGGTAAATGGTGTGCAGTCTAGGGAGAGGGGGCGACCAGTGGGGTGCTGCAAGGATCGGTCCTGGGGCCAGTTCTGCTCAGTGTCTTCATTAGTAATATTGCAGAACGTCTGAAGGGAATTTTTTCACCAAATTTTCATCATAGCCATTTAAGATCTCTGCTCATGAACAATGTCACTATAGTATGTGGTTAAGGCTTATTTTGGGTAGAATTCAAATCCTTTCAAAATGTTGTTGTAGGACAGTTCAAAGGTCAAAAAAGTTGTTGTACTATCGTTCTGACATCACATTGATAGTACAACAACTTCTGAGCCTTCTTGCCACCTGATTGGCTCTCTCCACGACTTTTACGTCGACATTCCGCCAAGAAAATCAGCAAAAACATGGCGGCAACTTTTAGCGAGAACACTGTAAAAGAGCAATTATACAGCTCCATGCCACAAAGTTAACTTTTGATTTAGTTATTAAAACTCACAACCAAAACCCAAAAAATAAATGCAGGACAGAGCGACTCAGCGAGGGAGCACCAGAAGTGGGATCGGGAGAAGCAGACGGGGCTTGTGAGTAGCAACAACTAAAGCAAAGAACAAGCAGCGAGTGGGCAGGTGAGCCAGTAAGGAGAAAAAAACAGAAACCTCTTGTGTCCTGCACTTTGGAACCATATACTATATAAAATAGTATATGGACAACTATACACAGACAAGGCCGTGTTTCCATCTCGGGGTTGAGATGCCATCATGACCTCTCGAGCTTCGCTTTCGAGGTCCCTGTGATGTCATCTTAACCCCTCGATGGAAACACGGCCTTGTTGTGTATGGTTGTCCATACACTATTCTATATGTGATTTTCTTAATCTGTCCCAAACATTGATTGCACACACCGAATGCGCCATTGTGCACTACATGCACGGAAACACATTTTGGGCGATATGTGAAAAATGACAGCTGTACTACTCATAAGGAGGTGTGGTAAAATGGCAATGTTAAAAATCTGGAGTGCAAATATTAAAAATTAGTGAACTTGCAGAGTGCGAGGAACCGCGCAACACACATCAGAAACAGTCATTTTTTAGGAATGCCACCAAATTTAATATAGGCTTTTTGAGAGCCCACCTTATGAACACTGGCAGTGTCAGTTGCTAGTCGGTCCTGAAAGGTGATTTCACGAGTGACTGCTAAATCACCCTTCTGGCCCCATTAACGCCATGACAGTGCAAGAATTCATGAGGGAGGGGTCCCAAAACCCCATGCTGAAAAATTCGAGCCCAAAATTCCCAAAAATGCTCTGAGATATGCAACAAAGTTGAAAAACCCTATCTATCCCATTACACGCTTATCGGCATTTCTCAGTTCGCGTCGGCTTTGAAGAGTGCAGACGTGTTCCTGGTCCACGGAGATCATAGCGCCGAGGCTCCAGAGGTAAGTATGGGGTGAGGGGCGTGGGGAGGCAGGGTGCAGGTGGGTGAGTGCGGTCGGGAGGGGACAGGGAGAAGCGCGGGACAGTTTTTGTATTTACAGGTTTTTGTTTTTTAATAAGACTACGAGGGACGAAGACTAGGGAGGCGTTTGCCACGCTGGGGTGGGCTCCCAGCGTGGCAGCTGGAAAAACTGTTGGGGATTGGGCACCCCGTCGGCCATAACATCAATTTGCCACGCTGGGGTGGGCTCCAGCATGGCACCTGGATGCTTTGTGGGCGTGCAGCTGACGGGATTGGGCACCTGTCGTGCCATACAACATTTTGCCACGCTGGGGTGGGCTCAGCCTGGCACCTGGGTGCTTTGGGGACATGCAGCCGATGGGGATTGGGCACCCCGGCCGCATACAGTGTGGGGGAGGGGAAGGCGCATGACCACCAGTGCGTGTCAGTGTGTGTGTGGAGGGAGGAGCTCTGCTCACTGAAGTGGAGCTCTCCTTTCAACACTATGCCACTGCATTTTCAACTGCTGTCATAGACAGCTGCAGCAGTGATTGGGGAACTGGGGCTGCAACTAAACACACTGACTGCATTGGAAGACAGGTGCCACACCTCCAAAACTTGGATGATGGCACTATGTTTCTTGCACATGCGCAAGCAACATAAAATTACTTACATTAGTAATTATGTTTCTTCTAATGGAGTCTTGCTATATTCTGACTATTGCAGTTAGCCCAGCACTTGAACTGCCCCAGAGAGTAGAAGGTTAAATTCTATGCAGAGAATAGAACATTGAGCTGGAGCTTGGTTCAGACCTGTCTGCAGCATTTTGAAGTGCAACCATCAGATTCTTACTAGCTAATACTAACTAAGACACTATGTGGAAATTGTAAAGTTTTTACAAGCCAAGTGGCAACCAAATATTTTGGATCCCCAAAGACTCAAGTCAAGAATACAAAACCAAAAACCATGCAGTGAACCCATCAAAACTAATAAAAATAACCCACTCCCTCTCTCTAAAAAGAGGGAGTGCCCAAATGTACCCCTGAGGTGCAACACTGCACCTTCCAGTCCACTTCCCCAAAACAGGTTCTGAGAGGGGCAGGGAGGGAGGTCAGAATACAGCAAGTCTCCATTAGAAGAAACATAATTACTAAGGTGAGTAATTTTTTCTTCAAACAACATGAAGTCTTGTTGTATTCTGACTATTGCAGACTACCAAGCAGTACCTCCATGGAGGAGGGATTCTAACCTATTTTGGGAATAGACTCTGCAGTACTGCTGTACCAAACCAAGCATCACTCCTAGCCTGGATATCCAGGGAGTAATGCTTGGTGAATGTATGGACTGTTTTCCAGGTGGCTGCTTTGCATATCTCTAGCAAAGGAATATCCTTAGCAGCAGCCAGGGAAGCAGCTGTACCTCTAGTCGAATGAGCCCTCAGGCCTGAGGGTGGTATTTTGCCTAGCTTCTCATAGCAGAATTGTATACAAGAGACAATCCACCTGGCAATAGTTCTCTTAGTGGCAGACTTGCCCTTTTCCACTTCCCCATAAGTGAGAAACAACTGGAGGGATTCAAACCTGTGTGCCTTAGTACGCTCAGTGTAGTAACTAAGGGCTGTTTTAACATACAGACTGTGTAATCTTCTCTCTCCTGAACAAGAATGATCATTGAAGAACACAGGGAGAGACATGGATTGGTTCAGATGAAAATCTGAAACCACTTTAGGTAAGAACCTCCTGTTGGTTCTAAGGACCACCTTACCTCTATGGAATGAGATAAAATCAGGTTCCACTGACAGAACTTGTAATTCTGGCAGAAGTAGCTACCAGTAACGCAGTTTTCCAAGTCACAATACTTAAGGTCTGCTGAAGACAAAGGCTCAAAGGGTGGTTGCATAAGCTGAGCAATGCAAACATTAAGGTCCCAAGCAGGAGTAGGATCCCTAAGGGGGATTGAATGAAGCAATCCCTTGAAAAATTGCAGAAAACAGGTGAGATGACAGTGAAGAAGGCTTCCCCACTGACAGAAAAGCAGAAACAGCTGACAAGTTTACCTTGAGAGTAGCTGGTCTAAGGCCTAGGCTATTGAGATGAACCATATAATCCAGAACAGTAGATAAGTCAGCAGTGTCTGGGGATATGTGCTTCTTAGAACACCAAATGCTAAACCTCTTCCACTTGGAGTTATAAGTTTTTCTGGTGGCAGGTTTTCGAGAGTCTTTGAGAATGTCCAGAACCCCTTGAGACAGGTGTAAATTTGCGTACTCTAACTCTTCAAGAGCCATGCCTTGAGATTGAGAGACCGAAGGCTGAGATACCAAATCCTCCCCTGAAAGGAGGTTAACAGGTTGTAGTTCCTGGGAAGAAACGGGGGAAGATGGAGTGCTAAGGACAGCAACAGGGATACCAAGGCTGCCTGGCCAGTCTGGAGCAATCAGGATCACTTACAGGATTGTGACTTTATCTTGACCAGAACCTTGAACAGTAGAGGAGAAGGAGGGAAGGCATATAGAAATTTCCCTTCCCAATTCAGAATCAGAGCATCCAGAGGGACTGAACCCAAGACTGGGGGTCTGCAACAAAATAGAAGAAGCTGGTGATTGTCTGGGGCTGCAAAGAGATCTATCTCTGGAGTGCCCCACCTGGAAAAAAATCACTTTTAACACTAGGGGGTCCAGGGACCATACGTGATGGCCTTGGGAAATCCTGCTCAATGCATCTGCTAGCACATTGTCCTTTCCTGGAAGGTGGACTGCTATCAGAGAGGTCTTTAGAGAATAAGCCAGGGACCACAATTTTATGGCTTCCATGCACAAGGCCATGGACCAAGTGCCTCCTGCTTGTTGATGTACCACATGGTGGTGGTGGTGTTTCTGTCCTGGCCTGAACCACCTTGTTCTACACTGACTAAGAGAAAGCTTACAAAGCCAGAAAGACCGCCCTGAGCTCCAAGAGGTTGATATGGAGAAGGGACTCCTGAGAGGACCACAGTCCGTGGGCTGTGAGAGCCCCCAGATGGGCTCCCCACCCCAGCAGAGAGGCATCCATGGTTGAGACCACAGAATGAAACTGAGTGATGAATGGGACTCCTTTCCTGAGGTTGTCCTGATTCTACCACCATTGGAGAGCCTGGATCAGGGTATGATTCACTGGAATTAGTTTGGACAGAGGATCTTTCTTCTGAGACCAAAAAGCCCTCAGATGAAACTGAATGTCCCTCATTTGAAATCTGGCCCCTTGGACCACTGCTGTAGAAGCTGTCATGTGGCCCAGAAGCTGAAGGAAGTGCCTTGCTGGCCGAGAAACTAGAAGGTGGAAGGAAGAAGCCAGCTCTGTAATAGCCCTTGCCCTTTCCAGGGGAAGAAAAGCTCTTGCTTTGATGGTATCCAGCTCTGCCCCTATGAAGTTGAGAAGCTGGATAGGTTCGAGAACTGACTTGGGGAGATTGAGAAGAAATCCTAGGGAAGTGAGCACTTGCTGGGTCACTTGCAGGTCTGACGTGACTTGGTCTGGAGACTGACCCACAATGAGCCAGTTGTCCAGGTATGGAAATATGGAAATATTCATCCTTCTTAAAAAGGCCACTACTACTACTGCTAGGCATTTTGTGAATACCCTTGGAGCTGATGTTAGGCTCAAGGGCATTGCTTTGAACTGATAATGGCCTGAAGGCAGTTCGAACCTGAGATACTTTCTGTGGGAGCACCTAATGGGAATGTGAAAGTAGGCATCTTTTAGGTCCAGGGAGGCTAGCCAGTTCCCTGGCCTCAGAGAGGGAAGGATTATTCCCAGAGTCACCATTTTGAATTTCGGTTTTAAAAGATGTTTGTTCAGGTATCTTAAGTCTAGGATGGTCGCCACTCCCTGTCTTTTGGGGTAAGGAAGTACCTGGAGTACAGACCTTTGCTCCTGTGTAATTTAGGAACTCTCTTATAGCCCTTAAGGTCAGCAGAAATGAAACCTCTGCCTCCAGGGCAATGGTTTTGGAGATGCTTGCAGGTGGAAAGGATCTGGCTCTCAGCTTTGGGAATTTTTTGAAGCTCAGAGACCAGCCCCAGGCTTACTACCTTAAGGACCCGCTTGTCTGAGGTAACAGACATCCAATCCTGGATGAAGTAAGTCAGCCTGCCTCCTACAGGAATAGGGGAGTCGACCAGTGCTGACACATCAGGGTGTCTGCTTGGCAGGAGCCTTAGGCTGAGGGGTGGATGCAGCTCTGCTCATCCCCCTTCTGCCTCTCCCTCTGAAGAACCCCCTCTGAGAAAAGGGAGAAGAAGCCTGTGCTTGGTAGAAAGGCCTATGAAAAGGCCTGCCCCTGCCCTTAGCTTGCTGCCTTTGAGGAGTTACCTGCCTTTCCTTGGCCTGTGCACTCCTGTAGGTGGTTCTATATTCGTCCATCTTTTTCATGTAATTCTCTGTCTGCTCCCCAAACAGAGAATTACCCACCACAGGGAAATCCATGGCCTTAGCCTGTGTTTCCTGTGAGAGGCTAGTACATCTGAGCCAAGCCATTCTTGGAAGAGCCACAGATGTAGCCATGACTCGTGATGATACATCATTGGAGTCCACAGCAGCATGAAATTGTACCTTTGATGCCTCAATCCCATCAGCAGCCACCTCCTCCAGCTCCTTGGTAAGCTGGGGGGAAGCCTGCTTAGCCAGTGCCAGTACAGTGTCCCACCTGGACTTCTGGTACCTGGCTGCATAGGCCATGTAATTAGCCTGCCTGAGTCCCAAGGAGGATGCCATGTACTGTTTCTTTGCCATGGCATCCAGCTTCCTAGAGTCTTTATCTAGGGGGGTGTGAAGCCAAGGGTATGTTAACTTTATCACAGGCTGCAGCCTGCACAACCTCAGTGTGGCTGCATTGCTGGTACAAATACTTCATACCTGAGCCTGACAAAGTGTACCTCATCCTTCTGTCAACAGGAGGTACAGAATTTGGACTCTTTAACTGTTTTTGTGTCTGTTTCCCAAATGACTTAAGAAGGGGAATAGATAGCCTCTTGGACTCTGGGATGTCCATCATCTCCACCTAATCAGGCTCCTCTTATTCCTCCACAGCTTCTTCCACAGGGAGCTGGAGGGTTTCTGCCACTTTTCTGTAAAACATGTAGTGGGAAGGGGCTTAGAAAGCCTAGGAGGGGAAACACCAGAAGGCCTGTCTGTCGAGATGTTCGGTTCAATAGGCTCATCCAGACCTTCCATACCATCATCATCACCACCACCTTCGTAATCCTCATCCCCCTCCAAATCCGGTTCATAAAAATCTTCAGGGGCATAATCCTGAACCGACCGAACTGAACGCCTGCCAGAAGGATCAGACGGAACTGGACAAAGCGATTCCACAATCCTAATCACTCGGGCAGTCTCCTCGGCGGTCGGAACATGGGTCTCTGGATCCGAACCGGCCGATTTCACTTTTCGTTTTCTTTTCTACGGAACCAATCCCTCGGAATCAGCTCTCCTCTTGCCCAAAGAAGTATCGCCCTGGTCAGAAGGCACTCCTTCAGGTTCGGTCAGAACTGAACAGGGCTGGCCATCTGGGTCAGTGGACTTCTTGGCTTCCTTATCCCTAAGCCTGCCCAACCTTTTTTCCAGGGTAGACTTAGGGAAGTTCTTACAAATTTGGCAGTCTGAATCAAGGTGGTCAAACCCCAGACAATAAACACAGGTGGTGTGGGGATCAGCCATAGCAAAGACTTCCCACACACACACACTGCAGTGTTGAAACCCAGTGGGCCTGTTTTTTTTCAGGGGTCTCTCAGACGTAGCCATCCTAACCAACAAACTTACCCTTTTTACGGCAAACAGCCAGGCAAGACTCCCTTATCGGTTTGTAACCATGTCACGGGTGTTGGAAAATAAACGCAAGAAATATGTTTTTTTTTAAACCGATAAGGAGCGGTAACCACACACTAAAATGAAGGAAACAAAACATACTAGATGACCGGTTCAGCCGAACCGGTCAAAATATCACTTACAATTTCCATAGATTTTTACTATGGCTAGTTCACTACCTAGTACTTACTGTACTACAGACAGAGATCTGAATCAAAATCAGATGAAAATAATAGGTAAAACCGACGACTTTAACCGACTGTTGAACCGCAAGCAGAGGAGAAATCTCTGGAGCGACTGTTCAGTTAGGCGGAGTAAAGAATCTGATGGTTGCACTTCAAAATGCTTCAGACAGAGGTTTGAACTGAGCTCGAGTTCAACGTTCTATGCTCTGCATAGAATTTAACCCTCTACTCTCCGGGGCAGTTCAAGTGCTGGGACTAACTGCAGTAGTCAGAATACAGCAAGACTTCATGTTATTTGAATGCACAAACACCGTTCTCTTTCTGTACTTAGTTTCTTACTGACCCAGTGAATAAAAGATAAGTATAGTTTTTTGTACATGGAAAATAAGAATGTGATAATTGAAAAGTGGATACTGCCTCAGCACTGGAAGCAGCTTTCCATTTGCTGATTAGGTATGTCTTTGACTTCACCATAAAAAAAATTAAGGGAAGCCACTTTCATCTGTAGCCTCCAATGCATAAATACTAGGGGTCAGGTGGTTACTGTTCTCCAGCAGTCAGTCAGCTGCATGCAAAGTGTGAAGGAAGACTGAGGTGTTGATATATTTTTCTAGTACTACCCTACCCAACCTTGACACTTCCCACACGTCTGTTATCTTTTGATCTTATACTCATGAAAGTGGTGCTAGATGAAAAGATTATAGTTAGTAATTATTCAAGAAGAAATGAAAATGCTTATAGTCCTGACAGCACTTTACTGCATCAATATATAAGTCATGTCACTACAAATACATTATAGCAAAGTGTGGTCCCAAAATTCTAACAACTTAAAAAAAAACAACTTTATTTTAATTTTCAAATGCTAGCCGTATAAACATTCCAATATGTTTTGTTACTATATATAGTTTTTTTTCTCACACAAGAATTTTTATCCTCCCATGCAGGATGGGTGGCTGTCAGCCCTGTCCCATGAGTTACAACTGTCCCCAACCGCTGCCAACCAGGGGCTAGATCACCTCAGCGGACCCCCCTACCCCCGCGAGTGGAGCCAGGAGGAGACCCATCCTACTGCTCTAAGCACACATATCCACAGTGCCCCTGGCAGAATGGTAAGCGGGCCACAACTGCACGCAGCAAAGGCGTAATGAAGCCTATCCCGTGTTTTCATCCTTATTTTTATCTCTGCATTGCTGGGGCATATAGGATGGTGCCTGCTTGTGAAACACACTCACACTGCAGAAGTCCTGCAGCTCCCTCCTTGTGCTGCTTCTAATTCTACCACCATGCTTTCACCTGGTGGCAGTCACACGGCGGAGCCAGCAACTCTCCCTCTCCAGGAGAGGAGAGCAGTCCATTGGATGCTCAGTCCTCCCCCACCCACGGCTGGCCCCCAGCAACCCGAGATTGCTCCCGATCCTGGCACACCAGCATGGTGGACAGTAGCCCTGCTGCCGCACCACTAGGCCGGCCTTTGTTTCTATATCTTGTAATACAGATATGGTATATTGTTACATATGTATCGACTGTCAGCATGTTTCAGCGGACTTTTTTGTATCTGTAGTTATTACTGCTTGATAAAAACATTTGAACATTTTCATAAACTAATAGAATTTGCAACACTACTCCTTTTTAATCACGCTTTCTATTTAGCCCCAAGAAAACAGCTGCATGCTTTGACTTAAGTCCAGCAAGCAAGGAACAAATTATGACACATTGTGTGGTAAAGAAGATCTTACTGCATGCCTTGGCTGTATTACAAGGCATGTGGTGAATCAAACTGATTATAACCATACTATAAGAGACATCTTAGCAGACGCTAAATGTGTGTGACGCTTTATTCAAAACATATAATGTAAGTATTTATATAATGTAACTACCTGGATTCCTGTCACATAGGCACACCAGTGAATGATGTTCTGCTGAGCACTGGTTACAGTTTGGTTTGCTCCCCTTCTTCTTGAACCTTTGCCCATCCATGCTCTAAATATTTCTGTCCTCTAGAAAATTAAGATTGTTGAGTTAGTACCTCTTGATGCTGTCCTGCTTTTTTCTTGACAGCTTTACATTTTTTTCCAACTGCACCCTGGCTTTTCTATAAACTGGAGCTCTTTTGCGTGCTTCATCAGTCCCTTTTGAAGGTTTTTCAATAATCTAAGGGCTCTTTGGTTGTGGTCACGAATTTTAATGGTGCCAAAACTGGGATTTAAGCTTTGCATGCACTTCAACTAGCAGATGTCCTCCATAGAACCTCACAGTGTGTGTTCGGACTGTCTGGGATTGGACCACAACATAATGTATTTATGAGCTCTGCCAGTCCATGTGGACTGACATCCTTGCACACCACAGAAACTGCAAATCCTAAGAATGTTGACTTTTGTAGATGCTTCATCCTTCAAGCTCATCAAAGGAGCATCTGTCATTAACGTCTGTGTGCAAGCCAACCTGAGAGGCCATCAGGGGTCTCGTCTCTCAGCCTTTTTTCAAGGACCCTGAAAATCAGAGTATTATCTGCTCAGTACAGTTGGCATTATGGCATTAGTGCTCAGAGAACCACACAGATTTTCCTAAACCAAGCAGATCCATCAACTGGAGAGCTGGGTATTGGCAACTCCTTCAGTGTATAACCTATGCTCATGGTTAGACTTGGTGTATTGATGCAGCCCAGTGGTTTAAGAGCACTGAGGGTCTTTGACTAAGACCCAGAAGGGGTTTTACCCATGTTAAGTGTCACCTTTATTGGTTTCCTTGACTGTCACCCCCTCCCTCAATCATGTCAGAACAGGATGATGTGAACTGAGGCGTTCCCCAACACAGGAAAAGTTGCAGTCAGGACTCAGCCTCTGATTGACCCAGTTTGCCATTAGACATGGATATGTGTCATGGCATCATATCCTGATTGCTTCCGCCACAGAACCAGGTTGAGAATCAGGCTCTCCCTGGGGAGGGATTGTGGATAGTCACATGTTTTCTCATTTGTTCATATCACCCCAGCCACCTCGGAAGCCTCCACGTCAGATGATCTCATCTTTGGTTTCTCTGTCTCCTCAACAAGCTTGCTAAATGAGTCCACCTCAAGCATTGACTTGTTCAGGTTGGCATCATTGCTGTTGATGATGTGAGCATTGTAACTGATGGTCCCATTTAACTTTGATGCATCATCATTGCCGCTATCACATTTTATGACATAAATAGGAGAGACAGCGGAATTTCAAGATGACTGCACACCTTCACAGGTCAGAAAGAGCACAGCCACACTGGAAATGTGGAGTCTCTGCCCTCTTATCCTTCTGACCCTCTTTAGGATGCTCCTTGGCCAGTCTCCATTCTTCCTAAATTTGAGCATCCCATGATCAGCCTCCATAGCTTTGACACCTGTGGTGCCCTTTGTTCACCCCCAACAAGTGTCTAGAAGCCCTAACCCCTTGACAGGTCCCAGACCATGATTCCGTTTCATTGGGCCCATTATGCCCAAAACAACAAATCCCTACTGGACTATATAGGACTGGCAGTCTCATCCCAGATAAGGACAGGTTTACTCATCCAGTTGGATGAATGACACAAAGAGCTTGGCCCATTCCGATGTCTCTCCACCGGAGAATTTTGGAGTTTTCCCTCACCTTCTGTGGAGGATATCCAACATGCTTATGGTCCTCTTGCAAGATGTCCAGCATAAGAGAGTCTGCAAGTTCTGTTTTGTTATCAAAGAACAGTTCCTTCTCCTTGACCTGTCCCATCAGTGGCATGAGTATGGATCAGACCTAAGCCACCTGGAACCATCCGGCATCTGTAGGTCTTCACCCTCATTGAAGAATAGGTGAAGATAGGGGTCCCACTTATCCAATGGCCACCAACACTGGGTCTGACCACTAGTGTTTCCCTTCTGGGCTAAGGAGCTTACCTGGTGGGCCTGTGGATGTATTTACTGTGAACTCTGCAGTAACAACGGCTGGATCTGCTTAAGATGAGAGTGATTCTCTTAATGCTGTTCTTTCAGTGGTGGCTGGAGAACATGGACAACACAACCTCTAGTCTCTATGTGAATAACAGGAGGAGTGAGTGGATCTCAAACCTCCAGATTTGCGAGGAGGCCCAGGAGACATGGGACCTGATGATGTCTCTCAACACATGGCTTCTTGCCACTCATCTGGCAGAGTCAGCTATGAGTTATTTGGCCCCATTCTGGCATAGCAACCCTTTCGCCAGTCACCCTTTACCTGAGGGTCTTACGGCTAGCACTGTCTTGCCTGAGGGTCTTACGGCTGGCACCGTCTTGCATAAGGCTAAATCCCCTGGGGCCCTGCCTGCTCATCCTTCTAAAAATGAGTTGAAGTAACTCTTCAAGTAGGATATAAAGATGTATGTCTTGTTTGCACTGGATGTCCAGCAAGTTACTTACTCATTTTGTACAGTGGAGCCGGCCGGGATGCAATGCAGTGTCACAGATTTCTGCATGACGAAAAGGATTAACTGCCATTGGAACTACCTTGATCTTCCAAGAATCAATGTTCAACATTCATTACTTGTGGTTCTATGCCAGAGACACAAGGACCCCATGGGAGCATATACCTTTAAAAGCTTCAGAGGTAGGGACTGACGTTGGGGACGGTGCCACCCATGAGGCAAATGTATGATGTGGTGCTCATGGGCTGGCCAGTAAACAACACTGATGTTGGCCCCCCTCCCTCCTCAGTTTGGTTTTTCCCACCATCGAGGTAACACTCTGTGGGAGCGTTTGCTATTTTCAACTGCATCACTAGGCATTGCTCTGTTTGTTGCCACTAGCTCGACGCCATAACACTTATTGTGGCTTTTCGTCGCCACCTTTGCCTTCTCTGTCCCCTTTACAGAGCCGAGCCCTGTTTTTGCTGGTTTTATTTTATTTCCATAGTCAGTCATGTCCAGATCCCAGGGGCCCCAGAAACCTAAGAACAAGTTGACCAAGAAGACAGAGTCTCCCCCATGTGTTGGTGCCCTGTGGGAAACATTTCCATCCAGATCCGACAGTTGCTGCTAGACCTGCCTTGGAACAGAACATGATATGGACCACTGTGATGCCTGCTTCTCCACGGACTTCCGCACTTTAAAGATCTGCATGATGAGGTGGGTTGGCTGCCCCCCACCTTTGGAGGCAGGCATCATGCTCCAGACTCCAAGGTAACATGTCCCTGGGCTCTCCTCTGAGTCTCTCCCTGGTACTACACGTACCGTGGGAGACCAGGCCTCTTCTTGTCCTTCTCTCGCCGAGTTGGGAAGCCTGGGGGAGGGGTCTGTGGGACAGCTGGCCCCTTCCCAGGGGCTGGTTTCGCACCCCTCCTAGTCCGGTACCCCCTCGGGGGTCTGGATACCCCCAGTGGCAAGGTGCAGCTGTTCGCTAGGCCTACACTGATGGGTCCTTGGGTCTGTGGCCCAGGACCATTTCACTTCCTGGCACCATGCTGGTACCAGTGAATGGAGGGTGCCACTCGCATTAGCGTCCCTCCTGCTGCTGCTTGCAGCACTGGGAGGGAACATCTCTGGAGCCAGTGGCCTGTTGGAGAGCTTCTAGATCTCATCCTCTGGGTGGTTGGATGATCTGGGAGGCAATGACTGGGATGATCCTGTCTGGCTTCTGGGCTCTGGTGAGGAAGGAGACCTTTCTGGGCCTAGTCCTAGGCCTTTAGCATCCACAGTGGCGTCCCAAGGTGTTTCTCGGTCCAGTGCCGCCAATGGTGCCACCTGTCTCCTGTCTTGTGGCACAGCTTGTGGTGCTGTGACAGTCCTGGTGCTGAATCCGGCACCAGGAGAGAGGTCAGTGCTGGGCGTGGTGCTAGGTTGCTCCCAGCACAGTCCTTGGTGCCAACGCTGGGTTCCTTGATGGCCCCGGCTACCGAATCTGGCTCTGGTGCCATTTGCGGTGCTGAGAGGGATTCCATTGTTGCTCATGGTGCCAGCTCATGCTTGCCTCAGGTACTTGCTGCTGGTGATGTCCTTAGGCCCTAGCCCAAGGGGCAGAGTCCATTCCAGTGAGGTGAGGGTTGGTAGGTACCAGTCAATGCTGTGCTTCATGCCTAGAGTGGTTAGTGGCTTTGGCAAGAGTTACAGTGTTGACTTGGGTCCTCCCGGCCTCCTTATTACTGTCTGGACTTGTGGTAGGTGGGGATAGGGGCCACTCTGTGAGACCTCTACGGCTCCAATCTACCCATCTGGAGGTTCCCCCCCAAAAGCACCACTTTGATCACTGCTCTACAGTTGGGTGTTCACAGGTGGATGAGTTGTACTGCCCTCCCTCAGGTGAGGTCCCTCTTCACTCTCATAGCCCTGGCAGAGGCCTGTCCTGGTCTGCCATGACCCACCTCCACCTCCTCCTCCTCCTCCGCCTACCCCTGCTCTCCTGGGCATTTCGAGTCCTACTGGGCCATTGACCTGGGAACCATTCAGGACTTAGGCGCGTGCCTTGCATACTTACCTGAAGGCATTGGACCGGACTATCTTCCAGCCTGAAACCCTGGCACCATTGCCCCCAGAGTCCATCTCCTCCTTATCTTTGGCTTCCTCCTCTGAGGAAGAGGACTCTTCCATCAACCTACCCTCTGACACTGAGTACACCCATTACCAGTAGTTCCTTTCAAAGATGTTGAGGGAACTGTGACTGTCCCGTTTCTCTGTCAGCAGTCTTGCATATCTGACTCTGCCCTTCCTTGGAGAGTAGAGCCATGACTACACAGTCATACCTCTGTGGCCTAGGCCTTTTGCGGAGGCATTGAGAAACGTCTGGTTCCATCCCTCTGCCCACTCTCTTGCCCCATGGGACATCCAGTGCAGGTATTGTGCACCCCTAGGGTCTCCCAGAGCCATGCCACACCTCATTTCTGGGGTTCAGCTCCTGGACACCAAATGGGCATAGGCACCCAATTCACGACCATCCCCTGGAGTTAGACTCAGCCAAGTTTGATGTCAGAGGTCAAAGAGTCTTCTCGGTGGCACGCACCATGTTGTGCATTTCCGCACACCAGTTGTCCTATGGCAGGCACCTATGAGCGATGCTGGGACAGTTTCTGGCATTCTTGCCAGATTGTGAGCAAACCAGACAAGCCATATGCCTTTCCACACAGGGCCTGGAGCTGACGTGATACCAGGCAAGGGCATTCTACAACGCCAATGAGGTAGTCTTCAGGCTAGTGGGAACTGCAGTCTGCAGTACGTAGATGGCATGGCTGCGTATTTCCCAGTTGTCACCCTTGGCCTGGCATAGGGTGATCGCCTCATACTTCCATGGGCCCACTTCTTCTCCTACAGGGCCAGGTGTGAGCTTGCGGGGCACAGTCCTGCTCCCAGGCCACAGGAGCGTCCTCCAGCTTCTGATCAGTCTCAGGCCTTGCCAGGCCTGTGAAGGGCCCTGTCTCTATGCTTTCCACCCACAGGAGACTGGGGAACAGCTATTTCCCCAGGGTTTACCAACACCATCCTTGGTGGTAAACTTGGCATTCAGACCTACCAGGAATTAATAGTGAAGATTGATTCTTTGAAGATATGAAAATCACATACTCACCATATTTCTTGATCTTTCAGAATATATTCACCATTCATTGCTGCCCTCCTTCCCTCGCAATGACCAGGCTCTGTGTAGCCTTTCTTCTTTCCTTTTGAAAATGTGTTTTATTGTTTTTTCGTTCAGACAGACAACCACAACAACAATAAGCTGCTTCAATATGAATGACGTAAGTCAAAATACAGACATTTTTCTCATATAATCAGGGAACATCTGATATTTTTCTGTCCTCTTTCTTCTGGCCTTCACCTTCCTTCTTACCTAAAAAAAAAAAAATATGGGAGGTAGGCTCGTGAAAGGCAAACAACTTCGGGGCCTTGTTCCCTCTGATGCCCTGCTGTGGCACTCGAATAAAAATCTTTTTAAAAAGTTTATTCATTAGGGAAGTTCTCATCCTCTAACCCTCTGGTCCCTTTCCCTAATTGTTTAAAAACAAAAAGAGACAAACTTAGAGCCACATTCAGGTTCTTGTCCTCCTTTCTTTCTAGTTCCTTCCCTAGTTAAAAAAAAGGCAAAAGAAAACCAAAACTTAACAAAAAAAAGAGAGTAGCAGGGGCAAACAGGGTGGAAAGCTCCTTCTTTCACTTTTGGGGTGCAGTCTGTAGTTCATTGTTGTTTTATAAGCTGCCCCTTCGTCTCCTTCATTTGAGGCAAAGCCTTGCAGGAGAGCAGGCATACTAGGGCAGGAACATATTGGGAGCTGTGACCAACCTCCTACCTGATTCAGCTTTCTTCTCCTTGCTGGCCCTCCCCCAGGGGCTGGTTTCGACTCCTCCTAGTCCGTACCTCACGCCCTGCATTTTCTTATAGGTAGTCTGCTACATTCTTCTCTTTAATTTCCTTTATTGGGTTACCTCAGAAAGGAAAGAGAATATGGAGAAAGGGAACCTTCAGTTTTTGTGGATTCCTATACCTGCAGCTGCCCTTCTAGTGGGGACCCCTTCTGTCTGTAATTTTCCTCTTAGGGGTTGCACCTACCTCTTGAGCTCTTAGATGTCTCCTCTGGCCTGGGAGCCTGGGCTAGTGGTGTGTATCTTGAGCCCTGCCTCCTGGTCATCCTTTCACCACTATCAAGGCCTCCTCCCAACCTCTCTGCTCCTCTGATGGACGTTTTAATTCCTTTGTTCCTTTTATATCCTATATCCTTTTACCTATCCCTTGGGCTTCTTGCCCAACCCCTTTTTTTCTTACCTTTATTTCCTGTCTTGGTGAACAGAACTGTGGGGAGAGGGGTGTCATTGGTTCTGGCCTGCCCACGAGCACCACGCTAATGCTTGCCCTAACAGGAATTGTCCCTAACACATCAAAATGTTGCAGGTCTGGTATTTTCTGAGAGCTTCTACCCCTTTAACTCGATTTTTTTACTACTCTCCGACAGTTAGCTGCAGAAACTGAATTCTTCCCTACCCGATTCGATCTTACATTTCTTACATGTCAGAGATGACAACAGCTTGGTTTAACATATATTTTTCAATTCTTAGACATCCAAGGGATACACTCTTTTGCTGACTTACAATCACAATACTCCCTGACTAATAGAGAGCTTTTCTGCTGTTTACAGGTTCACACTTTCCTGTATCATAAAGGATCTCTGAGAAGTCGCCTTACAGAACCCCTTCCAGCATTTTTAAAACTGTTTTTTGACTCTCTTAATGGCTCCCTGGGTACTTGTTTGATTGGTAGAACGTATAGAGGGTTACAAGAATTCTTAGGGGACATTACAGAATCTATATTAAAGGTATGGAATACTGACTTGGATACTAATATTCCCTACTAGCTATGGCTGAAGCACACAGTCCCATCTATTAAAATGTCCTGGGCACCTTACGTGACTTTGGCATAAGCTAACACCTCCCACTGTTGCTGTGTGGCATGATATAGTTAATATGATATACAGAATAGAACGGATCACAGTATCAGTGGTGAATCGGGAATCCTAGTTTGAACTTAAATGGCCAGCGTGTAGTTTGTATTTTCCAGGAAGACTCCAGCTTTGTACCATAACTTTGGAACCTACACTATATTTAGGGGAGCTCAGTTTTCCTGATAGAACATTTAGAATTGGGTGGAGAGAGCAGCCTGACCTCATATTTTAAAAGGGGTTTCTACAATAGAAATAACCCAGTAATTGCATAGAATATTTAGTATTGTATTTCGACTTTTTACTGATTTGAGACAGTCATTGTACAGTATCTTGTTGTCTTTGATGCATTCAATTCATGCCAATGTTATTATACATTGGTGTTCTGTACGACACTGATCTATAAATAAAGATTTAAAAAAAAAAAGAATTAAGGTGAGTATGTAATTTTCATTTTTCTGCAGTAACTCTGCTGCAGAATTGAGTTGCATCCTAGCAGAATCTACTGTATGGCCATCTATTCCCATTCTCTGGTAAGCTACTGGGAAACTGTGGAACTTGCTTCCACAGTGCCCCTTCAACAAGGTTTCCTTATTGGTTGACTGAAGACTTTCCAGGTGATTTTTGACAACGTGAATGCTTCCTGGCTTCTCTTTGCAGATCCAGCATTTAGTGTAAAATGTCAGTTTTTATGGCTCAGTGCTGTTTGGCACCAAGGCTGCAGAGCTCCTGAAGTCCATCCAGACTTCCTTCCTTCATCACCTTGAAGTCCATTACCATCAGTGCCAGCACACAGTGTCCTATCCCAGAGTATTGGTTTTCCTCTTTCTGTCGTGGCTGCTGTCTGTCCACACAGCAGAGGGAAAAGCCCTATGACTGCCACCCATTGAGTAAGGATATAACTCCAAAGAGGTCTCACTGCTGACCATGGCTTTGGTAACACCTAATCATCCTCCACGTTATTCAGGGCAGGGCACCATCTACTGGCATCCTTGGTTATTTCTCAGTCTCCCAGTCTGGTGCCACTAGGCTCATTTTCTACTCCAGTGGTCATCAGTCAGATCGGACCAGTGGGTTCTGAAGAGCACCCAAGATGGTGTCTCCTTACAGTCTGTGTTTCGGCCACTTCGACTGTGACAGTCCATTTCCTACAGAACCTCCTGAGCTGTTAGAAGTGCTTCAGGAAGTGGTCTCTTTTTTGAGTTTAAAATCCATCAAGCAAGCTGTTCTGGGAGACACTGTGTGAGGTACATCTCAAAGTAATTTCTTGTGACAAGGGTGACTGGCACATGACAGTTTATCCTCAACCTGCACAGCATGTTCTCGTATGCTCGTCCTGGAGTTGCAGGGGAATTTCCCCAATTTTGAAGAATGCAGTTTGCCCTGTCACCAGCACCCCAGTAATTCAGCAAGAGCCTTAAAGTAGTGGCGGCCTACCTTATTCAGTGGGAAACAGTGTGTCTCCCTACTATGCTGACTGGTTGATTTAATGTCTGTCAACGCTGGTGACATTTGAAGCTATCCAGGAGATCCTGAAGATTTTCTTCAGCTTAAAATGTATCCTCAGTTTAGAGAAATCGCAACCCACTGTGACTGCATGGAGTTCTTTTGGGAACAGCTACCTCTTTGTATGACTCAGAAGCTAATGAAGTGTGCCTACTCATTCCATTTATTTATTTAGTTTTTGTTTTTATTTATGTGACAGCCACCCAGCCAGTGTCTTTTTGCAGCTCTGGGAGCCTGATGGCTGCGACAGCCTTTGTGGTACCATGGGTGCATCTGTGTATGTACCATCTCCAGTGAGAGTTGAAGGTGCAGTGGTCAGTGTAGACTGTATGCTAGTCCCAGACAGTAATGGTTACTCTCATTATGACCCAAGCTACAGTCTAGTGGCTGAAATTGAACCATCTAAGAGAGGCGGTCCCAATTATTCCATCACCATTAACACTGATTCCAACCAACAAGGTTTTCAAAAGAGGTGGCAGGAAGGTTAGGAGAAAAAGATACCATTCAGGAAGTATAAGGAATCACAGAAGGAGCAGGACAGAGAACTGCATCAGTTAAAGCAAAAGGAAGCATCGAAGGCAGTCAGAATAGCAAAGGCCCAAACCGAGGAAAAGATAACCAATTCAGTTAAGAAGGGGGATAAAACCTTTTATAGGTACATAAGGAAGTGAAGAAAGAGCAAGGAAGTGATAGTGAGGCTTAATAAAGGGGAGGGTGGGCAGGGGGTAACAGTGAAAAGGCAGAGATACTGAACGAATACTTTTGCTCAGTATTCACAAAAGAAGAGGAGGGGGAGATAACTTAACAAAACAATAGTAGCAGTCTGAATGGGGGCGATACCAGTCCATTCACAGAAGAAAAGGTCCTGCAAGAACTCCTAAAACTGAAGGTGGACAAAACAATGGGGCTTGAGGATTTACCCTATAATTCTAAAAGAACTAAGGAGAACTAGTGACACCACTGACTACCCTTTTAACAAATCATGGGAGGATGGTGTGGTGCCTGAGGACTGGAGGAGGGCTGATGTGATTCCCTTTTACAAAAGTGGGAGCAAGGCAGAGGCAGGAAACTACAGACCAGTTAGTTTGACCTTAGTGGTAGGGAAAATGATGGAATCACTTCTGAAAGAAAGAATTGTTGAGTACCTGGAGGCCAGCGGGACACAGGACCCAAGGCAGCATGGATTCACAGCAGTATAGCCATGTCAGACGAATCTAATAAATTTATTTGGCTGGGTGACCAAAGCAGTAGACCAAGGAGGGGCTGTGGACATGGCCTACCTAGACTTTAGCAAGGCATTTGACACAGTCCCACACAAAAGATTAATAAATAAGTTAGCCAGCCAGGGAGTGGGTCCCAGGGTGGTAGCCTGGGTAAAAAATTGGCTGGACAACAGGACGCAGAGGATAGTAGTAAATGGAGTCCACGCCGAAGAAAGGGGGGTTACTAGCTGGGTACCACAGGGTTCAGTACTGGGACCGGTCTTCTGTAATGTCTTTATAGGTGACATTGAGGAGGGGCTGGAAGGAAAAGTATGCCTCTTTGCAGACAACACAAAGATCTGCAACAGGGTTAATACACATGGGGTGGGAAAGGATGAGAAGGGACCTTGCAAGGTTAGAGGAATGGTCAAATGTATGGCAGCTTAGATTCAATGCAAAGAAGTGCAAAGTAATGCACATTGGAAGCAAAATCCAGGAAGAGTACACAATTTTGGGGGGGAGTACTAACAACAACAAAAATGGAAAGGGACCTGGGGTAGTTATATCAGACAACCTAAAGATAGGCAAGCAATGTGAGAAGGCAGTAAGGATGGATGGGGGGATACTGGGATGCATAGGGAGAGGCATCACCAGTAGAAAACAGGAAGTTGTTATCCTTCTGTACAGGCAGTTGATGAGACCCCATCTGGAGTATTGCATGCAGTTCTGGAGGCCCATCTCCTCAAGGACACAGATAGGATGGAGGCGGTCCAAAGGAGGGCAGCTATAATGGTGCAAGGTCTGCACCAGAAGCCATATGAAGAGAGACTAAAAGAGCTTAATATGTATACCCTCGAGGAAAGTAGGGAGAGGGGGGACATGATAGAAACTTTAAAGTACCTCAAGGGTCAATGGAGGGGAAGGGTGGAAGGGAGGGGCAGCTGTAGAATAAGGGGTGCTAGTTGCACATTCGAGCAGACTTGATAGACCTCTAGGCCTTTATCTGCTGGAAAATTTTGTATGTTCCTGTGTTCGTAAGGGAATCAACAGAGTCCAAGAGGGTAGCATCTTTCAGAAAAAGAGATCTGCAAGAACAAGGGGGCACAATTTGAAGATAATGGGGGGACGGCTCAGGGGCAACATGAGGAAATATTTTTTCACAGAGAGGGTGGTGGACACGTAGAATAGCCTTCCTGAGGAAGTAGTGGAGTCAAAAACAGTGGCAGTATTCAAGAATGCATGGGACAGACATAAGGCAATTCTAGTTGGAGGTAGGAGGAAGTAGGCTGTTGGTTACCTAGGATCTGCAGCTTATCCAATAGGTAGGGAAATGGGTAGACTGGGTGGGCCAAGTGGTCCATATCTGCCATCAAAGTCTATGTTTCTTGGGCTGAGGAGCTCACCTAGTGGACCTGCAGATGCATTTGCCTTTAACTTTGCTGGAGGAATTACTGCATGTGCTTGAGAACATGGAGAACGTGGCCCCACCAAGGTTTCCTTCTTGAGCTGAAGAGCTCACCTGGTGGACCTGCAGATGCATTTGCTTTGAACTCTGCTGGAGTAATGACTGCATGTGCTTGAGCTGAGGACATGGCTGGTAAACATGAACAACATGATTGCCATTCTGTACGTATATATTTGGGGCATTGTATCGCGGAAGTCCAGACTCTGCGAGAAGGCCCTGGAGATGTGGAACTTAATAATGAGTCTAAATACTGGAGCCATTTGCCGTGTATTTGGCAGGGTCAGCAGTAAGTTGATGAAGAGTCTCAGTTGCCCAGGGACATATCCTGTGAGTGGGCAATATGTTGTTAATGTGATTTTTAGTTGATAGGAAGCCCCCATTGACTTGTTTTTTGTCCTGGTGGAATTGCAAACTGCCATTCTTCTATGTCTGTGTCCATGGCACTGCTTAGGACAAGACCCTTGCCCTGAGCAGGACTGTCAAGTTTCTCTGTACTTTCCCTAGGACGAGACCCTTGCCCTGAGCAAGACTGTCAGGTTTCTCTATAACTTCCCATCTTCTCCCATGGTATCCAAGACCCTGCTAAAGACTTCATTATGAATATGCAATGTGGCCTTAGGACCCTGTAGAAAAATGCAATAACAAGGAGAAGTCTGCTGCGTACCGGACAGAAATGCACAGCAGAAATAGGTAGGAAGGAGGACTCACTCACTAAACCGAAAAATGACTAATAACATTTTGTGGGTGCACCTGCTTCTTTGGGGATGGTGGGCATTTTATAAAATAACTCTCCGGCTACGCTCCTTGAAATGTCATTTGCCCTCAGGGCGATAAATTATTTGGCTCAGAGCAAACCACAAGGAAAGGCTTCCAGATGTTGTTCACTGTCACACTAAGAAAGCTGTGCTGCTAAATAGATCAGTAGTAGCCATAACACAGACCGGCATGTCTTTTCAGGATACTGAAGTTGGGCTCAAGTGGGCTGGTTGAGACTCATTCCACTGGCATTGCTGCATCATCATTGTGATAAGGGTTTGTTTTGTCTTAGCTCCAAAGCTTCCGATTACGTGTAACTTGTCTTGTTTTGTCATTTTATGCTTATGGGACCCCATTGTGATTGAACCTTGGCTCAACTGAGCTATCCTTTTCCGAACATCAGAATAAACTTTTACTACTACTGCTATAAGCTTACGATCATGCATCTTTGTCGGGTTGGGCCTCATCAGCTGATCCATGGGGATGATACAGCAACTGAACCTAGCATCCTTGCACCTGACAGCGTGGCTTCTGAGAGGCTAGAGCTTGTATTCCTATGCTTCAGGGAGAAGGTTCTTTCTGTGGTGGAAGGTTCATGGACATTTTGTACTTTCAAATGGAAGAGATTTTTGTTGTGGTGCTAGGAATGTGGCCTGTCACTGGTGAAATGCTTGATTTCATAGATCTTCATCTTCTTGTGGTCATTGATCTCAGCAGGACTCAAGCCTTCCTCTTGGACAGTGCAGATGGCTGCTATTGCGGCCTACTGAGCAGAACTGGGAATGTTCTAAGAGTTGATCTCCTTCATAGAGTCATGCTCTTTAGTCTTAGAGATGGAGTCACTAGAACACCACATAACCAGAGTTCTTGGAAACAGTGACGCCTCGTGCATGACAACAGCGTATGGCACCACACACAGAATGGCATGAAAAGAGGTGCTGGCCCCACTACCTCTGTTCCCTTTTCTCCATGGTTGCTGCTTAAGGGGGTAATGCATCCTACTCAGGGTAGTGCAGCATTAATGAATACTGCATTATATATGAAGCCACTGTGCTTAGTTAATACATGGTGGCTATTTAGACCACCAACCATGTCCCCTGTTAACCTTAATACTTGTGTGAAGCTGAAGCATGTAGAACCAGGAGAGCTGTCACAGATGAGATTCCCTGGTAGTTTCCTTTGCCTATAAATACAGTAAGACTAGGTTCAGCTTAGTACTTTATGACCCTTAACAACAGCAGTTCTCACAGCTGTTATACTGCACATGTTGTAGCTTCTGGTCTAAAGCCTGCTGATGGCAAAAAAGTCATTGGGCTTGATTTTAAGAGGACCCTTAGATTGTCACAATTTGCAGTGATCTACGGCTGCAGCAAACTCCAGGTGCATTAGGGACCCTGTACCCTATTTTATAAAATGGGGTCACTGCACCAAAGACCCAAGAGTTGCCACAGTGGCAGGGTTGCGCCAAACATGTAGCACATCTGTTTTGTTTGACAGAGGAATCTGTCACCCTCCTCACCAGCAGGCGAAACCATAGAGGGCTGCAAAGGTGGGTGGGAATAAGCAACAAGGAAGGGGCCGGGGCAGAGGAGCATGGGTGTGCCCTAGGGGTGACGGGGGCACTGCGGCAATGCAGGGGTCTGAGGTGACACCTGGCGGGGGTGCCATGTGCACTTGCAGAGAGTCAGTTGGTCTAGGTAGAGGGGGAATGGCAGGGATGGACCGTTACCTGGCCCCAGGTGGACACAGCCCTGGCACTGCCCCATAGGCATACCAGTCACCAACACACTAGGCAGATAGGAGTGGCTGTAGGTTGCAGGGTGGAGGGAACATTCCTTGGGCACCGGTAGTCTCCTGGTACTGAACCATCCATTTGGAGGAAGGCTGCTGCTTACATACAGTGTGGGGGACTGGTGCACATATGGGGCAGGTTCTGAGGGCTCTTTCCACCTGGGGCTGGGCCATGGTCCATCTCTGCCAGTTCCCCTACCCAGGCCGATTGACTCTTTGCAATTGCACTGGCACCTCCGCCAGGCTGATCGTGACACCGCTTTGCCTTGATGTATACGGAACGTTTTGTGTAGTTGGAAAAAAAGCCGAACCAATCATACGGAGACTTTTTCCTTGATCTGCAGGACACCACCCAGCAAATAGCTGTTGGGTGTCCCAATCAACCAGCTGACATTTCATGGATGGGACTGACACTGCTCAAAGTAAGGGACAGGCTGTTTGAAGTTGAAATAACACCCCTGGTGGCAGAAATAAAACATATCCCCACTCCATCCCGACTCTTTTGGGCACTGTGGCCAGTCTGGTCCAGGAGCACAGAGGTGGTACCGGAACCCAGCGTAAGGCACTCAACTTCCTACTCTGGAGTCTCCAGAGACTCTAAAAAGGGAGGCAGTGGCCAGCCTGGTGGCGTAGAGGGTTGAGGCGCTGGCGCCTTACCTCCAACCACGCCGGCGACCCGAGTTCGGGAATGGACCCGGGGCACCATGGGTCAACAGGGGGAGGATAGGATTGAGCATCCGAAGGGACTGCTCTCCTATCCTGGGGTGGGTTTGGGGAATGCATCGCTCTGCAGTGGCCCCCAATGGAGACTGGAGGCACTACGGGAGCGACGCAGTGAAGGGGACACAGAAAAGCGGAAAATGCTGCCTGGTGGCTGCTGGATGATGGCTCTCCATCCCTCGATGCCTCTGGTGCCTTCAGCGAGCCTCCTTCCTCAGCAGCATCCCCTGGGCCCTATCGAGTAGTGCGCTGGAACCTCCTCCTGGTGCCTTCCCCCTCGGAGGAGGAGGACCTACCCGGCGAAGGGTTACGTCCAGGATATCCTGAGGGATGGCTGCGTTTTGAGGATTGGAGAGCTTGGGTAGAGCTAGCGGGGATCGAGAAGGACTTTTCGGAGCCCAAAGGAGTGGGGGTCACCAGGAGAGAGGAGGGGCATAAACAGATTAAAGAAAAAAAACAAACAAAGGGAGGCAGTTCTGGTACCTACCAGGACATGGCAGCACAAGCAAAGTAGGGGCAGTCAACTTATCTACCGGGGCCTGGGTGGCCCAGAGAGGAGGGGTGATGTCACCTACCAGTACATGGCAGTGCATGGGCCCCCAGCGAGGGAGGGAGCTTAGAGCTCCCTGTCTGTCACTTACTCAGTCTTCAGCTCGCGTTGGTCTGGGATTATTTTTTCCAGCCTCACACTGCTGTCCGTGGCTCCAAGTTTAAGAAGCAATTGCGAGAGGAAGGTTCCCTGCTGAAGAAGCACTCTGCGGAGTCTGCTCCATTCAAACCTGCCCAAATGCATTGCATGCTGGGAGGCCTTGGCGATTGGCACACCTGTTTAGCTTTTCTGCCCTGAAAGCTGCACCTTACTGTAGCTTTCATGGATGGGATTGACACTGCTCAAAGTAAGTGGTAGGCTGTCTGAAGTTGAAACGGAACCCTTGGTGGCGGAAATAAAATGTACCCCCACCCCACCCCCGCTGTCTTCAGCACTGCGGCCAGTGCTGTCCAGGAGCACAGTGGTTTTACCGGAACCCAGCGTAAGGCGCTCAACTTCATACTCTGGAGTCTCCAGAGACTCTCCAAAGGGTGACAATTCTGGTACCAACATGGCAGCTCAAGCAAAGTAGGGGTGGTCAAGTCAAAGCAGTGTCTCAGTAGCCTCTTCCTCTTCTCCCTGTGAGCTGTGTGCACTTACAACCTCTGATCAAGTGTTGACTGGTAGCCTCATAACGGTTCAACTCCTCTTCCTCCTTTCCTATGGCTACCAGGGGTTGATATCCACCGCTTGCAGCTGGTGCAGAATGTGGCAGCTAGGCTCTTGACTGAGACCCCCAGGTCCAGTCATATTACGCCTGTGCTTCACCAGCTGCACTGGCTGCCTGTTCAGTGGCAGATCACCTTTAACTTTGGCTTGCTAACCTTTAAAGCCCTACATGATCAGGGACCCAGCTACCTGCAAAACCTCCTGGTACCCTACTGCCCCCTCCATCCTCTCTGATCCGTCAACGAGGGATTGCTAGAGATTCCAAGGGTGCGACTGAAGACATCTGGTGCCCATGCTTTCTTTTTCGCTCCAACCCTGTGGAATTCCCCACCGCCAGTTAAGAGAATGCCTGACCATTGATAGGTTTAAAATTGAGCTAAAAACATATTTATTTAATTTAGCCTTCCCTAACTATGTTTAATTTGTCTTTATTGTCCCTGTTTTTAACTTACATTTATATTTATCTGTATCTGATTTTATATACAGTGCCTTGGTTCTGAAAGGCACTATAAAAATAAAATTTGATCTGATTTGATTTGATTCCTACTTCCTCAGCAACATTCCTCATTGCAACATGGCAAAGCATAAGCTATTGCCTGGCTGAGAGGTTGATCGTCTTTTAACATTAACATTTACAACCTTTTTCTGCAAAATAAAGATATCTATGGTTTATAAAGAAAGAAAGCAGACACACATGTATGCTGTTTACTTCATTTTTATTATCACAGCACTATGCAGTTATTATTAATGCATTACCATAAATAATGGTGCTATACTGATCCCCATTCTAGTCATGTGTGTTTTCCTAAGCACCTAAAGTGAACTTATAATAGTATAATCTGATTATGAACACAGTTCGCATATTTATCACGCTGTACCTATCATTTTACCACATACCATAATACTCCTTGGGATGTAGTACATGTTTTCATTTTTTTAAATGATATAAAACATTAATATTTATAATACAACAACAATAAATGATATTGCTACTGTGCCGGGTGGGGCAGGGTCATGCATACACGAAAGCACATGTTTGTTTTAAAGCCGCTCCTGCAGCAAAATGGAGGCGCCCCCCCGTGCTCCCTGACCCTGAATTGCCTAATGGGTTCGGAGACATGAGGAAGGGACCTAGGGGGCACCATAAAATGTTGTTTTAAAATCACTAAAAAAATGCATAGAAATAAGCCAGCAGCTGAGGCTGCTGTAACCTATAGTCCTGCTCCACCAGTACACTGCCAATACCAACGCGAACTTCGCATTGACAGATGCTTGTTCTGTTAGATACCTTCTTCAAAATGACCTACAGCAAAATCGAATGTTTTAAAACACCAATTTAATAGGCCATTAGTCGTTACCCAGAGTAGGAGAATTTGGTAGTTTAGAAAAAAATGTAATCTTAAAAGCGGAGACTTTTTTTTTTTTTGCCCATTATGTTTACTGCTCCTTCCCTTGTACCCCTTGGCATCCCACTCCTACAGACTTCATCTGTCCTCTGCTGCCCGCCAGACTCACTTACTATTGATCATCGCCTTTATACTTCACACAGTCCCCCGACATCTTCAGACGATCTGGTGTATCCCTGAAAAGGGCCCCTCCACAGTAGGCAAGCCTGAGGGGGAGAAAACACCTTGGTCAGCCAAGGAACGCTGGCTGGGGAGCAGTGTCAGTACACCTGGGGCTGGGTGGTATGGGGGATGGGAGGCATCATCCCGCATGCTAAGTCAGGCGTGTGTTCTGCCTTTCTGGGCCTCTTCCTCCACCTAGCAGTTTCTGCACCACAGTGACAGCCTAGGGGTGAAACCAGCTAGTGTGTGGTTACTCCGCCAGCCAGTGCTCGATCTCCTACAGGTGTTGCTTTCTGAATGACGTACTACAGCACCCTTCTCTGGAAGGAGAGCATCTGTACAAATGCTGCTTTGTTGTCCCTGGCAGCCCGCTTCTCCTGAAGTCTGATGCCTCAGGGTCTGAGCCTGGTCGCCATGTGGCAAGTAGGTACTCCAGCAAAGACGTGTTTAAGTTATGCTAGTGTATAATGAAAAAATATTTTTTCTCATCTTTTATGTATTTTTTTTTTTTTAATGTGGTAACCAGGATAGGCACGCTGAGCCGAAGCTCATTTTGCAGTAGTGTCTGGGAGGAACGCAGAACAAGGGAGTAGGAAGATGATACTGAATAAAATAAATTGAAATACAAAATATGCATAGTGTTTTAAAAACAAACAAAAAATGTATGAAGCACTGTACATGCAGAGAAAAAAATGCACAAAATTTATTTATTTTATTTATTTAGATTTTGATAACCGGGTAAGCTCACTGAGACCAGAGGTCCCTTTTCAGGCTCTACCCAGATAGTTACAGACAATAATTATATATTGGCAGGAGTACACAGTAGTACTTACAGTGGTAGGAGTACACACTAGCTGGAGCATACATTGATAGGATATAGAGTCATTACAGAGTATGTCAGTTACATACACATAATAATAAACCAAGGATGTGAACAAATTAGAAGTGTAACAAACATCGAGGTTAACAGTATATGGTAATGCCAGTGGTCCTTGATTAGGGATGTCCAAAATGTACAACAGTTTTATATAGTTCTTATAAATACTTCATAAGGAAATTGATACTGGAGGTGGGAAGAGGAATTGGGTGGTAATTAGGGGCTAGCTGCTGCTGCAGGAAGGAAGTAATGACCATCAAGGAGAGACCTGTCAGAAGGCCTAGAAGAGTGCAGTGTGGTCAGTGCTCCAGATAAGGTGAGTACTGACCTATTTTACTCCCCAATGTTGGAGAAATATTCTGTAGAATTCTTTTTGGTGCATTCCAGTACTCTCAACATCAGTTGGAAATGCTTCATCGATGCTTCAAATGGAGCTGTCCCCCCCACCAAGTTTGAAGCACTTTTATCGATCAAAATTATATTTTTCTCACCTAGTGTCAAAGGCAGTGAGTACATTACTCTTGAATCCCAAAGTTATCTGGAGTACTGAAAGTAGTCATTCTGTATTCTTTGTGCAGCATAGTTAGCAGTGTTTGACACACTGGATTAACTAATTCTAATCGGTCACTGGAGGATGTATGCAGCATTGTCCCGGCATTTGTACAGATTTAGTCTTTCTGTGCTAATTGTGCTAGGTTGTTTTACCAGTGTCGATGTAGGGTGTAATTCTTGCAATAGTATCTCAAAATGCAGTTCTTTCTTCTTACTAAAAGGGAATATTTAAAGAAAATTGTGTTCTGGAATTGAAGGTAAAACAAAAGTGAAGTTGAGTCTCTGAAGAAAGATTTAAAGGGACAGGAAATCTGTTGAAATACAGATACTTGCAAAAGGTGCAATGTGTGAACCTTTATACATGATCTTTCTTCCACTGTAAGTATTGGCATGGCTTTGGATGTGAGACAGAAATATAAGCCTAAGGCAACTAATTTTAAATTGAAATTGAAACATCAGGTTCTGTGTTCCTTTGCAACCCCAAAAAAAAGGAAAACAACTTAGCAATGACCTACTAACTTGTCTGCTGCTTGAAATCTTAGCACAAAGTCAATTTTGGGTAACTCGAGGAGTGGTGAAGAGAGAGGGTAGCCGGAGACCAGTTGAGGTCTGTGGAGGCAAACTAGGTGGGGACCATCTGGGAAGACTGGGTGAGCCAAGTGGTCCTTTTCTGCTGGCAAATTCTATGTTTCTGGACTTCAGGAGGACAGATTTTATAAAGATGTGTGTGAATGACCTCAGGGTGATCTGGCAGTGGAGTTGACCCAGGTGGGATGGAGGAACAATGGGCTAAGCTAAAGAGAGCCATATTGAAGGCTACAAACCTGTGCGTCAAGCATGTGAGTAAAAGTGGAAAAAGAGACTGCTGTGGTTCCTCAGAGAGGTAACTGAAAAGGTAAAGGCTAAAAGGGTAGCATTCAGAAGTTATAAGGAGTCACAGAGGGAGGAGGATGGGGAGATCTATCATGAGAAACAGAGAGAAACAGGGAAAGCAGTAAGGATTGCAAAGGCATAAACTGAAGAGAGCTAGCCCAGAAGTAATAAAGGGGCAAGACATTTTTAGGTAGAAGTAAAAGAGGAGAACCAGGAGGGATTGTAAAGTTGGGAGGGGGCCAGGAAGGCAGGCATACTGAACAGATACTTTTGTTAGTGTTCAGAGTGGAAGGAGAAGGGGAGGGGCCACAAAAAGACAATAGGAGTTCTGAAAGGAAGGAGATGTACTCTAGTACATTTTCAGAGGAGAGAGTACTAAAGGGACTCGGACAAAGCAATTGGACCACATGAGGTGCATCCTAGGGTATGGAAAGAGCTCAGGGAAGTACTGGCTGCACCTCTGACAGTTCAATTTAACAGCTCACTAGAAACAGGTGGGATTCCAAAGGACTGGAGGAGGACAGATGTAGTCCCTCTTTTAAAAAATGATAGCAGGAAGGAGGCTGGTATTTATAGGCCAGTCAGCATGACATTGGTAGTGGGAAAGTTAATGGAATCACTGCTAAAGGTGAGGATAGTGGAATCTCTTGAATCAAATGGATTACAAGACCCGAGACAGCATGGACTTACCCGGAGGGAGGTCATGTCAAATGAATGTGACAGATTTCTTTGACTGGGTGACTAAGGAATTAGATCAGGGTGGAGCAGTGGTTGTGACATACCTAGATTTCATTAAGATATTCAACACCGTTCAACACAGGAGACTACTAAACAAGCTAGGGAGCTTAGGAGTGGGTCTAAGCATGATAAACTTGTTAAGAAATTGGTTAGGGGTTAGGAGACAGAGGATGGTGGTAAATGGAGTTTGCTCCGAGGTTGGGAAAGTGACCAGTGTAGTGTCTCCAGTACTAGTGCTGGGACCAGTCCTCTTTAATGTCTTTTAAGTGACATTGCAGAGAAGCTAGAGGAAAGGTCTGCTTCTTTGCAGATGACACCAAAATCTGCAGTAGGGTGTGCACTCCAGGGGGGTGGAAAAGATAAACAGAGCCTGAGAAAACTCGAGGAGTGGTCAAGGGTATGGCAGCTGGGTTTCAGTGCCAAAAAAAAAGTGCAAAATAATTCCCTTGGGTAACAGAAACCCAGGGGCAGAGTACAAATGGGGGAAGTGGTACTGACGCCCACCAAGCAGGAAAGAGACCTGGGTGTAATCATTTTTGGTGACTTAAAGGTAGTCATGCAGTGCAACAAGGGCAGTTGGGAAGGCCGGTGGAATGCTGGGGTGCATAGCGAGAGGGTTCATCAGCAGAAAGAGGAAGGTGGTGTTGCCTCTGTGTCAGGGACAGCACTACCATGCACCAAAAGTGCAAAAGTTGCAGCCTACCCAGAAATGACCCTCTCCTTTGACAGTGGGACCAGATTGATGCACCTCATCTATAACCATATCTAAAAGAATGTAACGTGAACTGAACAAAAATCTGCAATTGATTATTTTTTGACCCAGTAGGTTCCTCTTCTGACCCACATTTTTTACACCAAGAGGTCCAACATGACCCATGTTTTAAGCCCCCTACCACTGGCACTGCATTGTATAGCTCACTGGTGAGACCACATGTGGAATACCGTGCCCAGTTCTGGAGACTGCATCTCAGGAAGGACATAGACAGAGTGGAGATGGTCTAGAGGAGGGTGACAAAAATAGTGTGGGGTCTACATCAAAAGCCCTATGAGGAGGGACGTGGGGAACTCAATATTTACACTCTGTGGGGGGGGGATATGATAGAGACCTTTAAATACCTCAAGGAGGTAAATAAGTACTGGAGGAAAGTATTTCTCAGAAAAAAATGTGCTCAAAAGCAAGAGGACATGCTATGAAGCTGGAGGGAGGTAGATTCAGAAGGGATGTGAGAAAGTACTTCTTCATAGAAAAGAGTGGTGGATTCCTGGAACAGTTTACCAGCTGAGGTGGTTGGGGCAAAAACAGTGGTGGAATTCAAGAAAGCATGGGATAAACATAAGGGACTCTTAGTGGAAAGGAATTGGGGATGGAGAAAGTGCTGGAGATCAAGTAGGGTCAGTGGTGATACTGTAGGTAGGAAAAATGGGCAGACTGGTAGGCCACTTATCTGCCAACAAATTCTGTACTTCTATATGTGATTCCAGTAATTTGGCCCAGCTTTTGAACAGTTTATTTACCAGGCCTGCTCAACTAAGGTGACCATTTCATTTTCATTGGTGACCTGCTTCTATCCTGTATATCATCATGAACAACTGAAGTACAGAGAGTGCAAGTGAGTTGCCTAAGGTTGCTCTGTAAACCAGTGGTGACAGTGGGATTTAAACACTCTGTGGTTACTAAGCCTGTACTCTAACCATTGGACTGAACTGCCTCCTTTAGATACTACATGAGATCTTACCAAGAGTTGTAGCTAATTTCTTTGTCTCAGGTCTTTTGTTTTGTTTTATTTATTTATTGAATTTTGTTGACCGGTAAGCCCACTGGGCATAGAAGTCCGTTTTTCAGGGGCGACCAGGGAGGGGATGCAGATGGTAAGCAACTGAAATTGAATCAGATTAAGCTGTTGGGTATTTTTAGTTTTAGTACTTGTATACAGTACATTCATTTATTAGGCATGGATGTGTTCTTTTTTGCCTTACTCAGTAAAACGTAAATCCCTAGAGAGAACGTGATTGCTGATTAGGAAATTCTTTGCATCGCCTTTAATAAAATTGACAGGAAAGCAGTTTTGTTTCTGTTATGATTAAGTGAGTGTTTCCATGCTAAATAAAAATATAATTACATATTTTGTGCATTATCATTTTATTATGGTTTCAGTATTTTGGCTACTGACCAGTCCTCAATGTTCTTTTGATCCATGAGCCTGCTGGATAGGACATGCCTTAAGCGGACAATGTCTCAAGTTTGTGTAGTTCTAACTATTTGTGGCTCTCAATTCAAGATCAGCACAGTGATTGAGCTTCAAATCAACTTCAGTCTCTGTTAATTCTGTTATTTAAGATTGTATTGTTTATGTGTGTGTATGTTACAGCTTGTTTTATTTTATATATAAAGAATAATGCCTGTGTGGTGTGTGTTATGAGGATTTTTCACACACCCGAAGTATGTGACAATCCTCCATAAACCCCGAGAGTGAAGCTTGAGGGGGGGTTTATGAGATTATCACACACCGAGGGTGTGTGAAAAATCCTCTTAACACACACCTGCATGGGCATTATTTTTTATAATAACTGGTGTAAAGTTTCAGCAGAAAAACTGTAGCTATATTTGAGTGAGTGAGTGCATATCTGAGCAGTCACCATATTCACACAAATACAGTGAAGTGAGAGCGGGAGGAAGAAAATGCCATAATAACCTACTGTCGAGTTATTACTGAATTCAGTGGGTTATAATGTATTATAATGTGTGCGGTGTTTTGTCAGGACAGAAAATCCAGTCATTATAAAAAATTCTGCTGTGTGAAGTAAATCAAACACAAGTTTTAACATATTCCTATTTAAAAATTTGTGCTTCTATGATATGTGATTAGAGTGCGAGATTTTTTTTTTGTGGGTTCAGGTTTCTGTATGTTTGATTACAAATCCAGTACAGATTATGTATTAATGAAAGATCAGTTTGCATGTTTTTTTCTGCATGTCAACTAAAAACAAAAACAGTATTGTGATTGAATGCTAAGATTCGAGTCATTTGAGACAAACATCAGAAATTGCTCTTTAATGTTTATATTCCAATGTGAAAAGCACATCAGATTCACTTCTTTACCTTTGTTATCAGCATCTACTGACCTAGTACTGAAATCAGAATTTGGTTATTCAGAATATGAGCTCCTTAGCCACGTTCTTTTTAAAATACATGTCGGTTTATCATTGCAGCATACATATTAGCGCTTTGTTTGCAATTGTGCCTGTTTTAAATTTTGTTTAATATGTGATCTGTATGATACCAGATTTCTGTGTCACACTTGGGACAGTTTGTCAGGGAACCTGTGTTTCCCACATACAAATCTAACACTGCAGTTTCCACACATACTTATCAGGCCCAGGTTTCAGATTGTATGTATTTGTTTTTAAGGTGGGGGTGGGACACACATACAGGTTTACTTTGCAGGAACATCACCATGAAACGTTTAGATAATATGATATTTTTGTTAAAATGCAATATGGTCATTAGCATTTATTCTTCATATGGCGATATTATAAACATAAAGTGGCTTTAGCACTGCTGGTGTTCTTTTGTCCATGGATCTTTAGCACCATTATGTCAATATGCACCCCCAACATAGCTGCGATCTCAACAGTTGCTTCACCCATCTCACATTAGCAGGTCTCACCTGCATCGGTCTCATCAGCCCCTTCAGTGCAACTTGTCAAACAGACGAGGCATACTGATGGGTCCTGTAGGATGAAACACGTGTCTATGTCTTCTGTTGGCACCCTTTGCAAACTGTGTGAGAGGCCTTTCAGCACCATGCATTTCTGCTTAAAGTTGAACCAGCATAATATTCTGTGCTGATTTGCATATGCAGCCCATGATGCTTTGTATTGTGGGGGCATGTGTGATTTTGTATTTCTTTGAAACTTGGCTTCCCAACCAGATGCCCTTTGGGGTAACCATTGCCTCAGTGACTGCGCACAGAGGTTCTTTGTCTTTTAAACTGTTTTTGTTTTAATTGGGTTCACACAACATAACTCAGATCAACCATCTTAGGGTAGCTGGTTCAACTCACTGGGGTGTCAAACAGACGAGACATACTGATGAGTCCTGGTAGGACGAAACACATGTATATGTCTTCTGTTGGCACCCTTTGCAAACTGTGTGAGAGGCCTTTTGGCACCATACATTTCTGCTTAAAGTTGAACCAACATAATATTCTGTGGTGATTTGCATATGCAGCCCATGATGCTTTGTATTGTGGGGGTATGTGTGATTTTGTATTTCTTTAAAATTTGATTGCATTTCTGTCAGACACTCTTAATACATGTACACTCCCCCAACACACCTCAGACTTAGCACTAAAATGAGAGATTCAAGGCCTATTCTAGTTGCAGTCAGTGATGTTGAATATGAGGGCAGTACCAATTGTACGTATTTTATTAGCAAGCTATTAAATTATGTTTTTGTATACCACTTGATGGAAGCATGTGTGGAATTCTATGTATAATTTCCTTTTTTTTTTGTTTATAATCACCACCCATATCCACCACACCGATCACAAACAGAATGCTGAATGTTATGGTTCATACTGCTTTTGCCACTTAGTAGAGATGCTATGTGGCACTGTAAATTCAGTGGGCTAGTGTGTTGAATTTGTAGTGTGAATATGATCTGCGAATCATGTGACATTCACTGTTCAATGCAATGCACTCTCCTCTCCATGCAACACACGGTCCCTCACACCACTATCAAAACTTCACCAGTAGAAATCAGCCACTTACCCAGCACAGCATGCACAGACCCAATCATCTTCAACACGTAAGCTGTCCATCAACCAACCATAGTAGGAATCTGTGTATAGGTGCATCAGTACAATGCATGGAGAACTGTGATGCTGGTGTGCAGTGATTTCATTGGGGGAGTTGGAGGGTGAGTATTGAGTATGTAGATACATGGCATTTGCAGGCATGTTATAATTTATAGACATTCATATGCCTTCTCTTTATACTAACCTATTTGATCAAAATGTAAAGGTGACCTGCTAACTTAGCTGCAGCCCGTTCTTGTCCCCACATACCTTGCCATGCCGCCACAGAGTCAGTGACTGCTATAACCAATGTTATTGGAGCAATATTTATAATTTAAATCACTGCAAAGTAGATCCTGAACCCAGAAGCGTATGAGTCCCAATCAGTGTGCCTAGGTCTCATGGGTATTCCACCCATTTAATGACACAACTTACCACTGCTGTGAATATAACAACAGTGGCTGGAACTTAATATACTTATTTTATTGCTTCCATGGGAGTCTTGATGTCTACAATAATACAGCAACACTTGGACTAGTCATTGCGTCTAAGTCTTTGGTCATCAAGGCCCCATGGGCAGCAAATAGCATATTCAGTCCAGTCACTGCTGTTATATTCACAGCAATGTGTTATTTTATGTCACTAAATAGGTAGAATGCCGATGAGACCTTGCACTCGCCAGCTGGGACCTGTGCAGCCCTTCAGAGTTTGATGATCTATTTGGGCAGTGATTTAAAATATAAATATTGCTCCTATAATGTTGTACAGCCATCACAGAGGCAACAAGCCTTTGTGTGAAGCAAATCAACAAAACAAAACGAAGGAAAAAACACTATGGTTCTCAAAAGAGGTGGCAGGAAAGGTTAAGGAGAAACATGCATTGGAAGTATAAGGAAAAGAAGGAGCAGGACAGAGAACTGTACCAGTTAAAGCAGAAGGAAGTAGGAAGGCAGTCAGAATAGCAAAGGCCCAAACTGACAAAAGATAGTCAACTTAGTTAAGAAGGGAATAAAATCTTTTGTAGGTACATTAGGAGCGAAGAAAGACCAAGGAGGGATAGTGAGGCTTAATAAAGGGAAGGAGGTGACAGTGAAAAGCAGGATACTGAATGAAGACTTCTGCTCAGTATTCACAAAAGAAAAGGAGGGCAGGAACCTAAATCAAAGAATAGAAGCACTCTGGATAGGGAGGTCGATACCAGTCCATTCACAGAAGAAAGGGTTCCAAAAGAACTTTTAAAATTGAAGGTGGACAAAGCAATGGGGCCTGATGGATTGCCAAGAATTCTAAAAGAACTAAGGGGAGAACTAGTGACTCTACTGACTACCCTCTTTAACAAATCATGGGAGGATGGTGTGGTACCTGAGGACTGGAAGAGAGCAGATGTGATTCTCTTCACAAAAGGGAGAGCAAGACAGAAGCAGGAAACTACAGACTGGCTAGTTTGACCTCAGAGGTAGGGAAAATGATGGAATCACTTCTGAAGGAAAGAATTGTTGAGTTCCTAGAGGCCAGTGGGGTACAAGACCCACGGCAGCATGGATTCACAAGAGGAAGGTCATGTCAGACGTATCTAATAGATTTCTTTGACTGGGTGACCAAAGTAGTAGACCAAGGAGGGGCTGTGGACATGGCCTACCTAGACTTTAGCAAGGCATTTGACACAGTCCCACACAAAATATTAATATACAAGTTAGCCAGCTTTGGAATGGGCCCCAAGGTGGTAGCCTGGGTAAAAAATTGGCTGGACAACAGGATGCAGAGGGTAATAATAAATGGAGTCCACTCTGGAGAAAGGGGGGTTACTAGCGGGGTACCACAGTTCAATACTGGGACCGGTCCTCTTTAATGTATTTTTAAGTGATATTGCAGACGGACTGGAAGGAAAAGTATGTCCCTTTGCAGACGACACAAAGATCTGCAATAGGGTCGATACAGAAGGTGGGGTGGAAGGTATGCAAAGGGACTTGGTAAGGTTGGAGGAATGGTCAAAGATATGGCAACTTAGATTCAATGCAAAGAAGTGTAAAGTAATACACCTGGGAAACAAAAACCCAGGGGAAGAGTACACAAGGGGGGGTGAGATACTAACAACAAAAGTGGAAATGGACCTGGGGGTAATCATGTCAGATGACCTTAAGGTGGGCAAACAATGTGAGAGGGCAGTAAGGAGGGCTGGCAGGATACTGGGATGCATAGGGAGAGGCATCACCAGTAGAAAATAGGAAGTTATCCCTCTGTACAGACAGTTGGTGAGACCCCATCTGGAGTACTGCATGCAGTTCTGGAGACCCCATCTCCACAAGGATATAGACAGGATGGAGGTTGTCCAGAGGAGGACAACTAAAATGGTGCAGGGTCTACACCAGAAGACATATGAAGAGAGATTAAAGGACCTTAATATGTATATCCTCGAGGAGAGGAGGGAGAGGGGGACATGATAGAAACTTTCAAGTACCTTAAGGAAATCAACAAAGTCCAAGAGAGTAACATCTTTCAGAAAAAGAGATGGCAAGAACAAGGGGCACAATTTGAATATAGAGGGGTACAACTCAGAGGTAATGTGAGGATGTATCTTTTCACAGAGAGGGTTGTGGATATATGGAACAGCCTTCCTGAGGAGGTAGTGGAGTCAAAAACAGTGGGAGAATTCAAGAATGCATCGGACAGACATAAGGCAATTCTGGTGGTTAAAGTTGAGCCAGTTCAAATTCTCTCATAAGGATTTGTATATGTTTCCCATGATGGTTTGCATTATTGGTGTATGTGCAACTGTATTTTCAAACAACATGAAGTCTTGCTGTATTCTGACAAATTGCAGTGAGGTCCAACCTTCGAACTGTCCCAGAGATGAAAGAGTTAACTTTCCATGCCAGGCATGGAACGCTGAGCTCGAGCTCGGTTGAGACTCTGTCTGTTGCTGTTTGAACTCAAACCGTCAGATTCTTTACTCCGCCTCACTGAACAGTCGCTCCGGAGAATTCTCCTTTGCTCGGTTCAATTTGTCCGTTAAAGTGCCGTTTTCTCGGTTTTCGACCGAATTTAAACCGTAACCTATCGGTTCAGTCTCTGTCTGTGGTGTCATGAGTACTAGATAGGCTTAATTTTGTTATTTTTCTGTGTGGAACTTGTAAACGTGGGATCGGTTCGGTTTGAACCAATCAGGTTGTTTTAAAAAACTATTCTGCTTTTAGAGTGTGGTTACCGGTTCTTATTGGTTCTAAAAAAAAATGGACTTTATTACAGTTTTTTTTCATGACCCGTAACACGGTCAGGAACCGATAAGGGTGTCTTGCCTGGCGGATTGCTGAAAAAACGGTAAGATTTTGTTAGGACTGGCCATGTCTGAGAAACCCAAAAATAAAACCAGGCCCCCTGGGTTTCAACACTGTAGTGTGTGTGGGGAAGTCTTTGCTAAGGCTGATCCCCACACCACCTGTGTTATTGTCTGGGGTTTGACCACCTCGATTCAGACTGCCAGATTTGTAAAAATGTTCCTGCAGCTACCCTGGAGAAAAGAGTTGGTAGGCTCAGGGAAAGGGAGGCCAAGAAGTCCGCTGACCGGATGGCCAGCCCGGTTCGGTTCCAACCGAACCAGAAGGAGTGCCCTCTGACCAGGCGAAACTCTTCGGGCAAAAGGAGAACCGATTCGAGGAGTCGGTTCCGTTAAGAAGAACAAGAAGGGATAAATCAGCCGCGCGGATCAAAAGTTCTTTCTCCAACGCTGATGAAATAGCCAAAGCGATAAAAATTGTTCTGTCGCTATCCCCGGTTCCGACCGAACTGGCACCATTAGGAAGGCGCTCGGTTCGGTCGGTTCCACCGGTTCCGGATTATGATTTAGAGGAATTTTATGAACCGGAGGAGGAGGAAGGAGAGTATGAGGAAAGTGAGTGTGATTATGAAAGTCTGGATGTACCCATTGACCCGGACATCTCCCCAGACAGAACTTCAGGGGTGTCTCCTCCGAGGCTTTCTGAGTCCCCTTCCCATTTCATGTTTTACAAGAAAGTGGCTGAAACTCTTCAGCTTCCTATGGAAGAAGCTGTGGATGACCAGGAGGAGCCTGACTATGTTGAAATGATGGATATCCCAGAGTCCAGGAGGCTGTCTATTCCCCTTCATAAGTCCTTTGGGAAACAGACAATGAAAATTTTAAAGACTCCTAATTCTATACCTCCTGTGGATAAGAGAATGAACAAGAGGTATACTCTCTCAGGCTCAGATACGGAGTTCCTTGCCCAGCAATGCAGCCATGTTGGGGTAGTGCAGGCTGCAGCCTGTGATAAGGCAAATATACCCTTGGCTTCACACCCCCCAGATAAGGACTCCAGGAGGATCGATGCCATGGCAAAGAAACAGTACATGGCAGCATCCTTGGGGCTCAGGCAGGCCAATTATATGGCCTATACAGCTAGATATCAGAAATCTAGATGGGACACTGTAATAGCTTTAGCTAAACAGGTCCCTGGCCAGCTTGCCAAGGAGCTGGAGCAGGTGGCTGCGGATGGTATTGAGGCATCCAGGTGCAACTCCATGCTGCAGTGGACTCCAATGATGTTTCATCTAGAGTCATGGCTACATCTGTGGCCCTTCGTGAGATGGCAGAAACAGATGTACTAGCCTGTCTCAGGATACCCAGACTAAGGCCATGGATTTTCCTGTTGTGGGTAATTCTCTGTTTGGGGAGCAAACAGAGAACTACATGATGAAAATGGATGAGTACAGGACCACCTACAGGAGTGCTCAGGCCAAGGAAAGGCAAGCCACTCCTCAGCGGCAGCATCCCAGGGGCAGGGGCAGGCCTTTCTACCAAGCCCAGGCCTCCTCTTCTGCTTGTGCTCATAGGGGGTTCTTTAGAGGGAGAGGCAGATGGGGTACAAGCAGGCCTGCTTCCACCCCTCAGCCTAAAGCCCCTGCCAAACAGGCACCCTGATGGGTTTGCCAGGGTCGATTCTCCACTACCTGTAGGGGCAGGCTGGCTTACTTTGTCCAGGACTGGATGTCTTTAACATCAGACAAATGGGTCCTGGAAGTAGTAAGCCAGGGACTGTTCTCAGCTTCAAAAATTTCCAAAGATGAGAACCAGATCCTTTCCACCTGCAAATCCTTCAGAGACACTTGCCCTAGAGGCAGAGGTCTCTTCCCTCTTGGCTCTCAGAGCTATAGAAAGGGTTCCACCCCTACACAAAGGGAAAGGATTGTACTCCAGGTACTTCCTCACCCCCAAAAGACAGGAGAATGGCGGCCCATCCTGGATCTCAGATATTTAAACAAGCATCTTTTAAAGCCAAAGTTCAAAATGGTGACTCTGGGAATAATTCTACCCTCTCTAAGGCCAGGGTACTGGCTAGTCTTCCTGGACCTCAAGGATGCCTATTTCCATATTCTCATCAGAAGCTGCCATCGAAAATACCTCAGTTTCAAGGCCCCTCAGGCCACTACCAATTCAGAGCAATGCCCTTGAGCTAACCTCTGCTCCAAGGGTGTTCACAAAATGCCTGGCAGTAGTAGCTGCCTTCCTAAGAAGAAAAAGGATTTCCATCTTCCCATACCTGGACGACTGGCTCATAGTAGGCCAGTCCCCAGACCAAGTCAAGTTACACCTACAGATAACTCAGCAACTGCTTACTTCTCTAGGTTTCCTTCTGAATCTTTCAAAGTCAGTTCTTGAGCCTGTACAGCTCCTCACCTTCATAGGCGCAGAGCTAGATACAGTAAAGGCAAGAGCCTTCCTTCCCCTGGACAGGGCAAGGACCCTTATTTCACTGGCCTCTTCATTCACCTTCCAGGTGTCTCGACCAGCAAGGCATTTTCTACAGCTCCTGGGGCACATGGCTGCTTCTGCAGCAGTGGTGCAGGGAGCAAGATTTCAGATGAGGGACATTCAGTTCCACTTGAGAGCCTTTTGGTATCAGAAAAGGACCCTCTGACCAAACTGTTCCAGTGTCTCGAACCTATCCAGGCATTGCAGTCGTGGCAGGATCAGGACAATCTAAGACAGGAGTTCCTTTTGTCACTCAGTCTCACTCTCTAATCCTTACTACAGATGCCTCCCTCTTGGGGTGGGGAGCCCACTTGGGAGACCTGACCACCCAAGGGTTGTGGTCTCCTCAGGAATCTCTTCTTCATCAATCTATTAGAACTCAGAGCAGTTTTCTAGCACTTCAAGCTTTTTCCAAGTCTGTTCAGAACAAAGTAGTTCAGATCAGGACAGACAATACCACCACAATGTGGTATATCAACAAGCAAGGGGGCACTCGGTCTACGGCATTGTGCACAGAGGCAATGACGTTATGGTCTCTGGCCTATTCTCTGAACACCTCTATTACAGCAGTACACCTCCCAGGCAAGGACAACGTCCTGGCAGATGCTCTCAGCAGGATATCTCAGGGCCATCATGAGTGGTCCCTGGATCCCCTGGTTTTGAAGGTGATCTTCTCCAGATGGGGCACCCCACAGATAGATCTTTTTGCAGCCCCAGACAATCACCAACTTCCTCTCTTTTGCTGCAGGCCCCCAGTGTTGGGCTCAGTCCCCCTGGATGCCCTAGTTCTCAATTGGGAAGGGAAGTTCCTGTATGTTTTTCCCCCCTTCCGCTCCTGTTCAAGGTGTTGGTCAAAATCAGGTCTCAACCCTGCAAGGTGATTCTGATTGCTCCAGACTGGGCCAGACAGCCCTGGTACCCTCTCCTGTTGTCCTTAGCAGTCCACCTTCCCTTGTCTCTTCCCAGGAATTACAACCTGTTAACATGTGTTCAGGGGTGGGTTTGGTATCCGAATCTCAGATCTCTTAATCTCAAGGCCTGGCTCTTGAAGAGTTAGAGTTTGCTGATTTGCACCTCTCTCAAGGTGTTATGGCTATCCTAAAGGCTTCTGGAAGCCTTCCACCAAAGCTACTTACAACTCCAAATGGAAAAGATTCTTTATATGGTGGTCTGGGAACCACATTTCTCCAGAGTCTGCTGGCCTGCCCACAACCACAGTTCTTGACTATATGGTTCATCTTATAGCTTGGGACTCAGACCAGCTACACTAAGAGTACATCTGGCAGCTGTCTCTGCTTTCCTTTCAGCAGGTAAGCCTTCTTCCCTTTCAGTTCATCCTGTATTCTCAAAATTTTTCAAGGGTTTGCTTTCATACCAATCCTCCATTCAGTGACCCTGCCCCTGTTTGGGACCTTAATGTTTGCATTGCACAGCTTATGCAACCTCCTTTTGAGCCTTTGTCCCCAGCAGAGCTTAAGTACTTGTCTTGGAAAACTGTTTTCTTAGTGGCCATCACTTCTGCCAGGTGCATAAGTGAGTTACAAGCCCTGTCAGTGGAGCCTGATTTTATCTCTTTCCATAGAGATAAGGTGGTCTTCAGGACTAACAGGAAGTTTTTACCTAAGGTGGTCTCAGACTTCCACCTTAACCAGTCTATGTCTCTTCCTGTTTCTTCACTGACCATTCCTCCTCTGGGGAGAGGAGGCTGCACAGTTTGGATGTGAAAAGGGCCCTTAGCTACTACATAGAGCGTACTAAGGGTCACAGGTTTGACTCCCTCTAACTGTTCCTCACTTATGGTGAGGTTGGTAAGGGAAAACCTGCCACTAAGAGATCTATTGCCAGGTGGATTGTCTCTTGCATTAAATTTTGCTATGAAAAACTAGGCAGGACTCCATCCTTAGCCTGAGGCTCACTCTACCAGAGGTACAGCTGCTTCCTGGCTGCTGCCAGGGATATTCTATCTTAGAGATATGTCAAGCAGCTACCTGGAAAACAGTACACACTTTTACCAAGCATTGCTCTCCTAGATATCCAGGCTAGGATGATGCTCGATTTAACACAGCTGTGCTCCAGAGCCTATTTCCTAGGTAGGTTCTGTCCTCCTCCATGGAGGTACTGCTTGGTAGTCTGCAATTTGTCAGAATACAGCAAGACTTCATGTTGTTTGAAGAAAAAATTACTCACCTTAGTAATGTTGTTTCTTCTAATGGAGTCTTGCTGTATTCTGACCTCCGCCTCCCCTCTCAGAACCTTTGTTTTGGGATGTGGGTGGGCAGTAGCAGTGTTGGCACTCAAGAGGTGCCCCACCATTTATTTATCACCCCTTTGCTTTGGGTGAGTGGGTGTTGTGTTTGTTTCATTTTTTGGGTTTCCTGACTTGAGTCTTTGTTTTGGGACCAAAAAATCTGTTTATTATATTTAGTAGCCAGTTGGCTAGTGTAGGTTTACAGCTTCCACACAGGACTCTGTGACTATAGCTCGTAAAGATCTGACAGTTTGAGTTCAAACAGCAACAGACAGAGTCTCAACCGAGCTCGAGCTCAGCGTTCCATGCCTGGCATGGAAAGTTAACTCTTTCATCTCCAGGGCAGTTCGAAGGTTGGACCTCACTGCAATTTGTCAGAATACAGCAAGACTCCATTAGAAGAAACAACATTACTAAGGTGAGTAATTTTTTCTTATGTATGTATCTAATCTTTTCTTGAATTGTGATTTATTCTTACTGGCTATTACAGTTGATGGCAGTTGATTCCAGGGTGATGTGAGGTTCCCCATCTAAACATTTCTAATTTGACCACTGTACCAATGTGTAATACAAAGAGTGAACCAGCTTAGTTTTTGTTTCGCATCTTGTATAATAATAAATCAGTTGTTTAACACTGAATATGATGTCATTTCTGTAGAGCATTTCTACCGGGATACTTTCATTTTATTTGAATGCGCTTCATAGTTTGCTGCAACTGAAGCATATATCTAGGTAAAATAAAAAGCCATTTCAGTTGCATACTAATGACTAATATGAGAAATGTATTTCTAATTTAGTTTTATGAGACTGTAAGGTAAGGAAAAATCTGACAGAGAGCTAATGAGAGCCAGTCCCATCAGTGAGCAGTATCCCTCACACTCACTCGCATAAATAAAAAAAATTCACATATTGTTGAGAGATCTCAAGAATAATCTTACTTTGATAAAGTCTCAAAAAGTAAGAGCTGCTCTTTATTTTGTGACAGTAAAGTGCAAGATCGCTAGACATGTATTTGATATGCTACATGTACACTATAGTCTTTGACAACTAGGTGAGAATTTTATGTGATTGATGCGAAGACAGTGGATAACGCCAAAGGCACTATCGGGTTTGCCACATATAAACTGGCACGCTCTCTTTCTCGGCGAAAAAAGTTAGATGGGGCAGATCCAGTACCATCCATAATGCAAAAATACATGTCATTTTTTACATCATGATCGCTCAAGCAGGTGGTGGGGTGGCCATATACCCCCCATCGGCTATCCAGTACACTACCATTCTCGATCTCCTCCCATGCAGCCTAACAACTATTACTTTTAAAACTCTTTCTCGCCTTATCTTTTTGTCCGGAGTCTGTTGCTGCCCAGGACTCCTTGCCTCTTGGGTCACTGATTTTATCTCAGCTATCACACTACCCACTCCTCATCTGGTGAATTCCTTATCCTTGGGGACTTTAACTTAAGTTGGCTATCCAGTTCTTTTTTTTTTTTTTTACTTTCTATTTTTCCCTCCTACTAGCCCTCCATCTCCGACCCTTCAGAAGCATGTGGGAGTCATCCCTCTGTCAACCACCCAACCCATCACCAGCCTTGCGCCCAGTGGAGCCGTGGTTATGCCCCCCAGGGAGGGAATGAGGTGGGGCCCATACACCCCATACACTTACTTGATTTCGTCGGGCAAGGTGGTCTGGGTGGGTGGTGACACATCGAGGGCATGCTCCTGGTGCCTCCTTTTCCCATCGATGGAAGGCTGATTTCCTCCAGTTTTTCTCCCCTCATGTGGTGTGTGCCGTTACGTCAAGGCGCTGTGTGCCAACGTCCACCACATGTCACGGCTTCCCCACCCCCTGTGAACAGGGCTTATTGTATCTCGAGCCTCCGCTCGGGGTCAGGCAAGTAGCGGGCATTGGCCCCCTCCCTCACTCCCCCCGGAGAAAGCGAGCTGTCATGGGACGCTCAAGCCATTCACCCCCGGCTGGCCCTCCAGTGACCCGAGTCCGCTCCTGAACCCGGGTCGCTGGCGGACCGGCGGCTATCCAGTTCATAAACCAAATTGTGCAATGACATCTCTTCCCTTAACCTCACACAATTGATCTCAGAACCAACTCGCCTAAACCACAGATCCTTAAATCATACCCTTCTGGACTGGGCTCTTGCTTCACACCCCCACTGGATTATTGTTGCAGGCATCCTTCCAGACCCACTCAGTGACCACCACATGGTCTACTGCATGCACAAGATTCACCGTCTCAAATCCCTGAAAACATTATCACGATCCGTTCCTTCAGGTCTTTAGACTTGTCCTCCTTCCATAAGGACCTAGCCTCTTCTGATTGGTCTCCAGTGGCCACTGACTCTTCAGTTGATTCTGCCCTTGAAAACTTCAAGACCACGTTCTTAAAGAGCTGGTGACATGTTCAGGAGAACTTTAATAAAACATAATATTTAGGCACTGTCCAGCTTGTACTTCCCATTAGTTCTATATTCTTTCTCACCGTTATTTAGTAGTGAGATTATTTGCATGTAAACAGGATCTTTGCTCATAAAGTGTTACTCTATTCCTGCTGCTTTCTCCCTACATTAAGTCATAGAGCACTGCCTGTGATCTCACAGTTACTCCTATGGAAACAGATTATGATGTCACAACAGAGGATTATGACTTGAAGTAGGGAGTAAGTTATATTTATTTATTTATTTGAACATCAGTTTAACAACCTTTGAGCCAGCGGCTCATTTACAAAGGTACCTCGTCACATGAAGGACAGACAGTGACACAGAAGACAACAGATAATACAAGTTCAAGCAAGTAACATAATAACATAGTAGGCACAGTTATAGAGGGAGATAAACTCAAAATTAAACTCTAGGGACAATGATCATAATCCATACACATTTCTTTAATAATAAATGATGGGGAGAAGAAATATATAAAATATACATGGCATGCAAGCAGATTTGCTCACCTTATTATGTTTTTAACATTTTTTTTGAGATGTCAGTAGCTCTTTAAATAGCTGGGAGAAACATGCTCCCTTCAAGAAAACCAGAGTAAGAAGCTCCCACCTCCCCTGAGTGTCAGCTGAATTACTGGTCTGTCAGTGTGCACGTGACCTCATTTGGAAGAGAGAAAAGGCCTCCGGTTCCCATATGGACGTAATTAAGTATCGTGTCCTCCAAAACTCTTGCACAGAGCCATCAGACTGGCCATGACTGAGTATTTTTCATCCTCCTTCCAGGACAGTATTAAATCAAATCAATCTTTATTTATTAAAAGGTGCCTTTCATACAATCAAGGCACCTATACATAAATTATCATACATCAATAAAACATATTAAAAACATAAGTTTAAAATAATAATCAAATTAATTACTGGTAACATTAACTTTGGTGGCACTGTATTAAACTCCCTCTAAAAATGCCAGGCTAAGAAGGTATGTCTTGAGTTCTGTTTTGAAGCTTTGGACGGTCAGGCAGTCCCTTATCCAATGAGGTAGAGAATTCCACATGATCGGGGCCATAAAAGCAAAGGAACGGACCCCAGATGTTTGAAGTTGTACCCTGGGAATCTCTAGCAATCCCTTGTTGGTGGATCGAAGCGGTCAGTAGAGGAGAAGAGGAGATCTTGCAGATAACAGGGTCCCTGGTCGTGTAGGGCTTTATAGGTCAACAAACCGACCTTGAAGGTAATACGCCATCGCACTGGCAGCCAATGTAGTCCACGGAGCACAGGCATTATATGACTGGTCCTGGATGTACCAGTCAAAAGCCTGGCAGCTACATTCTGCACCAGCTGCATGTGACAGATATCAACACCCCTAAGCCCTACGTACAGAGCGTTGCAGTAGTCAAGGTGAGTGGTCACGAAGGCATGGACCAACGTAGGAAGATCATCAGAAGGAACCAAGTGTTTCACCTGGGCAATATTACCTCAGTTTGTAAAACAAGTAAGCAATAAGACCACGACAGGGTGTGTGTTGAACAGAATACTGCATGCAGGCGTCAGTAAGGCACGAGGCCACCGGCCGAGTTTCTTCAACCCTGGAAGTGCGGTAATATCTGTTCAACACACACCCTGGAGTGTTTTATTGTCTTATAAAATGGTTCTTTCTTTTTTTTTTTATATATATTTGTCACCTTAAAAAATATTATTTAACTGAAAAAAACTGAAATCACTGTGTTAATTTGAGATAAAATAGTCCTTCCGCCTACTAGGTGATGACATCATTGTCTTCTGACACATTAACATTTGTACTGTTGTGGCACTCCCCCGTCCCGATCGAGAGAACAAGTGTGGTTAGGAGAGGAAGTAACAGGTTCTCCCTGACAGGTTGTGCCACTTTCGCAATTAAAAAAAAAAAAAAAAAAGGAATAAGGGATGCAGATTTGTTTTTTAGTTAAATGTAGTGGGTTGGAAGCGCATTTTGCCATGAGACAGCGTCTCGTTCTGGTCTAGTTCCAGTTTTGTGTGGCAGCAAGCTACAGTCTCCCCGAGCTAGTAGAATGCTTTATGCACCATAAAACCTGCTGCTCTCCGATTTTGAGTTCTAGCGGAGACGAGGTTGGGAACGGGATTGTCATCAAGACATTCACTCCCTCGCTTACCAAGACTAAAAACAATGGCCTTTAAAAAATGAACGTTCCACTGACGCATCTTAACATTCCATTTAGGGGCATTGATTTATTGACCTGTACTTTTTTTCTCTGTTTGTAAAACATATATGACACTTTGTTTCTAGCCAATCGGAAAGCTTATTTTTACAGGCTCCTTTTATAAGTCTTGACAACGGCTGACACCTGTGATTTCAGGGTCAAGCCATTGTCAGAAATAACACCCAGGTTCCACACTTGGTCTGAGGTGATTAGCTGGACACCCCTGAGCCAAAAACCAGAGGGTTGTCCTGCCAACACTCCCATGTTCCGACAATCAGGGTCCATCACCAACACCTTAGTCTTATCAGGGTTCAACCTCAGCCAACTAGAACTCATCCAGTCTTGGATCTCAGATAGGCAGTTATTAAACACCATGAGAACATCTCCCTGCTTGGGTACAAAGAATATGTACATCTAAGTATCATCCGCATAGCAGTGAAAACTCAGCCTGTACCGCCTAATAATGTCCCCCAATGGCAGCATGTACACCACGAACAACAGGGGTGCCCAAATGGAGCCCTGCGGCACCCCAAAGGATAGGGGGAGAGGATCAGAGGAATAAATTCTGAAGACCACTCTCTGTGTCCTACCCTCAAGGTACGATCAAAACCACCTGAGGACGGTACCTGACAGTCCGTAGATGAGCCGCAGGTGCTCCAATAGCACACCATGGTCCATAGTGCCAAATGCTGCTTAGAGATCAAGGACGACCAAGATGGAATGAGTCCTCCGATTTCTCGCTGTTAGGAGATCATTATGCACCCGAACAAGGGCTGTCTTGGTGCTATGCCTCTTCCTAAATTCAGACTGGAGAGAATCATAGACATTGTAGATAGACAAATGTTCATCCAGCTGCTGCGTAACCACCTTCTCACTATCCTTACCCACAAGAGCAGGTTAGAGACCAGTCTATAGTTAGCAAGATTATCTGGATTGAGGGAGGTTTTTCAGGAGTAGTCATATGACTGCTTCCTTAAGGGATCTGGAAAGATCCCCCTCTCCAGTGATTGCTGGACTATCTCAGCCAGGACCAGGCTGATTTTCTCCACGCATCCCACAAGGAGACGTGTTGGGCCCGGATCCAAACTACAGCTGGCCGGCCACAAAATCTGAATGATCCTCACAATATCCATGATTTCTAGGGACATGGATATGTTGTTCATCCACACTCATTGGCAGGTATCCTTGCCGCTTTAAATCTTGCCGGAAGGTCTTCAAGCTTGTTCCTCCCACCCACCCGGGTGGTATAACTCTCGGCTCCGTCCCATGACGCCAGATCTTCCTTACCGCTTGGAAGCTCAGGTTCCCTCCTTAACGCTCTGCGTTTGTGACTGGTTCCTATTTCTCCGTTTGCGGATTTAAAAATAAATTTTGCAAAAAGACTTCAGTCTTCTATCCCTCGCGGCTGCGATGGACAAATCGACTCCCGGATTTCGGAGATGCCCATGCGGGCAGAAGATGTCTCGGACGGATCCACACTCCACGTGTGTCTACTGCTTAGGCCTTGAGCACGACCGCGGGCTTGCGACCTGTGCTCATCTTTCTTTGCGCTCCCGTCACTCGAAGACCGTGCTGCCGAGTGCAACTGGGCCGTCCGAAGCGTTCCCTCGGTGAAGTCCAAGGAGGCCCGGTTGAGCGGTGTCAGCGGTGGTAATTTCGGCGGATCAGCTCGACGGATGGTCGCCCTCGAAGAAGGAAGCGGTAGCGGGCCGTATCTTCCTCGCGCGGCATTTATCCAGCTCTCTGGGTTCTTCCTGCCGGCTTCTTTTAAGGAGCTTTGTCTGTCCCTCTCCACTAAAGGAGAAGGGCCTCGTCCTGCTGGACCTTATTCTCGGTCAAAAGAGGGACAGGGTAGAGTCCCTCCGTCGGCTCTTGGAAGCGGGAAGGTCCCTCTCCCGGGCGTCGACCGTCGGCTTGATCGACCCGCTCGGCTTCGACCACTGGCCTCACGTGTCCCGTCAGGTCAGTTGACCGAGACTCCACCCGATGAAGTCGAGATTTTCGACCCATTGGAGCGGCTGTCGCCTTTAGCAGCCGAGATTCCCCTCTCCGGGTTCCCCGGGAGGAGTTGAGGATCCCGTGGGCTCGGCCTGTGCCTCGGTTCGGAGCCCTCGGATGGACCATCCGAGCGGAAGGGAGTGCGGTTCCGGCCGACACCTCCCAGCACCGACCTCGGAAATTCCGGGACTCTGGTCCGGTCTGGACCTCTTCACGGTCAGCCGATCCCACCGTCAGCCGCGGTCTGGTCTCAGCACCCATGATGGCGGCGTCGCCTCGTCCTCCTCCTCCTCCGGATGAGGAAGCTGGCGGCGTAAATTACGTCTCGGCAGTGCGAGAACCTTATGTTCGCAACGCTCCTCCTGGCGAAGTCGGCGAGGCCCTGTCGCCTTCCCGGCCATTAAGTCAGCTGTCACCGGGCAGCCGACACAACCCCTCGACTTATCCGAGGAGCCTATACCAGGCGGTTGTTGGCCAAAACCAGCTGCTCCACCGATTCGGTGGAACCTCCGCCCTCCACAGCCACCAATTGGGGCTCCGACCAGGATTCTCGATCGGCTAGGGTCTACCATCGGCTGTCAGTTACCCTCACTCGACCGACCTCGGCAGGTGAAGGGTGAAGCTCAGGCCAGAGGCAGCTCTTCGAGGACTCTTCAGAGTCGAAGATGATCCTCCTTTTCTCAGCGACTGGACTTGAGTCTTCAGGAGAGGTCAGTCAATGGACGATAGCCCGTCGTCCTTCCTAGGACTGCTCGGCTCATCTCGGAGTCTACGGGATGGAGCTCGAACCCGTTTCCAAGCGGGCCAGGTATCCCCTCACGAAGATTCTGGACAGGAGATTCTCCGACGGAGGCTTTCCGGTGGCCGAGCCATAGTGGGTCGGCACTGGGCTTTGGCGCCCTGCTTCCTGCCCTGCGCCGCCAGGATGGCCAGGAAGTATCACGGTCCCTACCGGTTCCTTGTCCGGTTTTTGGAACACCCCTCCGCTGAGGGTTGGTTACCGACAGCGTTTTCGGCCCGGCAGCATGAGGATGTAGTCAAACCTCCTGACAAGGAGTCAAGAAATTGGACTATGTCAGAGGAAAAGTCTCACTCGTCCTCTCTGGCCTTCGTCAGGCCAGTTGCCGTCCTCATGGCACATTTTCTCATGCCCTGTTGGGCTCCCTGGATAAGGTCATCCTCAGTCTTCCCCCGATCTGCAGACTACGGTTAAGCAGGTGCGGGACCAGGGCAGAGCAGTGGCCAAACAGCAGCTCCAGACTGCTTTGGATATAGGGGACTCATGTGCCAGATCGGTGGCGCGGCCGCAGTGGCTATGCGTGTGGGCTTGGCTGAGGATATCCACCTTTACTTCGGATACCCCAGCACAGTTGGATGTTCCCTTTGAGGACTGACCTCTTGACCCCTGGGGTGGTAGGTCACCTGCAGAGGATCCGAAGTCCAATGCCACCTTGGACTCGGTCTCTTCCCTCAGAAGGACAAAGGCCGCAAAACCACAGCCTAAGCCTCTTTCGTCCTTCTGTGCCCCCTGAGCGCCTGCCCAGCAACGTCAGGCCCAGCAGGCTCGGCCTTGGCATCCCAAACCCAAGCCGCCGGCTTCCTCTAACAGGAGGCAGGAGAAAGGGCCCAGGAGGTCCCTCGGCGGTCCCTCCTCCAAGCCTGCCCAGTGACCGGGCTGAGGGGTGTCTTCATCCCGTCCACCTTGCCCTGGAGTCCCCCATTAGAGAGCGGCTCCCGGCTTGCTTCCGTTCCGCCTGAGTCCTTTCTGTTACCAGGACAGGTGGGTCTTGGAGGTGGTGGGAAGAGGCCTGCCTCTGGAATTCGAGCAGGCACCACCCTTCAGAGCCGTCGCCCTCGGGGGCGGGATCCCCAGCCTGCTGGCGGCTCGTCGAGCCGACATCGCTCCTCCTCCAGAAGGAAGGTGGTAAGAGAGGTGGTGGACCCTCCTTCAGACCCAGGGTTGTGTCCAGGTACTTCCTGGTTCCGAAGCAGACGAGGGGCTGGCTTCCCATTCTCACCTGCACACTACTCTAAACAAGTTCCTAAGGTCTCAACCTTCAGGATGGTCACTCTGGCTCAGATAATACCATCCTTGGCGGCAGCGTGTGGTTCTCTGGACTTGCAGGGTAGCATTTTCACGTCCCCTATCGTCCGTCTCACAGAGATTCCTTCGGCTTCGGGCGGAAGGATCCTCTTCGAAGTTCCCAAGCCACCTTCGGCTTTGTCTCCAGCTCCTGATGGGTCTTCACCAATGCATGGCAGTGGTGACAGCATTCGCGGGCCGAGGGTCCGGTGTACCCTTACCTGGACGACTGGCTGATAGCAGCTCCTCCAGGAAGGAGGCGGTGTGGTGCAGAATCTGGCCTCCAGGTCTGCTCTCAACTGGGCCTCCTCTATCGAGGCAAGTCTGAACTCGGGCGAAGCAGGTGATTCTATTCATTGGTGCCAGCTCGACTCTTCGAGCCAGGCCTTGACTCAATGGACAGGGCCGAGGTTCTTTCCTCCTTTGCCCGATCATTTCTGGTTGGGCAATTAAGCCCTGCCAGGGACTTCTCGCCTCCTGGGTCTCATGGCGGCCTGCACCAGCGTGTTAGTCCGTTGGGCCCGCGGAACATGCGTCCCCTTCAGTGGGGACTGGCCAGCCAGTGGTCCTGGCGCTGCGATCCTGGACCGCTTGTCTCGGTGACTGAGGGATGTGGAGCTCCCAGTGGTGGACCGCTCCAGATCTTTTGCAGGAGGGCATCCCGGTTGGTCTCGGGCCGACGGTTCTCTCTATCGACCGATGCCTCTCTGATGGGTTGGGGTGCCCATCTGGGGAACACGGGCTCATGGCCTCTGGTCCCAGCAGAGTTCCGATGCATCAACCTGTCTGGAGCTCGAGGGCGGTCCGCTTCCATCTCGCCTTTGCTCCGTTCCTCCGGGGTCAAGTGGTCCGAGGTCAGACGGACAATACCCGTCATGTACTATCTAAACCGCCAGGGGCGGGGCTGCGCTCCATGCTTCTATGCAAGGAAGTTTTCCGCATTTGGTCACTTTTGTGCAGCCTGGAGGCGGATCTCCTAGCCATTCACGTGGCAGGAGCCTCCAACACCTCTGGCCGATGCCCTGAGCCGGATAGGCTGCATCCACGAGTGGTCTCTCCTGCTGGAGGTGTATAGCATCTGTTCCTCCCTTTGGGGCAATAACCTCAGGTGGACCTGTTTGCCTCCACATGGAGAACGCGAAGAGTCTGTTCCATGCCCGCCCCTCAGCAGGGCTTCGCTGCAGGATGCCTTCTCGAGGCAATGGACCCCGGCCTTTTCGCTTTTCTATTTCCCTTGATCCACAAGGTGCTTCTCAAGGCGAGGAGGGACAAGGCGTAGGTGATTCTGATAGCCCCAGACTGGCTGTCCAGTTCTGGTGCAGACCTCCCTCAGTCTCAGCTCCAGGACTCCGCAGCTTCCAGCTCGCCCGACCTGCTCTCAGTCAATCAGGGAAGGTGTTCCATCTCGACCTTTCAATCCTGGTACCTTGACGGCCTGGTTCCTGAGCGGCTAGAGTTCCAGGCTCTGGGTCTTTCCAGCGAGGTCTCAATGTAGCTGAGGCGTCTCTGTAAGGAGTTTCCTTCAGAAATGTTATGCCTTCAAATGGGAAAAGGTTTTCCATTTGGTGTCAGGGCAGGGCTTGGACCCTTCCTCCTGTTCCTTGGCAAGCATCTTGACTATTTATGTCCCTTTCTAGTCAAGGGCTTAGGTCGGCGACTAAAGTGCACCTAGCAGCCATCTCTGCTTACAGGCGCGGGCAGGGAAGCAATCAGTCGCCTTAAGGGAGAAGGTGGTCTGGCGTCTTTTTCAAAGGCCTTGAGTCACATTTCCTCCAGTGCGGGAACCCCACCTCCGTGCGGGATCTACCGCTGGTGGCTCGGCAGTCTGTGGGCAAGCCATTCAACCTATGCACAGGTGCTTCTCTCTCTCTGTCGTGGAGACTCCTTCTTGGTGGCTATCGCGTCAGCCAGAAGGATGGGAGAGCTCAGGCGCTCCATCGAGTCTCCTTACCTGGTCTTCCACAGGGACAAGGTTGTCCTCGCCCCACCGAAATTCCTTCCGAAGGTGGTGTGGAGTTTCACCTTAACCAGAGTGTTGGCTCTGCAGTGTTCTACCCCAATCACACCTCGGAGGCCGAATAGGCTCCATCTCTGGACCCCTGAAGAGGCGCTCGCTTATTATAAGGAGGCGCCACGGCTGAAATCGGGGAGAGGTTATGCCGGCTATTTATCCTTTCATTTCAAACGCATCCCAGCGGAATGCAGCCATGCGGACGATAAGCAGGTGGGTAACCCTCCTGCATGGTTCTGTTATAGTTGGCTGGCATGGAGCCTCCCAGAGGGATAAGAGCCATTCTACCCGCCATACTGCTGGCTGCAACGGTGGTTGCCTCCAGGGACGCCCCTATCCAGGGAAATCTGCAGGGCTGCTACCTGGAAGTCAGCAAACACCTTCATTACCCACTACCACATCGACCTTGAGTCACTCGGATGCTGGTTTTGGGGCCTCGCTTCTCAGTCTCTCTTTCCCAAGTAAGTATTGGAGGTTTCTGCGTCTTGCCTCCTCCCTCCCGAGAGAACTGCTAGAGTCTGCCAATGAGTGTGGTTGAACAACATATCCATGTTCCCTAGAAATACAGGTTACTCACCTGTAACAGGAGTTCTGGGAATGGTATATGTTGTTCATCCACGTGACTCTACTTCGACTTCTCGCGTCTCGACGCGACAACCTGAGCTTCCAGCGGGCCAGATCTGGCGCCATGGGGCGGAGTCGAGAGTTATACCACCGGTGGGTGAGGAGTAAGCTTGAAGACCTTCCGCAAGATTTAAAGCGGCAAGGATACCTGCCAATGAGTGTGGATGAACACCATATACCATTCCCAGAACTCCTGTTACAGGTGAGTAACCTGTATATCCAGTTGGCCAAAGTCAGACCAGACAAGTCGGGTGCTCGCAACCTCCCGCCAACGCCGCCGCATCCCTTGGGGGGCTGGACGGATACCAAACCTGATGGTGACAACCTTATCTGCGAAGAATCGAGCAAACTCATCACATCTCTCTTGTGACAATGCTCCACTGGACTGAAGACAGGTTGGACTGCACAGTCTGTCCACAGTCTGGAAGAGCTGAGCTGGTTGATTCCGTGCAGCGGCAATCTCCCTGGACAGGAATTCTGCCTTCTTATGGGTGACTGTCGATTGATAGACAGCATAATGATCCATCATTCTAAGCCTGTCAACCTCCAGGCCTGACTTCTCCAAGCCCTCTCCAGCCTTGACCCCTCTCCTTAGCTCCTTCAAGGCCCCATCAAACCATGGGACCTTGGGCGAAGAAGGGTGAGTGGTCGAACAGGAGCAGGAGCAATGGAATACAGGGCACCTGTTACTACCCAATTATAGGCAAGCACATGGTCCCCAGGATACAAGCATTCACTCCATAAGCTCAAAAGGTCCAGCACCATCAGTGGGCCATCTGGGGTCACCCCTCTTAAAGGACAGTACTGGACCATCTCCATAGGGGCAGGCCCTTTGGGGGATCCCCGAAAGTGAACCTTGTGGTCTGATAGTCAGACCAACCAACCGGTTCCACCACCAAGTCAGAGATTTCCATCCCCAGGTGGAACACTAAATCCAATGAATGACCACCAATGTGCGTTGCAGAGGTAACAACCTGTATGAGGCCCAGCATCGTCATAAGCTGGAGGAGATCTTGCCCAAAGTGCAAGAGTTCATTGTCGACCCAGGCATTGGAATCTCCCAGAATTAACCATCTGGGGGATCCCAACACCATATTGACAATGAAGTCCGCAGTCTCCTGTAGGAGTTCTTTCCCATCTCCTGGTGGACGGTAGATGAGCAGAATCCTACACCCCACACCTGCACCCATGATATATTCAAAGGATTTAGTGGATGCTGCTGGCACATCCACAAGACCCAGTTCGGTTTTAAAACAAATGGCTACACCCCTGCCCCTATGATCCACCCTCGGGCGGTGTATCATCGAGTACCCTGACGCAATAGCTGAAGCCAATATAGGGCCAGCATTTTCATTGAGCCAGGTCTCGGTGATGCATGCCAGGTCAGATGTCCCAACAAGATTCTGCTATTATAGCAGTCTTGTTATTTTTAGACCTGGCATTGCACAGCACGCTCGAGTCAGATGAACCATCAAGGAAGATCGCACAACCTGTCTGCACACAACAGAGCCCTTGGGTATGGAAACCAGACAGGGAGGGCCCCTATTCTGATCTCATTTCACCCCAGGGTGTATCCGTGTCCCTACTACCTCAGTCCGACCACCCCTCTCCATTCCCCCACCAGACCCAGTTCTCCCCTGCCTCTTCCTTCTCCTGACTATCCCCAAGGCCCAATAATCCTGTAAGCCTCCAGAGATAACAGGGGTCAGTCAGAAGGGTGGATGACCCTAAGCCTGGTGGGGAATACCTCCTGACCATCGTTATACCTTCCTAACACATCACAGACAGCAGTAGCTATCACCTCAAACTAATGAAACCAAAAACAATCCAAACAATTCACACTCTGACAATCACTTTAAATAAACCACTTACACCAGCACACAGCATACAGTTCCAGTCACACAAATTAATCACAACCCCTCCCCAAATAGCTTAAAACACCCAGAATGTTTGTGGCAGCAGGCAAATAATGAACAAATAGCTAATAGTTTGTAGACTCAAAAGTTTTGCAAGATGAACCTGAGGAGTTTACCTCCTCATTTATTATGTATAAAACAGTCTTCAGATGATATCTCTCACATATCTCTGAAAATAACAGATTTATATAAAAGTTTTGGTCAGTGATTAGGCACTCTCACTACCAACCAGTCTTTCAGGTGATACCTCTTACGTATCCTTCTTAAGAATTAGCAGAATTATTTTAAAAGTTTTAATCAATCACAGGGTACTCTCACTGCCCATACAACATAATCCGGCCCAGAGTAAAGAAAATAAAGAGGTTCAAACCATATCCAATGCAGTACACCAATTCAGATTGTTCCTTGCGAGTTGGCAGGCTTCCAGCTTCCAGACTTCCAACCTAGGAACCGGGAACGATATCTAATAGGCCACAGGGTCCCACCAGTGCTCCGGACACAGCCACCCGTAAGATTTTACCCGCAACCCACTCCCTTGGCTCCTGCTTGCATCAGCCCACCAGTTGACCCTCCTGGGAGCCTGGGAGTGCCAGAAACAATGGGCTTACCCTCCAGCAAGCCCAGATCCCGACTCTCGTGTGGAACACAAAACCCAGGCAGTCACCCTGAAACCCAGCAGGCCCCTGCAGTCGCCAGCCAGTCCAGAATAATTTCCTTCCAGCTTACAAAAAAAACAGGATCCGATGGTAGAGCTCCCAATTCCGAGATCTGGTGTATGTCCATTCACGGAAAGGGTCCAGCTGGGGCCAAAGCAGTCTGGCATCCGAAACAATCCAGCAGACGCACGCCCGACCCTGTTTCCTGACCAACAGTTCCGCTTTGATGCTCAGTCAGGTTCGGGTCCACCACGCCTTCGCCTTTCACCCCAGGACACGCAGTTCCGTCAGGCCTCCAGGCGAAACAGCTATACCAGCTCCGATCAGGCCCTGGAAGGTAAGAGCCTCAGCTATGTCAAATCAATACTTTGGGCCAGATACAGTGGAAATTGCTCTGTTAAAACTACAGCGTCACTAAAATACAATATATAGTGACTCTGGACCTCCAAAGAGAAAAGGTTCCCTGCCGCCTAACAATAACTACCTCACTACAAAATTCTGTCTCCAAAGCTAAGCTAATACTAAACTACCACGGACTGAAATAAAATAACGATAAGCAAATAAAGCAAATTAAGGTAAAATAACAAAGTAAAATAAAGTATCTGCTCTGCTGTCTAGAGGTCAGCTCAACGTGGCCGCCATCTTGGTGGGGAGTTTCACCATAGTTAACTGCCCCTCCAAGTTCTGGAAGGTAATCTATGCCCTGTTCCCCCCACCCCCAGCCAGGCCCAGTCCCTGTCCCTAATATGAGAGACACCACCATTTCTGACCATCCCTCTGTGGCTTCTGAGTTCAACTCTTTTTTTTCACCACTTGTGTGTCCTCCCTTCTATCTTCCCTTCCCTCATCCATTCCCACTCCACCAGCCACATTCACACTCCCGTTATCCTGCCCTTTCTCTCTGTACTATCACGTCGGCAGACGCCGTGAAAGCTCTCCTTGCCCTTAACCCTCACAAGGGTAAGAGCCCTGATGGGCTTGACCCTAAGCTTCACCTCTCCGCCCCCACCATCCCACTCTCCTCTCTACTAAACCTCTCTTTCTGTCTTGCATCTGTCCCTAATACCTGGAAGCTTTTCACCGTTATACTGCTCCCTAAAAGTGGGGACTCCTCCAATCCAGGAAACTACCACTCTATCTCCCTGCTTCTTATCCTTGCCAAACTTCAAGAGCACCTTATTCTGTCCCAGGTCTCTTCCTTCCTTGACTCATCCTCCTTTTTCACCCCTTTCCAGTCTGGTTTTCATAAGTCCCTTTCCACCTCCACCTCCCTTCTTGAGCTCACGTACTCTGTTCTTACCGGAATGGGGCAGGGCCTTATCACCTCTGCCATTTTTGTTGACTTGGCTAAAGCCTTTGACACCATATCCCACACCTTCTTCTCAATAAGCTTGCACTAGCCGGATTGCATGAGTCAGTGACCTCCGACTAGTGGGTACTTGATCTCATGGAGTTCGGGCACTCAGTAGAGTTTGACTCCATCCCTCCGGACAGACCACCGCCCCCATCCCAGTACCTAAGGGAACACAGAGTGCTGGTCAGAAGGGAGATCTTATCCCTTCTGGACAAAAAGGCCTTCGAGCTGGTGCCACCGGCCGAAAAAGAGAGAGGGGTTTTCTCCCACTTCTTCCTAGTTCCGAAGAAGTTGGGAGATCTCAGACCCATTCTGGACCTCAGCAGTCTAAATCAATGGGTCTCTTACAAGAGATTCAGGATTGTTTCCCTCCCCACTGTCCTTCCGCTTATCTCGGCGGGAGACTGGTTGGCATCCTTGGACATGCAGGATGCCTACCTGCATATCTCTATTGCCAGGAACCCTCGAAGACTCCTACACTTCAGGTTCGAAGGCAAGGACTATCAGTTCCTAGTCCTTCCCTTCGGTCTCTCTTCAGCCCCAGAGTTTTCACCAAGTGCCTGGCAGGTGGCTGTGACACTTGGAGGCAGGGCCACTTTGTGTTCCCTTATCTGGAAGATTGGCTTCTCCTGCCCTCCGGTCTCGCCTGTTGGAAACCATCAGGATTCCATCTCGCTGTTTCAGCGCTTGGGAATCACCATCAACAGGGACAAAACTCATTTCCTCCCAGCCCAGATTCTCCAGTTCATCTGAGCTCTTCTGGATACCACTCTCAGGAAGATTTTTCTTCCCTCCGACAGAGCGGGTCGCATTCAGGTCCTGGCATCTCAGATCTCTTCAGCCTCAAGAGTACCAGCAAGACTCCTTCTCAGGCTGTTGGGGCATATGGCCGCCACCATAGTTTCGGTTCCTCTAGCACGACTGCGCATGAGAACCATTTCTTGGTCCCTAAGAGTCCAGTGGGATCAGACATCAGACAGTCTGGACGCCTCGATCAGGATCTTGGAGTCAGTCCGCTGAGAGTTACGCTGGTGGATGTCGTCCAGAAATTTGCTGGTGGGCATCCCCTTCCAAGCAGGGGCACCGTTCCAGATTCTGACCACGGACGCCTCATCCACGGGGTGGGACGCTCATTTGGGGACACATCACACCCAGCGTTCTTGGTCCTCAACAGAGGAAGATCTGCATATCAACGTCCTGGAGCTGGGAGTGGTCCTTTATGCCTTCCAAGCCCTGGTCTCGGTCCTAGCGCTGGGCCATCTCTTGGTACAGATGGACAACACTTCGATGATGTTCTACATCAACAAACAGAGTGGCACACACTCTTACCCCCCTCTACAGGGAAGCCATGTGAGTGTGGGACTGGGCTCTGGAACACCAACTCTTTCTGATGGCGGTACATGTTCCAGGGGAACAAAACTTACTAGCTGACACCCTCAGCAGGACAAAATCACAAACCCACGAATGAGAGTTGCTTCAAGAAGTCGTAGATCACATCTTCTGTCAGTGGGGGACACCAGACTTGGATCTGTTCATGTCACGATTCAATGCAAAACTGCCCAGTTTCTGCTCGCTAGGTCCAGAGCCTGGAGCTTTTTGGCAAGATGCGTTGTCCCACTGCTGGAATGGGAGGTTTCTGTATGCGTTCCCTCCTTTCCCGCTATTACAGAAGGTTCTCCTCAAAGTGCAGTCAGAACCCTCCACTCTCATCCTGATCGCTCCACTATGGCCTCATCAGATCTGGTTTGCCTTACTCCAGCGTTTAGCGGCAGAGCCTTCGCTGCCTCTTCCACTATCATCTCACCTCCTGTCGCAGGACAGTGGGTCCCTGATACACCCGAATCTGCGTTCTCTTCACCTGCATGCCTGGCTCCTCAGGACCTAGCTAAAGTCAGATTCGGGGTGTCTGATCAAATTGCACAAGTGCTGGTAGAGGCGTGCAAACCTACCACCAGGGTCACTTACGCTATGAAGTGGAAACGTTTTTGTATCTGGGCCACAGCCAAGAGGGTGGACCCGTTGGTCTGTCCGGTTAATTCAGTCCTAGAATATCTGCTTTCTCTTTCTGAGAAAGGTCTCAGCTATTCCTCCATCAAAGTACACCTGGCCACCATCTCTGCTTATCACTTCCCTGTTTTGGATAAGACGGTGGCTCAGATGGAGGTTTCCAAGGCCTTTTTGTGCGGTATTCTTCATCAGACCTCCCATCAGGGATCTTGTTCCCCCCCGGGACCTTCTTTTCGTCCTGGAGAAGCTCACTCTTCCTCCCTTTGAACCTGCCATGGAGTCCGAGCTCCGTCTTCTGTGTTGGAAGACTTTATTTTTGGTAGCTATCACTTCGGCGAGGCACATTTCAGTACTTCATGCCCTCATGTGTAAAGAACCTTACCTGGTTTTTCACAAGGACAGGGTTGATCTTCGTACTAATCCGAAGTTTCTGCTGAAAGTAGTTTCTGAGCTCACCCTCAATCAATCCATTCAGCTCCTGTTATACTACCCGGAGCACTGTAATAGGGGAAGCCCTGCTTCACTCCCTGGACGCCTCCAGGGCTCTCCGATGTTACCTGGCTAGAACCAAAGGGACAGGAAATCTGATCAGCTTTTGTATCCTTTGCCCAACGGTCCGTGAGGTCGCCTGGTCACCAAACAGATGCTTTTGCTGGTTGGTCCAATGTAATACCTTCTGTTATGAGAAGCACAACAGGTCGACCCGGGGCGATTAGAGGCTCATTCTACTAGAGCTCTTGCTGCTTCTTTCGCAGCACTAAAGCAGGTACCAGCAGCTGACATTTGTGCTGCCGCTACCTGGAGTTCTGTTCATACCTTCGTCAGGCATTACAGCCTTGACATTGTTTCCAGATGCAGAGTAGGGTTTGGCCTCACAGTTCTGCAAGGCCTGGTTTCCTGAGAGACCCTCCTTTATCCTGCTCTCTCTTTTCTTACTGTTTCCCCCTTCCAGGGGTTGTTATATGTTTATACTGCTTGGGACTCAGTCCTAATTGCGGAACCTGCTGCAGGAGCTTCCTCTTGAAGTAAGATAGTACAGTTATGTAAGAACTTATCGTAACAGTAGCTCTTCGAGAGAAGCTCTTGCAGCAGGTATATTTCCCGCCCTCCTTCCCCCAGGGATCAGGTCCTTTTCAGACCGGTCTTCCCTCCTTGAGGGAATAATTGTTAGTTTTCTTCTTCTGCCCATTGCCTGTTTTCTATTTCTGCCTGACAGGGGGCGTACAAGAACTGGAGCACATGGGGAACTCCTCCCTTATATAGGGCGACACCGGGGGTGGAGGTGACGGCAGTGGTGTTCCACGCCGGTACCGCGTGGAAGAAAGAATTGTTGGAACCGCCGCCAAGTGGCGGCCAGTCCTAATTGTGGAACCTGCTGCAAGAGCTTCTCGAAGATCTACTATTACGGTAAGTTCTTATGTAACTGTACATTCTTTATCTAAGGCTGTTTTGGACTCTGTAGTCAGTGATTCTCAACATCAGTATATTTTTTCTAATGCTGTCTGTTTGCCATATGGTCTTGTGAGCGGTGCTCCGATAACATTGGCTTTCAAGAGTAATGTACTCACCATTTTTGACATTAGGTGAGTAATATATAATTTTGACGAGTAAAAGTACTTTAAATGTGAGAAAATAATGCCTTTGAAGTATCTGTGGAACATTTCCAAGGGTTTGGATGAGTATCAGTACTACTACTCATCAAAAAAGTTTCAGAGAGTATTTGTTTAAATTTGGTGTATAAAATAGGTCAGTACTCACTTTATGTGGATCACTGCTTGTAAGCTTCAAATTTTTCAGCTCCTCAGAGTTTTTTTTCCTGTCTTTCACCATGACAAGGTCATCTCAGGACTGTGTTCTCTCCCTTCCAAAAGTCCACCATTTTCATGAGAACAAATGTGCCATTGATGCTTTTGGCCTAAACTGGTAAAAGGCCACAACTAGAGTAACGAGTTCAGTACTGGTGCCCACACCTCAAAAAGACATTATCCTGGTGGAGAGGTCCAGAGGAGGCTACAGAGATAATAAGCGGTCAACAGGGTAAGGCATACAGGAGAGATTGAGGGCACTGAACATGTACTCCCTGGAAAACAGGAGAGAGAGAGAGGGGACATGATTGGGACTTTCAGATACTTGAAAGGGATAAATAAGGTTGATAAGGAGAATCTCTTTAAGCTGAGTGGCAATCATAACACGTGGGGCACAGTCTTAAGCTGGAGGTGGGAAGTTTAGGAGAGAGGTCAGGAAGCACTTCTTTACAGAGAGGGTGGTGGACACTGGAATTAGCCAGAAGAGGTCATCTCATTGAAGACAGTGGGCAGCTTTAAGGGAGGCTGGGATAGGCATAGGGGGAAGGTAAGGATCATAGGTAGGGAGGATGGGAAGAGTGGGGAGGAGGGCAGGGACATTAGCTCAAGTTGTGGACCATGCAATACGAGCAGACTTGATAGACTGAATGGCCTTCTTCTGCTTGGCTTCTTCGTATGTTTGTATGAACTCCAAGAAAGGTTCCTTGCACAAACATTTTCAGTGCAGACCACTCATAGCGAACTAGTAAGGTCACTGTTTGGCGTGCTCAGCAGTCTTCAGGCTCTGGAGGGCACTGGGTCAGAACATAGCCAACCACAATGACGTCGGAAGGACAGCACAGCAAAAATGCTGTCAGATTTATTTTTATGGAGGCTCTGCCCTGCACTGGCACCCTATACTTAAAGATTCTCCTTGGGGAGAGCGGATCATGGGGAAAGTTAGAATTTGTGGGGCCGTGGACTACTGATTCCATGGCCCCTGTAAAAATTCAAAGTCCCAAATCCAGCAAAATGTTTCGAGACCAGGACTAGAACCCTGGTCTCCACTGCCTCCCACCACACTGCCTCATACCCCAGCTCTCCATGCCATGGAAGCAGCTTCGGCCAGCCCTAGGTATTTTGCTGCCCATGTCCGTGCAGCAGCACCACGGGACATTGACCAGGGGATTGCATATGTCATGGCGTCCTACATCCCTGCTCAGCTGTCTGGTAGCGCTACAAGAACTTGCGCCTCTTGCAGCGCTATTCCTGTAGCACTAATCTGACTGGGTACCCTCTGGAGAGCACTAAGAAAGGGCAGACGGTTTCCTAGGCCTCCTTGCTTAGGTGGATCTGAGTTAGTATAGCAAAAGCTTAGTAGCATCGTAACTCATCCACCAGCCTTGTCCTGGGCACCATTGCTCTGGTCCAGGACTGCATTCTGGGCAGAAAACACAGATGATTCTGTTTCAAAATGTGAAGAGCAGCCATGTGGTATTCCCTACACATTTCTCCAAGTATTACAGGCTTAATTTACAAACATAGAACAAAGCAGCATTTGGGCTCAAACTGCTGCAGACAGAGGTCAGACAGTAGAACTGTCCTTGTAGGATTTATTGCAATAGTCTCCCCACCCAGAATTGTGTGGGTACTGCATATTGAATCCATATGTTAAGTCTTTCCAGTGACAAAGTAGGTGCTACAGAAAGAATAAATATCAGACTTACCATAACAAACTTTTCTTTTAGCTCCAATATTGTCACTGGGACCACACTCAAGAGTTGCAGTTACGCTCTCATGGAGAATATTGTCGAGATGATGCAGTAGATTGGCATTTGGTGTATTTTTTAAACTTTTCTCCCCCTAATAAACAAATTGGGTTACTTAAGCACATAGCTTATCATCCTAATGCCTGGATGTTTTGGATTGATTCTTCTTTCAGTTTGTAGAGTTACTGTCAAAGCAGTATGTTTCATCACATGACATCTGTTCTGAGTGGACAACTCAGGTATGCCCATGAATTCTGCTTGAAGCGTCCAACTCATCTGCTTGACTGAGAAACAGCAAGCAAGGTAGCTTGATTTTACTAAAAAGGTGCTTTGCATTTTTGCCTTCCCTTATATCACTGAAGATATGTGTGTGAATGTTATAGTCATGGTATTAGTCTGGTTACTTGCATTATCTTTATCATTGCTATTTTGGTTGTACTGCATGGCAAGAAATATATCAGGAAGAAGTAGTGAGGTGCTTGTGATCAAGACTAATTGGTCTGTCGGTGCAGTCCAGGGTGGCTAGCCCAGGTAACGCAGCAATAATGAGAATGCACTAGCAGGGAAACACTCACACTTAACATATTGATTCAATGAATTGAATCCAGTGATTCATGGAGGACGCTGTAAAACCAGCAGCTTCCTCCCTGAATCACTGGATTAAATTCATTGAATGACATTTCTGTGTGAGGTGGTGTCCCTGTAGTGCATTCTCTTTGTTTTGTTATGGCAAGAAATATAGACTGATCAGTTAGAGGTTGTGGAACCCTCATGGCACCAACATTGTATGCTAAGGTCATAGTTTTGAGCTGTGCCAGTGTCCCTATTAGGATGTATATTATCCATATGTTAAGACTTCCAGTGGCAATGTTGAAGCTAACAGAAAATAAATTATCATACCTGTGATAGAATTTCTTCTGTACTGGAGTTTATAAAATGGATAGTGACAGTCCTGAATCCTGATTGGCTGAGTGGATGTTCCAGCTGTCTTTTTCTGTTTTTGTTTTTTTATATATAAACCACGGGTAAAAAGGACCCAGTCTGACTTGCCTTTATATTCAGTGAACTCTAGGAGCCACCCTGTCTGAAAACAGAATGTTGCCGCCATTTTTTCACAACGGAATGCTCTGTTTTCATCAGTTCCACTCCAGAAATCCCTCAAAGAACTATATTTAAAAAACAACAGAAAGGACATAATTGTAATACTAAAACAATCCTCTAGCTCTCTGTTTTGATCTCATGTCCTCACAGGACTCACCTATGCCTCTCCATCCCGACCTACAGACAATGAGACCACCAGCACTTTTGCAAAAGATGGTACCGCAAATGGTAGTGTGCTGCTGGCAAGACCATAAAGAAATCGTGTATTCAAACCCCAGGAAATCTTACTGTATTCTGATTTGTGTAGTATGGTCTCACCATAAGACTGCCCTGGATCCGAAATGGTTAACAGAACCTATGCTAATCATGGAATGTTAGGCTCGAGCTCGGTTTTCAAATCACTATCCTGGTAAACATACTACAACCGTCAAATTCTTTACTCTGCTTGACTAGTACAGGCCTTTGGAGAGCCCTCCTTCATCTTTCTTGAAGATTTTATTTTCTCAGTTTTTAAGTAAAAGTTTATTTCTGTTCGCTTTGAAGGCACTGTCCTTGAGTTTACAGGTAGATTAGTCTAGATTTAGTGTTATTCGGTAAATTGTTCGGTTTCTTCCTCGGTTTGTTTAACCAGGAGTAACCATGCTGGCCCAGTGGCGCTGAGGGTTGAGGGCTGGGCGCCACACCTTGCGCCACATCGGCAACCTGGGTTGAGGCGGCCCCGGTGGCTGGGGGTTGGCAGGGGGCAGGAAGAGATTGGCGTCCGGAGGACTCTCTTCCCGAGGTGGGTTAGGGCTGCAGGTCGCTCAATGAGCTCTCATGGACGCTGGGGGTGAGCTGAATGTAGTGTCGCAGAGTGTATGCTAGGTGAGCCACGGCTCCAAGAAACGAGAAAAATAGAAAACCTCGCCTTCCTCCGCATTCCACACTCCCGTAGTCAGGCCTGAAGTCCTCTCTTTCCTCCCTCTGCGGCCCGGTGTCTCAGACCTAATAGAAAGAGTGCCCTGGGCGAGGCGTAACTTCCCAGAGGGTGCAGACCTGGGGGGATGTGCTAGTGCCGGGAGTAGTGGAGAGGACACAGTAGGGCCATATGCGGGAGGTAGAGAGTGGCAAGGTAGGGTCATGAGAGTTAAAAAAAAAAAAAAAAAACAGGAGGAAACTGAACGTTTATTTACATTTTTTTAACTTTCTGTTTATTGTTATACAATAGACAGTCAGTTCTCCAGATGCAGTACATGAGGAGATAAAGACTGTAAATATATAATTCCACATGAGGGCGCCAACCCTCTTAATACAAGCAGGTTAAAACTTTGACATACTGCTTCAATTAGATACGTCATATGGGGATCTGTAAATACTTTTTAAACTATGAATAAGTTCAGACATTTGGTGCTGCATTAAAAAGCCCATGAGCTGCATAATAATATAGTCCATGAAAAAGTTTGTTAAGCTTTCAAATTCAATATCCTCTACACAGGATAAGAAAATGTCATGCTAAATCACTTTTTAGGAACCTTACTGGTATCCTCTTGAATTGTGTTTAAAGCTCCCCAGTTGTAAACTTTTGTAAGTACTTAGCAAAGAGATAGAAAAACCACAACCTGTTATAGCAAAATTACTCTAAAGAGGCATCCTGAGTGTAGGTATATACATTTAAAACCCCAATTATATTAGCCCTATCTAAACAGACTTATCATTTATTCAGAGGTGCCCAAAATTAAGATCATTCTGAATAAAATAATTCTAAGAAGACGACTTTCCCCAAAAGGGAATAATCATTTACAGGAGCCTAATCAGCTCAACACACTAAGTATGTTATGGTACTTTTATTAAGTATTGTACTTTCAGTCTCAAGACCAGACTATGAGATCAAGCCTGGTTAGAGCAAACCTGGAGCCTGGCATGATAACAGAGAACTCGGGTCTCCCGTCATCTGATTCCTCCTGGTCGATCTGGTCTGGGAATCCAGCCGAGAAGACGGTGTTGTGCGTGGGCCCACTTCAGGGCCTCGCTGGAGTCAGAAAAAATGAAGACCTTGCCTGCGTGAAGGATCCGAGGACGTGCTGGGAAGAGCATGTTGTGAGGTATTTGTGTATTTACATTTTAAAAGTTTAATTTTTATATATGTAACCCCTAGATGGCGCTATCCCAGGGGCTACTACCCCTGCCTGATTTGCCACTAACAGGTTGAGGGGCCTGGATCCAATGGCGGGTGCCTCCACCCAGAGGTCAGGGTTTGCAATAGTTAAACTTACTTGGTCACAGCCCTCTGGGACACTGCAACCCCCCTTTCTTCCCACTAGTGGCCCACACAATATAGCAGAATTACCTTCACAGTATACACTTACCCCCAAGGCTGGTTCAGGCACCGGGACATCCTGTAAAATAAGATACAGTGCAACAATCACAGTACAGTACTTTAACATAGACAAATACCTCAGGCAGTATAACTTTGTTGAAACAAACAGCTCTGATTTGTTTAGGGGATATAACAAGGACAGGAAATCAGTTAATTAGCTTATCCTTTACTATCTACCTATGGCTCTGTGCACAGGCCTATCCCTACAGTTACTGTCCTAGGTACCTGAGGCCCTAGTAATGGTCAAACCGTGGCAGCTGGTAGAGCCCTTTCACCACAGAGAAAAGGAAAATTAAACAGTCAGCAGTGAGTAATTCCATTTGATTTAATGTGGCAATTCAACAGGGAGCGACCAATTAGTACTCACGACCTCCAAAGAAGATATGGTCCTTCAATGTCAGCAGGGCTACTTTTGATCTCCAAGAGACTCCTCACACATTTATATGGTAAAAAGAAAGCACTATACCAGGCAGGCTGCATCTGTATCCCAATCGCAATTACTGCACAATAACCAGGAGAACACACAGCAGATTCAGTTCCTGACAGACCGAGTGTAATTCAACAATTTCTTCAGTCTTCTACAGGGTGAGCCTGGTTTCTACTCTTCAGAGATCCTTTGATTCTTTTCACAGGACGGATTCAGTCCTAACAAGCAGTTACACATGTTGTAGACGGAACTCTGGGCCTTGCACACGTTTTTGACTGAAACTGTGCACTGAAGGAGCACAGGTTTCTTTCCTTCACTTTCAGATCTCAAACTGAAACTCCCACAGACAAAAACCGGCACTTCCTTTGAGTTCCTCCCAGTTCTTGACTGGATTGGCTGTCATCACAATAGACTGCTGCTGTTGGTCCAAAAAGGCACCGAGTCTAAACTACCTCTCCCAGAGTCACTGCCCATACAATCCTCTTGTGGCTGGCTCAGATTATGAGTCCCAAGTTCTGATTCGTCCAAGGCATCATTTTAGAGCTAGTTTACCCCACACTGATTGGTCCAGTTCAGCAGTTCAAAACCAGAATGGGGAACTAGGCAGACAGTTCTGACTGCAAAAGAAAGAGGTTAGACAAACTGTAATTTTATTATTACTGTAAATGATTTCTGGCAATCAGTTACATCTTTCAGACAGGTTCCCTTTGCACTCCTAGTGACTGCAAAATGGGGTGAATTAGCAGCAGCTTGAGTGGTACTCAATCAAAGAAACACACAGTCCCCATACAAACTAATTATGTCTGCAAGCAGACAGCTCTTAAAGAGACAGTACCAGAGGTTCTAAAAACACTCACTGATAAATGGCTAACGCCAAACACCATTCAGGCTTGGAGCATTCAAGCAAGCTCCTGGAAGTCTTTTGGGAACCCCCATTTGCAGGGGGGTTACATATATAAACCTTACTTGAGATGGTTATTCCAATTTTGAGAGAAACCGTGGTAACTCTCGGTTCTCTCATCGGTCGCTAAACCGACTGCTTGTAAAAATAAAAGGAGATCTTTGTTTATTTCTGTGGCTTATAGCTTTCAGAGACCCATTTTCTAGAGGTTGTACTGGTTATGTCACTACCAAGAAAAGAACCGCCCAATGGATTTTCAGCATTGTACAGAGTGTGGGGAACTGCTTGTTAAAGCTGATCCTCACTTAGCTTGTGTTGTCAGTCTGTGGTTTGACCACCTTCAGGCAGATTGTGAAATTTGTAAGAATTTTCCTCAGTCGATGCTTGATAGGCACCTGAACCGACTGAAGGAAAAATGTCCAAGAAGGCTGCTGACCCACCTGTGGACAAAACTTCTCCTCTCAGAAGGAGAAACTGAAGGAACCAGCTGAACAACCCTCTGACCATGGTGAAGGTTCCTCGGTGAAAAGAGCACCGCAGACACTGCCTCTGAACCAGCAGGTTTTGCTGAGAAGAAGAAAAAGAAAAGCATTCAGTTAAGGAACTGCAATCGATGATTCTGTCAGTTACAACCGCAGAAGCTATAGCTAACGTTATAAGTGTTCTCCAGGCACTGCAAATCGGGTACCATGGTTCCAGTTCAGCGGCCCAGTTCACAGTCCTTAATTCAAGACCTGGGTTCCTCCTCAGTTCCTGGTTCACTTGAGAGATTTGCTGAAGTTTATGTGGAAGGGAGGATCAGGATGATGAGGACAAGATTATGGGAACCTCTTGAACCAGAGGTAGCCCCTGATCCTCACTGGCCTGACTCCCTGAGAAGGAGCTGAGGATGTTACATTTGACTCTGCTTTTATGAAGCAGGTGGCATAGACTCTGGACCTTTCCACCCAAGAATCCACAAAGAAGGAAGAGGAGCCAGACTACATGGAAAGGATGGAAGTGCCAGCAACAAAAAGACTGTTGTTACCCATCCACAAGTCCTTCAAGAGGCAGGCCTCCAAAATGTTGCAGAATTCCACTCCACCCCCCCACAGTGGACAAGAGGATGGATAAGAAGTACTGGGTAGCTAAGCCTGAGCAGAATTCCTTTTGGGCATCCCAGCCATGAAGGGCGGTGCAGGCTGCTGCATGTGATAAAGCAGGATTCCCCTGGCATCACATCCACCAGAAAAGGATTCCAGAAAATGGATTCTATGGCCAGTAAATCCTGTTTGGGGCTCTTTGGCTATCAGTCAAGCAACCTACATGGCTTATGTGTGTCCAGATACCAGAAGAGTCTCTGGAATACTGTTTTGGAAATAGCTAAGGCCTGTCCTGGACCCATGGCCTCAGACTTGTCTGAAGCTGCAAAAGGGACATAGAAGCTTCTCAGTGCCATTTTCGGATGGCGGTAGGTACAATGACATTGCTGCCAGGCAAATGGCGACCCTCAGTGTCCCTGAGGAGATTTGCCTGGTTAAGGGCTACTAATTTGTCACAGGACACACAGACAAAGGTACTGGACTTCCCCTGTGAGCCTACATCTCTTTTCGATGAGCAAACAGAGGTTTACATGAAGAAGATAGATGAGTAAAAAGTGGCTTTTAAGAGTGCTGCTGCAAAAGAAAAGGCAGCAACACCACAGAAGTGCCAGGGAAAAGGGGGCAGGGGTAAAACCCACTACAGGCCCTTCTTCCAGGCTCAGGCAGCTCTAGCCTGCCAACATCAGAGGGGGTACTTCAGAGGCAGATGGGGCAGCAGCCGGCCTAGCCCCAGCACTCAGCAAAGCACACAGACCAAGCAGACCTCCTGAGAGGTCTGCCAGGTCACCTCCCGCTTCCAGTAGGGGGCAGGCTGGCCCACTATCTCTAGGCTTGGGAATTTATCACCACAGACAAATGGGTCCTGGAGATAGTGGGCCAGGGGCTTGTACTCAGTTTCAAAGTTCTCCCCAAACTGAGGGCAAGACTTTTCAGACCTCCAGCCTAGCAGAGGCAACTCTGATGAAGGAGTAAGTAGCAAAATTGATACTAGAAAAGGCAGTAGAGCCAATCCCTCATCCCAGCAAGGAAGGGTCTCAACTCAAGGTACTTCCTCACTCTAAAGAAAACAGAGGAGTGGTGACCCATACTGGATCTCTGAAATTTGAACAAACATTTGACAATGCCAAAGTTCAAAGTGGTCACTTGGCTACCATTCTCCCCACACTCAGCAAGGGAGACTGGCTGGTATCTCTAGATCTAAAAGATGCCTACTTCCATATCCCTATCAGGCAATCACATAAATACCTCAGGTTCAGATTGCCATCGGGCATTACCAGTTCAGGGCCGTGCCTTTTGGCCTGACATCTGCTCCGAGAGTGTTCGCCAAATGCCTAGCAGTGGTGGCGGCACACCTAGTGAGACAGGTGAATACAGTCTTTCCATATCTGGACGACTGGCTGGTGGTAGGTCAGTCCCCTCAGCAGATAAGAAAAGCACTGACCATCACTCAGGATACCCTGGGTGAGCTGAGTTTCCTGGTAAATCAGAAAAAGTCAGTGCTGGCACCAGTCTTACTCCTGGAGTTTATAGGGGCGGAAATAGATACTCTGAGAGGAAGAGACTTTCTCCATCAGGGAAGGGTACACAGCTTGGTACAGTTGGTAAGCTCTTTTTAGTTACATACCCCCAGACCAGCAGGGCATTTTCTCCAGCTGTGAGGTCATATGGCTGCATCAACAGCAACAGTATCAGGATCAAGATTCCAGATGAGGGACATTCAGTTCCACCTCAGGGCTCACTGGTCTCAAAGAAGAGACTCCCTGTCAAAGATGGTACCAGTCACAGGAACCCTGCTTCAAGCTCTGCAGTGGTGGCAGGAAAAGGACAACCTCTGGAAGGCATGCCTTTTATCTAGCTGCCACCAGCAGCAGTCTTGACAATAGATGCCTCCTTCCTAGGATGGGATGCCCAGCTAGAGGAGCATACTGCCCATGGTACCTGGCTTCAGCAGGAGTCTCTGCTTCACGAGACCTGCTGGAACTCAGAGCAGTCTATCTGGGCATTCAGTCCTTCGTGATCAGTGCTGCAGGGCAGAGTGGTTCAAGTCAGGACAGACTGCAACCGCAGTGTACAACATCAGCAATCAGGGGGCACAAGGTCTCCCCCAGTGCACAGAAGGAAGGTGGAATCTGGCTTACTCCCTAGGGATCTCCCTCTCAGCAGTTCACCTCCCAGGGAAGGACAATGTCCTCGCAGATGCACTAAGCAGGATCAACCAGAACCACCATGAGTGGTCACTGAACAGGCAGATCCTGCAAATGGTGTTCAAAAGGTGGGGCACCCCGGAGGTGGACCTCTTCACAGACCCAGACAATCATCAGCTACCACTGTTCTGTTGCAGGCCCCCTGTAATGAACACAATGCCCCTAGATGCACTCTTGCTGGATTGGACAGGGAAGTTTCTGTATGCCATCCTACCATTTCCTTGGCTACTCAGAGTACTGAACAAGCTCAGGATTCAGCCAGCATCAATGATCCTCATTGGTCCAGACTCGGCCAGGCAGCCTTGGTACTCACTGCTACTGACCCTGTCCATCTCCAAACCAGTCTCCCACCCAGGAGGCACAACCTACTGACTCCTCCTAGGGCAGAGTTCTGTACCCCAATCTGCAGTCCCTCAGACTCAGAGCTTGGCTGTTGAGGACTTAGAATATGCTGACCTACTGTGCATCTCTTGGAATGGGTGCTAGAGGTCCTCAGGGTATCCAGGAAACCTTCCACCAGAAAAACTTACTCGTCTGAATGGAAGAGGTTTTCTATTTGTGTAACAGAGAGACTACCGCTAAGCTGGCTTATCAGTAGTCTTGGACCATCTGGCATACTTGCATTCCCTGGGCCTTCAGTCCTCCACCCTTAAGGTACACTTAGCAGTTGTCTCTGCATACCTCTCTGCTGGAAAAGAGGCATCCCTGGCTGCCAACCAGGTATTCAGAAAGTTCTTCAAGGGCCTACTGCATCCCCCTCACAGGAACCCACTCCTGCATGAGACCTCAGTATATGCACTGGCTAGCTAATGCAACCACTGCTTGAACCCATGTCCTCAGCAGAGCTTTAGTACGTGACATGGAAAACAGTGTTCCTGGTAGCCATCACCTCAGCCAGGAGGATCAGTGAGCTTCAGGCCTTGTCCACAGATCCGGACTACATAGCAGTCCACAAGGACAAGGTGGTCCTTAGGACCAGTAGGAAATTCCTTCCTAAGGTGGTCTTGGACTTCCACTTTTATCAGTCCATAACTTTACCAGTCTTCTTCACTGATCATTCCACTTCAGGGGAATGAAGACTGCATAGTCTTGATGTCAAGAGAGCTATAAGCTACTACTTGGATCACACGAAGGGACACAGACAGGATAGACCAGCTCTTCCTGAGCTATGGAGAAGTGGGGAAGGGCAAACCTGCCTCAAAGAGGACTGTTGCCCAGTGGATAGTGGCTTTTATCCAATTTTGCTACAGCAAAGTGGGTAAAGAGCCCCTGTAGGCCCTAGAGCCCACTCGACAAGGGGTACAGCTGCTTCTATAGCAGCTCAAGAGATATCCCATTGTTAGAAATCTGCAAAGCAGCTACCTGGAAAACAGTTCACACTCCAACCAAGCATTACAGCTTGATACCCAGGCCAGAAGTGATGCCAGGTTTGGCATAGCAGTACTGCAGAGCCCGTCTCCCAAATAGGTTCTCTACCTCCTCCAAAGGTACTGCTTGAGTAGTCTGTAGAAGTCAGAATACAGTAAGATTTCTGGGGTTTGAAGAAAAATTGCTTACCATAGTACTTTGTTTCTTCCAAGGGAATCTTACTGTATTCTGAGCTTCCACCCTTCCTCCCTGCTGGAACCGTGGGCACTGCAACACAGCTGTCTGTTGTTTGAAACCGGGTATTTCTTTATTGGGCTTAGTGACTTGAGTCCTAGTGTTGCCCGTATTTTTAAATAAAGGGATTATTTGTTGTTAGGTGTTATTAATTAATTAATTAATTATTATTAGTATAGTTTAGATAGCTTGTTATTAGCTTTGCTCCGTAAGAATCTTGACGGTTGTAGAATGTTTACTAGGGACAGTGGTTTGAAACCGAGCTTGAGCCCAACATTCCATGATTAGCATAGGTTCTATTAACCATTTCGGCTCTGGGGCAGTCTTATGGACCATACTGCAGAAGTCAGAATACAGTAAGATTCTGTTCTGTTCTGTTCCGTTCAGAACACTACTGTTCTGCCCGCGATCGGAAGAAACAAGATTACTGTGGTAAGTAATTTTATCTTGCCAGCCGGGACGCTTGTGACCTGCAGCGGTCAGGATGTAAGAGCAGACTTTTGCTTGCTCTCATTTCATGGATGTGACCAGTTACAAACAATGGCCCAGATATTCAAAAGGGTTGCGCATGGCGCAACAGTGTTGCGCCATGCACAACCCACTGATGTGCCCCCGGTGCGATATTTATAAGGGAAAAGTGCGCCTGCACAAATCCCGATGCTCCAGGGCGCATCAGTAATGTATGCAGGCACAGGTGGGGGGCGTGCCCATGCATAAACTGCACAGCCCGATATTCAGCCCGGGCCATACAGAGTTATGCAGGCACAATCCCTACCTGCGCCTGCACAAAGTTACGCTGAAAAAAAAAAGGAACAAGTCGAGGGCCACCCACAGGTGAGCTGCCACATTGCAGGGTGCAACACAGCAGCTGCCACCTGTGGGTGGCCCTGGACTGTTCCCGCCGCAGCTGGCGGCGCCCCCACATGCCTCGATCGCGGGCTGAAATGTCACCCCCAAGTCCAATATCCCTGGTGGTCCAGTGATCGGTGAAGGATTACAAGTAGCATTCCTCGTTTTTCGGACAACATCTTGGTGATCAGTGGCCCCTCACCCTCATTTCGCCGCAGCGGGAGTTTTCACCACGCCGCCCGGCCAGCAGCGAGCGGCAGTACTCACCGCCAGCCGCCGCCGACCGACAGTCGGTAGCTTCATTGTTCAGAGCATGAGCCAGTGGGCGCAGAACCATACCGCATAATCGTCGTCCAGATATGTGAAATGGATTCATTCATATCTGGACTGACTTAGTCGGAGTGGCTGCACGCCCATTGGCTCATGCCTGAACCAATGGGCGGCAGCCCCACCGAGCAGTCAGTCGGCGGGAGGCAGGCGGGTGGGTGCTGCCGCTGACGGGGGCGGGTGGTGGCCCTTGGGCGGTTGTGGTGGGGCCACTAGATCACCAGGGTTGTCGGACGTGAGAGGGTGAGATACCGCTGACACTACCGGTCCACTGACCACCAGGGATATTGGACTTGGGAGGGGAGGTCTGATGCCCGCGATCGGGCTACTCGGGGTGGGGTGGGGACTTTCGGTTATGCCCGCACCGGCTGCTCGGGCGGGGGTGGGGGACTTTGTTGTGCCCGCGATCGCTGCCCGGGGTGGGGGACTTTGGTTACGCGCGATTGGGCTGTTCGGGGTGGGGGACTTTTCGGTTATGCCTACCACCGGGCTGCTCAGGGGGTTGGGGACTTTTTCAGTTATGCCCGTGATCGGGCTAATGGGGATTTTCAGTTATGCCCGCGATCAGGCTAATGGGGGACTTTCAGTTATGCCTGCGATCGTGCTAATGGGCGGGAATTTTCAGTTATGCCCCTTAATTGGGCTAATGAGGAGCTTTCAGTTATGCCGCAATCGGGCTGCTGGGGACACTACTGTTCTGCCCGGATCGGGCTGCAGGGGGGTGTCGGTCCCCTCGATGGCTGCTGCTTAAGAAGCGCCAGGTGCAAGTCATCGGGTTCGCGCACCTGCCAGATGCTGATGGGGCTATAATCAGATGCAAATGGCCCCCGTGCCTTGCATAAATTATGGCCCCATTTGCATGTCACCCTTTGAATATCAGCAGATGCTGTGCATGCGCAATGGAACTGCACCACCACATCTCAATGCTCCACTCTGACCACTTGCGCTGGTGCAGTTCCACTGTGCCATGCACAGTGGGTGTGGCCAGGGGGCGATATTCAAAGAAGTTGCGCCATAGCGTAACTCCGTTGAATATCGCCCTGGCCACATCCCTGCGCAACTATTTTGAGCAGCGCAGGGGCTTGCGCCACAAAATGACGCCGTTTGAATATCTGGGCCAGTGTTTATATCTATCAGTCAATCAATCACTTTATTTTACCAGGCATAAACACCATTGAGCAAGCTCATTTTCAAGTGGTCCTGGACATATAACAATACAATAAGTACATGGGCACAGATATAGGAATGCAATAAATGTTTTACAGATTATGCACAAATGGCAACATCTGCTGACCTGCAAGGATTACAATAAAATGCAGTTCAAAATAGTAATATTATAGGAAGGTGTGGAGAGTCATCAGTCCTAGACAACCTCCTACTGTTGGCAGTAATCAGAAAAGGGAAGGCAAGGAAAGGCAGTGTAAAGGAGAGAAGGAGAGAGGATGAGAAGGGCCAGGGTAGATGAGAGTACTCAATGGGTGTTGGAAGTCACCTATGAGGAAGGGCCTTGATAAATGTTCTAATTGCAGAACTAGTGAAAAGGTAAAGAAGAACATCTTTTCTGAAGCAATTGCAAGTTTCCTCAAAGTGGCAAGCATCTTTTGAATGTGGATAGGCCTGGAAGTAAGGACAGTTTAATGCTGCGTTGCATGGAGTTCCATAGAGATGGAAGTGAAAAGTTGATTGCGGCCGAGCCATAGGTTGTATTTACCTCTAGGAATCTGAAAGCAGAGTATAGAGAAATGTCTCAGTCCATAAAACCCTTAGCACGTATGAATAAGCTAGATATGTATGTTGGGAGCTTATTAGAAAGTACTCTATGGAGCCAGAGAAAAGCATTTCTTTTTCTCCTAGTTGAGAGTGAAGGCCAACCTGATTCCTGGTATAGCAGGTAATGATGGGTACATAAGGGTAGGTTGAGAATGAATCTTAGGGCCCGGTGGTATACAGTGTCAAGTTTGCTGAGCATCGTTAGGGACAATGAGTGTACATAAAGTCAGCATAATCCAGTATGGGTAAGAATGTAGATTGTACTAGCCTCTTTCAAGCATCTAAAGTAATTTAATTTAATTATATAAAATGAAATGATAAAGCAGGAGTACCAAATCCATATAAAAATGCATATAGGTCCAGTATGCTTGTCACAGCAGTAAAGCGGAGGGACTGCTTTGCACCCCAAAGTGAAAATCTGTTAATATTTTAGAATTTTTTAAAGTTGCTAAGTTTTTCAACATATATCCATTTTATAACCATAATAAACACTCCTGGTGTGGGTTATTCTCTGATAAACACACTTCCTGGGGCAGTAAGCACCTGGCCCACGGCTCACGCCCGCTATGCCCCGAGGCATGCTTATCAGAGCGTAACCCACACCCTGTCGCCTTTTATTGCATAAATAACTACACTCTTAGCGTGTTATTCCTGCCTTCTCCTCTGTCCCTGACTTGCAGCCGGCATTGCCCTCCAGCTCCAGCCGCAGAAGGGGCTCGAGCCGCCAGCGGGCGGCGGTGACCTCCAGCCGACCAAGAGTTCCAGGAGGCGCGAGGAAGCAGGAAGGTACGGCAAAGTCAGCAACCAATCGAAGCGACCGCTGTCTCGCCTTGCTTCCGATTGGTGCGCCTTTCCCATTGACTTTAGCTGGACTCTGCAACACTTTTCTGGATGGGATTTTTCTGATTAGCTGTAACTTGTGTTAATTTCCTTAAAGAGCTGTTTTACTTAAAATTGTGGGTAATTTAAACATGTTTTGATGTGATGTTTGCTAGTGATTCAGCCTTTTCTGGGGATCTGTGTGGGCTAGACGCTTAGGCGCCTAACCCCCCAAACCCTCCCAGTCTTTTGTTGTGCAGATTCTTGTTTCTTGCACCTAATTGCAGATTGCCTGCAATAAAATTGCCTTCTCACTGCCTTCTCCTCTGTCCCCTGACTTGCAGCCGGCATTGCCCTCCAGCTCCAGCCGCAGAAGGGGCTCCGAGCCGCCAGCGGGCCGGCGGTGACCTCCAGCCGACCAAGAGTTCCAGGAGGCCGGAGAAGCAGTGTGAAAGATGGCAAAGTCAGCAAAATTTTGCCCGCCCTCCCCCTCTTGGTTAATTGTATTTATACACTCTTTCCGCCATTTCTCTCATCCACGCCCACATCTAATTCCTTCTCTGTTAACCCATACCTACCCCGCACAATGCTAACTTGTTTCCTTTTGCTCCTTAACCTCTCATCTCCCCCATTCCATTATGATAATCATATTATACCCCCTGTCATGACGAATAAGTTAATGAGTATGTTCTGCTCTCCACTGCCATCCACAATGTACAACCATCTATTCCTTATTCACTTTGAACCACTATTACACTGCAACCCCTGGGGTATCCTACATAAAAGCCTCTCTAACAATCCAGCTCTCCCTAGCCTTTACATGTATCCTGGATCTATAAAAACCCCTATGCCTGTCCATCAGACTCCTATGTTATGATAAAAGACACACCTATATAACAGCACCATCTCCCACTACACAGTGTGCATCTAGGATTAAGAGGAAATGCTCTGATCACTCTCTATCCCTATCCCTTGGAGCCCTAGTCAAATTAATCTTCTACCTCCTTTTATGCATTGGCACCATTGAGATTAATCCTGGCCCCATTGTCAATTTATTCTTCCCTTCTGAGCTGACTACCATAAAAGGACTAAGCTTCATACACTTCAATGCTTGCAGCCTCCTAAAAAGTTCATCTTAATACAGGCTTGGGTGGCACATACTCTTCCAGACTTCCTGGTCATCTCTGAATCTTGGCTCAGGCCTACAACAAAAGACAGTGTTGTAAACCTTCCCAATTACCAGCTCTTCAGAGCAGATCGCCTTCCAGGGGTGGTGGGTGGCCATACATTAAGGACACCATCTCTGCAACCTGCCTCATCAACACATCTGAGCCAAATGAATTTGAATGTTTATCAATCAAAATTTGCCTTCCTAATTGCCTCCATTTAAACTGATTGGATGCTATAGGCCCTCTGCAGGCCTTAAACTGCTTTCTCACCTAGGGTCAATCCTCAACCAAGGCCCTGAAGATACCGGCATCCTTGGTGATTTGAATTTAAACTGGTTGTCTAATGTATCTGCACCTTTGATAACCTTTTGTGACACCTATGGATTCACACAGCTGATTAAAGACCCAACTAGGATTAACGAAGAAATTCCAGCAACAGCTCACTCCTGGATATTATGTTGGTAAACAAGCCTCACTTATACTCACATGCAGGAGTACTGCCAAGTGATGTGAGTGACCATTACCCTATAGCTGGCATAAGATCCACACTCAAACCACCAAATCCTGCAGAATTTATCCTCAAAAGGTCAAAAGAATTTCAATATCTCAGGTTACCTCCATGACCTGAGTACTACAATATATTGGCAAGATTTCTATCTTACAACCTCTGTTGAAACAGCACTCCAGACTTTAAAGGATATTATCACCAATGTTCTCAATATTCATGCACCTATCACCAGTATCAGAACTAAGGTAAATCCTGCCCTTGGTTCACCTCTCTGAGCTTAAAGCAGCCTTGAGAACCAGAGACAAGCTGTGGAAAAAGGCAAGAAAAACAAAGGACACCAGTGATTGGCTAAATTTCAGAAAAGCAAGGAATTCATGTACAAAAAATAAGAACTGCCAAACTGCCTACTATACAGCTGAATTGGATGCCTCCTACAATAACCCATCCAGACTCTGGGGTACAATAAAAGGACTTCTGGGCCAGAATTCTACTCCTGCCTTAACCACCAAATTGCTACTAAATGACACAGAAATTACAGGTAAACAAGAAATCTTAAATACCTTCAATGTTCACTTCACCACTGCTGGCCTAGCATTTGACTCATCACCTGCAAATATCCTGAGATCTTCCTTGAACCTGCAAACTACTGTGGGACAAATGGCCACTTCAACTTTTTCCTTCATCCCAATATCCGTGAAAGAAGTGGAAGATCTCCTCTCTAATTTAGACACAACTAAAAGTGCAGGTGCAGACTCCCTGGATCCCTATTTCCTGAAAATTGCTTCACATGTCTTATCTGCCCCCCTTACTCATCTCTTCAATCTTTCCCTAACTACTGATCCATTCCATCTACTTGGAAAACAGCTCAAGTAGTTCCATTACTCAAATCTGGTGATACTAGGGATCTCAACAATTACAGACCTATCTCCATCCTACCAGTACTATCTAAGATGCTCGAAAAACTAGTAAACTCTCAGTTAAGGGACTATCTGGATAACAATAACCTTCTAAATTCTGCACAATCTGGATTTAGATCAGCATAGCACTCATTACTGCCTTAGCCAAGGTAACCAACGATTGGCAGACTAATTTGGACAAAAAATTTTACCTGTGCTGTGTTTCTGGATTTGAGTAAAGCCTTTGACACAGTGGATCATGACTTATTACTCACCTCCCTTAACTCATTAGGCCTGGATTCTCTATCACCAACTGGTTTAAGGATTACCTTTCAGATAGGTCGCAACTGGTTAGAAATGGAAATTACCTATCCACCTCAAAACCTCTGCTAAGGGTGTACCACAAGGCTCTATTCTTGGCCTATCCTCTTTGCTATTTATATAAACAATATTGATGCCAACCTCACTCAATCTAACATTCATCTGTTTGCTGATGATACTGTATTGTATGTCAGCAATCCTCACCTTCCAAAGCCTGTGAACTTCTACAATCCGATTCTCCATTCTGCAGCACAATCTACTTGACAAAAACTACTTCTAAATGCAAAAACAAAAGCTATGTTCTTTACCACAAAGAGCTGTACTACCACTACCCAACATCCAACACCCTACATATATCCACCTTACTTGGAGAAACTTGAATTTGTTGATAACTTCAAATACCTTGGAGTCTGGATAGATAACAGGCTTGACTATTCTGTCCATATTGAAGAGTTACTTAAAAAGCTAAGACAGAGGCTCGGTCTATTTTTTAGAATAAAACATTACCTAAACAGTGATTCCAAAAAAAGGTTAATTCAGGCCTCATTCCTATCCCTCATTGATTATGCTGATTTTCTCTACTGCCATTGTTCAAGTCATCTCTTACATAAGCTGGACACCCTGTATCACAGGTCCATAAGATTTATTACTGACCTTCCTCCAACACCCATCATTGCTCCTTTATATGGCAGTCAACTGGACATCATTGCAACACAGAAGAAATAGGAATGCTGTTATCTGGATACTCAAAGCGTTAACAGGCAAACTACCGACCTATATCACTGATTGCTTTACCCAAATTACAACCAGGCCATACACCTTAAGGATCAGTAAACTCATCACATTAAGGTCCCCAATGCCTGCACCCGGTATGGGAGGGCTGCTTCAGCTATTCCTTAGCAGCTGCATGGAACCTCTCCAAAATCCATGAAGCTAGATAGCCTACTACCTCTGGCATCCTTCAAAAGATTGTTCTCCCCTTTTCCAGAGCTCTGCAATTGCTTTTATAAAGCATAATCCCCCACCAATCTGACCCAACTAAACCTCCCTTTTCTATCCATTATATTAACTCAATTTCTTTCTTCCGAATCACCTATTATATTCACTTAAAAACTAGTTTAGACCATATAACTTATATTTTAGGACTGCTATACCTTTGTCCTCTTTTTTTCCTACAGGCTAAATGGTTCTATTGTTACTTGTATATATGTAAATTGTTGTATATAATCATTTCATGCCATTGTATTGCTATTTATTCTATTCTTGTCTATGTAATAATACTTGTATCCTCATTTGTATGACCACTCAGGTCCATCTTGTAAATGAGCTTTGCTCAATGATGTTCGCCTGAATAAATAAAGATTTTGATTGATTGATTGATTGATTGATTGATTGGTTATCTCATTTATAAAATTGGTGGTGATATTAAATAATTGAATGAAAATCTTTACAAAAATTGTTTTTTTCTTAATGTTTTTTTAAAGAACACTTGTAGTGAAGATAGAAATAGTCCCTGGCTGCAGTACCTGTTGCTGACCCTCCATTCCCCTCCCACTCCATTGCTGCTAAGTAGTGTGATGCTGGGGTAGTTGTAAAACAGATGCACCTCAACCACCCAGCTGCCAAGAGCCCTCCTTGTGTTTTTACCCTAAAATCATTGTAGCTGTCGAAACTTCAGTGTGAATCACTGATTAACTGAGTTATCTTGCTGAGAAGGACAGCAGACAGTCATAGTGTGTTTCTTTGAAAACGCCTGTGCTGCTATCTTTCTCAGCTAGCTGACAGATAACTTTTATCATTCTGTGGTTACACTTTGTGTTCATTTCAATGTAACTAATCATTAATTACATGCAACAGGGTAATTATACTGTAGTTTTATGTTTGTTTTATGTAAATGCAGCTTCTTTGCAAGTTTTTAAAATTAATTTTAAACAATTTCTGCTGGATAAGGAAGTTTATAATTGTTTAATTAGGTTTGTTGCTCAGCATTTAGTATTGTTTTGTTTTATTAGGTACTTTGTATTGTATTTCCAGGTTGGACCTGAAAAAGGACCTTTTGGTCCAGTGTCTTTACCCGGTTAACGAATGAATAAATAAACAGTTACATTGTAACTATAGATCTTCTACAGAATGGTCTCTTGCAGTAGGTCATTACTTCTGGGAGGTTCCAGCAGAGGGCGCTGTCACACGGCAGCTTTTTCAGCAGTCTTTTACCAGGGACCAAGTTCAATAATGCAGCACTCCTTCAAAGAAACACAGACCAAAATTAGAATTCAGCTGTATTGCTGATTTATTAAAGGCTCACAGTGCGTGCCCTTGGCGCCTCGACTTCAAGCTTTCGGGGATGCCCTTGAAGCGAGCGGCGCTAAAGGCTGCGTGCTATGAAGCCGCTAATCAACAATACAGCTGGTCAGCTAGAGTCTGTTATGAAGGCGCTGCGATATTGAACTATTTTAAACAAGCTAGTAGCTTTCTTGTAGGCGAACCCACCGCTGACTCAGCGCTGGACTCCCAATCTGGATATTTTTACCAGGGACGCCCACCCATGACATCATCTCCTTGCTCCCTACATAAGTGTGGGTGGTCCCTGGTATCCTCTGTTCATTTTCCTGCTGGCTTCAGCTCACACAGCAGCTAGCTCAATCTTCTGTGCTAGCAGTCATTGGCGAGAACTGAAGAAGCGAATGTCTAAGAAGCATCTACAAGCAAGCCTTATTTCGTTCCTGCTCTTGTGGCAGGAAGATTTTCAAACTTGATAACCATTTATATTGTTAGGTGTCTGGGACCCACACATGACACCACCTCCTGTACTTTTTGTAAAGAGTTCAGCCAGCAACTCGACAACAGTTGCTGGAAATCAGAAACTTGCTAATGGAACAACAGGTTTCCCTATTGACCAGACCCAGGGGCCTGCCCATGGTCCCCAACTTCAGGGTCTCGTCCAGGCAAAAAGGGAGAAAGAGAAACCTACTCTCACTCCCTGCCATGGCGTTGCGTTGATGGTGACTTCAGCTACATGTCCACCATCGATGGAGTGTTCCTCGTTGACCGGAGTGCTTCTCCCATCCGACGGAGCCGTTAATTTCTGCCTTCCTCGTCAATGGGAGAGCTTCTCTCATTGATGGAGCTGCACAGGCACTTAGAACAGTGCGTTCCACTGTTCCACCGTGCATCAGGTTTTCCTTTCCTTCATTGATGACCACTGTATGTCATGCAGCCAAGCAAATGGCTGCTCCGTCGACAGGAGCCCTTTGCCGTCGTCCTTTCTCTCCTGTACAGTGCTCATTCTTCTCCTGCCTCATCGTCGATGACAGGAGTTCCTAAAGGCAAACCAACGTCTTTTGCCATGCGTACACCTCCACCTTCTCAGGTGCCTTCTACAGGGGTGTGGATGACCTAGAGAGACCCAGGGCTATATTTTCTGGTGCTCGTCCGGACCCCTCTCACATCCTATGCCTTCTCACACCTATTATTACAAATAGCCAGCCTCGAACAGTGGATATCCCACTGTCACAGGTGCCCATATATTGAACGATTGTACATACAGTACTACAATCCATGGGTTATAGCTGTCTCCTGCCCAGATGCTGGCTCATCTTTCCTAGTGTTCTTCCTCTCCTCCACCCATGCGGCTCCATACCGATCAGGATGTTCCACCTTGGTCTCCCCACCTCCTCTTTTAGAAGGTTACCTGTGGGATGAACCAGACCTGGTGGTGGACCTACCGGATGATATTTATGAAGAGGATTTTCAGAATGTGGATTTTCTGGACCCGGGTTCTCCATACTCCATGGTCTCTTCCCTGGATGAGGATTTACCAACCCTTCGGGCTGTTTCCCCTCCAGATGACCCCTCTTTCAATGATATGATGATACAGATCCAGAAAGTCATCGGGTTCTCCACTCCAGAGCATGATAAACAGCGATGGGACATTGCTGACTACTCCGAGCTCCCGAGGAGCCTGTCCTGTTATTTCTCCATTAATACCTGCTTATCAAGCATTCATTTCTGATGCCTGGCATCAGCCTTCAGCCGTAATCGGCCATCTCTCATAAGGCTGACAGGCTGTACCAAGCCCCTTGGAGCATCCATATTTGTCCACCATTCCTGCAGCCGACTCAGTGGTCATTGCAGCTGCTCATGCCCGCACTAAAATGCCTAAACATATGAGTTCTTTACCTCAGATAAAGAATCCAGAAGACTTGATTACCTGGGCAAGAAGGTCTTCACCTCTGGCACCATGAACATAAGAATCCTAAACTATATGGGCCACATGGTTAAATACCAATGCACCCTTGTTGCCTCTCGACCATTGACCTCCTTCAAAATACCTCCTTCCCAGGACAAGGAGCAATTACTACAAACCATGTCAACCATTACTTCCATTTCTCTCCACCTTATCAGGTCAGGCTACGATGTGGTTGATACTTCCAGCGTCTATCTGCCACTGTCATCACCCTGCACTGCCATGCCTGGCTTTGGGTATCTTGCCTGGCTCCAGATGTCCAGCATAAAGTAGTCAATGCACCTTTCTGTGGTGACAAGCTTTTGGTCCTGGTACCCAAATAATTTTGGATGACCTCCAGGCCTCTGGCCGTACCCTCCGAACGGTCCAGGGTATGTACCATACGTCACGGAGCCAATATTCTTATTACAGTAAGAGAGGTAACCGTTACAGGTCCTCTAACCGGGGTAATTTTCAGGGATGTGGTCAAAATACAAGAGGCAATTCAGCCACCACATGTCCCTCCCATGCCCTTCCCTGTGGTGGGGCCGGCAACTCCAGTTCTCCGTGACCTCCTAGGGCTCTCCCCTCGCCTCCTCATCCAAGCCTCGGAGGTGGTAGTGGGTCACTTTGCCCTTCATTTGGAGGCTTGGCAACAAATAACGACAGATACATGGGTACTCCAGATTGTTCAAACTGGCCATACACTGGAACTAATTTCTATACCATCTCCGCTTCCTCCTCAGATGCTTGGTATCCTCAGGAACACCTTCTTATACTCCAGGAGGAACTTACTGCCCTACTCAACCACAAACAGGCCATTGTTCCAGTTCCGTTGTCTCAACAACAGGGGTTTTATTCCCATTTCTATTGGTACCCAAGAAAACTGGAGCCATCAGACCAGTACTAGATTTGAGAAACCTAAATCATTACATCAGTACAAACATTTTGGGATGGTTACCTTGACGTCCATGATGCCTCTTTTGCAACAAGTAGATTGGATGTGCGCTTTGGATATGAAAGACACATATCTTCATATTCCCATTCATCCAGCCCATCAACAGTACCTGCGCTTTCACCTGCTGGGCCAAAGTTACCAATTTCAGGCCCTGCCTTTTGGCCTTTCTTTAGCCCCATGGGTCTTTACCAAATGCCTAGTAGTGGTTACAGGGGCATTGAGAAAAAAGGGTCACTGCATCTTCCCCTATTTGGATGACTGGCTCATAAAAGCAGACACATTGAGAACTTCTGAAATTCAACATCTTTATTGAATTATGACAAGACAAGAGGATATTTGACAAATAAAACATGAACCAGAATGTAAAACAAACAAAATAAAAATAATGCTAAGATGACACCAGAATGTCACTGGATCCAATATAGCCAAAAGAAAAAGACAAACTACTGTACCCAACCTCCTCCTCTCCCAAACCCCCCACCCCACCCCTGGGATGTGCCTTGTTGAAACAACATAACAAAAGTAAATACCAAAAATAAATAATATTCCAAACAGTAACAGGCATCAAAAAAAAGATAATACAACCAAAACAGCCAGAGGCATGCATTACATGGACCTTAATTCAGATATAAAGCATACAATTTAATTCCATTTCAGATTGGAAGAGAGTTATACAATTCGGAGGCTATTATGCTTTTCAGTATTAAAGCAAAGAGACATTTCTTTAATCCATTCAGCATACGATATAACCAGTTGGTCCATCCAGTGCTTGAGAACCAGCCTTTTGACTGCTATAGAAATTAAAGCCATATTAAACCTGCGCTCCCGAACCTTAATATTGGAAAACATCCCTAGGATACATATTTTATAGTGAACAGCTCACCCAATCCCAGAAAGAGGATCTAAATTGGATTGAATTGAATTCCATAATGGAGCCACTTTGTCACAGTGTCAAAGAATGTGTATCAGGTTCCCTCAGCTGTGCCACACGTGTGCAGATAGTCGAGGTAATCTGCCTAACTTGGCTAACTTGACGGAGTATAATACAGATTATTTAAAATATTGTATTGATTGAGTCTGTGCTTATCTTGAGTGAGATATCTATGCATGTCCTCCCAAATCTGACTTCAAATCAAAGGGGAATCTGGCAGAAGAGAAGACCAAATTTTGGAACCAATGACGGCATTAGGATAGTTGATACCCAATAGAAAGGAATAAGTCTTAGAGACACCATGGGGCTTATTCGCATATTCCTGTATCTGGTCTAAAAAAGGCCTGACTTGGGACAGCATAAATGTGGTCCCAAAATAGAGACCATAAAGGTGGCTCAGCTGAAAAACTTTAAAATATATTTCTGAGGAATATTTAATTTAGCTATTATATCAGTTGAGGAAAGGAGAGAAACCTGAGAGAACAGGCTTTCCACAAGAGAACCTTTAATTATGAGAAGCTAGTCTGGGAAAGCGAGAGAACCGCCTATTTTGATGTTAGGGTTTAAGGTGAGAGGTTGGGCCGTATCTTTTTGTGTGAAATGTTAAAAAGTTCCAACACTGAGTCAAAACCTTTATGAGACCCCTACAACCTGAACTTTGTAAAGGAGGAGGCAATGCGGAGATAGTGTAATAAAAAACTCTGGGTGAGTGGAGCTGTACCTTATCTAAAATCTTCTCTCTAACTGTATCCAAATAGAGAAAGTATGTATCAGGCCTGGCATCATACCATCTCCTCATTTTAGACATATATGTCTCAATAGTATAACATAAAATTGGGAGACGAAGTCCAGCCTCTCCTTAGGCAAATTAAGTTTTAAAAGGCCCGTCTGGAGTGTTTGCCCTGCCAAATGAATTTAGAGAGCGAGAATGGAGCTGCTGAAAATAGGATGCAGGAGCCAGATATTCAGTAAATTTAATGGGTAAAAACACAGGGCAAGCGTTCATTTTAATAATATATCGACGTCCATAAAGACAATGGGAGAGTGGTCCATCTTTGAAGATCTTGCTGTATCTTCATCACTAAAACATCTAAATTGAGTTTCCTGAGAGCCTCTGGGTCTCTAGTGAGATGTATGTCTAAATATTTAAATGAGGAGGAGACCATTTCATACGAAATGGGTGAAGTTGACATGGAGCATGAGGAGCATTTAACAGGAATATAACTGATTTGGATAGATTCAGCTTATAGTTAGCCACTTGGCCAAACCGATCAATAATTTTTAATGCATGTGTTAGAGAGGATTCCGGTTGGCCAAATGTAAAAATATCATCAGCATAAACCGAAAGGGTCAAAGATTGCTGATATACTAAACAGCCTGTAACCTGGGGTGAGTTCTTAATACTAAGTAGCAGGGTTCCAAATATAAATTAAACAAAATGGAGACAGGGACACCTTGCAGTACCAGTGAATAGGGGAATCGAGATGAAGACCCCATTACAGTAAATTCTAGCAGTGGGAGACTTGTATACCGTCCGAATCCATTGAATAAAGGTATCTGGGAACCCATTCTCTTAAGAGTGGCTCAGAGAAATTCCCAGTGAACTCTATCAAGGCTTTTTCTGCATCTAATGAGACTAAAGCCATGGGAGCCTGGGAATCTTGGGCAACCTGAAAAATATGTTGAGAGGGTTCGTAGATGATCAGCAGAAGATCTTCCTTGAACAAACCCCAGTTGTTCGGGACTTAGCAAATTAGACCAAATCTGCTTGATTCTAAGAGACAGAATTTTAGTTAAATTTTTATGTCATAATTCAGTAATGAAATTGGATGGTAGCTGGCAGGGTCCCTCTGAGGTTTATCTGGTTTCAGAATCAAAACAATAGTGGCATCCAGCAAAATAGGGTCTAGGGGTCAGAAGTGAACATATAGTCAAAATGTTTCAGGAGAAGGGGCTATCTCTTTACAAAGACTTTATAGAAGTTGGAGGGAAAACCATCAGGACCTGGGGTTTATCCAGAGCTAACCCATTAATACGCCTTCCTCTCCGGCCAGAGTAATAGGAGAGGCCAGAATCTCGACTGGTGGGCCTGCAGGAAGGGAGATGAAGGCCATCCAGAAATTGTTCAACACGGAATGGGGCAGGTTTGGACCCTTACTATATAGGTCCCTATAAAAGGATTCAAAACCTGGGAAATATCCCGAGGTGAGGTCTTAATCGAACCATTTGGGGAATACAGTGCAGGAATCCATCTTGAACTTTCTACTTCTCGCAATCGAAGGGCTAGCATTCTACCTGGTTTCTCTCCTTGATCAAAATAACGAGCTTTGGTTTTAAGGATGGCATACTCTGCCTTTTCCCTTAACAAATCCGCATATTCATTCCTAAGTTTCAATAAGGCTTCTAGATCAGCTTGGGAGAATGAACAGGATAAATTATTGTCCGCCAGCCTAATTTGATTCGACAACGACGTAACTCTGGCCTCTCTCTGTTTTTTCCTTTTGGACGCTAACTTAATGAATTCTCCCCTGATGAAACATTTAAAAGAGCACCAAATCAAGTCCTCCCTGTTTGTTGAACCCGAGTTGATAGCTATGAAGGAAAAGATTAGCAATTTTATATGAGAAATTGTGCGTTCCTCTTTGAAGTTGTGTGTTTAATTTCCAGGAGGTATCTCTTTGAACATGCGGGTCGGAAAAATCAAATCCATGCCACAGAATGATCAGATATAACAATTGGTTCGATTCCTGTCTGTTGAATACCGGCCAAAAGAGTGTTACTGATTAAAATAAAATCAGTTCTAGACCACGACCGATGGACTTGGGAATAAAAGGAAAAAGCTGGCCAGAGGATTGAGCAGTCGCCAGGGTCACATAAACCCAATAAATCCATAAAATCACTCAAGGCAAGTTATGAAGGGAAAGTGGTTTTAATGGCCTATAGGTTTTATCCAGGTCTTGTGAAGGAGCGATATTCCAGTCACCCTCGAGAATTAGCAGGGAGGGCAGAAGTCCACTCAATTTGTCGGCTAAGCTCATAAGAAAATCCGGGTCCCCTCCTACTGGGCCATAAATTGCCCCTAATACCACCCTGACATTATTGAGTATACCTTTAACAATAATAAATCTACCCTCTTGGTCCGCTAGACACTCCTCTGCCAGAAATGATATGTGTCTTTTCACCAAAATAGCCACCCCTTTACTAGATGATGATCCACAAGAAACAAAAATTTGAGCGTAACCCTGCCGATGTAACCCATTGACTTCCGAAGCCATGAGATGGGTTTCTTGCATCAGAAGAATGTCAATATTTAAAAGGGTGCAATTTTTGAGAACCTGATTTCTTTCAGACAAATCTCTGGCACCTCTGACATTCCAAGTTGCAATTTTAATTGACACCATTGTCATGTAATGTTTTGTTTGAAAACAAGGGAAATATATATCATTGACCAATTAAACCATCCCAAAAGGCACACCCCACCTACCCCCATCAGCCCCTGAAAATGAACATCACTAAGACAGGCCCATCTTCCCCACCAAACATCAATACATATGTAGATTATAAAAAATGAAAATAACTTCGACCATGCAACTTTAGCCCCAGACAGAGTAATCAGCGGGAAAGACAACTGGTCAACAAAACCCCCCCTTCCCCCACAAACCCTTCCAACTATATACAAGGGTCCCCGACAAATACAAGAGAAATTCTAGGCTCCTTTATAACTGACTCGAGGACCGAGACCCATAGGTAACATTCCATTGGGAGGCAAAATCTAAACCAAGGTGCCAGTACTGAGAAGGTGTACTGCAATTTGTTTCTGGCAATAGCATCAAATAGGAACAGGGATCACCATGATCGCATTCCTCCCAAGAAATGTGCCCTTTGCCCCCAACCCTGGTGCGCTATGCAGCCTTCCCAGAGCTAGCTCCATCTCAGAGCTCTCCTCCCACCAACCTTCCTAAGAGAACCAGAGTAAGCCCTACTTTAAAATAACAGAAGTCAGAAATTGAGAGAACTGCTGGGGGCATTGCCACTTATAAGGGTTCCTACTTCCCCAAACAATACAAAGAAAATTAAACATGCCGTAGGATTAAATAGTCTAACCTACTTTAAATTGAGAACTGTTACCCCAGGGAACGTCGATTAGGGCCGGCTTGCATTACCAGACCTGTTTTCGAGAGGATAAATGTCCCCGAAACACCCCTGTGACTTGCAGCATATCCTTTATTCTCGGGGCGCTTCTAGCCCCGAGGGAGCAAGAAAATGACCGGGGGACCGAAAAGCTGAAGGAACCAGAACGTCCGACGCTACTAGTGGTGTGTAGAAACACCCCTGAACAAAGGTTCCCACCCTCTCGCCAGCTGGAGTGAGCAGACACTCCTGAGTTAATATTAGGCCTACAAGGCTCTCTCTGGCCTACCGCCTTTGCAACATACCGTTGAGAGACTAGAAAGAAAGGGAAGGAAAAGAAAACTGAGCAAACAGGTGAGAGTTTAACCATCATGACTGTAAGAAACAGTAGCATTCTGGTAATTGCAGTAAGAGTTCAACCAGACTTAAACAGGTTGGGCAGCTTGATGGTGAGATCTGTGACTGCTTGTTCCGGAGACTCGTAGGAGTGCCATGTCCCGTCGATTGCCACCTGTAGCTTGACTGGGTAAATCATTCTGTAACGTATGTCAGCAGCTATCAGTTTGCTAACCGTAGGGTGGAAAGCCGAACGCTTCTGACGTGTTTCAAAAGGAAGATCTTGGGTTATTCGTAGTTTGGAACCGCTCCACAAAATAGCCTGAAGCTCTCTTGCCTTGATTAGCACATGCTGCTTTTCCAAGAAGCTTAAAAACTTCACTATTATAGGCCTTGGTGGTGCTCCTGGTGAAGGTTTCGGTCGGAGAGAGCGGTGGGCCCTCTCTATGTGGTATTGTGGATTGAGGGGAGACGGACCAACAATCTTATTAAGGAATTTCTGGAGGAAGGGAATGATGTCGGCGCCTTCCTCGGCTTCAGGTAGGCCTAGGATCAGCAAATTGTTCCTCTGGCTTCTCCCCTCTAAATCTTCTGCTTTTAGCTGAAGTTTGCTGATCTGCTGTCTAAGCTGGACAATTTCTGGTCCATCTCTCCCTCCACTTCTCCAGGAAGAGGTTCTTGCCTCCGAGTCCCCATTCTTGTCGTTAGCGTGCTGAGGTCCTCTTAAAGATTTTAACTCTGCAGATATATCCTCCAGCGTTTCTTTGCATGGTAGCAGCTCCTGGAGGAAACGATCTTGATTAGGGAACCACTGAGATACTGGACTGAACTTGATTTGGGAGTAGTCCCAGATCCTTGATGCCTAGACTTCTTAGTGGATTTCTCTGAGGTAGATGATGGAGTGTGCCTTATGCCGGCCTGCTCTTCTCCGCTTCCATCAGCGACTTACAAACCGATTGCGATGTTAGATACGGACATGAGCGATCAGTGGGTCAGTGGCGTTAAAAAGCTTGAGACAGGGATCTGAAACACCCTCATCGATGATAATAGGGCAGAAAAGTGATTTAATAGAGGGTGATAGGTAGGAGCTCCAAAGTAGTGCTGCTTCTAGTTGCTCTGCATCACGTGACCCCTCAGAACAGTCACCAAGGAACTTCTGCTGTCCTCCCTTTCAGAGACCCTTCAGTTGTTCCACTATCTTAGGATTACAGTAAAGTGGCCCAAGTCCAGTCCTCATCCAACCCAATTGCTCCAGTATATAGAGGCTATACTGGACACGACTATCGCCAAGGCATATCTACCCCCTGCTCGTCAGGATGCCCTGATTGGCCTGGCCTCACAGATTCAGTCATGAAAGGTAGTCCCTGCCCGACTCATGTTGCGCCTCCTCAGGCACATGGCCACGGCCATCCAAACTGTGGCGTTTGCACGTCTTCAGATATGTCCTATCCAGTGGGTTGTACAAGAGCAGTGGTGCCAGAAAACAGGGCAATTCGAAGACCCCATCAGGGTGACTCCAGCCCTCAAGTCGGCTCTCACATGGTGGACACTTCGCTCCAATTTTGGTCAGGGCGTGCTCTTTCGTGCCTCCCCTCCTCACCAGGTCCTGACAACAGATGCCTCTCTAGAAGGTTGGGGTGCCGATCTCGGCCCGTACTGGACTCCAGGACGTGGCCTGTAGGGCACAGTCATCCCCATATCAATCTTCTGGAAATGAAGGCAATCCTTCTAGTGCTGCACACCTTCAGTCCTCATTTGATCCCAGGTCACCTACTGGTTCAGTCAGATAACATGACGGTAGTCTATTACCTCAACAAACAAGGAAGGACACGTCTCACTCCCTTTGCATGGCAGCGCCAAGGTATGGCATGAAGCAACCAAACAGCAACTGATGCTCATGGCCGTCCCACCTCCCAGGCTGTCACAACCAGTTAGTGGACCTCTTGAGTCGCCAGTCCTTGGCTCACGAGTGAACACTGCTCGACTCAGTCCTTTAGGATCTCTTGCATCTCTGGGGCACTCCACAATTAGATCTGTTTGCATCCCCAGACAACCACAGGCTCCCCAAATACTTCTCCATTATCCTGAATACAAGGGAAGCTCTATAGATACCCTGTCCCAACCTTGAGCAGGACTGTCTTATATGCCTTCCCCACTCTCACTCCTTCTCCGACTTTAATGAAATTACAGATGGAGCCTGCCACGATGATTCTCTGAGCTCCTATGTGGCCTCGACAAGCATGGTTCCCACTTCTGCAACAACTATCGATTTCAGAACCTGTTCCATTGCCGTTCAGGCCGGACCTCTTGACGCAATGCCAAGGCTGCCTCCTGCATCCCAGTCTGAAGACCCTCCATCTTCATGCTTGGTTCCTGAAGACGTCTTCATGAACAGACTACAAATCTGTTCTCAGATGGCTGATATTCTGCTTGCCGCCCGGAAGCAGGCTACCAGGGATACTTATAATTCTAAATGGAAACGTTTCTCCATTTGGTCCACTTCTCAATCGCTGGACCCTTATTCTTGCCCTCTACAAAGGTCCTGGATTACTTGGCCTCCTTGTCCTTGGAGGGCCTTAGCTATTCTTCTGTAAAGTCCACTTGGCTGCCATCTCTGCCTTCCACGAACCAAGGATGACTGGATTTTGTATCAACACCATCTAGCCAAGATGTTTTTGAAAGGCATATTACATCTGAAGCCTCCTATTCAGCGTTCCGTTCCTCCATGGGATTTGAATTTCATGATTGAAAAATTAACAGTGTACCCCTTTGAACCAGCTGCCACTTGTGCTCTGCATTTTCTCTCCTGGAACACGCTATTCCTGGTGGCCATAACTTCTGCTCGACAAATCTCCAAGCTTCATGCCCTGATGTGCAGAGAACCTTATCTTATCTTCTTCTATAGGGACAGAGTTGCTCTTCGCACTAACCCTTCCTTTCTGCCTAAAGTGGTCTCAGAACAGACCTTGAATTTATCCCTGGAGTTACCGTTTTTTTACCTTGAGTACTCCAGTCCTGGTGATCTTTTACATACTATGGAAGTCCATCGCATCTTCCATTACTATATCGGATCGGACAAAGTCCTTTCGAGAACCTCACAACTGTTTGTCACCTTTGCCCCAGGTCGTGAGGGACTTCGGGTTTGCAAAGCAGCACCTTCTCTTTCTGGCTAGCCCATTGCATTACATTTTGTTACAAAAATACAATAAGCCCTTACCGGGCCATGTTCAAGCCCACTCCACTAGGGCTGTAGTAGCCACAGTGGCTTCTTTTAAGGGTGCTTCCATTTCTGATATATGCAGTGCCGCCACCTGGTCTGCCATCCATACCTTTACCAGGCATTACAATCTGGATGTTGCCCCACGATGCAGAACGGTCTTTGGCCAAGCCGTCCTACAGGGCATCCTTTCGTAATAGTCCTCCCTCATGGACATAACTGCTGGGAACTCTCCCAGAAGTAATGACTTACTGCAAGAGACCATTCCATAGAAGATAGTGCGATTACATAAGAACTTACTGTAACAGTAGATCTTACTTCGAGAGGGCTCTTGCAGTAGGTAATTACATATAGGACTGACCTGGTAGGCGTCAGGCCCCACAGAAAAATTTCTAGCTAGCAGTCTCTGGCGGAGGACCGCCCCCCACGTCAGGTGACCAATGTCATGCGACGACTGTATAAAGGGGCGGTCACCCACGCCTGCCTTCCAGTTCTTTCCCACTGTCGACTTGTGAAAGTGCCTCACTGTAAAGTTCCTTCGCTCATCAGTCTACGTCGGTCTAGTTTACCGAATTTATTGTCATTTTTTCTCATTTTTCCTTACCTAACGGCCATGTATGTCATCCCTGATGCCCTCCGAATTGCATAAGAACAAGTGCGACTCATGCAGTTCCCAGCTGCCACATAAGGATGGTCACTCCTGTGTCTCTTCTGCTTAGGCCCGACCACCCCATGGAAAAGTGCCAGCACTGCAACTCGGCTACCCATAAACAGAGCAAGCTGTCCCTGGAGGCCCGCTTTGAAGAAAAGATGACTTCCATGGAGAAGGAGCTGAAGAAACTGAGGCAGGCTTCCACTTCCCCGAGGGCCATAGGAAAAGAAAGAGAAGCACCAGGACCGGACTCCACCTCCATGGCTTCCGCGACTCTGGCCGAGTTGCCGTCTTGAAAGTAACATCGCCGGTGGACCGTTCTTGACCCGTCTTGCCTTTTCGGGCCTTAGTGTTGCCTCCAGGGCAAGGAGGTTGCCGCTCCGGGAAGGCCGCTACCACATGGCCCTCTGGGTCAAGCAGGTCCCGTTAAGCCAGATGCGGTGCCACCGCGTCCGCTGAACAGGGCTGATAAGATGCCTGCCTTGAGCGCGCGGTGCCTCTCCGCCCGCCAAGGTCGCTTCCCAATGTGACCTTTCACAGACCTGGTTCCAATAAGTCGGATGCCAACTCCTCCGGACGCTGCCTGACTCAGCTGGTAAGCCAGACATTGGCCCTCCCACAAACGCCCAGCGTAAAGAGCCTATGCCAGACCCCTTAGACCAGTCCAACGCCCCAGGCTCCTCGCAGCGCTTGCCGCTGCTGCCAAGGCCCCGTCTCCTCTGTTAGACGGCGGGATTTTAACCTCCATCCCCGTCGACATCGGAGGAGTTAGGCATGCTGACATCAGGCTTCCTCCTACAGGACCGCACTCCTGACGCCGACCTCGACGCTTAGCACCGGACGCCGCCTACCCGACGCTTAGCCGATGTCCCCTGCTGGACGCCGCCAACGCCAGGCCTCGACACCCATGGGGCCACCTTTACCTGGCCCACTGCTGAGCCTTTCCAGGGCCTCTGCTTCATCAGAGCCCCTGACACCCGGTATCTGGCCCTGCTTAATCCAATGCCATCCTACCCGGGCCGCGGTATCCGGCAGGCGCAGTAACAGCCGCCTCTTTATCCGGTGCTGCAGTACCCGGTTACCTCAATACCTGACACTGGGCTTTCTGCCATCGGGTTACAGATACTCGCCGTACAGGTACCCTCAGTATCCGTATCCTCTCTCCTCCTTCCTCCTCCACCGCCCCTTCACAGCCGCCGTGGATTTGAAGGAAACTCCGGTTGCCTGGTGGGCTGAGGCCAAGGCTCAGCTCACCAGGGAGGTGAAGAGCTGTCTGCTGGCACGGACCCTGTACAGTATCCCCAGCGCTGGAGATAGGAGATTCCTCCCTTACCCGACACCAGAGGTAAACCTGAGGGCTTTGCAAGGGGACTGTTCCTCCCCCGCGTAGGGAGGAGTTTTCCTCCTCTTCATTGGAGACCTCTGACTCAGACTCAGGGGGATGCTGCGATCCTGATGACGAGCCACGTACTCCAGATCGTCCCATGCTGAAGACTCCTCCGAAGTCTCCTCCGGAGGATCCTTCCTTTATGGAGTTACTGAGAAAGATCCAGGAAGTCCACCAGTGGCAATCTTTGGAGCCAGATCCACAGCATAAGAAGCTCGCTGCCCACTTGGATCTGCCTGAAACCACTCCAACATTGATTCCACCCTGGATTGAGCCTCACGCAGACCTTGTTTCCACTATTTGGAAGCAACCGTCTGTGCTAGCACCCCTTCCGAGGAAGGCGGATTGGCTATACCAGGCTCCAGAGGGTGTCGATTCTTTGAATGTACACCCCAAGGTCGATTCGGTCGTGATTAGCGCCTGCTCGCCAGTCCAAAACATCTCAGCTTGTCTCCACCTGACAAGGAATCCCGACTTCTGGACCAGTATGGAAAGAAGGTGTACGCTCTTTCCACCCTGGGGATGAGGGCCCTGAACTATGTGGCATATATGGGGACTACCAGAAGACAATCCTGAGTCAGGTGGACTCCAAACTGGACTCCTTCCTGAGTCTCAGACCAAGCAGGAAGTGGCTGATCTTGTCCGAGCTGCTCGTTCGGCCAGTAGGCACATGCTTTGTGCCACCTATGATGCAGTGAATGCAACTGGTTGGAGTTCGGCTTTGCCATAGGTCTGCAGCATCACGCCTGGCTCCGGGTGTCAGGATTGGTCCCTGAAGTGCAATCCGCTATTCAGGATGCGCCCTTCAGGGGTTCGGTGCTGTTCGGCGGCAATGTCAAGAACATCATCACTGACCTGCAGGAGAAGGGTACTGCACTCAAGTCCGTTGACTCTATGTACAGGCCCCCTCAGGGACAGCGTCGCCCTTTTTGCAGACGATCTCGACCTAAAGCGAAACCTCAGGGCAAGCGGGCCAACAAACGTTAGTCCCTCTAGCAACCAAGACCTCCTCCACCCAGAAAAGCGACGGAGCTCTTGACTGCTGCGCTGCCCCACACCTCCTGACTCCTTCCTTCCCACAGCCTCTGGACAATCCAGAGGAACCAGAAGGAGGGAGGTTCTCCTTCCATCTACCGGGTTGGGAGAGGATTACATCAGATGTTTGGGTGCTCCAGCTAATAGTAGGACACTCAATCAAGTTTCTTCAGAAACCACCCAGAAGACCGCCCCCCAAGTCGCCTTACTCCCCAGAACATCTTCCTCTGGTCCTGGAAGAAATTTCTCCCTTCTCTTGAAGGCGTGATAGAACCAGTCCCACTCATCTTTGGGCACAGGTTACTATTCCATTTTTCCTAGTTCCAAAGAAGACGGGGATGTAAGGCTCTGTTCTAGACCTCAGCTCCTGAACATGTTTGTGGAGTACAAATGCTTCAGAATGTTGTCCCTGCAGAGCCTTTGCCACTTCTTTGGCAAGGACAGTGGCTATCATGCTCTGGATATGCAGGATGCCTACCTGCACATCCCCATACGCCCTTCCCACCGCAAATTCCTTTGGTTTTCATTGCAGGGGGGCCACTACCAATTCAAGGCCCTCCCATTTGGTCTTTCCTTGCCCCCCTGAGTGTTTACCAAATGTCTTTCTGTGGTAGTGGCCCACCTGCATACCCAGGGAGTGCAGGTATTCCCGCCTGGACGACTGGCTCCTGGCGGCCCGGCCAGGAGGAACTCCATGCTCTCTTTCCCTTACTCAGCAGGTTTTCACCAGCCTGGGTATCACCATCAACCAGGCCAAGTCCCATCTGGTCCCCTGCCAAAGACTTCAGTTCATTGGGGCGATCCTGACATGACCATCAGCAAGGCCTTTCTACCTCCAGACAGGGTGGACACCCTGCAGGCTCAAGTAAGTTTGTTGTCCAACCACAGAAGGGTCAGTGCCAGGTCAGTTCTTCACCTCTTCAGACTCATGGCGGCTTCTATCCCAACAGTTCCTCGCGCTTGGCTCCATATGAGGATCTCTCAATGGGACCAGACTCTGGACGACGTAGACCAGGAGGTTCTAGTCTCCGATCCCATGGTCAGGGACCTGCAATGGTGGATGGTGCAAAAGAACCTTTGCCGGGGAGTTCCCTTCTACATCGAACCCCCCTCCCAAACACTGATGACAGATGCCTCAGGAGAGGGCTCCTGGTCCAGACTCGAGCAGACTCTTTACATAAATGTGCTCGATCTCAGAGCCATTCTGTATGCGCTCCAGGCTTTGCACTCTTACTTTCTTCCCGGTCATCTGACAGTCCAGATGGACATGTGCATGGTCTGGTAAATCAACAAGCAGAGATGAACTCGTTCCTACCCTCTGTACTGGGAAGCAATGAGAGTTTGGAGTTGGGCTATTCAGCACAACCTTCACCAGATGGCAGTTCGTGTTCCGGGAGTAGAAAATACATTAGCAGACCACCTCAGTCGGTCTTTGGCCAAAGACCACGAGTGGAAACTGGATTGAGAGGTAGTAGACAACATCTTCCTGCTCTGGGGAACCCCTCAGGTAGACGTGTTTGCATCTCCTCAAAATGCAAAACTTCCCGTCTCTTGCTCGCTCGCTCCAGGGTGAGGCATTTTCTGGCAGGATGTTCTGTCTCTCAACTGGAGGGACAGATTTGTCTATGCCTTCCCTCCAATCCCCTTAATTTCGAGGGTCTTACACAAACTCTGTGCAGAAGGAGCCCCGATGATCCTCATCGCTCATTCTGGCAAGTTTGATTCTCTTCTGCAACAGTTTTCAGAGGAACTTCCACTTCCTATTCCTCTCTCACAGTGTTTGTTGACCCAGGATCAGGGACCCTGGTTCATCCAGGTCTCAGATCCCTTCAGTTACATAGTAGCTCCTGCAGACATAGCTCAAGCCCGGTTCGGGGTTTCTCCATCGTTACCCGAACATTCTGGTGGAGCCAGAAGCCTTCGCTAAGGTCCACCCACGCCATGAAGTGGAAACGGTTTTCGATTTGGGCCTTTTCAAAGAACTTCGAGCATTTCTCTTGCCCTGTCGAGAGAGTCCTGGACTACATGCGTCATCTCTTTGACCTGGGTCTCAGCCATTCCTCTTTGAAGGTCCACATGGTGGCTGTCGCAGCCTACCACGTCCCTTTTGGAGACAGGACTTTCGCACAGTTGGAAGTCTCTAAGACTTTCCTCAGAGGGGTTCTCCATTTGAAATCCCCCATCCACATTCTTGCTCCTCCTTGGGATCTGAACTTTGTTCTCGAGAAGCTTACTCTGCCTCATTTCGAACCGGCAGCTTCAGCAGACTTGAAGTTCCTTTCGTAGAAGACACTTTTCCTAGTGGCCATCACTTCAGCTCAAAGAATTTCCGAGTTTCAGGTCCTGATGTGCAAAATCCTTATTTGATTTTCCACAAGAAATGTGTAGCCTCATGCATTAATCCCACGCTTCTCCCTAACATGGTAGCAGAATCTACACTGAATCAATCCATTGAGGTACCAGCTTTCTTTACGCAACACTCCAATCAAGGGGAATACCTCTTGCATACTTTGGATGTCCATAGAATCCTGAGATACTATACCACTAGGACTAAAGATCTCAGGAAATCTGATCAGCTTTTGTCTCTTTTGCTCACAAAAGAGAGGGCAATGCAGTTTCTAAGCAATACCTATCTAAGTGGTTAGCTCATTATATCACATTCTGTTATGACAAGCACCACAAGACCCTGTCAGGTCAAGTCAGAGGTCACTCCACCAGGGGAGTAGCCTCAGCGGCCTGTTTCAAGAATATGTCAGCGGCAGACATCTGTGCAGCATAACCTGGACTTCTGTCCATACATTTACTGAAACACTTACAGTTTGAGGCATTGCCTCGCCAGAGCTGGCTTCGGGTTGGTTGTTCTCCAAGGTCTTCTTTCATAAGACCTGTTCAGCCGGAGGTTCCAGTTGGGATAGTTTTCCTCCTCCTGAGTGCTTTTCTTTGTTCCAGACTGCTTGGGATTTAGTCCTATATGTAATTACCTACTGCAAGAGCCCTCTCGAAGTAAGATAGTACAGTTACGTAAGAACTTACCGTAACAGTAGATCTTCGAGAGAGGCTCTTGCAGTAGGTAATACCTTCCCGCCCTCCATCCCCCTTAGTTTTTCAGCTCCTTTTCCAGGAAGGGAAATATCCGCTTCTCTCGTCTTTCCTTTTGGCCTTTGGCAGGAAAGAACTGAAGGCGGCATGGGGACCGCCTTTATACTGACATTGCATGACGTCAGTCACCTGACGTGGGGGCAGCCCCCCGGCAGAGACTGCTAGCTAGAAATTTTTCCGTGGGGTCCTGATGCCTGCCGGGACAGTCCTATATGTAATTACCTACTGCAAGAGCCTCTCTCGAAGATCTGCTGTTATGGTAAGTTCTTACGTAACTGTACTATCTTCATGTAATGTCTCTTGCAGTAGGTCCAAATCCCATCCTCTGTCCCCCTGCCTTCTCTAACAGGGAAATCCTGATCTAAGGACTTAGGGTTGGGACTCACTGTTACCTCGGTCCTCGCCTTTGCGAGCTGAAACCGGCGGGGAACAGAGGATACCAGGGACCGCCCACACTTATGTATTGAGCAGGGAGATGATGTCATGGGTGGGCGGTCCCTGGTAAAAGACTGCTGAAGAAGCTGCCGTGTGACAGCACCCTCTGCTGGAACCACCCAGAAGTAATGAACTACTGCAAGAGGCATTCTCCGAAGATCTCCTGTTACGGTAAGTTCTTATGTAATCGCACTTCATCTCCCTGACATGTGTTCTTCCCATCTCTCCTTGGCCACCTTTCAACCCCATCATCCTCCGTATCTCTGACATTTAGCCCACTTTTCAGGTGTCCACGAAGGAACCTCTGCTTTATGGGGCATTCTTTTGTGGGTGGAGGCAGCTGTCACCTTCTGTTCTATTTAATATATGAGAAGAGGGTGGCCAGTTGGGGCCTGAGAGTGCTGTCTTCCCACGGCATGTTCTGGAGCTTTACTTCCTGATTTACCCGTCCCTCCTCTGAATGCCAGTGACTAGGGTGTGATTGCTATCTGGCATCATTCGATGCCTGCCCACCTATAAGCAGCTCCGTCTGCATCATCACCTGTGTTCATGGTGGTATAGAAGTGGAGTCTGCTGCCCACCTTCTGTGGAGGAGGAGAATGTTCTGTGGGATGCTCAGTCCTCCTCCTGCATTCTGGCAGCTGAACCGGGGTCGCTCGTTTTGCAAGTGGACAGATGCATACTAGGTTAAATAGATCTAAGTCAGTGGCAGCTGTTACAGACACATTTACGGTACAGGGGCATAGGGAGGGATTTGGCAGCTGGGCTATTAGATTAGGGTTGCATGTTGCTACAGGTATGCTGGTACTAGTAAAAAAAAAAATATGCTAGTAGTACAGTACATTGTACACTTAGGGAGACGTGAGATAAGAAATTATGTGAGAAGAACTGGGACATGGTGAGTTTGGTAGGTGGGTGGTCATGTGGGCAGAATATTAGATTGTAGATGGGGCAGTATTTCTTTATGGGATAAATTGTGATGTGCAGGGTGGTGGGGAAAGACATGGCTAACAAACTGTTTTTAAGAATCCTGAGGTACAGTGTCATCTGGTCCTCTGGGTAGCTTTTGAGCACCCATTCAGCTATGTTTCTTTTATAGTAATTGCCCACAGCCACACACCACACATCCATCATTCCCAGTAAGTACAATGAAATTATTGTTGTTGGGTTCTCTCAGTGAGCCGAGGCCTTCTTCTGTGCATGAACTCTGATCTGGCGGTTGGTAGCAGTGTGACGTGACTGAATCCTAAAAGTTCAGTGGGCCCTGGCACTTGTGCCAGTACCAAGCAAGTGCATGAATATGAATGGATGAATTTTGAATTTTGCATGTAGTATAAATATTTTTTATCCTCCTTGGATGTTTGGATGGCTGCTTCATCCTCTGTCCCACTCTCGCACTGCCAGCACACGTATTCCCCTGGGTCTTACCTCGGCTCTATCCCCATGGATTACCCCACTGTGGCAGGGTCAAGAGAGGAGGACCATCCTCAACCCCAGGCACGCATCCAGTGTATGTCTAGGTGTTCAGGGTAACGGCGCAGGTCTGCGGTGAGCAAGCAGGGAGTCATGTAGCTCAGGCTTAATTTTTCCTCCTGGTTTTACTCCCACATCCCTCCAACCACCCATGATGGCAAGCTTAGGTTCTGGCGACCTCAACAACAGCAGTGTGGTCTGGGCATGCACCACCCATTGCTAGGGAGCAGTCTCCTGTGAGGGTCTGCTGCTGTGCTGGAGCATTGTCTCCTCCCGCTGGCTCCTACACCCTTCAGGAGCACTAGTCATCCTGGCCGCTCGATCCCAGAAGACCTGGGCATGCTTCCAAACCCAGTTTGCCAGCATGGAAATGCAGATCACTTCCATTGAGCCATTGGGTGACTCCCTTTCTTCTGTGTTTATGTGAGTAAAAAGGCAAGCATTTTCTTTCTTGAGAGAGCATTAACAGAGCTTGGCTTTACTCTGAGCACTCATTTTAATACAGTGTAATCTTATCATTTTTTTCCATTACCATTTTAAATTATTTTTCTTAATAAGAAAAGCTTTTTCCATGGCACACAGTCTGACATCCTGTACTTCAAGGACATTCAGATTTTCAGTTCATTAAAGGGGAACTTTCATCTACCCCACAGTAATGCTGTGGGACATGGAGGTCCCGATTAAGTGAAATAGCCTTAAATTAAATTTTTTCAGTTACTTACTCTTTTGCAGCCTTAGTTTGTATCTGGTTGATCCTGCATCCCACCACCCACCATGCAGTTAACAGTGTGCCCTGCGGCCAGTGCTCTGATGATGTAGGTGACAGGCTAAGCCGTGCAACGTCTATGTGCCTGAATGTTTTAAGTGTCACAATGTAGAACAGCACCCTTTTGTGCTTATTTTGTTGGTACTCTTAGAATAAGCATGAAAGGGTTCTGTTATACATTGTGACACTTGAAACAGACATTCCGGCACATAGATGTCCCTGCGCCTTAGCCAGTCATTCGTGTCATCAGAGGGCTGGCCATGGGGAAACTGTTAACTGCATGGTGGGTGGGGGAATGCAGGATCATTCAGATACAAACCAGAGTTGCAAAAGTAAGGTAAATGAAAAAAATGTAATTTAAGGCTGTTCTGCTTAATCAGGACTCTGTGTCCTACATCATTACTGTGGGTAGATGAGAGTTCTCCTTTAAACAAAAAGACCTTTAAGAGCTAGGGCCGGGTGAGGAAGCTTGAGTATGTTTTTGCAGTTAGCAAAAGTCATTTTAGATAATATATTAAGTATTGTTGAAAGTAGAAATGTTTTGACTGTAATATATCTTAGTTATGTAATTAAATTAAGAGGATTTTTTTTACCTTTTACAGCAGATATTTGTATAACACAACGGACAGCATCTGGGATTTATTATGCAGCTGAATGCGTATCACTTAGTTTGTAAAAGTTGCCACTGGTGCAGTAATATTGCCTCCAGGAGGATTTCAATGACTGTTTCAAACAGGTAAGACGGTAACGCTTATTAAGACACCATATGTCATACACTTATGTGTCTGTTAGCTAGCCCTTCGTTATTATAAGCATTTTGTCAGTGTCATCTTTTTTTTTTTGTTATTTTACCAGGAGACACACACTAAGCTGAAAGCTTGTTTACAGGTGCGACCTGGGAGCACAAGGAAGTTAAGTGACTTGCTCAGGGTCACACAGTATGCAAGTGGGAGCTGTGGGACTCAAACCCAGGTCTCAGGTTTGTAGCTCAGAGCCTTAAACCACTGTGCTATACTGCCTCCATATACTAAAGGCTGTGTGCTGATTGGTGAGACAACATATATTACTTGCTGGTAAATGCTCCGAGAATGCTCAAATGTGTGTTTATACATCCCCCAGAGTCACTTGTTTCAGTTTAGGAGTGGTGTCACGCACAACGTCTGGAGAAGGAACAGCTCAGCATAGCAGTTCTGCTACTCGGTGGATGCAAAGGAAACCACCGTTACACTGCAAGTTGTGACTCTGCAGGATGTATTAAAACATAGGGCAAGGGAATGCTGCCATATCTTAGCCTTAAAAAAAATATATATATTTTTTTAAACTTTAGGTTTATTGATTTCTCTTAAACACAGAGTTCCATATTGCATTAGCCAGATATCGACAAATTAATACAAGAAGAACAAGTAGAAAAAGGATATCTTAATCTGGGCATATAGGTTATGAAATTGAGGTATTTCAATAATGCTAAACTAGTTACATATTTAGTAGTACCAAAAGCCACACTTCCACATGACAGGTGGTCAGTCCAAACGTTGTAGTCCAAGATTATAAAGACTTCAACATCCAGTGTTGATTAGACCCTTAACCAAACATTGAGTCCTAAATGTAAGTGTGTCCCCACACACTTAACAACTTAAAATCAACATCTTAAAAATCTCTAGCATGCTATGGAGATCTGAACATTTCCAACTGGTTAAATCGACTATTTAACAAAATTTAAAAAAACTTGAACAGAACACTCCAAATAACTGGAAAGTATGAAACCTTCCCTTTAGTGTAAACGCAGCATATATTAAACTCTGCTACAATCCCATAAGGAGGTCCAGGTCAACAATTTTTTTTAAACTAAGTCTCATTTCAGGGTTGCTGATATGACAAAAAGTCTATGCTGCTACAATGAGCTTTGAGAGTCCAATTCTGTACTTTACCCCTTTCAAGTATCTTCATCCTCCGATTCCCGATCTGATTCAGCCCCAGCTCTAGTCGCAGCTTCTGAGGTCTCAAACTCCCATTGGATCTGCTGCACGTGTTTGCCTGCTTCTCCTGGGTCAGTAAATTGGAAGGTATGCGCCCCATAAATAATTCTAAGGCGTGCAGGCATCATCAGGAATGGGCCACCCCAGGCTCCTAAGAGAGGCACAGACCCCATCAAAACGCTTTCTGTGGGCCCTTGTAGTGAGAAGAGATCCAGAAAACAGTGCAGAGTATGCCCCTCGAAATTAAGATGGTCTGAATTTTGGGCCACCTGAAGGATCTTTTCTTTTACAGCGGAACTCGCCGTCACCAACAGTGCAGTTCGGGGCAATTCTTTTTGCGCTCCCGCAGAACGAGGAAATATTCGGTAAGCCTTGATGAAGTGTATTTCTAAATCCTTTTCCAAATGTAGTGCAGTAGGGAGCCAATATTTCAGGAAAGAAAGGAGGTCAGGGTTTTCGGCCCCCTCCGGCAGTCCAATAATTCTAACATTTGGCACCCTGGATACATTTTCTAATGCTTCTAAACGGTAACAGAGCTGCCTATTTTCTTGGGCTAATTTAGCTGCTGTCAACATGGCTTTTACTGCTTGGGATTCAGCCAAGGATGCGGTTTTAGTGGCAGCCTCTATTTTTAAATCTTGCTCCTTCAGTCGCTGTAGGACTGACTCCACCTTTCCATCTATAGCCTGCATGGCTGCCTGTAGAGCCTTCCAAGGCGGCTCACCAGAGTTGAGAACTGTCGTGTTGAATGCGACCTGTTGCTCTACTGTGGCCTGATTTTTTGCACTTCCAGGCCCGCTTTTGTTCTTTCGGCCCAGTCGCTGTAGGACCGACTCCACCTTTCCATCTATAGACTGCTTGGCTGCCTGTAGAGCCTTCCAAGGTGGTTCACCAGAGTTGAGAACTGCCGCGTTGAATGCAGCCTGTTGCTCTACTGTGGCCTGATTTTTGCACTTCCAGGCCTGCTTTTGTTCTGCTCGGCCCATAGTCGAATTTCATATCCAGAGCTGCAGCCCAGTGTCAGGAATCCAGAGGTACTAATTATTTTATTCAAAATCTCCTCACAGCTGTATAAAATCAAAGTTTATAGCAGTCAGTTGTAGAGCAGATGGGAGCCACGTCTGTTCGGTAGAAGTGCTCAATAGCGCCCCCCCTTAAAAATATTTTAAATAGATGTTCCAGACCTAACAGCTTCAGGGCCAGCAGCACATGAGACACAGTTTGCTGATTAAGACTGTCTCAATGTGAGGGGAAGTGGAGCGCTTGATTGTTCAGCAGCTTTCTCAGCCAGTATTGAATATCATGCCATCAGTTGCCATTGTCACTACAGGAAACCAGTCACCATCATCTAAAACAATTTTAACAGTTTCAAACAATTTAAAAATAAAAAAAATGTTTACTGTGGTAATGAAGTCCTCAGACCATGGCTTTGCAGGAAGATAATGTCCTGGGGGAGGGTTCCTCCATCAGATCTTTATCCTCCTGGAAAGGCCTACATCCCCAATCCATATTATTTAGCTTCCTTATTATGCCAATATCCTTACATGCCCCTCCCCTTCTGTCCTCTGACACTGCATGCCTGTTGGCGTCATTCTCTTCTGCAGACGTGTGCTTTGGTGCTGATGTCCATGTATGGCAATCAAGGGGCGTGGCTGCATACTGTAGGCCCACCTGGGGTCTGCTGCATGTAGCCCTGTGTGTGTCTGTGTGCCCCACCCAAGCCTCCACCTCTCTTGGGCGTCTGTGCATAACGTGTACCTCGTGCTGCTGCTACATCACGTATAGGCATAGTTCCCACTTGGTTTTGCATAGGCAACATGGCTAGAGCAAATATGGCAGATTAAAGGGAGGCATAATAGCCACTCATACAAATGTCAACTGTAATTATATTGACATAGGTAATCTATCCTTGTTACCTCTTGTTATTGCAGAAGGTGCCAATCCAATCTTTGTAATTTCAGAAATGTTTATATTCTGCCTAAATCATGGGAGATGAATTGTTCACGAGTTTTAAAATGTTTAGAAAACCTTATGGACTCCTTGTAGCAACTTTTCTGTGGACTCTTTATAATTATTGCAGGTGATTTCAGTGGGCGCTATATACTATGCCAATAAACCGGGCGCATTGGCATAGCTAAGTTGGAATGCCTCAGAGTGGTGGTCGCGCAGCATTCATGACTGGGGCACACAGCTGGTATGTGCCCGATTCCCTGGCCGTGCAAACAGCAACGTGCCGGGGGATGGGCGGGGAATTGCCAGCACTACACACCATGCACCATGGTGAGTAGTGCTGCACACTGGGGCACATAGGGGGCCAGCTGGTGGGCCAGGGACAGCTCCCCTTCTCGGGGTGTCCCCCTGCGCACACCGAACAGCAGAACAGCCCCGTGACCAGCAAGCAGTCCCTCCACACACAGCTTGGGCCGGACCCAACCACCTACCCCCATGGCAGACACCCCTGCACACATAACAGTGTGGTTCCCATCCCCAGTGCTGCACCCCCCCATCCCAGGGCTGCACCGCCATGCTCATGCAGCCCATCAGGGCACAGTGCCAGCATGGCATCCGGTAAGGCGTGGCCATCCCCCCCACCTGGTGGCACCTGTCCATGTACCGTACCACTCCCCCAGAGATCACCCGACCAGGGTAGCACTCAGCAGCCCCCTCAACCCTACATAAGCAGGGGTGCCCTTGTCCCACCCCAAACCCATACCACTTCCCCGTCACATGACATCTCCACTGCCTGTGGCACCGACTCCCCCTGTACCTGCAGCGTTGGTGCAGCAGTCTGAGACTACCAGTGGCACAGCCCTCTGCACACTTCCATGGCTGCCGGCCATCTGACATACACAGGGGGCAGCCACGCATGCATGACATGTCAGAAGGCCAGCGGCCTTGAGGTGTGTGTGGAGGACTGTGCCGGGCTGGCCGTCTCCGACTGCAGCACAGATGCCACAGGTACAGGGGGGCACCTGGGTTCCTGCAGTGCACCGGGAGGGCGCTGTACTTCATGAGCTGGGCCAGGGGGCACACCGGACATCGGATCCATGCTGCGCTGGTCTAGGTGCTTGTGACAGGTATTCATGCACCCAGACCTGCGCCACACCATGCAAGGGATCCATTATTGGCCCAGGATGGGCATCCGATTGGATGCCTGCCTGGGGCTGCAACTCTGCCCTGGAAGCCCTGTGGAGTCCTGTGCACTGTGGGGGCGGAGCTGTGGACAGGTGCCCACCGATTTGTACATACGAAGCATGCGCGCACTCCAAACCGCAGGTGCAAACCCACGGGCGGATACGCGGCCTTTGGGCGCATAACTCCTGCCTGATAGTGCATACGCCCAATAGCAATATTGGCAGAAAGACTGAAGTTTGCACACTAAACTGGAATTTTGATGACTGTTTAGCAATACCTCTTAGGAAATCCTTTGATAAAAAGATAAACAAATATGGCAACATTCTCATGACATGGGTAGAATATTATAACATATCACTGCACCCTGTCCTACCTCTAGAGCTCTAGCATTCCTACCATGAAGATGTATATTGAATTGTCCTTACCACTGAGCATAAGTTTTTTGTTTTTTTTTAACCATGAAATGTTTATTACCTTTTACTGTTTGGTTGTCCTTACCACTGTGCATATGTTCTTGTTTATGCAGTTCACCACCTGTACATTGCTTCCTTTTTATTGTTATACTGTTTGTACATTTTCCTTGTAATCTCCCCGGATCGCACCTGAAAATAGGCATTCTTTGTCTAGTGCTTACCGGTGAAAGAAAGGCAAATAAATAAATATAAATGGTAGATCAGAGGGAGAGCAAATGGGCAGAATAACTTTGCCCACAAAATTTGGAGGAAGTATCTTAGACTTAATGTTCATTGATCCATATAATTTAAGAAATGTTAAAAAATATCACAGTTCATAACTGAATTGAAAGTGACCATTCTCCTGTATATTTCATGTTAAAAATCTTGATAGTCATAAGGTGGATAGACTGAGATCGGAAGAAAATGAAAATGAGCTACATCTATTAAAATAATTGGATGTTGTCCCTTTACAGAAGAAGCTTTGAAAACTGTAATCATGTCAGATACTGTAAACTCTTTTTCTATTGCTATCATGGTAAATTCTCATACAGATATAAATATTTTTAATAAAATTCTGGACATTTGTCACGCTCTTATTAATGAGATTATAGAAACATTAGCTGTGGCACCTCGAAATATCACTAAGTCCAGAGTGGTAAATAATAAATGGTATGATGCAGAATGTAAAAACAAGAAAAAAAGCACTTCTTAGAATTAATGATATAGCCCAAAATACTCCATGTACGGAGAATATTGGCACATTTAAACAAATTAAATCTGAATATAAAATGATTTTGGATAACAAGAACATGTTATGTCAACATCTGTCAGATGCTGTGGTAAATAAGGATCGACAAAAGCAGGTGTTTTTGTAGCCATTACAGAAGAGCAATGGGTATCTCACTTCAGAAATATATGTAAGTCTTAGGATTTGGATGCTCAGGATCTTGTATTTTCCAGTTTCCAGTCATTGAAATATGTGGCTCTGTGGAGGGGTTGTGGGATAACAGATGAACCAGACACCCAACTTCAGGTTCAACACACAATCTCTGTATGATATTTATTCAAAATGCGGGAAATAAGCTTCAGCAATGTCATATTCCTTCTTCAGTCCATCAGTTGGCAGCAACAGATTATGTATGTTCTTTCTCTGCACTTAGCCAGCACCTTCTGACACTAATCTCTGATCTAAACATTTTTAGTGAGAGACCCTTCATCCCTATGTGGGCCTTGTTTGCTTGGATAGTGGGGGCTCAAAAGAAAAAAAAAACAAGCTATAGACAAAGAACCTCAGTGCAGAAGCACTGAAAAGGGTTACCCCTAAGGACATTGGCAACAAGTCAAGTTTCAAAGAAATACAACATCATACATACTTCCATAATGTAAAACATCATGGGATATATGCAGATCACCATGAAATTTCAGACTTGTTCAACTTACAGCAATTTACATGCATTTTAAATAGCACAACTAACTTAATTTCTATAATAGTCACCTAGTACTTTTTACCGTTATCAAAAACACCTAGTTCTATGGTATTTTCAACATTTACAGGTTTCATAAACATAAGAAATATACATCAAGGTATTTTATGACATAGTGCTATTATATACTAAATCCAGCAACGATAAACACAACCTGTTTTACATGCACTTGGAGGTCACCACAATAACCTGTCTGTACGAGGACATGAGAGGGAAAAGGAAAATTAAAGAGGACACTATAACATAGTCAAGAAAGAGAAGGGGGTGCCCATACATGGCCAACCTTATGGACTAGAAATTGTAAAGGATAGATTAGGCTAAAAAATAGAAGAACTGCTGCAACAGATTTAAGAAAAGGTTGGTCCTCAAGAGTGGCAGGAGCTGCCTGTCACAGGCTCAAACTGGTGCTGGGTCTCTCAAACCAAACTTGAATCTTGTATCTCGGCCCAGAAAGGAGCAAGCTCCGACCTTGATCAACTGCCCTCAGAAATTTTCTGACGCTCCCTAAGGAATGGAGCAAAATTCTTGCTGTTCTTTTTACCGTTATTGACCTTCACCTTAAATTCTCTAAAGTATAGGACACTGGGTTATTGTCCTCTCATTTGAGATGTTAAACTGAGGTCCCATCTGCCTGTTCTGGTGGTAGTTCAGGTGGATGTTAAAGATCCCATGGCACTCCTCCCGAAAAGAGCAGGGGACTTTCCTGGTGACCTAGCCAAATTTCCCCCCATTCACTAAAAAAATAAACACCAACAGCTTAATCTGGTTCACAGTCAGTTGGCATTCATCTGTATCCCCCACCCCAGATCGTGCCTGAAAATAGGCAGAATTTGTCTAGTGCACTTACCCCGTCAACAAAAGCGAAATAAAAAAATGATTAATTTTTAAAAGGAGACCATCTAGGCCCAGGGTGCTATCAACCTATTTTCTTTACAAAATGTACCACTTAAGATCTGTACAGGATACATATAGAATATGTTAGAAATTTCTGAACAGGAAAACTACTTTTTTTCAGAGCTTCAAACAGGATTTATTTCTAGATCAACTACTGATCACATTTACACATTAAAATATTTAACTGACAACTATACAGCCTCTAGCATTGGTAAACGTTTTCGCCTGTTCATAGATTTGTCCAGTGCCTTCAGTAGTATTGACAGAGATGTTTTATAGTCAGTCCTTGCCTCTATTACTTTTGGTAAGAGACTGGTGGATACAGTAGACCCTTGCTATAATGAACCTCGTTATAGTAAACTAATGGCTATGATGGATGATCGTTTATGACTTCCAGTCGAAACCCACCTTTTGCCTAGCCGACAGTATAAAAGGTGGATTGGCTTATCTGATCAGCTGAATAGTATACTAACATCTCTAATGATGAAGCGTCCGGCTATGCAGTGGCTACCAAGTTAGCTGTCCTTGTAGGCTCAGGTGAAGAGAAAGCCTAGCTAAAGTCAACAGGGAGACAGGTGTCTCCAACAGTACATTCGGCACCTGGAAGAAACAAGGAGGAGCACCAAGGGATTTTGTGCTGGAATGCTGAGAGGGTGATGCCTTGCAGTGTAAAACGTTTTGTTGTGCTGATGAGTCCGAAAATGACAAAGACATTCAGCTGTGGTTTGAGCAACAGTGGGCCAGTGGTGTTCCTATGTCAGGTTCCATAGTGTGGGAGAAGGCTGAACAGTTCACCAAAAACATCCAGGGTGAGGGCTTCAAGTTTCATGCCTCTACAGAATGGTTGTGGCGCTTACACCAGCATAATAGGATAAGGAAGATCTGCATTACAGGTGAGCAACAATTGTGCTATGGTATTGTGGCTGCAGAGTTTCTCTCAAAGTTAAAACAAGTGCGTCATAATTGGTGGTGGTGGTGGGGGGGGGGTTTAACTGCCAGAACAAATCGATAATTGTGATGAGACTGGTCTGGAGGTGCCTCCCTGATGGGATGCTGGCTGGAAGGAGTAAGTGTAATACTTGCAAGGAGCTTAAAATAAGTAAAGATCAGGTGACCCTCCTGTTTGCTTGTAATGCCACAGGGACTCACAAAATTAAACCAGTGTTTATTGGAGGGGGTGGATGTGATTCCATTTCACAAAAGTGGGAGAAGGGCAGAGGCAGAAAACTATAGACCAGTTAGTTTGACCTCAGTGGTAGGGAAAATGATGGAATCACTTCTGAATGAAAGTATTGTTGAGTACCTAGAGGCCAGTGGGGCTGGGACCCAAGGCAGTGTGGATTCATAGCGGGAACGTCTTGTTAGATAAATCTAATAGATTTATTTGACTGGGTGACCAATGTAGTAGACCAGGGAGGGGCTGTGGACATGGCCTACCTAGACTTTAGCAAGGCATTTGGCACAGTCCCACACAAAAGATTAATATATAAGTTAGCCAGCCTTGGAGCGGGTCCCAAGGTGATAGCCTGGGTAAAAAATTGGTTGGACAACAGGACACAGTGGGTAATAGTAAACAGAGTCCACTCTCAGAAAGGGGTTACTATCGGGGTACTGCAGGGTTCAGTACTGGGACTGGTCCTCTTTAATGTCTTTATAAGTGACATTGTGGAGGGTCTGGAAGGAAAAGTATGTCAGTTTGCAGACGACACAAAGATCTGCAACAGGGTTGATACACAAGGTGGGGTTGAAAGGATGAGAAGGGACTTGGCAAAGTTAGAGGAATGGTCAAATGTATGGCAGCTTAGATTCAGCACAAAGAAGTGCAAAGTAATGCACCTGGGAAACAAAAACCCAGCGGAAGAGTACACAGTGGGGGGTGAGATACTAACAACAACAAAAATGGAAAGGGACCTGGGCGTAGTTATATCAGATGACCTAAAGGTGGGCAAGCAGTGTGAGAAGGCAGTAAGGAGGGCTGGAGGGATACTAGGATGCACAGGGAGTGACATCACCAGTAGAAAACAGGAAGTTTTTATCCTTCTGTACAGACAGTTGGTGATACCCCATCTGGAGTACTGCATGCAGTTCTGGAGATCCCATCTTCTCAAGGACATAGACAGGATGGAGGCAGTCCAGAGGAGGGCAACCAAAGTGATGCCAGGTCTGCACCAGAAGACATACGAAGAGAGAGTAAAGGAGCTTAACATGTATACTCTAGAAGAAAGGAGGGAGAGGGTGGACATGATAGAAACTTTCAAGTACCTCAAGGGAATCAACAAAGTCCAAGAGGGTAGCATCTTTCAGAAAAAGAGATGTGCAAGAACAAGGAGGCACAATTTGAAGATAGAGGGGGGACGGCTCAGAGGTAATGTGAGGAAGTATTTTTTTCACGAAGAGGGTTGTGGATGCATGTAACGGCCTTCCTGAGGAGGTCGTGGAGTCAGAAACAGTGGGGAATTCAAGAATGCATGGGACAAACATAAGGCAATTCTAGTGGGGGGTAGGAGGAAGTAGGCTGTTGGTTAACTAGTATCTGCAGCTTATCCATTAGGTAGGGAAATGGGCAGAATAGGTGGGCCAAGCAGTCCTTATCTGCCATCAAATTCTATGTTTCTATTGAAATATTTCATAATTCATGGTGTTTTCATCACTGCTGCAAGGCCTCCCTACCTGTAGAGTACACTAGCAGTCGGAAACCATGGGTGACATCTCACATCTTCAAATGATGGTTCAGACCTTCATTCCCTCAGTGCATGCACACTTTAGATGGCAAGCTACCCCTGAGGTGCTCATGTTGATGGATCAGTGTGTAGTCCCACCCCGAATCTGAGCTTCATTCATGGGATGGGAGAGTTCGAGCAGTGTTCCTTCCAAAGAGTGCAACCTCCTGGATTCAACCACTAGATGGAGGCATGATTGCGGTCTTCAAAAAACTTTGCCACAAAAGGTTGCTGGGCGATTTGGTGATGGCTGAGATGGGAACCACTGTCACTGATTTTCTTAAGAAGCTAAACCTCAGGGATATGAACATACGAAAGTACTGGCAGAAAAAGGCCCATAGGTCTGTCAAGTCTGACCAGGTGTGCAGCTTGCAGTTTATTACTCCTGCTACCTCCCATTCCCTTTCCACCATCCCATCCCCCCGGATTATTCCCCTTTGTCCTTATCTATACTTACCCTTCCCTTGACTCTGTCCAATCCCCTTTTAAAACTGTCCACTGTCTTCAGTGCGATCAACATCTCCAGTAGTGTGTTCCACCCAGCCACCACCCTCCCTGTGAAGTAGTGCCTCCTCATCTTCCTCCTGAATCTACCCCCTTCCAACTTCAGACTGTGCCCCCTCATGACCCTTCCTCCCTTTTAGTGGAACAATCCTCCTGCTTTGACCCTGTTTATACATTAAGTATTTAAAGGACTCTCTCATGTCCTTCTCTCCCATCTATCCTCCAGGGAATACATGTTGAGCACCATTAATCTTTCCTTATAGAGTTTATCCCCTAGTTCTAGGATCATCTTTGTCACCCTACGCTGCACCCCCTTCAGTAGTCTTCTGTCCTTTTTTAGGTAAGGGCACCAGTACTGCACACAGTACTTCAAGTGCGGCTCACCCGTGAACTGTACAAAGGCAGGATAATCTCCTCTCTTCTTGAGGTGACACCCCTGGCAATGCACCCCAGCATCCGATTGGCCCTTGCTGCCACCCTCCGGGACTGTACTGATAACCCTCATGTCCCCTGTGACTAGTACCACTGTGTCATTCTCTTCCTCTGAAATTCATTCCTTCACTACCCCCAGCCAGTAGCTGGTCCTGGGGTTTCTGGCTCCGAGGGTGCATGACCTTACACTTCTTAGCATTAAACCATAACTGCTTTGCTTAGTTTCAGACATGCTTTCTGCCCTTCTGTGTCCACACTTCCAGGGTACGAAGTCCATTTGATCCTTAAAAAAATGGATACCCAGCAGAGAGTGGTAAGAAAAAACAAACAAAATGGGCGAAGGGTCCAGAGCCTGCAGGTAAGGTCTGTCCTTTGTATCGATGTCAGGGGTGCCGCCAAGGAGTAGGGGGGGAGGAAAGGATGGAGCAGTGGGCTTACTCCTCAGGTAATGCTGTACCTAGGAAAAGGCAAGGCAAGTTTTATTTGTATGGCATCCATTCCCGGAGGCTCTGGGTGCCTCACAGAAAAATAGATTAAACATACAATGCATAAATATAAAATAATATTAATGCGGTTTAAAATAACTAGAATATAAGACACTTAAAAGCTGCTAAAATATCATAAATAGGGATGGGACAGTATATTTAAAATTCAGAATTCATTAAAAGCCAGTCCAAAAGGTGTGCCTTGACGCTGCTTAAACACCTCTACCGAAGAGGGCCTCCCGGACTGCAGATGGTAATGCGTTCCTCAGGGAGGGCCCAGAAATGCTAAAAGCACAGTCTCCAGAAGTCTTGAGCCGTACCCTAGGAACAACCAGGAGGCCCCTCAAAGAGGCATGGGGGGAGTGGGCAGAGGTCACCAGTGTCAGGAGCTTTAACAGATAGCCAGGGCCCAGTCCATTTAGGGCCTTGTAGGTGAGAAGACCCACCTTGAAAAGGATCCTTCACCTGACCGGCAGCCAGTGCAGAACATGCAGAACAGGTCACATGACTAAACCTAGAAAGGCTAGTCAGAAGCCAAGCTGCTGCATTCTGCACTAGCTGCAGCCTCTGGAGGGTCCTTCCGTGTCCCTGAAGTAAAGAGTGTTATAGTAGTAGAGTCTGGAGGAAACAAAGGTGTACACTAGCGCCAGCAAGTCCTCGGTGGAACAGGGGGCTTAATCAGGGCAATGTTCCATAGATGGTAAAAACCACTACTGACAACAGACGACACCTGATCTTCAAATGTCAGCCTGCTGTCAAGGATCACACCCAGATTTCACACCCACTGGGAAGCTGTCAATGGAATTGAACCCAGAACGAGACCAGAATCAGCCCGGACAGCAACCCATCACGCCCATGAGCAAGCTCGATCACCAGCTCCTCCATCTTAGCGGGTTGAGTAACAGCCAGCTGGAAGCCATCCAGTCATTGATTTTAGCCAGACAGATGTTAAGCACACCACGGCTCCTGATATTATGGGAGCAATGACAAATACAGTTGGGTATCATCTGCATAGTGGTGAAACTCCACAATGTATTGTAGATGATTTAGCCCAGGGGCAGCATATACACTGCGAACAACATCGGTGACAAGATCGAGCCCTGTGGAACTCCACAAGACAGAGACATTAGGGAGGCGGAGAAATTCCCCATCACCGCCCACTGCACCTTGTCTGAGTGATAGGACTCAAACCACCTGATGACAGTGCTGGTGAGTCCACAAAACTCACAGAGCCGATCCAATAATGCAACATGATCCGCAGTGTCAAAAGCTGAAGAGAGACTGAGGAGTACAAGAACTGCCCTGTCTCCTCTATCTCTAACCCTGAGCAGATCATTATGCACCCTCACTAGAGCTGTGTCAGTGCTGTGTCTAGCCCGAAAACCCAGCTGAAATGGCTTATAAATGTCCGAGAACACCAGGTGATCCTCGAGCTGTTGTGCCACTAACTTGTCAGAAACCGTGCTCAAAAAAGGCAGGTTGGAGATGGGGCGGTAATTCGCCAGGACATCAGGGTCGAGGGAAGATTTCTTAAGGAGGGGCCTCACCAGCACCTCTTTCAAGGCAGTTGGGAGAACCCCCTCCACCATCTAGTACCTGACAATCCTGGTGAACACTGGGCCAACAGCCTCGACACATCCCATTAAGAACCGTGTTGGGGCTGGGTCCAGTTCATAAAACGTGTACTGCAGCTCTACGATCACCTTAGTCACATCGGACACCTCAGCTGGCCTAAACTCTTCCCAGACAGGTGGCGTGCCTCTATTTCCCCCAGCCCGACCACTGTTAGACAAAAGCCTAACTGGCGGAATCCCCGACCGGATGGCCGACACTCTGTTGGAGAAGAACAGAGCAAACTCTTCACATAAAGTGCATGAAAAAGCTTTTTTCAATTGCAGACAGGCAGGATGTAAAAACCTGTCTGCAGTTCGAAACAGCTGAGAAGGTCTGTTCCTCCCTGCAGCAATCTTCCTGGACAGGAATTCTGCCTTCTTATGGGAGATTGCCCCCTGGTACTCACCGCAGTGGGCATGTAGGGCCAGCTTGTCAAACTCCAACTGGGTCCTCCACCAGCAACGCTCCAACTTCTGACCCCTGATCTTCATCACTCTGAGATCCCCGTCAAACCATGGGGATTTCACACGAGAAGACCTGGGTCATAAATGAACTGCTGCAGTGGCATCCAGAGCTTCGGAAACCACCCAATTATAGGTGGCAGCCGCCTCTCCGGTGCCATCGCACATGCCGCGTCAACCCTAGATAAATCAGCTACCGCCAACAGTCCCACTGGATGCAAGCCCCTCAAAGGGTGATAGCTGACCATTTCTGCAAGGGAGGGACTTTCAGGGGGGCCCCAGATGTGAATTCCATGGTGTAATGATCAGACCAAACAACCTGATCAATCCTGAGGTTATCAACCTCAAGACCCAGCTGGAACACCAGATCGAGTGTGTGGCCAAACTGGTGGGTAGCAGAAGCAACTGCTTGTGACAGTCCCAGAGACTGCATCAACTGAGGAGGTCATAAGCAAAATGCGAGGATTCATCATCGATCCAAGCATTGAAGTTCCCCAGAATTAAACTTCGGGGGGACTCCAGCACCTGGTTGATGATGGAGTCTGCTACCTCCTGTAGGAAATCTTCCCCCACCCCAGGGGGGCGGTAAATAAGGAGAATCTTGCAGCCTGCACCCATACTCCCTTGGATGGCGACACACTCAAAAAATCGGGTGCTACCAACTGGATGCACCGAGAAATCCAGGCTGGATCGAAAAACAATGGCCACTCTCCCACCCCTGCGATCCTTCCTCGGGCAGTGCACCACGGAGTACCCAGAGGGAATGGTGGCCGGAAGAACTGGGCCAGCATCGTCACTCGGCCAGGTCTCCATAATGCAGGCCAGGTCGACAGAGGAAATCAAGTCTGCAAAAATAGCGGTCTTGTTCCCTATTGACCTGGCGTTGAATAGCAGTGCCTGAAGAGGATTAGAGGATGTAGTCGGTCCTCTAGCTACCTGCCCACTCGGTCCGGTGGGAACCCTGGGCATGGAAACTAAACACTTCTGGCTTCTCCCCAGGCACCGCTTATGCCCAGGGCATCTTCTGCACCGGACAACCTCAGTATCACTAACCACCCCTCCTCCACTGCCCAAAATCCATGACCCCTCCACCGCCTAGTTATCCCAACCTCCCTGCAGTGCCTTGCTGGGGTAGCTGGAACTGGGAGGTCAATGAAGGGGTGAAGGTCCCGCACCAGGGCAACAGCATAACTAATGCGGACTGGGTTGCGGCACAAACGCATCTTGACCTGGCAGTTCAGTCCCTCAAATAACACAAATCCCCAACAAACACCTCAAACAGTATTATCAACAAAAACACTCACATTCAGTCAATGATGCCACTCTTCTGCACCCATACATACTAATTCATACAAAAATCTCAACCACACAACCGTACACTCCTGACCACAACAATCACCTCACACACCACTCAAAACAATTAAAACACCACACACACCCTCCCACACAACCCCCCCAAACACCCCACACAATTCAAATGACTAAAATAGCAGTCTTAGATTCAAATTTTTTCCAGAGAGCAATATCTAGGCCGCAGATCAACAAAACAATGCCCCAGGAGGTAAATCCTCTAACAATATTGAAGTTGGTTGCAATAAAATAGTCAAGATAAACAGATTCCCAGCCCAGACATTCAGTGACATGGGGTCCTCTCACTGACCCTAGTTGCTGCTGAGCAGATTAATAAGGGACACTAAGTACAACTAAGGAGTGCAGTCAAGATGAAGTCCTCCCAAAATCCAACTGGAGCTTCTCTCACTCCTCCGGCCACAGAGACACACACAAGATGATAGAAAAGGGGGCTTTCTCAGCTAGGATGAATAAACAGCTTACCCAACCCATAGTGCAAGCCAATGCCTCTCTCACTGGTAATGCCTACACTTAATAGTCAGTCTCCTCTTCGGGATAGGACAGCTCCTCCAGTAAATCAGGCACACTCTACCAAGATAGTCAATAAAATCCAGAACCGAGGGAAATGAAAGTCCAGACGCAAACCCCATGAAATAAGTCAACCGAGCGAAAGCAATCGTCAAACAGTTCCACAGAGTCTCCTTCAGCAAGTTAAATCCACAGGTGATTCAGGAATCAAGACCACAGACACCTGTTCCTAGCGTCCTGGCATCTGCACCTACCCAAATAAGTCCCCAGCTAGAAAATTATCAAGGATGCAAAGATTGGCCCCTCCACTGATGGATGAAGAGCACCACTCCTACACAAACTAGATCTTCTAGTTCCAAAATTTTCTCGCCGGCCTGGTGGTGCTGAGGGTTAAGGCACTAGATGCCGCACCTTGCACCACACTGGTGACCGGGTTGAGAGCAGGCCGGGTCGTCGATGGTCAGCAGGGGCAGGGAGGATTGAGCTTCGGAGAGGGCTCTCCTTCTTGGGGAGGGTGTGGCTTAGTGTTGCTCCTAGCATCCTCTGGTGGCCATCGGGCGTGGGCAAGCGCATGCGCAGCCGTATGGCAGGGCGGAGCTCGGTGGGCGCTGGCCGCATTGCACGCTCCGAGCCTAGAGGGAGGGAGGGGCAGGAAGAACACAACACGGAAAAAAACTCTGATCCTGATAGGTGATGGCTCCCACAGTGCCAGCCGCCACACCTGGGAGCGGGTCTCTGTCTCCTCCCTTCAGTCTCCTCGCTGGCCAGGGATGCTCTGGATTCTAGATAGAGTGCCAAGTAAGTGGATGGCGGCCCTGCCCAGGGGCTCATAGCTGGGGGATTGTTTGGTGGGGGGCAGTAATACTGTGAGGAGCAAGAACACGGTGGTGGTAGGCTGCTTACGAGCTGGGTAGCCTGAGAGAGTTCAGGATTGGGGTGAAGAAATAAAGTTCACAAAAAAAAATAGTTCCAAAATTTTCCACGAAGATTCGCAATCAGACAAGCTGTGTATTTGAGAGTCAGGGCAGGCCCCAACGATGTCAGCCCCTTAAGAAAAGCGGCACCTCCAGCATCCAGCTGGAACACTGAGTCCAGCGCTTGGCTCCAAATTTGTTGGTCGCCAGTCACTCGGGTTCATCTGGCAATCATACGAAAAGCCAGAAATCATCATCCAGCTGGAGCCCACAGTCTTGAATGGAACTACCTCAAAAGGTAAGAATTCGATCTGCGGTCAATGGAGACGCCCTCTTTAAAAAATAAAAAACCTAGCTCCTAATTCTAAATCACTAACCAGCCCTCCCTATCATTACCATCCCTAAACCTAAAACCTAGCTAAAGCAGCATAAAAGCTACAAAAGTTTTGGGACTCGGGTTGTGAAAATAACAACTGCAAGTACTGAACGTACCAGATTAGTGCTGTAAATTTGTTAGATAAAATAAGCGTGCAAATAAAATCCACGGCAATAAGATTGCTCTCTGTTAGAAAACCTGCAGACAACATCCCAACATGACCATCATCTTGCTGCTGAGTCATAGCAAAGATGAAAATCATGAAAAGGAAAGAGAGTGGAAAAGTACAATTATATGACATGATATAGGTATAAATATATAATGTAATATATAGCATGCCATTGTAAGCCAAAAGACATGGCGGAAACTATGTACAGGAAGTAATGTGATACCTTTCTCTGGACAGGAATGTGACTGGACAGAAGAAATAATGCATGTATGTGTACAACCACTTGCTTAATAAAATACTGAGTTTCAAAAAAAAAAAAAACAGCTGCCACACACCTGACCAGTGCTTGAGTTTTGTTACATCCTCCCTGAGTTCCTGCCTCCCTTCCTCACTGTCCACCTGGGCTTGACAAATCCTGTAGCCTGACATCTGAGACATGTACTGCTTGTCCCACGGACTACCAAAGTGCAGTGTTTTTATTTTTAGGTTTTATTCCTGTTTTTCCATTGCTAGCCACTACATGTCACCTCCATTGTGTTCCCCATGAACCCAGTCAGCCACCATTGATATCCGCACTAGTGGGTGTGACAGCCTACCCTGGCACTTGCTGGATGGCACCGTCATGCCCCCAACTGTAATAGTAACGGGCAGTGGGCACTTTCGGATGGGCGAGCAGATAACAAAGAAGCCCCTCAGAGAAAGCATGATGCGACTGGCCCTACACAGCCAGACTGACAGGCTGTGCAGTGTATAGCTGAAGGCAGACTGCCTGTCAGTCTCTGCTATTGGCCATCGTGCTTGGGGCGAAGCTGGAAGTGTCAGTAGCTCAGTGCACATTGGAGGAGGCACATTTCGCTACTGACACATCCAGAGGAGAGACACGCTTACGCTTGTTTCTCAGAACTCTGTCGTTGTTCCTTGTATTTCAGCAGCATTTGGTGGCTCGAGCTGTATATTTGGGCCGTCACCTTATCTGCTTATAGATATAACGTACTTGGGAAGACGGTGACGTCATCAACCAAATGGCATCCTAAATCTGTGTTCTGGTGCCTCGGGTGCAGTATAGAAATTCAGTCTCCGTCCATCAGCGATTGAAACTCTTTATTGTGAACGCACCTAACTTCTGTTGGCGTTAGTGAAATGGGCAGAAATAAAAAGAAGCTCGATGTAGTAGATCGAACCCGATCAAGAAGCCAGATGGAGTCGAACCCTGTAAGTCCATCTGGGTCTCGTTATCCTTGATTACGCCTCGGGGAAGACTCTGATGGATCTGGCTCTAATGATACGTCAACCTTTACAAAGCTGATGGGCACAGAATGTTAAAAATACTACATCGTATCGATGCCAGGATATTGGGAATTCAGGGCGATCTTAAGAAATTAGAAACACATATGTACAATGGAGACCCAGGCTGAAACCTACAATCGGAGCATATGGCTTTCAGGAGGTCCTGGCTTATCTTCATAAGAGAGAGAAGGAGCTGACCATGAGAGCTGAGGATGCAGAAGCTAGAGCTCACAGAATAACATTCAGATATTTGGAATCTCAGAGGAGTGAATCCCCAAGTGTGGAGGACTTTATAGATTCGTGGCTTAAGACAGAATTGAATCTGGAGGAGAGTTTTAACACAGAGATTGAAAGAGCCCACCGTTCTATTGCCCCTAAGCTGAAGGAAGGTGCACCTCCTACATCTGTGATTGTAAAATTTCTCCGATACACAACGAAAGAAAAAATTATGAAGCTGGCGTGGGCAAAGAAAAACCTTAATTTGGATGGTCATTGGCTGTATATAGACCAGGACTTTCCTCCTGCAATGCTGGCTCAGCGTAAAAAGGTGCTGCAAGTGGTAAAGTTGCTAAGAGATAAGGGACTGAAGGCCTATCTTAGATACCCTGCAAAACTCTGGGTACAGAATGGTGATGGCGTTAAAATATTTGATACCCTTTAGGCTGCTGTTCCTTTCCTCACATCACAAGAGGTCCCTATTCGGATATAAAGGACGAGTTGGTGGCGGAGAAGGAAATTGAAGATCTACTGTGGTCTATCGCTCCGGGTTCAGGACGGCGTGCAAGGAAACGAGAAGAGGCCCTACTCCCATTATATGCTGATATGGCAAAGTGGTTACAAACCAGGAAAACCTGAGGAGACATGAAAAGAGCGTGCATGGCGATTCACTCTGCAGAGATGCCTCGAGATGAGCGGCTATTCCCTTGAGACTGACAAGGTAAGACTATAAGTCTAATAGGGGACATTGTGCACCATTTCGCTTGAGAAGGATGAATATGCGTGTTTACTTTTTTTTTTGGTTTCAATAGGTGGTTTCCCTCCTTTAGTATTTCGCACTGTCTGGGGTTTTTTTCAGGGGAATTTTCGTAGGTATTATTTTCTGGTATCCCATTAAGTTGTGTCAATGGAACCTTAGGGTGTTGGTTCTGGGTTTCAAGGGGAAGGGTTATGGAGTGGGACAGTCAGTTGGTGCAGCATGGAAATAGTCCCTGGGGGTTGAAAGGCCGCACTCGGAGGATAGACACGAGATGTCTATTGCAGGTTGTTTTTACTTTATTTCTTCTCATTTTTTTACATAAGGAGGTGGGTGATGCCATGAATCTTTTGGTGGTCGGATAATTATGGGAAATAAAGATGTAAATAATAAATAAGAAGGGATAGGGGCGTTCTGGAGTGGGAGTGTGTTGGTTTGGGGGGCTGGGGCATGGCGGGCGGTAATGGATAGTTCAGTTAGGTGGGCCGTGGATATTTGGCCTGGTGTGCCCCCATCCTCCATTTAGCTGGTATAAATTTAAAGTGGAAGGATTGTGGGTTACCTGTGGGTCCCTCTATCCCATTGGAGGCGTGGCAGGGAAGTTGTGCCCGGGGTACTTGGCTCAGAAGGCCTGCCTTACCGGAGTCAAACGAATTAGGAGAGAGGTGTGGTTCTGAATTTAAGGACCTATCTCTTAGCAATTAAATATGCTTTTTTCTCCTACATTACTAGGAGCTATAAGCCCTAACAGCTGGGGACAACTACCATCCCCAACTTTTGTAGCTCCGGATTGAGCTAACCAGTAGCTGGTATTCAGATACCTGAGTTCTTGTTTCTTAATTCTTGTTAGGGGATCCTCTTTTCCTCTTTCCTGGGGTCTCTTTCCGTGACCACGTTGGGAGTCGTAGGGTGATATCTCACCTAAAGGTTAATCAAGAGGGTGGGATGTTGGAAACTTTGGATTGTGGGGTTTTGTTATTCTTATATATGTGGTTTCTTTTTTTTATGTTTGCGTCCCTTAATTCTTAAAATAAGAAACATTTTAGCAAGCCCTTCGAAGGGGAGGGGGAAGGTGTGGTACTGAATGATGATTCTGTGTTCTACATAATACATGACTATGGCTTCTCTCAAGATCGTATCGATTAATGTGAAAGGGATAAATGGGGTGGTTAAGCGAGTGAGAATTCTGCAAGAGTTGGGATGATTAAGGTATGATCTGGCATGCTTACAGGAAACCAAATTGTCTGAAGGCGAACATCTTAAACTCAGAAGGATGTGGGTAGGTGGAGTACATGAGGACTCCTGTCTGGGTTCCCCCAGAGGGGGGGTGGTAGTTCTAGTTCGCAGAGGTCTCCAATTCAAAGTCCACAGGGTTATAACGGAGGGTCTGGGACTCTGTGTGATGGTTTGTGGCAAATACATGGGACACCCTCTCAATTTAGTGGCAGTATATGCTCCCACCCCCTTCTGGCAGTTTTTAGACGATTCTTTGCTAAAGTGGATTTTCTGCCTCCGGTGGAGAGTGATAATGGTTGGGGACTGGAACTGTGTGGAGAGCAGTCTACTGGATAGGAGCCCTGGGGGGAAGGGAGGGAGGACAGCATGTTCCAAACTTCTTAGAAATTTATTATCAGAGGGGGGTTGGTCAGACCCGTGGAGGCAACAAAACCCACTGGCTAAAGATTTTACTTTTTACTCAGCGGTGGCCAAATCATACTCTAGGCTCGATAGATTCTATACACAAACCAGAAATGTTAGTGATGTGGTAGACCTGATAATACATCCAGTCACCTTCTCAGATCACTCTCTGATCAGTGCTAGGGTGAAGTGGCCTGGGCGGAGCCAAAGGTAGCTGGAGATTTGATGCTGGGCTTCTAAATGACAAAATGTTGTAGCCCAAATGAGAAAGTCAATTAAGCTGTACATTTCAGAGAATAAAGAAACAATACCCATATACAGTTCATATGGGATGGGCTGAAAGCGGTTTCTGAGGGTCAGATTATTAGTTATACTACATATAAACATAAGAATACTCAAACTAAACTAAATAACTTATTTGAAACTGTTAGCTCACTGGAGAAAAGAACATAAAAAATGGTAAGGATACTTCCATTCTGAGATTGATAGAGGCCAGGGAGAAATACAGTAAGGAAATGAATAGTAGAACTGAAAATCACCTAAGATATATTAGACAAAAATATTATAAAACAGGAGGTAAAGCACAACGACTACTGGCCATCAGACTTAGAAAACAACAGGCAGAGAGGTATATCCCCAGTCTTAAAAAAATATGGAACCCAGATCCTTTCTTCCGACCCTAAACAGATTGCAGATAGTTTCTGCAAATATTACCAAGAGTTATACTCACAGGAGAGAGGTGAGGACCATCTTATCCAGGTGAATAAGGTTTTTAAACAGTGTAGAATTACCCAAGCTGGAGGACTCACAGAAAAATAGTTTGGACAGGGCAATAACCGAACAAGAAGTTTTGAAGGTTATCAAGGGTCTGAAAAGAGGGAAGGGCCCTGGCCCGGATGGGTTTGTGGTGGAATTTTATCAGGCATTTGTGAGTGAGCTGTCCCACCTGTTCACTAGAGCTTGTAATGTAGCTCAAGAAAAGGGAGAAGCTGCGGCTTCCTGGGAGGAAGCACTGATTACCCTCCTACCAAAACCGGTAAGGATTTGACAGAGTGTGGGAGTTATCACCCTATATCCTTAATCAACCAGGATGCCAAAATATTTGCTAAAATTTTGAGCTCTCATTTACAAGAATATATCCCAGAATTAGTACACAAAGACCAGACGGGATTTATTCCAGGCCGGCATATTCAAGATAATATTAGATTGTTGCTTAATGTTTTGTCTGCCTCCAGGTCTCTTCCTCCGAAGTTTTTAAGGGCGGTACTGACACTGGATGCGGAGAAGGCATTCGATCGAATTGATTGGCTTTTCCTGGACTGTGTCCTGGAAAAGTTTGGGATTGGGGAAAAGTTTAGAAAGTGGTTAGCAAATTTATATAACAATCCATGGGCTAGGGTGAAAGTAAATGGGATTACCGCTGAAAATATATCAGTCAGGAGAGGGACTAGGCAAGGCTGCCTGCTTTCTCCTCTACTGTTCGCCTTATGTATAGAGCCTCTGGCAGCCCTTGTGAGGCAGTCGGAACAGTCTGAAGGTATTCAAGTACAAGGAGTGGAAGTTAGGCTCTCTATACGAGATGATACCTTGCTATATATTACTGACCCTGTGAGACAGATTCCCTGGTAGATTCTATAATCCAATCGTTTAGTGAGATTTCTGGTTCAGAGTTAATGACACTAAATCAGAGCTTCTGCCTATGGGCTGGCCACAGGACAGGTGCTTCCCTATTGGCAAATACAAATGGGCCAAGGAGGATATTAGATATATCTTGGGGTTAAAATAACCTGAGATATTATAAAATTATATCACTCAAATCATGGGAGATTGCTGCAGGAGGTTCAGGAAGATTTACATAGGTGGGATGAGCTACCCTTGCCCTGTTAGCAGAATTGAATCGTAAAATGAATGTTCTCCACGCTTTATATTCCTGTTCCAGTCACTACCGATTAGGCCACCGTCTGGTTTTGGGGAGCACTGAGATCTTCCTTGTCTTGATTTATTTGGGCTGGCAGGTCACCTAGAGTGAAATGGAAAGTGCTTCTTAAAGAAAAAAGGAATGGAGGGTAGGTTTGCAGATTTTAAAAATATTACTGGCTGCTTAGTGCCAACCCTTGATTCCCTCATGAGAGACTTGACCGTCCATTATGGGTTGAGGAAGAGACACAGAGACCTCTAAAGGAGACATCAGAGATCTAATATACATGGATGCAGAAGGAATACACTGTCTGTATTGTTACAACCCGTGGACTAGGTTGGTGATCTCTTCTTGGCAGGAGATTAACAAGAGAATGGGGTGTGAGATTACTTTGAGAATGACCACCCCTCTTAAAGCCTGTTTGGATTTCCAGCCTTTGGGCTGGGATGGGGGATTTCGCCTATGGGAGTTAAAGGGCTTGTCTTCCTTAGGACAGCTGTATACTTTGGAGGACCTGAAATCTTTTCAGCAGCTCTCAAGGGAGTTCTCACTGCCCACCTCTAATTTCTTCAGATATCTGCAACTCAGGCACTTTTTGAAGGGGAAAAAGCTTGGAAGGGATGGGGATCGTGGCCTGAGAGTTAACCTTTATCGGACTTCTTGAGAGCGAGGCCAGCAAGATAGAGTCTAAGGGTTTATTTCTCGGTTGGTTGACCAGTTTCACGACTGGAATCAGATCCATTGGAGCTGATCAAAGCAAAGTGGTCTATAGAAATGGAGAGGGTAATTGATGATCCCACTTGGGCTGTAGTGTGGGGGGATGTACATTCGACTACGGCTTCTAATAGTTGGCGAGAGTTTTGATGGAAAGTAGCTATTAGATACTTCCGTTCCCCAACAATCACTAGACATTTTGGTCACCACTTCTCAGATGATTGTTGGAGGGAATGCGGGGATAGGGGACGACTTACACATATTTTGGTCCTGCCCCAGTATCAGTTCCTTTGGGAACAAATTATGGACCAAGTGGGTATAGTTTTGGGATGCATGCTCAGAAGACCCTATTTATTGGTTGTTAGGGTGCTACCCAGACCAAATTAAGCAGAAGTCACAGAGATACTTATATAATATTATGAAGGCCTCGGCTCTCAAGGCAATTACTCAGGTTTGGATGTCTAAAGCCAGACCCTCAACTAATGCCTGATATAAGAATTGTCTAAAAATACTAGACATGGAATACTTAATGGCAAGAGTAAGGCTACAAAAAGATACATTTAAGATGAGATGGATGCCTTTTTTCAATTTTCAAGAGCAGAAAGAGCAAATCAATGTATTAGACATCTTGGTCAAGTATATATGTAATTGAGAAATAGAAAAGTCTATCAATTTTCCTGCAGATGTGGCACAAGAAGATTATGTATGCTTAGTGCTCTGTAGGATAATATGAACTAGGTCATCGTACCTCACCTGGTTTTAAAACACGTTCAGGACTCTTAGTGGTCTCCCCTATCCTCTAGCTTAGCAGTGTATATAAAGGGCAATATAAACTCTTTCTTCCCCTTCCCTCTCCCCCCCCTTTTTTTTGTGTGTGTGTGTGTGTGTGTTTTGTTTATACCTAAGCTTTATTACATCTTGGCCACATCTGTAAATTGTAGAGCTGAGAGAGGTGGGATCGAGGTTGGAGGGTACATGCTTGTAATAGTTGCTGTAAGGATTGTAGGATCTACATCTATTTTTTAGACGTGTTGTCTTATCAAGGAATATGTATCTCTCAGACATATGTCAACACTATCAGTGGCAATATTGTGTATGTGTACTGCTTCCCCTTCTCCCTGGTTTTTCATTTCTGTTCCACCCCTTTCTCTTTTTTGTTGTTGTTTGTCTGTATTGTCACATATGAAAAATAATAAAATTATGATTTCAAAAAATATATATAATGTACTTGTTTGGCTACAGTACCCTGCACTGCAGAAACTTAAAAAATATATAAAAGGCATTGGGTCAGGACTGAGGGTGGGAACTTAAATAGGATCTGAAGTCTGGTGGGGGACGGAGAGATCATAGGAATACAGAGGAGGCTTGACTAGTACTGAAAGGCGTCTGGTCTGGGGACAGTCTCTGTCTCAATATAATCTGCAAGAAATATATAAAAAAGTTTTGTTTAAGAAGAAAAAACAAACAAAGGGAAAAGCACACTGAATACAGAGGGCTGTGTCTCTCTGTGTTGTGTCTGACTGAGATCATGTTGACTGGCCAACTGGGGAGGAGCTCAGAACATTAAATGAGTGAATGTAAATTAATACAGAAAGAAAAAAGTTATTAAAAAAAGCACTTTCTTTTTTAAAGAGGGGAAGTGATTGTATGAGTCTGTGCTTTCCTGGTAAGCAGAGAATCTTGTGAACAAGAAAAATGAGTAACCCAAACATTTATATTATTTATAATTAGATATCTTACTGGTAAAGTGGTGATTGGGGGTGAGACCAGACCAAGCCTGCCATGAGACTGAGAGGGCAGGGAACCAGATACAACTGATAAATTGTGTTAAAGGGGTATAAAACAGAAAATGCAATTTTTTTTGTTCTTAAAAAAAAAACCAAAAAAACAACAGTGGTTGGGGGTGTGTGTGGCTGTGAGACCACTGACTAGACAGCCTCAGCCTGCTCTAAGAGGGTAGAGTAACTTGGGAACAACTGAAGACTAAATCAAACTATTTAAATGAAACAGAAGGTTTTTTTTTTATATACAGAAAGAAAAATATAAACCTAACCTAGGTACAGTGGTGGAAAGGGGTGTGTGGTCGTGAGGCCAGGCAGAGCCTGCCCTAGGAGGGTCGAGGAACATAGATGGGAACAACAACTGAGGACTAAAGCAAACGATTTGAAGGAAAACAATTTTTTTTTAAGATTCAGAAGGAAAAACACTGTATAAACCTGATATACTGTAGTTTTGCTACAGTCAGTGGTGGAAGGGTGTGTATGGCTGTGAGACCAGACAGAGTCTGCCCTAAGAGGGTAAAGGAACTTCGGCACAACTGAGGACCAAAAATAAACTATACAAAGGGAAAAAGCATTTTTGTGGTACAGAAAAAAATACTTTAGTGGAAGGGTATGTGTGGCTGTGAGACCGAACCTGCTCTGAGAGGGTAGAAGAACTTGGGAACAACTGAGGACTTATTAGAAATAAACCTATACAAAGGAAAAATCATTTTTGTGCAACAGGGAAAAAAACCTAGCTACTTGGTGGAGCAGTGTGTGTGCTGTGAGACCATCAGACCGAACCTGCCCTGAGAGCTGAGGAGGAGGAACTTGGGCACAACGGTATGCCTCCCTGACGGCGACACCAACATAGTGACCTACTGCGCTGTCGACAAAATCGACAGTTCGCCGACAAGTCACAGTGTTGTTGCAGCTGAGACAGGGGCACACTGTCTCCTGGTCCTGCACACCCTTCCCGAATCAACTCTGACTTGGAGTTGATTATGTTAAGTATGGGGGTGGGGGGGCAGAGCTCCCCACATGGGGGGTTTGGGGGAGAAGTCCCCCGATAGAAAACAGGACTGGGAGATATTCGGGATTTATGTCATCCACAACTTGCAGTCGACATAAATCCCGTTGTTGTGATGCCGGTCGATGAAAGTGTTGTTGGACCGGCATCATAGGAACCGAGCACAACTAAGGACTTAATAGAAATAAACTATAGCAAAGGAAAAAGCATTTTTGTGCTACAGACAAAATAAACTCAACTACTTGGTGGGGGTGTGGCTGTGAGACTGAACCTTCCCTGAGAGGGTAGAGGAATTTGTGAACAGCTGAGAGGGCTAAATAAAAGAAACAACATAAAGGAAAAAGCCTGTTTTTGGTGATTGATGCAGAAAATAAAAAATAAGCCCCTAGCTAGCCAAAGTGATGGAAAGGGCTGAGAGGAAGCAAAACAATTACTCTTGTGTTACCTGTCCAGCAGTGCTGCTGTAGCTGCTAGCCATAGGGTACAAGCTACTTCACTACCACCAAGTGCCTACCTACCTACTACTAGTACCATGACTGTCTGTCCTCTACTAGTACTCCTCCCTACTCCATCCTGTCCTCTTGTAGTGTTGGAAGCATAAGCACAGCTTAACAGCCTAAGGTAAAAATTGCACAACACACAAAGATAACATAAAATAGAATTGTGTACAACATTTTGAGTATTTCACAATTGCATAGAAGAAACAAAATGTAATGGAATAAGCAAAAGCAAACTACTCCATTTGGGCACTAGGTCCAAACAGCGCCGACTTCAATAGTGTTCGGCATGGTGCATCTTGTTAACAATAGCACAATTCTTTCTTTGTGTGGGACAGGGGCTCTTGCACCACTGCACCTTCCATCTTAAGGATTCTCACTCCGAGGAGGAACAGATCCCGGGAAAGAAATTGCAGGCCATTAAGGCCCCATGTAAAAAGATCAAAGTCGGAGGTGTGCTCAAAAGTTCGGCAACCAGGATTAGAACCCTGGTCTCCTCTGCTGACCAAGCTGCTCGATGCCCCAGCCCTCCACACCATGGGAGCAGCTCGGCCAGCCTCCTGGCTCCTGGTACCATTGTCCTGAATACAGGAACCACGGACAGCGACCAGGGGAGTGCTTACAGCATGCGTTGTAAATCTCCAGTCGCTGTCCATGTGAGTGCTTACCAGACCAATTCCCAGTGAAAACGGAGCAGTGTAATGTGCTTAAAATTGTTATTAAAGTTGCAGCTCCAAGTTTGGTCATGCGCAGTAACACCTAGCGCTGTTGCGCATGCCTGAACTCGGAGCACTAGGTGCTACTGCGCATGAGCGAACTCGGAGCTGCAACTTTAATAATAATTTTAAGTACATTACACTGCTCCGTTTTCACTGGGAATTGGTTCTAGAGGTTCAGTTAACAGACCTCTACATGCCACAGTGTTTCTTTTTCTCCTGTGTAAATGCACCTCGCTCATCATTTTTACGAGCCTCCTGGCACAGGACAAGATGCTAGAGGCACACTCTGTCTTCCGGTGCGGCAGCACTTTTGACATAAGCATCCAGAGCAATATTAAAACACTAAATAACTCAAGAAAGGTTAGCTACATTTATTTTAAACCATATAGGTTGTTTTAATTGAGTGCTTTTGCAGCCCTGGTGATTGCCCCCACTGTTTTGGACTGATTCCTTTAATGACTACTGCTAGAGTGACCATCCCAGCTTGCTCACATCCTTGACCTAATAGAAATGTTACTGGCTTACGTGTGTCTACTGCTAAATGTGAGATGTATTCTCCATTCAAAATCTTATAAAAACAAAAATAAGAGCAAGTTTGGCTGATGATACACTCCAGTCACCTCTGCATATAGCAGTTGAAGGTTCTGCATTAGAAAGTTTTGATCCTGATCATGCTATCAACCACTGGCTACTATCTGGTCCTGGCACATGCCACATTCATGGTCAAGGTCATGCTTCTGCCGATTCCCAGGAAAATGTCCCTGAGGCTGTCAATAGTGTTGATGACACTGAATATGATGCTCTGACTGGAGCAAGCTAAGCACCTATGATGTTTCCTGATGCTATGCTGATGCTGTAGTGCTGTCTGCTGATTCTTGTCTTTATGCTGACTACTGTCATTAACTATTGTGATGTGAGTGGGATGATATGCTCCCCACTGTACTGCTGCTGTCACAATCCTCTGCATGCTGACGAAAAAAAACATATATATTCACATCTCCAGATAGAAGGTCACCTGGGTGCCAGTGACCATCACATGGTATGGTTCAATTTGGCCAGTAGAACTAAATCATCCCATTCCAAGGCAGAAATATGGGACTTCAGAGGAGATGACTTTGATAAGATGGCCAGCAGTGTTAAGCTAGCCCTGGCAAGCCGAAATACAGATGAGGGGCTAAAGGCAAAGTGGGCAAGCATTAAGGATGCAATACTTGAAGCAGCATCTCGCTGTGTTAGGGAGAAAGGCAAGAGCAAAAGAAGGAGGAATCCACTTTGGTTCTCAAAAACAGTAACAGAAAAGATCAGCGCCAAAAGGTTGGCCTTCAGGAAATATAAGGGAATGCAGCGGGACGAAGATAGGGAAGCATACCAAACTTCCCTAAGGGAAGGAGGAAAGGCAGTAAGACAGGCAGAGGCCCAAACTGAGGAAACACTAGCATGAACAGTGAAAGAAGGGGACAAGACTTTCTGTAGATACATTAGTGAAAGGAGAAAGTCCAGAGGGGGTATTGCTAAGATCAAAGTGGATAAGGGAGAGTGTGTGGAGGAGGAACAAGGAAAAGCATCTATCCTAAATAGATAGTTTTGCTCAGTATTTACTGAGGAGAAGGTAGGGCAAGGCCCACAGCTTAGCACCATGGACACGGGAGAGAGGGAGGTGTGCACAAGTCCCTTCACAAAAGAAAGGGTCGTACAAGAGCTCGCTAAACTCATGGTGGTCAGGGCAATGGGACCTGATGGCATATATCCCAAGGTACTAAAGGAGCTAAGGGTGGAACTAGCAGAGCCATTAGCAGAACTGTTTAGTGAGTCTCTGAGCACCGGAGAGGACCCAGAAGACTGGAGAAGGGCTCATGTGATCCCACTCCACAAGAGTGGCAGCAGGGAGGAGGCAGGGAACTACAGACCAATCATTCTTACCTCAGTAGTGGGCAAGATTATGGAGGCACTCCTTAAGAAAAGGACAGTGCAACATGTGGAATCCATAGGAGCACAGTATCCAAGACAACATGTGTTTACAACAGGAAGGTCCTGTCAAACTAATCTCATAGATTTCTTTGACTGGGTAACCAGAGTGGTGGACCAAGGGGATGCAGTTGATATCACCTACCTTGACTTCAGCAAAGCTTTCGATACTGTTCCACATAGAAGATTGATTAATAAGGTGGGTAGGCTCAGGGTAGGTCAGAGGTTGGTCAACTGGGTGGCAAACTGGTTGGTGGGCAGAAAACAGAGCGTGGTGGTAAATGGTATACAGTCAAAAGAGATGCAAGTCACAAGTGGGGCAGCTCAGGGATCAGTCCTGGGGCCAGTCCTTTTCATTATCTTCATCAGTGACATTGCAGATGGACTGGAGGGTACGGTTTGCCTGTTTGCAGATGACTCCAAGATCTGCAACAGAGTAGATGATCCAGATGGGGTGGGCAGAATGAGACGAGATCTGGAAAAACTGGCAAAATGGTCAGAAGAGTGGCAATGGGGGTTTAATGCAAAGAAGTGCAAGATCATGCACATAGGGAAAAGAAAGCCTGAAGCTACCTATAGGTTGGGAAGGGAGTTGCTGGCAATCACAGGGGAAGAAATAGACTTGGGCATCATTATCACAGATTACCTGAAATCATCCAAGCAGACCACTAAAGCAGTAGGTAAGGCTAGAAGGATGTTGGGAGTTATAGTAGGGTAAGATAAGCCCAGGGAGGTGAGGTAAATCCCTCTTTACAAGACACTGGTTAGGCCCCATCTGGAGTACTGTGTACAGTACTGAGACCGCACCTGCACAAGGACATTAACAAAATGGAGGCAGTCCAGAGAAGGGCAACCAAAATGGTACAATCCGGTTTTAGAGCACAGCACAGTACAATCTCTGCTCTAGCCAAGGTGACATATGACTGGCAGCTTGAATTAGACAAAAAAACTTTGCACAGTTTTCTTGGACCTAAGCAAGACGTTCCATACCGTTGATCACAGACTGCTTCTGTTGTCCCTCCAGAACATTGGTTTTGATATCCTATCCCTTAAATGGTTCTCCAACTACCTCTCAGGATGACTTCAACAAGTAAAGGCAGAAGGGGAAGTTTCTCCACCAAAACCCCTATTGAGGAGTGTACCACAAGGTTCCATTCTTGGTCCCTTGCTCTTCACCATTTATATTAACAACGTAGATGCCCCCATCAAAGAAGCACAAATACACCTATTCGCGGATGATACGGTACTCTATGCTAGTAGCCCCACACCTGAAGCGGCCTGTAAAGCCCTTCAAAATGAATTTAATCTGCTGCAACATCAGCTTATAAACCAGAAACTGCTCTTAAATGCAAAAAACAAAAAGCAATGTTCCTCTGGCCCTTCAAAATGTAATAAATCCTGCAATTGCTGGGACACTCCCAGATCACTACCATTCCAGGTGAGCAGTTGGACTACGTGCCAAAGTTCAAGTACCTGGGGTCTGGTTAGACCATAGACTTACTTTCAGAATCACTTAGAAGAACTGGCAAAGAAACTTAGACAAAGACTTGGTCTGTTCTTTAGGATTAATAATCTCCTCACAAGAGACGCTAAACTGAAACTGGTTCAAACTACATTTCTTTCCCTATTGGATTATGCAGACTTTCTATATAGTCAGGGACCTGCAAGTACCCTAGCCAAATTCAATACGCTTTATCACAGAGCTATAAGATTTATCACAGGTCTTCCATACTCAACCCACCACTGTGCATTTTACACGGCTGTGGGATGGTCATCCCTTGCTTACAGACGGCCAAAAAATGCTGCGGTTTGGATATACAAAGCTATCTCAAATAAACTGCCCCAGTATATCTCTGTCTGTTTACCTTTGTGCACTCTGGGGAAGTATGCCCTGAGAAGCACCTCATATATCTACCTTTATGTTTACAAAGCAAAATCTCCCTCAACTGTGGAAAAGCTGCAAAAATTTTGAAATTAACTCACCCCATCAGCCTAGTAGCTTTTAAATCTCTATACCTACATCATAATAAGGAGTCCTGTGCCTGTCTACCCTAAATAGTGACCCTATAAGTCCAAGCACACTCTAATTACTACTGTTACAAGACTGATCACATCTATAATCGACTCTTCCCTCTCCCCTTTTTCTGCCCCCCATATCTGTCCCTTCCACATTCCTTTGACCCTGGTTCCAGCTCTAAATTCTCCATACCGTATCACTATATATCTTTTTATATTAGGTTTTATTTGTGTTCGGTGCACGTGATATCTTTATTTTTTTACTTGTATGAAAAATTGTGTCCTACCCAAAACTAGCTGTATCTTCTGTTCCAAACATATACTACTGTCAATGCTACCTGATGATACTTTGTATATACTGTATTATTGTATCTCACTTTATTTGTATTATTATTTTCTTGTGTTTGCATCCCATGTATATTGTCCTTGTTCCTTGTTAACAAACCCAGGTCCACCTCAAAATTAGCTTGCTCAACGGTGATCGCCTGGTTAAATAAAGACTTTGATTGATTGCATCAGAAAGCATATGAGGACAGATTAACAGAGCTCAAATATGTACACCCTAGAGCAAAGGAGGGAGAGAGTGATATGATTGAAACATTCAAACATCTTAAGGCATTAACAAGGTGAGAGTCTAACATTTTCAATATAAGAAAATAGCAGGACAAGAAACACAGCATGAGATTAGAGGAGACCAATTAAGGGTAATGTGAGGAAGTTCTTTTTCACAGAAAGGGTGGTGGATGCATGGACAGCCTACCTCAGGAAGTGGTGGATATGGATACAGTGGGGCTTCAAACAGGCATGGAATAGGCATAAGGGATCAGTACAGATGAGTATGAATAGATAGGCCATTGACAGAGTAAAGGCCTATGGCACATTCATAAGGTAGAAAAAATGAGCAGACTGGATGGGCCTTACAGTCCTTATCTGCCATCAACGTCAGTGTTTCTATATTAGTATTTTCCTTATGATCTATCACACTAAATAACTGATACTAACATAAATCAATTGAGGTTTTCTGTATTTTTATACTTTCCATTTAAAATATGCCATTTTTTTACCTGGTCTACCAACTCAAGCACCGGGACTACAACTTTTGGACAAGCCACTTGTCCGTGGTCAAATACCTAATTTTATAATTTGTCAAGCCCTGCTGTTCACTGTTGCACATATCTTTGTGTCACTGGCAAACAGGCTAATTTTACTCTTGACCTCTTCTGCAATGTCCCGATAAAGATGTTGAATAAAGCGGGCCTAGCACCGAGCCCTGTGGTACCCCACTAATCACGGGTCTTGGCTTGGAGGTCTCCTCTCTTACAACTACCTACTGCTGTCTGTTCTGCAGCCAGCTCCCAACCCACCTCACCAGTTTCTCCCCTGCTCCTAGGTTCCTCAGCTTGCCCATAACCTTCCGTGTGGCACCGAGTCAAAGGCCTTGCTGAAGTCCACATACAGGACATCCACGGCATGGTCCCCATCAACTGTCCTTGTGGCCCAATCAGAGAAGTCAGTTAAGTTAGTCTGACATGATTTTCCCAAGACAAACCTGTGCTGTCTTTTGTCCTGGAGTCCATTTCTATCCAGGAAGATTATCAACCTCTCTTTTAGAATGGTCTCCATTAGCTTCCCATTGATGGAAGTAAAGCTTATCAGTCTGTAATTGTCTGGTTTGTCCCTGGAACCACGTTTCTGGAGGGGTATTATGTGAGCCTTGCTCCAGTCTGTGGGCACAATCCCTTTCTCCAAAGAGGTGTTAAACAGGTCTGCCAATACCTCTGCCAATTCCTTCAGGGCTCTTTGATGTACTCCATCAGGTCCCGGTGCCTTGTCCACCCACAAGGCTTTAAGGCCTTTCAGAACCCTATCCTCCTGGATGACCCCGTTCATTACTTCTGCACTCCCCCCCCCCACCCATCCGTCCATCCTTTCCCTTGTGGTATCGGCGCGTCTTTTTCTTTAGTGAACACTGAGCAGAAGTACTCATTAAGTGCCTCCGCCTGGTCTGCCCTTTCTTTTGCCCAACCCTCTCCCTCTTGATTCTGACAGTCTAGTCCCTACAGCTGCTCTTCTCTCTTATGTACTTGAAGAAATCCTTTTCGCCCTCTCTGATTTCCTGAGCCAATCTCAGCTCCCTTGCTGCTTTAGCTGCCCTTACTGCTCTGCTCAGTTCCTTAGATTCCTTCGAGTACTCCTCCTTGTCCTCCCCTTGCCCATATTTCTTGTACCTGTTGAAATCCACTCTCTTCTCCCTCACTTTTCCTGCCAGTTCCCTGCTGAGCCAGCTAGGCCTTTTACACCTGGACTGCTTACTTTTTTCATCAACATCTTGGCATGTTTCCATGGCTTCTGACAGACCCCTCTTTATGATGGACCATTTCTGTTCCGCATCCATCCCTGGGCAAATTTCAGCAAGATGCCCCCCTAGGATGCTGCCCATCCTGGCAAAATCCACCTTCCTGAAATCTACTACTCGTCCTGGTCTGGCTGATTCCCTACCCATGTGAAGGAAGAACCACATTGTGCAGTTATTGCTTGTGCTAGAGGTCTTGTATGAACACATCCTGGACTCAGTCCCCATTTGCCAACATAATAGCTGATATGTTACCCTTCCTGGTGGGCTCTGTCTCCCAATGCACTAGGTAGCTGTCATGGATAGCTTCCAGCAGTCACCTGTTCCTGGCGTTTGTGGTAGTCATGGTTAGCCAGTCAATTTCGGATAGATTAAAGTCACCACTATGACCGTACTCCCTGTCATTTCCTCGTTTTGTGAGGGAGGCATGTATACCACCCCATTCTAACCTTCCTACCCTTGGAGTTCTGGAGCTGTACCCATAGGGCTTCTGACTTCCCCTCTTCCCCTCCTCCCTGGTACATAGTATCCCATCCCTCACATAAATAGCTACCACTCCCAGTCTTTGTGGTACACCCTGTATCCAGGTATCACTAGATCACAGTCATGGTACTGGGTGGCCCAGGATGCCACACACCAGACTGGAGAGGCGTGGGCAAATGTGTCTTAGAGCATATGTGCCCATTGCTGGATGGCAAGTCTTGAACCAGCACTAGAAGTCCACTCAGACTCACACAAGGTCCCAGAAGTGGCCGACTTGAAGGAAATTGAGGCGATGGTATTCATGCTAGACTTTATATACCCAGTCCCATACCTAAAAACAGAGGAGATAACAGAGGAATGGCTCACCTTCGACGATGCAGTGCAGAGCAGTGAAATGATGTCCAACGTGGAAATCGTAGGTGTTGTACTGAACAAAGCAGACAACCTAGAAAATGAGTTGTTGGATTCTGAAGGGGAAGAATATCTGGCACCAGCCACAAATGAGGCAGTCCACAAGCTAGAAATGGGACTGTCCTGGCTGCAGAGCCAAGAGGTGGATCCTGTCAAGGTAATTCAGCTGAGACGGCTGATATCTTTTTAGGGATGTCACGGGAAACATGACATAAAGGCAGACCAAAATGACTATTTTAACATTAACTAAAGGAAAATAAAGTTATGAATTTTTAACAATGAATGCAAAGCACAACAGTCGAAGCACAAGTATGCCATAACCCCTGCTGCCTTAACCCAACAAAAAACAAACCTGAAACTTCTAGTAACTATTGAAACTAACAAGCATTTGTCAATGCCGAATGTTTGCTTGCTGGCATTGGCATTGGTAGTGTAGAAGTTACAGAGCTGCATAGTAGGAATGGCAGTGAAGTATTGAACTGAAGCCATTCCCACCACCACCCTGCAGAGAGTGACAGGCATTGGAGTGTGCCTTTGGGTGCGTCAGGCATAGCGGCCACCATTTCACCACACCTACCTGCAGACACTGACAAGTGTCCGCGGTGTGCTGCTTGGGTCTTTGGCCCTTATGCACACCCCATTCCATTAGGAAATACGGTGAGATGGGTACGGTATAGGAGAATGGGGTGAACCTTGGGGCCGAAGAGTCCAAGGCATACCTCGATGCCTCTCACTGGCTGCAGGGTGTGGAATGGTATGAGCATTACAGACAAGAATCCCAAGTCACACCCCTGATGCCTGTCATTCTGTACAGGGTGGGGCGTTATGGTTGGAAACCCTAACACCTCCGGCATTCGTTGGTATTCTCACTCCAAATTTTGAACATGGCTTTTTTGTGATCCCCACCTTATGAACAGTGGCAATATCAGTTTGTTAGCTGAAAGCTGCTTATGCACAGCGACTACGGCATTTAGCACCACAGGTGCAAAAACACATTCCGAACAGGATGTGAAAAATGACAGCTGTACTGTTCATGGGGAGGTGTAAAAAATGGCAATGTTGCAAATCTGCAGTAAAAATATTAAAAAAACTGGTGAAGTCACGAGCGTGCATATAAACTGTGCAGTGCACACCCGTAATGGAATTAGTTTGGGGATTTTTTACAGCAGATTGTCAACACACTCAACACAGGAATCTTGGGACCTCCGATCATGAACAGTGTCACTGTGATTTTATTTTTCTGTCCCGAACAATGATTTCCCACAGCAACCACGCATCTCTGCGCTGAAAGTGTGAAAACACATTTCGGCCATGTTGTGAAAAATGACAGCTGTACTGTTCATAAGGAAGTGTGGAAAAATGCCACTGGTGAAAATCTGGACTAAAAATATTACAAAGTCATGAACTCACGAGGGTGCGTGGAAACTGCGCAATGCTCACTCATAACACAGTCATTTTATGGACTTTTGTCACCAAATTTTCAACATAGCCATTTTAAGACCGCTGCTCATGAACAGTGTAACTGTGATTTTCTTAATCTGTCCCAAACATTGCTTTCGCACACCGACTGCACCATTATGCGCTACATGTCTGCGGAAACACATTTTGGGCGATATATGAAAAATGGCAGCTGTACTGTTCATAAGGAAGTTTAATAAAATGGCAATGTTGAAAATCTGAGTGAAAATATTGAAGATTCGCAAACTTACGGAAGCGCAAGGAACTGCACAACGCGACCGTGAAACAATCATTTTAAGAGAATTTTTCCACAAAATTTTCAACATAGCCATTTTAAGACCTCTACTCATTAACAGTGTCACTGTGATTTTCTTAATGTGTCCATACATTGATTTTGCACACCGACTGCGCCATTGTCGCTACATGGAGTAAACACGTTTGGGCAAGATGTGAAAAATGACAGCTGTACTGCTCATAAGGAGGTGTGGTAAAATGGCAATGTTGAAAATCTGGAGTGAAAATATTGAAAATTCGTGAACTGACGTGCGTGCGTAGGAACTGCGCAATGCACGCTCGTAAAACAGTCATTTTTAGGAAATTTTCCACCAAATTTTCAACATAGCCATTTTGAGAGCCCACCTTATGAACAGTGGCAGTGTCGTTTCATTACTCGGTCCCGAAAGGTGATTTTGCGCAGTGACTGCGAAATCACCCTTCGGGCCCGATTAACGCCATGACAGTGAGAGCATTCATAAGAAGGGGTCCCAAAAACCCCATGTTGAAAATTTGGTGCAAAAATTCCAAAAAATGCGTGAGATATGCAGCAAAGTTGAAAAAACCCCATCTATCCCATTATACAGCTTACTGGCATTTCCTCAGTTCACAGTCGGCTTTGAAGAGTGCAGGCGTGTTTCCGATCCACTGAAGATCGTTCGCCAGAGTCGGAGGTAGAAATTGTGATTGGGGGTGTGGCAGGAAGCCAGGGGCGCAGTGGGTGGGCAGCGGTAGGGGCAGAGACAGCGAGGGACCGTTTTTTGTGTTTCAGGGTTTTTTGTTTTTTTTTAAAAGGACGATTTACTGCTGGACGCTTGCCACTGGGGTGGCCTCAGCGTGGGTACAAGGACGGCTGTTTGGGGGGTGGAGCCGATGGGGATTGGGCACTCCTGTCGGCGATAGCATCTGTTGCCACGCTGGGGTGGGCTTCCAGCGTGGCACCCTGTACTCTCTGGCGGGGAGGAACAGTGGAGCCGGCGGAAGTTGAGCACCCCGTTGGCTATATGATGTGTAGCCACGCTGGGTAGACACCCAGTGTGCATGGAACTCTGTTTGGGAGCAGCACAGCCGACGGGGATTGGGCACCCCCGTCGGCTATACAGTGTGTGCGTGGGGGCGAAGCACGCAGTGTGTGTGTGTGTGTGTGTAGGGGAGCGCATGAGCAGGATGGATATCTTATTGCTGCTCACCGAGCCTAGCTCCCCCTTTCAACTGTACCCACTGCATTTTGACTGCTGTCATAGACAGCTCCAGCAGCCATTGGAGAACTGCGGCCGCACCTGCAGACTGTGAATTGGAAGAGGGCTGCCACACCTCCGAAAACTCGGATGATGGCACTATGTTTCTTGCACATGCGTGCAAGCAAACATAAAAACCACATCATACTCTTCAGTGATAGACACTGTCCCTCGATGTAACGAATGACTTAATATAGCAAATGGCCGTTGTGGCTCCGAAGGTTCGTTATAGTGAGGGACTACTGTACAATCAAATTCTTTTATAGGCACACTGAAGCATTTGTTAGACTATCAAAGGATGGGAAATGATCTCACCTCTGCTGACTTAAAGAGGTGTTAAATAGGGCTGTTTTTTTACCTCTTTCCTCTTTAATGCTTTTGTCAAGGATTTGGCGCTGTATACAGTTACAGAAATTGTGCTTCAATAACCATATGTAACAAAAATTGCTTTATGTTGATAATACCATCTTACTGCCTGTCAACCCTATTGATCTTCAAAATGCTATTGATGCTGTGAATTTGAAACATAAGAGTTTAAAACTAACTGTTAATGTGTGTAGAACCAAAACTGTTGTTTTTGGTAAACATCTTTCTTCTTCTTGGAGCTTAAATAACATGAATGTTAAGATGGTCCTGAATTACAGATACTTGAGGTTTTGGTTACAAACCGTGTGTCTTTGATTTGAAGCCGCCCTTGATTACAAGCCGCTCTCAAATAAAAGCCGCACTGAAAATGAAATGTTTCAAATAACTGCCCTCATTTAGAGATTGCGGCTAGTAATCGAGTGGCAGATTGAAACTGAGCTGCCATTTTCCCCACTAAACCCCTCTCCTCTGCAATACAGGTACCAATAATATTTCTTTATTTATGTACTGGTATTTGTGGCAGAGTCAGTTTTATGCTTTCTTTTCTGGTACTGCTGAAATACCACAAGCAGAATTCCAAAATGAAGCAAGCAGAACATACATTTCAAACAACATGAAGTCTTGCTATATTATGACAATTGCAGTGAGTCCCCATCTTCGAACTGCCCCGGAGGTGAAATAGTTAACTTTCCATGCAAGCATGGAACTTCTGAGCGCGAGCTCGGTTAGAAGGCTCTGTCTGCTGATCTTCAAACATAAACTGTCAGATTCTTTACTCCGCCTCACTGAACAGTCACTCCGGAGATTTCTCCTGCTGCTCAGTTCATTTTGTCGGTTTAAAAGTATTATTTTATCGGTTTTCAACCGAAATTATACCGCAAGCGGTCGGTTCACGCTCTGTCTGTGGTAATGTAAGTAATAGATAGGTTTTACATTTGTTTTCTCTGTGTGGAACTTGTAAACATTTATCGGTTCGGTTGAACCGATCAGATTGTGTTTTAAAATTACTAGTCCTGTTTTAGAGTGCGGTTCCCGGTTCTTATCGGTTCTAAAAAAAACGGATTTCATTACGTTTTCACTCTGACTTTGACAGTTGGGAACCGATAAGAGAGTCTTGCTTGGCGGATTGCCATAAACGGCAAGTTTGGTTAGGGCTGGCATTATGTCTGAGAAACCCAAAAGAAAAACTGGCCCACTGGGTTTCAGCACTGTAGTGTCTGTGGGAAGTCTTTGCTAAGGCTGACCCTCACACCACCTGTGTCTATTGTCTGGGGTTTGACCACCTCAGTGCAGACTGCCAGATTTGTAAGAATTTCCTGCTGCCACCATAGAAAGAGAGTTGGTAGGCTCAGGGAAAGGGAGGCAAAAGTCCACTGACCGGATGGCCGGCCGGTTCGGTTCCAACCGAACTGGAGGGAGTGCCCTCTGACCAGGGCGATACTTCCTCGGGCAAACGAAGAGCAGGCTCTGAGGAGCCAGTTCCTGCAAAAGGACTAGAAAGTCAGCTGGTGTGGAGCCAAAGTTCTCTCCAACCACTGAAGAAATAGCTAAAGCAATCCAAATTGTCCAGTCTCTTTCCCGGTTCCGACTGAACCCGGCACCATCAAGGGCGCTCGGTTCGGCGGTTCCACTGGTTCAAGATTATGATTTTGAGGAATTTTATGAACCGTGGGAGGGGGAAGAGGAGTATGAGGAGAGTGAATATGGTTTTGAAGACCTGGATGTGCCCATTGAACCGGACACCTCTCCAGACAGACCCTTAGGGGTTTCTCCTCCAAGGCTCTCTGAGTCCCCTTCTCATTTTATGTTTTATAAGAAGGTTGCTGAAACTCTCCAGCTCCCTGTTGAGGAAGCTGTTGATGACCAAGAGGAGCCTGATTATGTAGAATGATGGATATTCCAGAATCTAAGAGACTGTCTATTCCTCTGCATAAATCTTTTCGGAAGCAGACAGTAAAAGTTTTAAAAACTCCTCACACTATACCTCCTGTAGATAAAGGATGGACAAGAGGTATACTTTATCAGGCTCTGATACGGAGTTCCTCACACAGCAATGCAGCCATGTGGGAGTAGTGCAGGCTGCAGCCTGTGACAAGGCAAATATTCCCCTAGCTTCACACCCTCCTGAGAAGGACTCCAGGAAGATTGATGCTATGGCAAAGAAACAGTACATGGCAGCATCCTTGGGACTCAGACAGGCAAATTATATGGCTTATGCTGCTAGATACCAGAAAACCAGATGGGATACTGTACTGGCTCTAGCAAAACAAGTCCCTGACCAGCTGGCCAGAGAGCTGGAACAGGTGGCTAGAGATGGTATTGAGGCATCTAAGGTGCAATTTCATGCTGCAGTAGACTCTAATGATGTGTCATCAAGAGTCATGGCTACATCTGTGGCACTTCGCAGAATGGCTTGGCTCAGGTGTACTACCCTGTCACAGGATACCCAGTCTAAGGCCATGGATTTTCCTGTTGTGGGCAACTCTCTGTTTGGGGAGCAAACAGAGAATTACATGAAGAAAATGGATGAATACAGGACCACCTATAGGAGTGCACAGGCCAAGGAAAGGCAGGTCACTCCTCAGAAGCAGCTTTCCAAGGGCAGGGGCAGGCCTTTTCATAGGCCTTTTTACCAATCCCAAGCCTCCTCTTCTGCTTATGCCCAGAGGGGGTTCTTTAGGGGGAGAGGCGGACAGGGTTCAAGCAGGCCTGCTTCCACCCCTCAACCTAAAGCCCCTGCCAAGCATGCACCCTGATGGGGTAGCCAGGGCCGATTCTTCTCTACCTGTAGGGGGCAGGCTAGCTTACTTTGTCCAGGACTGGAAGTCTCTAACGTCAGACAAGTGGGTCCTGGAAGTAGTAAGCCAGGGACTGGTTCTCAGCTTCAAAAAAATTTCCAAAGATGAGAACCAGATCTTTTCCACCTGCATCTCCATCAGAGGCACTTGCCCTAGAGGCAGAGGTCTCTACCCTCCTCGCTCTCAGAGCCGTGGAAAGGGTTCCACCCCTACACCAGGGCAGAGGTTTGTACTCCAGGTACTTCCTTACCCCAAAAAAGACAGGAGAATGGCAGCCCATCCTGGATCTCAGATACTTAAACAAGCACCTTTTAAAACCAAAGTTCAAAATGGTGACTCTGGGAATTATTTTACCCTCTCTAAGGCCAGGGGACTGGCTAGTGTCCCTGGACCTCAAGGATGCCTACTTCCATATTCTCATCAGAAGCTCCCATCGAAAGTACCTCAGGTTCCGAGCTGCCCTCAGGCCATTACCAGTTCAGAGCTATGCCCTTTGGCCTCACCTCTGCTCCAGGGGTATTCACCAAATGCCTGGCAGTAGCAGTTGCATGCCTAAGAAGGCAAAAAATTGCCGTATTTCCTTACCTGGACAATTGGCTCATAATAGGCCAGTCCCCAGAACAGGTCAGCTTACACCTTCAGGTAACTCAGCAACTGCTTACCTCCCTAGGTTTCCTTCTGAATCTCTCAAAGTCAGTTCTAGAGCCTGTCCAGCTCCTAACCTTCATAGGTGCAGAACTGAACACACAGGAAGCCAGGGCCTTCCTCCCTCTGGACAGGGCAATGACCCTAGTCTCCCTGGCCTCCTCATTCACCCTGCAGGTCTTTCGACCAGCAAGGCATTTCTGCAGCTCCTAGGACACATGGCTGCTTCCACAGCAGTAGTGCAAGGAGCAAGATTTCAGATGAGGGACATTCAGTTCCATTTGAGAGCTTTTTGGTCTCAAAGAAAGGATCCTCTTACCAAGTTGATCCCAGTAACTCGAACCCTGATCCAAGCCCTACAGTGGTGGCAGGATCAGAGCAACCTGAGACAAGGAGTTCCTTTTGTCACTCAGTCTCACTCCCTAATCCTTACTACAGATGCATCCCTCTTGGGGGGAAGGGCGCTCACATGGGTGACCTCACTGCCCAGGGACTGGAGTCCCCCCAAGAAACTCTGCTCCAAATCAACCTGTTGGATCTCAGAGCAGTTTTTCTAGCACTTCAAGCTTTCTCCAAATCTGTTCAGAACAAAATTGTACAGGTCAGAACAGACAACACCACTACAATGTGGTACATCAACAAGAAGGGGGCACTCGGTCTACGGCCTTGTGCACCGAAGCCATGAAGTTGTGGTCTCTGGCTTACTCCTGAACACCTCCCTTACGGCAGTTCACCTCCCAGGCAAGGACAATGTCCTGGCAGATGCTCTCAGCAGAATTTCTCAGGGCCATCACGGTGGTCCCTGGTTCTGGGAGTGGTATTTGCCAGATGGGGCACCCCGCAGATAGATCTTTTTGCAGCCCCAGACAATCACCAACTTCCTCTTTTGCTGCAGGCCCCAGTCTTGGGCTCAGTCCCTCTGGATGCCTTAGTCCTCAGTTGGGAAGGGAAGTTTCTCTATGCCTTCCCTCCCTTTCCTCTCCTGTTCAAAGTGCTAGTCAAAATCAGATCCCAATCCTGCACGGTCATTCTGATTGCCCTGGATTGGGCCAGACAACCCTGGTATCCACTCCTACTGTCCTTAGCAGTCCATCCTCCCCTGTGCCTTCCCAGGAATCACAATCTGTTAACCTGTGCCCAGGGAAGGGTTTGGTACCCGAATCTCAAATCTCTCAATCTCAAGGCCTGGTTCTTGAAGGTTAGGATTTGCTGACTTACACCTCTCACAAAGCGTAATGGATATATTGAGGCTTCTAGGAAGCCTTCCACCAGGCTACTTACAACTCCAAATGGAAAAGGTTTTCCATATGGTGTCAGAAAAGCATATTTCCCAGACTCTGCTGATTTACACAGTCCTGGATTATTTGGTCCATCTGAACACTTTGGGGCTGAGACCAGCTACCCTGAAAGTGCATTTGGCAGCTGTGTCTGCTTTTATTTCGCTGGTAATCCTCTTCTTTTCAACTCACCCTGTATTTTCCAAGTTTTTAAGGGATTGCTTTACACCAACCCTCCATTCAGGGATCCTGCCCTGCCTAGGATCTTAATGTTGTATTGCTCAGCTTATGCAACCCCTTTGAGCCTTTGTCTTCAGCTGAGCTTAAGTACTTGACTTGGAAAACTGTGTTTCTAGTAGCCATCACCTCTGCCAGGACGCTTAAGTGAATTACAAGCTTTGTCAGTGGGCGGATTTTATCTCCTTTCACAGAGATAAGGTAGTCCTCTGGCCTAATAGAAAGTTTCTGCCTAAGGTGGTTTCAGATTTCCACCTTAATCAATCTATATCTCTTCCAGTGTACTTCACTGACCATTCTTCCTCTGGTGAGAGGAGGCTGCACAGCCTAGATGTGAAGAGAGCCCCTAGTTACTACATAGAGCGTACCAAGGGTCACAGGTTTGACTCCCTCCAACTGTTCCTCACTTATGGTGAGGTTGGTAAAGGGAAGCCTGCCACTAAAAGATCCATTGCCAGGTGGATTGTCTCTTGTATCCAATTCTGTTACGAAAAACTGGGTAAAGTTCCTCCCTCAGGCCTGAGGGCTCACTCTACCAGAGGTACAGCTGCTTCTCTGGCTGCTGCCAGAGACATCCCTATTTTAGAGATATGTCAAGCAGCTACTTGGAAAACAGTTCACACTTTTACCAAGCATTACTCCCTGGACATCCAGTTTCGGAGTGATGCTCGGTTTGGCACAGCTGTCCTTCAGAGCCTATTCCCTAAGTAGGTTCTGTCCCTTCTCCATGGGGGTACTGCTGTGTAGTCTGCAATTGTCATAATATAGCAAGACTTCATGTTGTTTGAAGAAAAAATTACTCACCTTAGTAATGTTGTTTCTTCTAATGGAGTCTTGCTATATTATGACCTCCCTGCCTGCCCCTCTCAGAACCTCTGTTTTGGGATGTGGGTGGGCATTACAGTGTTAGCGCTTTCTTTATGCCACTTTGTTGTTTTTTCACGCTTCCTTTGGGGTGAATTGGTGTTGTATTTTTCATTTTTTCATTTCTTTTGGGTCTCATGACTTGAGTCTTTGTTGGAGACCAAAAAGTGTGCGTTTATGTTAGTAGCCAGTCGGCTAGTGTAGGTTTACAGCTTCCACACAGAGCCTTAGTGAGTTTTTGCTCGTAAAGATCTGACAGTTTATGTTTGAAGATCAGCAGACAGAGCCTTCTAACTGAGCTCGTGCTCAGAGTTCCATGCTTGCATGGAAAGTTAACTATTTCACCTCCGGGGCAGTTCGAAGATGGGGACTCACTGCAATTGTCATAATATAGCAAGACTCCATTAGAAGAAACAACATTACTAAGGTGAGTCATTTTTTCATATCGACCGCGGCTTCTAGTCAAAGATATATGGTAGTAACAATAAGTGGAACATGCGCTGGGAGGCTTGTAAGAAGACTCAAGTTAAAGATGCTCACTAAGTTATATGGATTGCGATTTGCGCCACATGTTGTGGTGCCTTAACTCTGCTAAAGGCAGACTGGATATATTGATAAAATTCTTTGCCATATTTACAAGTGGAAGGGATCATAAAATTGTCCCCAGCCAATCCCTTCCACTTCCTGGTTCTGGGAGCTGCCTAAGATCCACCCCCATGCTTAGGCACGTAATGACATGTGCATAGGGAGAACATGGTGACACGCTCAATTAAAGTCTATGGGGGCAGCTTTTAAAACATTTTAGAAAATGGTTAAAGAAAATCATCTCCCCTGATTGGCTGAGACACGTTTTTGGGTGGGCGTCTATCAGACAATAGATGCCCACCTAAAAACGAGAGCCAGCCAACAGTGCCCCTTTACCCACAGTAGTATTCCAGCACCCACTCTGTTTATCAATTGGACAATCTGTCTAAAAATAATTTCAAACTCGGCGCCATTTTTCTAGCCAACTTAGCGTGTGATTTAAACCAGTACTCAGCATACCCAGCAGTCGCTGTAAACAAATAAAAATCTGTCGGTCGTACCAGCGGTCCCGATGCAAAGAATTCCACTTAAAAGCCGAAAATCAGAAACTAAAGTATTCCATTCAGCACAGCAGAAAATGACAGCAGTGCGAACAGGTCATATCCTTCACATCCTGTGCCCGTAAACAGCATGCATCAGCTGGGGTCCCTTTAGTGCACAAACACACACCCTCTCATAGGTCCCCCATACCCACACAGAAAGTCTTTCCCTTTGAGTCTCCCCAAGTACCGGGCATGGATGATTGCTCCTGGATGGTGGCAAGCTGCCACGTTGCTTCCTGTCTCCTGCAGTCTGTCTCAGTCCATAAAATTGTAGTCTGAGCCTGGGTGCCAGCTAAAATATGAGCAGTTTCAGTGCGGGAAAGACGTTAACACAACAGCAGTTGCCTCAAGCATAAAGGCAGCAGATCATAAGAAAATAAATGTTCTCATCAATAATTGAGTCTTTTTTAAATCTATGCCTCCAATTATGAGACCTAAACAACCCGTTTGGACTGGGATATGTCTCGTGCATAGAGAGAGAGAGAGAGACTGAGCGGTTTAGCAGACATCACCAAGCTGTTGGCAAGTGAACTAGACTTTTGCGCTACGAGTGGGGGGAAACAGAGAGAGAGACAGAGTAGTTTTGCTGCTGTCGGCAAGTAAACTGCACTTTGGAAAAAAAAAATGAACCGAACTCCTCTTCATGCTCCCGGTTCTCAGGATAGACAGTGAGGACCGGGAAACACAGCTGTACAGCATAGACATCACAGCATGACTGCTCCAGAACAGCTATTTTTTTGTAAGAAGTGACTCTCGATCATCAGAGTAGGCAGCCAGCACCTGGAAACTTAAAAAAAAAAACTTCATTGTCTCCAGGACATGCAGCAGTTAAAAAGTTAACAGCATTTCAGTTTATTTATGTGTGTGTGTGTGTGTGTGACAGGACAAAAGTCAAATGCAGGCGGAGGAACTATTTTATTTCAAAAGTTACTTTAAACTTATTTTTCATTAATGCTTTTCAACTTTTGTGTTTTTTTACAGTGGCCATTTCTAAGCACATTAATACCCTCCAGGGTGGGCGGTATTGTGCTGCGGACCTTCCAGGGGCTATGTAAGGCTCACCACAGCCGGGCCCTCATTATGCCCCTGGGTGGTCCGCATAGCACAATACCACCCACCCTGTCGGGTATTATTGCTTACTTTATGTATCATAACAGTCATTTTGTGATTAACCAAGGCCACCAGGTGACTAACAAGGGCTTGTTAGTCACCCAGTGCCCTTGCCTAATCATAAAATGACCATTACGATAGTGCCCTTGGTTAATCACAAATGACCATTATGATATATAAAAATGTTTTAAAAGTTGCCCCCCATGGACTTTATTTTGCATTCTTTATTTGCCAGACCCCCAATCCTCCTCCCACCGGAGGTCGGCTTGTACCCGTCCACCCCCCATGCCCAGGCTTACCCCCAGAGCGGGGCCCCCTAACGGTCATTGTAGGCTAGCCCGGCTTATACCCCCTGGGTCGGGGCCATGGGAGAGGAACCCCCCGGTGGACATCTAAGGCAGTGAGGACAGCAGGAGTGCAGGGGTGTCATTTCAGGGGCTGCAGTTTTTGCATGCGTGCTGATGCCCGGTGCAGGGACATACAGTGACGGCAGCATCCACCCTCCTGCCCGCTATGTTCTGGCGCTGGCCACGCAGAGCCTACCCTCCGCCAGGGGTCAACAAACACCGGACACACTTCCCCTGGAGGAAAAGAATACTCCAAGGACGATCAATCCTTCTCGCCCTAGCTGGCCCTCCGACTCCCGGACGGTTTCCTGAACCTGGGTCGTCAGCATTGTAAGTGGAATTCCAACTGCTGCGCCGGCGGGCCAGCCTCCCCCACAGACTTTAATGGAGTGCGTCCCCATGCTCTCCCATGGCGCATGTCATTACATGCCTGAGCGTGGGGGGCGGCTCTTAGGCAGCTCCAAGAACTGGGAAGTGGAAGGGATCGACTGGGGACAATTTTATGATCCCTTCCACTTGTAAATATGACAATGATTTTTTTTATCAGATATATTCATTCTGCCTTTCACAGAGGTAAGGCATCACTGGCCCAGAAAAAATTAGTCCCTGGTGGCTAGTGGTCCCTCCCCCCACCCGATCCCTCGCCTAACCAGTCATTATTTTGGCGATTTGTAAGTTATCAGATTCTTGACATGTGCAGTTCACAAATTGAGGTTTCTCTTTTTTGACAAATAGGTCCTTATGTTTGCGTTCACATATCTCTCAAAAATTGGTTTAGAGCAGGAAAAAATGTAGAGCTGCAGCAGGATTAAAGAACAACTGGTCTGGTCTTTGATACAGTAGCCTCTAATTGACTGGTGGACACCCGTGAGTCAGTAATGTATTGTATCCCCATGTCCTTTTTTTTGGTTTTAAATGGATTGTTACATTTACATTTCTAGTGATTAGATATACATTTCTTGTGAATCTGTTAAAATCAGTATTGTGTCAGAAGGATTTATTGAATGGATAGGCATGAATGTAAGGCCTTTTTATAGGTCCTATTGTTCGTTTTTTTGTGCTAGAGCTTACTATCCTCCTGGGAGCCCTGGCAGGTGGCTGGGTCTTTCCTTGCGGAGAGACTCACTCTCCAGCTTCCTGCGTCCCTGTATCACCGACCCGGTAAGTTCCCCACAGATTGCCCCTGTGGTGGGGCCAGGAGGGAGGCGCCAGCACCCCCAGAGAACCAATCCAGATACACTGGGCCAACCCCCATGGATGCAGGAGCCATCGCAGAACCTGCCAGGCTCCGGTTTCTACTTTTCTCCCCTTTCCTCACCGGCGTGATGATTGTCCTTTAGTTGGTACTGAGAGATAATAATATTCAGTATCTTTTCTTCTGGTATTCCCCCCCCAAAAAAACACACTGTTTGGGTCTATTCTTCCCTGCTGTTCGCATCCATTCTTCCCTGCTGTTGGTTCTGAGGAAGTTATCTGCCTTCCCTTCTTGTTCCAGCATCCTCCTCTATGTTTTTTTGTGGGGATTTGAAAGTGACTGCTCCTATCACTGTAGCACAATGCACATGGGAGTCATGATACAGCGGTAGATTGGGGTGGTGGGAAGGGGGAACTGTCTTCTAAAACACTGTAGAAATTATTGCTTTCAGCCTCCAATTTGCTGGTGTAAAAGGTCTGAGTCTGCTGCTGATTTTTTGTTTTAAATTGAACTCGACTGCTGTACATTCCTCTTGCTGTAGCCAAATATCTGGCCCTCCTCATAGTCAGCGTTATCTTGTTCGGTCTTTATTTATTTATATATCGTAATTTGCTGCTATCTCTTGGAGTGCTTTCTGGTAGTCAGAGTTCTTAACTGAAGTTTCAGAAGTGTTCACAAAGTTTTTTCATGGAGTTAAACTTTAATTTGGCTCGCTGTTTCCACTGAATACTTCAGTATTATATTTATCAGATTCCTCAGTCTAGTATATCAATGTTGTCTTTTGTACTTCACATAATTTGCTGGTTTGCACAAGTCTCCCCCTAATGAATATGGGCTGTATGAATTCACAACTAGTATATATGTATGTAAAACAATTAACTGGGATGTTTGTCCTTTAAAAGATGTGCTGGAAATACTGAGCTCTGTAGGACTTGAAAAAGCTCACAGTTCTGAGCGAAGCGTTGTATAGATTTGCAGGCTCTCCCTTTGCTGTGCTAATTTCACCCTGTGTCTGATAAAATACTTCATATCTGTACAAATTGGATGAAAGTTCCACTTCTGTAGGTTGCTGTTGATGAGTTCTCTTTTAAATTCTGCTTCTATGTACTTTGGAAGACTAGTGTTTTATATAAAGTATGGCAAAAGCTAACCACTGCACCTTACCTATATACACCTGGCTGGTTTAAAATTATTCAGGGCAGGAACATAAGGCACACTATACCATTTCTGTTGTAATAGGAGGCAGTGAGGTGCCAGAAGATAAGAGTTTTGGTTTTGTTCGCAAAAATCACTTGCCTGGTGATATCCAAGTTGTAACTGTTGTCACACAGATAATTCTGAGGTGCTGAATTTCCTAATCCGTACATAATGCATTATTCTATTTCCCCTCTGTAGATCCAGTGGAAACACACATTATGCCGTGCTTGGAGTTAAACAGGATGCCACATTTGAACAGATTAAGGAAGCTTTCTTTCACAAATCAAAGCAGGTAGGGCAAATAATGTTTTGCAGGTTGGCTTGTGTTCTTCATTTAGTTCCACTTCTTAATTTGAGGCTGATCTTGGATGTTATAGGGCATTTAAAAGGTTAAATCTGCTACATGGTATACTTGCTCTGCTTTAATGGCATACCAGTCCCATCAAGTGAGAACAATTACATTCTTTGAGGGTTATGGTGACATCACAAACCACAGGAGTGAAGCTTAGCAGTTTATAAATGCCACTGCAGTGCTAGGTTGGAATTAAAGATTTGCAATGCATAGTTTTGGTATATTTAATTTTTTTTATAATATATTGAGAAAAATACATTAGTATTGTTGTGGTTTTCTCCTCTAACAGAAACTGTTTTGAAACTTCTGAATGATGTCAGATTATTTCCTTATTATTCTGGGTTTAGTGGTGCCAGAACTCTTCAGGATTATTGTCTTATTATACTAAGCATGGAGACCGCACTTATGTTAACTTCATTGGATAGTCATTGTTAGGCTAGGAATCTGGGCTGCAGTACTTGCCCCCCTATCTGATGGGATAAGCACAGGTAGCATATTGTGCCTTGGATGAGACCTTTGCCAAGGATTATGATTGTCCAGTGACAACCACCATGATAAACCACCTTGGAATTCCTGAGTTGGGCTATTGACAAATTTTTTGTGTGGATTCATTCTCAGTTGGGGCTCTTTGCTCATGTTGAAAACCCAGCCAGTCATGGAGATATTGGACTTGGTCATTTTGGAGCATTTCTAGCACATCTTATTAGGAGAGGTCCAAGGCTGGGTTTGCAGAACTAAGCTAACCACACGGTTCTGCTGACTGAAAACTACCTTACAACAGAGTGGCCAGATATGCCACTGAGATCTCTCATCAAGATTGAGGCTCAGACATCAGTTTGGGCTGAATAGCTGTCCAGGAGGATGGTGAAGGGACTGTGTGTCATTTGGGGGTAATGGTGAAAAGGAAAGGCAGATTCAGAATCTAGGTTTTTATCAGGGTCACAAGACAGGGTTTAGTCAGGTAGTATGACCCTCTTCTCCAAAAGAAACAAATGTACAGTCCAGAGGTGAGGACAAGTATGACTACTCACTTATTTCTGGTACATGTCATCAGTAAGGGCATATTAGCAAGTTTTGCCTTCTGATGTAGTGTTAATATGCAAAGGACTACAGTATTGCAAACTAAATACAGCTCTGTTCTCTGAGGTGTGGGTGATTTGATACCTTTTATTGAATGAACAAGAAATTTTCAGAACACATGCTATAGATGAGAAAAAAGATTTACAGGTACTAGCTGACTCGGGCTGCAGTCATACCCCGGTTTGATACTGTTTAGTAAAATGTGAATTATGGCAGACAGATGATGCTGTTAGTTTTCCTGTATCCTGGTGACACCTACCGTACCTCATAACCACAATTTTTGTTGAAGGTCAGAGACCAAGTTAGGTTGTGTCCAGCTTTACCATGGCCAGTAGTTGGGCATATTTCTGACCTGTTGCATTTGGAGAATGCTCACTGGACAAGCCTGACCTGTATGACTTTGCCATTACAGGACCATGGGAATGATTAAGTGCCTTTTCCCATTTTACTGGTCCTGATATGTTTTATTTCTGCTTTCATTCTAAGAGCTATGGGTCAGAGACAAAATAAAGTTTAGGTCTACCTGGGACAGTCCAGGACTAGCATAGAAAAGTAGTTTCAATATGTTGGTTAATAAAGAGAATAATGCCACGACGGGGTGTGTTGTGCTGGGATAACTTCATGCCTGGGGTGATTGGGCGCGAGGCCGCCAGGCCAGGGTCACGTACTAATCACCCGGAAGTGACGTTATCCCAGCACGACACACACCCTGGAGTGCATTATTCCATTATACAATGGCGTGTTGTTATATATAAAATTAAAAAACAATTTTAAAGAATGTTTTTATTAGTGGAAAAATATTTTGTTTCTTAAGAGGAAATGCAAAAAGAGCTGCTCTATGTCCATTGAGTCATCTACATTGGTTCACAGTGCTGAGACTAGACCCGTGATGTTATGCTGGGATAACATCACAGGGTCCAACCAAGACTGACCAATCAGAGTCCAGGAAATGTTGTTGCCATTGTTTAATATGCAAACAATGCTTACAAGTGCCAGTCCGTTTTTATATCCCAGACCCTGGGACAGTTTTGAGTCTGTATCCAGTGTAAGCTTGATATTTTGCATGGCCTTACAACGATATTGACTAATAGCGAGCCGATAAAAGAGCTGAAGCATATCTTATCAGCATCTAGTGATAGTGAATGATGTAGTTACTCAGAAATAACCAGTCACAGTTTCCCACTTTGAACTGCAAAGTGAGCGGTTTAGAATTCGACAAACAGAAGTGGATACTGCAGGCAGATTAACCCAGGAAATGTGTTGCAAGCACAACATACTTAGTCTTTACAATACAAAGGGACTAGGCTATGGTGATTTCAGTGGGGAGATAGGGTCCTTTTGTTGCCCTTAGTTTGGAGAATAGCATTACACAAGTGGCAAGCACCCTATGAAGTTGTAAGGAAGACAGGTGATGTAGACTATGAATTACTCCTCTCTGTCAAAAGAAAAGGGGAAAAATGTTTCCATGTGAACCTGTTAAAGCTTTGAAAACCAGGGAAGGGTTTCTGTCAAGAAGAATGTCTAGCAAAGTGTGTTACCAAATAAAGGTGACTATTAAATCCCACTGGATCAGATGTGCACAGTTTGGCTAGTGGTAGGCAAACAGCCCAATAGCTGATGGTTTAGATTCCTATAAAAAGGCTTAAACTGGCAGGATGGTGGAGGCATTTATGGACAATGCTGTCATCCACCGACACATCTGATATCCAGCCATACTTATACACATAGAACACAACTTCTTCAGTGAGAGAAAGTAAGCAGAAGGAGTATCGAATGGTCCAATGGACAGTAATCACCATCTGCTATTACATTTTGAAAAACATGTTTGTTCGTTTCACGGACCAAGTGTCCTTTGATTGCCTCCATGAGAATTCTGATCCCCGTATTGCCCATTAACATTTGTTGGTCTAATTTCTACATACCACAATCCAGTTATTAAGGGGAGTCACTCCAGTATTCCAAGGTATAATAATCTTCTTTATTGTATTTACTGAATTGATGCCTCTCTACGGTGCCCTTGTGAGGCCTCGTGTGGAGTTCTGTGTGCAGTTTAGGGCACCACATAGGAAAGGAGACATAAGATTGGAGGGAGTACAGAAAAGGGCAACTAAAGTAGTCTCCACTATCAAACACATGCTCTAGGAGGAGAGATTAAGGCAGTATAGGAGACTGAGAGGGGACCTTTGTTTGGTTTAGAGAACACAAGGTAACACTGACCTATGGGAATGTATGGGACTGGTTGCCAGAAAGAACTGTAGAAACATTAGGAGGCATGATTTATTATTAAAAGGAGAAAACTACAAAATAAATACAAGAGGAGCATGGATCAGCCAGAGAGTTGTGTCCACTTGGAGCAGTCTACCAAGTAATGTAGTTCGTAGTTCCAACACAAGCCAGTTTAAGAAATCACTAGATGTAGTTAAGAAAGTAAGAGGATTAGTGGGATATGTTCAACAAGTCACTGTGGCTTGCACTAATGGACTTGTAAACATCCCATGATCACAATACACATATCTTTAGGGGGTGAAGTTTTGTGGCAGTAATGCCACTTTATCAGACCCATACCATGTTCATGTTCTGTCTCTCATAAAGTTTTAGCCCCTTCAGAAATATTGCTTACATTCCCATTCTTTCAGTCTTAAAAGGTGCTCTCATTTTGCTTTGCCGTAAAACACCATCTCTATCCTGCACAGTAATGCATGCTTGGATCTTAACCAATGCCTGGGTGTGAGCTTGTACAGTCCTGTTGGCATCTCCAACGCTGAAGCAGTTCCCACTGAGACATTGGTGAGGGTCAAGCATGCATTATTATGCAGCATAGGGGTGGTTGGTGTCTTATGACCAGGCAAAGTGAGATTACCTTTTAATATTGAAAGAATAGAACTTTAAACAGTATTTATGAAGGGACTAAAACTTTATGAGAGATTGAGCACAGACATGGTATGGGCCTGGCGATGTGGTTATTGCCACAAAACTTTACCCCCTTGAGATATGGGTATGGTAATACAATGAAGGTTATTATACCTTGGAATATTACATACGAACATACGAATGTGCCAGCAGAAACAGACCACCCAGCCTATCTAAGTCTGCTCAAGTGTGCAGCTAGCACCCTAGTTTGCAGCTGCCCCACCCCTCTCCTTTTTCATCCCACAGCTGCCCCCATCTCCCCACCCTCACTGTTCCCTGTCCTATGCCTTTTTAAAGCTGTTCACAGATTTGCATGATACCACCCATTCTGGTAGTGCATTCCGCTTTGCTACCACCCTCTCTGTGAAATAGTGTCTCTCATTTCCTCCTGAATCTTCCCCCTATTCTTAGCCCATGCCCCTGGTGTCCCTCCCTCCTTAGCTTAAAGACCCTGTCTGCCCCATCCTTATTGATTCCTCTTAGGTACTTGAATGTCTCTATCATGTCCCCTCTGTCCCTTCTATCCTCAAGGGTGTACATATTCAGGTCTCCCAGCCTGCTGCCATAGTCTTTCCCCCCTCCATTCCACATATCATCTTCGCTGCCCTCCTCTGCACCCCCTCCAGTAGCCTGATATCACGCTTCAGGTATGGCCTCCAAAACTGCACACAGTACTCCAAGTGTGGCCTTACCAGTGACCTGTAGAGGGGCAAGATCACCTCTCTTCACCTGGACAAACACCCCTTTGCTATGCACCCCAGCATTTCATTCACTTTTGCAGCTACTCTCCTGCACTGGGCAGTGTTGTTCATGGTCCCTGTTACCATTACCCGTAGGTCCTTCTCCTCCTCCGTGATCCCCAGCTTAACCCCCCCAGCCAGTATTTTCTCCTTGGGTTCTTCGGCCCGAAGTGCATAACCTTACTCTCTGACCACTTCTCTAGCTTGCTTAGGTCCCGCTGTAGCTGCTTCCATCCCTCCCTCCATCCACCACTGCTCCCATTTTGGTGTCGTCTTCGAACAGACTTACCTTGCTCACCACCCCCTGCACAATGTCTGATATGAAGAGCCCAAATAATACTGGTCCCAGCACAGAGCCCTGTGGGACCCCACTCGTCACCGGTCTTGGAGCTGAGATCTTCCCTCCCACCACCACCTGTTGCAGCCTCCCACTCATCCAGCTTGTAATCCTTTGTCATTTTTGCTCCTACCCCTACACCAGTTAGCTTCCCCCCAAGCAGCCCATGAGGCACCCAGTCGAAGGCCATGCTGAATTCCAAGTAAAGAACATCCACCGCATGACCCTTATCCAGCTCACCTTTCACCCAGTCATAATATTGTATCAGGTTGGTTTAACAAGACTTCCTTAAAATGAACCCATGCTGCCTCACATCCTGGAGGCTGTTGTCCTCCAGGTACAACACCAGTCTTTCCTTTAGTATCATTTCCATGAGTTTGCACACTGTGGAGGTGAGACTTACCGGACCATAATTACCCGGTTTGTCTCTTGGTCCGCTCTTGGGTAACGGCACTACATGTGCCATCCTCCAGTCCAGTGGCACACATCTTGACTCCAGTGAGGTGCTGTACAGATCCGCCAGCGGCTCTGCCAACACCTCCGCCATCTCCCTCAGCACCCTGGGGTAGATACCATCTGGCCCTGGTGCTTTGTTTACCCTCAGTCCCTCCAGGACTCTTACCTCCCTCAATTCTTCCATCTGTCGCCTCTCTCCCCTATCCCCACCCTCCCAGCCCATGGTGGTAGCGGTCCCCCATTTCTTCCGTGAACGCTGAGCAAAAATATTCATTCAGTGTTTCCGCCTGTTTCTCACCCTTTTCCTTCCACTCCCCACCCTTTTTATCCTCATTATTGTCTCCTTGCACTTCCTTTTCTCCCTGATGTATCTAAAAAAGTCTTTCTCCCCACCATTAATTCCCTGCGCTAATCTCAGCTCCCTCTGGGCCTTAGCTTCTCTCACTTTTCTGGTCACCTCCGTAGACCATCTTGCATACTCCTTTCTGTCCCCATCCTTTCTCATCCTGCTATACCTCTGGTGCGCCTCTCATTTTGCCCTCACCACCTCCACTACCTCGCTGTTCAACCAGCATGGTTTCCTTGCTCTGCTCCTCTTACTCTGTGTTTTGGTGCAGGCTTCCATTGCCTCTGTAATTCCCCATTTAATAATATCCCATTTCTCCTCTGTGTCCATCTCCTGCCTTATGCCCTCCAGTTTCCCTTTCAATACTATTGGAGTGACCCTCTTAATAATTGGATGTTGGAATTTTGAAGCCCGTTGGGAGTCCCAAGATGATAAGATTGGTGTTTTTCTGGAAGAAGATAGGGCATCCTGGAACTTCTGATTTGCTAATTTCTACATACAGCGATGAAAAACAAATACAGCTCCTGGAAATACTGTACTAGTCAAAACCGTTACGATCAACCCATTGTAATTGGCACTAGCATATACAGAGAAAATATAAACTGCAAAATAATATTTTGATATCCAAGCAGTTTATTAAATACAGAATTTAAAAACATCTTCATCAAGAGTATGTCTTGCATCATGCCACCCCAATGGAACATTAGCAGTCGGGCACTAGAAGATGAAACTTTTTGCTAGCAGTTTAGTTGGAGCTGCCCACAACGATGTCAGATGCCAGTGTCATCCCTATATAAATGTGGGCGGCCCTGTGCCCTCTTCAATTCTTTTCCTGCTGTCGACCACCACGCATTGGACTCCATGAAGATATTGCTGCTTCAGTCGACCGCCAAACATTCTTTGTTTTCCAAGAGATTTTTGCACTTTTGCTGAATAAGTACGTACTGGCACTGTTTTCGTATGGCTGCGGCCTCTTCTGTTTTCTCTGAGAGTGGCGGATTCCCCCAGGCCTATGACCATTAAACCTGCCAATTTTCCCTTGATCTTCAATAAGCTTCCCGGCTACCTTGACACCTAGCTCTGCCTTATCCTTGTTCTGTGCTGTGGGTCATCCGACAGTAAAACGAGCTTTGAGGAATGAGCTCCACAGTATCGCCTGTTCTCTCCTCAGGCTCTCCAGGACCTCCGGGGCCTGACAACCAATTAAGGCATCCCTCCTGGGTAGGGAATTCCCCAGTACTCTTGTCAGTCAACGCTTCTCTTGGCGTCGACTGTGGCTGCATCGTTGTCCGCTTCTACGGCAACACCTCCTGCCATCCAACACCTTCATTTCTACAAGGTACAGCTGTGGTAGTATTTTCCATCGGCTCATCTGTAGCCAACACAGGCCTGTTGACATTGTAGCTGTGGGCTCCCCATCACCATCTCTGCTTCTGCCTTTCGGACCTCCTGCCTCTCTCGGTCAGATGGCATTGAGTTTTCTTGCCTTCTCAAGGCCGTGAAGACAGTTGACTCCGGGACTGCTGCTGCTGTCCCGTCGATGTTGTGAGCCCTACCACCCAGGCTGCACCTCTCATGGTCGGCTAACCGTGGGCTCCGCCGGGTCCCCTACGGCTGGCATTTGGCTGTCAGCCAACATCGGGACCCATTTCCCTATGCTGGCATCACAAGGTGCTCCCTTGACCTTGGGGCCTCCACTTTCACCGTCACCAGTACCATGCACTCCCATTCTGTAGGCCGCTGTCGCATGTAGCCAGTGCCCTCCTCCATTTTGGAGGCTTTGTGCCTCCTCCAGGCCCACCGACGGGGCCTGTCAGACCTGCCCCCCTGTCACTGCCTACTACTTCAATGCACCCAGCTCCCTCTGGGGCATTGACATCCTTGCTTCCTCCTATGCAGAGCCTGCTGATGGGGCTTGGGAATTCACCCTTATCTTCACAAGGCCAGATGAGGTAGAGGGGGAGCAGGATTTGACTGGGAGACCATCTGGCATGTCTGGTTCCACCTTCCCTTACAGGAGTGCGGCCACTGCACGGTAGACTCTGAGGTCCCCTCCTGAAACCCTCTTCATCATCTTTATGGTGAAGCAACTTCTGTTTGCCTTAGGGTGGGCTGCTCGGGTGTAACCTGGTAGCGTTTCTAGTGCTGCCAGACTTCCTGCATCTTATCATTCCTCCTCTACTGGCAGTCTAGAGGATGCCACACTGGCTACCTGGTACAGTCTAAGCCTGAAGCCTGCCATGCTAAGATAGGTGGACAAGTTGTACTAGGCCCCCTCTGGACAGCCTCTCTTTGCTTGTGGGCCACCCTGGGGCTTCTGGGCTCCTGATAACGGCAACCCATGATAGCTCTAGGGTGCCTCTATATCCCAGCCCCGCCCCTCCAGCTAGGGAAGAGCGCCAGCTGGACTTCATGGGGCAGAGAACCTTGGCCCCAGGCACTCTGCGCCATGGGATAGCAGTTTATAAGGCCAATATGGTTCTGTACTTGCATACCCTCTGGACACGGCCTAAGGCAGTGACCTAGTCCTTCCCAGAGGATCTGCAGCAACAGGAGTGGCTCAAAACTCTTCAGCCTGAGTTGGATATTGGTAGGCACCTCTTCAGGTCTCCCTAGGACCCCTAAGCTGCCGCAGCCGTAGCAGCTGTGACTGTCACCTACCTAGCAAGGTATTCTTGGCTAAGAGTATCAGGCTTTGCTAGGGATGTTTAACAACCCATTCCACACTCCCCTTTCTGGGGGTATGAGCTCTTGGGACTGATATGAAGGATATCTTCTAACCCAACCTTCACGCCTCAGGCAGCCCCTATGGCCCACTTTTTCCCTTTACCTCCCACACTCCAACAGTGGCCGGGGGATGCCTGGTCACAGGGCTAACAGCAGGCCCAGGACGGAAGCCAGGCAATAGGGCACATCCAGAGTGGAATAGTGCTTTCAAACAACATGAAGTCTTGCTGTATTCTGACTATTGCAGTTAGGTCCTGCCTTTCAACTGTCCCAGAGAACAAAGAGCCAACTTTTCATGGCCAGCATGGAACGTTCAGCGCGAGCTCAGTTGAAGCCCCTGTCTGCTGTTGTTTAAACTCCAACCATCAGATTCTTTACTCCGCCTCACTGAACAGTCGCTCCAGAGATTTCTCCTTTGCTCGGTTCAAAAAAGTCAAAGTGTCGTTTTTTCCCTCGGTTTCTACCACCGAATCTGTCGGTTTAAGTCTCTGTCTGTGGTACCGTGAGTACTAGATAGGTTTTACATTAGTTTCTGTGTGGAACTTGTAAATTTCAGATCGGTTCAGTTTGAACCAATCAGTTTAGTCTTAAAAAGTTTGTGAATTTACTTAGAGTATGGTAACCGGTCCTTATCGGTTCTAAAAAAAACAGATTTAATTACATTTTTTTCCAAGACCTGTAACAGTCAGGAACCGATAGGGGAGTCTTGCCTGGAGGATTGCCAAAAGTACGTTTTGGATAGGATTGGCCATGCCTGAAACCGAAGAAAAAAAAAACGGGCCCACTGGGTTTCAACACTGCAGTGTGTGCGGGGAAGCCTTTGCTAAGGCTGATCCCCACACCACCTGTGTTTATTGTCTGGGGTTTGACCACCTCGATTCAGACTGCCAAATTTGTAAGAGTTTTCCAAAGCTACCCTGGATAAGAGAGTAGGTAGACTGAGGGAAAGGGAGGCCGAGAAGTCCGCTGACCTGGATGGCCAGCCCAGTTCAGTTCCGACTGAACCAGAAGGCGTGCCCTCTGACCAGGGTGAAACTTCTTCGGGCAAAAGGAGAGCCAATTCTGAGGAGTCGGTTCCAGTTAAAAGGAAGAGAAGAGAAAAATCATCCAGTTCAGATCCACAGATTCATTCTCTGACCACTGATGAAATAGCCAAAGCGATAAGGATAGTGCAGTCGCTAACTTCAGTTCCAGCCGAACCGGCACCATCTGGCAGGGGTTCGGTTCGGTCGGTTCCTCTGGTTCCGGGTTACACTTCAGAAGAATTTTATGAACCGGAGGAGGAGGAGGGAGAGTATGAGGATGATGATGGTGATTATGAAAGTTTGGATGTGCCTATTGACCCGGACATCTCCCCAGACAGACCTTCAGGTGTTTCTCCTCCTAGGCTTTCTGAGTCCCCTTCCCACTTTATGTTTTACAAAAAAGTGGCTGAAACCCTCCAGCTTCCAATGGAAGAAGCAGTAGAGGATCAGGAGGAGCCTGATTTTGTTGAAATGATGGACATCCCAGAGACCAGGAGACTGTCTATTCCCTCCATAAATCTTTTGGGAAACAGACAATTAAAATTCTAAAGACTCTAACTCCATACCTCCTGTGGACAGGCAATGGACAAGAGGTATACCCTTTCAGGCGGACACGGAATTAGTTTCTCAGCAATGCAGCCATGTTGGGGTAGTGCAGGCTGCTGCCTTTGATAAGGCAAATATTCCTTGGCATCACCCCCAGATAAGAACTCCAGGAGGATTGATGCCATGGCAAAGAAACAGTACATGACAGCATCTTTGGGACTCAGGCAGGCTAACTATATAGCCTACACAGCTAGATACCAGAAGTCCAGGTGGGACACTATGCTGGCTCTGGCTAAACAGGCCCCTGACCAGCTTGCCAAGGAGCTGGAGCAGGTGGCTGCGGATGGGATTGAGGCATCCAAGGTGCAATTTCATGCTGCTGTGAACTCCAGTGATGTTTTGTCTAGAGTCATGGCTACATCTGTGGCCCTTCGGAGGATGGCTTGGCTCAGATGTACTAGCCTATCACAGGATACCCAGGCCAAGGCCATGGATTTCCTTGTCACTGGTAATTCTCTGTTTGGGGAGCAGACAGAGAATTACATGAAAAAGATGGACGAGTATAGGACCACCTACAGGAGTGCTCAGTCCAAAGAAAGGCAAGCCACTCCTCAGAGACAGCACTCCAGGGGCAGGAGCAGGCCCTTTCAAAGGCCTTTTTACCAAGCCCAGGCCTCCTCTTCTGCGTATGCTCAGAGGGGGCTCTTCAGAGGGAGAGGCAGAAGGGGAATGAGCAGGCCTGCTTCCACCCCTCTAGCCTAAAACCCCTGCCAAGCAGACACCCTGATGGGTCTGCCCAGGCCGATTCTTCACTACCTGTAGGGGGCAGGGTGGCTTACTTTGTCCAGGACTGGAAGTCTCTGACATCAGACAAGTGGGTCCTGGAAGTAGTAAGCCAGGGACTGGTTCTCTGCTTCAAAAAATTTCCCAAGATGAGAGCCGGATCCTTTCCACCTGCAAATCCATCAGAGACCCTTGCCCTAGAGGCAGAGGTTTCTTCCCTCCTGACTTTCAGAGCCATAGAAAGGGTTCCTACCCTACACAAGGGCAAAGGATTGTACGCCAGGTACTTCCTAACCCCCCAAAAAACAGGAGAATGGCGGCCCATCCTGGATCTAAGATATCTGAACAAGCACCTTTTAAAACCAAAGTTCAAAATGGTGACTCTGGAATAATTCTGCCTCTCTAAGGCCAGGGGACTGGCTAGCCTCCCTGGACCTCAAATGATGCCTACTTTCACGTTCCCATCAGGTGCTCCCACAGAAAGTACCTCGGGTTCGAGTTGCCCTCAGGCCACTATCAATTCAGAGCAATGCCCTTTGGCCTAACATCAGCCCCAAGGGTGTTCACAAAGTGCCTGGCAGTACTGGTTGCTTTCCTAAGGAGAAAAAAGATTTCCATCTTTCCATATTTCCATATTTGGACGACTGGCTCATAGTAGGTCAGTCTCCAGACCAAGTCAAGTCACATCTGCAAATAACTCAGCAATTGCTCACTTCCTTAGGATTCCTCCTCAACCTTCCAAAGTCAGTTCTTGAGCCAGTACAGCTCCTCACCTTCATAGGGGCAGAGCTGGATACAGTAAGGACAAGAGCCTTCCTTCCCCTGGACAGGGCAAGGACTCTTGCGGAACTGGCCTCTTCATTCACCCTACAGGTGTCTCGACCAGCAAGGCATTTCCTTCAGCTTCTGGGCCACATGGCAGCTTCCACAGCAGTGGTCCAAAGAGCAAGATTCCAGATGAGGGACATTCAGTTCCACTTAAGAGCCTTCTGATCCCAAAGAAAGGATTCCCTTACCAAACTAGTCCCAGTGACTCGAACCCTGATCCAGGCTTTGCAATGGTGGCAGGATCAGGACAATTTGAGACAAGGAGTTCCTTTTGTCACTCAGTCTCATTCAGTGATACTCACTACAGATGCCTCCCTGTTGGGCTGGGGAGCCCACCTGGGGGATCTTACCACCCAAGGGCTGTGGTCACCTCAAGAATCTCTGCTTCACATCAATCTCTTGAACTCAGAGCAGTGTTTCTGGCACTGCAAGCCTTTTCCAAATCTGTACAAAACAAGGTGGTCCAGATCAGAACAGACAACACCACCACCACCATGTAGTACATCAACAAGCAAGGAGGCACTCGGTCTGTGGCCTTGTGCACAGAGGCAATGAAGTTGTGGTCCTTGGCCTATTCCCTGCAAACCTCTCTGATAGCAGTTCACCTCCCAGGGAAGGACAATGTCCTAGCAGATGCACTCAGCAGGATATCCCAGGGCCATCATGAATGGACCCTAGATCCCCTAGTTTTGAAAGTGATTTTCTCGAGATGGGGCACTCCACAGATAGATCTTTTTGCAGCCCCAGACAATCACCAACTTCCTCTCTTTTGTTGCAGACCCCAGTCTTGGGCTGAGTCCCCCTGGATGCCCTGACCCTGAATTGGGAAGGGAAATTTCTGTATGCTTTTCCCCCCTTCCCTCTCCTGTTCAAGGTGTTAGTCAAGATAAGGTCACAACCATGCAAAGTGATCCTGATTGCTCCAGACTGGGCCAGACAGCCCTGGTACCCCCTGTTGCTGTCCTTAGCAGTCCACCTTCCCCTGTCTCTTCCCAGGAATTACAACCTATTGACATCCTCTCAGGGGAGGATTTGGTACCTGAACCTCAGGTCTCTCAATCTCAAGGCATGGCTCTTGAAGAGTTAGAGTTTGCTGATCTGCATCTTTCCCAAGGGGTTCTGGATATCCTTAAGGCTTCTCAAGCCTTCCACTAGAAAGACTTACAATTCCAAATGGAAAAGGTTCACTATTTGGTGTTCTAATAAGAATATTTCTCCAGAATCTGCTGGGTTGCCTACGGTTCTGGACTATATAGTCCATCTCAATGGCCTAGGCCTTAGGCCAGCTACACTTAAAGTGCATTTAGCAGCTGTCTCTGCCTTCCTGTCAGTAGGCAAGCCCTTTCCTCTGTCAGCCCATCCTGTGTTTTGTAAGTTCTTCAAGGGACTGCTGCACATCAATCCCCCCTTTAGGGACCCTACTCCTGCTTGGGACCTTAATGTTTGCATTGCTCAGCTTATGCAACCACCCTTTGAGCCTTTGTCCTCGGCAGAGCTGAAGTACTTGACTTGGAAAACTGTGTTTTTGGTAGCCATTACCTCTGCCAGGCATATCAGTGAATTGCAAGCCCTGTCAGTGGAGCCTGATTTCATCTCTTTCCACAGAGATAAAGTGGTCCTAAGAACTAACAGGAAGTTTTTGCCTAAGGTGGTTTCAGATTTCCACCTTAATCAGTCTATGTCTCTCCCTGTTTTCTTCACTGACCATTCCTTCTCTGGAGAGAGGAGGCTGCACAGCTTGGATGTTAAAAGGACCCTTAGCTACTATGTAGAGTGCACCAAGGGTCACAGGTTTGAGTCCCTGCAGTTGTTCCTCACATATGGAGAGGTTGGTAAGGGCAAACCTGCCACTAAGAGATCTGTTGCCAGGTGGATTGTCTCTTGTATACAATTCTGCTATGAAAAACTGGATAGAACCCCACCCTCAGGCCTGAGGGCTCACTCTACTAGAGGTACAGCTGCTTCTCTGGCTGCTGCCAGGGATATTCCTATCCTAGAAATTTGTCAAGCAGCCACCTGGAAAACAGTCCATACATTCACCAAGCATTACTCTCTGGATATCCAGGCTAGGAGTGATGCTCGGTTTTGGCAGCAGCAGTACTTCAGAGCCTATTCCCAAAGTAGGTTCTGTCCCTCCTCCATGGAGTACTGCTTGGTAGTCTGCAATGAGTCAGAATACAGCAAGACTTCATGTTGTTTGAAGAAAAATTACTCACCTTAGTAATGTTGTTTCTTCTAATGAGTCTTGCTGTATTCTGATCTCCCACCTCCTCTCAGAACCTGGTTTTGGGATGTGGGTGGGCAGGGCAGTGTTGGCACCCTAGGGTGCCCTCTTTTCACCCTCCTTTACTTTGGGTGTGTGTTGTGTTTTGTTTTTTGGGTTTCCTGACTTGAGTCTTTGCTTTGAAACCAAAAAAACCTTTTTAATAAATTTAGTTGCCAGTTGGCCAGTGTGAGTTTTACAGTTTCCACACAGAACATCTAGTGAGTATTGCTCATAAAGATCTGACGGTTGGAGTTTAAACAACAGCAGACAGGGGCTTCAACCGAGCTCGCGCTGAACATTCCATGCTGGCCATGGAAAGTTGGCTCTTTGTTCTCCGGGGCAGTTGAAAGGCAGGACCTAACTGCAATAATCAGACTACAGCAAGACTCCATTAGAAGAAACAACATTACTAAGGTGAGTAATTTTTTTTGCTGGTCCCTCTTCCATGGGCTCATCCCCCACCATGCCCCTAGGGATGATGGGGTGGCTGCAGCTGACAGTTCTGCTTCAGCATGTCCCCTGCTTAGGCCCTCTCCCTCCAGCACGTGATCTGGAGGTGAGGGTATGGGGTTGTCTTCCCCCCACCTGGAACAGTGGAGTGGGTTCCCACAGATGCTTGGGCCCTGCAGTTCTTGACACAGGGCAATGCTGTGGTCTTTATAGGGTGGCCTTCAGACCTTTCTCCAAATTCCTTCTTCTTTTCCTCTAGCCAGTTGCTAATGTTGCTAGTGGACGTCTGTTCACTACTACAGAAGAGGGCCATAGACCCCCCATTCCCTGGGATTAATGGGACTCTCCTCTTATTTCTTTTTAGTCCCCACATCCCCAGGGGACTTGGGGACCATTCTGAGTTGAAGGAACTTCTGTATTCGGTACATGTAGTTCATGATGGTCACTCAGCAAGGCCTGCTGCCCCTCCTGCAACAAGGGGACTGCGTTTGCTCCTTGGCCTGCAGGCTGCTTATCTGCATATCCAGATCTGTCCACCCCATGGGAAGTACTGCAGGTTCCTGTCTTGGGGGTAGGGGCTGTCCCACTTTGGGATACTGCCACTTTAGTTTGCCACCTATGCCACAGGTATTTGTGCTGTGCTTGACAGCAACAGTTGATTGCAACAAATTCTCAGCCAGGAAGAGCTGTTTGCCCCACCTGGACATCAGGTGGCTGAATGCTCAGTACAAGGAGCCACTGTCTCACTCCCTAGTTGATACCAGACACTGTTCGTTGCCCTAGGGATTATGGTTCATCTGCCCAAATCAGTCTTGAACCCTTGTCATCGTCTTCAGTTCACAGGTTCAGTCCTGGGCACAGTACAGGGATTAGCCTCCCTCCCTCCCCCAGGACAGGGCAGAGGGCTTCAGGGCACAGGCCTATCAGACTTCCAACAGACAGACATGTTACAGCCAGAACATTTCCAAGACTGTGGGGCCTGCTGGCCAGTCAATGTCCCTGTACCTCTGCCCGATTGCATCTACAGATTACTCACCGGATCCTGAGAGTCTTATGGGATCAGTGCCCCGGTGATCTGGAGCAGCAAACTCTAGTAACCTCTCTGTTCCAGAAGTGCTCCCATGGTGGACAGAGACCCAGCCATTTGCTGCCAGGGGTTTCCTTTCCTTTTCTTCTCCTCAGCAGATCCCACCTCAGATGCAATGGGGCTTTTCTGGGAGTTCATCTGGGCCTTCTCCAGACATCAGGAGTATGGCCCAGAGTGGAGACTTTCCTCCACTTAAACATCCTCAAGATGCGGATGGTTCTGTGTGCTCTTCAGGCTTTCCAGACTCTTCCGTTCATGGCCCTTTTGCTGGTCCAATCGAACCATGCCAGTATAGCCCCTTACATAAACAATCAAGGGGGAACCCATTTATACCTCCTGCAAAGGGATGCGATGACAGTCTGGTCTTGGGCTGTAGTACACGGTCTAGCACCATCGTTTGTCCATGTTCTGGGTGTCCTAAACATCTTGGTGGGCGGCCAGCACAGGTCACAGTCCTGACTGCACCAGTGGGCACTGCTGACATTGGTCGTAGAAGACCTGTTCGACAGTTAGGGTTGTTCAGAGATGACTCTTTTGTGTCCCCACTCAAGGTAACACTGTCCTTTTCTGCTCACTTGCTCCAGGGCCTGGAGTTTTCCTGGTGTGACGCGATGTCCTTCTCATGGAAAGGGAGGTTCCTCTCTGCCTTCACTCCCTTCTCACTGTTTCAGAAGGTGTTGCTCAAGCCTCAGATGGCAGGAGCAATGATTATCCTTGTTGCTTCCTTCTTACCTTGTCAAGTCTGTTCCCCTTTTCTGCAGCAGTTAGTGGTGGAACCTCCAACACCCCTGCACAGGCTTTCTCTCACAGGAGCAGGGCACTCTGGTCCATCCGGACCTCAGGTGCCTCCACTTCCATACCTGGCTCCTGAAGACATAGGCATGGGTAGATTTGGGGTATCCTGAAAGGTGGTTGCTGCCCTGGTGGCTGCTAAGAAGCCTTCCACCAGAGCCACTTTTTCTTTAAAGTGGAAGTGCTTTGCTCTGTGGATGGCCTCCCATTATTTGGAACTGTTCACTTGTCCAGTGAATCAGATTCTGGAATACTTGTTGCCCTTCTCAGATTCTGTGCTGCAGTACTCCTCCATTTCAGTGCACTTGGCTGCTATTTCAGCCTTCCATGTGCCGGTTGATTACGTACGGTGGCACAACTCTAGGTGTCCCGTACATTTTCGAGAGGCATTCTTTATCTGAAGCCTCCCATCTGCAATCCAGTCCCACCTTGGGCCTTCAATTTTGTGTTAGAAGCTCACTTTGACTCCTTTTGGGGCCGGTCATGACATGCATGCTACCCTTTCTGTCATGGAAAGCATTATTTTTAGTTGCCATTACCTCTGTTCAAAGGGTTTCTGAGCTTCCGACTCAGATGTGCGAGTCTCCTTTTTGGTGTTTCACACAGTCAGGGTGTCTTTGCATTATCAACCCTAAGTGTTTCCAAAGATGGTGTCTGAGTTTACCCTGAATCAAACCATCCACCTAACTGTGTATTTTCCTGAGCATGCCAATTCAGGGGAAGCATTGCTTCATACATTGGATATACATAGGATGCTCAGATACATTTATTGCATGAGGGACTACAGAAAATCCTCGCAGATGTTCATTTCTTTCGTCCTCTGGAAAGATGGTGGTTTAGTTTCTAAACAGTGCCTGTCCAAATGGATGGCCAACTGTATTATTTTCTTACACAGGAGGTATGATAAGGAACTTCCTGGGTTGTGCGTGGCCCCTCTGCTAGAGGCATGGCCACTTCTGTTCCCTGTTTCCAGAATGTCTCAGCTGCTGAAATCTGTGTTGCTGTCACTTGGACTCCTGTCCACACTTTTCTTGAAACTCTACAGTCTGGACATTGCTTCTAGAAGAGGGGCAGGTTTCAGCCTGACTGTGCTTCAAGGCCTCCTGTCTTAGGCCTATAGCCTTCAGCCACCCAGACTGTCTCTGTCAGGACTGCTTGAGACTTGTTCCATAGGTGTAGCCTGATGCAAGAGATACCCTCGATGAAGGTAGTACAGTTATATAAGAACTTACCGTGACAGTAGATCTTCGAAAGGATCTCTTGCATCAGGCCATGCCGTCCCACCCTCCATCTCCCTTAGCTCCAGAGCTTCCCTCTTCCTGTAGGACAGTTCACCTTCTGTTTCAACTTGTTTAGTGGTGGGAACCTCTGGCCCTCCCTTGATTCCCCAAGAGGAGGAGGTCCTCTGCATATGGTGTCTGGCGGGGAACTGAGGAGGGCATGGGGCCACCCACGTTTATGTAGGGAGAACATCTGTGTCTGACATCATTGTGGGTGGCCCCAACTAGACTGCTAGCAAAAAAGATTCCGTATTGTCCTAGTGTCTAATGGCTGTATTTCCATAGGTGTGGCTTCATACAAGAGATCCTCTGGAAGATCTACTGTTACGTTAAGTTCTTACGTGACTGTGCTTTTCTGCATCACCACAAACTACTCCAGTTTGCAGTTTATATTTTCTTCATGTGTGCTGGTGCCAGTTTGATTCGGTTGATCATGTCTACTTACAGGGTTTTTCATAGCCCTGAATCAGAAACTGAGTTGACAGAACAATATTTTAAGGGCTGGAAATTAGCTAGTCTCCCTAACCTGGTAAAAGAATCAGCCTTTAATGCTGTTTTTGAATTCAATAACCAATGTAGATCCAATTTCCTGTATTACCCTAGTGCAGGGGTTCTCAAATGGGGAGGCCCCAACCTGTTCCAGAGGAGGCTCAAGGAAGTCTTGAAAAAGTATTATATTTCAATTTTGAACTTTATAGATCTTCCCTTGTCAATCTTCACCATTCATTACTGCTTCGGTTAGTGCGGAGGTGCGCTTTCCCTTGCAGGAGTTTTTTTGTTTTTTGGAGTCGGCTCAGCGGCGGTGCCCTCGAAAGGTGACATACTCGTACATAGCATGAGGGGCGCTATTAGGTGCCGTAGACTCTCCTCTATCTCAGTTCTGTTTCTCTCTGGCCCAAGGCTGCACTTGCTTGTGCGGTAGTTGAAGACTTTCTGCGCCACTCAAGCCAGACTGATCTCTCATATTCATATTCACTGACGCCGCCTCCCGCAAGACCGCTTCTGTTATTTTGCCGACGGCGCCGAGTGCTTTGTTGCTGATTTTTTCTCTTATTTAGTTCGCATCATGTCAGGTTTGGGGGCAAAACGTAAGTCGAAGGCGGGCCGTGCCCCTATGCGTCGGTGCTCCTGTGGCCGGCATTTCTCCGTCACGGATCAGCATGATGTTTGTCTCCATTGCCTGGGACCCAACCACGATATGGATGCGTGCGACGCTTGTTTCTCCATGGACCGTCGTGTCCTCAAAGTCCGCGTGTTCAAGATCGGCAAGGCCCCGCCGACCTTCGGGGGACGGCGTCGCTCCAGGGATTCCCAGGTAAGGTCTCTAGGCTCTTCCTCCGGGTCCCCTCTCAGGCCTATATGGTCCGTAGAGGAGGAGGCTTCCTCATCTTCTCTTGCCGAAGAGGAAGCTTCTTTTGCAGTGTCGGAGGAACGCCGAGGTCCCTCCCGGGGCCGCGGCGGAGACACCGCCTCGGCAGTCACCTCCTCGGAGGTGCAGGCTGCACTGGTGGACCCTCGACGCCGCCTCCCGGGCGCTGGATCCCGGCGCTGCCAGCGCGCCAGTGATCAGAGACGGCGCCGCTCTGGCCGGTTCGCTCTCCTGGCGGCACGTGATGGGTTCCGTGCACCCAGGGCGGCGCGGTGGGGAGCCGGGCCGGGCTGCGGGTGCGGTGGGCCAAGGTCGTCTGGCGCCGCTTCCGGCACCGGCACCGTTTCACCGGGAACCCCCGGGTTTGCTAGTATTGTGGTCCAGCTGATCTCTTCCTCTTCGGAGGCTGATGATTCAGACGTGGACCCGTCCTGGCAACCTGATTCTTTGGAGTCAGGGTCCCCGGTGGCACGAGGTGCTAGGCAGCCCAGCGGGCCTCTTACTCTGTCCCTGCTGCTGTCCTCCCCTGAGGTCCCCCGGGCTAGGGGTGGTCCGGGGTCCCTAGGGAGCGATGGAGCGGGGGCGGAGGGAGGGGCTCTCCCTCCTGGGGGGCTCGTGGCAGCTACCGACCCTGGTGCTGCTACAGACCCTCGGGGTGGGAGATCGCTGGGGTCGAGGAGGAGGGCGCTCTCAGAGTCCGAGGGGTCAAGGGGCAGGGTGCAGGCGTCACAGTCTCTGTCGGCCACCCCTTGGGGGGTGGCTAGGAGCCGTAGTGCTGGGCCCCGCCTTTCCCTCTTGGACCCCGGGGTCCCCTCCAGTGGCGTTGCTGTGGGCTGCCCCTCTGGATCCATGCAGTCCCAGGTTCATCACAGGGGAGGATCCCCTTCTGGGCTCTTCCAGGCTGCGCATCCCCAGGGTTCCGTTTTGCGACCTGGTCTGTTGTCCGGGATCCCGCCAGCTCGGGCTCCGTTCCCCGGATTTCAGAGCCCTAGCAGAGGACAGTTGCCTCTTCGTAGGTGCCCATCTCCCATTCCTCTGCAGCCACCCCCGTGCTCCCGGGCCATGTTGGTCCTACAGGCCCGTTATCCTGGGAGCAGTTCAAGAGGTTCTGCAGCAGCTTCCCCAATATGTCAGGTGTACATGAATGAGGGTCTTCGCCTATCCCCACCGCCACAAGAATCCTCTGGACACCGAGCTCTCCATCATCCGTCTCCTCCTCTGAGGAGAGGAACCCTCTGCTCATCTCACCCGTGCTGATTTCACTGAATACCAGCGATTCCTTTTCGAGGATGGTGAGGATCTTTGAATCTCCTACATTAGCGAGACAATACGAGCAGGAGGCGTGTGAATTCCTTGGCGGTTCAGTGCCCAGCACCTGGTGGTACCTTCCTGGCCTATTCCCTTCCAGGAGGCATCTATCCGTTCCTGGCAGTCGCCAGCCGCCCCTTCTCCAGCCCCGGCAGACTGCCGACGTAGGTATTGTGCCCCTTCGGAATCCCTGGGTACTCTCCCCAACCCACCCTCGGGTTTGGCATACCTAGAGACTCCCTTAGGGCGCCGCCGCCTGGCGCACGACCATCCACCAGACTCGGATTCCCTACAGTTTGACTGGTGGGGGCGAAGAGTGTTCTCTTCCTCTCGTGCGATGTCTTGCATTGCGTCTCATTAGGCTCATCACGCTGCCTACAGTAGGCATTTGTGGTTGATGCTCTCTCAGATCTTAGCACCAATGCCTGATACGGAGCAGACCAGACAAGCTGTTGCCCTCTCTGCTATAGGCCTGGAGCTGGCAAGACACCAAGCAAGGGCATCTTATACGCCAATGAGGTGGCTTCCAGGCTTGCGGGGACAGTGATCTGCATTAGGCGGATGGCATGGCTTTGTCTATCAAGGTTGTCACCCCTGGCCCAGCGTAGGGTGATTCGCTCCGCTTTCCGGGGGACCCGTCTCTTTTCCTCAGAGCTAGAGACTACTGCAGGGGCTTCCTCCGTCTCCCCGGCCTCGGGGCACCTCCTAGCTCTTCTCCCCCATAGGCTTCTCTGTAGATTGGCCCAGGGTCTCTTCCTTCTGTTTCTCACCAACAGGAGGCTGGGGGTCTTGTTCCCTCAGGGTTTCTACCCCCCCCTTTTTTGGGGGGGGGGGGCCTGGTACTCACCCAAGCAGTAATGAATGGTGAAGATTGGCAAGGGAAGATATGAAAATTACATACTTACCGTAATTCTTCTCTTGTATCTTCACCATTCATTACTGATACCCACCCACCTTCCCCTCAGTGGCCTCCTACTGTGGCGTCTCCCCCTCCCGTCTCGTTCTTGTCCCTCCTTTGGCCTTTATGCAAAAAAAAAAAAAACTTTCTGTTTTCCATTCTTAGTGAATGGTTCCTTTTTTCCTCAAGGTAAAGAGGAGCGAGCACGGTCTGTACTTTTCTCTTATTCTGAAGGAACTCTTTCTGACTGCCCTTAGGGTGTGCTTCGAAGTACCTTGATCAGGTTATGCAGTTTCACAGCTTAAGAGACCGTGCCCTGACTCGGCCTCAACAAAAATTTAGAATCCCCCTGGCAGGTATTATCTTTGAGCTCATGATAGGTGCTGCTTTACACTTGTCAGCCTTGAGCGTCTGCTATTGCCTTGCCTTAGGGAGTCTGATTGAGTTCCCACTCTATCCTTCATACAAAGCTGCCTTCGGTAAGGCATACTCTTTCCCCATACACTGCTGTGTTAGCACTTAACAGGGTGCTAAGGGACATAGTCCCCTTCATGGGTGGGCGTTCTTCCCGGAACAGGTTCTGCCCAGGCAGTCTATGAGCCCTCAGCTAGGATGTAGGGACTTGGCATGTTGAGAGATCAGAGAATCTGCCCTTATTCGGATCTGTTCAGGTGGTTTGGTTGAACCTCCCCTCAGTCCTAGCAACAGGGATTCTTGCTCCTTTGTTAGTCTCGAGCTTATAAGCCTCTCAACCAATGCTCGATGGGCACTGTTCTCCCTCTCAACATGCCTCCTTTTCTTCTTCTTCTTTCTCTTTTCCTCTCTCTCTCTCTGTTCCTCCCCTAGAGCCTCCCCAGAAAGGAGGCCCTGCGGTCCCTTAGGGTGCAATTCTCTCTCCTCTGTCTATCCTCTACCGGCTTATACCTTTTTCAGTTTACATCCTTTCCTTTTTCTGTCCCTCGGCTCTCTTGCCTCGCTTTCCTTTTCTTACCCTTTATTTTAGCCTCTCCGGCTACCAGAACTGAGATAGAGGAGGAGTCTCTGCACCTAACGACCGCCCCTGATGCTTTGCACGCTCGCTACCGAGGGGCGCGCCCGCTGGAGCTGACCCAAAAAAAACTCCCCAGGCGGGTGCGCCCGCACTAACCCAAGCAGTAATGAATGGTGAAGATACAAGAGAAGATCAAGAATTATGTAGGTACGTAATTTTCATATTTTGTGTGACGGATAAGGCAAACTGAAAGAGGATAATAGTAGGTGAATTTATGTATTTAGTCACAAGTCTGTGACCAGGGAAGGTACTGTACACTGAGCAATGGCTTATTTCAGGTGTACCCAGGGAAGGGTAGTGAGAGAATACAATTCAAAATGTAACTACAAAACACTCAAGCATTACAAAATGAATAAAAGTACAAACAAATTAAGAACAATAAACTAACAATGCAAGGAACAATTGATCAATTAGACTGGCAGCAGAACTGTCTTAGTACAAGAGTTAACCATACAGGTACTAGGAATAAGAGTAGGAGGGAGCAAAATGATCCCTGAGAAGTTGCTTAAGAGCAGGGTAAGAGGGGGAGAAGCAGAGGTCAGCAGGAAGGTTATTCCAGTTAGAGGGGAAACAGAAAAAGCAGTCTCACCCATGAAGGTATGGCAGTAAGGGGTAAAAATGGTTCGAGAGTCAAAATATTGGAGCAAGTAGGTTGTCCTCTTGGGGGGGTTACAATAAGCTTAATAACATGAGAGCCAGCTAAGCAAAGAGGTTTCAATTTATTCCTGATGTACTGTGAAAAGTAGGCTATTTTTCTATGGGGAGGCCCAAAAATATTTCAGTCTTTTGGGGGAGGCTCAAGATCTTTTCCATGGCTTAGGGGAGGCTCACTATGACAAAGTTTGAGAACTGTTGCCCTAGTGCAGTGTACTGTAACAAGTGTAACAACTGATACCACTATAACGATAAACGATAGTGCAATAAATATTTTAATTATTTTTGCTTTGCTGTTTAAAGCGAGTTCTGTATTGGGTGACTTTTTTATCACATCATTGTGATTTTTCATTGTGTTAAGATAAAATGTCAAATGCATCAGTTTTGCAGTGAATACTTTGTCTTAAAAAGTGTTTTTTGAGCTGTTTTCTAGCATTGAAGCCTAATACAGTGCTGTAGCAGATGTGCTAACCTATCAGTCTGAATAAGTGCCTGAAAAAATCAACTTGTGCTGTTTAAATATCAGCTTGTGTCATTTCAATATGATTGAGAAGGCAGCGAGAACTTTGAAACCAGAATGTTTTTGTATCCCGCCTAGAGTAATATTTAGTTTGTGACAGTCGTATATGGATAATATTATTCAAGTTTTTTCATTTTACAGATCTTTTTTCCAGCTTGGCAGTTTCATTTGCCTTTCCTGGAGAATAATGTTGTTGAAATTAAGAAATGCAATCAATTTTAATTATATTTAATGCTAGATGGACAGATCGCATCAACTCAGAATTTTACATACCGAGAGTGAGTATCTGAGGATAGGTCATCTGTTTTAAGAAATGTGTTTTAACATGTTACTCTAATTACCGTGTCTGACAAAATAACTCATTCATTTTTGTGTACTTTTGAACCCAATGGTAGCCTCATAGCCTTTTCAGTTAATGTTTTATTTTTATTTCCTATTAAAACAAAACACTCTTTTGTACTGCTTCCTTGTATGTATTTGACTGTTCTTCATTGGTTTTACTCTACGGATGTAAAAGATTTATAGCTATTTGAAGTACTGCAAAAGCTGCCTGTAAAACATTCTTGAGTTTGAATTAAGCAAATTCCACATATAACTTTCTTTTAAAGAAGGGTCAACTATACAGCTCATTGGCAGAGAGCCTCCGCTGCCTTGAATAGAGGTCCCAAAATAGTCATTGCACAAGGAAGTTATTCGTGATCTTTTCTGTGTTGCTGCTCATTATCACTGGGAATTAGTTACAGTACAACCGTGGGCTTGCTGGTACAACCACGGCTTTAAGGAGCAAGTGCTTTGTAAGGACATGTATCTTGGAGAATGAAGGTTTGAGGCCTTTAGATGCCTCTGTAATCATTCAGTCTGCCTTTATTTGTTTCTTTATGTAACCCCTAGATGGCGCTATCCCAGGGGTTACTACCCCTGCCTGATTTGCCACTAACAGGTTGGGGGCCTGGATCCAATGGCGTGGTGCCTCCACCCAGAGGTCAGGGTTTGCAATAGTTAAACTAACTTGGTCACAGCCCTCTGGGACACTGCAACCTTTCTTCCCACTAGTGGCCCACACAATATATCAGAATTACCTTCACAGTATACACTTTACCCCAGGTCTGGTTTCGCACTGGGACCTCCTGGAAATGAGATACAGTGCAACAATCACAGTACAGTACTTTAACATAGACAAATACCTCAGGCAGTATAACTTTGCTGAAACAAGCAACTCTGATTTATTTGGGGGATATAACAAGGACAGGGGAAATCAGGTTAATTAGTTATCACTCTAATAATCTACCTATGGCTCTACCTATCCCTATCAGTTACTGTCCTGGGTACCCAAGCCCTAGTGGCTAGTCCAAACCGTGGCAGCTGGTAGGGCCCTTTCACACAGAGAAAGGAGAATCAAACAGTCAGCAGTACAGTAATTCCATTTGGATTTAATGTGGCAATTCAACAGGACACTAGATTAGTACTCACGACCTCCAAATAAGATAGGGTCCTTCAATGTCAGCAGGGCTCACTTGAGGTACACAAACCTCTTCACACATCCATATAAAGAAAGCACTATACCAGGCAGGCTGCATCTGTATCCCGATCGCAATTACTGCACAATACCGGAGAACACACAGCAGATTCAGTTCTGACAGACCGAGTGCAATTTTCAGCAATTCCTCCAGTCTTCTACAGGGTGAGCCTGGTTTCTACTCTTCAGAGATCCTTTGATTCTTTTCACAGGACGGATTCAGTCCTAACAAGCTGTTACACAAGCTGCAGACCGGAACTCTGGGCCTTACACATGTTTTTGACTAAAACTGCACACTGAAAAGCACAGGGCTCCTTCCTTCTTCACTGCCAAAGCTCAACTGAAACTCCAACCGACAAAACCTGGCACTTCCTTTGAGTTCCTCCCAGTTCTTGACTGGATTGGCTGTCACCACAATAGACTGCTGCTGTTGGTCCAAAAGGCACTGAAGTCTAAACTACATCTCCCAGAGTCACTGCCCATACAATCCTCTTGTGGCTGGCTCAGATTACGAGTCCAAGTTCTGATTCGTCCAGGCACCATTTTAGAGCTAGCTTACCCCACACTGATTGGTCCAGTTCAGCAGTTCAAAACTAGAATGGGAACTAGCAGACACAGTTCTGACTGCAAAGAAAGCAGGTTAGACAAACTGTAATTTCATTATTACTCTAAATAATTTCTGGCAAACAGTTACATCTTTCAGATAGGTTCCCTTTGCACTCCTAGTGACTGCAAAATGAAGTGAATTGGCAGCAGCTCGAGTGGTACTCAGAGAAGCACACAGTCCCCCCATACAAACTAATTATGTCTGCAAGCAGACAGCTCTTAAAGAGACAGTACCAGAGGCTCTAAAAACACTCACTGATAAATGGTTTAAATGCCAAACACCATTCAGGCTTGGAGCATTCAAGCAAGCTCCTGGAAGTCTTTTGGGAACCCCCATTTGCAGGGGGGTTACATTTACTTACATTTTCGTCATTGTATTTTGCCAATGGCTAGTAAAAAAAACAAATCCAAGTGGAATCTTTGTATTATGAAGTCAGAAACGCTTTACTAGGAAGACTGACAGAGTATTTCAAGTGAGAAACTGCAAATCTGTTTTCAGCTTTTTATGGAAAAATAGCATTTTCTACCATATATTTAATACAGTATTATGTGATTTTTGGTAACCTGTGATACTTTGTTATAATTTAGCAGGTGACATTTTCGTCATAACTAGATTTTACTTGGGAAGAAGAAAAGAGAAGCCAATTATTGTTTTAAAACAACTGTAAAATCATGCAGATGGACCACAATACTCTAAACATGTAAAAGGCAAAGTTTGTTGCTGAGAGAAGTGTATATATTTTTTTTGAAAATGATAGAAAAATATACAGTCAGCACTTGTTTATCCGGCTCTCTTTTATCCATTTCTCTCATGTATCCGTCTTTGACTGCATGATTTTTTATTTCCCAATTTGTTTACACTCGTTTATCCGTCCCTCGCGTTATCCGTTTCCATTGCCCATCCTGCCTGTTGTCTCCTACAGTATGTAGATGTCAGTGTTTACTCTCAGATAACTGACCCTTTTCATTCCCAGTAGAGTATTGTATCGAAAACCACAGACCAAAGCAGGCAAGGCAGTCACAAACCAAAGCAGCCACAGACCTAAGCAGTCACAGCAGACAGAGATCAAACTGCAGGCCGAAGCATCCAGTTTCCACTTAACCGTTTCTCTCTCAGATATCCGTCACCTGACCTGAGAACAGAAGGCAACGGATATCTGAGTGCTGACTGTATTTAGCTTCTCAATGAAATGCATTGGGCTGCTAAGTAGCTGGCAGTTCCAGATATCACAATACCAGAATACTACTGGACTCCGTTTTTACTAGCAGTGCGTAGAGCAAAGATAAAAATCCACTTGTTCACTTCACTAACAAATATTTTAGTAGTAGGAATTATTAACACATCAAAATACAATAAATAAAATAGACAGTTGTCTCTTTATTAGAAGTAAACACCAGCTCTTTAAGAGCTGAACTTAGCAGCATGTAATGTTGGTATTTTGTGTGTGCCAGTCCTTCATTTTAGTCCGTTCTGTGTACCAGTAAGCTAAGGGGTAGCAGTACCATTGAAGAGCTATTCATCTGATTTACTATCTTCGCAACTTGTACTGTTTTTTTTCTCCCTTTTCCAGTAATTCTGGCAGGTAGGGACTGTTTGTTTCTATAGGCAGTCTCTCAAAATTCAAGTATTCCTGTCCAAAAAGAAGTTTAAATTGGAAAGCCTATCCAGCCCGAGTTCAGGAATAAGCTCAGGTCACTGGGGGGGAAGAGGACTGAGCGCCCGGTGGACTGCTGTCCTCTCCTGGGATGGAGAGGCTTAACAAGTTGGCCTTTTGGCCGGCCCGGTGGTGCTGAGGGTTGAGGCGCTGGGCGCCCACGCCACACCGCCAACCGGGAGCGGAATGAGCCGGGAGTCGGGCTTGGGAGGAAGGCTTGAGTGTCCTTTGGACTGCTGTCCTTCCCTGGGGAGGGGCATGTGCTGCCGTCAGTGCACTGGTGGCCTCTAGTGATGGCTGGGGCGATGCAGTGGCACAGACAGTCTAAGGGGACGTGCTGGGGTAGGCGCCAGGAAGGAATGCGTACGGTAGCATATGCGCTTCTGTCCCTTGACATCATTGCACGCCTCACACATCAAGGGGGTTCTGAACAGTGAAAAGGTACCAGTCGTGGTGGCATGATGGCCGTCTCCGTGGGGAGCGTTTGGGCTCCGAGGGTGCACAGCAATTACTGGATCCGGCCATGGTGGAGGGGTTAGGGGGCTCTTCTGCCACCCTGCCGTGGGGGGGGCAAGCCGCGGGGGTACAGCTGCGAGACCCGAATGGGAGCTGAAGATGTCCTCGGGACGGTGGCCAGAAGACCTAGGGGGATGACAGGATGCGAAGAGGTAAGATAGACTGGACCAAGGGAGAAAAAGGAGTAAAGAAAAAAAAAACAACAAGTAGGCCTTTTGCTGCCCTCAGGTGGAGGTCTGGAGCTAGCTGCAGCAGCTTGAGCGACATGAAGGGAGGGTGGGGCAGCATTTCCATAGCATGTTTGTGACCTGTGCACCTTCATGTGCATGCACTTAAATGCCACCGCAGCAGAAAACTGAGGGAGAACAATGGAAAATTGGTTGGTGCAGGCTACATGAAGCCCTGCCCACCTACCTCTGTCCCATGCCATCACCTGGCCACCAGCCCAGTTTTGATGAGAGTCATTAGGCCTCCCCTTCCTGGCCCCACCATGGGGGGCAATCTGTGGGGGAATCTCGGGCTTGGTGGTCGAGGGAAGTGAGTGCCAGGCAAGAGGAAGCAGTGACAGGGCTGAAAGCCTGCCTGCAGCAATCAACAAGGTAAAAAGCTATGTGGGGAAAAAAATCAGACAGCCTTTTCTCATTTACAGCTTCTGTGAGGGTCTGGTTGAGACTTTCCACTGCATTTATATTAAACCAAAGGTTTTAAGGGTGTATACATTAGAACACTTTCCTTTACTAGGTATGTATTCCTGCATGGTATCTTAGGTAAGTTGGAGTTTTTGCTGTCTGTCTTAGCCAGTTGGCCTCACCCTTCCCCCATCATCACTGTTAACTCAGGTATCTAGGAACGTGGATATGATGTTCTATCCACACTTGCTGGCAGTTGCATTTCCCTTTAAGAGCTCACTGGAACGTCTTCAAGCTGGCTCCTCCCACCCACCTGGGTGGTAACTCCCTTGGCTCCACCCGTGACGCCAGATCTTCCTTTCCACTGGAAGAAGCAGGTTCCCTCCTTACTGCTCTTGCGCTTGGTAGGCCCTTTGCTGTAAAATCTTTGGCTTTCCTTCCAAACTATTAAATAACTTTTTTCTTCAGTCTTGTTCTTCTCGGCTGTCATGGATGATGAGAAGTCCACTCTGGGGTTTCCATAAATGTGTCTGCGGGTAGTAGATGTCCGAATGGATTTGCACACTGCATGCGTGTACTGCCTGGGCCACAAGCACGATCTCCAGGCCTGTGATGTCTGTCGTACCTTCCATCCATCCAGTCTCAAGGATCATCACGCCCCCTTGCTTCAAACAACATGAAGTCTTGCTGTATTCTGACATATTGCAGAATCGGCTCTCCTTTTGCCCGAAGAAGTATCGCCCTGGTCAGAGGGCACTCCTTCTGGTTCGGTCGGAACTGAACCGGCCTGGCCATCCAGGTCAGTGGACTTCTCTGCCTCCTTTTCCCTCAGTCTACCTAATCTGTTCTTAAGGGTAGATTTGGGAAAGTTTTTACATATTTGGCAGTCTGAATTGAGGTGGTCAAACCCCAGACAATAAACACAGGTGGTGTGGGGATCGGCCTTAGCAAAGACCTCCCCACACTCACTGCAGTGTTGAAACCCAGTGGGCACGGTTTTTTTCTTGGGCTTCTTGACATGGCCAACCTAACTAACTTACTCCTTTTATGGCAACCGTCAGGCAAGACTCCCTTATCGGTTCCTAACCGTGTCACGGGTATTGGAAAAAACTAAACTAAACTAAACATGTTTTTTTTTTTTTTTTTAGGACTGATAAGGACCGGTAACCACACACTAAGTAAAAACACAAAACATAAAATTGCACTATCAACTGGCCGGTTCAGCCAAACAGAGCCGCACTTTTAAAAGTTCCACACAGAAAAACAGAACAATTCCTATCTAGTACTCACGGCACCACAGACAGAGACTGAACTGACTATGCGGATAACTTTTTCGGTTTAAAAAAATGACGAAAACTGAAACTTTAACCGACTTTCGAACCAAGCAGAAGGAGAAATCTCCAGAGTGACCGTTCAGTGAGGCGGAGTAAAGAATCTGACGGTTTGAGTTTGAAACACTCCAGACAGAGACTCCAACCGAGCTCGAGCTCAGCATTTTATGCCCTGCATAGAAAGTTAACTCTTTGTTCTCCAGGGCAGTTTAAAGGTTGGGGATCACTGCAATATGTCAGAATACAGCAAGACTCCATTAGAAGAAACATAATTACCTGTACTAAGGTGAGTAATTTTTTTCTTTTTGACCATCCGAGGGAACGGTAACCGCTGGTTAAGTCAACATCCGTTGGGTGGTCTCTGCAGCTGGGAGTCCGCCAAACAACTAGCAACTTTCGAGGAGGCGGGAGACCATTCCATGACTCAGGCCTCCTCGGCTTTGGCCTTTTTGCCGCTCTCTGTGGACGCCTCCTTCACGAGGGGGGGTGTTAAGGATTTGTGCCAGGCTTTCCCGACTCATGCCCAGGGCCCTTGGCACACAAATCCAAGTCTAAAATAGTGGCCAAAAAAACAGTCTCATCATCAGTCATGGGATCGGAAATGCTCTCAGGCTTCCGATTAACATGCTTCTCCAGATCTGACTTTGGATGATTCTTCGGCCCAGGCCACCAGCTCCACAGTATCCCCATTGGGCCAGTTGGCCAAGACACAGGTCGATCTTCCGGACGAGATTTTTCTCAAACCTGTCGACCAGCTGTCATCCTAAGAGGCTGATACTTCTTTATCCAGGACTCTGGCCCTGACTTAGACCCAGGGAGGGATGGATCAGTCTGCTGACCCACTGCCTCTCGTTATCAACCAGGATCCGGAGGTGCCTCGGCTCTCTCCAACACCCTCCAAGGCCTGCTGCCAGTCCTCCTCCCCCAGCAGTCAAGGTCGCAGTCCTGGTCTTGTTCCCATGGGTCAAGTGGCTCACACTGACATTAGCGCTCCTGCTCTCGATGCTTGGGAAAGCTGCGCCACTGCTACTCTTCATCCTCGTTCTCCTCGGGTGAGGAGAGGATTCGGCGCAAGTTGCATCGACGCTGTGAGCATCTCATGGCAACAGCTGGTATTTGTCGGTATGAAGCCAGTCCTGGCTTCTACCCCGGTCATCACCTGGCTTTCTCCACAAAGGCCGATGCCTTCTCCACCTCCACAGGAGCTGACCGGTAAAATGGTCCCAGCTCAGCCTCCCCTGTCATCTCCACTGATGTTGGTGGAGCCGCCACCAAAACAGGCAAAATCCAGCACTCTGACTAAGGAGTCTCGACCGGCTTCTGGTCTTCCCCATCGGCTGTCGGTCACTGTCACCCCTGACCGTCCGTGGAGGGTCAGTGGAAATTCAGGAATTCGGGTGGTTGACCCCACTTCAACAATTCCTCAGAGTCAGAGGGTTCCTCCTTGCACTCCCATCCGGTGGACATGGAGTCTGCAGGGGGTCTCTCGATGGATGAAGGCCCTACCTCCTTCGTGGGCCTTCTCCGCCTTATTTTGGAATCCACGTGTCTTATTTATTTAATTGAATTTTGATGACCGGGTAGGCCAGCTGAGACAAACAAGTCCCTTTTTCAGTGGCGACCTGGGGAACAAATGCATTCCATTCAACATAAGATACAAGTAATACATTACAGGCAGATACAAAGTAGTCTGAACATGGGAAGTACAAATCATAACCTACAGTGGATTAAATTAAGTTTGTTGCAGAGACAGCAGTAATTGATATCTGTTTCCAACACGAGGCTACATACTGTAACATTAGTTAAAATGGATTAGTCATGGTCATCTAAGGAGCAGCTATATACAATATGTGAACATCAAGATAGCATATCAGTTCAAGGATTTAGCTTAGAGGTGAGAGAGGGAGGGAGTGAGAGTAATAAGGCAACAGTGGGGAAGGGTGGGGATAGTGCCCACCTACAGGAGGATGTGAGGCATGTGGCACTGTTTCAGTTAGACATAGACTAGCAGTGCGGTAGGAGAATTACAGGGGTAGTCACAGGCGCCATTACATAAAGGAGGCAGAAAGGTTTCTTTGTAGCATTTTTTTTGAACAGTGGAAGAGTCTCACAGGAGAGCAGAGTGTGAGGAAGGTTGTTCCATTTTGGAGGTGCAGTGAAGGTAAAGGACCTTTGATCTATGACTAGTCGAGTTTTGGGTAATTTGAGCAGTGGGAGGTGTGATACTCTGGTGATCTGGGTTAAGGGTTTCATGGTGAGCAGGTTGGATAGACTGGGTGGCAAAGGTAGGTGGATGAGCTTGAAAGTGGCACATAGAACTGGGAGGTCCATCTTGGCACCGAAGGAGGGCCAACCTAGTATATTTAGCACTGAACGGTGATAGGTCCGTGCTGGAGTCTTAGCGATGAAACAAGCAATTCTATGGTAGGTCATTCTTAATTTGGATAGGAGCGTAAGCTTGACTGAGTGGATGATTGAGGCACCATAGAAGAGGCCCGGCAGAAGGGTGGAAGAAGCAATCTCCTTCCTCGCTTTGTCCGAGAGGTCGGGTGTGGTGCAATACATTTATAGGAGATCCACTTTTTGATTAGTGGTCTTCACGACATTGGTTGTGTGCAACTCGAAGGATAGGCGTTCGTTGAGTGTGAGGCCTAGGTATTTGAAAGAGGTAACCCCTTCAAGGTGGACCCCTGATGAGGTTTTGATTGTGAAGGGAGGCTAGGCGGACTAATCTTAAGATGGAGCTTGTTCAGAAGCAGGCTTGTTACCCACTTCCCGAGATCTTGGACTGGAGTGACTCCTCTGGAGAAGCCTTCCTGGTAGCAGAGGTCATCCTTGGCCCTGCTTTGAAGCTCTGGCTGCACCCCGCCTCCTGCCCAGTGCCGTTGGCTCGTATGGCCTGCAAGTATGCGGTTTCCACCGGTTCCCTTTCGGGGTTCACAGAACACCCTTTGGCTGAGGGCTTGGTGGCTGCTTCTGTGTTTCAGCGCTCCAGCAATGTAGGAGATGTTGACAGACCGTCTGTGATGAGTCCAAGAAATTGGACCATTCAGCGAAAAAAGTCTATGCTGCCTCTTTGCTTGGCCTTCGCTAGGCAAGCTCGACCCTCCTGAGGGGCCACTTTTCTCATGCTTTGTTGGACACTCTAGATGAGGTGGTCCCTCATCTTCCAGCGGACCTCCAGACCACGGTCAAGCAGGTCTGTGACCAGGTTCGGGCTGTGACAAAGCAGCAGCTCTAGACAGCCATGGATATTGGGGACTCTTGTGCCCCTTCTGTGGTGGCCACAGTGGCCATACTACACAGGGCTTGGTTGTGGATCTTTGACCTTCACAGCAGGCACCCAGCACATGCTGGCGGATGTCCCTTTCCTGGGCATTGACTTGTTCGAGCCTGGGGTTGAGGGGCACCTCACCCGCATTGAGAAGTCCAATGCCACCTTGGATTCGATGACATCCACTCAGAGGTACCCCAAGGGCTCCAAACAGCAGAAAAAGAAGCCCTTTCAGTCCACCTCCACTCCTGTGGCCAAATCTGCCCGCAGGCTCAGGCCTGGTGACCTCAGCTGAAGTCAGTGGCCTTGGTCATCCACAAGCCTGGAGGAAGAGGCCCCGGTGGTTCCTCAGCTGGGCCCTCCTCTGCCTCCAAGCTTGCCCAGTGATGAGATATGGGCTGCCTTCCTCATGCCCGTGTCATGCCACCCCTGGGGCCTCCCATGGGGGAGGGAACCAGCTCTGACACTTCCTTTCCACCTGATCTGCTGTCACCACAAACAGGTGGATTCTTGAAGCGGTCAGTCAGGCCCTGCCTCTGGAATTCAAGCAGTACCCTCCTTACTGAGCATGTGCCCCATGGGAGGACATGGTTTCTGCAGACATTCTGTCGGCACTTCGGGATGACATTGCCCAGCTCCTCCGAAAGGAGATCATGGTTCCTGTTGCAGACCCTCCGGAATATCCAGGGTTTGTCTCCAGGTACTTCCTGGTGCCAAAACGGACAGGGGGCTGGCGCCCCATCTTAGATCTACATGACCTGAACAAGTTCATCAGGTCAAGCACCTTCAGGATGATAACTCTGTCTCAGATCATACCATCACTAGAGAAAAACATGTGGTTCTGCTCCCTGGATCTACAGGACGCATTCTTTCATGTCCCGATCTGTCTGTCTCATTGGGAGTTCCTCCGCTTCTGAGCAGAGGGAACTTTCTGAGTTCCAGGCCATGACATTTGGCTTGTCTGTGGCCCCCTGGGTCTTCACCAAATGCATCACAGTGGTGGCAGCCCACCTGAGGCACTGAGGAATCTGGATCTACCCCTACCTGGATGTCCGGCTGATCGTGGGTCCCTCCAGACAGGAGGTGGAGCAGTCCAGGGACCTTGCCCTCCAAACTTGCATCTCTCTTGGCCTCCTGATCAATGAGGCCAAGTCAGAACTCATGCCCTCACAGGTGATCAGTTTCATCGGGGCAGAGCTCGACTCTTGCAGAGCCAGGGCTCAGCTCTAGGTGGACAGGGCGGAGGCTGTCTCCTCCTTTGGGGATTATACAGGAATGGCGATGGGTGGGTGGGGGGTGCCACTAGACACCAGGGATTATATGGAACAGCTTATATAAAAATATATAAAATAAAATTAAGGGGAAAATTATATTTAAAAAAATATATTGGGATTGAGGATAGGCGGTCCCACTAGAGGATATTCAGGGGCAAACAGCAGGAGATTCCTCTTATTTTTTGCAACCAGTTGAAGTGGCTGTGACAAAAATCCTTTTCTGCCATCCTGTTTCCTTTTTCTCCATCCTTTTCTACCATGCAAAAAAGGAAATCAGCTGGCAAAAAGGATTTCCGATTTTGACGACCAGATGGCCCTGCCGATAATCCTTTTTTGCCAGCTGAATTCTTTGTTCGCCATCTCTTTTTGTCATGGCAAAAAAGGAAATCGGCTGGTGAACAAGGATTACCAGCAGGGCCATCTAGTCGTGAAAAGGGGACATCTGATCGTCAGAAATGGAAATCCTTTTTCGCCAGCCTATTTCCTTTTTTGCCATGACAAACAAGGAGTGGAGAAAAAGGATTTAAATTAATTACAAAAATTCTAGGCTCATACAAAGGTCGGAAACAACAAAGAACTGCTCATCAATTCCCAGTGAACAGGAAATATACTTTGATATCTGTAACAGACATCCTTGGGCACAGTTTATAAAACTTTTTTTGAGGCAAAATCAAAAAACAAGGTGGTGGCTCATGAAAAAGGATCTTTTTCTGGTGAACAAGGATTGGCCCCTCAAGAAAAAGGATCTTTGTTCGTCAGAGCAAAACCCTTTTTCGTTCCATTCCTCTATCCAGAAGAGTGAATTGAGCATACTCAGATCCTGAAATTTTAAAATTAAATAACGTTGAAACAGGGCAAGCACTTTCTACCCTGAAAATTTCAGACTGTATGTCCAAATGGTTTGGCCACAGTGCAATGACAAAATCACCTGTGAAAAAAGGCAACTTTTAACATGTTTTCTCTATGCGCAGCACGAAATCCGTCAATCTGACCAACATGCAACTTCGCATGTCAGGAGAGCTACACCTGGAGACCACGCATGCAAAATTTTGTGCAGAATGACACAGTCTCACAAAACAGTATTGGTTCATAAGAAACAAGAATTCGGACTCAAGTTTTTTTTTTTTTGCACATTTGAACTTTAACAAGTCATAATTTCATAACTCCATCTGTATTTGGAGTTAAGGGACAATCTGTCTATCAAAAGAAATGTCTCAATGAGTACTACAACACTAGCACAAGATATCCTCCAAAGGTTCAGGGCCATATAAAAACATTTCCTTCTCTTATGTAAAGAGCTCCTCCTCCTCTGTTACCCTCCCTGTCCCTCCTGTAGATAGTGTCTCCTGTATATTTACGTCCCAGTCATGGTTTTGTGTACCATGTTTCTGTGACTGCCACAATATCCAGATGTTTCTCTCCATCAAGGCCACTAATTCAGGAAGCTTGTTACTTAGACTACAGGCATTGGTACTCATTGCTCTCCATTTTTTGATGGCTTTGCCTTCTGTTGCAGCATCCCCCACTGGCCTTTCTACCTCGGTCTTTTTCTCATTTAGTACCCTGTTTTGTAGGGAGAGGCTGGGATTTTCCTGCTGCTTATCAGTGCCTCCCCCTTTGACTAGTTTAAAAGCTTGCCAATGAAGCATTTAAACCGACTGCTCAAAAGAGTTGTTCCCTTCCTGGACAGATGCAGACCATCCTGCCAGTATAGGCTGGTGTCCCTCCAGGTGCTCCACACCATTTTTTCAACCATTCATTAAACTGCATGGTGCAAAGTACCCTCGCCTCACTCATGCCATTGACAGGCAGCACCTCTGAGAAGGATACTGTGTGTGTGCTACTTGTCTTAGGCCCCTTCCCAATTCTACAAAGTCCTTCTGGACTAATCTAATCTCATGATGAGCCAAGTCATTTGTCCCTAGGTGGACAATGACATCCAGCTCAGACTCCCATGCAGCTGTTCTCGTGATCCTGAGGATTAGCTTCCTTTCCCTCCAAGCCATGGCACCAGGCAGGCACCTTACTTCAGTTTTCCCTGCTCCCCCCAGTTCTATCCCCCAATAATTGAGTCCCCCACCAGGAGCTGCTTCCTTTCCTTGTGGTGTCCTCTGCCTCCTTCCTGTGGGCCTCCCTTGTGACAGTTGTCCTCAGCCTCCTTAGTCTCTTCTGCGGGTGCATCCATAGGGGAGCTATGCTCCCCAGAATGATGTATGGATTGTGGGTGGAACAACTGACTGGGTGTGCCTCTGTTCCACCATCCTCACCCTCCCTGAGCCCACTGTGGTCCAACTGCTGTGCTTTCTCGCAACCTCTTGAGGTAGTGGTGGTGGCTCTGGTGTTCCCTGGATGGGGAGGTTCCTTCCTACTGTCCAGTGTGGCCTGGGGAAGGTTCCCTTACTACTGTCCAGTGTGGCCTGAAGACGCGAAACTTCCTCCTCAGGGCAGAGAGTTGTCTGCAAATAGGGCAGCATCTCAGCCTCCAGAAAGACTCCGGAAGACTGCTGCCCCACAGCTATTACATTGCACTACTCCCCCACATGTTTATCTACCTTTTTGTGTGTGTGTGTGTGTGTGTGTGTGTGTGTGTGTGTATGTGTGATTGGTTATTATATAGAAATATATATATATTATACAATGTGTATGCTTATATTGTCAGTGCAGTGTGCTAGAGAGGATATGACAGTGATATGCACCTTGCACTCTTGAGGAAATGATGTCAGAACCCCAGGTATAAAGGAACTATTTCCAGGGTGGGTGGGGTGAGGTGGGAAGGGTTGGGCCCTAAACTGTGCCCTCACAAACAATCAGCTAAAAATAAATGCCGCTGTGATGAGTGCCTTCCTGTCAGCAAGATGCCCCACACAACAATTTGACAGAGAAAATACCCTGCTAATCAAACAGAGAAAAATCCAGACATCCAAGTCAGGCACAGGTAAACCTCCCAGCCCCAAAACAGCCTGGTGGTTTGTGCTCTGAAAGCAGTCAGCCCCAAAATAAGTTAGCTGTGCTTTAAACTCTTCCTGTACTGAAAATCATAAGAATTGGAACAAAAGTAAAGCTAGATCCACCTCCCTCTGTTGCTTGAAAGACTGTCTTTTCCTGATAATTCTAAGTTCCTTATTTCACCTTTCAGTTAGAAGTAGCCTCCACCTGCGGAATATCTGCTACAGACCAAAGACAATTGTAAGGTTCACCTCCTTCTGTTGTGAGCACAACTCGCTTTCTGCAAATCCTATATTCAGTATTGCAGCTTCCAGCCAGAAATAGTTTCACTTGAAGAATATTAGCATGTTTTATTTTATATAATTGCTGAGTTTCCTTTCTTAGCCTCAGCAATTATATAAAATAAAATTGTTGTTAAAGGTCCGGTCACAGACCATGGTTCGTGAACACGCTCATCTTTTTTTCATTTATTTACAAGTTTTTATTTTTGCCGGGAATTAAAAAAAGAATGTTGGTAGGTTTAAAAATAACTTACCGCCGAATCTGAGTGGCAGTTTACTGTTTCTTTGCTGTTCGGGGAGAAAGGAAGTGGAGAGGGGTCAACAACAAGTGGAGCGGGCGCCTGCACAGATTGAGGGAAGCTGTGCACATGTTTGCTATAATAAACACTCCTTTATTACAGCAAATTACACCACAGTTTCCCTATGGGAAAAAAGGGAGACCAGTAATTATAGACCAATAGCTGACAGTATGTGAACATCTGTATAGAGTTTTTTGAATATAGCATTTGATATTCTGTTATGCTCACTATTCTCAATAAAAGCTTGATGAGTTTAAAAAACATGAAACTAAATTCTGGCATGTATAAGGAAAAGCTTTATCAGTAGAGAGGTGGTCATGCCATTATACAGATCCATTGTTAGACCTCACTTGGTATGCTATGTCCAGTTTTGGAGTTCACAGTACAGAACTGAGGTTGCTAGAACTAAAGCAATGCAACACAGGGCAATAAGACTGATTTGGAACTTACAGAGGAAGGAATATGATTTTAGATTAAGGGAGCTTGATCTATATTCAATGGAGAGAGAGAGAGAGAGAGAGAGAGAGAGACAGGAGGTCTGATTTTAGTCTATAAAGCTTCACAGGACAGTGAATTACATAAGTGTTTAGCTTTGTGTCCCAAATTAGTAGGTCCACATCTAAGAGGACACAAATATCAGTTGAACGGAGAACTGTTCAGAGCTGAAAGATGGGAACACTAGTTTTCACAAAGAGTGGTGAAAAAATTAAATGCACTGCCTGGTGAGGTGGTAGGCAGCAAGAATGAAGCAATCGTTAAGAATATATTAGATAAATATACGGGCAATATGCATCTGGCAAAACAGCTGTGATAGCAATGGGAATTCTAGAAGGGCCGAGCGCCTAATTTTGCCTGAAATACCTATGAATCTATGAACTTTTCCACTTCCCCACCAGGATGCATCTGGAAACAAGTTTTTACCAGCTCAGTATGTCTTTCCTGGTAAACTTTTGAAATAAATACATACATATATAAGAACATAAATAAATGTGCTGCTTATGTACAGTACATCATGGAGAGTCAGCAGTCTGCAGTACTGTGCTTCCAGTGGTGTGTATATGTAAATTGAGTAACCTCTGAAGACTCGTAAACATGGATGCAAGTAAACATATTCAGCATTGACCAATGCTTGTTATAATTACTGGTTTAATCACACTGCACTGCTCTTTTGTGCGCTCAGCAGACCTGAAAGTAACTTTTCTTTAAGCTGTACATGCCGAAAATCCTATAATACACAGTTGTGATGTCACAATAGTGACTGACACGCATTATGGTGCATTATACCATGGACATAAGTGAACAGCCAATGAAATGGTCAGACTGGCAGTTTACCACCGGTGTAAATCCACTGAAAACCAATGGCTGTTGATGAGCAAATAATCCAACTCCTAGTCCAAATCATCTGCAGCATAGGAATAAATACAATAAAAATAAAAAAGCAATCTCTTTAAAAGTTTAATTTTATCATAGTATCCATATCCAGCCATGGTAAATCCCCCGAAAACCCACACCCTGTTGTGGCTTATTGCTTAAATAATAGCCCACTGTGGGTAGGTTGAAGCACAAAGCAAAGCCGAGTGCTTCCACCACCCAAGAAGGGCCATTACTCCACCATAACATACCCTCTGGACTGCCTTATTGTGATTATGAACTAGATCCTTTTTAGTAAATTGGATGTATTTTTTAAACATAATGTATTTGTGATGAGCTACTTTCAGCTGGGCTGTTGTGCTGAGATAATGCCCAACTGAAAGTACCCTATGGGTAATCAGGAGTCAGCATTCTTTTTACCTATTTAACAATAAGGAATAAGAACTAGTTTGGAATACCACACTACTCTGTAGTTAATGGAAACACTCAATATGGGCAGTTCTATTGCTCTTGTAAACTGATGAAGACAGAAAATCTGCTTCTTTGCTCATGTTTGTATGTTCGTATGTTTGTATTTTCATTCTCTTTTTAGGGTGTTGAGGTTTTGCTGTGATGACCAAGAAGTATTAATTGATTTTCAGCTAATAAGATTGCTGATTTCAAGCCATAGTAGGTTTATAATGTAACCTAGCAAGCACTGGAACTCCCGAAACAACGCCTCCCAGTTGGACATGAAACTCCTGAATAAATGCTGCCTAGGTGGACTTGAAATTCCTGTATAGATAATTCACAGGTGGACTTGGAACTCATGAATAAATGCTGACCAGATGGACTTGGAACTCCTGTATAAATAACTCCGAGGTGGACTTGAAACTCCCAAATTAAGGCTGTCCAGGTGCTCAACTAGCTGAGATATTACCTATCATATCTGGTTTGTATGAACTCCCTGCGACCTCCTGTTTGGCTTAAAAGTAGCCACTACTGTCAATAGCCAGTAACTACTTTAAAAGTTCCATTCAGAAAACTTGTTGGACAGATGTCTCCCCCTGTCAAGTTCTCATCTTACATTAGGAAAAGTTAGAAAAACGAAAGCAGATCACTAGGAGGATGTAGGCAAACACAACATTAAGGACAGCGGAACTTGGATCAATGAAAATGATGATATCATTTTTAAAGTACATTAGGGAAAAAAAACAATAGCACGGAAAGGATAAAGAAAGGTGTAGAGAATGTAGAAAAGGATGAGGGGAAGTGAACATACTGAATGAATACTGTAGTTCTGTGTTTACCATGTGTTTATCATGGAAGCTGCATAGCTAATACCGTCCAGTAGGATGAAATATGAGGCGGCAGCTAGTCACAAGACAGAGATGGGATATATATCTGAAGAGGCAGTACTAAAGAAGCATTGGGATCTAAAGATACACAAGTCCCTGGGCCACATGGGATGCACCCACAGGTGCTGAAGGAGTCAGTGAAGATCCTGGCAGCACCCCTGGCAGACCTATTTAATAAATCACTTGCAAAGGGCATGGTGTCGATGGAAGATGGCAACCATTGTCCCCCTGGTTAAGAGTGGAGGCAGGGAGAAACTGAGAAATTATAGGCCACTGAGACTGCCTTCTATAGTAGGTAGTCCATTAGAGCAATTACAAAGGAATGGATAGCTGAATTCCTGGAAGAAAAATGACTTATGGACAGAAACCAACGTGGATTCATGAGAGGCAGGTTGTTGGTAGTGTGAGGCTCAGCTGGTTGCACATTCACCTCTGAAGCTGGAAGAGTGGAAGGTGGTGGGTTCTAGTCCCACACCAGAAACTGGGGGTAAAACCCAGTACTGGCTCTGTAGTGCAGCATGAGGGAGGTACTGCACTCCTGAGGTACGTTTTCAATGAGACATTAAACAGATGTCCTGTCTGCCTGTTCTGTTGGTTGTTCAGGTGGACATTAAAGATCCCATGGCACTTCTCAAAAACAGTAGTGGACTTTTCTTGGTGTCCTGACTAGATTTTCCCCATTTACCGAAAATTCATGAGACGCAGGTCATGTGAAATGAAATTTTCATTTCAGTAACACAAATGGGTGATAGAGGCCAGGCATTCAACATCCTGTACCTGAATTTCAGCAAGGCCCATGATTTAGTGCCACATAGATCGACAGTGAAGAAAACAGGGAACTTTGGACAGGGTGGGGTTAATTAGAAGAATTAGGAATTGTTTGCTGGCTAGGACAGAGTGGTCCTGAATGAAAAGTTCTCTGATGCCAGGGAGGTACTAAATAGTGGTGGGCGTCGGGGTATGTGATAATGGACACTGCTGATATAGGTGTGCGGATGGAGGGACAATGAATCGTCTGCAGAAGACCTAAAATTATGCTGAGAGGGGTTACGAAGGACAGAATCAGCAGCATAAAAAGGGATGTAGAGAAGCGGTAAAGTGGTCTAGTATTTGGGCACTGATATTAAGTGCCAAAAAGGTAAGGTAATACACATTGGTAGCAGAAATCCATATATGGATTATTGTGCCAGTGGAGTAAAGGTGGAGCACTCATGGGAGGAAAGGAACCTGGGGGGGTTGATAATTTGAAATACAGTAGTCTAAAAACCTCCTCATAAGGCAGTAGTTTTTTGCAGTTAGTGATTTTTCTCACCTTGGCCCCATGCTGCCCTCTGGACACTGGACATCCCAGCCCTGTGCCCCCAACTTACCTCCAGGACTGACCTTTGTGCCAGTTCTGTGTGGCTAGAATGCTCCATTGGGGTGCAGGGCTACCAGGAGGTCAAGTTCAGAGGCTGCTTAGGAAACCGTTTCCCATTTTCTTGCTGAGGGGTGGCTTGAAGTCTACACCATGCTTCCAAAGTGGAGCATTTGCATCCGCACTCCTTCCACCCCATGCTGATGGTGCCGACTGCCTTGCCTCAGCCAATGCTAGAGGCCAAGTGAACGCTAAGCACTAAAACCCTCCCTCCCTTCCTGGGAGAGGAAAGCAGTCCTTTGGATGCTCTGTCTTCTTCCTTCCCAGCCAACTCTTAGCGATTCAAGTCTGCTCCTGAACTCAGGTTGTCAGCGTGGCACAACGTGTGGCATCCAGCCCCTAAACCCTCAATGCCACTGGGCTGGCAACTTCACAATGCAGTAAAGTGTCTGGGAATGTAATCCACCTGTCCCAGATAGGGGTTACTAGTGACCATAAATGTTAACATTTTGTGCTTATGGTATTTTCACTCAAAGGGTTAGGTAAGCCCAGTGTTTCAGAAATGTCCTTGATTACTGAGGTTATTTTAGGTTAGGTATGGATGTCTGACACTCATAATTCTGTCAGACGCTAACCTGACACCTTAATCCCGACATTTAAAATGCTGACAAGCACATGTGACTGACTTGCCGAAATCCTGACTTTCGTCAACCCGCCTCCTGACTTTACAGCAGCATTACTGATGTGCATTTTACCGATTACTCACAGTATATCTCAGTCATCACTAAACAGTATGAGACATTTAAAAAAGAGAATGCTCATTATTTACAGCTTACCATCAGAAACGTTGCCCGCACTACTTGCAGATTGGAAACCTTATTTATTTGCATGTGTTTACCGGGTGAGCGCACTAGACAGCCAATTGCCTATTTTCAGGCACGACCCGGGAAGGTTACAATGGAACAAGACATGAACATCAGGCATACAGGTATAAACAGGGTTAACATACATTAGGTTCAGGCAACATGATAAATCATACGAATAGGGTACATAGATTAAGGCACTTTAGAGACATCCGAATAAGGTACAATAGTTGAGGTACATAGATCACATTTGACCGAGCACAACGAGTGGAAATCAACTGTGAGGTAGCATGGATAACTATGTAAGTTGGCATCCAGCCGAGTATAGGAAAAATAGGCGATGGTAGACTCCCAACGATCTAGAAGAATACCATGGTGTATGGCAGCACGATAAGTCAAAACGGGGTAAGAGGAGAATCAGGTAGATTACCATCCAGGACCAGTCACTACAGGGTAATAGAGCACCCGGCAGGGTACGACAGGAGACACAGGAGAGTCCAGCGGGGCAAAGTGCTGGTTTTAGCCACAGACAGGCCACCCAGAGGTAGGTACCAGGAGAAGCAATTCAGGCACAGAGACACGTGTCGGCTGATTTCAGGAAGCCCCATAGGGAGGTTCTGAAGTGGGAAAGTGATGGGGAGGTGCGAGTGCAGGCTGGCAGGGAGTTCCACAGCTTCGGTGCGAAGGCAGGGAAGGCCTGGTCACCTATACGAGTGCAGGTTTTAGGAACCAGGAGGACCTGAGAGTCACTGGATCTTAGGTGGTGGTGGGGGGGAGCGGCAGGTGTGAGGGACAGGGCAAGTGCAGAAGGGGTGGCAGTACGGATGATGTTGTCTAAGAAGTTGCCAAGGGTGAAGGTGCATTAAAGGCATTAAAGAACTTAATTGTTCTGCACAAACAAAGGCAATCAGTGAAGGACCCCCCCCCCCCGCTACACACACACACACACACACACAAAAAAAAGGGTCCCAAAGAAAGTAATGCTTACTAGGACTGGGAGAACTCAGTGAAGTTCTGACCCTTATTAAATAAGAACCGGAACACGGTGAAGTTCTGATTTATCCTGACTAGTTCTGATTTATTGACAAATACTTGAAAAAATGCAAACTAATACATAAAAGTGGCCAAAGTCGGTCACATTTGACACGGAGGCCCAAATGAATTAATTTAATGGAGTATTTGTATAAAAATGAATATAAAACTCTAAATAAAAAAGCAATCACATACTACTAGCCTCTTCATGGCTGGCCTATAATGGTGGGGTGGCATATCCTGCTCGCTCCGTGACATGAGTGTGCTGGGAGAGACAGACAGATGCAAATACCAATATCATAGCACCACCAAGCACTGCAGGCACTGCCAGGCAGGTAAGATTTTTTTTAATTAATGGTGCTGTATGGGTATTATTTTGGTGGATGTTCCAGTTAGAGCCAAACAGGCCAAATAAATGGATATGAATGATCAAATGAGCAGCACTAAGGGAGCCTACCCATGTGAATGATGCAACTGCTTCACATGCCCCGGTGTACTGTGGTACAGTGCTCCCTCGCTATAACGAATGAGTCAGGAGCCAAGTCCTTCATTCACTATAGCTGGCGTGTTCAGTAATGACGAGGCAAAAAATAATTACCATCCAGTAAAACACCAGTTTGATTTAGTAAATTCACTTTTATTCATTATTGAGTTTAGTTTAAAAAGTAAACAATAATTAAATACAGGTTCATTCATAACTGCAGCTGATGTTCTAAAAACCGCAATCTAGACTGTTTAAATTTTTGGTCAAGTAATGTCTCTCATATGCGAGGCATTATGTTTCTAAGCTGCAATACCTTCATTGGATCACTGTCCTGTGACTGCAAATAGTGGAGCCAGCTTCCATCCCCATATAAACCGCATAACTAGGTACTGTGACTTCTTCCGTGTCTTCATCCTCAGAGCAATCGTTACTCTGCTCCGACATGCTTCACCAGACTGACTATCTCAGAGTCTGCAATCGACTCACGCCTGCACTTCATCATCGACGGACAGCCAGTCATCGATGGCTGAGGGATCAGGTGTGTCCAGCAAGCTCAACTCAGTTGCAAGAGCAGCCATATCTCAGGTGTTCATCTTCAGCATTTTCTTGGGTGTTTTCAAGGTCGCAAAGCTGTCCACCAATGCTGTCCCCAGTGTGGCTTACCAGCAGGGTAATGGTAAAGTGTGTAACTTTTTCCCACGCTTCTCCTACAATTGTTACCACATCTCTTAGGTTCAGATTTTTAAGAATGAACACACTTCGGTACCCTCAGCAACCAAATCAGTAAGCAATCGCTTACGATAATGATTTTTAAATGTTACGATAATGCCACCATCTAGTGGCTGAATTTTGGAGGCTGTATTCTTTGGGAGAAAAAGCGCTTTTATTCTCCCATTTCTGATTCTGGGGGCGTGAGCTGGGCACTGATCCAGCAACAGGAATGCTTTGCCAGGGAGATTTTGTTGTCTTAAATGACTTCGGACCGATGGTACAAATGACTCCGCAAACCACTTGCGGAAGATGTCCGAAGTCATCCAAGCATTTCTACTATGCGCATAGGTCACAGGCAGGGATGCCATCGAGACATGATGGAAACATCTTGGGTTGGCGTACTTCCCAATACACAAGGGCAGCAGTTTGTGGGTTCCTGTTGCGTTTGTACAGAACATGTAGGTTACCCTGTCCTTTGCAACCTTGAACTCCTTGGATGCGTTGAGTTCATTCTTACTAGCCAGTGTCACGTCAGGGAGACATCTCCAGAACAGGCCAGTCTCATCGCAGTTGTACACCTGTTCTGGAGTGTACCCACCCTTGACCAAAATGTCTTGCAACTTTGGTAGAAATGACTGGACTGCTGCATCGTCACAAGGCCTTGCCTCCCCTGTAATGCACACACAGTGAATTCCATGCCTCCACTGGAATCACCAAAGCCAGCCTGATGATGATTTGAAATTGTACTCCTCGCCATGAATATCTTTGGCGAACTGCTCTGCCTTGCTCTTCACAATAGAGCCGGACAGTGGTACCCCATGAGTGCACTGCTGCTCAAACCAAAGCTGGGTTGATTGGTCAATTTCACCCTCGTCAGGACGCCTTAACTTTTTTTGAGCCATCCCCTGGGTCTCTGAGCACTCATCAGCAAATGCTCGGAGGGCATTCTCCTGCTTCCGCCAAGTACATATGGTGGATTTTGAATAACCACTCTCAAAAGACAACTTAGTCAAGCTTTCACCACCTTTCAGGCGGTCTAGAATTGCCACCTTAGTTTCGACTGTGTAGCAGGATCGCTTCATTTTGCATGCCATACAGCTGCAGGATGCTGGCACTGTTTTATAGGCAGTGTGTAATTGATAATTGCAAGTTAATTGCTGACGCATCTATCAATTAGAGAAACTGGATCGGGAGCTATCACCCTAATTCGTAATAAGCGGGATTTCGCTATAGCGACGTTCGTTATAGCGAGGGAGCACTGTATATGGTACACTACCTGATCCAAGAGGTGGTAATGTTTTCTAGTACTACGACTACTTCTACTGAATCTAATCAACATGCTGAATCCTTAAAGAAGAAAAACCAAAGACATAGTGATCACCACCACCCAGGCAGGCAGCCAGTCACACATCACATCAGTCAAGTGCAGTGTTGTCATAAAAAAAGTTTGCCACTGCCACTTTAAGACCTGATGACAGACACACAACACAATTACATCTTTCCTAGTTCCACTATTGCTGCCAGCCACCGCCAAGTAATTTAAAGGCTACCTAAACACAAATGTTATGGGGCATACTGTTCCAAAAACCCTCCCGTGGAAGCAGAGCAGACAGGGAGAGGTTGTGAATCCTATAAGCAGTTACCTTAAAATCGTAAGTTTTAGACTGTTTCGCCGAGTTTTTTCTTAATGCCGAAACCAGGAAACATTTTCACACCACCGTGCCGATCGGAGGCTAAGACTGCTGGGAATGTCAAATGCATGATGTTGTCTTAGCAAGTCAGGACGTTCCCAGTATTGAGTCCCTATGGAGCCTTATGTTCTGTGTGTAAAATTAGCAGCATATGTGTACCTTGAGATCTTTATCGCTATGTAATATGAACTGCTTAGCAGAGGAGCACCATTCAATGAACTATGCATAATGGTGAACTTCACTGAGTTGTTCAAGTGGAGGAACAGTTCCGCTGCTGGGGACACAATCTAAAGCTGAAAGGGGGGAGGGAGTTAAAAAAGACATTGGAAAGTATTTTTCACAGAGCGCTTGGTGGGTGGATGGATGGGTGGAAAGAAGGGACAGTATACCCAGTAATATGATAAATGCTGGGACTATAGCTGAACACAACACAAGCACACCTTTATTGGGGTGACTAGGAACGAGGTGGTAGAAGTCAAGGAAATTTCTCAGGGAAGACTCTGATTCAGAGTAATACATCACAGGGCATCAGGACTGACTTGATGGACTTGTGGTCTTTCCTGTCCTTATTCTTCTGTTTCTGTGTTTCTACCTATCGGAATTATTCACCTGAGGTTCTATGTCAGGAACTGCTAACGCTCCCCCTAACAGCACAGTGGAGACTTTGGAAAACAATACAGTATTTAGAGAGAATGCCACTTTAATTCAGCTATTTCTTGTGATTACCTTCCTCTTATTCTGTATTACGGAGGGCATTTGCATGAAAACAGAATTTCTGTTACTTAGTCATTATCTGCTCTGGCTGCTTATCTACAAGTTAAATCATAATTCTCTTTTGACATCATAATCATTTCTTCAACATCCTGCTGTGATGTCACAAACAGAGGATTATGATGTCACTTGTAGACAGGCAGCAAGAGCCGAGTCCCTCTTTCACGTCATCAGAATAATCAATTTTAGGGTCCCCAGGAGGTCTAGTGAGTTAGCATGGTGGGTGGGGAATCACAGAATCAACCAGATATAAACATTTATATCACAAAAAGTAAGTAGCAGAAAAACTATATTTTATATGGCAAAATTCTTAATCGGAACCTCCAGGTTTCAGCACATTAGTTTTGGGTACATGAGCATTCCCCTTTAAAGAGCGGTGAACTTGTCAAGGGACCCTGGCCTCTCCTCATAACTCTAATCATTATGGTGGCCCTATCTGGCACTGTCTTCCCTACCCTCGTGTCCTTTTTATTCTGAGGACATTAAAACTGCATGCAGTCTTCAAGGTGAGGCCAGACCACAGCCCTTACCTATTAGTCTTGTCCCTTCAGGATAGCCTGTACCCATCTATCCTGGTGTCCCAGTCATTTTCTTCCCCAGTCGGCATCATATTTAAAGTGAGAGGGGGCAGCAAATTTGTAACCTACTGGGGTGCCATCATAAGGCTGGGGTTGCAGACCAGTCCTGTTTCTGAAGCAGAAAGCAGGGGGTGCTTTTCTACAAGAGGGTCCGTGGCTCCTTGTTCTATGCTTCCTTTTTTTAACTTCATGGTGTAACCCCCCAATCAATGGGGGTTCCCAAAAAGTCTTCCACAAGCTTGCCTAATTGCTCGCTGCCTGGCTGGTGTTCGGCGCCTTAGCCATTTAAATGTGTTAGCAATGAGTGCCTGTGTGGCCTCTGTGTACTGTCGCTTTAAGGGCTGCCTGTGTGCAGTAATAATTAATCTGGGAGGGGGACTGAGTGTTTCCATGCTCGGGTCCCGCCCAGGCTGCCTGCTAATTGTTCCGTTTCTGCCATCGCTAGTTGTGCAGAAAGAGTTCTGTGGGAGGATGAAACTAATTGCTGGTAATCAGTTAGAGTAGTAGTGATAATGTAGTTTGTTCTAACCTGCCTTCTTTGCAGTGAGGACTGTTCTGTTTAGCTCCACCATTCTGGTCCTGAACTGCCAAATTGGACCAATCAGTATTTGGGGACTCTAAAATGGAGTTTTCTCGTAGGGGCTGCATGGACCCAAACCCATGGGATTTGTAGTTCTGGACTGTTGGCGCCTTTTGCTACTGAAAGGGGGAGCTCTTGCGTGATTGACAGTTGTGCTGGCCAACTGAACCGTTTGGTTCTGGGAGAATACCATGAGCTGTCTGCGGGAAAGCCAGATTTGAGTTGGGAGTTGAAAGAGAAGCAGCTCGTGATAGCTGAGCAGTAAAGTGCGTAGTCGGAGTGGGAGAACTGTGGAGAGGCCTAATTTAAGGCCTGCACGTATGCTGTAACCCTGAGAGAAGAGACAGAGAGAGAATTGTTTCAGACTAATTCCGAGCTGTGTGCTTTAGGCAATCTACTAAATTGAGACCAGGCTTAACCTGTAGAAGACCGAAGATTTTTGCTGAACGCGATCGGCCTATCAGGAACTCCAGCTACTCTTGAGCTCCAGGTTTGAGGAGTGACTTTGCGATCATGACCAGGGAGCAGTTGCCTGGTACAGTAATACCTCCTTACATATAAATGTGCTGTGTACTGAATGGGGGTCACGGTTTAAGTCCCCTTTTGTGTGAACTGTGCGCTGACTGCTGGAAGCTGTACCCAGCACAGAACGGACTAAATCCACTGTTAGCTCCATGCAGCTGGGCCTTGCCACGCGGGCCCTGTCAGATCACCATGCTGCACAGAGAAGAGCCATCGATGAGAGACCTGCCTGGGGAGCATTCCCCCTTCTCCACGCCTGAACAGAAAAGACACCTTGACGGATCGTGTGGGTCCTGCTTCTCCTGGCACTCCAGAGAGTTCATTTGCTGTCTCAATTTCGTCCATCCTGTGTCCCAGTCTTGGGTACCGTGAGTAATAGCCAGGGTAGCTCCCTGCAACAGATAGCTAAATCAAAAGTGTGTCACCTGATTGTCTTATCTTTTTTTTTCATGAACTGAGCCCTCCGGCTCTGGATTACAAATATTGTGTTGTGCAAAGTGTGTTTTTTCCACCACAGGGCCCCTACCAGCTACAATGCCGGCCTACCCCAGGCAACGGTCCTTGCTAGCCCACCCCCCATTCACCTGGGTACCCAGAAGTGTGACTGTGCTAGGGACTCTGACTGCTTGCATAACTGTGTGATTGTTAGGGAAAGTAAGCTAATTAACCTGATTGCCCCATCCTTGTTCAAACCCCCCTGAATTAATCAGATCTACTTTTTCTGCCTTTCAAACAGTCTGTGGATCCTGTTTATGCCTGAGGTATTGTGTTGCATGCCATTTGCTCTGCTTAACCTTGTTTTACAGGGGGTCCCCAGGGTTGAGTTGGAGAAACAAATCCTGGTGGTGAGTGCCAAAGGTTTGGATACGGGTAAAGCATATCAGGGGTACTGTGAGGGTCATTGTTGTATTCTGTGTGGGCCACTTGCAGGAACCGAAGGGGGTTACAGTGTCCCAGAGGGCTGTGCCCAAACTAGTATGACCACTGTTAACCCTGACTTCTGGGTGTAGGTACCCGTTTCAGAACTCAGGCCCCTCAACCTACTGGTTGCCCAGCAGGCAGGGGTAGTAGCCCTTGGGGTAGTGCCAACTAGGGTTACAATAATTTTATTCCAGAAGAAACATTTACGCAAGAACAAGCACAATTATATTAAAATAACAAACAATAAAATCAATCTAATTAAAAGCTAATAACATCTGCAAAATTGTTGCAAAGCACAACAGAAGAGGCACTCCTCCCCAAAACAAATAAGTCAAATGTACTCAATGAGCTTTTAGTGAAACCTCTTTATTCCATAATCACATGGTGAGATACTGGAGTGTTTGTTTTAACCAGAAGGACACACTAAGCTGAAGCTTGTTTTCAGGTGCGACCTGGGAGCACAAGAAAGTTAAGTGACTTGCTCAGGGTCACAGTATGCAAGTGGGGGCTGTGGGATTCAAACTCAGGTCTCCAGGTTTGCAGCTCAGAGCCTTAAACCACTGTGTTGAAGAAAATTTGAAACAAAAAGAATAATAATCAGATCAGTTTATCTTACGTGGGTCATTTGAGCAGAATAGGATCTCAGTTATTAATTTTGTTAAATACTCTTAAGAATGCATTCCAGATTTGATAACAGTCGATAATTTACCAATTATTAAAGAGCTGATGTGCTCATTAGATATTAATCTTATCATGGTATAAGCCACCCCATCTTGGGGCTTACTTGTTTGGGCTAAGGCCGCTTATGCCCTTTGTCATTGTTTCTGCCTCTGGTCCCTGGACTGCTGCATCAAGACTGGAGGGCTTTACTCAGGAGCCCTGGTGGGATTCAGACAAGGACTCCCTACCCAATCTTAGTGGTAGGTAGCCGCCGCCAAAGTCCTTTGTTCCTTGGCCCCATAAGGAAAGTGGGGCCAAGGTCTGCTCTGCCATTTGCGCCTCTGTATGCCAGGGGGAAAGTACTGTTGCCCCTAGGTTAGGGGGTTTCAGGTCCAGCAGGTGCCGGTAAACTAATATGGTGTGCAGTGATGTGAGCGAGTTATACTGAGTATCTCAATTCGTGCGACCCAATATAACCGCTCGTACTAAGAGCGAGTGACAAAGAACACCGTGGAGTACATTAGAGCTAGTGTAGCAGTGAGCTGCACTCACTGGGAAAGAATACAGGGATTTGTTTAGTCAAGCCCTGACAAGCTAGCCATTTGGTGTAGTGGCGTAAGCCACCACCCCTGCAGCTGCTGGATCTGGGTTCAGGTCTGGGTCATCTGTACTAGAACATTTTTATGTTTGCGTGCATGCACAAGAAACATATTGTGACAGCTTGCTGGAGAAGCAGGTTGTGGAGGTGCAGCAGTGTTGTGGCCAGTGCTGGCACTGCTTTTTGGGGCTCATCTGTGTGTCACCAATGAAGCAGCATGCTGGCTGTAACAGTAGTCTGCAAGTGTGCCACCAACTTGAAACGATTTCGCCACTACAATGAGGGAAGCCCTCATTGCAGGGGCGGCCTTTGCCTAGTGTAAGATTTCAATAAACATAGCGGGCGGCTGTCGCCGCCTCCCTCTCACAGTCCCGCAAGCTGACTTTGGGGGTGCCCAATCCCCTGTTGGCATGCCCTCCCTAGTTCATTTGCCGATGGGGAAGCCCAATTCCCACTGGCATGATGTCCCTGATCTTTGTCTGCCGAGGGGGTGCCCAATCCCCCTCGGCATCATCATGCCCCCCAACCCAAACATAGACCCTTTTTCTTTGCTGATGGGGTGTCCAATCCCCATCAGCTGCAGTCCCTCTCAAAACACTCAGGTGGCACACTGGGAGCCCACCCCAGTGTGCCAAATGTCCCTGCAAAAAAGGATGCCTTCCTGCAAAGTTTTTTTTTTTTATAACCCTGTAAACAAGAAAATGGTCCCTTGTTGTCTGTGGTGCCCCACCCCAACTCCGCACCCACCTCTACACACCCCACCTCCCTCACCCATTACTTAACTCCAGAGCCCGCGCGGTGATCTTCGGTGGAACGGGAACACATCTGCACTCTTCAAAGCCGACCGTGAACTAAAGAAATGCCAGTAAGCTGTATAATGGCATCAATTGGGGGGGGGTTCACCTTAGGTGGATATTCCGGATATTTTTACAACTTTTGGCACCAAATTTTCAACATGGGGTTCTTAGGACCCCACCTCATGAACTCAGTCACTGTCATGTCATTATTCGGTCCCTAAAGGTGATTTTGCGGTCACTGCGTGGAATCACCTTCTGGAACTGATTAATGAAATGACAGTGTCACTGTTCATGAGGTGGGCTCCCGAAAAGCCAATGTTGCAAATCTGGCAAAAAAATTCCAAAAAATGACTGTGTTACGAGCGTGCATTGCACAGTTTCCACGCATGCTCATAACGTCAAGAATTTTTAATATTTTCACTCCAGGTTTTCAACATTGCCATTTTTCCACACCTCCATATGAACAGTACAGTTATCATTTTTCACATCCTGCCCAAAATATGTTTTGGACATCTGGTGCACAATGGCGTGGTTGCTGCTAAATCAATGTTCGGGACAGATTAAGAAAATCACAGTGACAGTGTTCATAAGGAGAGGTCCCAAAAGCCCATGTTGCAAATCTAGTAAACAAATTCCAAAATGACTGTGTTACCAGCGTAGCATTATAGTTTTACGCATGCTCGAACTTCCCATTTTTTATATTTTACTCCACATTTCAACATTGCCATTTTGCACACTGTCTTATGAACAGTACAGTTGTCATTTTCACATCCTGCCCGAAACATATTATCACACCTGTGGCACACAATGGGCGGTAGCTGTGCAGAATCAATGTTTGGGACAGATTAAGAAAATCACAGTGCCACTATTCATAAGCCGTAGGTCCAAAATGCCTGTGTTGGAAAATCTGGTGAAAATCCCCAAAATAATTGCATTACGGGTGTGCGCTATGAGTTTCTATGCACGCCTTGTGACTTCACTAATTTATATTTTCACCACATTTTCAATATTACCATTTTTTAAACCTCCTCATGACAGTACAGCTGTCATTTTCACATCATGTTCAAATGTGTTTTCACACCTGTGGCGCCAATTGGCAGTCACTATATAAAATCACCTTTCCGCTAACAAACTGATAGTGTCACTGTTCATGCGGTGAGGTCACAAAAAGTCCATGTTGAAAACTTGGAGTGAAAATACCAAGAAATACCCAGGGTGTTAGGGTTTCCGACCACAACACCCTACCCTGTAGGGACTGACAGACATCAGGGGTGTGACTTGGGATTGCCGACAGTAATCCTCACACCATTCCACTCCCCACCCTGCAGCCAGTAACAGGCATCAAGGTGTGCCTTGGACTCTTTGGCCCCAAAGTTCATCCCATTCTCCTATACTGCACCCATTTCAGTGCATTTCCTTATGGAATGGGGTGAGTGTGAAGCTCTAACACCCCAAGGCAAACCTCGAAACTTGTCGGTGTCTGCAGGGTAGGGTGAGGCGAAATGGCGTGAGCATTATAGGTGACGACCCAAAGGCACACCTCAATGCCTGTTCATCTCAGCAAGGAGGGAGTGGGGTTGGCGTCACTTCAATACTTCACTGTCATTCCTATTCTGCGTCTAACTCCTGCACTTCCAATGCTAATGTCAACAAGCAAACATTCGGCGTTGACAAATGCTTGTTTTTTAATGTGTTTCTTATTTTCCCCTGTGCCCACAACCCCCCTGGAGTTGACGATATTAATTTTGGGGATGCACTGGGTAAGTCAGCAACTACCACTGTTTGCTGCGGTCGCTGTGATATTGCTAGCACTTTTGACTAGGCAGTTTTTTAGTCGCTTTTTGGTCGGCGACTTTAAAACTCACCCTTATGACAAAAACATGGCTGCGCATGCAGCAACACATGCATGGCCTTAAGCTTAAAGCAGTCACAGCTCTCTTGAATGTATTTGGCCATGCAGCCATAAAATAAAACAATTCCCAGCTCCAGGGCAAGCTGAAGAGTAGGGATTTATGTGTTGGATCTCCCATTCCTCAAATAAGGAGTGGGACCAGGAACTGTATGAGTGAGGTGCGCACGCCTACCCGCAACTTCAGGATGGTGCAAAATGGGCACCTCCTCTTTTTGGAGTCCTGACAATCAAACAAGGCTCCTGCCAGGCCAATTGAGAAATTCCCTGGCCCCATCTAGCAAAGCAGGGCCAGGGCATAGTGTTACTAGTCCCTGAATTGGCTCAATATAAATGTTATAAACTGCCAAAGGGAAGGGAGCATAGCGTAAACAAACATGATGGCCCCCTGCCATTCTCCTTGCCGCCAAGGGTTATAGAAAATGTTAGAGGGCACCCTCCAGCTGCCCGGGAAAATTTGAGCCAATCTGGTTGGGAGTTTGGGGGAGTGTCTATAAAACAGGCTGTGCCCTAGATTCTGGGTGGGAGTTCAGCCAAGAACCAAGGGAATTGGGGGAGTGTCTATAAAACAGGCAGTGCCCTAGATTCTGGGTGGGAGTTCAGCCAAGAACCAAGGGAGACAGACTGTGTGAGGAGGCTGCGCCACAGGCTAACAGTGGTGCATAAAGGTCCCTCCTAGCCCAGAAAAACCCTTGAAGCAGAGTGACTGCTAGCCCAGCTTCTCAGCTGGGAATTTGAACTGGACTGTTCACTTGTTTTCCCACTGGGGATTTATTCTGAACTGCGGTTCCACAATTTCCAACCTGCAAACTATTCAAACCGTTGTCCCTCCAGTAAAGTTGCTTGGAATTTTGAACCATTTGCCCCAGCTGGAAGGGCACTTCACTTGGCTGGATAGAAACTGAAACTGAAGCTGAACTGTGTTTAAGTTCCAGCACACCTTGGTATTTAGCTGGACGTCCAAAGTGGCCAACCACTGCCAGATACCCTGCACAGATGCCGAAGGTCTGGGGCGAAGATGACAAAAGGCCGAGGAAGCGAAGATGACGAAAGGCCAGGGGGGGGCAAAGATGACGAAAGGCCTGAGGAGTGAAAATAACAAAAGGCCCTAGGGGTAAAGCTGATGAAAGAGCCCTCATGCGTGAGGGGAACTGTGCCTGTTTCAAAGTTCCAGCCAGCATCTTTTGCTTCTGGAGAGACTGCCAGCTGCACTCCGAGTGGTACTACCAATCCAAAGCATACCTCAGCACCCCCTGAGACTGCCAACAAATGGTGACTACCTCCGGGCTGTGGCCTTGAGGAGTTTTCAACCAAGCAGTTAGATAATCCAAGGGGGTGAAGTCCTGGGCAAGACTTAGTTAAGCTACAATAATTGCCAAGCAAAAATTTGAAAGCACTATGTGGGTTATCCTCTTGAAATCCCATTGGGGACCTTTTTTGCCAAGTTTCCTCCTGTTCACATTAAAACTGTGGTTCCCTCTGCATCTCCAACATACAACAACTCTGCATAATCTGGTTGGCGATAAGTAACCCGGTGAGATACCCATCAAGGGACAGTAACAATACTTACAGTTGTGGGGGTGGGGGGGGAGTCATTTGCACCTGCTGGGGTAGTATGGGGACTGTGTGGGTGACAGCTGTTAGAAAACTGTTTGTTTCATACTTTTGCTTCCCTTACCCTCTCTTCTAATAAATCTACAGTTATTTCACACATTATAATCATTGTTCATGGTTATTGCTTTGTGTGTATTACTATTGTGTGGGGAAAAACTTTGTATGGGAGTGAAAATAATATTTGTTCCTGGGGAGAGGTTAGGGCCACATTGGGTAGCCATTATATACCCCTGCCCCAGGTGGAGGCACCAAAGCCTGTTCCTGGCATTCAATTTAAGTACTGTACCCAAAAGAACCTAGGCTGACCTCAAGATAGGTCGGTGTGGGAGGGGTCAACGGATGTGCATGACAGATAGACTCCCCCTTACCACAGCACCTTGCCACTCCTGTACAGATGGGACTTGAGAATCCTTCCATCTTCAATTTTTTTTTTTTCATCATTTTATCGATGTACCTAATTAAACACTAATGATACTGTACTTCACGCAGGATAAAGATCATTGGATTGTATGGAAGGTTCTAAGCTTCCTGTCAGTCGACCCCTTCTGGGAATGGCATGCAGTGCCCAGTGTACTCAGGGAGTTTGGAATTGTAATTTACCAGGGTACTCCTGTCAGTCTGACCCTATAGCAGTGGCATGGTGCACTATAATGTTGTGAAGCTGGCACAAAAGAATGGAGCTGTCACTTCAAGGTGAGTGACTGGGACTTCTCTAGAAAGAATCAGCAACTTACCTTGCAGCTGATTTTTTTTTTTGTAACTCTGAACTCAAGCACTGAAAAACTTAGACTAAGTGAAGTGCTGGGTTTGTGGGTTCTATTCACAATCTCTATAGAAACATAGACTTTGACGGTAGATAAGGACCACTTGGCCCACCTAGTCTGCCCATTCCCCTACCTACAGGATAAGCTGCAGATCCTAGTTAACCAACAGCCTATTTCTTCCTACTCCCACAAAAATTGCCTTATGACTGTCCCATGCATTCTTGAATTCTCCCACAGTTTTAGACCCCACAACCTCCTTAGGAAGGCTGTTCCATGCATCCACCACCCTCTCTGTGAAAAAATACTTCCTCACATTGCCCCTGAACCACCCCTCACCATCTTCAAATTGTGTCCCCTTGTTCTTGCACATCTCTTTTTCTGAAAGATGCTACCCTCTTGGACTTTGTTGATTCCACTGAGGTACTTAAACATTTCTATCATGTCCCCCCTCTCCCTCCTTTCCTCAAGGGTATGCATATTAAGCTCCTTAGTCTCTCCTTGTATGGCTTCTCTTGCAAAACCTGCACCATTTTATATCAAAAATGGAGACTGTGTGCTCAGTCAGGTAACAGGGTGCAGAGCAGGGTAGCAAGTCCCATAAACTTACAGAAAACCAAAGGTGAAGCTCTGTACTCCACTGCAGTGAACCACTGGTAAACGTAATTCGCTGTTAATCTTCAATTTATTCATTTCTTTTGACACTGTAAAGTTTAACAGCATAAATAAAATAACTTTCCAGCATATTCAATGGTAACAAAGAACAGTGACCACTTTCCTGCATTCGAATGAACACTCTCCTGCGCTTCGACCGACTACTCAGTCTTCATTAGGGGGTAGAGTGTGTTTAAGCAATAATGCCAGACAGGGTGTGTCTCGTGCTGGGATAACATCACGCCTCAGGTGGTTGGGACGAGGCCACAGGCCGAAAGGCCCAACAACAACTGAGGACGTTATCTCCAAATGACACACACCCTGGAGGGCATTATTACATATACAATGGCTCGTTGTTATACAGAATAAAAAAAATAATTTTAAAGATGTTTTGTGTGGAAAAATATTTTGTTTTTAAGAGCAGATGAAACAATCAAGCAAATGGTCAAGATGCTCAAGGAGATTTCCAAGCTCATCTGCAGGTTCACAGTGAGGCTGAGACTAGACCCATGATGTTGTGCAGGATAACATCATGGGTCCAGCAAAGACAAACCAATCAGAGTCCAGGATTTTTCTTGCCATTGTATAATTCACATTATCCTCCCTAAATAGCCACAGAATCAATCATTAAATTATTAAATTAAATAAGTTTAATCACCAATTAGGGAATCACCTATTGTTACATCATCTTCTGCAACAAATAACAGCAAGTGGCTATGGAGGGATTTAAACATGCTTGCATCTATTATCTAAATTAACATAAATGTATATTATTCTTAAATCTGTATAATAATCTTAATACAAACTTACAAAATACAAGTCTAAAATTAAACCAATAAAACTGATCATGATGTTCGTAGAAACAGCTCCATTTCAATAATAAAAACATACCATGTTATATATGTATGATAACCAGAAAAACACTATAGAACTTATGGGAACCTACTTTAGCTATTTCAAATATTTATTTTAATTTTTAAAGTCTCAAATATATATAACCCCTTAGTGGCTTCCTAATTATAGCCTGGGTTACAAAAGTGGCTCTGGTGGGATACGAACTTTTTTGACGAAATTGTTACAAAATTGCCGTTTCTTTGACACATCACAATCTAGTATATATTTATATTAACAAAATCAAATAACTATCTAAATTAAAATGATTACATTCATATAAGAGAGAAAAAAGGGGAAAAAACATAAGAATGATGAGAAACAGAATTCAATCATATTCAGAAGACATCCATATTACTAAAGTATAATTACATATGTGCTTTAAAAATGTCTTCATGAACATACAAAAATCATTAACATTGTCACTTATTTTAATACATTTCTTTACAACACAACAACACATTTTGGCCAGATATTCAAAACTTTGCTCTGGGGCTAAATTAGCACTGCCCGGTGGGCAAACTTAGCCCAGAGCACAAAGCAAGCCATATTCAAAAGGAATAGCCCAGGGCAAACAACTTCTGAATTTATCATGGGAATGAGGCCGGGCAAACTGGGCTGGGAGTGCAGGGCAAACTTAGCCCTGGAATAAGACAGCTCTGAATATGGCAACCAGGAAGTGCAAATCACAACAGCAACAGAGTGCACAGCGATGTGAAGGTAGGTAGAGGTGAACTATGTTGCCAATGTGTGTTCCAGCAAATGAGTGGACCCAGTACAGCTGCAGGCAACAGTGTATGTGAAAGTACAGTGTGCAAAACTGTAAAATATTCCCTGAACTGTTTGTGCAGCGTAACACATTTGCGCGGGTTTAGCGCAGGGCTAAACTGTTCGCCCGGTGCAAACACGTTTATCTGATACTAAACTTTGCCATATTCTCGCAAACGTATTAGCGCTGCGCAAACAGGGAATATCATACAGTTTTGAACACTGTACTTTCACAAGCGCTGCTGCCTGCAGCTGTACTGGGACAACACAGCATAGGCACAGATGGTAGTGGCGCTGCATGCAACTGTCACACTGTAGGTCATGCTACAGTGCACAGCAGACACTACAGTACAAGGGAGACAGCAGTGTGTGGACACAGCAGTGCCTATGGTGTGTAGGGTAGTGATGATGACTGCACTATACACAGTGAGAGGCCCAACCTGCAGGTGTTTACTGACAGTGAACATTACTGTTACGTTGTTGTGTGACCCACAGATGCTGCACCTCTGGCATGGGATGCTCACAGTGACATATACATGTCCAGCTTTTTGTGCTGTGGCAGTTATACAGATGTGCAGTATGTGTCCGGGGGGGCATATATTATCAGAAAGGCACACTGGTGTTGGGGTATTCTCAATACTGGCCCATGTGCACTGCATGATGTGTCCCAGCCTTGTGGCCAGCTGGCATCTGTTGGTGGATGGTGCATTTTTAAACTGCAGCAGCACCTATGTTATATATGCATTATGGTGCCCATGCAATTTATTATATATTGGGAGAACTATCCGCCCAGCGAAACAAAGAATACAAGAAAATTTTCATGATATTAGAACAGGCAAGATTCACAAACCTGTTGCTAGACATTTTGTTGAAAGCCATGATGGTAATATCGAGGGAGCCAAATTTGTGGCTATTGAACAAGCTAAATGCGGCTTTCGAGGTGGAAATAGATTGAATCTATTGTTGCAAAGGGAGAATTTTTGAATCTTTAAACTGCAGTGTTTACAACCAAAAGGATTAAATACTGAATGGGATCTCAAACCCTTCCTTAAAAGAAGCAAAAAATTGAGAAATTGAGTTAGATTGCTAATAACTTGATTTCAGTTACTTTGAGATATAAATTTTTTTTGTTTTGTTATTTTATAGTTCCAAACTGAAGTCCACTTCTTCCCTTTCTTTTCTCTGCATCATAAAAAACTCAAGAGAAAGTTTGAACAGGTCGATCCATCTGAAAAAAGACAAGAAAAGAAGTGCTCAAGGTGTGATCACCGCAGAAGCCTTAGCTCTGATCGAATTTCATTTAAGATGAAAAATGTTGTATTATAAAGAAATGTATTAAAATAAGTGGCAATGTTAATGATTTTTGTATGTTCATGAAGAAATTTTTAATGCACTTATGTAATTATATTTCATGAATATGGATGTTCCCATTTACTAGAGAGAGATATTCACAATACAGTGCTTAATGTATGGGATGTCTTCTGAATATGACTGAATTCCGTTTCTCATCATTCTTATATTTTTTTCCCCCTTTTTTCTCTCTTATATGAACTTAATCATTTAATGTAGTTATTTGATTTTGTTAATATAAATATACACTAGTCTGTGATGTGTCAAAGAAACGGCAAATTTGTAACAATTATGTCAAAAATGTTCCTATCCCACCAGAGCCACTTTTGTAACCCAAGCTATAATTAGGGAGCCACAAAGGGGGTCATATGTATTTGAGACTTTAAAAATTAAAATAAATATTTGAAATAGGTAAAGTAGGTTCCCATAAGTTCTATAGTGTTTTTTTCTGGTTATCATACATACATACATAACATGGTACGTTTTTATTATTGAAATGGAGCTGTTTCTCTGAACATCATTGATCAGTTTTATTGGTTTAAAAAGTAATTTTAGACTTGTATTTTGTGAGTCTGTATTACAATTACTATACAGATTTAAGAATGATATACATTTAGGTTAATTTAGATAAAGGATGCAAGCATGTTTAAATCCCTCCATAGCCACTTGCTGTTATTTGTTGCAGAAATGATGTAACAATAGGGATTCCGTAATTGGTGATTAAATTAACTGAATTTAATAATTTAATGATTGATTCTTTGGCTATTTAAGGAGGATAATGTGAAACACACTCTACCCCTAATGAAGACTGAGTAGTCGGTCGAAGCTCAGGAAGTGTTCATTCAACACGGAAAGCGTCACTGTTCTTTGTTACCACTGAATATGCTGGAATGTTATTTTATTTATGCTGTTAAACTTTATAGTGTCAAAAGAAACAAAGAAATTGAAGATTAACAGTGAATTAGGTTTACCAGTGGTTAATTGCAGTGGAGTGCAGAGCTTCATCTTTGGTTTCCTGCACCATTTTAGTTGCCCTTCTCTGGACTGCCTCTATCCTGTCTGTGTCCTTGTGGAGATGGGGTCTCCAGAACTGGATGCAGTACTCTAGAAGGTGTCTTATCAACTGTCTGTACAGAGGAATAATAACTTCCTATCTTCTGCTGGTGATGCCTATATATATATATATCCCAGTATCCCCCCAGTCCTCCCTACTGCCTTCTCATATTGCTTGCTAACCTTAAGGTCATTTGATATGATTACCCCCAGGTCCCTTTCCATTTTTTTTGTTATTACTACCTCACCCCCCATTGTGTAATCTTCCTCTGGGTTTTTGTTTCCCAGGTGCATTATTTTGCACTTCTTTGCATTTAATCCAAGCTGCCATACTTCTGACCATTCCTCCAACCTTGCCAAGTCCCTTCTCAGCCTTTCCACGCCTCCTTGTGTATCAACCCTGATGCAGATCTTTGTTTATTCCTTCCAAAAGGCACACTTTTAGTCCCTCTGCAATGTCACTTATAAAGACATTAAAGAGGACTGGACCCAGTACTAAACCCAGCAGTACCCCACTAGTAACCCCTCTTTCTTCAGAGTGGACTCCATTTGCAATTACCTTCTGTGTTCTGTTGTCCAGCCAATGTTTTACCCGTGCTACCACCCTGGGACCCACTCCCAGGCTGGTTAATTTGACTGTTAATCTTTTGTGTGGGACTGTGTCAAATGCCTTGCTAAAGTCTAGATAGGCCATGTCCACAGCCCCTCCCTGGTCTACTACTTTGGTCACCCAGTCAAAGAATTCAATTAGATTTGTCTGATATGACCTCCTGCTGTGAGCCCATGCTGCCTTGGGTCCTGTACCCCACTGGCCTCTAGGTACCACAATTCTTCCTTCAGAAGTGATTCCATCACTTTCCCTACCACAGAGGTCAAACTGACAGGTCCGTAGTTTCCTGCCTCTGTCTTATAAAAAATGTTTTTTGCACCATTGTGGAAAAAAAAATAAAATGTTTTCAATGCCTGAATTCAGAATTACAATGATCAAGCTCTGGATATACTGATGTGCTGGTGCATGGGTGAAAAATCACCTGCTTGTCTAGTTTGTAAGTAAACTTTTGACATTAAATTACAACAAACAACTATGAGTTGTGGATTATCCGTGTGTCAGAGAGGTTTACTTTTTATGGGTAGCACCTCCAACATTCTTGAGTGCAGACTGCATTGTGTTTTCGGACTGGGACTTGCCCAGCTAGTGCTACCTGCGTGCCTTTTTCTTGAAGTGGAGGGCTTTGAGCCAACTGACCTATGTCCACGAGCATTGTCCCAAGGCAACGTTTTTTACAATACTTTTTTCTTAGGAATTTAGTAAACCTTATCCTATTGGCATATCACCTCTCAAAGACTTTGAGCAAAAGTGCCACAGATGTGATTGTGCAAGGCCTTTGGTGGAATGTCTGCACAGGGCAGGATGCTGATGTTGGACTGCCGATTAAACCCCATGCCATCGGGACTCCCATAACTCATTTACATGCTAAGCACAACTCATATCTTGCAACAAACTCTTTAATGCTGTGGACTTTCTGCCTGTGGGAAACCATTTGGGAATTTGATATGGGCCCTCCTCTGAAATGTATGCAACATTTCCACTGAAGTTGGTTTGCTAGGTGCACATCACTGTGCCTCTGTGAGCTGTCATTGTGACCTGCCATATTTACCTAAGGGGGCTGCAAATGGGATAATAAGACTGTGACTGCACTTGCTGACTCACTTGAATGTTACCTCTGCGTGCATCATTTGACCAGATGCAGACCCACTGCTGTGAGGAGAAGCCAGGACACCAGGGAACTTCTATAGTAAGTACGCTTGATCACCATATAGGGTCCGCTAACACATAGTGTTGAAATACTTCTCAGTAAGACTGAAGGGGTTCACCGGATGTAACCTAATACCCCGGCTCTGGGCAACACTAGCCTGCCCAATGGCACACCAGAGTTACACATTTAAAACTGAATTTCGTACGTCACTGATTGCATTCTAATGCTGCTCTGCCACAATCAAAGAGAAATGTGAAAATGGATTTTTGTTGTTATCTTGAAGTATTAATAGGTCAGCTCCTAGGTTAGTCTGATTAGGTCCTTTTGAGAAGAAAATGGTGACATCCAAGAGCTAAGCTTAGCTCATGGCAATCAAATCCTGTTTTCTATGGCTGAATGCAGATCCGAGATATAAAATTGCAGTAGGCAGGTATGTCAGCTTTCAGGCACAGTATTTTTCCACACATTATACACAGTAGTACTACTATTAGATAAAGAATCTAATTGTAATTGAGAAAAGGAAGAAATAAAATAGTTCTAAAATAAAAAGTGACAACAGTACAGGTTACTTTTAAAATTATACAACATTTTCTGTCTGCTGTTTTGGACAGTATTTCAAATCCTTATGAAATTCCTCACTACTTCCTTCATTTTGGAATCTGGCTGTTAATCCACACCAATTTCACAAACTGGGAACATACTGTATGTAACACCCAGGAGTCCTGTGAGTCCTACATTTGGTGATGAGGTTACCCCTAGGATACTGTGTGTAACGCCCAAGAATCCTGTGGGTTCATACATTTGGTGATGAGGTTACCCCTAGAATACTGTATGTAATGCCCAGGAATCCTGTGGATTCCTACATTTAGTGATGAGGTTACCCCTAGACTACTGTATGTAATGCCCAGGTATCCTGTGGATTCCTACATTTAGTGACGAGGTTACCCCTAGACTACTGTATGAAATGCCCAGGAATCCTGTGGATTCCTACATTTAGTGATGAGGTTACCCCTAGACTACTGTATGAAATGCCCAAGAATCCTCTGGATTCCTACATTTAGAGATGAGGTTACCCCTGGATTATTGTATGTAATGCCCAGGAATCCTGTGGATTCCAACATTTGGTGATGAGGTTACCCCTAGAATATTGTATGTAATGCCCAGGACTCCTTTGGGTTCCTACATCTGGTGCTGAGGTTACTCCTGGAATATTGTATGTAATGCCCAGGACTCCTTTGGGTTCCTACATCTGGTGGTTACCCCTAGAACATCACAGGTTATGGTTTGAGAGCTCCTGCTGCCAGATGCCTTTGTGCATGTGCAAGGCGAGGGGCATGGTATGCTGTACAGCTGCTGCTCAAGTAAGCATCAGTCAGTTCAGATTCTGGTTTTGTTTTGGAGTGGGAGTTCAGAGGAGCACTACTGGTGCCAGAGCTGCAAAGGGGGCTCCTTCATCTCATTCCTTTCATGCTACCTTTAAATCATTCTGCATTTACTGAAGTGGTGGAAGCCATTATTCATCCAGCTATCGAGTGTCTGCCCTGTGGGGTTGAACCACGGCTGCAGCGGTGATGGCATAAGACTATTGTTTGCTGTTTACTCCTGTCACTCGTCTACCAACTATCATGTAGATTAATGTCTTTGCTGACTCTAATGTAATGATAAAGTGTTTCATAAGTTTGCACTGCAGGAATTGGGGAACATCTACTGCATTACTGCTATGGAACAGTATTCTACTAGAATGGAAACTAAGTTCTGCTGAATAGCTTTGCTGCAGTTGACACTGTCATTGTATCATCTATCTTCACCAAGAATTGTAATGTATATGTTTTGCTATTTACCTTCAGACTTGCTTGTGGTTTAGATAGGTTGAGGTCACGTGGCGACCCATGGCTACTCCCATGGATGGTGTCAAGATGGTTGACTCGCTGCTGATAGGGTCTGATGCCAATGTCCAGACAGAGCTGTGCCCACAGGTTCCGTTCCTTATGTGTGCATGGACAGTGGATTCTGGTGTTAAAGGTTGGTGAGAACGGCTTGAACATCCCTCACATATTCGCAGGCATAGCAAAGTCACATAACTATTTCCCATTATCTGCTATACAAATGTACCTCAGTTACTAGGCTGTGGCTATATGACTTTGCTCTGTAGCTGTCAGGGGTCCAAAGATTCAAACTGCCTACCACATCATCAGTTATACTATGAGATGAAATGAGAGAGATCCAAACCAACTGCTGAACTGCCTTTCCACTAAATGATCCAGAAGCAAATGATTTGATACCTTTTAATGGACCAACATAGTTGTAACAACAATAACAAAGTGCTCTAGCTTTTGGACCAACAAGTCTTTTGTCAGAAGCGTAATGACAGTTATTTAGAAAAAATTTTAACACCCAGATCATGCAGAAAAAAAATCCCCATTGGTTTAAAATACTCATTAAAAAAAAAAAACAGAAGATAATATCAGAGAAGCTTAACAGTACCATGTCACCTTAAGCTGGGAGAGTCTCAGGGTCAAAGGTGCTTAGTGCAAAAAACATACAAGGAACTGTACTGCATATAAATTAAATTGACATGAGATGACAACTACTTGAGCAGATGGCTCTTAAATCAAATTATGAGCGTCACAATGTGTATAACAATGCAATTACTGAAAAATAACCCCCGCCCAGATTAAAGACATATTAAGATTGTTTTAGGACTACAAAAAGCATCTATGTATGTATTACAGACAAAGAATTACCAGTAAAGCTTTCTTAAAAAGATCAGTATGTACACACTGTATGATGCGTAAAATTTAGCTGGACCCATTACCCAGCTATACTCTCTACTGCCTCCGACATCCACTGGGGGTGGTCCCGCTCCCGTGGCCCTGACCTGGGGGGGTAAGCCAGGACTTGTCAACAGTGTCTTTAGGAGGGGGAGCCCTCCTGGAGGTCTCACCCAGGAGGGCAAGCCTGAGCATGGGGGCAGTGGGCGGAGTGGGTCTGAGGATAGGGGGAGCCGGAAGAAAAAAAAAAGTAACTTTGCAGATAAGCTGGGAGAGAAGGCCTGCCTCTTTGCAGATAACACTAAAACCTGTAATAGGGTGGACGCTTCAGAGGGGATGGAAAGAATGTGCAGAGACCTGAGAAAACCTGAGGAGTGTTCAAGGGCATGTCAGCTGGGTTTCAACATGAAAAAGTGCAAAATAATGAACTTACGGCACAGAACCCAGAAGCGGATCACAAAATGGGAAGAGAGGTATTGACAGTCACTGAAGAGGAAAGGGACCCTGGGGTAATCACATTGGATGACCTCAAGGTGGTGAGGCAGTGTGACAAGGCAATTGATAGGGCTAGTGGCATGTTGGGGTGATAGGGAGGGAGTATCACTAACAGAAGGAGGGAGCTGGTGTTGCCACTGTATAGATCGCTGTTGAGACCCAACCTGGAGTTACAATACTGTGTCCAGTTCTAAAGAATATGGGCCCAATTCATGAAGGGCTTTGTATCGGCGCAGGGGACTTGTGGCAGAGGGTTTGACGCAAAGGGTGACTTGTGTCACACCGTGAGGCAAGTGTGATTCAGTATGGAAACCTTGCCGCAAACCACCAGCCGCATGTCCCCTGCGCTGCCTGCAAAAGGCTAGACCAGCCCCCCCCCCGGTCTACCTGTATGCCAGTGTTGGACCCATATTACGGGGCTTGCATAAAAACAGTGGCACAAGCTGCCGTAATATTAGGGAACTGTCGCAACTGCACCAGCCCTTTGAGAATCGGGCTGTGTTGCACCAAACTTTATGGATGACACAGGGTTTGGCACAAGCCCTGCATCATCCTTCCTGAATCGGACCCTATGTCTTAACAAGGACATATACAGGGTGGAGGCTGTTCAGAAGAGGGCAACTAAAATGGTGCCAGTTCTGCATTAGAAGCCTACAAAGAGAGAGACTGATGGACCTCAATATGCACACCCCTGGAAGAGATAAGGGAGAGGATAGAACAGAGACCTTTAAAACCTCACAAGGGTAAATGGGGTACAGGAGGGGAGTATTTTTCAGAAGAAAAGAGGTATGAGAACAAGGGGACATGAAATGAAGTCGGAAGGGGGTACATTCAAGAGAGAGATGTGAGGAAGTACTTCTTCACTGAAAGAGTGGTGGATGCCTGGAACAGTCTTTCAGCAGAGGTGATGGGGCGAAAACAGTGGTGGATTCAAGAATGCATGGGATAGGCATAAGGGTATCTTAATGGAATGTGGGGGGAAGGGTGGAGCCAGAGATCAAGCAGGGGCTGCAGTAACAACATAGGCAGGGGAAAATGAGTGAGCCAAGTGGTCCTTATCGTTTAAGTTTTTTTTTGCTGCTGCTGATCCCAGACTGACACCAAGCCAGCAGTGTATTTTAAGTTTTTTTAAGTTCTCATATAAACCATTTGAGCTCAGAGCTCTTTACATAGGTTCCACATCGGGACATTTCAGACAAACAGGTGAGAGATTATACAAAGGATTACAAAGTAATGAGGCAAATAACAGGATTAGAATAAAACATTTAGGTACAAGTGGTAATTAAACAAAGTATTGCAGGATACAACAATAACTAGCACTGGATTATTTACGAAATACAGTATGATACATAGTAGGAACAGACAAATTACTGTGCCCAACAGGGAACCTGTTAGTTGTCAAGGTGTTGGAGCAAACTAAGAGCAGAAGAAAAAGGGGGGGGGGGGCTGAGCCCCAAGTGCAGTTTGCATAACAGACAGAGAGAGAGAGAGAGAGAGCAGGATCAGCTGTCAGATTCTATGTTTCTGTGTTACGGTGCCTAGTTTTGCACTAGGGCCTGTTCCCCAAGAACCCATGAATTCATTTTAGTCAAATACAAATGAATCTGTGGTATGCCATCCCTCCTCGACAGTCAAGTGTCACCATTCAAAACTCTTGTAGACTAGAGATAGGGGCTTACACACAAGTAAGCATTTTTTATATACACAAAGTTGTATCAAAATGCTGCTTATAAAATAAAATGCTTCGTAAAAAGTACAGAGAGATTGCCAGTCATTTCTATCAAGGCAAGGTAAACCAGTTATGCAAAACTGCTGTACAGGATTCCTGGACTCCCTCAAATATTCCTAGCACTGAAATGCTAAGCACATTTACCAGTAGATAACATTGATAAAAGACTGCTTCATTCCAGCATTTCTAGTTGGGATTTGGTTTATATTTTTGCTAGCTGCTGTGGTCCTCTTTCAAAGGTTGTTTCTAGTGTCAGCAACAACAAAAAAAATAATCCCACCAGTCTCAGTCTCTGTACTTTCAAGAAGTGTCTTTCAAACTTAATGGACAGTATTTCCCTAAAGTCAAGGTGGAGGGGGGGCATCTCTTCCGTTTAGTGTGCAGATGAATCTCTCTCCTGTTTCCAGACTGAAAGACAGCTGTGTTAGGTGCAAATGTAAATCATTAAAACTGGTTATAGTACTCTGTAAACTATATTTTGCTTACCTTTCTGTGAATGTTAAAATTAATCTGACTGTGGGTCTCTCGCTATCTCTCACTTTCACTCTCTCTCTCTCTCTCATTACCCAGGAACCAGGAACTCCAGAGTATGCATTTCCTATTGGCTCACCTTCTCCTTTGACCCCATGATGTCAGCATGTTGAATTCAACGAGGCACCAGAACAGACGGCAGACAGTCCAAGTCTAAGTACAGTATGCTGCAAGTCTGAGAGCTGGTGGAAAATTTGACTTGCATTGTTCTCAGAAAATATTTAGTCACATGTTATGAATGTAGAATATAATTGGTGACAGATTGCTCCCAGATCTACAGGAATTCCCACATTTTAAAGGAAAATTAAGCCATCTACAGGGAAATTGGTCCCATAGATTTGCTTTGGTTGTACAGGAAAATAGAGCAATTTGATTTCCGAAGGGAATTATGTAGGCTATAGAAGACAAAGGACAGTTGGCTGGAATTAGAGGAAAATGCCAACTCAATTAGAAGTACTGTAGAGAGGTTACAGGCAAGTGATCTGAAAGAATGAGATATCTCTACCCCCCAAAAAAGTTGGGGGAAAAAGTGAAAACCTTGGTGCAGTCTTGTTTATTCTAGAATCAATTTTCAGGAAATAAAGGTCTCCAGTATGTTTCACAAACAAGCACTGATTGGCTGTGTGCTAAACAACACACAAATCACAGATTGGAGCCTCTGTCAACCTCAACATGTTTAGCACTGACTGGTCACACAGCGTAAACAAGCTTTCCTAAATGGAATTACAAAGTTAACCGCAATAAACAGAAATTAAAGAGGTAGGCTGTCCCTTTGAAGCAAATAGGCTGTTTAAAGTGTGGCAACCCTAAGAGAGCTTAATTAAAGTAAGGAGATTAGAGGGTCTATAAAAAAGGTTCCTTTATCTTCTCTGCTACCCAGAGCCCAGTTAGGCAATTAATGTTCTTACCCAAATAAACCAAAATGTATGGCATTTTTCTTTAGTTTTGGGTCCAGGACATGAAAAAGAATAACTAAGGCTTAGAAGTAACCCTATTTTATTCTATATAGACTGGGTTACGAGCCTTTAAAAGTACCATTTGAACTTAATTACATAATGGTGGCAGATCACGTTTTAAGTGATGTCAGCCCTGAAGGTTATGAAACCTCTCTCCTGAAATCAGAGGTAGTTTGGCTAGGGGAGAGGACCTGTGCCAGATATTGGTCTGATAGGAAACACAGTGAGAGGTGGACCTAGAAGGCCCTATGGATCCACTCTGTGCAGTACTACAGATGTAAAAGCACTGTTATTCTGTAAACCTGATTCTTTTGTTATTTTAGGTTATTATTTTGATCTGAGAAATAAAATGATACACTTCCAGCATTTTTATGCACTTCAGTGAATGGTCTGTCTGTTTATTGTATCCTGTCTACCCACACCCTACGACAGTGTGGTGGAGCGCTGTGGGCCAAAGGAACTCACCTTGGCACAGGTGGTCAGTGCACCCACCTGTACAACTAGCACCTTGTAGAGTGGCAGGCCAAGGTTGTGGAACAGGGTGGGAATGCGCCTGCTGGGCAAGAGATGGCAGCACGCTCCACCTGCCGCGATGCAGTGCGGGCATTGATATGAAATAATAGAATCCAAAATCCCTGGTGGTCAATGGACCGCTGTCAGCCCGATCGCAGGCTTAAGTAAAATAAAAGAAGAATCCTATATCCCTGGTGGTCCAGTGGACCGCTGTCAGCCCGATCGCAGGCTTAAGTAAAATAAAAGAAGAATCCTATACCCCTGGTGGTCCAGTGGACCGCTGTCAGCTCGATTGCGGGCTTAAGTAAATTAAAAGAAGAATCCTATATCCCTGGTGGACCAGTGGACCCCTCTCCCCACCACCCACTGATCCCACAGTCCGCTCCCCACCAGTCAGCGGCGGGCAGCAGCACCCACCTGCCTGCCGCCCGCTGCACCGACTGACACCGTTGGTAAGGCTGTCGCCCATTGGTCCACAGCGTGAGCCAATGGGCATGCAGCTATACAGTACTACACATTCCAGATATGTGAAGATCCATTCACATATCTGGAATGTGTAGTATGGTATGGGCTGCATGCTCATTGGCTCATGCTGTGGACCAATGGGCATACAGCCCTACCGACAGTGTCAGTCGGCGGGCGGCAGGGCAACAGGCGGGTTGGGTGCTGCCGCCCGCCGCTGACCGGGGGGAGGAGCGTGGTGGTGGGGATCAGTGGGCAGGTGGGGAGGGGGGTCCGCTGGACCACCAGGGATATAGGATTCTTCTTTTAATTTACTTAAGCCCGCGGTCAGGCTGACAGCGGTCCACTGGACCACCAGGGATATAGGATTCTACTTTTATTTTACCTAAGCCCGCGATCGGGCTGACAGCAGTCCACTGGACCACCAGGGATATTGGATTCTTCTTTTAATTTAGTTAGGCCCGCAATCGGGCTGACAGCGGTCTACTGGATCACCAGGGATATTGGAATCTTCTTTTAATTTACTTAAGCCCGCGATCGGGCTGACAGCAGTCCACTGGATCACCAGGGATATAGGATTCTGCTTTTATTTTGCTTAAGCCCGCAATCGGGCTGACAGCGGTCCACTGTACCACCAGGGATATTGGAATCTTTTTTTATTTTACAAATACCTGTGATCGGACTGTGGGGAACATTGCCGAGCTGCAGGGGGCGTCGGTCCCCAACGGCTGCTGCCTGGCAGGGCGCCAGTGCAAGTCGCCAGGATTGGCGACTCTGCATACAATGGAGCTACAATGACATGCAAATGGCCCCATGTGCACCTTGCATATATTATTGCCCCATTTGCATGTCAGCTTTTGAAAATCGCGGTTGCTGCACCTTGCGCAATGGAACTTGCACTAGCGCATCCACATGCTCCACTCTGGCCACTGGCGCTGGTGCAGTGCCACTGTGCCAGTGCACTGTGGGTGGCCAGGGTGCGATATTCAATGATGCTGAGCCATGGTGCAGATCCGTTGAATATCGCCCAGTCAACGCCCCTGTACAGCCAAGTTGCGCTGCGCCCAGGCGTGCACCACAGCCTGGTGCAGTTTGACTATCTGGGCCACAGCATATATTATTTATACCATCAAAAGTGGACCAAGTCAGCTATCGTATATGTTTTCAAGGGACTGGGCAGTGGGCACCTGACAATGCGCGCATGCCGTTTAGCAGATTATTGAACTGCTCACTGTTGCTTTTCCACAAACACCCCACGACAGGAAGAAAACATTACTGAGCCCCTCAAAATATTCCTTGTTGGTAAATAGAGATTATTAAGTAGGAATATAAGAAAGGGAAGGACACCATTTTTATGTTTGTTTGCACGCATGTGAAAGAAACATAGTGCCACCATATGAATTTTCGTTGGTGTGGCACCCCCGCTTCAAATGCCCTGAGTGTTTCTGCAAGCACAGCCACACCGCACCAATAAATGTCCCAGCTGTCTATGACAGCAGTTCCGATGCAGTGCAATACAGTTGAAAGCAAACGAACGCTATAATCAGTGGTGGTAACATGTAGGCAATTTACATACTGCCATACCGTCAGCAGTATGCAAATTGCCTTCACATCACCACCGCTGACTGTAGCGGTCATTGTATGCATGTCCCCCCCATTTGTTGTGTGCCAAGGGGGTGCCCAATCCCCCTCGGCTCATGTACACTCCCCCAAGCACACTATATGTTCTACAGGGTGCCCAATCCCCATCAGCTCCAATGCCCCCAATAAAAAAACAAATGTCCAGGTGCCCGCTGGGAGCCCACCCCAGCATGGCACAAGTCCTTTATCCTCATGTGTTCCTTCCACCACACTGTATGGCCAGTGGGGTACCCAATCCCCTTTGGCTCCACTGTCCCCCCCCAAACTTCCAGGCGCCATGCTGGGAGCCCACCCCAGCATGGCAAAAGTCCCACAATGTCTTTGTATAAAAAAAACTGTAACAAAACAAAAATGGTCCCTCGTTGACTCTCTTGCCCCCTCCACCAACCCGAGCCACCTTCTGCATCCCCCACCTCCCTATACCCCCTCACCCCATACTTACCTCCGGAGGCCAGCACAATGATCTTCACTGGAGCAGGAACATGTCTGCACTCTTCAAGCCTGCTGCGAACTGAAGAAATGCCGGTAAGCTGTATAATGGCATAAATAGGATTTATTTCAACTTTGGTGCATATCTCGATCATTTTGTTTTACATCTTTGCACCACATATTCAATATGGGTTCTTGGGACCTCACCTCATGAATTCTGTGACTGTCATTTGGTTATTCGGTGCAAAAGGTGATTTCGCGGTCACTATGCGGAATCACCTTTCAGGACTAATTAACAACGACAGTGTCACTTTTCATGAGGTGGGCTCAAAAGCCTATATTGCAAATTTGGTGAAAAATCCCAAAAATGACTATTCTGGCGTCGTTGCGCGATCTTCATGCACTCGCAAATTAAGTAATTTGTAATATTTTCCTCCAAATTTTCAACATTGGCATTTTTACACCTCCTTATGAACAGTACAGCTGTCATTTTCACACCCTGGCTGAAATGTGTTTTTGCACTTCTGGCACAGAATAGTGCAGTCACTGTGGACAGATTAAGAAAATCACAGTATCACTGTTCATGAGCGGAGGTCCCAAAATGCCTACATTGAAAATCTGGTGCAAAAAATTCCCCAAATAATTGCATCACAAGTGTGCGTTGCACATTTCTATGCATGCTCGTGACTTCACCAGTTTTTTTATATTTTCACTCCAGATTTTCAACATTACCATTTTTACGCTTCCTCATGAACAGTACAGCTGTCATTTTTCACATCATGTTCGAAATGTGTTTTCGCACCTGTGGTGCCAAATGGCGCAGATCACTGTGCAAAATCACCTTCGCTAACAAACTGATAGAGTCACTGTTCATGTGGTGGTGTCACAAAAGTCCATGTAGATAACTTAGAGTAAAAATACCAAGAAACACGCGGGGCCTAGGGGTTTCCGACCGCCTATTACCCACCCTGTAGGTATGACAGGCATCCGCCCCTGCCCTGTAGGGACTGACAGGCTTCAAGGGTGTGACCTGGGATGCCGACAGTAATGCTCACTCCATTCCACCCACATCCACACCCTGCAGCCAGTGACAGGCATCGAGGTGCACCTTGGACTCTTTGGCCCCGAATTACACCATTCTCTGCTGCACCCATTTCAGTGTATTTCCTTATGGAATGAGGTGAGTGTAAAGCCCAAATACCCCAAGGCACACCTCAACACTTGCCACTGTCTGCAGGGTAGGGTGAGGTGAAATGTTCTGACCATTATGGGTGACGACCCAAAAGCACACCCCAATGCCTGTCCACCTCTGCAGCGTGGGGGTGGAGTTGGTGTCAGTTCAATACTTCACTGCTATTACTATACTACATCTGTCTAACTCCTGCACTTCCACTGCTCTTGCCAGCAAGCAAACATTCGGCATTGACAAATGCTTGTTTAGGTTATTTTCTTTAAATTGTTTTTGGCGGTGTTCTTACAATTTTTGGCTGCTGTCAAAATGTCCAAAATGCCAGTCCAGATGAAGAGAAATTACATGATAAAATGTTAAGAAAATTCTCACTTATTTTCTGACACACTGACGTATGCGTGCATCCACTCTGCATAAGTGTGGCCTCAGAAATGGCTGCTGTCACAGTGTCCCAAAAATGCCAGAGTCCCGATGAAGAGAAATTACATGATAAAATGCTCAGAAAATTCTCAATTATTTCCTGACGCACTGATGTATGCATGCACCCACTCCCACAACAACTATGGCACCTGCTGCTGCTTCTGTACTTCTATCTTCTGCTGCCTGCACTGACTGAGTTGATCCACAGTGTCTTGCCAGATGATAGCCACAGATGACCATTATGTGAACAGTGATGCGATGATACTATGGCAGTCGGAAAGTCTGCTGCACTGGCTGTAACATGATACCCTATGTGTGTGTGTACTCATACTACCATTGGTAAGTTACTGTATCTTGCACATTCATGTTTTTACACAGGGATATCTGGGTGATCTTGCAGGCTGCCCCTGTATCTCAAATGGACCGCGTTCCTTCTAGGGGCTTGTCCAAGTCTGCAATGTTTAAATAAATCCGAAAAATGAGGTCTGGTTCAAAAGTTATCACTCCATGGGGGGGGGGGATGTTTGGTGATTCTTGATCAGCCCCATCCCTATCTCCCATATCATGAATGTCTTCATTTCCCTCATTTTCCACAGCTGTATTTTCAAAAAGTTTTTGCTGACCTGTTTGTTGTGTGTGTTCTCTTTCTTTGGGGGCCCCCCGATGATCCGATGACTCTGGCGTGAAAGAAATCCAAAAAGGGGCAGATGCTGCAGATGGGGGTGGTATTCTTTTTTGTGATACACAGGTTCAAGTAAAAGATTAGTCGATACTGGTCCTGGGAGGCTTTACTCCTTGTTTGTACATATGGGTTTTCTCTGTGCTTAATTAATGTTTATGCTCCATAAATTAAATCTGCTGGAATAGACCTGCTTCATGTCATAGAACCTTATTTATTTACTCCCAGACAAATAGTCTGGGGAGGGGATTTAAATTGTAGTTTGGATTTGAAAGTTAGGGACCAGGTTCAGAAAAAAGTTTATCGTGACACACATGCCTTACAAGAAATGTTAACTAAAATTACTTTGAAAGATGCTTACAGTGACTTGCATCGAGGGGCAGAACCCACCTATACAAAAAGCAACTATGTTACAAGAATTGATTCATTTTTATATCAAAAATCTTTACCCCAGTCAAATTTACATTAAACTATTGTGACTTTTTGGACCATTTGGTTTTAAATTGTTATCTTAATTTATCTGGCAAACATACCTCCAAAGTTTCCTTTAGTAACTACTAGGTGGAAACTGAATTCTTCACTTTTAGAGCAGAAGGAAGTCCAAATGAAATTACTGTAAAAGTTTTACAAAACAGAAAATCAGTGGCTGACATGTATGATACCTGGGTGGAGTGGTGGACAGATACAAAAACAGAAATTAAAAGTTTTTTTTATAAATTTAGGGGGAAAAAAACAAACGGAAGACTATCTTAATATTTAGGCCACAGAAATCAATATTACAAATTAATGTCATCACCAAATGCCTCTGATATAAGGATACAGTAACAGATAGAACAACTTAAACTACAGATGAAACATTATGGGCCACATATTCAAAGCTTTGCCCCTGTGGTAAGTTAACACTGCCTGGTGTGCAAACTTAGCCTGGAGCACAAAGCAAGCTGTATTTAAAAGGAATAGTCCAGGGCAAACCGCCTCTGAATATAGCATGGGAAAGAGGCCATGCAAACTGGGCTGGGAGTGCAGGGCAACCATAGCCCTGGGATTTGACAGCACTGAATATAGCAACCAGGAAGTGCAAACCACAACAACAACACAGTGTGCAGCGACAGATGTGAGAGTAGGTGAGAGGAACTATATGGCCAATGTGTGTTCTGGCAAATGCATGGACCCAGTACAGCTGCAGGCAGCAGCAAACATGAAAAACAGTGATCAAAACTGTGTAATATTCCCCGAACCATTAGCGCCGCTACGCAGAGCTAAGCGGTTTGCCAGTGCAAACACATTAGCCCTGCACTAAACTTTGCCATATTCAAAAGTGACATGCAAATGAGCCTACTTAGATAGTCTCTGGGCAAACAGCCACATAGCATCTCATCATGCCCTGATTTGCATGCAGTTTGCACAGCGTTACTGCAGGGTCCCACAGCTCCACCTGTCAGTCTTTCAGGAGGTACAGGGCCTGGCCAGGTCCGACCGCAGCTTCACCTGTAGGTCAGTCAGGCAGTGCATGATGATAGCTGCAGGCTTCATGTAAACAGTACAGCATAGCATAGCATATCGTACCCCAGGGGACAACACAGCATAGGCACAGGTGGTGGTGGTGCTGCATGCAACCTTCATATTGTAGGTCATGCTACAGTGCACAGCAGACACTACAGTAGCAAGAGGGCTGGTAGTGTGAGGACACAACACTGCCTATGGTATGTGGGGCAGTGATGACCACTGCACTGTACACAGTGACAGGCACAGCTTGCAGGTAATTACTGACAATAGACAGTTCTGTCACGCTGTTGTGTGATCTACAGATGCTGCACCTGTGGCATGGGATGCACACAGTGTCATGTACATGGCCGGCAGTGTGTGCTGTGACATCTGTACAGTTGTGTGGTAGGTGACTGGGGGGGCATGTAGGATCTGACAGGCACACAGGTGGTGGTGTAATCCCACTACTGGCCCATGTGCACTGAGCGATGTGTCCCAGCCTTGTGGCTACACCTGGGCTGTGGTGAGGTCTGGCCACCCATACACCCTCCCCTCACTGGCCACCATGCCCACAGTACAGCCTGTGTATGCTGGCATCTGTTACACACCACAGACATATGGTCTGCAGGTGTGTGCTATATGACCACACTACCATGCTGTCCCCTGTGGGTCAGATCACCCCCTCACTGTCTGTGCTTGGCTCAGACTGGTGGCAGCTGCTGGCATCATGGTGGTGCCATCAGCGAGCAGCATGTGTCCTCCATGTCTGGCATTTTCTAAGTGTAGTACTCCTATGTAAGGGCCCCGCAAGCCGCGCAAATCCCACGCAAGCACCGTGCAATGCAACAATAACGTAAAATGCTGTTTGCCCAGGGTTAAGACTAGCTTTTCCTGGGCGGTAAATTGTACTGCGCTATGGGTCGCGCTATGTCGGCTAAACACCTTAGCATGGCACTAGTCGCTGAATATCTCATAGCGAATTTATTCATGTTCACTATGCCCCTTGCATATCATTATGCTTAGCCCGGCACTACTGCTGTTTGCCCACGTTAGTTGGTCTTTTGAATATGGCAGACCTGTGCTAATCCCATGCTATTCCTGTGCAAATTGTTTGTGGACCGCGTAAAGCTTTGAATATCTGGCCCTATCAGTGTAACAGAGCTGGCCTTTTAAAGCTGAAAAATTATGGTTTACAAAAGATGCCTTATTCAGACCCTTACTCTGCATGTAAAGAGGTTTTGAGAAGAAAATGAAGGAAGGTTTATTGGATAATAATGGTAATCTAAAAGTCAGATGCAGAGATGTTAGAAGTAGTTCAGTGTGCCTTAAGAGAACAAGCATTTGTCAATGCCTAATGTTGATTGCGTTGGTCTGTTGAGCTCGCTCACTTCCCCTGTGTCACTCACTCGTTCTGTTTCTCCCGGTGCTGCAGGCTGCTGTTTTGTACTGGGCTCCTGCCTGTGTTGGCACATTTTTCTGCCCACAAAGTAATTTGCAGGTGTCCTGACTGAGCTCAGTTGAGGTGGGTCACTCCCCCTTTCTCACTCGCTCATTCTGTTTCTGCTGGCACTGCAGGCTGCCCATTTGTACTGGGCTCCTGCCTCTGTTGGCATTTTTTTCTGCCCACAAAGAAATCTGCAGCAGTCCTGACACAGGTCCGTTGAGCTAGCTCACTCTCCCTCTCTCACTCACTCATTCCATTTCTGATGGCACTGCAGTCTGGCTTTTTGTACTGGGCTCCTGCCTGCATGGCCACCTTTTCTGCCACAAAGAAATCCACCACAGTGATGACTGAGCTCCGTTGAGCTCACCTCACCCCTCTCTCACTCGCTCATTGTGTTTCTCCTGGTGCTGCAGGCTGCCCTTTTGTACTGGGCTTCTGCCTGCATAAGCGCTTTTTTCTGCCCACAAAGAAATCCACAGGTGTCCCAACAGAGCTCCGTTGGGGTCCTTACTCCACCTGTCTCACTCTCGCTCATTCCGTTTCTCCTGGCACTGCAGGCTGCCATTTTGTAGTGGTCTCCTGCCTCTGTTGGTGCCTTTTCTGCCTACAAACAAATCTGCAGCAGTCTGACAGAGCTCCATTGAGCTACTCATTTCCCCTCTCTCACTCCTCGTTCCATTTCTGCGGTGCTGCAGGCTGCCCTTTTGTACTGGGCTCCTGCCTGCATTGCCGCCTTCTTCTAGCCACAAAGTCTGCAGCAGTCACAATAGAGCTTGGTTGAGCTTGCTGTCTCCTCCCCTCTCTTATTAGTTCATTCTGTTTCTCCCACAGCTGCAGGCTGCCCTTTTTGTACTGGGCCCTGCATGCATTGCTGCCCTTTTCTGCCCACAAAGAAATCTGCAGCAGTCCAAACAGAGCTCCATTGAGCTCACTCCTCCCCTCCCTTAGTCACTCGTTCTGTCTTTCCGCTGTTGCAGGCTGCCCTTTTGTACTGGGTTCCTGCTTGCATTGCGGCTTTGTCCACCCACAGAGACATGTGCAGCAGTCTCGAAACAGCTCGTTGAAGTCGTCACTCCCCTCTCTCACTCGCTCGTTTCTGTTTCTGCGGGGCTACAGGATGGCATTTGTACTGGGCTCTTGCCTACATTGCCGCTTTTCCTGCCCACTAAGAAATCCGCAGCAGTCATGATAGAGTGCTGTTAAGCTCACTCACTCCTCCCCTCTCTCACTCTATTCATTCTGTTTCTGCCAGCACTGCAGGCTGGCCTTTTGTACTGGGCTCCTGCCTGCATTGCCACTTTTCCTGTCCACAAAGAAATCTGCAGCTGTCCGACAGAGCTCCATTGAGGTCCTCACTCCCCAGTCTCACTCGCTCATTCTGTTTCTTCTGGCGCTGCAGGCTGCCCGCTTTGTACTGGGCTCCTGCCCACAAAGAAATCCGCAGCAGTCGATAGAGCTCAGTTGAGCTCTGTCACTCCACTCCCTCTCAGTCGCTCGATCCTAATCTGTCCCAAACACTGATTTCCAGCTCACTCACTCCCTCCCCCTCTCTCACTCATTCATTCTGTTTCTGCCAGCACTGCAGGCTGCCCTTTGTACTGGGCTCCTGCCTCTGTAGGCATCCTTTTCTGCCCACAAAAAATTTGCAGCAGTCCCGACAAAGGTCTGTTGGCCTCACTCACTGTCCCTGTCTCACTTGCTCGTTCCGTTTCTGCCAGCGTTGCAGGCTGCCCTTCTGTACTGGGCTCCTGCCTGCATTGCCACCCTTTTCTGCCCACAAAGAAATCCACAGCAGTCACGATAGAGCTCCGTTGAGCTCACTCACTCCCCTTCTCTCACTCCCTCATTCTGTTTCTCCCACAGCTGCAGGCTGCCTTTTGTACTCAGCCCCTGCATGCATTGCTGCCTTTTCCTGCCCACAAGAAATCTGCTGCAGTCTCAACAAAAATTGAGCTCCTCCTCCCCCCTCACTCGCTTGTTCTGTATCTCCGGCGCTGCATTTGCCCTTTTAGTACTGGGCTCCCTGCCCACAAGAAATCCATAGCAGTCGATAGAACTCAGTTGAGCTCTGTCCTCCCACTCCCTCTCAGTCGCTCAATCCTAATCTGTCCCAAACACTGATTTCCAACATCGACTGCGGTATTGTGCGCCCGAAGCGCGGAAACACATTTCCGCCAGGATGTGAAAAATGACAGCTGTACTGTTCATAAGGAGGTGTGAACAAATGCCAGTGTTGAAAATCTGGAGTGAAAATATTACTAATTTGCAAACTTACAAGGGTGCATGGAACCTGCACAACACATGCTCGTAACACAGTCATTTTATGGAGTCTCATAACAAAATTTTCAACATAGGCATTTTAGGACCTCTGCTCATGAACAGTGTCTGTGTGATTTTCTTAATATGTCCTGAACTCTGATTTCCCACAGCGACCGCATTAGTGTGCGCCAGAAGTGAAAACATTTTGGCCAGGATGTGAAAAATGACAGCTGCACTGTTCATCAGGGTGTGGCAAAATGGCAATGCTGAAAATCTGGGTGAAAATATTGCAAAGTTGCGAATGCGAGTGTGCATGGAAACTGCGCAATGCACATTTGTAACACACTCATGTTATGGACTTTCATCACCAAAGTTTCAACATAAGCATTTTGGGACATCTGCTAATGAATAGTTTCACTGTCATTTCATAATGTGTCCTGAACACTGATTTCCCAGGCGACCATGCAATTCTGCACGAACTGCAACACATTCGGCCAGGATGTGAAAAATTACAGCTGTACTGTTCATAAGGAGGTGCAGAACAATGGCAATGTTGAAAATCTGGGTAGAAAATATTATTAATCTGTGAAATTCTGACGTGCGTTCAAACTACGCAACACCACTTCGTAAAAGTCATTTTGGATTTTTCCACCAAATTTGTAGTATAGGCCTTTTGAGCCCTCCTCATGAACACTGGCACTGTCGTTTAGTTAATCAGTCCTGAAAGGGGATTCTGCGCAGTGGCCGCAAAATCATCTTTCAGGGCTGAATAACGACATGAAAATGCCAGAATTCATGAGGAGGGGTCCCAAAAACCCCATGTTGAAAATTTGGTGCCAAAATTCCAAAAAATGCCTGAGATAAGCATCAAAGTTGAAAAAAAACTATCTATTCCATTATACAGCTTACCGGCATTTCCTCAATTCGCAGTCAGCTTTGAAACGTAGAAACACAGAAGCATAGAATTTGATGGCAGATAATGACTGCTTGGCCCACCTAGTCTGCCCATTTCCCTACCTAACAGATGAGCGGCAGATCCGAGTTAACCAACAGCCTACTTCCTCCTACCCCCCACTAGAATTGCCTTATGTCTGTCCCATGCATTCTTGAATTCCCCCACTGTTTTTGACTCTCGACCTCCTCAGGAAGGCGTTTCATGTATCCACAACCCTCTCTGTGAAGAAATGCTTCCTCACATTACCTCTGAGCTGTCCCCTCTATCTTCAAATTGCTTCCTTGTTTTTGCATCTCTTTTCTGAAAGATGCTACCCTCTTGGACTTCGTTGATTCCCTTGAGGTATTTGAAAGTTTCTATCATGTCTCCCTCTCCCTCATTTCCTCGAGGCTATACATCTTTAGTCTTTCTTCATGTGTCTTCTGATGCAGACCCTGCATCATTTGGTTACCCTCCTCTGGACAGCCTCCACCCTATGTCTTTGTGGAGATCAGGTCTCCAGAACTGTACACAGTACTCCAGATGTGGTCTTACCCCAGAACTGTACACAGTACTCCAGATGTGGTCTTACCAACTGTCTGTACAGAAGGCCAACAACTTCCTGTTTTCTACTGGTGATGCCTCTCCTGTGCATCCCAGTATCTCCCTAACCCTCCTTACTGCCTTCTCACATTGCTGGCCCACCTTTGGGTCGTCTGATATGAATACCCCAGGTCCCTTTCCATTTTGGTTGTTGTCAGTATCTCACCTCCCATTGTGTATTCTTCCCTGGGTTTTGTTTCCCAGGTGCATTACTTGCACTTCTTTGCATTGAATCTAAGCTGCCAAACATTTGACCATTCCTCCAACCTTGCCAAGTCCCTTTTCATCCTTTCCACTCCACCTTGTGTATCAACTCTTTGTGTCATCTGCAAAGAGACATACTTTCCTTCAATCCCTCTGCAATGTCACTTATAAAGATATTAAAAGGACATGCCCCAGTACTGAACCCTGTGATACCCCACTAGTAACCCTCTTTCTTCACTGTGGACTCCATTTCTATTACCCGCTGTGTCCTGTTGTCCAACCAGTGTTTACCAGGATACCACCCTGGGACCACTCCCAGGCTGGCTAATTTGTTTATTAATCTTTTGTGCAGCACCGTGTCAAATGCCTTGCTAAAGTCTAGGTAGGCCATGTCCACAACCCCTCCTAGTCTACTGCTTTGGTCACCCAGTCAAAGAAATCAATTAGATTTGTCTGACATGACCTTCCTGCTGTGAATCCATGCTGCCTTGGGTCCTGTGCTCCATTGGCTTCTAGGTACTCAACAATTCTTTCTTTCAGAAGTGATTCCATCAGTTTCCCTACTACTGAGGTCAAACTGACAGGTCTGTAGTTTTCTGCCTCTGTCTTGCTCCCATTATTGTGAAGGGAATCCATCTGCCCTCCTCCAGTCCGCGGTACCACACCATCCTCCCATGATTTATTAAAAGGGTAGTCAGTGGTGTTACTAGTTCTTCCTTTAGTTCTTTTAGAATTCTAGGTGAATCCATCAGGCCTGACTGCTTTATGCACCTTCAGTTTTAAGAGTTCTTTCAGAACCCTTTCTTCTGTGAAAGGACTAATATCAACCCCCATCCAAGTGCTTCTATTGATCGGATTAGGAATTTCCCCTGCTTTTCCATTGTGAATACTGAGCAGAAGTATTCGTTCAGTGTCTCTGCTTTTTCACTGTTGCTCTCTGTCAAACCACCTTCTTCTTTGTTCAGCCTCAGTAACCCTGCCTTAGTTTTTCTTTGCTCCCTAACGTACCTATAAAGATTTTATCCCCTTCTTAACCGAGTTGGCTGTCTTTTCCTCAGTTTGGGCCTTTGCTATTCTCACTGCCTTACCGCTTCCTTCTGCTTTAACTGGAACAGTTCTCTGTCCTGCTCCTTCTGTGTTTCCTTATACTACCTGATGCTATCTTTTTCTCCCTTACCTTCCCACCACTTCTTTTGAGAACCATAGCGTTTTTTTCTTTCATTTTGATTTGTTTATTTGCTTCACACAAAGGCTTGTTGCCTCTGTGATGGCGGTTTTGATGCTTTCCCATTGTTGCTCCACCTCACCTTCTTGCCTGTTTGCTAGTGCTTTTATGAGGCACTCTCCCATTTTGACAAAATCAGCCCTCCTAAAGTCCAGTACCTTCACTTTTATGTGGCTTGACTCTACAGCTAAGTTTATCATGAACCACACTGTTTGGTGGTCACTTGTTCCCAGATGGCTACCCACTTCAAGATCGGAGATCCTTTTTCCATCCCCATTTGAAAGTACCACGTCTAAGATTGCTCTCTCCTGAGTGGGTTCCAAAACTAGCTATCTGAGGCATGCCCCCTGTAGGGCATTGAGAATGGCCCTGTTCCTGGATGTAGCTGCAGCAAAGGTGCTCCAGTCAACATCTGGCATATTCAGGTCCCCCATCAGCAATATCTCCCCTTTCTCTGCCATCCCAAGGATGCCTTCTATCATTTCCTTGTCCATTTCCTCCCCCTGAGATGAGGGATTCTGTATACAACCCCTGTGCAGATTGTGGAACCATTTCCAGTCTCCAGAGTGACCCACAGTGCCTCCTCTCCTCCCTGTTTACCCTTTAGTTCTGTTACATCGATCCCTTCCCTTACATAGAGAGCTACTCCTCATCCTCCTCCTCTTCCCTCCCTGTCTCTCCTGTAGATTGTGTACCCTGGTATGTTGACATCCTAGTCATGGTTCTCTGTGTATCATGTTTTTATGACTGCCACGATATCCAGGCATCCCTCTTCCATCAAGGCCACCATTTCGGGGAGCTTTTTACCTAGACTACGGGCATTGGTACTCATTACCCTCCATTTTTTATGGCTTTATTTCTTTTTGCTCCATCCCTGTCCCTTACTGCCTTTGTCTTTTTCTCCATTTACCCCTGCCCTTCTCCCTATCGACTGCTCTAGCTTGGTGTTTACCTCACTAATTACCCACCTCTCCTTTTCAGTGCCTCCCCCCTTGGCTAGTTTAAATGCTTGCCATTGAAGCAATTAAACCTATCACCTAGGATCCTGGTTCCCCTCCTGGATAGATGCAGACCATCGCACCTGTATAGGCCTACATCCCTCCAGGTGGAGCCCCAGTCCCCAATGAAGCCAAATCTCTGAGCTCTGCACCAGATTTTCAACCAGTCATTGAATCCCATGCTGCAGAGTACCCTAGTCTTATCCATGCCATAGACAGGTAGCACTTCTGAGAAAGTTACCATGTGTGCTACTTGTCTAAGGCCCCTCTCCAACTCCAAAAACTCCTGTTGAACTGCTCTGATCCCATTCTCAGTCAGATCATTCATTCCTAGGTGGATAATGACATCCAGCTCCTCCCCATGCTGCTGCTCCACGATCCCTAAGGATTCGTTTCCTGTCCGTCCAAGCCATGGCGCTGGGCAGGCACCTTACCTCCCTTTCCCTCCCTCCCTCCTCCCCCAGTTCTACTCTTAACAATTGGAGTCCCCACCAGGAGTTGTTTCCTTCCCTGTGGGTCCTGGGTCACCCTCTTGTGGGTCTCGATTGTGGAGGTTCCCAGCATCCTCCTTGGTCTCCACAGCAGGTGCCTCCATAGAGGAACCATTCTCCACCAGAGTGGCGAATGAATTGTGGAGAGGCACAACTGGAAGGATGTGCCTCTGTTCCACCACCCTCACCCTCCCTGAGCCTACCACTCCTCTTTCTTGGCAACCTCTGAGGTAGTGGTGGTGGCCTGGGTGGTTACTGGGTGGGGGAGCAGGTTTCTCGAATCCTTGCCAGGTCAGCATGGAGATGAACAACCTCCTCCCTCAGACCAGAGTGGTGCCTGCAAATAGGGCAGCAACACAGTCTCCAGAATGTCTCCCAGAAGACTGATACTCCACAGCCAGTGTATTGCACCACTCCCCACATGTCTGTGTCCCTTCCAGTAAAAGATGCTTTTTTGTTGCTTTTTGTTCTTGTTTTAGTGAAGAGTGCAGACATGTTCCCGGTCCACCAAAGATCATAGTGCCGGACTCCAGAGGTAAGTATGGGGGGGGATGTGGGGAGGCAGGGTGCACAGTGGGTGGATGCAGGTTGTGGGATGGGGCAGTTTCCTGTTTTACAGGTTAAAAAAAATATAGACATCGTGGGACCATTTTTTATTTTACAGGGGCATGTGGCACACTGGGGTGGGCTTCCAGCATGCCAACGGAGACTTTCTTTTGGGGGGGAAGCTGTAGCCAAAGGGGGATTGGGCACCCCTGTCGGCACATAACAAAAGGGAGGGTGACATTATGTTGATGGGGATTGGGCACCCCATCGGCAGACAACAAAAGTGGGCAGATAATATATTTTGCATACATGTCAGATGGGTCGCTCCCTCATTGCAGTGAATGGCAGATGCTGCAATGACAAGGGGGGGCCCATGATTGCGCAGCTAAATTTTTACAAGTTGGTGGTACGCTGACTGAACTAGTGTCAGCAACATCATGCCACGGCATTGGGGGCAGCGGGTCAAGCCTTTAAAGGGTGTGGGGGCATTGGCCACAACAGTGCTGCGTCTCCACAACCTGCTTCTGGAGAAAGCTGCCACAATATGTTTCTTGCACATACGTGCAATCAACATAACAATATGACTGAGCTTTTCAGCCCAAAGTTAAATGGGATGATTTTGTAACTTTCATCCCTCCAAAACTTACACCCACACAGATTTTGGAGCTAGAACAGCCTATAACTGTGGAGGGAGTAAAAGCTGAAATCACCCATTTAAAGTGGGAATATCACCAGGAGGAGATGGTCTCACCAATGATTTATAAACATTTTGCAGGAAGATTTTAGCCAAGTACTGACTCATGTTTATAATGAACTTTTAGAAACAGGGATTGTACCAATATACTTTTCAGCTGCTCTAATCATTTTTATATAAAAAGGAGGAAAACAAAACTTGGACAACTGGACACAATTAGTTTACTCAATGCTGATTACAAAATCCAATCAGCAATACTATACCATAGATGTCAAAAATAGCAAGTTCACTGATTCATCCGGTAACTTGCTCGATTCCAGATAGGAATATACAACAGAATTTAACTTTCTTGAGGAATGTTTGTGAATTTAGCCATATAAAGAAATTAACAGGGTATTTATTAGCCCTAGATCAATCTAAAGCATTCGATAGGGTGTTCCATGATTTTTTTATATCAGGTTCTCCAGAAATGTGTTTTTTCTTTAAATTTCAGAAAATGGATACAAACTCTATAAAAAGAGGCGGTAATCTACCCTATGATAAATGGCCTGGCTAGGAATTGTTTACATTAAAAAAGTGGTGAGACAATGGTGCCTGATCAGTTCTTTATTACATAACTTTGTTTTAGATCCGATAATCAGAGAATTACTGCATAAACCAGAAATTCAAGGCATAATGGGGATCTGGCGGATTTAGATTGGAAAAACAAAATTGAATTAGGGGAACAAAAGGTGCAAGTATGGAAGACTTGGTCTTTTTTAAAACAAAAGAGGATAATGATAATAAAGAAATTTGTAAGTCCCATTTTTTTATATTTCAGTACCATTTTCCCATTACCTAAAAACTATGAAACACAGTTACTATTTTTTTCTAGATACTTTGGGGGAGTTGATTGAACCCTGTGAAAAGGGATTTTACCTATCTGAAACAGAAATGGGGGGCCTGGGAATGATTAGTCCCCTCATATTTCATTTTTCTTTCTTTTTTAAAGCCACTTTTAGGGAAGAGGATAGTTACAAAAAAACACCCATGGGATAATTGGACAATACATCCCGTAAAAGCTTTTTTGCAGAAATGGGAAGATGAGGTTCCAAAGGTGAAGGCTAAAGCAGGAGAGCCCTTTCTTTTTACATCCAGCTGTTGTAAAATTAAAAACATGGGGTATTACTAAAGAACAAGTACAAGGGTTAAATAGAAAAGCTTTATACGTGGATATAATGAGAAGGAATTTTTCAGTACAAGTTGATTTTCCAACATGCCTACCCACAAAAACACACATAGCCTTAAAAAATTTTAAATGATAAAAGAATACCCACCATGATGTGGGATGTTGTGTGACTTAGTTGCCACGGGAGATTAGGGGTAAAAGATAATTTAAAACATAAACCCACAGCAGAAAGGCAATGTCTTAGGCCAGAGTGTGCAGGTATAGAAGAATCCTTGGAGCATTTAATGTTTGCTTGCGCATGTGCAAGAAACATAAATGCCATCATCCGAGTTTCGGAGGTGTGTCAGCCCTCTTCCAATTCAGCCAGTGTGTTTGTAGGCACGCCGCAGTTCTCAATGCCTGCTGGAGCTGTCTATGATAGCTCAAAATGCAGTGGCGTGCAGTTGAAAGGGAAGCTACGCTTCAGTAAGCAGTGAGAAGATCACCTGCTCGCTCGCTTCCCCCACACCACCCCGCATGCATGCTCGTGCTGCCCCGCACACACTGTATAGCCGACGGGGTGCCCCATCAGCTGTGCTGCGCCTCCCAAAACACAGTTCCATATGCCACGCTGGTGCCCACCCCAGTGTGGCTACAATTGTATAGCCGGCGGGGTGCCCAATTCCCCTGTCGGCTCCACTATCTTCCCAGTACAGAGTGCCATGCTGGGAGCTCACCCCAGCATGGCAACAGAATGCTATGGCTGACAGGGGTGCCCAATCCCCATTGGCTCACGCCCTCCCAGCCAACCGTCCTTCTGCCATGCCTGAGGCCCACCCCAGCGTGGCAAATGTCCACGTCGTTGTCATTAAAAAAAAACAACCTGAAACTCAAAAAGCGGTGCGCGTTGTCTCCTGCCTCCCACCCACCCCCTCACCCCACCTACCTCCGAGCTCGGCACGATGATCTTTGGTGGACGGGAACACGTCTGCACTCTTCAAAGCCGACCGCGAACTGAGGCAATGCCAGTAAGCTGTATAATGGGATAGATAGGGTTTTTTCAACTTTGTTGCATATCTCAGGCATTTTGGAGAATTTTGGGCCCACATTTTCAACATGGGGTTTTTGGGACCCCTCCTCATGAATTATTGCACTGACATGGCATTAATCAGGCCCGAGAAGGTGATTTCGTGGTCACTGCATGAAATCACCTTTCAGGACCAAGTAATGAAATGACACTGCCACTGTTCATAAGGTGGGCTCAAAAAGTCATGTTGAAATTTTGGTGGAAAATTCAAAATGACTGTTTTACGAGTGTGCTTTGCGCAGTTCCTATGCATGCTTGTAAGTTCGCGAATTTTCAATATTTTCACTTCAGATTTTCAACATTGCCATTTTACCACACCTTCTTATGAGCAGTGCAGCTGTCATTTTTCACATCTTGCCCAAAATGTGTTTCCGCCCATGTAGCGCACAATGGTGCAGTCGGTGTGTGAAATCAATGTATGGGACACATTAAGAAAATCACAGTGACACTGTTCATGAGCAAAGGTCTTAAAATGGCTATGTTGAAAGTTTGGTGAAAATATTCTAAAATGACACCGTATTTACAATGGCGTTAACATCGTAGTTCCTCGCACCTTTCGTGAAAGTTCTTGAATTTTCAATATTTTCACTCTAGATTTTCAACATTGCCATTTTATTACACTTCCTTATGAGCAGTACAGCTGTCATTTTTCACATCTTGCCCAAAATGTGTTTCCACCCATGTAGCGCACAATGGTGCAGTCGGTGTGTGAAATCAATGTTTGGGACAGATTAAGAAAATCACAGTGACACTGTTCATGAAAAGAGGTCTTAAAATGGCAATGTTAAAATTTGGTGACAAAAGTCCATAAATGACTGTGTTACGAGTCAGCACTGCACAGTTTCCACGCACCATCGTAAGTTCACGACTTGTAATATTTTCAGTCCAGATTTTCACCAGTGGCATTTTCCACACTTCCTTATGAACAGTACAGCTGTCATTTTTCACAACATGGCGAAATGTGTTTTCACACTTTCAGGCGCAGAGATACGTGGTCGCTGTGGAAATCACTGTTCGGGACAGATAAAGAAAATCACAGTGACACACTGTTCATGATCGGAAGTCCCAAAATGCAACGATGTTGAGAATCTGTAAAATCCCAAAACTAATTACATTACAGGTGTGCATTGCACAGTTTCCATGCCTTCGTGACTTCAGTTTTTAATATTTTACTGCAGATTTTTAACACTGCCATTTTTCCACCTCTCCATGAGCAGTACAGCTGTCATTTTCACATCCTGTTCGAATGTGTTTTGCACCTATGGTGCTAAATGCCGTAGTCACTGTGCATAAGCAGCTTTCGACTAACAAACTGATATCGGCACTGTTCATGAGGCGGGTGTCTCAAAAAACATGTTGAAAATTTGGGTGAAAATACCAATGAATGCCTGAGCTGTTAGGGTTTCCAACCATAAACCCCGCCCTATAGAGATGACAGGCATTAGGGGTGTGACTTGATTCTTGCCTGCAATGCTCATACCATTCCACACCCTGCAGCCAGTAAGAGGCATCAAGGTATGCCTTGGACTCTTCATTTAAAGTTCATCCCACTCTCCTATACGCACCCATCTCACCATATTTCCTAATGGAATGGGGTGCGCATAAGGGCCAAAGACCCCAAGGCACACCGTGACACTTGTCAGTGTCTGCAGGGTGGGGTGTGGTGAAATGGTGTGGCCGTTATGCCTGATGACCCAAAGGCACACCCTAATGCCTGTCACTCTCTGCAGGGTGGTGGTGGGGTTGGCTTCAGTTCAATACTTCACTGCCATTCCTATTACGCAGCTCTGTAACTTCTACACTACCAATGCCAATGCCAGCAAGCAAACATTCGGCATTGACAAATGCTTGTTATATATTACTTGTTACTATGCCAAATTAGTTTGGGCTGATTTAGTTGATAAATGGAAATGGGGCCCTATGAGACATATCACATATGCAAGCTTGATGCTAGGAGACTATTCTGTTCTTTTATCCTGATATCACCCTAGCACTTCAAATATTATTTTGCCAGTATAAAGTGTTACATGTGGCAGGCATGATGCCAGTTTTCACTACAACATACTTACACAATAACATCAGTATTAATTAAGCATATTGAGATGGAAATACAGAAACAGAGGGCTCTAGAATGAGATTTATTAAAAACCTAACATTTCAAGGTTATTGGAAATATATTACTTGGATTTAATTAATTTTCTCCCATATAGGGACTTTAAAACCGGAATGGCTTAAGAGATTTGTTTTTGTTTTTGTGGGTTTGCTTCTGTGTTATATTTTTCTTTTGGGGAAAAGCTGGAAATGATGGAGTTTATATTATTTTACTTTATGATTTTTTATCTTTTGTATAAAATGTGTTCTGCTTTTCTTATTCCTTATTCCTAGTGTTTTCCTATGCATTCTTTTGAAATGATGTTATGTACTGTATTTTTCAATAAAAAAATTCCCCAACTCTTTTCGATAAGTGCCATGGGATCTTTAACATCCACCTGGACTACCACCAATCCAGGCAGATGGGACCTTGGTTTAACATCTCATCTTAAAGATGGCACCTTAGGAGTGCAGCACCCCTCTCATGCTGTACTACAGTGTCAGTACTGGAACATTAACCCAAGTGCCAGATGTGGGAACTGAACCCACAGCTCTCTGATCTTCTGGCCTCAGGGGCAAGTGTGCTACCTACTGAGCCACTCGCACTGTAAATGGTTTTGTTTTGACTTCTTTACATGTTTTCTGTGTATCCTCCGGATGCATACCAGTTGCATGTGTCCTTATTTGAAGAAAGCATCGATGGCAGCACACAGCACTGAAATGTTACCTGCAAACAGATGAAGAAGAAATAATTCTTACTTCATTGCACCAACACATTCTGTTCTAAGTGTGGCAGTTACTATCTGTCCTGCTTAACAGATACCAAGCTATTAGTAAGCCACACCAAGACAGATAACAAGTTTAGTGCATATGACATGCCCTGTCCCAGTGTATTAACTTAGGTTACATTCCAAGACATCTTGTCATGACCCAGATAAAACTTTGTTCAACCCCATGACATGTGAAGTAAAGCGGCGACTGATGTGTCACGAAAAATATATTATCTGCAGTACATGTCACCTACTTTGTATGATTTACACTGGCTTGAAAAATGAAATACCTAAAAGAAATGATGAAATAAGATTGATATACTTACCTGAGACTGATATCCTATAGGTGGTTGTAGACAGTACTGCAGTACTCCTGTTCTCTGATCCATTATACTGTTTGAAACTGGAAACCTGTAAAAAAAAAAAGTTGACTGTATATGTTTCTCAAGTGCATCTCTAAAATGTTAAAGGAAGCATTCACACAGCTCAAGGAAATTCCATAGTATGACAAATTAGTACATACTCACTGTAAACTACTGATAAGAAGCATGGTGGCTGTAGCTGGATGTGGGCTCCTTCTGGTAGGTCCTGGTCACAGGAACACATTCCCTCACTGGCATAGCTGGCTGATGGCTTTGGCTGGCTGCGGGTTACTTCTGGTCATGGGCGCAGGAGACACATTCTCTCTCCCTATTAGATCGGTGACTTTGGCTGGCTGAGGGTTACTTCTGGTCATGGGCACAGGAACACATTGTCTCTCTCCCTGTTAGATCGGTGGCTTTGGCTGGCTGAGGGTTACTTCTGAACATGGGCACAAGAACACATTCTCCTCATCAGACAGATCGGAGTCTTTGGCTGGCTGAGGGTTACTTCTGGTCATGGGCACAGGAACACATTCTCTCTCTCTCTCTCTCTCTCTCTCTCTCTCTCCCCCTGTTAGATCGGTGGCTTTGGCTGGCTGAGGGTTACTTCTGAACATGGGCACAGGAACACATTCTCTCCTTATTAGACAGATTGGTGGCTTTGACTGGCTGAGGGTTACTTCTGATCATGGGCACAGGATCACAATCTCTCTCTCTCCCTATTAGACAGATTGGTGGCTTTGGCTGGCTGACTTACTTCTGATCAGGGCCTAGGAACACATTCTCGCTCGCTTTCAGAGAGACAGCAGGCGGCTGGATATGGTGTTTCAGTCTTTCAGTGGCACTCAGGAGGAAGATATCTTTAAATGGCAGGATTATGTGGCTCTGCCTACTAAATGGACAGCTGTGTTTAAGAGGCTGACTGGTTTGCTAATGACAGCACACATTCTGTTAAAGAGCAGGTACCCGCTGTCAGGTACCCAGCCCCTCACACATATATAATAGCCAACCTGCTCCACTATTGAGTGGTATTAAAAATTTCCATCCAGATCCTCCAGTTAAAAGTGCCAGCACCCCCATTAAAAATGGAACTGTGCTAACTGCTCTTAGGATGTACCTCAGTCTTTTTAGATGTCAGAAAATGAATACTGAGCATGTATTCCATTAACCTGTATGTATGCAATATTTCTGTGACTTTTAGTACCATTTAGAGATGCCATGTATAAAAATAAAAGCAGCTGCTGTAGTAACAGTCACTGTTTACTGGAGTGGTTGCTTTATTTTTTCCAAGTGGCAACTCTAAATAGTACTAAAAGTCATTGAAAACATGGCGCCAATACAGGTCTATGGAGCACACACACAGCCTTCATTTTCTGACATCACAAAGGGGCTGGGGTACATCCCTGGGTGTGTTAGGCACGGCTCTGTTTTTATTGGGGTAAGCATTCAGGGTGCTATTACTTTTTAACTGGAGGGAAAAGAATGAATTTTTATTACACCACTCAATAGTGGAGCAGGTCAGCTATTATATATGCATGAGGGGCTCGGTACCTGCTCTTTAAGTGGAATCAGAAGGTATATCAAGGGAAGGTAAAATGGAATGATTGTGATGGGGCATTATTTGAGTCAGTCTCAATTATGGAATGAGACTGAGTCAAGAACACTGTTTTATTTTATGAAAACCAAAAATGTACCATTAATACAATTATACAGGAACTCAGGAACAAATGCACCTGGGAAATTCGGAAGCCAAATCTGCCCACTACCAGGAGTCACTCTCTTCTACCTGGGGCTTGGGGTGTAAGTTCTGGAATAGCATTAAAGAACTTAATGGAAAAACAATCTCTCCCCCACTTGTCCAACTGCTGGTAAATGGCTCCCTATCCTAAGACCCCTTTCTAATTGCGGATACCCTTAACTCTGCCTTTTCTGGTCTTAGCGGTGTCCTTCCCCAATTTTTTGACCCGGCTCTGGTGGCCCCAAACCCTCCCCATCCTACAACCACCCCACCTTCAGGATCCATACACTCGCCCACATGAGGCAAGACCTTACCTTACCAAAGCCATGAGCAAATCGCACTTTAGTAGTAACTCACTGGACCTCAAACTTGTCCTGCTCACCCTAGACGCTATAATCACCCCCATACAGACATCCTCAACGGTATCTCTGCCTTGGACAATTCCCAACACACTGGATATCAACTGTCATCACCCCAATCCCTAAAAGGTGGGGCTGCACCTACCTTGGCAACTACCGCCCTATTTGATTCTTCTCCCCCCCATATCCAAGGCTTTAGAAAAGATAGTGTTAGACCAACTCACTGACTAGCTCACCAAATATGACCTGCTCTGTCCTGAACAACATGGCTTCAGGAGGGGACACAGTACTACTACTTCTTGAATACACCACCTTCATCAACAAAGCCCTTGACCAAGGACACTTGTTTGGCTCTACTTATATTGATTTAACCAAGGCTTTCGACTCTGTCAGCCACACGCTTCTCCTATAATCCCTGCCCCTCTTGGAGCTGTCTCTGGAACCACTGCCTGGTTTAAAGCTATCTGAGTGATAGAATCCAGAGGTCAAGTTAAACACCACACTCTTGCCCCATAAACCGATTCACTCTGGGGTCCCCAAGGCTCTAGTGGGCTCCCTCCTGTTTACCATGTTCTTGAACACTCTCCCCAAGGCCTTTCTGGGTCGGCTGCTTCTCTACACTGATGATACGGTCATATTCGACAGTCACCCTGACCCCCTTTCTCTTCAAGCCTCCTAAAGCACTCCTTCACTGAGGCTGAAGCCTGGTTCTCAGATCACCGCCTTGTCATGAACTACAAAAAGACCAAGGCCATGCTCTTCACCCACAAACAAAACATACACAAAACTTTCCCCTCACTATCCTCAACTCCAAGGGCTCCCCACTTGACCTGGTACCCACCTTTAAATACCTAGGCATCACTCTTGACTCCTCTCTCACTTTCCATGAACACATCAATCTCCTCTGCTCTGCTGTCAATGCTAGAATAGGGCTCTTGTATAGGCATAGACCTATACCTGCCTGCCTGCCCCCAAATGCCTAAACCTTGCTTTGACATCTTCGATGCTTCACTTATCGACTATGGGATTGTCGTCTCACGGCTCCGATGACCCCACCACCATCGCCATATTAAGGTCTCCTAAATAAAGCCTGCAGACTTGTCACAGTATGTGACCAATGGACCCATACCTGTGAGCTCTACTGTCGCACCAACTGGTTTAACTTTGATGGATGCCTCAGATACCAGACCTGTCTCCTTGCCAAAAGCTCTCCTCCCCCCAGGACTTCACCAACTTGTGCAGCACTCCATCCAACTCCAGACAACTTAAGCTCTTTGTCTGCCCCTCTCTTAGAACCCCATTGCAGGACTTTCCTGAGCCAGTGCTACTTTTTCCACAGGGCCTCTCTCTGGTTTAATGAACTACCTCCTGCTGTTTCTCTGGAGTAAGCGTCTAGGCTCATTTAAATCCCAACTCTGCTCAGAAATTCTCTCCACTCCTGCTGTGACTCGCCAAGTCCCTATCTGCAATGTGAGCATAAGTCACCCACCGCTCCCCCACTTCCTTTTGTCCTGGGGTTTGCCCCTACCACTTGACCCTGCAGAAATTGTAACCAGACTGTAGTTTATTCATCATTGTCTTTTGATACTGTAACTATTATTATTTACTGCTCGCTGTCTGACTCGGGTTGGATCTCTCCACCCTTGAATTTTGTTACTTGTCCTCTTTCCAACATTGTAATATTGCTCTGTTCTTGTCTTTCTTGTACCCTGTTATGTTATTTCATTTTTGACATGGAGCCTTTGCAAACGAGTCCTTGACTCTAAGGTTGTAATTCTGATTCTTTCAATAAATAAATAAATAAATAATAAAATGTGACAGCCTTTCAAACCACTAACTTAAATACCAGCAACATCCACTTCATCCTCATCAAACAGGAAGCTGCCCTCGCAGTCATCAAGGTCAGAATTGTGGCCAGCAGGGAATTCTTTATCCACGATTGCATCATCAGCCTCAATGGTCGCCCGGTTAATGCTGCCACCCGGATGGTCTGCTTCTCCGACATCATCATCACAACCATCAGTGTGATGGGATATGAACACATATGTGGTAGTTCGAGGTGGTATGTGACCTTCATTCATTTTTATGAATGTCAGCATGCTGACATTTGTCAGTGAGAGGTTGATACGACAGTCACAAACTATTGCCCCCGCAGAACTGAATACCTTCTCCACATTTACACTGGAGGGTGGGCTGGTCAGGTACTCCAGTGCCGCTGAAGTCAGCTCTGGCCATTCACTCACCTTTCCACTCCAGTACAGCAGTGAAACGTCAATTACTGACAGATGCCTTTTTTCAGACAAATATGAGTCAACCATTCTCTGTCCTGCACGCAGTCCTGTTGTTGACTCATCCTCCTGTTCACTGGATTCACCAATGTCACAGGTTCCCACTTGGGACAAGGCACTCCAAAGTGGGTTAGTGGCAGCTGGTTTTGCTGACTTCCCACCTGAACCTGCAGCCACCTTATTGGATGTGCCTAGTAGTCCACAGTGACCTTCAGCCATGTCATGTTGTGGTCTGCTGAACTTGGCTCGTGACTTCTGTGCCCCATGAACCAATTGCACCAGTTCTCCTCTGAGATTTTTATCCTGTTCAGGCCCCCCCTCCAGTAAGGATGCAATTCCACGTTTATATCGTGGGTCCAGCATTGTTGCTATTCTGAATTTGGCACTTTGCAGAATACTTGCGATGTGGCAATTGCAGTCCAATACTGTCAGCATGTGTTTAAGTAATGCACTGTTTGAACAATCCCCAGACACATCAAGACTACACTGCAGATTCAAAAAAGTCTGCCTCAGCACCCGCAGCAGTGGAATGGCTTGGCTTATGGAGACAATGTCACCACTCACTGCCTGTGTGGCATGTTCAAAGGGCCTCAAAATTGATATCACTGAGTCCATGAGGTGCCACTGTTCTGTCACCATAGACATCGAGGCCCCTGAAGTGTCACAGCTAGTGTGCATGACTAGGTATTCCGAGATGGCTTTGTACTGTTCGTACAACCTCTCTGCCATGTAAAGAGTCGAGTTCCAGCGTGCGACAACTTCCTGCTTGAGGCAGTGCTGAGGGAGGCTATTTTGAATCTGCAGCTGCCGGAGTTGGTCACGGGCCTTTCCAGTGCGTGAAAAGTGTGCGCAGATGCAGCATGCAACTGTCAGCATTTCCTTGATGTCAGGGTGCTGCAGAAACTCCTGGACTACGAGATTTACACAGTGGGCCATGCATGGAACTTGAACAAAGCCACCATCAATGATACTTTTCACCATGTTTGAGCCATTGTCACTGGCTATAAAGTCAGCTTTCAGGGACAGGGGGGTTCAGCCACTCATCAATTTCGGTCAGTAGCAAGTCAAGCATGTGTTTACCAGTGTGGGAACTGGCCACACTGTGCATTGAAAGCATTGCATGCTGTCGAATTCCAGAAAGGTTGCTACCACAACAGTCTGCCTTACTACACTGACTTCCAATACCACCAGCACAGACAACCCCCCGGTACCTGTGCCCAATGTGCAGTAATACACAAATATGAACTGCCTGCTGTTTTGCCACTTGTCCACATATCCATACTTAAGTGGATAAATTGTGAGGAGGAATGTTGAAGGGCATGTCTTACAGACTCTCACAGTCTGGTATAACTCCGGGATAGCAAGGGTGGAAAAGTATGTCCTGGACAGGACTTTCCATTTGGGACTGGTGCATGTTACAAAACACCGTAATCCTGAATTTTCCATGAAGGACAAGGGCAACAGGTCAATTGCCAGCATTTCCACTACAGCAGCATTTGGTTAATGTGACACCACATGATTGGGTGGGTATTTCATGTTCCGGGCAAAAAGACTCTGCAACATGGGCTGAGTTATCCATTTTGCTCAGGGTGTGCCAAATGGCTCTGCTCTGCTAACGGCCATGGGTGGGGTGCTTTTGACGTGTGATGAAGAGGAGTGCACAGGTGACAAGTCCACAAATCAAGTTATTTTCCCCATTTTCAGCACAGGGGTTGACGTTGCCCTTGCACTAGACATACTGCATAGACCACCACCACTGCTGCTACTCTGACCACCACTTGACAATAATTCAGAATCATCCTCCTCCTCATACCTGTAGTAATCCTCAGCTGTTATTTCACCACTACTACAGACATGGCTACTTAGGCTACTTACACTACTCTCTGGCCATAGCTGGGACCATTCCACACAGTAGTAGGGTGTCATCAAGGATTTTCTGTCCCTTTCCCCCTGACAACACCTCTCCAGTTGGGTACTACCTGAATACCATACCTTACCTCCCCAACTGGTGTAGCTGACAGCTGCCAAGATTAGGGGATGCTGCACTGGACTGACCTGGAGATCTGCAGGAATGTGAGACACTGGCTGTGTAAGCAATGACACTGACACTTGGGTAGGTGAAAAAAGCACATACATTTTACTGAAAAGATGAAAAAGGTTGCTTGTACAGCCACAAATGGCACACACACCTTTGCATAAACTTGTGAACAAATAAACATGAAATTGCAGTTTGATGAGACACTGTCTTTTCTGCTCTTTCCCAGCACAGCACACCACTCCAGTACACTCTTGTTTCTCTTTCCCAGCAGGACACTCCACCCCACTACACTCTCCCCTGGAGACTACAGGCAAACATTACCCGCTAGCCCTCCAACACATACACTTTAGCCCTGGAGACTGCAGGCACTCAACACCCTGAAGCCCTCCAGAACATATAAGCTAGTCCCAGGATAAGCACCCACTCTAGCCTTAATCCCTGAGCTTTTTCACACTGTAGCCTTAAGGGCTAGCAGTGACTACTAGGCCTTATCTCATCTTAGTCAACTAACTGGCCCCTTACACTAGATCCCTACCCTGGTGTCTATCACACAGTTATTTTCTTATTCTCTCTATAGCGCTACGCTGTTAAAAATCATTTAACATTTCTATTCAATTTAAGCAATCAGGAATGACAAATGATAGTGCCATGAAACATATCACACACTGGTACACTAAAAGTAGTGTTGCTCAGATAGATCTGCACCAATCTGGATCCACCAAATACCTGCCCTTGGCAGCAGGACAGTGGATCCGCCAGATACCACCCCTATCTGTCCGTGGAACTGGCTGTCGGATCCTGCATTATCTGACAGCCAGATCCAGGGATCCGGTGCTGGGATCCAACACCGGATCCCTGGGTCTGGTTAACATGGGATCTGACCTGGGATTTGACCTCTGTATTCGGCCAAATCCCGGGCCGGATCCCACTCGAATAGTGCCACCATCCGCTGGATCACTGGCTGATCCACGGCAGCACTATCCGAGCAACACTAATTAAAAGCTAGGAGAATTTCCCCCCTCAGTCCTTGAACTGTTCTGTTCTTCAGATGACAAAATCTCTTTAAAACGCAGAAGGATTGAGGTAAATTTCTTTTATTTCAATGTCACTTGACTTTTAAAATAGTCTCAAAATTGTAGCAATAAGTTTTTTACTATACCACATTTCTTTGGATTTTCTGAAGAAATTATTTGGTGAAAATTCTGAGGCATTCTTGTGAGGGCTCTCTGAAGCAAGTAGCTTTGTTGATGGAACCCGGGGAAACAATGAATTCTTCTGGTTGTAGCTTTTTTCTGTGAGGAAAACCTGGCACAACAAGGATCATCAGGCACTTGAAGTAGCAGTCTCTCTATTCTCTCCCTGCTCTCACTCACTATCCTACCCTATCTGACCCTACACTGGGATACAGGTGATCCCCTAATCCTACACTTCAATTAAATAAGGGCTGTCCCCATCAGGCTGTATCACTGCAGTAGGCCTCTTCTGACTAGATGCTCACTTGGCTTGGGTCTCTCCTTCCTAGTCGCACTCCCTACTTGGACTCTCGGCATACTGGCTGTGCAGCTACTTTCATGCCCCAAACCCATTGGCATATGCTAATAACTGGACACTGAGTGGACACTGACTTATCCAGGGGCTCAGCACCAATTACAGTCCTTTCTGCAGCAGTTTAACTCACAATGGCATTAACAGGTTTGAAATCCAACTGTCCCTGTCAGCATTCTAAGGCTTCCCTTTTTTATCACTCTGGGTCCCATTTATGTACACATTTACTCTGTCATGACAAATAAGCACTTTCGCTATGTTTAAGCATCTTTTCACTTATTTGGCTGGAAAGATAACACCTCTAGCTCGCTCCTGAATTTTTTCTGTACAAAATGACCCACAGGAAACCTAAGACTTTAAGTCTTAAACTTGTCATTAAACCTTTAAAATAACCACTTGTGAGCATTTTTCTCTTCACTTTCTTCTAAAAACAGCAGTTTCTCCTTTAATTACACTGACCCCAACAGTTTTGCTTTAGTCAGGAATTGAATATTCATTTTTTCCATGCTTAGCTCCACCTCCTGTGTAACTGTCTGCATGGATTAGGTTTCACCAGGACCCACTCTCCCTTAAAACATTAGCAACTCCTCTACTTTACATATTTTTCACTAAAAACTATTTTTCTTTTATGTAGCACACTTTCCAGGAAAAACATTACTCCACAAAGTGGAGTGAAGGTCAGCACCAGGGCAAATATGGACCAAAAGGCCAAATTATAAAAGTACAAAATATTTATTGACGTATAAAATATCCCCACAATGCTATTACAAGGCTTATTCACACACGGTGAAGCTGTTTCTTAACAGCTACGCTGGTCAGTTCAAGCAGTACAGAGGATAAAATCCATATATTGGCTGATAACAGCAAAGTGGATCATTGCTGACACTTGTACAACTTCTAACACCAATTAAGTAAAGTACGTAAATCGCAGCTGCACTAAGCTGTATAACTAAAGCTACATTGCTGCACAGCACAGACTGCCATGTGCACACAGCATACCAGTGAGCACATGTTTAAAAACAATGGGCCCGATTCTAGAAGACTGGCACAACCCTCCACCAAAGGTGACTTGTGCCAATCGCAGTTGACAAGAACCCTGAGCCCAGTTCTAAAGGAGCAGGGTTTCTGTAACTAAGTCCTGCGACTTGCAACATGCGGATGGTACTCCAAATGAATGGAGTACCTAATGGGCATGTCGCAAGTTGCAGCCATCAGTGGACTGCATATATGCACTTGTGAATGACTGAAAGTACAGTCATTTATGAGCGCATATATACAGTAGTGCTCCTACGGAGCTCAGTTGGCAGCTGGCTGTGGTGGTGAGAGGTGGGCCATGCCAGTCACCAGCTGGGGATGGCTGGGGGGTGCAGGGTGGACTGGCACTGCTGGGTGGGGGGTTAGGGGGCCACTAGACCACCAGGGAGTGTAGAGTGTGCGGCCACTTTACATGGCGTGGCACAGAAGAGACCAGAGGGTTGGGGTCTGAGAATGGGTTGGGGGGACACAGATGCCCTGTGGGGCAATATCATGTCAGGGACTCAGAGCTGGGGGCCTCTGCTGCCCTGCAATCAGGGGATTGAGGTGTGGGGCACTGGAGCCCTGCAGGGCACTATTAATTTGGGGGTTTGGGATGGGGGGACACTGCACCCCTGTGGAGCTGCCACAGTATAGGTGGTACAGGGCGTGGGGGGCAGCCACAGGTGATTGGGGCTGGCCGTTGGCAGATCTGCACTCCCCCAGAGGGCGTAAGTACACTCACACCAGCTAAAAGCTGGTGTAACTCTACTTTGATGGATGTCCTCCGGGGGTTGTTCTAGAATAGCTCCATTGAGGAATTTGTAGCTGCCCTTTCAGAATAGGGTGCAACTGCTGCCGTAAACCCACTAGTGCCATGTCTCAGGGGGGTTCTGGTATATCTGCTGGCGTAGTCCACTTTGGCACAAGTAGCCTGCCGCATGTCGCGGGCCACTTTGTAGAATACCATTTGTCGCAACTGCTGGCGTAATTTGCTACTTGAGCCATTCTTTTTGGTGCAGCTGCAGCTATGCCAGACGTATCTCTTCTAGAATCTCGCCCTATTTTTTTGAATGTAAATAACTTTCTGATGCAGAGCTCTTCTTTAAACTGCTCAGTTTTTGCTTGTGAACAATTCCTGCTAGTACCTGTATTTTGTTAAATACCCAGGACTTCCCTCAGCCCTTCTATGGTTTTATTTTAGCTAAATATGTATTTTTATTGTGTTTAAGCATTTATGTGAGCCATGGGTTCCTTAAAAACTGATCAACAAATGAAAAGAAATGACCAGCCACGCCTGGTAAAAGTTCCAAAAATGTGTTTCTTTTTCTTTTTCCTTTTTCTTTCATTAAGATCCTTGTAACCCAACATTTCACTTTAATAAGTTTCTTCAGGGGAATGATTTGTTTATAAACATATATAAAGTCATTTATTATATGATTATACATTATAGCATCATTTGTATTTAACAGTTTTCAACAATTTTCTTATATAATTTGAATTCAACCACTAGGTGGTGGATGTCTAGAGCCACTAATTCATGTTTTCAATTTTTCTGATCTCACATGATTAGAATCTTTTTATATAAAAGCATTATATACATACAAATAAAATCAAATAAATGAAAGTTATGCAGCAGTTAGTTACATTGGCTGAAGTTTATTGTCTGATGACCCCTTGTATACTTTTCAGATACAACTTTAAACACCCACCACCAAGGAAACTCAGTATAGAGTCTATTTAATTTAAAGTCTTATCTACCACTTTGAAACATAGAAACATAGAATTTGACAGCAGATAAGGACCGCTTGACCCATCCAGTCTGCCCATTTCCCTACCTAATGGATAAGCTGCAGATCCTAGTTAACCAGCAACCTACTTCTTCCTGCCCCCATCCCCTAGAATTGCCTTATGACTGTCCCATGCATGCATGCTTGAATTCCACCACTATTTTTGACTCCACATCCTCCTCGAAGGCCGTTCCATGCATCCACAACCCTCTCTGTGAAAAAATACTTCCTTAAATTACCTCTGAGCTGCCCTCTATCTTCAAATTGTGCCCCTTGTTCTTTGCACCCTCTTTTTGAAAGATGCTACCCTCTTGGACTTTGTTGATTCCATTGAGTGCGTGAAAGTTTCTATCATGTCCCCCCTCTCCCTCCTTTCCTTGAGGCTATACATATTAAGCTCCTTAAGTCTCTCTTCATATGTCTTCTGGTGCAGACCCTGCACCATTTTAGTTGCCCTCCTCTGGACAGCTTCCATCCTATCTATGTCTTTGCGGAGATTGGGTCTCCAGAACTGCACGCAGTACTCCAGATGGGGTCTCACCAACTGTCTATACAGAGGGATAATAACTTCCTGTTTTCTACTGGTGATGCCTCTCCCTATTTATCCCGGTATCCCCCCAGCCCTCCTTGCTGCCCTCTCACATTGTTTGCCCACCTTTAGGTCATCTGATATGACTACCCCAGGTCCCTTTCCATTTTTGTTGTTGTTAGTATCTCACCCTCCCATTGTGTACTCTTCCCCTGGGTTTTTGTTTCCCAGGTGCATTACCTTGCAGTTCTTAGCATTGAATCTAAGCTGCCATACATTTGACCATTCCTCTAACCTTGCCAAGTCCCTTCTCATCCTTTCCACCCCACCTTGTGCATCAACTCTGTTGCAGATCTTTGTGTCATTTGCAAAGAGACATACTTTCCTTCAGTCCCTCTGCAATGTTGCTTATAAAGACATTGAAGAGGACCGGTCCTAATACTGAACCCTGCGGTAGCCCACTAGTAACTTCCCTTTCTTCAGAGTGGACTCCATTTACTATTACTCTCTGTGTCCTATTCTCCAGCCAATTCTTTATCCGGGCTGTCATCTTGGGACCCACTCTCAGGCTGGCTAACTTGTATATTAATCTTTTGTGTGGGACTGTGTCAAATGCCTTGCTAAAGTCTAGGTAGGCCATGTCCACAGCCCCTCCCTGATCTACTACTTTGGTCACCCAGTCAAAGAAATCTATCAGATTCGTCTGGCATGACCTTCCCGCTGTGAATCCATGCTGCCTTTGCTTACATGTAACACAGATACCTTAAATTAAATAGGTATAGTGGTACAGTCTTTCGCAGTCTTTCCTTCTGTGCAGTAGGACTTTCTTATTTATCCTATATATTTAAATAGAAAGTTCTATATTCAGCATTTAATTCTTACATTTGATATAAATTAATAAAATCAACTGTCCTGACTAATCTTTGAGTTATTTCTCCTGTTTCACCACTTTGAATAGTATTAGACTCTGTTTAAACCAACTTTCCTTGTCTGGAAATAAATTTCAAATTCAGGAAGTGTTTTTTTATTAAATAAAATAAAAATTCAGTGTCGCTGCTGTTACGGAGTGTATTCATAATGATGATGTGCCTCTAACCTTTCTTGAGTTCTCTGAGCTTTAAATTAACAGTTATAGTCACACTTATTTGCAATATCAATCAAAGCAAATTATTGCTCAGCTTACAATAAGTCATTATAAAACACACATTAAAACACACATACAATTTTGCACAAATCTGATGTTACCATATTCAAAATAAAAAATAATAATAGTCCATTCACATTTCCTCTGCAGTGCAATAAGCTTAAGTCCATAGAAACATTCTGATAATATAGTTATCTAAAACATATGGCAATTATTATATAAAATAATGGAGTTTTCCTATCCAATGGATAGGAAAACTCTTATTCTTCTACGCAGAGTATATATACAAAACAAACAGATAAGGTATCAGATGAGATCATACTACTGTAAAGATGTAGTTTTTTGCTTTCTACTATTTTCAAGAGGGGAGCCACAGGGATTAATGTGCTCTCTGTTCTGTATTTTAGCAGATATGTAACTAAATGTCTAGGTTCGTATTCTATGGTTCCCAAGATGTTTCCCAGATAATTCTCCCTATATTTATTAACTAGGGGACATAGAATGATCAAGTTTACTAAGTCATCTTGTCCATAGCCACATTTGCATTATATTTCTGTTTCTGGGTGCCCCTTGTGATATGCCCCCTGTACAACGGCACTTCTATAGCGTCATGCATCAATATCGACAACAGTGTCATGTTGCTGTAGAAGTTCGCCTTGGGACCCAGCAGCACTTTCCCCTGTCCTGTACCCCCTCCCCAAACTAACTCTGACTCGGAGTTGTAATCTAAATTTATGGGGGGTGCCCCCCAAGAAAAACACACTCTGATGTGCATGGCTCCCTGCTGATTGCAAATTGCTGTTGACATGGAGCCTGGCGCTGTGATGCCAGTCGATTAGTTAGTTGTTGAACCGGCATCATAGAGCATCACTTTATTATACTGGTTAATTTTCTACTGATTAGTAAAGAATTCAAATCTAAAACGTGTGAAAATCTGTCTAAGACTAGGATTGGTTAGTATCTGTAAATATTCTTCCCTGTTATGATCTCTTTCATTGTTCTTCAACAAATTCCAGACCTTATATAGTTTATGTCTTTCTAGAGCTTGCTGGATATATACATCCCTTATTCTGTTTTTTATTTCTATATTTACTTGTTCTGGGGGGTATCTAAGACCATCCGCAATATATGACATTGTCATAAGGCCTAATGAATTTCTCAACCATCTGGACACTAGAACATTTAATTTTTTTTCTCAATATATGTTATAGCTTCCTCCAGACATAATCTTGGTAGTCCATGATTTTCCATGCCAAATACCTTGAGCCAATAAATTATTGACCTTTGTGTGATTTGGCATTCTATAGGTACTTGTCCTAATTCTGCCCTAACAAAGGCTGAGGGGGTGCTTCCTGGGAGTCCTAGGATTTTCGTATAGAATTTGTTGAGGCATGAGTCAATATTTGTTCTGGCCTGACTGCCCCAAATCTCTATTCTGTATAGTATTTGATTTCTTATTTTGGCATTTATTATATTTATATTTCCCTTTACTGACTTACCCTCATATCTATATGAAAATTCGTTCATTAGTGGAATAAACTTTTTGGTTTTGTTCTCTGTTTCTTTGATGTGTTTTCTCCATGTCCCTTCCTGTGAAAAAATGATACCTAAATAACAAAATTCCCTTATCACCCCAGGCCTATTCTTGTTTATTATACATTCATAATTACTGTTGTTCCCTCCAAATACAAGCACTTTAGTTTTATTATAATTAATTTGAAGTTCTGCTAGGTCACATTCATGTTGAAACTTCCCTAACATTCTCTTCATTTCCAAAAAACTAGTTGATAAAGCAGCATCGTCTGCATATGCCAAATATGGGCATGGTCTCGCCCCAGTCTTAAGCATATAGATCCTGATATTCAGAATTGCACATGGCAATGGCACAAGTGGAGGTGCAGCGCAACAGAGATGCGTCAGTGCAACTATGGGATATATTCAAAAGAGATGCGCCATGGCGCATCTCCTCTGAATATAGCAGGTCATGCACACAGCACAAATAGGATGCTCCGGTGCATCTCCCCCAGACAAGGATGAATACTAGGAATGGGAACTGCATCAGTGCAACAGAGTTACACTGTGTGCAAATTCCTGATATTTAGCCAGCAGTATGCAAATGGAGCCATACTGTATGCAAGGTGGAAATGGGGCCATTTGCATGTCATTATGGCCCCATTTGCATGAGTTGTGCAGGGCTGGCCAGCAAAATGCACATGGCGCCCTGCGCAGCATGTGAAGTCATTCATTCACAGTTTTGTTAATGACTATTACAGTATGCACTGCAAGCCCATTGGTCCACAATGTGGACCAATAGGCTTACAGCTGCTACTGTAAGCTGTCATTCAGCAGGCAGCTGGGCGGTATGCAGGTGGGTTTGTGCTGCTGCCGATGATGGGGGCTGGGTGGGCAGGGGGTACTGTGTGGGGGTGCCACTGGACCACCAGGGATGTTTTACATAGGGTTTACTGGTGATGGGGTTACGGGTGTGGTGGGGGGTCCCACTAGACTACCAGGGATATAATTTACATGTATATTTGGCAATCGCAGCTACAGGGCAGGAGGGGGTACCACTAGACTACCAGGGATATAATTTACATATATGTTTGGCGATCACAGCTACAGGGCAGCAGAGGAGTACCACTAGACTACCAGGGATATAATTTACATATGTGTTCAACTGTCATGGCTACAGGTAGGGTGGGGGTACCTCTAGCCTACCAGGGACATCTGTGGATGCTTAGGCACAGTGTTGGGGGGGTTCCACCCACGGCTGGTGGCTACTGTTTTGTGCATTGCAGTACAGCAGCACACCTGTGGGTGGCTTGTACTTAAGCCTTTTATTTTGGGCTCAACTTTGAGCCCAGGTATGCAGCACACCTCAGGGTTGTGCTAGCATATGTGCCGCACATCCCGGGCTGAATATTGGGATGCTATGCATATGCATGGTTACACCCCCTGGATATGCGCTGCATACAATTATCATTCCACCCCTGCACAACAGGACTTGTGCTGCACAAGTCTCTCTTTTGAATAATGCACTGGGATGCATTTCTGGGGTTGTGCTGGCTCAACCCCTTTGAATATCTGGGTCATGATGTTCTGGTTCATATAATGTTCTTTGGACAGTATCAAAGAAGATGTTAAATTGTAAAGGGGGCAGTGTGCACCCTTGTTTAACCCCAGCATTTGATTCAAACCAGTTGCTGATTTCTCCCTTACCTATGTCTGTGTAACCCCTAGGTGGTGCTATCCCAAGGGCTCCTACCCCTGCCTGTGTGGCTAGTTGCAGGTTAATGGGCATGGGCACTGAAACCGGTGCCTCCACCTGGAGGGCAAGTTTGTTAGTAACAAGGCTAACCTCGGTACAGCCCTCTGGGGCACTGTAACTCCCATCTTTCCCCTCTAGTGGCCTAGACAATATGCAACAAACACTTTCACAGTAGCCCCTATTCAGCACACAATTCCTCACACTGTTTGCACTTACCACCAGGGCTGGTTCCACCAGTTCGACCCTGGAGACATCCTGTAAAACAAGGTTAGGCACAGCAAATAACAACAGTACGGTGCTTTTGGTACAAACTGGAACCACAGTCAGATTAAATGAAAAATAAAGTTAAATCTGATTTATTCAGGGGAATTGGACAAGGGAGGGGCATAATTAAGTTGATTGATTCGAAAACTGATCTAGTCAGGCAATCATGCATGCACGTTTAGTACCTACACAGCCATACGCTCTGGGTACCCAGTTGGAAGTAAGGTGGGCTAGCCTGGAACGTTGCTTGAGGTAGGCCGGCATCGCAGCTGGTTGGGGCCCAGTGATGAAAAGAAAAGGCATGCACAACCACACACAATTTGTAATTCAGAGCCTGAAGGCTCAGTTCATGAAAGGAAAAACAACAATGCAATCAGATGACAACACTTGAGATTTATCTGTTGTTGCAGGGAGCTACCCTGATTGTTACTCAGGCTACCCAACACGAGACACAAGCTAGACGAAATGGAGACTGCAGGTTGATGACTGATTTGCCAGAAGAAGCAAGGCCCACACGAATCACCGAGGTGTCATTCCTGTTCGAGATGGTTGAGCAGGAGGCTGATCTCGGGTGAGTCTCTCGTCGATAATGGTTTCTGTGCCTGAAGTAGCTGGCTGGACCAGGTGGCAAGGCCCAGGCCAAGTAGAACAGTTTGGATTTTGAGTCCGGTAGTGCTAGATGCAGCTTCCAGCAAGCGTGGCATATTTACACAGTGAGGAACCAAATTGCGACCCACTAACAGCACACAGCACATTTATAGTAAAGCAATCACCGTACCACAATATGGAAGGCAGTACGGTTGCAATATCAGTGTCTCTGAGCAAAACTGAGAATTCTGTGGTAAATGGATGTCCTGACAGGCCGATCGCGTACAGCAAATTTTTGGTCTTCTTCAGGTTCAAATCTGGTCACTCTTCAGTGGCTTTGTCACACTCCAATTTGGATACAGTCCGACTGCTAAGCCTTTCAAAGGATTCCCTCTGAAGGGACTGCAGGCAGACAGGCCAAAAAGCAGCTGCTTGAATCACTCAAGCTGTTTACTCTTCAAACTCTAACTCCAGACTAACTCACTGCAGCAGGCAGCTTGGGAATTTCCCTTTGGTCCAAAAGGTTTTGGTTGGTTGATCCATCAGTCTGTCGAAGCAAGGGCTCCCCCTTCAGGTCTGATTTGGTGCAAAAATGCAAAAACTACAATTCCAACAGAAATTTACTCCCACAAGACCCCTGGGGATGGACTCCATTTTAGGGTCTCCAAAGTACTGATTGGTCCATTCTGGCAGTCCAGGACCAAGATGGTGGTGATAAACAGAACTGTCCATGCTGCAAAGAAGGCAGGTTAGACAAACTACAATGTCATTACTATGCTAATAGACAATAAGCACATAAGTACAGCTTCTAACAGAGCTCCCTCTGCGCAAATAATGGTGGCAGAACGGAACGATTATCTGACAGGCTGGGCAGAACTCAAGCATAAAAACACTCTGTCCCCTCCCAGATTAAATAAGCACCATGTTATTGGCAGCTCTTAAAGAGACAGAGCACAGAGGCATTAAGGCACTCTCACACAAACACTTTTAAAGTGCTAAGACACAGATACCAGCCTGGCAGTGGACATTTAGACACACTGAAGGAAGACTTTCAGGAACCCTCATTTGTAGGGGGATTACACCCTTCCCTGCCTGAAAAAACTTGGCGTCCTCATCAAGTCTACACCATCACAATATTGGAGAATCAATATATACAAGCCATGCGTGACATTAGCATACTATGGAAATACTATCCGATGCATCAGTTAACGTAAACTTATCACATTACTATACATTTCACTATACCATATCTTCATTGACAATACTTTTGCATGTTTCATACACTCTATACTGATTCTATTATGATTAACATACTATGAACAGTTACCTATGAATTCACTTTATAACTTCTGGTATAGTAAACAATGTAGAAGAGGGCCCTTCCCTATCAGCTAAATTGGGGCTAGAGGGGACAGGGACACCTTGTTCTGAAGGAAGAACAATTAATTGGGAGGTGGCAGTCAAGCTCAGTTTGGGCAGTGAGCTCTTGGAAACGTAAACACCATTATGGACCACATTGAGAGGCAAGTCCACAGGCCTCCCAGGGAAATCATAACTGAAACATAGCACTGGCTTAACGGGTCACCCAGATTATCGGCGGGGGGGGGAACAGATACAGATTGGGAACATTATCAGCTCCTTGCTCTACAGACTGTCTTTCCACAATACTTTGCTCATTATTATCTTTTGAAGAGGGCCCAGGTTGCTCATTCTGAGAAGACTCTGGCACAATTGGGCTTTGCCGCACTGAAGGGGTGCTGTCAACACTTTTATATTGTTCTTCAAGTTCTGGTATGTCACCAGGTAGTCTCAGACCATCAGCCCTTTCTTCAAGCAAGTCAAACAATTCTACAAGACACAGAGAGTCCGCAGCCTCAGATGTGATACTTTGCAACTCACTTTCAGGGAGCATTGGGTCCAAGGAAGAAGCTGGGGGGTTAGGCAGTTCTGAAGGCCCAGCTTCAACCTCACAATTCTAGAGAGCATTGCCTTGAAACAACTGACTCAGTTCATATGAGGGATAATAGGCATTATCACAGTCACTCTCATCAGAGACACATGAACAGTCATCACTATCACTCTGGGCCTGCTGAGGGGGAAGGCCTTAGTTCTGGAATAACACGGACAGGTTGGCTCTGTTTCCTCTTTGCAGCAGCACGAGTCACTGGCCCAGGAGAAGTGTCAGGGGTTGGTTCAGCATAAATAATAACTTGGCCAATGGGCAGTAAGTGATTACAGTGCATGGTCTTCTGGGCACACCTTGTACCCTGGCAGATCATCCAATTTACCAACTACTATGTGGGGAAGATGGTGCCATCTGTCAGCAGTTTTGTGTTTTCTATGCAGTCCCAAATTGCGTAATAGCACCCTATCTCCGGGCAACAACTCCTGGGCTTTTACTCATCAATCATGTCTTTCTTTGTTGGTGAGATTTCACTTAGCAACAATAGTTTGAGCTAGTTACACCTGCAATAGAGAGAGAAAAAGCAACACAATGATTTAAGTTTTAAACAATGCTTTTTATAAAAAGCCTGCAGCTGTTTTTGTTCTGAAGCAAGTTACTATTTACATCAGAACTCACAAGTTTGTAGGAACTGCGTCACTCTTCTCTGAGTTCCTATAAAGATACTTGGGTAGATAAATTCTTTACCTGTATGTAGGCCAGCGTGTAAATAATGAGGGAATATATTTAGCAAGTTTTTCAAGCCTGAAAGCACTTAAGTAATTACAGCAGGTTTAATTGCCAGATGGTGTGACATAAGACAACGTACTCACTCTTAATTATACTTCTGCTTCACCCGGTTTTGGGTGTGGCTCTATCTATACATGCAGGTTTTCTTCCTGCATTTTAGAAAAATGTGCCAATCAGTATCATGCCAAATCTATCTATACAGTGTTCACTCAGTAGCTCAAGGTGTTTTAAAGTCTTACCTCCTAGTTTCTGCTGTATGCATTTGGGAGTCCTCTGCTGCACTGTGTTTTGTAACACTGCAATTTAAATAGAGGCTCGGGCCAAGGGGTGGACCAGAACTTGCTGACACTGTTGGTCACAAGGTAAAAAAAAAACAATCAGTGTCAGGCAAGGTTGCCAAGGCAACTGAACACACCTCGTTGCTCTTAAAGGCACAGAGGGCACTTTCCACCCCAAGGCACTGGAATTTTTAGTGTGACTGAACTTGAATGGTCCTGACCTGACCTACTGCCGATTTTTTAGATGAGCCTTAAAAGATGTTTCGGAAAGAATTCAAGAATCTATGACTATCCTCAACTTGTGCAGTCTATGTTTAAATTGATGTAATTATTTGAAGGATAGATCACCTTGTGAAATGCCATACTAATATTCTTAAGACATTAGTTTATGACAAGTATGATAGATAATTATTCTTGGTTGTCTCTCAAGAGTCATAACTAATGATTAGTTATTCTAAATGTCTTTCATGAACATTTAAAGATGTGTATAAGGATATGACTATGGAAGTGTAAAGTCAGGAATAAACATTCAGTACTGGTTATTACAATATGTTATTGTCTTTTTGTACCCTGTATCAATTGCTTTTTATTGTTTTCTTGTAGCAGAGTAGAGGGTAGGGTATGATTCTAATGAGGTAAGGTGGATGGTAACCCATGTAGCAAAGTACTGCAGTCTTTGTTTTCTATTTAGTGTTCTAAAGCAGACTGCATTTTGTAAATCAGGAGATCTAAGAATGGAATCTCCGTTGCACTGACTGTCATGGTGAATTGTAAATTTTCTCCAACTGAGTTTAAGTGGTCAAAGAAGGCCTTCAGGTCATCCATTGTCCCATTCCAGATGAACAGCAAATCATCTATGTATATATTATATAACTACCTTGCTGGCCATCTGGGAGATGCTTTCCATGATTGTGTGACCTATGGTGACCTCCCACTATGTCCACTTATAAAGACCTTTAAAAATTATTTCTAAATTAATACCAACAGGAATACAATAAAAGGCAATTGATACAGGATACAAAAAAGATAATAACATATATTGTAATAACTAGTACTGAATGTTTATTCCTGACTTTACACTTCCGTAGTCAAATCCTTACACACATCTTTAAATATTCATGAAAGACATTTAGAATAACTAATCATTAGTTATGACTCATGAGAGACAACCAAGAATAATTATCTAACATACTTGTCATGAACTAATGTCTTAAGAATATTAGTATGGCATTTCACAAGGTGATCTAGCCTTCAAATAACTACATCAATTTAAACATAGACTGCACAAGTTGAGGATAGTCATAGATTCTTAAAGTCTTTTCTGAACATCTCTTAAGGCTTATCTAAAAAATTGGCAGTAGGTTAGGACCATACAAGTTCAGTCACACTAAAAATGCTGGTGTTTTGGGGCAGAAAGCACTTCTGTGCCTTTAAAAGCACCAAGGTGTGTTCAGTTGCCTTGGCAACCTTGCCTGACACCGATTGTTTTTTCCCACCTTGTGACCATCAGTGTCAACAAGTTCTGGTCTGCCCCTTGGCCTGAGCCTCTATTTAAACTGCAGTGTTACAAAACACAGTGCAGCAGAGGACGCCCAAACACATACAGCAATAACTAGGAAGTAAGACTTAAAAACACCTTGAGCTACTGAGCAAACACTATATAGAGAGATTTGGCATGATACTGATATGCACATTTTTCTAAAATGCAGGAAGAAAACTTGCATGTATAGACAGAGCCACACCCACAACTGGGTGAAGCAGAAATATAATTAAGAGTGAGTACATTGTGCTATGTCACACATCCGGCAGTTAAACCTGCTGTAATTACCTAAGTGCTTTCAGGCTTGAAAAACTTACTAAATATATTCCCTTATTGTTTACACATATGCCTACATAGATACAAAGATACATAGACAGTGTCGGCAGATAAGGGCCTATGGCCCACCTAGTCTGCCCATTTGAGCTTGTAAGTTCAGTTTATGTTTTCCTAGAAGTCTGTTGCCCCTTCTAGGAAATAGAAGTGTAAAGAATTTATCTACCTGAGAATCTTTATAGGAACTCAGAGAAGAGTGACGCAGTTCCTACAAACTTGTGAATTCTGATGTAATTAGTAATTTGTTTGAGAAGAAGAACAGCTGCAGGCTTTTTATAAAAAGCATTGTTTAAAACTTAAATCATTGTATTGCGCTTTCTCTATTGCAGGTGGGCATGACTACAACTGTTAATTTAAAGTTCAGGGAACTCAAGAAACGTTAGAAGCATATCATTATGAATACACTCTAACAGCAGCAACACTGAATGTTTATTTTATATAATAAAAAAAACACTTCTTTAATTTATTTCCAGACAAGAAAAGTTGATTTAAAAAGAGTCGAATACTATTCAAAGTGATGAAACAGGAGAAATAACTCAATGGTTAGTCAGGACAGTTTATTTCACTAATTTATATTGAATGTAAGAATTAAATGCTGACTATAGAACTTTCTATTTGAATACGTAGGATAAATAAGAAAGTCCTACTGCATACAAGGAAAGACTGTGAAAGACTGTACCACTATACCTATTTAATTTAAGGTATGTATGTTTTTTAAAACATGTTAGCAAAGTGGTAGATAAGACTTTAAATGAAACAGAATCTATACTGAGTTTTCTTGGTGTTGGGTGTTTAAAGTTGTATCCGAAAGGTATATGAGGGGTCATCAGACACTAAACTTCTGCCAATGTTACTGCTGCATAACTTTCATTTATTTGTTTTTATTTTTATGTATGTAATGCTTTTATATAAAAAGATTCTAATCACGTGAGACCAGAAAAATGTAAAACATGAATTAGTGACTCTAGGCATCCGGCACCTAGTGGCATGAATTAAAATTACATGAAAAAATTGTTGAAAAATGTTTAATACAAATTATTTATTTTATTTATTTATTTAGCTTTTGTTGACCAGGTAAGTACACTAGACAAATCCTGCCTATTTTTAGGCACGACCCAGAGGAGGAGGATACAGATGAATGCCAACTGACCTTGAACCAGATTAAACTGTTGGTGGTATTTTTAGTGAATGAGGGAAATTTGGCCAGGACTGAGGAAATTCCCCTATATAATTTTATTTATTTTATTTAGTTTTTGTTGACCGGGTAAGTGCACTAAAACTATAATGATGCCATAATGTATAATCATATAATAAAAGACTTTGTATATGTTTACAAACAGATTCTTCCACTGAAGAAGTCTATTAGGATGAAATGTTGGTTTACAAGGATCTTATTGAAATAAAAAATAAGAAAAATAAAAAGAAACTAATTTTTGGAACTTTTGCCAGGTGTGGCTGGCCATTTCTTTTCATTTGCTGACTATGACTGTCCGTCCACCAGCCCCCTACTGTTATATGCTATACTGGGAGGTAACCCACAGTTTTTGGATTGCGATTCCTTTAAAACTGATCCATTCACACTCCAAAATGGCTCCTTTGTGAGGTTATTTTCAAAATGCCTTTTCTATTTTCAAAGAGTGTGTGACTTCTACAGAGCCCCATAATCAGACTGTGCCCATCTTTATTTTTATCCTATATATTTATGTGAGCCAGTCCCTAAATCCATTTCCCTGGTGCTTGCCACCTGCACGACTAAGAAAAGGGAAATTAACTGATTGATCCTGCCTGTGAGAGGAGCGCCTTTACTGTATCCCCCCTTGCACCATTGCAAGGCGATACACAGGTCACCAGGCCGAAACCTGACTCATGACTGGGGTCACAATTGAGGAGTGGCCACCCTGAAGCTAGCCTGGGGATTCCTTCACTGAGTGCACTGTGCTGTGCTGTGGGGCCGACTTTTGGCTACTCACATTCACCGTTCACCTCCTAGGCATGCACGGCATCTGCAGCTGCCACTCTGCATTTTTACAATTACCACAGAGCAGCTCTCTTTTACTTTTTTACCACAGAAGCAATTTCTTTATCTAAAAAAAAACCCATTAAATTACTACAAGGCAACCCAGGCAGAACAAATCAAACTACTGGACCACCGAAGTAATGTTACAGTAGCCAGGGCAATCGGGTTTCTAGCCTACTGGTCACCAATGATTATAGCTACCATTTTTTTATAGAATGACCATCATTTTATATAAAATTAATTGCTAATCACTTTAAAATGCGCATTAAACTGTATGGGTAAGGAAGCCAGGGCCAGGTATTCCTTTCCATACTTTAATGTTGCTGGTCTCTTGCAGTTTTATATGATATTTTGATAATATGTGTATTATATGTTATGTGCTATTTTTGCTGTTAATATTGTACAGTGCCCAGAGTCATCTATCTATCTATCTATCTGTCTGTCTGTCTGTCTGTCTATCTATCTACTTCCCCCTGTGCTGCATCCTTCTTCAACCATTAATGATATGCTCATGCTGACACTGATAACTATTCTATTTTAAAAATGCTTAATATTTATTTAATTCTTCTTCTTCAGTTACTGATACTGCTTTTTATTTCACTGCAAGAGCCACTCTTTACCTAGGTGGCATCTCCTACCTACCCCAGGACTAGAACCCAGGTCCTTAGCAACCGATTTTATAAAATATGCTGAAACTAACTATTTTTTGCTTTACTTGGTGGAACAGTCCTATGAGACTGCTAAAAACAGGTACCTCTACCTGTTCTGGCCATTGATTCAGGCTTGGATTTAGTTCAGGCACATACTGATAAACTTCAAATTCCCCATCATCACTTTCCTCAGAAGAACTGCTTGTAGGCCCCCTCAGGAGGCTCAGCTGGACCAGTGTTCTACTTCAATGTGGTCCTCTCGGGAGGCATGGACAAAGCAGTGTCTCTTCTTCTGGGCCACTCGGAAGGCTCAGTTGGATCAGTGTTCAGGTTCAATGTGGTCTTTGTGGGAGGCAGGGATGAGACAATGCTTCCTTTTTACTTCGGTACCATCTGGCTCCTTGTTCTGGGCCTGCTCACAACTGGAATCTCAGGGTCAGAGGTTGGGTCACGCATGATCACGTCAATGGGGAGTAGGGGGTTTCTGTGGACAGTCTTTTCTAACCCTCTCCCTTGTTCTTGTTTGATTTTATACACTGGCAAGTCTGACAATTGTTCAGTTATCATGTAGATTTTGGGGACCCACTGATCTTGAAGTTTATGTTGGCCCTGTACACCCAGGTTTCGGAGTAGAACGTGATCTCCTACTTGCAACACTTGGTGCCGTACTCCTTTTTCATATCTCTGCTTGTTGCCTTGATTACTTTTAGTTGCAGGTTCAGATTCAAGCTGGTATGCTTTTTTTAACTATTCTCTCAACTGGTGGGTGTATTCAAGGTAGGTTTTCTCGGATGTACCATCTGGGGACTCACCAAGCAGAGATCAACTGGCAGCCATGCCCCATGAGCAAACATGAGATTAAAAAAAAAACAACACTGGGTGTCGTCATTTTCGATGCAGTTGTATGCATGCACCAAGTAGCTCGCTCTCTGACACCAGTTGACTTTGTTGGCTGGGTCCAGGATACCCAACATATTCAACAGAATTTGACTGAAACGTTGGGGGTGGTATGGTGTGGTGCATGATTTTTTTTATACCATATGCTGCCATAAATTCTTTCATCAGCTGACTTTCAGACTCTCTGCTCTGGTCCGAGCAGACTCTTTTTGGAATGTCGTAGTGTGTCGCAGACTGCTGCAAAACTTTAACTATGGTACTGGCCTTCTGATCTTTTGTTTGTAGGCCTGGGCATTTCTGGTGTAGTGGTCTGTGATAACAAGAATGTTTGCCGCGTTCTTTCTGCTGGGCTCAAGGGACAAAAAATCCATGCAGACTAATTCAAGTGGGCCACTGCTAAAGATGTTAACCAAAGGGGCAGCTCTTTTTGCCAAAGTCTGTCACTTTCTGCATCTCAGTGTTTACAATATCTCTCGATGTCTTGTTTCATCCTGGGCCAATAAAACCTTGCTCTAGTCAGGTTGAGGTATGCTCATAGCCCAGATAACCCATTTCATTGTAGAGGGACATGAGCACTGCCTTGTGGTACTTCAAAGGCAATACCAGCTGAGTTTTTGGACATTCAGGATTTTCACTGTCTTGCACCCTGCATATTAATAGTCTGTCTTTTAGGGCCAGTTTGCTCCACTCTCTTAGCATCACTTTAGTGTCTGGGTGGTGGTTGTGCACTTATTCTGTGGTGTGCCCCTTTTCTAGAACTCAAATTATGTCTTGGAAGGCATGGTCCTCTCTTTGGGCCCTTTGTAGTTCTGGTTTACTGGGCTGAGGAAGAGAGGAGATATCCAGACCAGTAAAGTTCAAATATGCAGGCGGGACATCATCAAGTGATGCCCCTAGTATGTCAACTGTACTTTCAGGATTAGCGAGTGGATCTTCACCTTGGGCAGTAAACTTTGAACACAGCACTTTGACGATGGCATTCTCTACTTGCACAGGGGGGTCAGGCTGGTCACTGTGGGTGTCTTGACAAAGCATCTGCATCTCAATTGGTCTTCCCACTTCTTGTAATCATAAGTTTACTGGGCAGATAGCCACTGGTGGCAAGCAGCGTCCAGTTTTGTCGTGGTGTTCACATAAGTTAACAGGTTGCCATCTCTCTGAACTGTGAAAGGAACCCCATACACGGAATCATGAAATTTTTCAGTTACCGCCCATTTCAAGGCCAGGAACTCCAGTTTATGCATGGAGTAGTGCTTCTCAGATGGTGACAGACTGTGGCTAGTGAATGCCACAGGCCTAAGTCCCTCTGGGTATTCCTGATAAAGCAGTGCCCCCAACCCATTCAAACTGGTGTCAATGTGGAGGGTGTAAGGGTTGTTGAGGTCCACAAATGCCAATACTGGAGCTTCACTCAGTCTTCTAATAATTTCTCAAAAAGCAGCCTTGCACTCAGGTGTCTGCCGGTCTCCAGAGGCTTCACCAACCTTTAAATACTCTTTGGTGGGGGCTGTCTTTCACCAGCTGAATTCTCTTTTTCTTATTGGTAGGTGGACAGCCTTGCATCAAGTCACTGAGTGGGCATACCACCATCGAGTAATCATTTACAAAGAGACCGTAGTAGCCACAGAACCCCAAGAAGGATTGCAGTTTTTTTAAGTCATGTGGCCTGGGTCAGGTGGTGAGGGTCTCTACTTTAGCTGGTTCAGTTTGAACACCTTCCGCCGAGACAATGTGCCTAACATACTTTACAGAAGGCTGGCAGAAGTGGCACTTGTCTATTGAAACTTTAAACCCAAAGTCCTCCAGCTGGTCCAGGACTTTCATCAGTCGGGTCGTGTGTTCTTCCAGGGTGTACCTGAATATAATTAAGTCATCCAGGTAGAGAATGACTTCTAGCAAATTAACAAAATTCATATCCCCATGGCTTTCTCCATTAAGCGCTGGAATCTGGCTGGTGCTCCGGATATCCCTTGTGGCATGAGCTCAAATTGGTAGAACCCCAATAACAGATAAAGGCAGTCTTCTCCTTGTCCTCCCCTGCCATGGGGATTTGGTAATAGCCACTCTGGAGGTCCAAAACTGAGAACCACTGGCTGCCGGACAGGCTGGCCAAAGCGTCTTCCACATGGGGCACTGTGTATTAATCAGGGATGATCTTCTTGTTCAATGTGCAATAATCAAAGCACATCCTCACAGAACCACTTTTCTTATGTACCACAACAATGGGGGAAGCGTAGATGCTCCAGGACTAGGTAATGATACCTGCCTCCAATAACTCTTGCAGGTGTTGCCTGACGTCTTTGATGTCTCCATGAACCAGCCTCCGAGATCTTTCTTGGAATGGGTGATCATACCTCAGATGAATCCAATGTATTTTGCCTTTGACGCGCCCTATGTCCCATTTGTGGAGTGAGAAGACTCTGAGCCACTTTGCCAACTTTTGGCTTAGGCTCCACTGGTAGCTGGCAGGTATGTGGGCATTTCCAAAATCAAACCAGGTTGGATCTCTTTCATCCTCTGCAGCCACAAGTGGGTTCACCTCAATAGCATCATCAGCTTTGTAGAAAGTTGCCAACACTCAGCCTTTCCTGATGGTTATGGGTTTCCCAGACTCATTCCTGACTTTTACCAGTCTCTGGAGGTGGCAGTACTCCTCTTTGCACCATTACCCCTTCGGCAAACTGTCCTTTGGTGGGGCATCAATGATGAAAGCAGGTCCTTCTGGTGGCTGAACGAACTGGCAATTCCTACCACTCTGCATTCTGAATTAAGGGGGCAGGATCAATTCCTTGCTGTCCACCCTGCACACCACACCAACAGACTCATCCACCAACTCAGCTTCTGCACTATACACAGACAGGCTGACCCCCTTTACTATTGCTTTGACCGAGGCGTTCACTAGCTCATCTGCCCCTCCTCCCTCTTTACACATCTTAGCCAGCTGAACAAACATATTATCATTTGTCCCAATTAACACAGGCATATTGGTCATCCCTTTGGGCTGTGGGCAGATCAGAGTCATAGTCTCAATGGTGGGGTGTTCACCCTGGTCCTTAGAGATGAATGCAATTTGTACAAGGCAATAACCATCATAGGGGTAGCTAGAACGGTTCCATCATGCCACAGCAACATGAATTGCAGTGACCATCAGTACAGTGACGGCACAACGCTGCCGATTGGTATTGTCCCATCACTGGGGAAAAGTGTGTTTTTTGTGGGGGGCTCTGCCCCGGCACCCCCACACACACACTTTAGATAACCAACTCTGAGTCCGAGTTGTTTTGGGGAGGGAGCAACACCCTAGAGACAGCAGCGTCTGTAACCCAGGGGACCATCACAGTGAACTGTCAAAAATGTCACTGTGATGATCTTCGCTGTTTTTCAATCACTGTGGTGACGTGATACTACTGGAACTACCTGTTCCCCACAGGGACAGGCCAGACATGGGTAAGGGGGCAAATGCTTCAGGTATCTGTCATAGAAGGTCTTGTGTATTATAATGACCTGTGACCTGCTGTCCAGTAGGGCAAAGCAAGGCACTCCTTCAATTAGAACCTCCACATCAGCTCTGGAGCGACCAAACCAGGTGGCACCTGACTGTCGGGGGGGGGGGTAATCTTGGGGTCAGTCCACTTGGTGAAGCATTGCAATTATGGGAACCCAGTTTGCTCCTTCACTGGTCCCCACTGGTGTTTCCCTGGTCCTTCTGCCTCCTTTTCTCTTCAATGAGCTGTGGATTTTCTGCACTGATGTAGCCTTGCATCAAGTGGCCATCCTGACCACATTTAAAGCAGAAGCAACCTTCTCGGGACATGGGGATTATTCTGGGCCTAGTCCCGGGGGCAGCGTAGATGGCTGACTGCTGCCCAGGTTCAGTTAGGACAGCACTCGACAGTGACTGCAACTCTTGGGCCAGCTGCAGAGCCTTGACACAGTCTTTTACCTCTTGAAATGCTGGCCATAGTGGGGGTTGAGTGAGATTCCTTCACCTCATTTAAGTCCTGCATACGTTCTCTAAGCTCCTTAAGTGCAATGCCCAATTCTGATTAGGGGTGTGGTTCTCTGTGGGAGAGTACTTGGAGTTGTAGAGCTGCAACAGTTGCTGTGGGCACCTGTAAGGAGTTGGCAATATCTTCCTGAGCTTCTTCCTCCTTTACCTCTTCCAGCAATTGCTTAAAGGCTGGGGGATCAATTCTGCATTAAACAATGGCTGTAGCCAAAACACCTTTTGGAGCTGTGGCTCCTTTAATTTCTTCACCCTGGCCACTGCGCATGCCCAGTAGCATGTGGGCCACCACCTTGTTTGTTTACTTTGTGGTCTGGGCTCTTTCTTGCCACCCAGACCACAAAACACCTCCCCTAAGCACCCAGAGGCGTGGAAACAACCATCGGGACTTGGCCCCCATCTGAACATGTGGCTGAGACAGTGGGAAGTCAGCAGCCGCAGCCGCAGAGAACAATGGGGCCAGCTGGCCTGAATCCCACCAGGGTCACTCATGTATGCTGGCGGGGGAGAGGAGAGCCAGAGCCCACATAGGTAAACCCATTTGGGGGCTTACATTACTTTATAGAGATTTCCCACTTACCCTATATCCCAGGATAACCTACAGTTCCCTTGTTAAGCAAAGATTTGTTGAGGCTTATCTTGAAAGCCTATATTGTCTTCATGCCCACTGTCTATGCTGGTATGCTGTTTGCTTCACTGATGCCATGCACACTGCAATGGATCAAGGTCTGATCACCTCGGCCATTTTCATCAACCTTGCAAAGGCCTTCGACTCAGTATCCCACTCCCTTCTCCTAAATAAACTAAGTACCTTAGTCTGTCTCCATCCTCTGTGTCCTGGTTCAGATCATACTTAACTGGCTGTTTCCAATCTGTAAAAGTCACTAATGTCCTGTCTTCCTCCCTTCCTATCCTTGCTGGTGTACCCCAGGGTTCGATCCTCGGGCCTGTTCTTTTTTCCCGGTTTATAAATAACCTACCCTCTGTGTGCACCACCACAAAGATCCATATGTACACATATGATACCATCCTCTTCCTTTCTGGTCCATCCGCTTCAGCTGTCCAAACACCCCTACAATCTGACTTCTCTGCGGTTACCTCCTGGTTCAATGTGAATTCTCTAAAACTAAACACAAATAAAACAGTCGCTATGACTTTCAGAACCAAGCAAAAACTGCTAGGATTCCTGCATTACCCTCCTTCCTCTCCGTGGCGTCCACTCCCCTTGAAAATGTCCTCACCTACAAGTACCTCGGAGTCTAGCTCGATCCCTCTCTTGACTTTTCTTCCCACATCAACACCCTCCACTCCAAACTGCGCCCTAAACTAGGGTTACTCTATTGCCACAAGGCCAGCCTTCCTCTCCCCGTTAGACACGACTTAGTGGTTAAACGGATCCTCCTTGCTTTCGACTACACTGATGTAGTTTTCAGTGCTGCCCCTGCAACCTCCTTCTCCAAACTTGATGTGCTCTACTACGCTTTCTGTAGGTTCGCCTCTTAATTCCCCCCGCTTAACTCACCACTATAACCTCTACTCCTCCCTATCCCTTCAATCCCTCCGAGATGTGTTTCCCACTGCTCCTCCCTCATATTCAGATTCTGGTTTGGGACTCTACCATCATACCTTGTTTCTCTCCTCAAACCTGCCACTCCCTCCCTATACAACTCACAGTCAATCAGCACTCGATCCTTTGCCCTATCATGAGCCCGCACCTCAGCTGGCAAACTAGCTTTCTCTTATAGGCTTCCTTCCCTCTGGAACTGCATTTCCCCCCAAACTGCCTCACCCCCTCCTTTCCTGCTCTTAATCACATACTCAGACCTACCCCCTCCACATCCTGCACCTGCCTCCCCCTCCAAGTCTTTTCGCTTTCTGCCCCTGTCATCTCCCTCCTGTTCCAAGGCAGCAGGCTCTATATGGGTTCTTTCACTTTATAGCTATCATCTACTGTCTATATATTCAACCCTATTCTGTAAATACTGTAAATACTCACTGCACCTTATATGTAATTACTCAATGTAAATAGCTCCCTTATACGCTGTTTTTTAAAATTTCTGTATTGTATTTTGCTTACCCTCTGTTGTATTGTACCTCCCCTTTCCCTGAGTCGCACCTGGAAACGAGCAATTGCTCATGGTGCCTTTCCCGGTTATCAAATTTTAAATAAATAAATAAATATGGTAGTCAAGGGCTGAAACTAGATTCTACATGCATAAGTTACTTCTGCAGTACAGAAGGGGTTAATGTGTGCAGCTCCGAACTCATGCAATCCTGAACTGTTGCAGCCTGATCAGCCTTCTTTCAGGAAGAATGATACAGTACATGCATATCCTGTAGTTTCAAGAAACATTAAACAAGGGACCCCTCTCTGGAACTGAGTTGGTATAAATAGAGGAGCCCAGTTGTCAAGAGTAAGTTAAGAGTTATGAGAGAATGGGGGAGAGAAGAAGTGAGCACCTCATAGAGCCCTTTGGGGTTCAACCTTGCCACTGCTTTGATTGTGACTGGTCAGTGGGACCTGCCATATTCATGGGGTGTGGCAAAATGGCTTCAGAGTCTGGTAGATGGCATGAGTCCCCCTGTCGGGCCTGAACTCTGGACAACCATCCTGCACCGATTAATGCCAAATAACATCAACAGAATGGTGAAGAGCCTGTAGGAGGTTTCTCCTCCACCGTATCTTCCATCCCACTTCTGCTTAAAGGCATCAGAATGACAGTGACTGCAAACACCAGGAAGAGATGAGGACATGGGTGCTCTCCTCTAGTCCTGAAGTCCAGATTCCAGATGTTATTATAAGCCCCCCCTTTAGGGTTTTTTTTCTAGCCTCTGGCGAATCCCCCCCTTCCCGGCACTGGTAGGGAGCTTTGGTACCTAAGGGAATTTTTTTTTGGTGTTCTGCTGCTAGGGGGCAGCACCTTGGGAGTATATAAGGGGAGGTAAGTGTGCGAGGAAGAAGAGAGGTAGAGTCAGCGGTTGGAAGTAGGGCAGTTTCTGGCCCCCCCCTCCAGTATTAGGCAGGTCAGCCTTTCAGCAGCGGTGTGCTGGTCCACTTCGGGCTTCAAGGGAGGGACGAAGTCAGGCAGTAGTTGTTGTTGGGGTTCCAGGGGTATTTTCCTTCTAATCCCCCCCCCAGTAGAAGGCAGGAGCAGAAGATCAAAGGCCATCAGGAGAAGATAGTAGGAGAATGGGAGCCCTGGACTCTTTCAAGGAATGTGCACTGGGCCAGTGGGGCTGTTGCAGTAGTGGCAGGGTCACATCAGGGCCATCAGTTGGTGACAGCACCGGTGTGCTCTTTTCCCATGTGGCACATTGGCCCGGGTAGGAAGCTAGAAGGGAGGAACATGGCCTGAGACTTGATGGGGCCTGCTGTGCCCATGTCTGAGACAGGTCCCGGGATCCACCATGCCCATGTCTAGGGTGGGTCTTTAGGCCGGAAAGGGCCGTGGTTCTTCGGGAAACTGGATAGCCAGGAGAGCCACTGCACTGTTTGTTCCTTAACCACTTGATTCTGGTGAGATACTTGAAGTGGAAGTTTTGGTCATTTGTGGGCACCAGGAAACATCTACAGGAAGGAATGTAGAGGAATTTGTCACTACACTGGAAACAGCTATGGATGCTTGACTGCTTATCGCCACATGGACTATTCTCCCTGGTGGCACTAGAGGAGTAAATCACTCCCCTGTGGAGGAAATAAGTTGAGAAATGAATTTAGGGTTGGTGCAATGCAAACAAATGGGTTTCTGTGGAAGAAACTGAGTACTTACATAAAGTGCAGGTTCTATCAGCTAGTTCCTGACAATCCTGTAGTAATCTGCTGATCGCTAATTGTGGAACATTCATGCATAAGTGCTGCCAGTGTCCTGTCCCTTGTCTTTTAAAGCTGTTAGCCCCATGGAGCTGTGTTTTGAAGTTTGAGGAGTTGCACTCCTGGGCCCTATAATCATTATGGTGCCCCAAAAAATAAAGTTTCTTGGTTGTGGCAAATTTGGTGTCTGTTCTGTTGATTGCATCAGAAACTGGAATGAATTGTCTGTACTTTTATTTTTATTTATTGAAAGATAATCAATTTCTCCATAGCCATAGGGATGGACTCTAGAGTAAATTCCACCTCTGTCCTGGGTCCTGGAGCAGGGAGAAGGTGAGATTTGCAGCCCCTGCATCTGGTGCTTTTGCTGGGGGTAAAGCCTGGCATCCGGGGCGTTGGGGCATCCTGCTGGGTGAAGAAGGCGTCTAAAGGTATGGTGCCTTTATTTTATTTATTTAAGGATGCTTTAAATCTAGCTACCATTGTGATGTTCAGGATGGCACTTGTGGGCTGGGCCCCCTTCTCCAATTTCTTCCATCAGATACCCCTAGACAGGGGTAAGAGGAGCTTACAGATGGGGGGGCTCGTCCAGGATATTTTCTGTGCCCCAGCAAGTAGTGGACTCCCCAAATCTGAACCCAGGAGGGTTAGCAGGATTTGCTGACCCAGGCCTAGAAAATGTGGTGCAATTGCAGTGGTGGCGAGACCTGCTAGTAGTGCCTAGGCCTGTTTGCTCTCTCTCTCTCTGGTGCCTCTGTGGTGGAGGGATGGTCACATGTGTGGACTGAGTGAAATCGATTGGTTAAACACCAATGTGCTGAAGGAGAGCGGAAGTGAAGTCGCCATTTTTTGGGAACCATGACAGCAAAAGAGACAGAGGAGCAAAAGAGACATTTGGAGTTCATAATAGCTGGACAGCAATACAAAAAAGGCCGAAAATCAAATAGATTTTGAGGTAAAGGTGTGGCTTGTGTTTAAGTAGGGAGATGACAGAACGATTCACCCCAAAAGAGTAACCTCAGGCAACGGTTCCTGCCTCCCTGCTTATGTGGCTGTGGAATTCGTCAGGGAGGGGGCAAACTGAAGATTGTTGTGTTAAATGTGGATATCAGGGAAGGAGTTGTGAGAGTGCCATTGTGCTCAACATGCCCCAGTGCTGCCCCTGGAGGCATTTTTGGAAGCCCACCATTTACGTTCTCTTGGGAGTACCCTGGCAGTGTGTCCTCTGGCATTGCGTCATTGGTGTCCCAAAGCAGTATGGAGGTTGGTACTTTTGCCAAGTTAGAGCTGCTAGAAAGTGTAGAGGTTATGAAGGAGGACAGAGAGGGGTATGCTGTCGTTAAAGTGAAGGTGGTGGAGGAAGAAACAGAGGGCGGTGAGGAGGAGCACAGCTGTCTGCCAAGCTCTTCCTCTCCGACTGTCAGCTATCCCCGTGGCAGAGGGAGGGACAGGGGCCTACCAAAAGCATTGGAGGATCCCCAGGGCCCAAGGGATCTCCGGCAGAGTCCCTGCTCGGTGACAGTGCACCCGGAACTCCAGCTACAGCGGAAGCCCCACTGCCTGTATGTACCCACCCTGTAATGGAGTAACCATAGAGTGTAAAGAAATCAAAGATGACCCTGAGCCAGATGTGACTGAGGGACCTCCTAAATGGTACCAATTCTCGGACCATGAAACCTAGCAGACCATCCCCAGGCCCATTCACCGCCCTGCCATCATGTTACCTGATAAGATTCCACACCTGGCGGCGCAGTCAAAGGCCTTCAGGGCACAAATGGATTGACTGTTAAGTAATGATCCTGTGTATGCAGTTTACAGAAATGGGGTGTGGTTAGAGCCATGTAACAGAAGGTGTACCAGTGTCAGAGACTTGCCCGAATGGTCGCAGGCAGAACACTGGGTGAGGAGAAGAATGCGTGCAGAGTATCCCCAGCTGGAATACCCTTATGTCTCTGGGAGAATGTGGGATGTTATTGAGGAGTTGCGAAGTGACTGGGTATTCAGGATACAACTGAACCACCTGCAGTCCTGACCTGGAAGCTCTGGCCAGTCCTCCCAGCCAGTGATACAAGTGGCAGTTAAGAAGTGCAGGAACTCAGACACTGGCAAACATGAAATGCAGAATGAAGATCTTCACCCTGAAGGATAACTCTTATCAAGACACCTTTATCTTTATAGAAACTAGTAGATTCAGTTAGAGATATCAACGTATTTATAGGAAAACTACATTGTTGTACAAGTCAAATTTTGTAATGTAAACCCCTGATTTTAGGTCACAGGCTCAGAAACTGTCATGATGTTGCTAGTTTAAGAATTTCAGTTCCGGTATCAGTGGGAAGAAGAATAGGAGCTGCATTCCTGCTGCAAAAAAGGTACAGGAACTGAGTTCCTCTGCATTCCTGTTCACTTTCATCACTGCTTGCAGCAACTCATTCAAAAGGCACTTGTTATGTGCCATACTGGGCCTTGGGCAGGCCTCACTCTTTTCAAACACTTTGCCCTGGTTTAAGACGTGGCTGGCTGCCCAGTGAAATTCTATGTAATATCTATTTTGGGGATTTGACTACCAAGCCTGACCCCGCTTATTACTTCCCTCCAGGTGGAGGGCCCACTCTCTAGAGCCCTTCGTTTGTAGCTGAGGGCTGTGCCAGGATTGCAAGAACCCCTCTTATACAGCGAGTTATTTCTTCTCAAGACTCTTAAAGTTTGAGAAAGCACTGTTTTATTAAATTTCTTGTACCCATGGACTGTACCAGTACCAAGGCTAAGAAAGTTGTTTGGCCAGTTACCCTGAGAGTTTTGAAAAAAAAAAGAAGAGATATTTTCCTTTTCTTTCCCTCAGAGGCTATGCAGTCAGCAGTGACTTGTTTTCTGCCTTTAGGGACATTATAAGTCTTTTAAATTGACTGAAAAGAATAATAATTAAATATTTTTGGAGCCGTGGGCAAGCCTGGCTCTGTTGTGTGTGAAAGTATGTGTGAGTGAAGCAGATGGTGTGCGAAAGGGAGTGTGTGGTACCCGATTGTTTAAATTTCTAAAGCTCTTAAAAATGTATGCATTTCTAAAGCAATAATGTGTTTAAAATTTTAATAATTGTACTTTGTATGCAGCCTGGCACAATTAAACAATGTTTTCTTCCATTTAAAATGTTTAAGGGGTTAGTGGAAGGCAAGTGGAGGTGGGGTTTGTTGGGTCTGCTGGGTGGGCATCCAGGTGGGGCTAGGGAGTGTGCATTACCTAGCTTAGCTGTGGTGTTCACTCTGGGGTCCTTGCCCTGATTTCCAGGAGGAAATGGGTTTCTAAGTTGGGGAGAGTATAAGCCCCCCTTGTGGGGAGGGGCTTGCTAGCTTTTGGTATACCCCCCCCAGTGCCGGTAGGGATCTTTGGCATCTTAATGATTTTTTTTTGGTGTTCCGCCACTAGGGGGCAGCACCTTGGGAGTATATAAGGGGAGGTAAGTTTGTGAGAAAAGAGAGAGGCTGAGTCGATGGTCAAAAGCAGGGCAGTTGCTGGAGGGAGCCCCCCCCCATTATTAGGCAGGTCGGCCTTTCATCGGCGGTGTGATTTGGGCTCCATAGGAAGGAGCGAGTCAGGAAGTAGCGGTCGTTGGGGTTCCAGGGGTATTTTCCTTCTAATTCCACCTCCCACGGTAGGAGGCAGGAGTAGGAGGAGATCAAAGGCCAACAGGAGAAGATAGAAAGGCTAGTAGGAGAATGGGTCTCTGGACTCTTTCAAGGTATGTGCACTGGGACAGTGGGGCTGTTGCGGTGGTTGCAGGGGCTGTTGGTTGGTGGCAGCACCAGCATGCTCTTTCCATGTAGCACATTGTCCCGGGTAGGAGGCTGGAAGGGAGGAACACAGTCTGGGACTTGATCGGGCCTGTTCTGCCTGTGTCTGGGGCAGGTCCCGAGACCCACCATGCCCATGTCTGGGGTGTGTCTTTAAGCCAGAAAGGGCTGTGGTTCTTTAGGAAACTGGATAGCAAGGAGGGGTGCCACTGCACTGTTTTTTCTTGAGCCACTCGGCTCCGGTGAGATACTTGAAGTGGAAGTTTTGTTCATTAGTGGGCACCAGGAAACATCTACAGGAAAGAATGTAAAGGAATTTGTCACTACATTGGGAGCAGCCATGGAGGTTAGGCTGCTAATTGCCCCAGGTACTATTCTCCCTGAGGGCAACTAGAGGAGTAAATCACTCCCCTGTGGAGGAAATAAGTTGAGAAATGAATTTAGGATTGGTGCAATGCAAACAAATGGGTTTCTGTGGAAGAAGCTGGGTGCTTATGTAAAGTGCAGACTCTGTCAGCTAGTTCCTGACAATTCTGTAGTAATCTACTGATCGTTGATTGTGGAACATTCATGCATAAGTGCTGCCAATGTCCTCCCCCTTGTCTTTTAAAGCTGTTAGCCCCGTGGAGCTATGTTTTGAGGTTTGAGGAGTTGCACTCCAGGGTTCCAAAATCATTATGGTGCCCCAGGAAATACATTTCTTGTTTATGGGAAATCTGGTGACCATTTTGTTGATTGAAACTGGAATGAATTACCTGTGCTTCTATTTTTATTTATTGAAAGATAATCAATTTTTCCATAGCCATAGGGGTGGACATCCAGGGGGTCGTGGCATCTTGCTGGGTAAACAAGACGTCAAAAGGTTGGGTGCCTTCATTTCATTTATTTAAGGATGCTTTAAATCTAGCTGCCATAGTCATGTTCAAGATGGCACTCGCGGACTGGGCCCCCTTCCCAATTTCTTCCACCAGGTACCCCTAGACGGGGGGGGGGGCTTACATTAATGAGTCTGCTCATGTAGAACATGTTTCTGTACCACTGGTCTTCCTGTCTGGAAGCTGCCTGGTTAATGCCCATGTTCAGAAAATAGCCTTCTAGGTACTAGACAGCGGTAATTGGGAAGAACGGTCAACAGGTACCAGGTGCTATTGTGACTGCTTAAGGGTCCTCAGACAATAGGAGTAAGGGTTTAATTTCTTTGCATACCTCTGGCTGGGAGAGAAATGGGTGCAGAAGTGTCAGACTCCATACATAGAAACAGATTTGTTGGCAGATATGGACCCCTTGGCCCACCCAGTCTGCTCATTTTTACCTGCCTACACTGTCACCGTAAACGCTACTTGATCTACAGTTCTTTCTCCTCCCCCTTCCTTTCCACTACAATGCCTTTGTGCCTATCCCATGCATTTTTGAACCTAACTACTGTTTTTGACCCCCCCCAACTCTGCTGGAAGGCTGTTCCAGGAATCAACTACTCTTTCTATGAAGAAGTACTTCCTCACATCTCTTCTGAATCTACCCCCTCCAGCTTTTTAGCATGTCCCCTTGTGCTTGAGCACATTTTTTTCTGAAAAATACTTCCCTCTTGTACCTTATTTACCCTCATAAGGTATTTAGAGGTCTCCGACATATCCCCCCCCATCTCTGTTCCAGGGTGTACATTTTGAGGACCTTTAGTCTCTACTCATAGGGCTTTCGATGCAAACCCTGCACCATTTTAGTTGCCCACCTCTGGACTGCCTCCACTCTATGTTCTTCCAAAGATGTAGTCTTCAGAACTGGACACAGTACTTTGGTTGGGGTCTTACCAGTGATCTACACAGAGGCAACCCCAGCTCCCTCTTTCTGCTGGTGACACCCCTCTCTATGCTTCCCAGCATCCCTGCAGACCTTGCCCCTCTACATCACGACCTAACTCAAGTTGACTGGACTTGTATATCCTCATCCAATTCTATAGATCATGCCCTGGCTTATTTCACCACTAATTTTACCAACATCTGGAACTTGCTCCTCTAATGCAAGTTAGAGTGTGTAATAGCCACCTCCCCCGGGTTACCCTTGAACTCCTGGCCTGTCAACAAGTATGTGACAATGCATGGAAAACCCATAAATCCTCCAGACTCCCTCATGACTATGCTATCTACCAAACAATCCATAATACCTCTACCAAAGCTATCCACCTGACTAAGGCATAATATTTCCAGTCCACTTTTAATACTAACATAAACAACCAGTCAAAGTTTTGGAAAGTAGTTCACTCTCTTTTCTCTCCCCAATCTAAACCCCCGTCCCGATGCTCAAAATAAACAACCATCTCACTGCCGGCCATCCTACAGTAGTTTCAGAATTTAATTCCTATTTTACTTCCTGCATCTCCACCCTGTTAGCCTCCCTCCCATCCCACCTTACTACCTTTCTGCCCCCATTCCCCTAACACTACTATTTAACAGAGAGCTTTGCCTTCTCACCCATCTCTCCCAGTGACACCTTAAAGGCACTATCATCTCTCAATCCATCAAAGGGCCACTCCCCTGATGGCTTTGACCCTAAGCTGCTTTACCTCTCTGTATTTGCTATTTCCCTCCCAATCTCTGATCTCCTCAATCTGTCTTTCCACTCTGCAACTATCCCTACAGCCTGAAAACATGCCACAGTTATCCCCCTACCAAAGGGAGGAGATTTTTCATCTCCAGGGAACTACTGCCCCATCTCGCTCCTTCCCACCCTGGCTAAACTTCAGGAATGCCTTGCTCTCTCCCAGCTCACCTCCTTTCTTGATGACTCTTCCTTCTTCACTCCCTTCCAATCTGGTTTTCAGAAGAATCACTCCACAACCACCTCCCTACTTAGACTCATTGACTATCCTTACAGCCATGGATAGAGGTCGCATCACTTCTGCTATCATTGTCCACCTTGCCAAGGCTTTCGTCACAGTCTCCCACTCCCTCCTCTTTGAAACCCTCTTGTCAGCTGGCTTGTCCCAGTTGGCCTGCAACTGGTTCAGGGCCTACCTGGTAGGTAGAACTCAATCAGTTAAAATAGCTGACTCTACATCCACACTGTTATCCATCTCTACCGGTGTTCCTCAAGGCTCTGTACTTGGCCCACTCTTACTCTCAATTTTTCTAAATGACCTACCATCAGTATGCTCCTCATCCTCTATCCATATGTATACTGATGACACGGTCTTGTTCACCTCTGGTATATCTCCCTCCGATGTGACTTCTAGACTACAGCTTGACTTCAGTAATGTTCAATGCTAGCTAAGCTTGCATCAACTTTTCCTCAACACCAAGAGGACAGTCTCCATGACCTTTGGCACTAGCAGAGACTCTCTAGGCTGCCCTCTCGCCCCTCCTTCCACACTCTTGACAGGACTACTCTGGAGGACACCTCCTCTTTTAAATACCTGGGTGTTTGGCTGGCCCAACACCTTAACTTTTCTGTAAATATCGACACTATCCTGAATAAACTGCACCCCAAGCTTGGCACCCTTTACAGGAACCACAGTTCCTTACCACTACTGGTTCGGCACGACCTTGTTCAGAAAATGATATTCCCTATTTTTGACTATTGCAACATAGTCTACAGTGCTGCTCCCAAGTCTTCCCTCACTAGATTGGATACTCTTTTTCAATCCCTTCTGTCGTTTTGCTCTTGACTCCCCCTCCCACACTCATCACTGCTTCTTGTACCACTCTCTCGCCTACCCCTCCCTGGAATGTAGTTGTCTCTCCCACTGCACCAAGTTCACATCTAAAAACTGGTTTGGGACTCTCCTCCTCCTCACCTCTCTGCTCACTCTCCTCCCCCTCTCCTCCCCTCAGATCCACTGGACTCTCGCACTCTGGTTATTTCTCATTGCTCCACCTCCACTGGACAGGTAGCCTTCTCCTACCACTTCTCAAAGCTTTGGAACTCCCTGCTACTTCCTATCCAGCAGCTCTCTTCGTCCTTATCCTCTGTCTCTTTAACTCTTCATAATTTCTATTCCCCTAACTGCACTTGTCCTTAGCCCCTCCTCTACCCTACCTCCAAGCCTCACTTTCCTTTAGCCCTACCTACGCTCCTTTCCTCTAACTACACCTGTTCCTAGCCCCTTCTAACCCCCTCCTTTGTGCCTATCCCTCCCCTCTCTCTCTCTCTCTCTCTCTGCTCTATCCTGACACTCCTCCTAGGCTCCCACTTGAACCTCTCTCTCCACCTCTTCCTGCCCCCTCCCTCCCTGTTCTTTCTGCCTGTGTCCTGGCCTCCCTTGCAGGGTTCTCCGCATCCTGAAGGGGTGCAGGTCCTGACCCCTCTCTCATCTCCCCTCACCCTTTTCTCCCACTCCCTAATCCCGCTCCCCTTGCAGGGTTCATTGCATCCTGAAGGGTTTACATTAGCTTAGACTGGCTCTCTTTCCCCCCTACTTTCTAATCCTTGCCTGCCCACTTCCCTACTTCCTTATCCCCTTCTCACCCTCCTGCCTTCCCACCCCTTCTTCTCTACCCCCCTCCCTTCCCTTCTGCCTGTTCCTGACCCCCTTGCAGGGTTCTCAGCATCCTGAAGGGGATTTGTTCTAGCTGCCCCCTTCCCTACCTCTTCCCTGCCCTCATCCTCTAACTGTTGCCCTCCCTATTTCCCTACTATGCCTAAAACCTGCCCTCCCATGGTCCTACTTGAGCACTTCTCATCATACGCTCAGCCTACTACCATAGAACTTCAACTGTGTCTGTCTCCTCTAACCTATACCCTGCAGGTTTACCTGATATTCATCTGCCACATTGTCTGTTATATCCAAACATGGCTTGTTTCCCTGACTGGTTGGTCTGGGTCATTCCACTCTGTACTGTTACCACACTGTCATTGTTTTGATAATTGTGCTCGTATTGCTCCTGTATTGATATGTGATTATTGTTCTTCCAACTTTGTAACCCTTCCCACCAGGATGCTTCTGGAAACCAGCTGTTTACAGCTCGTGTTGTCGTTCCTGGTGAAATATTTTCCAAATAAATAAAAAAAAAATAATAATAAAATCCCACTAGCCCTCCCAGCTGCCTTGTCGCACTGCCTGACCACCTTCAGATCATCAGATATGATTACCCCCAGGTATCTTTCCTGCATGGTAGTCGTCAATACCACCCCACCCATTTTGCACTCTGACCCTGGGTTTCTGTGCCCTAAGTGTATTATTTGCATTTTTATGCATTGAAAGTCAGCTGTCATACTCTTGAACACTTCTTTGGTTTTCTCAGGTCTCTGCTCATCCTTTTCCTCTTCCCTCCCAGACAGTCCACACTATTCCAGATTTTGGTGTCACCCGCAAAGCTGCAGACCTTCCCTTCCAGCTCCTCTGCAATATCACTTATGGATACATTAAAGAGGACTGGTCCCAGTACTTGTCCCTGAAACATCCCACTGGTCACACTCTTTTCCTCACAGTGAACTCTATATACCACCATCTTCTGTTGCCTTTCCCCTAAATAAATTTCCTATCCAATTTACCACCTTTGGACCCACTCCTAAGCTACCCAGCTTGTTTACTAGTCTCCTATATGGAAAGGTGTTGAAAGCCTTACTGAAATCTATGAAGGTGATGTCCATCACTCCAAACTGATCTAATTCCCTGGAATACTCCCTGGAAGACAGGCGAGGGAGAGGGGACATGATTGGGACATTCAAATACTTGAAAGGGATAAATAATGTTGATAAGGAAAGTCTCTTTAAGCTGAGTGGCAACCATATCACGAGGGGGCACAGTCTTAAGCTGGAGGGTGGGAGGTTTAGGAGGGATGTCAGGAAGCCCTTCTTCACAGAAAGGGTGGTGGACACTTAGAATGCACTGCTGGAAGAGGTCATCTCGTTAAAGACAGTGAGCAGCTTTAAGAAAGGCTGGGATAGGCATGGGGAAGATAAGAATCATGGGTAGGGAGGATGGGAGGAGTGGGGAGGGAGGGCAGGGACATTAGCACAAGCTGTGGACCCTGCAATATGAGCAGACTTGATAGACCAAATGGTCTTCTTCTGCTGGCTTCTTTGTATGTTTGTATGTAAGTCCTTTGTCACACAGTCAAAGAACTGTATCTGATTCGTTTGACACTGACCTCCCCCCGTGAACCCTTACATGCTCAGATCTTGTAACCAACAGGATTCAAGATATTCCACAATCCTTTCCTTCAGCAGTCATTCCATTAACTTTCCCTCCACCAGTGTCAGGCTGACTGGCCTATTATTTATTTATTTATTTGTTTGTTTTTGGTAACCAGGTAGGGTGCACTAGACATAGAGATGCCTGTTTTTCAGTCACGACCCAGGAGGTTACAACATGCTGAATACAAGACAAAAGAAGAAATACAATACAATATTTAAATGGTAAACTACAATAAAAACATGGTATACAGTCAGTACAAATTCAGATTAACAAAGCAGGGCAGATAGTACCCCTAGCCTTGAGAAACAATATATAAAAATAGTAAGTGTTGATTACACTAATGAACCCTCACAACAAGCAGGTAGAACAATAGCAGTACAATTACAGCAGTTTATTGACATGTCTTAGGTTCGATCCTAACAATCATCCGTTGGTCATAATTGAGAAAAGGGATGTAGAAGTAAGCATAGTAATAAGGCAGGGTAGCAGAGGGAGCAGCAGAGCAAGGGGAGAAGTGAAGGAGACTCAGTCCTAGATATGGTAGAGGATGACCAGATAAGTGCAAGAGTGCGGGAGGAAATATAGAAACATAGTCTTTGATGGCAGATAAGGATCGCTTGGCCCACCTAGTCTGCCCATTTCCCCTACCTACAGGATAAGCTGCAGATCCTAGTTAACCAACAGTCTATTTCTTCCAACCCCCCACAAGAATTGCCTTATGTCTGTCCCATGCATTCTTGAATTCTCCCAGTTTTAGACCCCACAACCTCCTCAGGAAGGCGGTTCCATGCATCCACCACCCTCTCCTGAAAAAAATATTCTCACATTGCCCTGAGCTGTCCCCCCTCTATCTTCAAATTGTGCCCCCTTGTTCTTGCACATCTCTTTTTCTGAAAGATGCCACCCTCTTGGACTTTGTTGATTTCACTGAGGTACTTAAACGTTTCTATCATGTCCCCCTTCTCCCTCCTTTCCTCAAGGGTATACATATTACGCTCCTTTAGTCTCTCCTCATATGGCTTCTCTTGCAGACCCTGCACCATTTTAGTTGCCCTCCTCTGGACTGCCTCCATCCTGTCTATGTCCTTGCAGAGATGGGGTCTCCAGAACTGGATGCAGTACTCCAGATGGGGGTCTCACCAACTGTCTGTACAGAGGGATAACAACTTCCTGTTTTCTGCTGGTGACGCCTCTCCCTATACATCTCAGTATCCCCCCAGCCCTCCCTACTGCCTTTTCACATTGCTTGCTAAGTTTAAAGTCATCTGATGTGATTATCACCAGGTCCCTTTCCATTTTTGTTGTTGTTACTACCTGCCCCCCATTGCGTAATCTTCCCCTGGGTTTTTGTTTCCCAGGTGCATTATTTTGCACTTCTTTGCATTGAATCCAAGCTACCATTCTTCTGACCATTCCTCCAACCTTGCCAAGTCCCTTCTCATCCTTTCCACGCCTCCTTGTGTATCAACCCTGTTGCAGATCTTTGTATCATCTGCAAAGAGGCATACTTTTCCTTCCAGTCCCTCTGCAATGTCACTTATAAAGACATTAAAAAGGACAGGACCCAGTACTGAACCCTGCGGTACCGCACTAGTAACCCCTCTTTCTTCAGAGTGGACTCCATTTACAATTACCTTCTGTATCCTGTTGTCCAGCCAATGTTTTACCCAGGCTACCACCCTGGGATCCACTCCGAGCCTGGTTAATTTGATTATTAATCTTTTGTGTGGGACTGTGTCAAATGCCTTGCTAAAGTCTAGGTAGGCCATGCCCACAGCCCCTCCCTGGTCTACTACTTTGGTCATCCAGTCAAAGAAATCAATTAGATTCATTTGACGTGACCTTCCCGCTGTAAACTCATGCTGCCTTGGGTCCTGTGCCCCACTTTCCTCTAGGTACTCAACAATTCTTTCCTTCAGAAGTGATTCCATCACTTTCCTTACCACAGAGGTCAAACTGACAGGTCTGTAGTTTCCTGCCTCTGTCTTGCTCCCATTTTTGTGAAGGGGACTCACATTCACCTTCCTCCAGTCCTCGGGTACCACGCTATCCTCCCATGATTTGTTAAAAAGGGTAGTCAGTGGTGTCACTAGTTCTCCCCTTAATTCTTTTAGAATTAAGGGGGGAATTCTATCAGGCCTGTTTGCTTTGTCCACCTTCAGTTTTAGGAGTTCTTACAGAACCCTTTCTTCTGGGAAAGGACTGGGATCGACCCCTCTATCCAGAGTGCTTCTGTTAATTGGATTCGGCACCTCCCCCTCCTCCTCTTTTGTGAATACTGAGCAGAAGTAATTATTCAGTATCTCTGCTTTTTCACTGTCCCTCTCTGCCCACCCACCATCCTTTCTATTCAGCCTCACTATCCCTCCCTTTGTCTTTCTATGCTCCCTGATGTACCTATAAAAGGTTTTATCCCCCTTCTTAACTGAGTTGGCTATATTTTCCTCAGTTTGGGCCTTTGCTATTCTGACTTCCCTCCCTGCTTCCTTCTGCCTTAACTGGTACAGTTCTCTGTCCTTTTTCTCCCTAACCTTCCCCGCCACCTCTTTTGAGAACCATAGTGGCTTTTTCTTTCATTTTGATTTGTTTATTTGCTTCACACAAAGGCTTGTTGCCTCTGTGATGGCAGTTTTGATGTTTCCCCATTGTTGCTGCACCCCTCCTTCTAGCCTGTTTGATAGTGCTTTTCTAAGGCACTCTCCCATCTTGACAAAGTTAGCCCTCCTGAAGTCCAGTACCCTCACTTTTGTATGGTTTGACTCTGTAGCTGAGTTTATCATGAATCACACTGTTTAGTGGTCACTTGTTCCCAGATGGCTACCCACTTCTAGATCTGAGATCCTCTGGCTGTCTCCATTTGAGAGTACGAGGTCTAAGATTGCTCCCTCTCGAGTGAGTTCCAAAACTAGCTGTCTGAGGCATGCCACCTGTAGGGCATCGAGAATGGCCCTGCTCTTGGATGTGGCTGCAGCAAATGTGCTCCAGTTAACATCTGGCATATTCAGGTCCCCCAACAACAGTATCTCCCCTTTCTCTGCTATCCTAAGGATGCCTTCCATCATATCCTTGTCCATTCCCTCTCCCTGAGGAGACAAGAGTAGGAGATAGTGGTGAGGTGCATGAGAGGAGGGAAATGCATACCAGCAGCAGAAGGTGTATGGAGGGGGCTTAAGGTGGATTGAAGCAAGTACAGAGGGCTAACTTGGTAAGGTGAGCAAGATGTACCTTTTTAAAGAGGTCATGACTTGTTGCACATGCTAGCCTCCTCCCTGCTACCAATTATGTGAAGTGGGACTACATCTGTCCTCCTCCAGTCCTCCAGAATCACTCCTGTTCTCAGTGAGCTGTTAAATAGGACTGTCAGAAGTGCAGTCAGTGTCTCCCTGAGCTCCATCAATACCCCTGGTTGCACCCCTTCTGGCCACACTGCTTTGTCCATCTTCAGATTAGCAAGTCTGTTCAGGACTCTTTCCTTTGAAAAAGGAGTAGTGTCTACTTCCCTCTCTCCAAAGTTTCTGTTATCATGGTCCTTCCCCTTCTCCTTCCTCTGTGAATGCTGAACAAAAATATTTGTTCAGGGTATCTACCTTTTCCTGGTCCTCCTCTGCACAGTACCCCCCCTTCCCTTTTTAACCTTACAATCCCACCCCTGGTCTTCCTCTTTTCACTTACATAACTAATAAATGTCATATCCCCTTTTGTTACCTCCTGGGCTATTCTCTCTTTTGTTTTGGCCTTTGTGCACCTTACTGCTTTCCCTGCTTCCCTCTGTTTCCCCGATACACCTCCCTGTTCTCCTCCCTCTGTGTCTCCTTACCTTCTGAATGCTACCCTTTTAGCCATTACCTTTTCAGCCACCTCTTTTGAGAACAATAGCAGTCTCTTTTTCCTCTTGGTTTGCTCACTTGTTTGAAATATAGGTTTATTTCCTTTATTATGCTCCCTTTTTGCTTTGCCCGGTGTTCCTCCACCCCACCCAGGCCATCCCCTGCCAGATCATCCCTGAGGTATTTACCCATCTTTACAAAATCTGCCCTCCTGAAATCTAGGATCCTCGCCCTTGTGTGGTTTGATTCTGCAGCCATCCTTATATTGAAACACACCGCACAATGATAACTGGTCCCCAGATGTCCTCCCACCTTGAAATCCGCAACACTGTCCCTGCTAGTGAGTGACATGCCCATTATTGCTCCATCATGAGTGGGTTCACTGACTAGTTGCATGTGGAACAACCCCTGCAGAGAGTCCAGGATGTCCCTGCTTCTAGCTGAAGCCGCTGCTGGGAGGCTGCAATCTACACCTAACAGACTTAAGTCTTCCACCAGCAGCACCTTCCTTTCCTCTGTAATCTTGCCAGTGACTTCCACCATATCTAATTTATGTCACTGTACTGGAGGTCTGTAGATCACTCCAGTGCGATTAGTGGCTCCATCCCCTGTCTCCAGCATGACCTACAGTGCCTCTGCCTCCCCCTGTATTCCCTATATCGCCATCACTTTTATGTTCCCCTTCCTTTCCGTCCCATCCAGTCCTTCCTGAACAGAGTACAGCCTGGTGTGTCATGCACCATGACTCGGTAATGTCCGAGTTCCACTCATGGTTTTCAGTGCACCATGACTCAGTAATATTCTAGTCATACAAGTCCCAAGAGAGTAATGATAACTAAACAGAGAATTCAGTGCATTACCCTACCCCCCAACAAACTGGTAATCATTTCAAATGTATTTTCCACCTCACTTTTTCTTTCTCTAATTTTCAAAAGGGGGGGATTATTTTGTTATTGTAGCCCCCCCGATGTCCTCCTCTTTTATCTAGGGGTCCCAAAGTTACAGCGAGAGGGGCACACAGACCCAAAGAGTACCTCCAGACACTTCTTAAAATTGGAGATGAGACAGTCCTTACCTTGCTGATGAAACACTCCTTGCACAGACCTCCTCTTCCCAGGTGGAAACAGCTCTGGTACAGCGGCTTCCACTGGCTTCAAAGTAAATGGAGGGGGCCTTTCTTAGGAAGAAATGTGAGGATTAATTCAAAACTCAGCACCACCAGGTAAAAGTGAAGACAGAAAAATTGAATATTTTTTTTTCAGAATGATCAAAACAATAAATAAATTAAATGGAGCAGCTTCATTGGAGTATAGAGCTTGAGAAACATCAGACAAAGAGCAATTGCACCGGCCACAGCTGAAAGATTTTCTGGCCTAGAGCTTAGACCAAACAGCTCCACACTCTCCCAGACTGAGCTGAAAACTAGCTCAAACCCTTTCCTCACATTGATTGTCCTTATCCTTTACCCTACAAGGAAGTGCCTTACTCATTCCTGTCACCAAATCTTAAAATGTACCAGGGCATAATGCAGCCTAAATGTCTCCTGCAACTGCTCCCAAATCTTACTTCCCAACACAGCCAAAACAGTTGCCACCTCTCCTTTTACTCCAAGCCAAGGCAAGCCTCTTTGAGCCTAGCGACAGTCCCCTCCTTCCAGCTTCTGTTTCCATAGGCCACATCCCTATAATGTGTGTAACAGGTCCTGCCCCAGATACGGGCACAGCAGGCCCTAAGGTGAATCCCAGAGTGGAGTCCCAACCCTCCTCTAACCTCCAGCAGCCTGCTACACAGCAATGACTCCCTGAATCTGCCACCTCCAGGAGGGCCCTGCTATGGTTCTGCCACCACCACGACAGCCCCACTGCCTTAATTCCACTCCATACCTTTTGGTAGCTGGGCCCCAAGCCTCCAGATGGTTCCTCTGACTTTCCACCTCACTCCTCCTGCCACTCAGCCGTGGTATCCCTGGCCCCAAATGGCCACCAACTCCTGCCACCTTCCCTCGGACACGTCCCTCACATCGCACCAATGCTGCCAGCCGACACACTGCTGAGTCGGGGAGATTTTTGGCTCCCTCCCCCCACCACACTGGCTTTACACCAGACCACAGAATCTCCAAGTCCCCCCAAACTCCCAGAAACCAGGGCTTAAATACTGGCAAACTCCACCACCAAGGGAATCGCCCCCCTAGGCTGACTAATGGAACAAACGGGGGCAGGGGGAAGAAAAAAAGAGAAAGCAAGAATAGTTAGCCCACCCCAAAAGGGGGGCTTACCCTCTCCCCACCTTAAAACCATTTCCTCCTTGAAATGGGGCAGAAAGGGGCTCTGTCAAAAAATTCCCCAACCAGAGTGGGTATGCCCACTCCCAACCGGGCCCAGGGTCCCCTCAGGCACACCCAGCACCCAAACCCCTAAGCCTACCACCCATACCACTCCATGAAGCAAGTTTGAATGAAAAATTCAGCAGAAATAACACTTGGATTAAAACTTAAACAGTACACATGCTATGGCCAGGCTCTCACAGAACACTCTGTTTCAAAATTCTTGAATTTTTAAGCATGCAAATCAAGTACTACCTAAATAAAGACAAACAGACACCACTCACTCCCCACACTTTCACCATTCACCCAACACTCTCACTCACCATACTCTCACTATCCACCCAACACTCCCACCTACTCATCATTCATAAAGAGGTAGAAACTGTACTTTATATTATTATTAGTACTAGTTGCTCCACAAGGGAGCAAATGCAAGGAACGATTTAACACTCTTTTTTTTTCCAAAGCACATAGAACATAACAGTCTCAGCAGGTCAGTCCATGCAAATTCTTCTTTCCTTTCTCCTTCAAAGGAGAGGGATAGTCCCAGGGCGACCTCAGCTGGGCACAGTACTTAAACAACTTTAACAGTCACCAAACATTTTGATTTTTAAACAGAGACAGTCCTGGCAAATCATAGATACATAGACATAGATACATAGACAGTGTCAGCAGATAAGGGCCTATGGCCCACCCAGTCTGCCCATTTGAGCTTGTAAGTTCAGTTTGTTTTCCTAGAAGTCTGTTGCCCCTTACCCCTTACCCCTGACCTCCAGAATTCCTTTATGTCTATCCCATGCATTCTTAAATCCCGTGATTGTTTCAGCCCCCACCACTTCCTCTGGCAGGGTGTTCCACTTGTCCACCACCCGTTCTGTGAAGAAATTCTTTCTCTATTTCCTCTAATCATCCTCCCTCCAACTTCATCCCATGCCCTCTAGTCCTGGAACATCTTTTTGCTTAAAATAGTGTTTTCCTGCACCCTGTTCCTCCTGTAGATACTTGTATGTCTCTATCATATCCTCTCTCCTCCTCTCCTCCAGGAGTACATGTTCAGTTCCTTCAACCTGTCTTCATAGGACTTGTGATGCAATCCATGCACCATCTTTGTTGCCCTCCTCTGAACCTTCTCTACCCTGTCTATGTCCTTACGTAGGTATGGTCTCCAGAACTGTACACTGTACTCCAGGTGGGGCCTCACTAGTGTCTTGTATAGCGGAATTATGACCTCCTTTTCCTGCTGGTGATGCCCCTGCCTATACATCCCAGCATCCTATTTGCTTTACCTGCTGCCTTGTCACACTGTTTCCTACCTTGAGGTCATCAGAGATGATAACCCCAAGATTCCTTTCCTGCTTGGTGCATGCTATATCCTCACCCCCCAACTGATATATTGTGCCAGGGTTTTTGTGCCCTATGCATTATCTTGCACTTCTTTGCATTGAATTTCAACTGCCAAACCCCTGACCATTCTTCAAGTTTCTGCAGGTCGCTTCTCATTCTGTCTACACCCTCTGGTGTGTCTACTCTGTTACAGAGCTTTGGGTCATCAGCGAACAGTGAAATTCTGCCTTCTAGGTCCTGCACAATGTCACTGATGAAGATGTTGAATAGGACCGGACCCAGCACTGATCTCTGTGGTACCCCACTGGTCACTCTTCCCTCTGTGGAGTGACAGCCATTTACCACCATCCTCTGTGTCCTACCACCCAGCCAGTTACCTACCCACCACTACTTTCCTGCCCACACCCATATTCCCGTTTGTGTAATAGTCTTCTATGTGGCACAGTGTCAAAGGCCTTGCTGAAGTCCAGATAGGCCATGTCCACTGCCCTCCCTGATCCACCTCCCTAGTCACCCAGTCAAAAAATTCAACGAGGTTGGTCTGACATGACCTCCCCTGGTGAAACCATGCTGCCTTGGGTCCTGTGGTCCATTGACAACCAGATGTTCCACCAATCTCTCCTTCAGTAGTGCTTCCATGATCTTCCCCACTACCGAGGTGAGGCTGACTGGTCTGTAGTTCCCTGCTTCTCTTTGTTCCCACTTTTGTATAAGGGGACTACATCTGCTGTCCTCCAGTCTTTGGGTACCTCCTGCTTCCAGTGATCGGCTAAACAGGATAGCCAGAGGTTCAGCCACCACCTCTTAGTTCTTTAGGACCCTGGGAAACCCATCTGGCCCCATTGCTTTATCAACTCTTATTACTTCCAGTTCCTTCAGGACCCTTTCTCGTAAAGGTACTTGTGTCCATTTCTGCACCATTCTCCCTTGTACTCCTTCAAACCCATTACCCTCCTCTTCCTTAGTAAAGACTGAGCAGAAATACCTGTTCAATATGTCAGCTTTACTACTGTCATCCTCCACGCCCCCCATCCTCCCCCTTCAGTCTCACTATCCCTCCCTTTGTCTTTCTTTTTTCACTTATGTACCTGTAAAAGGTTTTGTCCCCTCTACCCACTGATTTTGCAATGTGCTCTTCTGTCTGAGCATTGGCTTCCCTTACTGACCTCCCTGCCTCCCTTTGCTTCTCCTGGTACTTCTTCCTATCCCCTTCTGCCTGTCTTTTTGTATTGCCTGAATGCAATCTTTTTGGCTTTCACTTTCTTTGCTACCTCTTTGGAAAACCATAATGGTCTCCTCTTCCTTTTCCTCTTGCTAACCTGCTTAATGCATAATTCTGTTGTTCTTGTAATCCCCATTTTAAATACTGCCCACTGTTCCTCAACCCCTGATTTTGAATCACAAAATGTTGAGCCGTTTCTTCCTCCACCACAGGGGTAGTAGTAGTCTGGGTTCAGCTTTGTAGTCTCTTCAGCAAACAAATCCATGGCAATGATATAGTATTTCATATGGCAGCCCACGACATCCTGCAGCAAGGTGAAGAGTTTGAAAAGTGTAAGCCCTGCCCTAGATGAGAAGCAGAAGGCCCTCGCCTTCTGGATGATAGCCTGGTTGGCCTTCTCAGAAGCCCCTGGTTGCTACAATAACTTATGGACCATGCCTTAGAATACTCAATTCTCCTTTTTCTCCTCTCTGATATGTAGGGGTACTCCGCAGTGGGGTATTCTTCATGCATCCTTCTCTGAATCCACCTCTCCACCTGTGACCATTCAGGCAGGTCCCCCACGCTGCTTTGTCAGGCAGCCTATGGCTTCAGCCAGGATGTGATACAGGATTTTTAAAGGACTGTTTCTCAGGAGACCATCCATCCTTTCATGCAGTGCCTTGCTCTGCGCTGGGAGGTGCGGAGTGGTGTCAGGTAGCTTCACTGCAGGCTGCTGGTAAGGCTGGGGTATAGCTCTGTATCTCTCATGGTTGGAAAACTGAAACTGCTCAAAATCTTGTCCTGGGGCAGTTGGACAGGCACCTCCCAAGCAACCTCATCTCCCACCTCCTTTTCTGTGGCATGACCAGGCTTGCTTGCATGCGCAGCCTCCCCCTTTGAGGTTCTGAAGGAGCCACCATTGCCAGACAGAGAACCTGAGGTAGACCCCCTGGGATCTGGTGGGCCACCAGTTGCTGTATCACATCTTCTGCCTCTCCCTCTGCCATGGGGATAGTCAACAGCTGCAGGCGTTGTGGGACTGGGCAGGCATCTGTGTCCTACATCACCCTCCTTAGCAGATTCCTCCACTGCTTCCACCACTACATCCACCTCTGAGACCTTAAGCTTTGGCACCAGCAAGGTCTGGTGTCTTGGTCTCTGCTCCCAAATCCAGGCTTCCCTGTGAAAACAATGATGCAGAGCCCACAGATGTCCCCACGGGGTAAGGCCAAGGGAAGCCAAAAGCAGTGCCTTCCCAAATGCCCACAGCTGACCCACTGGAGCAGATAGCACACAGGGGCAGCTTAACCAATCCTTCTCCTAGGTATCCACACCAAACACATCTCTCCACAGCTGCTACTCTCCCAGCGGAATTCCACAGCCATGCATGTTGGCATCAACAGTGATGCAGGGATGGTAGTATGGGTCTCTTTAGCTGGAAACCTCAACCTCTTGGCCATTTTAGCAGATTTTAGCAACGTGACTTCTCCTCCACTACTAGCACAGAAAATGGCACCTCCTTCTCGCTGTCCCAAGTTACTGCACAGAATAAACCAATCCTGAGCACTGCTGCTCCCTAACTGACCATCCCCTATGTTCCATGGTGCCCAGGAAATCATGTCATACCACCATGGCAGCTCACACAACTGCACCATATCAGCAAGGCCTACTGCTGCAGTCAGATCTCTTCCAGTGCTTTGCCTGCACAAAGCCAATGGTGCTGATGCCCACAGCCACAGAAGACATAAGAGATGAACACCCATAATCTGTAGCTTCCCCTTGTCCTCCTCTTTTGTCTCAGGATCCCGATGTTACAGCGAGGGGGGGCACACAGACCCAAAGATTACCTCCAGACACTTCTTACAATTGAAAACGAGACAGGCCTTACTTCCTGATGAAACACTCCTTGCAGAGGCCTCCTCTTCCAAGTGGATACAGCTCTGGCACCACGGCTTCCTCTGGCTTCAAGGTAAATGGGGAGAGGGCCCTTCTTGGGAAGAAATGTGAGGATTAATTAGTTGAAAAACTCAGCACCACTAGGTAATAGTGAAAACAGAAAAATTCGATTTTTTGTTCAGAATGATCAGAACAATAAATAAATTAAATGGAGCAGCTCCATTGGAGTTTAGAGCTTGAGAAACAGCAGACAAAGGACAATTGCACTGTCCACAGCTGAAAGATTTTCCAGCCCAGAGTTTAGACCAAATTGGCCCCACACTCTCACAGATTGATCTGAAAACTAGCTCAAACCCTTTCCTCACACTGATTGTCCTTATCCTTTACCCTACGGGGGAGTGCCTTACTCCTCCCTGTCACCGAATCTTAAAATGTACCAGGGCATGATGCAGCCTAAATGCCTCCTGCAGCTGCTCCCAAACCTTACTTCCCACCAGAGCCAAAACAGGTGCCACCTCTCCTTTTACTCCCAGCCAAGGCAAGCCTCTTTGAGCATGGCGACAGTCCCCTCCTTCCAGCTTCTGTTTCCATAGGCTGCATCCCTATAATAGATCTAACAGGTCCTGCCCCAGACACTGGCATGGCAGGCCCTAAGGTGAATCCCAGGATGCAGTCCCACCCCTCTTTTAACCTCCAGTAGCATGCCACACAGGAACGATTCCCTGATTCTGCCACCTCTGGGAGAACCCTGCCATGGGTATGCCACCAACACGATGGCCCCACTGCCTTGATTCCACTCCATGCCTTTTGGTAGCCAGGCCCCCACCTCCAGATGGTTCCTCTGACTTTCCACTTCCTCACTCCTCCTGCCACTCAGCCACGGCATCCCTGGCCTCAAATGACTGCCAACTCCTGCCACTGACACCTCCCTCACGTTGCAGTGACGCTGCCAGCTGACACACTGCTTGGCTGGGGAGATCCAAATGTCCAACTCCCCACAACTTCAGGAACCCGGGCTTAAATACCAGCAAACTCCACCCTTAGAAGCCTCAGGAGAGGCAAAGCGCTGGGCTCTGCAGTGCCACATGAGTTTATTCATTTTGTATCTCTGACCTGAATAAAAGGACTATCATTAATTTGAAGCAAAAACCGCCGTGGCTCTATTTATTTGCAGAGTGCAACATATTGGACATTTTCCACCACCTACAGGGCAGACAAGGGAAGCGCCCCCCTAAGCTGACTAATTGAACAAATGGGGAGGGAGGAGAAAAAAACAGAAAGCAAGGATAGTAAGCCCACCCCACAAATGGGGGCTTACGTTATCAGATTTCAGCTGGGATGAGCATTAAGCCCAACCACAAGATTACAAGGTGAACCCCATGGTTGGAGACCTACTCTTAACTCTTGGAACTTTAACACACCTGCATTGGCTTCTTGCTCACTTTTAAATTATGTGCAGCCACCTAACAATTTGCTACAGGTGCATGACATTTAGCAGTAACCAAACAGAATCTAGTGCATCCCCTTCCCACAAAAAAAAATGTATTTTCTCATCACTTTTTCTCTTTCTCTTCATGATATCAAATGGGCACATATGTCATATACCAGCAGCGCCCAAGGCTCCAGATAAGAGTGGTACCGACCTATTTTACTCACCTCATTTTAGAAAATACTCTTCAGAAATTTTTTTTTAATGAGTACCAGTACTCACCCATAATTTGTAAATATTCCACACGCCGAAGAATAGTGCTTCATAACATAACTGGTGATTCAAAAGGAGCATTTATTTTCCAGATTTACAGCACTTGTATCCATCGCAGTTTTGTTTTACTCACTATATTTCAAAACTGGTGAATAAAGTACTCCTACCTGCCAACATTATTTGGAATATTGTTGGCACTTGATCAGTACTTATTGAGAAAAAACATTGTTCTAAAAAATGTACTCCTCACTCCACTCCGTCCAAATATTTGTACGCATCTGAATTTGGTTTTACTCACCTCACTTTCAAATTGAGGAGTATAGTACTCATCCCAAAAAATCTTATCTGAAGCCCTGGTAGCACCCCTTGAAACTAAAGAAACTTTTGAGAAATGTAATTAAAATGTTGTGAATGAGCAAGAATTGAGCTTACTCTGTCTGGATTTGTTTAACTGTCACTAGAGATAAACACTATTTGTAAATGCATGTAAAATAGAATAAGATTGCATATAAGATGACACTCTCTGGGGTCTTATATTCAAAGCCTTCCATGGACTCCTGGTTGCCACAGCCACTGCAGTTGCATTGCTCAGTTGAAACAAAGAATACTTGACAGATGGCCTGAGACCATGTTTGTTTATTGACAGAGGGCACCCGGGTACCTGCATTGTATGAAGTGCTGTACGAAATGCAAATTACATTTCTGCTTTCAGTAAGGAATTGTCTGAGCTCTTTGGTCAGTAGGTGCAGCTGACAGACTGCATGTTTCTTTTCCATGACACAGTGATTGAGATATACAAATCTGAGATGATCACAGCCCATCTGAACCATGTTCAGGAAAGGTTTGACATTTTTGGGAGACAGTCGGTGCTATACATGATATCTTTCCCATATGGACAGTGTTTCTTTGACTTGGTGACATTATTTTACACCCTTATACCCACCTGAATTCCTCTTGTTGTCACCCCTCTCCATCCCTCTTGTCCCGTGACAGTAACCCGTTGGCCAAGCGCTCCTCATAACTATCTGAATTTGACTGAATCATCATGCAAAGAAGAGACCTATTTATCACTCACCTTACTGGTCATTCATCTGTTAATCCAAGCTTGGTATATATACTTTTGTCTTGTACTATATTGGCAGCTCTGGTTGTATGTTGTTGTTTCATATGCAAAAATTAGAAAGAAGTTACAAAAAAAAACAGAATTTAATAAAATTCCCTTTTTTTTACTGGCCCATTCTCCATCTTCTGCTGTTCATTTGTGTACTGCAAGAAGACTTTGGTGTTATCTACAGCTCCTACTGCTATCTGGCTGAAGCCCTTCTTCAGTTTCCTTAATTCTATTTTTGCAATCCCTCATTGGTGCTCTATACTCCTCTCTTGCCTAGAGACAATCCCCTTCTCTCCAGCAATCATAAATCCTCTTTTCCTGAAGAGTCAATTGACTTAGGTCCCTGTTGAGCCAGGGTCCATTTCCTGGCCTTTTACGCTTATTGCTCACAAAACTACAGACCTCCGCAGCCACAATAAGCACCTTCTTCGACAAACCCCTCATGTGCTCTATAGTGACACCCTCAGGCGGGGGTATGGCCTGGCAGGGCAAGATCATGGTTGCTCTCTAGCACTGATTCCCCATGGAACCACTTAGAAATGGCTTAAAATAGAATGAAAACACAAAATGTACAGTAAGAAGGTCACCTTCTAATCTATAACTTTGATGGCCACTCAGAAATCACAGAAAAAGCAATTTTCTTCTGAACTTTGAGCATGCAGCAGCAACTTCCATTACAACACCCACCACTCAGGAGGCCCCCACTCTAAACTGAGCAATGGCTGCGAGCAGGAATCCTAATGGGGTCAGTGAGACTCCTGACCACTCTTTGACCATCCTAATCCTAAATCTCCAGCAAGATGTAAATCCGGATTTGAAAATCTAACTGCGCAGGTAATGCATATACAATCCATTGTCACGGGTTTGACCAAGACTACCAGTGCCCACTCAGCCCACCTCAATGAGGCGGAATAGAGAATACGTGATCTTGAAGATACTATTGTGGATTTGACTGGGGACTGTGAGCAGCTGAAGAAAAATATGTTGGTATTGCAGATGATCATGAGAATAGAGCCCGACGCTCCAATCTCTGGATTGTTGACCTCTCCAAGGGCATCGAGGGGTCAATGCCAGACCCCACAGTGCAAAAATGGCTGGTTCAGCATCTTAAGCTTGATGCTTTGGTGCTGGGATTTGAAATTGAGAGGATGCACAGAACAGGCCCCTGGCCGAAACCAGGCCAACACCTGAGCCATTTTTTTTTATCAAATATCTTAGAGTTCCTGAAAAGGAAATCATGCTGAAAGCTGCCAAAAAGCATGGTCCCATCCAAACTGATGATGGCAGAGTTCAAATCTACCAGATCTAGACTATAGTAGAGGCGTGCAGGTTAAATGGCAGCAGTTTACAGGGGTCAGATCCAAGCTACACCTATGGGGGTGGGAGTTCATGCACTTCTATCTCTCCCGCCTCGGGATCAGTCGACCAGGCAAGCTGCCACTTTTCTTTGACTCACCCCATGAAGCATAAGAATTTGTTAACAGGGAAGATGCAGTGCTGGAAGGCCGTAGTTCAGCGACAGAGACTGGCCCTGTTCCATGATGGAGCCAAGAAGCTGATAAAATCTCTGTTACCTAAGGTGAATGGATGGCTCTGGTAGTGGTTTCTTGTGGTGTCCTCTGACAATATAACTCCCACAGTTGGTCCTTAAGGTGTCTGGCCATCCCTACTCACAGTTCTGGGGGTCTCCCTGGCAGCCATCACATTCTTTCCTTCTCAGCTTACTCGTAAGCACTTTAAGCCTTGCGACTCTCATAATCCAATTAAAGCCCCTTAAGTCTTGATCTTTGTGAGAAGGCTGGGATGGGAGAGGTCCTTCCATTCTTCAGTATCATTTATTCTACAAAGTAGAAGCACATTTTGGGAGATTCCAGGATTTGGCTAGGGATTGGGGGGTACCTGAGGGCAGGGGGGGCATGGGGAGCTGCTTGACCAGTGTCAAGTCTCCAAATATGATTCTATGTGGTCTGAAAATGGACCCAGAACCATGAGCTGTAGGCTACACACCTTCAGGTTTGGTCCCAACTCCGATAACTGGACCTTTGTTTTAAAGAGAAATGTTTTTCCTCTATTGGTGCAAACGTGGAGGCAGTCTCCTCTTCCCCTTCCCAATGCTTAACAACTGATGCATGTGGGGGGTGACAAGTACAGACAGCCATGGTGGATACCATGAATCTGAATATATAACTCTAATATTGGTAGTTGTTTGATGTCTTGTGTTAGTCATGCTTTGGCCAGCATATTTGTATTGGCAATGATCAGCAATTTCTAGCTGTTCACTCTGGAGAGATGCCTCAGGAGTATCTTGCTGTCTGATAAAACTTTACAGTAAGGGCCTAGGAAATGTTATCCTAGCAAACTGCTTGCAATCAGCTCCACTCCCCAATATCAGATCCCTTTATTGATATTTAAAATTAATCCTTTGAATGCATGCATCTGCTTAACTGGAAGTGGGAGTTGGAGATGTTTTCTTGCCAGGAATGTAAGAGAACGTGACTGATGCAGCAGTAAAGTATTTTCTCTTTTTCTAAAATTGACCCCGATATGGCCCTCCCTTACCACAGAGGATTACTCATCACGCTGGACTCTGGGTACTAGGGGGACTGTGGCATGGCTGTCACTTACAAATTAGGAATGGACTGTAACATGTTTGTGACAAATCTAGAAGTAACTACCATCCTTTGCAAATGGCTTACAGATCACCACGGGCCCCAGCAAGGGTCCTTTTCTGTATGCTATAGACGCTATCTAGAAAACTGATTTTATGCCTTTCTTTGTTCATCCTTGAAATAAGTTGTGTGATACATACACATATATATATATATATATATATATATATATTCATTGCAAAAAACGTTGTTAATGCATCAGTTAGAGTTCACAGCACAGCAACAAAAGTATGGAAATGTGATGTTAGATTTACCCCACCACCACCACCACCCCATTGCCACCCCCATCATCAGGGTTGTCAGGCCCTTGTCAGGCCCAACTCTTACCCCATTTCATGTGTAAACAAACTGACTTGCTACAGTATAGGAGAATGGGGTGAGAGTTAGGCCTGATGACCCCATGGCACACTCTGACATCTGTTGGTGTGTGGAGGTAGGTGAGTAACCCTAACATCACATCTCCATACTCTTATTGCTGTGCTATCAACTCTAACTGATGCATTCTCAAAGTTTTTTTTGCAATGAATTTCCATTCTTTTTGAGACAGTGTAATGTAACTGGTAACTGGCATGTGCTAGTGAGAGTGCGGGCCCTCCAGGTCCTGTGCTCCCTTCATGTTGCCCATTTTTGCATAACGGTATGTGTCTGTGGGAGCATGGGCCCTCTGGGCCCTGCGCTCCCACTTACACATAAGTAAGGAGTCATACAGCAGCCCCATAGTGCTGAAAAGGAATCCTCATAACACTTATTTGGTAATATCTCAGTAACCATAGCAACTATGAAAAAAATTCTACTGCAGTTGTAATCATGACTTCAAAACCTCAATGTGTGCTTAGTCTACAGGTGGGCTAAGCAGCAGGTAGCGAAAAATCCGTATCTCGAATCGTTTTCGAGATACAGGTGCTGTAATGTTATCCTATGGGAAATTTCTCAACTTCAGAATGCTGTAACTATGGGCCCATTGAATGTTTTGGGACCAAACCACCAAAAGGCACATCTGCGGGACAAGGGCATGCCACCCTGCAAATTTCAGCCCAAAAGCACAATCCACATTGGCACAATTACGTGACAAAGAAAATAACACATGGGACAATGTTTTCGAGCATTGTCTTCATGACAATTTTAATGTTTTCATGGCACCCCTATTCCTTGTATAGAATCTTTTTGTGCACAAAAATATATTGTTGATCCACCTTTTATTTTGTGCGTGGTCATTATCGCACACACAAAAAATGTTTTCACGAAAACAAAATGGCAAGATGGTGGAAAATTTTTGAAAAACATATTTCCAGACTACTGTACCTGCATAAAAACTGATGCTGGGGCAAGTTCCTCAATGCCTGAATAGGTAAACACAAGTGTTGGTATTTAGCAAGAGGAACTATTTTTCAATTTACAATGTTTTTTGTCTCTCGCTAACTGAAAACAAGATGGCGGCAGCATGAAAACAAAAATCCAGAGCATGAAAACAAAATGTTTTTGCTAATGTTTTCATGTTGCACATATAAATTTTACCATAGGCTAAAATGGGACATGAAAAACTTCCATAACTTTTCAACGAATTAATATTTTTTCACTAAATCTTCAAAAGGCACCACCCTGACACAGACCACATATACAAATGCACATTTAAAACCAGACACACACACACCGTTCACTCTCTGGAGCCTGACAAAGAATTGCCCAAAAGTTGAGGATTTTTCACATTTTTGACACTATGCAGCTCCACAACTGTACATCTGACTGGAACAAAACTTTCCAGCTCCAGAGATCTATGGTTGGACACTGACCATGCAACATTTCAAGCAAATCGGACAAATGGTTGAAAAGTTATTATAGTGCAAACTTTGGGGTTTAACATAGAAATGGCCTCCAACCCTATCTATAGCTTCACTACTGTGTAGCTATAATATATATATATATATATATATATATATGTGTGTATATACTGTGTGTGTGTATATATATATATATATATATATATAGTGTGTGTGTGTGTGTATATATATATATATACATATACATATAGTGTGTGTGTGTGTGTGTGTGTGTATATATATATATATATTTGCAAAAAACTGTGTTAATGCTTTAATTAGGGTTAAGGTCACAAAAGTAGGGAAGTGTGGCATTAGGGTTTCCAAACCTAACACCCCACCCCCATCCTGCACACACCAGCAGGCGTCAGGGGTGTGCCGTGGGGTGATCAGCCCTAACGCTCACTCCATTCCATAATTAAATAAGCTGAGATGTGCACAGTATAGGAGACTGGTGTGAGTGTTAGGGCTGATGACCCAAGGTACACATCCAACACTTGGTGGTGTGTGCAGGGTGGGGATGGGGTGTTAGGTTTGGAAACCCTAACATCACAATTCCCTACTTCTGTGGCTTTAATCCTACCTAGAGCATTAATGCAGTTTTTGTAATTTATTTCCTTGCTTTTTGAGATAGTATAATCATTTCCTTATTTGTCTGTGGGGGCCCTGTGCTTCCATCCCTCCACAGATGTGTATATGTATGTAGCTGTAGAAGTACAGGGCCCACTGGGCCCTGCACTTCCATTTATACGGCAACATTAGACAAAATTGTTAGCATAGCCATCTTATTGCCCCACCTCACGTACCTGGTACATAAAATATTTGAATTCCTGCCAAAATATAATTCTGCACAACTGCAACGCCATTCCGTGCCACAGGTTCGAAAATACATTTTGGCCAGGATTTGAAGAATGACAGTTGTGACATACATGAGGTGGGGTAACAAGAAAGCTATGCTGAAAATTTGGGGTCAAAATATTTAAAATTTCCAATGTTACAAGCATGCATAACAAAATTGCAAGAAATGAGCATAACTTTGCCATTCTAATGTATTTTGACCTCAAATTTTCAACATAGCCATCTTATTACCCCACCTCATGTAACCAATACAGAAAAATATTCAGACTCCTAACAAAACATAATTTCATGCAACTGCAACACTATTCTTCGCCACAGGTGCGAAAACATATTTTGGACATGATTTGAAAAAATGACAGCTGTGACATACATGAGGTGGGGTAATAAGTTATCTATATTGCAAATTTTGTGTCAAAATATTAAAAATGTTCAAAGTTATGAGTGTGCATAGCGAAATTGTATCAAATGGGCATAACTTTGCCATTTTTTTATATTTTTGTACCCCAAATTTTCAATATAGCCTTTTTATGACCCCACCTCATGAACAATATGACTGCCATTGCACAAATCCTGCCAGAAAGGTGAATTCCCCAAGTGACTGTGAAATCACCTTTCAGGTAGGAATTACCTAATAACAGTCATATTTCTCATGAGGTGGGGTCTCCAAAAGGCCATGTTTAAAATTTGGGGCCAATATCTCAAACAATGGCAAAGTTATGCTTAAAAATGTAACCCCCCCATTGAAATACATTGACCCACATTTACCTTATAGAGAATACCGGATAGCAACTATGCACAACCAGTTTATTGTGGCACTGAGGGGTTTTGATTCCCTCTGACCTCGAAAGAATGAAGCTTGAGAGAGGTCCATGAATCAAAACCTTGAGAGTGACATACATAACTGGCTGCACTAGAGTTCACATCCAGTATTTTTTATAGTGTGTGGTGCCACTGAAAGAAATTTTAAAAGTTTGATTTTTTTTTTAAATAAATGTTTGCTGCCTCATCTTATTTCCCTGTTTTAAGGCTGGTTGCTAGGGTCAGCGACATGGTTGTTATGGAGCAGATGCCCCTACTTAACTAGCGCTGGCTTTGATTGGTTGCCAGTTGCCTGTGGGAGGGTTTTTAAAAAGAAAAAAACATGGTCACTGTACTTCTCAGCAATTGAAAGGATTTACTGCAAGGGATCTTCTTAGCTGTTGTAAATAATTTAAAATGTCTGGTTGATCCTGCATTTTTTTTAAATAAAAGTGTAAATATCTGGTTGATCCTGCATTGTTTGCATCTCAGGAGGTTTGAGTGATCCAGCCAGTGCAGCAGCAAGTTATTATGTGGTTGATCCTGCCGGTTTTGTTGCCACAGCTGTTGTGGCTCTTGCGCTTTTGAATACAAGCTGAAATGTTATTGTACCACAGTATAGTGTAACCCCTAGGGGGTGCTATCGCAAGGACTACTACCCCGGCCTGTTCTGACATTAACAGGTTGAGGGGCCTGGATCCGATGGCGAGTGCCTCCACCCAGAGGTCGGGGTTGGAACAGTCTGATATGACTTGGTTACAGCCCTCTGGGTCACTGCAAGCCCCCTTTCTTCCCACTAGTGGCCCACACAAGTCAACCACAGTACCCTTATCAAATACACTTACCCCCAGGATTGGTTCAATCAGCTTGGCTCTGGGGACCCCCTGTAAAGTAAGATGCAGTTATACAATAACCACTGTACAGTAATTCAACATAGACACACAGTTCAGTCAGTATACCTTTGCAAAACAACCAATCTGATTTATTTAGGGGGAGATAACAAGGACTGGGGGAAATCAGGTTAATTAGCTTAAGCCTCTACTATGTCAGAGCTCTGTGCACAGGCTAAGTCCCTACTAGTCTCTGTCACTGGGTACCCAGGCAATAAGGGGCTAGCTGAGTCTGGTGCAGCTGGTTGGGGTCCTGAAGATGAAACACTTGTACACACTCAGTTTCGCAGTCGAGAGCCAGCAGGCTCAGTTCATGCAGCCAGCGAGGGGAACAGCCCAAACTTGCACTCAATAGATCAACTAACAGGGAGCTACCCTGATATTTTACTCATGTCTCTGGAAACAGCACAGCTCTCTCTCTCTCTCTCTCTCTCTCAGTCAGGACACCAGCCTGAGGTTGGATACTCAACACATTTACATGCAAAAGCAAAGGGGTACCATACCTGGCAGCTGCTCTCAGTTCCCGACTGTATTCACTGCAATTTCGGGGAGACACCACACAGCTTCATGTTTCCTGATAGACCAAGTGCGATTCAGCAGATTCTCCAGCCTTCTACAGGATGAGCCTGATAGGTAGCTGCGCACTTGCACAGCCTCCTCTGACTGTGGCCTAGCGGATTTAGTCCGAGCTATCCGGCGATACAATACAACCGCCCAATTCTGGCCTTCCACATGCGCTTCCCACGTGAAAACTCAATGGCACAGGAGCCCAGAGCTCGTTCCTTACTCTCAGCCACAACGACACTGTCTCTGGGCAGTTTGGGCAGGGAATCCAGTTCGGGCGACACCCGATCCCATTGGTGGGATGCAGATGCCAGTTACTCACTACTGTCCTCATTGGTGCAAAAAAGGCGCCATAGTCCAGATTTCACTTCCCAGAATTACTAGCTGTATCCCCATTGGTCAGCCAGTTCCATCAAGAGTCCTGATTCTGGTTGGTCGCTATTTACTCCATTTTAGATAACCCCTTGCTCCTATAGGACCCCTCAGACAGTCCTGCTCCAAAATGGAGGGGCACAGCACACAGAGTACCAGCTGCAACAAAGGCAGGTTAAACAAACTGCATTTTCACTATTACTCTAAATGATTGCAGGCAAATAGTTACATCTTTCGAGTGGGCTCCCCTTGTGCTTTCAGCAACGGCAAAGAGGGGCAATTCCATTACAGCTCGAGCGGGACTCAAGCAGGGAAACACACAGTCCCTCATGAGCAATAATTATGTCTGCAAGCAGACAGCTCTTAAAAAGACAGTACATGGAGTCTCTACAAGCACTCACAGAGCCATTCAAATGGCTTAAGCGCCGAATGCCAACCACTAGGGAGGACACTTAGGAAGCTCCTAGAAGGCTTTTAAGAAACCCATTTGTAGGGGGTTACAATAGTATTACTGTGTTCCATGACCTTTGAACTGTGGTACAACAACATTTCAGCTAGGATGATTTTCCATACTGAACAAGCCATCACCATACACTATAGTTTCATATTGCAGTCGCCAGTTCCAGCAACAGGATGTGTCTTCGATCAGGGACTGGATCTCGTACCTGGGACCTGTTCAGGTGAGTGAGGATATGTGGAGATGTATTGGGGTGTGTGGGATGGTGGGTCCTGAGTGGGAGGTGGGGGTCATCTGATCGGTGAGGGACAGTTTTGTTTTTTACAGGTTACATTTAAAAAAAAATAATTGAGGGACTGTTTTCTTTATTTCAGGTTTCTGCCTGAAATGGGAGGGTAGAGGGGGGTGAACTAGACACCAAGGAACAGAGTGACATGAATGGGGATGGTGATCTGAGGGGAGGGAGGTGCCACTAGACCACCACTGATTTAAAAAAATAATAATAATAATGGGGATGGCAATTGACATGTGGGGGAGGGTGCCACTAGAAACCAGGGAAAAGGCAGCAACTAACATTTAGCAGTTGGACATCTTTATCTGTTAGTTTAGCTGTTGGAATGTCCATTTTTATTTTATTTATTTATTCAGTTTAGGATTACAAGTACCTTTGAGTGCAAGGCATCTCATTTACAAAGGTTCCACAACAGTGGGGAAGGGGTTACAGTTAGACAGGGAGTACAACACGTTGATATTAAAAATACAGTACAGTATGTATATTACAGCTTAAAATGAGACAATTGCTACAGCAATAATAAACAGCGAATAAACAGTAAGGAAGCAGCTGGCAAGGGTGAGCTGACAGTTGTGCTGCAACAAACAGTCAAGTGACTACATCCAAAGCATACAGTAACAGATTAAGCAAAGGAGGCAGTAGAGAGTTAAGATAAGGGGTAAGATGAAAGTGGTGGCGTTGCGATATTGATCAGAGTGGAGGGGTAGCAGCCAGTGGCTTTGTCAGTGTTGTAAGAGGGTGTAGGCAGGGGGTAGGGCATAAAGGAAGGCATGGTGAAAGGGTGATGTAGGCAACCAGCGCCATGTAAGTGCCAAAAAGTAAGCGCAATGGGTGTGGACAGGGTGCACAGTACAAGGTGGAGGTAGTCAGAAGGGAACTAGGATTGGGCGGTACAATCACAGGTGCTTTCAATTGTAAGATGCTTCCGGAGCAGATGTTAAAACTGTGCAAGCTTGGTTAGATTGGTCAATTCACTGCACATGCCATTGAACCAAAAGTGGGGCTCTGTACGAAAAGGATCTTTGGAACTGTGCAGTCCAACACTGTGGGATGAGGAGATGTTCAGTTTCTGAGGTACGAGTGTGCTGGGTCTTAAGGGAATTGTTCAACAGGTATCCAACGTCTGGTGGCAACAGCCCAATGAAAGCTTTTTTGGTCAGGAGGCACGTTTTGTATTTGATTCTACTAGTCAGTTGAAGCCACCCAGTTTTGGCATATAGATCACAGGTGTGGGTGAGACGGGCAGCACCCGTGATAAGTCTACATGCTTTGTTCAGGGCAACAGTTAGCTGTTTGAGTGATGTGATTGTGGCAGCTCCACGTATGACTAAGCCATAGTAAATGACCGATAGAACCGAACTGTGGATTGCAAGCTTCAAAGCTTCTGGAGTCAGACACCGTCTGTATCTACAGAGGAGCCCAATCCTGGTGTTAATATTTCTAGTGACATTCTCTGTGTGAGGTATATAGGTGAGGTGACTGTCCAGGGTTACACCAAGGTACTTAAAATGCTGTAATTGTTCTAGAGAGGCTCCTTGATTGTTTAGAACAGTGAGAGTATGTGCCTTGTACTTATGGCAAGAGGATGAAAACAGCAGCACTTTTGTTTTTTTGTAGTTTAGCACCAATTTGTAGGTATTAAAGCAGTTCTCGACTTCCATGAATCCTAATTGTAGGTTGCTTTGAAGTGTGTTTGGGTCTGGGTGGCTTGCAAAGATGACAGCGTCATCTGCATTTAGTAGAGTCCGTTGATGTCTGTTTCTTTATATATTTTATTTATTTATTCATTCTTGGATTACAATACCTCTGAGTACAGACAGCTCATTTACAAAGGTTCCAAGTTAGTGGGGAAGGAGACAAAACATACAAAGGAGGTAAAGTACAGTGTTTCCAAAAACAGTAAAATAAAGTGAAAAAATATATACATATATTTATATGCAGTTTTATAGTTTGAGTAGCTTTTAGCTAAGGGTGTGCTTATGGGTGGTTGGGTGAGTACGGGTGGGGTGCCACTATATAACAGGGAAAAGACATCTGCGAACTGTGTTTGTAATAAATTGGTCTGTTATTTTCATAAATTGATCCGTATATTATGGATTGATCTGCTTTTTATCCATTGATTTGTTTTTACCTATAGAACAGGACCACGATTGGGGAAGGGAGGTTGAGGGTGGCCAGCACACAGAGGAAGGGAACGGGAGGACAGGTGTAAGGTGCCACTAGACATCAGAGCATTAAGAAAGGCCATCACAGTGTGTGTGTGTGTGTGTGGGGGAGGGTGCCACTAGACACCAGGGAAAAGGCAGCAATGAACGTTGTTATTTATACATCAATCTGTTGTTTTTTCATAAATCGATCTGTATTATATCGATCAATTCATTTTTATCAATCAGTTTTTTTTTCCAACTGCATTTCAACATTATCCCAAAAAACGTAACGATTCAAAAACCTTACAATATTTTTACACCAAACCATCCAAAGGCACACTCTTGACATATAACCCATCATCTCTGAAAAAAATTATGGAAAAAGTCAGTACTGTCTAGACTGTAGGTGAGTGCAAAAATTCTCCATGTTAAGTACAGTATAGGAAAAAAAAGTGTTTTTTTCCCATGGTTTTTGACCCACCATGTCTCCAAAACTGTACAAGATGTCTTAACGAAACTTTCCACATCATGAAATTCTGACAGCCTGACCACACATACCAACTTTTGTGCAAATTCACTGAAGGACGGCAAAGTTATTAAGGTGCAAAAAAATTGAGTTTAACATTAAATAGGTTGCTCAACCCTAACTATACTGGTGCTACTGCACCAGTATAATATCTGTAATAGATAACCCACTCTAAGGTGTGCGGTTAGCGCTTGATATACGCTGCGAGGCGCGGGCGGTGCACCAACCACCACAGCATGCGTATATCAGAGCGACCGACATCCTAGAGTGGGTTATCTATTCATAAAATGGCAAAATTGTTTTTTTTGGGGTAGTGCAGGTGCTGTCGCGCCTGATGTAAAAGGTCATGTGATGATGATTGTCCACTAGATAAGCTACTTTTTTTCTACCCATTTTATAAATATATTGTATGGGTAGGAAATATAAAATGGGTAGAAAAAATGATCTCTACTAATTGGTTGAAACACATCACATAACATAACCATGTGTATATTGGAGCGCGACTGCACACCTGGACTTTTAACCCCTCCAAAACAATTTTGCCATTTTATTAGATAGATAACCCACTCTAGGGTGTGTGGTCACGCTCCGATATATGCACGCCTTGGGTGGTTGATGCACACTAAGGCATGCGTATATCAGAGCATGACCGCACACCCTAGAGTGGGTTGTCTAATATATATATATGTGTATGTGTGTGTGTGTATATATATATATATATATATATATATATATATATGGTTGTGACCCTTATTGCTCTATTTTATATGCCCCAGTATGACACGTGGCCGCAGACCACTGCTGTGTTCCTTATCTTTTCAGTGCCCTTGGCGAGGGGGTCATGTAAAGTGCCAGGGATTGTAGATTTCTTTCCTTGGGAGACAAAGGTGGTGGTTGTAGTAGTAGTAGTAGTAGTCGTCTTTATATCTTTGTGGCACCCTTTCCCAGAGGCCTAGTGCACCATTACAATATGACAGTAATACATGGAACCATAAATACAATTAGCCCAACCACTTTCAAACCACAAGAATAAATAACAAATAAATAACTATATATAACTTATACGACACAATAAACAATAGAACGGGTTAACAATTTAGGATGTGCTCAGGGGTAAAAGTTACTAATACTCCCCAAATGCTTGTTGCAATAGATATGTTTTCAAGCCCCTCTTAAAGGCCTCCACCTGGGGGGCCTCCCTCAAGGCTCTGGGTAGATAATTCCAAAGGGCTGGGCCTGCTACTTCAAAAGCCCGGTTCCCGGAAGTCTTTAATCTAGCCCTTGGAACCACCAAAAGGCCCCACATGGCTGAGCAAAGCGGGCGAGTGGGGATGTGTGGGTGTGGGAGCTCAGCCAGGTAGTCTGGGCCCAGCACATGTAAGGCTTTGTAAGTTAACAAACCCACTTTTAATGAGATACACCACTTCACTGGCAACCAGTGCAAATAATGCAAGGCCAACGAAATATGGCATTATCTAGAAAGGCCTGTAAAGTAACCCAACAGCTGCATTCTGCAGCAGCTGCAGACACCATAGCATACCTCTGCTAACCCCAAGGTAGAGAACATTACAGTAGTCTAGCCTGGAGGTTATGAATGCATGTACCAGTGTGGCCAGGTCATTGGGAGGGATAAGGGATTTAATCTGGCAGATATTCCACAGGTAGAAATAGCCATTATGGACTACAGCCAACAATTGAGCCTCCACTGTGAGGCCCTCTTCTGGTTTGATTCCCAGAATCTTCACCTTAAAAGCAGATGAAAGCCTGGAGGGACCAAGCTGAAACCCAGTCTCTCTCCTAGCAGCTGCCACACCCCCTCTATGGCCCCGCTCAATCACTAGGACTTCAGTTTTCTCAGGGTTGAGTCTCAGCCAGCATGATGCCATCCAGGCTTGGATCTCAGCCAGGCACCTCTTAAGCACGTCAACAGCACCTGGTGTCCCGGGAGCAAAAGACATATAGAGCTGGTATCATCTGCATACAATGAAACACAAGCCCATATAGTCCAATAACCTTGCCCAGGTGTAGCATATAGACTGCAAACAGCATGGGCGACAAAACTGAGCCCTGGGGTATGCCACAAGACAGAACCATCGGTTGTGAGGAAACTCTTCCGAGCATTATGCTCTGGGTTCTATCCAGGAGATAGGACTTGAAGCAATTGATGACCTTGCCAGTGAGTCCAGCGTACTACCTGAGAAGACACAAAATCAACCCATGGTGTATGTTCATGCAGTTTGCTTTTCCTGCAAGCGTGATGGGTGCTGATGGTCATGAAGGTGAATGGTATGGGGGGAGCTTCTACCTAGAAACCTTTGGTATCACCCGGTGTGATACATGAAATTGCACTTGGCTGGTCACTGGTTGGTTGAAGGCAATCTTCCTGCCTCGTATAGCAAGCCTGCACACTGAGTTCAGCAGGTAAGGATACTAGTGCCTTGACTTGGATACTATGATTGCTCATGGCTGGAACTAGCAACAGAGCTACTGGGCATTTGCTGGCCCACCTATAACTGGCAGTAACCCAATGAGTAAGAAGTGATCACCTAGCCATAAAACTTAGTTATAAGTCATAACTGTACCTCTGCCCCTGGATGGTTTAGGGACAGATGACAGTTTACGCCATTGTAATAGCATGAGCTGTATAGATCTTTTATTCAGGTGCCAACCTAGCACTGAGGTAATACTAAATCCAACAACCAAATGCAGGGGAAGTTGTTTTGAGCTGCTGATAGCTTGATTGGGGAGAAGAGGAAAGGTGACTTTAAAAATTGCAGTTTAGAATGCCTGGGTGTCTGTTCAAAACAAGGGGGAGTTTGTTGTTATGTTCAGGGGCAGGGGGACAAGGATTATAATCTTAAAAACATTATTGTTTTCTTGCTTATTATACACATAGGAATAATGCACATTCATTATGCAACCCACCTGTTCAGAATGAAGCCACACCACATGTACATAGGTTAAGAGAGCAGGATGGTTTATGGATGATAACTGATAATGGCTGACAAAATCCATGTTATATCCAGGAATGTAAATGGCTTTAAGAATGTAGTGAAACGTAAGAGACTGTTGAATAGGGTAAAAAAGCTCAAAGGGAACATTTTACTTATGCAAGAAACTCATATGACTAAGCAGGGGATACAGAAAACAGCTTCCAGCTGGGGCGGGTGTGTGTGTGTGTGTGTGGGGGGGGGTAGAACCTGGCTTGGCTCCTGTTTGAATTCCAGGTCGAGGGAGACAGGGTTTGGCTGTGACGTCACTTCCCAGGGGAGGTGTTAAAAGTTCACAATGATGATGGAGGTCAATACACACTTGTAAAACTGCGAATGCATGACGGTAGCTCACTTGCTGTGGGATCTGTCTGTGGTCCAAATATTGATGACCCCTCTTTTTTTGCAAGATTAGCATTAGAAATGACAAACTTTTCAGACCAGTGGGTGTTGGGAGGAGACTACAACTGCGTGCTTGACACAGTCTTAGACAGGTCCAATACAGCAGTCATTCCAATATCCAAAAGTGTCAAGGCCCTTAAGCATCTGATAGGCATGTTTAACTTAATTAGCAGTTGGAGACTCGATAATCCAGCCGGCAGAACCTACAGGTTTTACTCCCATTCACATGGCACTTATGCATGAATTGATATGATACTCGTTATATTTGAAGCCATAGGATTGGTAGAAAAGACATAGTATAAACCTCTTCTGGTCACAGGTCATACCCCAGTTAGTCTGACGATGACCATTGGAGGGTCTCCCCCTCCCCCAAGGACTTGAAGACTGGATCCAGTTCTATTAAAACAGCTTTAAATAAAGCTATGGTTGCCTGGGACATAAAAGAATATTTGGAAATGAACAGACCTGATCTCAATCTCAATCTCAATCTTTATTTATTTATAAAATGCTATTCCAATAAGATCATAGTGTTGTACACAGCGTAACAAAACATCAATACCACAAATTATAAACATAAAAACAAATCCTATTACAGCAGGCTTTTAAATATTGGAAAATGCTTGGTCAAATAAATATGTTTTTAAGGCAGATTTAAAGGCCTCAACGGATGGGCACTCTCTTATCTGATGAGGTAGAGAATTCCACAGGTTCAGTGCAGCAAAAGCAAGTGATCTAGCTCCTGAAGTTGTTAAATGGACCCAAGGAATCTCTAGCAATCCCTCATCAGTGGAGCAGAGAGGACAAAGGGGGCGGTAAGGACAGAGCAGATCTTGCAGGTACCGTGGTCCCAGTCCATGTAGGGCCTTATAGGTCAGTAACCTAACCTTGAAGGTGATCCTCCACCACACTGGCAGCCAGTGCAGGACACGGAGCACAGGTGTGACATGGCAAGATCTTGATAAGCCATTCAGCAACCTTGCAGCCACGTTCTGCACCACCTGCAGACAATGGAAGTCCATCCTCAGTAGCCCTAGGTGAAGGGCACTGCAGTAATCAAGGTGTGAGGTCACAAAAGCACGGACCAATTTATCCAGATGATATTCCTCAGATGATAAAATGAGGTCTTGACAATGGCCGACACCTGGGATTTAAGTGTAATTTCATTATCAAGCATAATGCCCAGATTCCGCCCCTGGTCAGGGGTCATCAGCTAGCTGCCTCCTATCTGATCAGACTTCCAACTCTGCTAGGTGGGAGGCACTAATGGTGGTACTCAGGGGGTTGACCATAGCTCACGTTTGCTACCAAAGAAAGCAATGGCATAATTATATGTCTATCCTGGAGGCTAAAATTGTGCAAATGGGAAGGGACTATATTGTTAACCCATTCCAGGATCTGTACCATAGACTACAAAAACGTAAATGAGAATACAATAGTAGCTAGTCAGTGGAAATAGTAAGGGCGGTCCTTCTAATGCAAGCAGGGCAGTATTTTGAAGGTGACCAAGGGGGCAAACTGCTGGTGTGGCAGCTTCATGGCAGAGAAGGGGCAAGAAGCATAGCCCAAATTGGTTGCAGAAACACGTACAAACTCTAATGTTGCAGGGTTAAAGGGAGGACAAATAGCAGAACACAAAATATCCCTATTTGTGGATGCTGTACCTCTGCTATCCTATTGTGGGCCTGCCTGAAGTACACAAGCTTTTGAAGGAATATGGTATGATATCTTCTGGGCACAAAATAAATTGGTCCAAAAGTGAGTTACTTCTGATGCAGAATAAGGGCATCACAGCATTGACTAATAGCACCTTGGGACTGGTGGTAAACACTATGAAATACTTGGGGACCCACTGTAAAAGACCCGCCTTATATAAGGATAATTACCTACCCCTGATACAAGCTTTAAAGAGCTAGTGAATCCAAAACAGGCAGAAAGGAAAATAATATAATTTTTAAGAAGTAGTAAGTTTTAACTTTTTATTTCTGAACTATTTTTGTTTTTCCTTTTGCTCATTAGAAAGTCTTCTGTTTGATAATATTTTGTTGGATGTGTGGAACAGCTCTTAGCCTGGCTGCTGGCATATCTACTTCTGTTTCCTCCAGTACATCACCAGCATTGTGATCTCACTGACAGTGACATCACAGGTAACTGACCCAACAGCCACTGTGTGGCTGTTCCTAAGCAGCAGTGATGTCACAGTCAGTGAGGTCACAATGCTGATGATGTAGTGTGGGGCAACAGAGATACAGTAGATATGTAAACTGCCAGGCAGAATCCTGTTCCACACATCATTACACCTACTAACTTCAAGTAAACAATCTTCTAATTAAACAAAGGGAAAAGGAAAAAAGTACCTCACTTATAAAAACTAATGGCTGGCTTCTTTTAAAATCTAATATTAGTTTTGGGCAGTACACTAGCTTTTTAAAAGACGACTGCACCAAGTGGCTAAGTCTCCAACTCACTCTCATCAGCAAGATCAGCGTGATAAAAAATGTATTTCCCCCCAAGATGACTGGATCTATTTCAGACACTACCAATCAAACTACCAGTCTCCTTCTTTAAAACAATGGAAGCCCTGATGCACTTTTTTTATGGCTGGGAAGCCAGCTTGAATTAACATGATATTCCTCAGCTGATAGCCAAGCAGGGAGGTTGCGCCCTGCCCAGTTTTAAATTGTATTACTGGGTTGCTCAGCTAGCCTTTATTCCACAAGCAAACTCAGCTTGCTAGACAGTATGGCTTACTCTGGAAGAGGAAGGACTGGGGTAATATATACCAAGATATGCCTGCTCCAGCTGTACAAGGTAAGAAGCTCCCAACACCAGCTAACCAGTATACTACTAACCTAGTAAAAATCTGGAGGGCAGTCCACAAATACATTGGACACCCATCGTCATTTTCTACCCAAACTGGACTAATCGCAGCCTTTTAAGGGACCCCAGGATATAATGTCTTTATGCGCCAGGCTGTCTTGAGAGGGAGACAGCTGGGGCTGATGCAGGTTGGGGTCCTCTTTACAGAAGGTTGCCTCCATTCATTCTTGGACCTAACACACTACTATGGTATCCCTATAGGGGATATTTTTCACCTGCTTGTGATGGCAAAATTGGCTGATGCAGCACAAAAACCTTGGGGAAGCAATTGGAGATCTGTCTCCACCAGAATGCCTGATATATGAACCCCCACCGCATGACGGCCCACTTATAGCCTTCTATGCATTACTGCTTGGCAGCAGTCCCTCTCCCATTGTGGCCATCCAGTGTAAGCGGGGGTACTGACATGGGTTTTGACAGCTTCCAAGGTGAGTAGAAAGTAGCTGCAGCTCATTTCCAAAATTGTTCCAGAAACGACTGTGTGAGATAAATTCAACTAAATGTTATGTACCGGGCATATCTTATGCACCAGTTACTATGTACAAATTGGAAAGCAGCAGGTCCCTTCTGTGCCCAAAGTGTGAGACAGTAGAGTGGGACTTCATTTACAAGACTATGACATGCTCAAAGATCAGTGCCTTGTGAGTGGAAATACATATAGTAGGTTAATGGCTAGGAATGGGAGCAGAGCAGAGCAGTGCAAGAGGAGTTTGTAGAGTTGGGGAGGGGCCTTAGACAAGTAGTGCATATGGTAACCTTCTTGGAGGTGCTGCCTGTCTGTGGCAAGGGTGATGCTAGGGTACTCGTCACCAGGGAATTCAATGAATGGTTGAAAAACTGGTGTGGAGCTCAGGGTTCACTGGGGACTGGGGAGCCACCTGGAGGGATGCAGACCAATAGTGGCGCGATGGTCTGCATCTGTCCGGGGGGGGGAACCAGGATCCTAGGTGAGAGGTTTAAATGCTTCATTGGCAAGCATTTAAACTAGCCAAGGGGGGAGGCACTGAAAAGAAGCAGCGAAATCCCAGCCTCCCCCCACAAAACACAGTAATTAGTGTGGTAAACACCAAGGTAGAGAAGTTATTAGGCAGCAGGATAGAGGTAAATGTAAAAAAAGGCAAAGACAGTAAGGACAGGGATGGGGCTAAAAGAGGTAAGGCCATCAAAAATTGGAGGGTGATGAGTACCAATGCCCATAGTCTGTGTAACAAGCTCCCTGAACTGGTGGCCTTGATGGAAGAGGGTTGCCTGGATATTGTGGCAGTCACAGAAACATGATACACAGAGAACCATGACTGGGATGTCAACATACCAGGATACACAATCTACAGGAGGGACAGGGAAGGTAAAAGAGGAGGAGGAGTAGCTCTCTATGTAAAGGAAGGGATCAAAGTAACAGAACTAAAGAGTAAACAGGGAGCAGATGAGGCACTCTGGGTCACCCTGGAGACAGGAAATGGCACCACAATCTGCATGGGGGTAGTATACAGACCCTCTTCTCAGGGGGAGGGAATGGACAAGGAAATGATAGAAGGCATCCTTAGAATGGCAGAAAAAGGGGAGATATTGTTGTTAGGGGACCTGAATATGCCAGATATTAACTGGAGCACCTTTGCTGCAGGCCCATCCAAGAGCAGGGTCATTCTTGATGCCCTACAAGGGGCATGCCTCAGACAGCTAGTATTGGAACCCACTCGGGAGGGAGCAGTCTTAGACCTGGTACTCTTAAATGGGGACAGAGAAAGAATCTCAGATTTAGAAGTGGGTAGCCATCTGGGAACAAGCGACCACCAAACAGTGTGGTTCACGATAAACACAGCCATACAATCAAGCCATACAAAAGCAAGAGTATTGGACTTTAGGAGAGCTGACTTTGGGAAAATGAGAGAGAGTCTCAGAAGAGCACTAGCAAACAGGCAAGAAGGAGGGGTGGAGGAACAATGGGGAGAAATCAAAACAGCCATCACAGAGACAACAAGCCTTTGTGTAAAGCAAATCAACAAAACACAACAAAGGAAAAAAACGCTATGGTTCTCAAAAGAGGTGACAGGGAAGGTTAAGGAGAAAAGGATAGCATTCAGGAAATATAAGGAAACACAGAAGAAGCAGGACAGAGAACTTTATCAGTTAAAGCAGAAAGAGGCAGGGAAGGCAGTCAGAAAAGCAAAAGCCCAAACTGAGGAAAGGATAGCCAGCTCTGCTAAGAAGGGGGATAAGACCTTTTATAGGTATATTAGGGAGTGAAGAAAGACCAAAGAAGGGATATTGAGGCTTAATAAAGGGGAGTGAACATGGGTAGAGGGTGACAGTGAAAAAGCAGGGACACCGAACGAATATTTCTGCTCAGTATTCACAAAGAAAGAGGAGGGGGGGTACTTAAACCAAACAAGAGAAGCACTCTGAAGACGGGGGTTGATACCAGTCCATTTACAGAAGAAAGTGTTCTGAAAGAACTAATAAAATTGAAGGTGGACAAAGCAATGGGGCCTGATGGGATTCACCCAAGAATTCTAAAACAACTAAGTAGAACTAGTGACACGCTGCCTACTCTCTTTAACAAATCATGGGAGGATGGGGTGGTACCTGAGGACTGGAGGAGGGTGGATGTGATTCCTCTTCACAAAAGTGGGAGCAGGACAGAGGCAGGAAACTACAGACCAGTTAGCTTGACCTCAGTGGTAGGGAAAATGATGGACTCACTTCTGAAGTAAAGAATTGTTGAGTACCTAGAGACCAGTGGGGCACAAGACCCAAGGCAGCATGGATTCATGATGGGAAGGTCATGTCAGACGAATCTAATAGATTTCTTTGACTGGGTGATCAAAATAGTAGACATGGGAGGGTCTGTGGACATGGTCTACCTAGATTTTAGCAAGGCATTTGATACAGTTCCACATAAAAGATTAATACACAAGTTAGCCAGTCTTGGAGTGGGTCCCAAGTTGGTAGCCTGGATAAAAAATTGGCTAGACAGCAGGACGCAAAGTGTAGTAGTACACGGAGTCCACAGTGAAGAAAGGAGGGTTACTACCGGGGTACCACAGGGTTCAGTACTAGGATCAGTCCTTTTTAATGTTTTTATAAGTGACATTGCAGAGAAACTGGAAGGAAAAGTATGTCTCTTTGCAGATGACACAAAGATCTGCAACAGGGTTGATATACAAGATGGAGTGGAAAGGATGAGAAGGGACTTGGCAAGGTTGGAGGAATGGTCAAATGTATGGCAGCTCAGATTCAATGCAAAGAAGTGCAAGGTAATGCACCTGGGAAACAAAAACCCAGGGGAAGAGTACACAATGGGGGGTGTGATACTGACAACAGTAAAAACGGAAAGGGACTTGGGGTAATTATATCAGATGACCTAAAGGTGGCCAAGCAATGTGAGAAGGCAGTAAGGAAGGCTGAGGGGATACTGGGATGCATAGGGAGAGGCATCAATAGTAGAAAACAGGAAGTTGTTATCCCTCTGTACAGACAGTTGGTGAGACCCCATCTGGAGCACTGTGTGCAGTTCTGGAGACCCCATCTCCACAAAGACATAGACAGAGTGGAGACTGTCCAGAGAGAGCAGCAAAATGGTGCAGAGTCTGCACCAGAAGACATCTGAAGAAAGATTAAAGGAGCTTAATATGTATACTCTTGAGGAAAGAAGGAGAGAGGGGACATGATAGAAACTTTCAAGTACCTCAAGGAATCAACAAAGTCCAAGAGGTAGCATCTTTCAGAAAAAGAAATGTGCAAGAACAAGGGGCACAATTTGAAGACGAGAACGGCTGAGAGGTAATAGAGGAAGTATTTTCACTGAGAGGGTTGTGTATGCATGGAACAGCCTCCCTGAGGAGGTCGTGGAGTCAAGAACAGTGGCGGAATTCAAGAATGCATGGGACAGACATAAGGCAGTCCTAGTGGGGGGTAGGAGGAAGGAAGGTGTTGGTTAACTAGGATCAGCAGCTTATCTGTTAGGTAGGAAAATGTGCAGACTAGGTGGGCCTAGCGGTCCTTATCTACCATCAAATTCTATGTTTCTATGTTTAATGGAGGGTCTGCTACATCTTCATCTGCCCAAGAGTTCTTTAGAGCTGCTGTTGAGTGCCGACTCTACAGTTGAGCTCCTTAGACATAGTAGGCAGCTATGTGACCTAGCTCTAATAAATGCCTGTAAAACCACTGCACAGTCCTGGATAAGTAAGGATCCCCCCAGAGCAGCACACTGGAGTAGAAACTGGTACAAGTGTTTAAACCTGGAGGGAGCACCTACAACACAAAGCAATGGCACACTCGCAGTCTTTGAAATTATCTGCACCCACCACTGCTCTCCCTGTCTCATCCCTTCTAAACCTCTCTTTTGCCCTTGCCTCTGTCCCTGATACATGGAAACACACCACAGTTATACCACTCCCCAAAGGTGGTGACCCCTCCAATCCAGGCAGCTATTGCCCTATCTCCCTACTCCCCACCCTTGCCAAACTCCAAGAGCATTTGGTGCTATCTCAGCTCTCTCATTTCCTTGACTCTGCTTCCTTCTTCACCCCTTTCCAGTCTGGATTCCATAAATCCCACGTCACCTTATCCTCCCTCCTCCAGCTTACCAACTCCATTCTCTCAGGAACTGACCAGGGCCATATCACCTCAGCCATCTTTGTCGATCTGGTCAAGGCCTTCAACACTGTAGCTCACCACCTCCTCGACTCCCCCTTAAACCTTCCCACCACCAATCTCAGGCTATGCCCCCTTGTGGCCCCGTTCTTCCTCAACTGAAACAGTCCATCAGAGTTGACCTGGTTGATCCCCTTCAAATATTTAAAGACCTCTATTGTATCCCCCATCCCTCCTCTCCTCCATGGAGTACATGTTCAACTCCCGTAGCCTCTCCTCATAGGACAGGTCCTTCAGGCCATGAATCATCCTTGACTCCCTCCTCTGGACCCTCTGAAGAAGGGCAACATCCCTCCTCAAGTATGGGTGCTAAAACTGCACACAGTACTCCAGGTGCAACCCTAACCAGGCAGTTGTACACTACGTTTTTCATTTTGTAAGTACGAATTTTATACTAAACAAGTTTTTTACAAATAAAAAATCTTTCTTCTGAAATTTCATGCCTGGAGTGCTGATTTCTTTATTAAAATAGTTGTACAGGGGCAATAGGACCTCTCTCCTCCTCCTTGATGTTATCCCTCTGGCTATGCACCCCATCATCCTATTCACCTTCACAGCTGCCATCCTACACTGCTCAGAATTATTCATTTTGGCATCTATTGCCACCCCGAGATCCTTTTTTTCCCTGGAGACTGCCAGCTTTACTCCTCTGAGAATGTAGTCATGCCCGGGGTTCCTGGCCCCCAAGTGAAGTACACTGCACTTCTTGGAATTGAACCTCAGCTGTCAAGTGTGTGACCACCTTTCAAGTATTTCCAAGTCATCCTGCAGCATCCTTCTCCCCTTCTCCTCAGTTACCACTGCTCCCAGTTTGGGGTCATCCACAAATAGACTCAGTCTGCTTCTAACCCCAACCCCGATGTCTGAGATGATCGTGTTAAAAAGGACTGGCCACAACACCGATCCCTGTGGGACCCCACTAATAACCCTTCTGGGAGACAAGACCTCACCCCCAACCACCACCCTCTGATACCTATCCGTTAACCAATTTCCAATCCACCCTAGTATCTTCTCCCCCAACCCCAAGCTCCTCAGCTTCTCCAACAGTCTATGGTGCGGCATTGAGTCAAAAGCCTTAGTGAAGTCCAGGTACAGGATGTCCACCGGCTTCTCCTGATCCAGAGACCTTGTAACCCAGTCATAGAATTCAACTTGGTTCCTCTGACACGATCTGCCCTGGACAAACTCTTGCTGTTGAACATCCTGGAGACCATGGGCATCTAGGAACTCCACCAACCATTCCTTTAAGATGGTTTCCAGCAATTTTCCCACCATGGACATCAGGCTAACCGGTCTGTAGTTTCCTGGCTACTCCTGTGGACCACCCTTATGGAGTGGCATGACATGTGCCTCCCTCCAGTTGCGGGGGACCTCTCCGGTTTGAAGGGAAGAGTTGAATAAGTTAATCAGTGTTGCAGCCAGGACATCCAACAGTTCCCTCAATAGACTGGGGTGAATCCCAACTGGACCCGGAACCTTATCACACCACAGGGACTTTAGAGCCTCTCTCATCTTCCCCAATGGAATCTCCCCATCCATGAGTGCCTCCCCTGCCTCCTGCCACAGTCCACCTACCCTCTGTGGAGATGATTCCTGCCCCTCGATTGTAAAGATCAAGCAGAAGTACCCCTTGAGTACCTCTGCTTGCTCCCCCGCTTCCTCGGCCCACCCCCCCCCTTTTCTTAACTTATCAATCTGCCCACCTCCTACTGCTTTCCTCCCCTCCCTGATATACCTGAAAAAAATATTTTTCCCCTGTTTGACCCCCTGTACTTACCGCAGTTCCTTATCCACCTTGGCTGTTTTCACCACCCTCTCAGTCTGTCTGGAGAGCCTATGGTACTCTTTCCTGTCCGCCTCCCTCCCCAATCACTTGAATATTCGGAAGGCCAGCCTTTTTTCTCTCACCACCTCCTGCACATCTCTGGTCCACCCGCTGAGTTTTCTAGCCCTAGCATTCTTATGGACAACCTTAGTGCAGACTTTAGTGGCCTCCAGAAGACCTCCCCTTAATTATTTCCCACTTGCTCTCCATGTCCATGCCTGGCTTAATCCCACCTAGGTGCTTCTCCAGGACCGCTGCCATGCCCACAAAATCTGCTTCCCTGAAATCCACTACTGTTGTTTTTATATAATTCCCAATCCTTCCCAGGGCCAGGGAGAACCAAAATGTTGGCATCATCACTCCCTGCCAGAGGTCCCTCCACAACCAAATCCTTGACCAAGTCCCCATCTGTCAGCACCAAGTTCAGAATGCATCCCTCTCTGGTTGATTCCCCCACCATTTGGGATAGGAATGCATCCTGGAAGGTGTCCAGAAGATGCTGCTCCCTTGCCGACAACAATGCCATGGTCTCCCAATCAACCCCAGGCATGTTCAGATCCCCCAAAACCACTGTCCTGCTCCTGCCCAAGCTACAGTGGGATTTCAGGTTTTCCACTAACTCCATGTCTAGATCCTCTGATTGGGCAGGTGGTCTATACATCACCTCCAGCCTGACCCTCCTAGCTCTAGAATCTTGCAGTATAACCCATAATTCCTTGATGTGCCCCTCAGCTACCTCCTCCCTGCTGCATTTAATACCTTGCCTAACAGTACCCAAGGAAAAAACCCTCTAGGATTACTGGTCTACCCTCCCTCCACACCTTGGATGGGTCCACCATTGAGTATGTACTCTTCTTCAAATACCTAGGGGTCAGGCTTGACAGGCACCTTGACTTTGTGAACATGTGGATGCCATACACAAAAAATTGCACCCCAAATTAGGCATACTGTACTGTAATAGTGGCTGCATCCCTCTTCCAGCCCACAGAGCCGTTGTTCAGAAATTTATTCTCTCTATATTCGACTATGGTGACATAGTCTACAGTGCTGCTTCCAAATCCACCCTATCTAGACTGGATACCCTCTTTCACTCCTTCTGTCATTTTGCTGGACTGTTCACCATGCAGCCACCACCGTACTGTCTCTACACTTCCCTCTCCTTTCGCTCCCATGAAGCCAGAGGCCTAGCCCACTGGTCCTCCTTTATAGCCAAATACTGGCTTGGCTCTCTCCCTTCTTATCTCACCTCTCTCCTTTCTCCTCTCCCAGCCTACATCTACCTCCTTCACCCTTCGAAGCTCTAATTTTCGCTCCGTTGTTCTTACCCCAGGACTTCATCAGCAGGCCAGACTGCTTTCTCCTACCACTTCTCTAAACTCTGGAACTCCCTCCCTTACCCATTCGTTCTGCCTCCTCCCTTCACTCTCTGTCCTGTCTTCTACTTAACCTCACCTCTCCCTCCTGTAACTGCAACTGATACCCACTCTACCTCCTCTGTCTTCCCCTTTCCATCTACTCCCCTCCCTGTCTCCTTCCTGTCTCGCCTCTCCTCCACCTTCCCGTCTCTTTATAATCCCACTCTCTTTTTTTCAAATTTAGTATACTTTTTTCCACCACCAATGCTCAGTCCCCGCCTGTCTTGGACCCTCATCCCCGGGACTTACCTCAGGCATAGGATACCCCCTGGATTGCCCCCAGGGCAGGGCCACTGCATTGGCATGAAACCCGCATGATGTCGGGAGAAGGATTCTGGTAGGGAGCGTACTTGTATTGCCTCCCTGGCTTACCCCCAAGGGCGGGGCGTGGAGTTGGGCCAGCCACATTGGGAGATGGGATAGGTCAAAGCCGGAGTGCTGTGGCAGATGACCGGAGCTGGGAGAGCAGACTGTCATATAGGCAGCCACTATTTTTAGATCTAGATGGGAGGTGTGGCATGCAATGGCACAGTGACGCAGAGCATCAGCATCCAGCATGCCTCCCAGGAGAGTCCAGGTGCCAGTCGCAATGGAAGCCCCAGCTTTCACCAGGGTTCCATTATGCACTGGTTGCCCCCAACCGAACCCTCCCTGGGAGAGGAGAGCTGCCGTACGGTGGCTAAATCCAGCTCCTGCCCCCCTGCCGGCCAACCCACGACAACCTGGGCCCATTCCCAAACCCGGGTTGCCGGAGTAGCGCAAGGTGTGGCAACCAGCACCTCAACCCTCAGCACCACTGGGCCAGCCATCCCACTCTCTTTTTTTATTTGCTTCCATCCTTCTCATCCCTCTTCCTTGTTTCTCCATCTCCTAATTATTGCTCCACCTCCCTACCTAGGGCAAATCGCACAATGCACTTATACTTTTGTTGTCCCACTCCCCTACCCTCCGCTCTCCATGCTTAGCCTATATAATCAGTGTTAGGTCAATCTATACTGCCTGTTAGACTTTGTTCAAGTTTTGTACCTGTATCACCTGTCAATTGTTTTTGTACACCAATCCCTCCTCTTCCCCTTCCCCCCAGGACACATCTGGAAATGAGCTATTCTCAGCTCAGTAGGTCTTTCCTGGTGAAACCTTTGAAATAAATAAATGTGAAGGGCTGCTCTCTGTGCTTTAGTTGTGCCCCCCCCCGGAAGACCAGGACGGTCGAAGCAATGGGGCTGAGGGAAGGCGGCAATAATTTGTGTGTATCTATCAAGTAGTAATGTAAACCTTGTCTATTAATCTTGTCTGTTTTTTTTCTTGCACCACTGTGATTTTGCACTAAATGCACTGTTATCTGCACCTTTGAAAAAAATCTGGTTTTATTAACAAAGCTATGAGGAGAGGCTGGAAGCCCTTAACCTGTTCGCCCTTGAGAAATGAAGGTGGAGAGAGGACATGGTCACAATCATTTGCATACTCAAGGGTATCAATGAGACTAAACAACCAAATATCTGATCTGGTGTCTGACAGCAGTATGCAGGGACTGGCACTTAAGCTCAGGGGTGGCAAATTCAGGGGCAGCATTAGAAGGCCCTTTTTCTATGAAGGGTGATGAACCCATGGAGGAACCTACCAGAAGAGACAATGGACATGAAGGCAGTACAGGTTTTTAAGGTAAGCCTGGACAAATCTCTGCTTACCAAGGGAATCACAAGGTACTCGGGGTAGTACAGTGGTTAGAGAGTCCTTATAAATTGTTACATGCTTGGACAGCACACTTCTTTCTTTCCAACTTATGAAGCAGTGAGGGGATGGACATGATGGACCTAGAGTTCTTTACAACATTAAATTATTATGCTACTACTATGTCATATGCTGTCATTCCCGATTTCCTCACATTCTGAACCAAGTTCTTATGCGGACCCCTAATGAGTGAGTACTGAAATCTAAATATTGTACTTTATATTGCATCAACTGCCTTCCTCCTGTCTAGTTCCTTTGTTAATTTCCTGAAAAAAGACCAAAAAGGTTTGACTGACATCTCCCCATAATAAACCCATGCTGACTATTCCTTAATTGCCAGAATATATTTTTTTACAATGTTTACCCAGGATAGTCCAGCTGAGATGTAATATGCAAAGGTTAGAAATGTGATCTAAGGTTTGGCAGCTAAAATTCAATGCCAAGTAGTGCAAGGTGATTCACATATGGAACAAGAACCCAAGGATGGAATATTGAATGACAGGGATTAAGTTGGATATGGTGTCCGGTGAATATAGTGAGTCAGTTTGGGCAAGGTAAGAACAGCGAAGATAAAAAACAGCAATTTGCTTTTAACAGCACATTACAGCTACAGCTATTTTGTTTCTGTCAGATTGAGTTGGGGGGGGGGTGGCCTGCTTAAACTTTGTAGGCATTTGTTCGGCAGGCCACTTCCAAGCTGGCCGTCTGGTCCTGTGGTCAGAGTCACCGTCTGTGGTGCTGGAAAACCTGTATTCAGGACCTGGCAGTGGGGAGAATTTTTAATTTTTTTGGGGGGTTTGGCTGTTGTCCCCCCTGTTGTGCCTGCCCTCCCCACCTCATTCCCCCCACCTGCAGGTTGCCCCTCAATGTTCTCCCCTCCTGACTTGTGTCACCCTCCCTGTGTTGCATCCCCCCTTGAGTTTCTCTCCCTCCCTGGAGTTGGTTATCATAAGTGGGGGGGGGCAGGGGGCACAGGGAGCTAGACCCCCACATCAAAAGTAACTGCAGATCACCCCCCACAAAGAAATAAAGTGTGCATTGCTGTTTCTGGTGAGGGATGTAGCTCACATCACCATTTTGATTTTCAGCGATGTGCACCCGCTCTTTTTGTTGCCACTGTTTTTGAATCGCTGATATCACGTAGAACTGCTGGACACTAGGTCTAAGGAAAGGGACCTAGGAGTCATCATAAGTGACTCCCTAAAACAATCTAGCCAGTGCAACAAGTCCTACAGCAAGGTGACCAGAATGGAATAGGATATATTGGGAGAGAGAGTTTGACAGTAGAGGTAAAGAGGTAATACTATCTCTCTATAGCTCGCTGGTCAAGGGTATCAGGTCAAATGTCTTACTGAAGTCCAATAGGACAACATCCACTGGCTTTCGAGCATCCTTGGCCTTACTAACAGGCTAATTGAATGTAATAATTTTGTGACCTATGACCTGCCCATGGGTGTAGGAAGGCATACTCCAAGTAAGCAAACTCTTACAAACTGACAAGAAAGGAGACGGCATTCTGGGCCCTGAATATTGATTTTAGTTATTACTACTGTACTGCAAGGTAACTGTAGCTCGAGCTGAGCACTTTAAATTTTGTAATGTGAGAACTTTCTCAGACATGCATTAAAACACTTCTCTTTGAAATTCATTATCAGTCCTTCACTTGGTTTTTGACTGTTACATTTCTGGAGGTCTTGAGTGCTACACTTTGGAGGTCTTGTTTCGTATGTTAAGGGCTGGCTGCTTTTCCATGTTTAGCATCAATCCTGCACTGCCATCACAGCTTTTGATTTTGGAAGTGTAACCCCCCTGCAAATGGGGGTTCCCAAAAGACTTCCAGGAGCTTGCTTGAATGCTCCAAGCCTGAATGGTGTTTGGCATTTAAGCCATTTATCAGTGAGTGTTTTTAGAACCTCTGGTACTGTCTCTTTAAGAGCTGTCTGCTTGCAGACATAATTAGTTTGTATGGGGGACTGTGTGTTTCTTTGATTGAGTACCACTCAAGCTGCTGCCAATTCACTTCATTTTTGCAGTCACTAGGGTGCAAAGGGAACCTATCTGAAAGATGTAACTGTTTGCCAGAAATTATTTAGAGTAATAATGAAATTACAGTTTGTCTAACCTGCTTTCTTTGCAGTCAGAACTGTGTCTGCTAGTTCCCATTCTAGTTTTGAACTGCTGAACTGGACCAATCAGTGTGGGGTAAGCTAGCTCTAAAATGGTGCCTGGACTGAATCAGAACTTGGACTCATAATCTGAGCCAGCCACAAGAGGATTGTATGGGCAGTGACTCTAGGAGATGTAGTTTAGACTTCAGTGCCTTTTTGGACCAACAGCAGCAGTCTATTGTGAGTGACAGCCAATCCAGTCAAGAACTGGGAGGAACTCAAAGGAAGTGCCGGTTTTGTCGGTTGGAGTTTCAGTTGAGCTTTGGCAGTGAAGAAGGAAGGAGCCCTGTGCTTTTCAGTGTGCAGTTTTAGTCAAAAACGTGTGTAAGGCCCAGAGTTCCGTCTGCAGCTTGTTAGGACTGAATCCGTCCTGTGAAAAGAATCAAAGGATCTCTGAAGAGTAGAAACCAGGCTCACCCTGTAGAAGACTGGAAGAATTGCTGAAAATTGCACTCGGTCTGTCAGGAACTGAATCTGCTGTGTGTTCTCCCGGGTATTGTGCAGTAATTGCGATCGGGATACAGATGCAGCCTGCCTGGTATAGTGCTTTCTTTTATATGGATGTGTGAAGAGGTTTGTGTACCTCAAGTGAGCCCTGCTGACATTGAAGGACCCTATCTTATTTGGAGGTCGTGAGTACTAATTCAGGGTCGCTCCCTGTTGAATTGCCACATTACATCCAAATGGAATTACTGTACTGCTGACTGTTTAATTCTCCTTTTCTCTGTGTGAAAGGGCCCTACCAGCTGCCACGGTTTGGACTAGCCACTAGGGCTTGGGTACCCAGGGACAGTAACTGATAGGGATAGGCCTGTGCACAGAGCCATAATAGATTATTAAGTGATAAGCTAATTAACCTGATTTCCCCTGTCCTTGTTATATCCCCTAAATAAATCAGAGCTGCTTGTTTCAGCAAAGTTATACTGCCTGAGGTATTTGTCTATGTTAAAGTACTGTACTGTGATTGTTGCACTGTATCTCATTTCACAGGAGGTCCCAGTGCGGAACCAGTCCTGGGGTAAGTGTATACTGTGAAGGTAATTCTGATATATTGTGTGGGCCACTAGTGGGAAGAAAGGGGTTGCAGTGTCCCAGAGGGCTGTGACCAAGTTAGTTTAACTATTGCAAACCCTGACCTCTGGGTGGAGGCACCCGCCATTGGATCCAGGCCCCTCAACCTGTTAGGTGGCAAATCAGGCAGGGTAGTAGCCCCTGGGATAGCGCCATCTAGGGTTACATCTTGGAGGCTCACCGCTGGGATTGTGTGTCCTCTAGTGGCCATATTTACGAACCACTGTTAAGAAAAAATGGGTACCCGACAGAAGTGGCTGTGCACGCTGCTGGAGGAGTGGTGTACTGGGAGGAGATCGACCCCAAAATGCTATGCTTATCCTGGACATCCCCTGGGTATCAATACGGACACTGTGCAGGAGTACTTTCCAAGGTGGAAGGTTTACAAAACCCTGTGGTGGTGGGTCGGCATGCTAATCTGCTCACCCACACTCTCCTGGCCCTAGTAGAGTTTAAGGATCCCATAGATAGCTCCAAAGTGCCACAGACCATTACCCCCAGAGGAGCCCTCACTGCTTGAGAGTGATAACTAAGGACAGTAAAGACCGGGGAATCAGCCCCACCACTATCTGAAACTTTTGAGGAGAAATTTGCTGAATGGTTGCTGGAGAGGGAAAACTGTGGAGGACTTGAAGAAACTATTCTTGCCACCTGGGGTGTTCCTCCCCAACACCTCTCCTGCTCCAGTGCCCGTAATGGTGGCTGAACCAATGCAGACTCCTATTTCTGCACCTGCCATTAGTCACGACTCTTACCGAAGGTTGAGGATCTTCTCTGGCACCCTCCCACCCCCAAGGGGAGGATGACTGGGAGACCTGGATAGACTATGTTGCCCCCAAGTGCTAGAATGGCAATGCTCGGGAAGGTGGCGAAGAGGGGTTAGTGAGGCCTCCGAGGTCCTGCCACCTGGCTACCATCCGTGCTAAACGGGCCAGTAACCCTGAAGTGACTGCACAGGCCTATCTTGGAGGCCTTGGAGAATGTGTATATGGAGCCTAGATTCTGATGAGGACCTATGGTGGAGAGTAAGAAATGCACAACAGTACCAAGGGGTTGTTGTCTGTGTATGTCTCTCGGCTGGAAAAATTGTTGCAAGAATGCCTCAGAAAGGGTAGTTTGCCAGCGATTGAACTGGACCCAGACCAGACTGGACAGAATCCTTAAGTCTGCCCCTTCTCAGAACTGCTGTTGCTTCAATTCGCCTGGCAAATCGACTGGAATCCCACCCTCCTATGATGAGTTAATGAGAGAAATTGAGGAGTTGAGAAAGGCGACCTCGGGAGGTACCTGCACCAACAGCTGTAGCTACGACCAGTGACTGAGGGTGACCCATCAAGTGAAGTTCAGGGCAGAGGTTGACAGTCAATAGAGTGCTCTGACAAGGAAAAGATATGCCACAATGGAGCTAGAACTGTTGAGAGATCCGAGAATTCAAAACAGTCCTTTATGAAGGCCACGCCTGCAAGTACGGGCCCTGACCTATATCCGACTGCATCTGCTATGGGGTGGGGTACCCACCCATGTATCTCCTGCTGATAACAGCTCCAAACTCAAATCCTTGACCATGGAAGTGGAGAAACTGACGAGATGTCTCCAAATGCTTATCACGCAGAGACAGAGATGGCACCCAGGTTTCCAGTTAGTAATACCCCGCCCTGGCTCCCAGTGTGGCGCCTCGCTAGCTCAAACTCCAGAAAGTATGTTTTGCTATAATTGCGGGAAAGATGGGCACATGAAAAGGAATGCCAGTCCCCAAAAGACACTGACAAAGTTGCATATAGGCTACAAGGAGAGCTTCAGAGAAGAAATCAGTGGTTAAAGAGGTGCACGACATGATCCCAGTGAGGGCACCAAAATGCTAATTCAGTCCTTTTGTGGCAAGGTCAGTTGCCCAGGCCCCCACTACCGCCTCCAGACTGGTCCAGAATAGTGGGTCCTCCATGGAGACCACTGTAAAGGTGAATGGAGTGTCTACAAGAGCTGTATTAGACAGTGGCTCCAAGTGACAATTATGTTCCAGGATTGGTATCAGAAGCATTTGTCAGGCGTACCCTTACAACCATTAGAAGGACTGCATGTATGGGGGTTAAGTGAGAAGGCCTACCCCTATTCCGGTATATCCGAATTTGGCTGTCTTTCCCCACCTCCGTGGCTGGAGTGGCCGAACAAGTAGAGACCCTAGCCTTAGTGTGTCCCCACTGGACTGTATGATGGTGTCCCTTTGTTGATTGGAACAAATGCTCATATGTTGGAAGGCTGGCACAGTTGTGTTATGAAAAACAGGGGTCAAAGACTAGTAGAGCTTTAAGAGTTCCGGCTTTAATTAAGAAGGCCTATGAGGCACAGAGATGCTGAAAAACAGAACCAGAGGAACCGGTCGGAATTGTATGGAAGAAGGATCCTGAGTCTCTGATCCTGGCGCCAAATGCCCAGTGTACCTTACAGGGAGAGGTCCGTATCAGAAAGGATGTTAAGAATAAAATATTAATGTTGGATGCACCAGGCGATGGAAAATTGCCAGAGGGACTGCTGGTCAAGCCTAGTATTTTGCCGCTAGAGCCCATGCTTATGCCAGAAGGGTAATGGTCCAAGTTCATACGTGTCTGAAAGAGACATCTGATAAACAGAGGTTGCATCCTGGCTAATGTGCACTGTGACACTGCAGTGCTACCAGCAGCAAGAGTTCAAGGAAGAAATGACAGAGTAACGCCTGACTTGTTTGATTTCGGCGACTCCGCTGCCAGCTGAATGGAAAGTGAGGATCAGTGAGAAGCTTGCCCAGAGACCAGGTGTTTTCTTTAAAGGAATGGGATGTAGGATGCGTGCAAGGAGCTGGAGCACAATATCCGCTGCATGACGAAAAGACCATTTCGTGAGAGGTCTTGACGCCTGGCACCTGCGACATAGATGATGTGAGACGCATCTGCAAGAGATGTTAGCTGCTGGTATAATACAAGAATCCAGAAGCCCTTATGCTTCCCCATTGTGGTAGTGAGGAAAAAGAATGGAACAGTAAGGATGTGTGTGGATTATCGACCTTAAACCGGCGGACTATCCTGATCAGTACACAATGCCCCGCATTCAGGATGCTTTGGACTGCCTAAACGGGAGCAAGTGGTTCTCTGTGCTGGATCTCCGCAGTGGGTACTACCAGATCCCGATGGCCCCAGAGGACCGTGAGAAGAGCGGCCTTTATCTGTCCGGCTTGGCTTCTATGAATTCATGAGGATGCCTCAAGGGATTTCAGGTGCCCAGCCACTTTTCAACGATTGATGGGCGTGCAGTGGGGACATGAACTTACTAGAGTGCCTGGTATACCTAGATGATGTTATTGTATTTGGCAGCTCACTGGAGGAACATGAGAGCAGATTATTTAAGGTATTGGACCGACTGGAGGACTTTGGCCTTAAACTGTCCATTGATAAGTGTCAATTCTTTCAAACATCAGTAAAGTATGTGGGACATAGTATCCACCGAGGAATAGAGACCGACCCAAGTAAAGTTGAGGCCTTGACCACCTGGCCAGCCAAAAATCTAAAAGAACTGCAAAGATTCCTGGATTTTGTGGTTATTATCGGCGCTTCATCAAGGACTATTCAAGAGTGATCCGCCTTTACTTAACCTTACTCAAGGGTATCCCCAACCCACAAAAATACCAAAGTCAGCGTCCTCAAGACTGAAAGAGTGTATTTTCATCCGAGTGAAGTATTTGGGGCCGCTGGACTCTGATTGTGAGACTGCTTTTCATGAGATCATATATCAACTTACCCATGCTCCAGTGCTGGCCTATGCCGATCCAAGAAAACCTTCACGCCTGCACACTGATGCTAGCTTGCAAGGGTTGGGGCTGTGTTGTACCAAGAGCACGAGAATGGCCTGAGACCAGTGGCCTTTGCCAGTAGAAGCCTGACCCCATCCGAAAAGAACTATCCTGTACATAAGTTAGAGTTCCTAGCTTTGAAGTGGGCTATTGTTAACCAATTCCATGAGTACTTGTATGGGGCTAAAATACTAGTAAAAACTGACAATAATCCTTTGACCTATGTGCAGACCTCAGCTAAGTTGGATGCCACTGGCCATAGGTGGCTTTCTGCATTATCTACATATGACTATGCTCTCGAATACCGAGCAGGTCTGAACCACATAGATGCTGATGCTCTCTCCCGGAGGCCTGTTCCCCAGAATGATTGGGTCCGATTGCAGAACCTGACATTCGGGCACTCTGCCGAAGTTTGACAGGAGGAACAATGTCCACGGACGCAGTGGACTGCATGGTGGATTGCTTGGGAGCCTCTGAGAATTGCATACCTGCTGCTTATTGCCACTTTCTGCAATAGACATTGGTGCACTGCCTCAGCTGGACAATGACAGTATTAGACGGGCTCAATCCCGATCCCATGATCAAAGCAGCTTTAGAAGCCCTCTATGCAGGAAAAGATGTGTCCAAATTAAGCTCACTGATTTGAGAACTGCACTGTTATACAAAGAAGGTCCTAAGTTGAAACTGATCAATAAACTGTTATACAGAGAAACAGTAGAATAGAGGGACAAGTAGACAAACAACAACTAGTGCTGCCCACTGCCTTTCGAGACTCAGTACTGAGGTCCTTGCACAACCACATGGGCACCTTGGTATAGACAGAACACTTGACTTGGTGAGATCCAGATTCTATTGGCCTAAGATGGGGCTGATGTGGAGACAACATTCGAACTTATGGTAGCTGCTTACAGAGGAAAGCTTTGCCCCAGAGGGCTGCCCCTTGTTAACATCACCACCAGTGCACCCATGGAGCTGGTCTGTATTGATTTTCTGAGTTTGAGTCAGATCAAAGAAATATCAGTAATGTGCTGGTGGTCACTGACCATTTCACGAGATATGCCCAAGCTTCCCCACCAAAGACCAGAAAGCATCCACTGTGCCAAAGTACTTAGAAAACTTTTTGTTCACTATGGGCCCCACAAAGAATCCATTCTGATCAAGGGAGAGACTTTGAGAGTCGTCTGATCAAAGAGATGCTTTCTCTGTGGGAGGAGAAGTCCAGAACCACTCCTACCACCCCAGGGGGACCCACAGCCTGAACGCTTCAACCGCACTTTGCTAGATATGCTAGGCACCCTGCACCCAAAGGACAAGCCTAGATGGAGCCAACAAATTAGCACCCTGGTACATGCTTATAACTGCACCAAAGTGATGCCACTGGATTCTCCCCTACCGCCTGATGTTTGGAAGAGAAGCTCGACCACCGTAGATGTGTGTTTTGGGGTCTCTCCTGATGGGGTTCAAGCTGACAACTATTTACAGTATGTGCAAAGTTAAAGGCCCAGCTAACTCATGCGTACCAACTGGCTCAAACCATGGCTGCCAAAAGAAATCTGGCCAACAAAGAAAGGTATGATAAAAAGGTGAAATACAGGAACTCCAGGAGGGAGATCGGTATTATAAGAAATCTGGGACTGCATGGCAAGCACAAGATTGCTGACAGATGGCACCATCTCCCTCACATTGTAGTGGGCAAACTAGATGATCTGCAAGTGTACAAAGTAAGGCCTGAGAATAATTCAAAGATGTAAAAACAATGCATAGAAATCATTTACTGCCCATTGGACAAATCTTAATTGAGTCTGAGCCCTAGAAGATGCCCCTCTGGACCAGTGACTAGAGCTGCTGCTAAGAAAAGATCAAGAAAGTCTGCACCTACAGAAGCAAAGTTAAAGTGTTCCCTCCACAAGTCCCAGTTGAGCATGACTGTCAGTCCATATCGGAAGAAAGTGAGAGACTTTGAATACTATCCTTCTTACGAACTGAGTCAATTGTTCAGGGCAATCCCTAGTCAATACTGGAGATGAAGCTGGGCCTTCTGGACTGTCTAAGCCCCCAGCTTCATCCCTGAGCCAGTGCTCCCAGAAAGTGAAGTGCAAAGCATCAGATCAGATGAAATGGAATCATTGTGCATGGTTGAACTGTTTGAGCTTTCAGGGAGAAAATGATAGATTGGGGCAGACTGGTGATACACCGAACAAGAAGAGTATTTTGAGTGCCCTGACAGTCCACTGCCAGTGTCCGAAAGCTCTCCATGCAGCCAAATGTTGTGGACTCAGAAACTGTAACTCCTGGAGCTGAAAGTGCCCCAAGTTCTAGCCTCTCTACCCCCATGGAGACTCCTGACAAGTGAGGACAATGCTGAAAATGAGGCTCAGAGTGCAGAAACTATAACAGTTCCCCTAGAAAGACTGGTCGAGCTGTAAAGCCTGTGGTGCACCTCAGTTATGATTCACTTGGGAGGCCTGTGGACTTGCCTCTCAATGTTGTCCATAAAGGAGTGTATGTGTCCCAGCTCATTGCCCAAACTGAGCATCAGTGCTAACTCCAAGTTACTTGTGTTGCCCTCTAAGTATGGTGCCCTTGCCCCATCCAGCCCCAAGGTAACTGATAGGAAGGGCCCTCTCTTCAGGTTTCATGTACAAGAGGTAATAACTTGAGTTATGGTACAATGTGTATGTAATACTGTGTAAAGAGTGACGTACTGCAATGTTTCAGAAATGTGTTCTTGGTAAAATGATATATTGACTGATGATTACATGTGCGAGCCTAATGCAAATGTATATGGTTGCAGTTGAAACTTATGGGGTACTTGCTTGACGCGGACGCCAAGCTTTCCCAGGCCAGGAAGGTGTAACTCTGCAAATGGGGTTCCCAAAAGACTTCCAGGAGCTTGCTTGAATGCTCCAAGCCTGAATGGTGTTTGGCATTTAAGCCATTTATCAGTGAGTGTTTTAGAACCTCTGGTACTGTCTTTAAGAGCTGTCTGCTTGCAGACATAATTAGTTTGTATGGGGGACTGTGTGTTCTTTGATTGAGTACCACTCAAGCTGCTGCCAATTCACTTCATTTTGCAGTCACTAGGAGTGCAAAGGGAACCTATCTGAAAGATGTAACTGTTTGCCAGAAATTATTTAGAGTAATAATGAAATTACAGTTTGTCTAACCTGCTTTCTTTGCAGTCAGAACTGTGTCTGCTAGTTCCCCATTCTAGTTTTGAACTGCTGAACTGGACCAATCAGTGTGGGGTAAGCTAGCTCTAAAATGGTGCCTTGGACGAATCAGAACTTGGACTCATAATCTGAGCCAGCCACAAGAGGATTGTATGGGCAGTGACTCTGGGAGATGGTTTAGACTTCAGTGCCTTTTTGGACCAACAGCAGCAGTCTATTGTGAGTGACAGCCAATCCAGTCAAGAACTGGAGGAACTCAAAGGAAGTGCCCGGTTTTGTCGGGTTGGAGTTTCAGTTGAGCTTTGGCAGAAGAAGGAAGGAGCCCTGTGCTTTTTCAGTGTGCAGTTTTAGTCAAAAACGTGTAAGGCCCAGAGTTCGGTCTGCAGCTTGTTGGGACTGAATCCGTCCTGTGAAAAGAATCAAAGGATCTCTGAAGAGTAGAAACCAGGCTCACCCTGTAGAAGACTGGAAGAATTGCTGAAAATTGCACAGGTCTGTCAGGAACTGAATCTGCTGTGTGTTCTCCGGGTATTGTGCAGTAATTGCGATCGGGATACAGATGCAGCCTGCCTGGTATAGTGCTTTCTTTTATATGGATGTGTGAAGAGGTTTGTGTACCTCAAGTGAGCCCTGCTGACATTGAAGGACCCTATCTTATTTGGAGGTCGTGAGTACTAATTCAGGGTCGCTCCTGTTGAATTGCCACATTACATCCAAATGGAATTACTGTACTGCTGACTGTTTAATTCTCCTTTTCTCTGTGTGAAAGGGCCCCTACCAGCTGCCACGGTTTGGACTAGCCACTAGGGCTTGGGTACCCAGGGACAGTAACTGATAGGGATAGGCCTGTCACAGAGCCATAGGTAGATTATTAGAGTGATAAGCTAATTAACCTGATTTCCCCTGTCCTTGTTATATCCCTAAATAAATCAGAGCTGCTTGTTTCAGCAAAAGTTATACTGCCTGAGGTATTTGTCTATGTTAAAGTACTGTACTGTGATTGTTGCACTGTATCTCATTTCACAGGAGGTCCCAGTGCCGGAACCAGTCCTGGGGGTAAGTGTATACTGTAAGGTAATTCTGATATATTGTGTGGCCTAGTGGGAAGAAAGGGGTTGCAGTGTCCCAGAGGGCTGTGACCAAGTTAGTTTAACTATTGCAAACCCTGACCTCTGGGTGGAGGCACCGCCATTGGATCCAGGCCCCTCAACCTGTTAGTGGCAAATCAGGCAAGGGTAGTAGCCCCGGGACAGCGCCATCTAGGGTTACATCTGAAGGCTCACCGCTGGGATTGTGTCCTCTAGTGGCCATATTTACGAACCACTGTTAAGAAAAAAATGGGTACCCCGACAGAAGTGGCTGTCACTGCTGGTGGAGTGGTGTACTGGGAGGAGATCGACCTAAAATGCTATGCTTATCCTGGACATCCCCTGGGTATCAATACGGACACTGTGCAGGAGTACTTTCCAAGGTGGAAGGTTTACAAAACCCTGTGGTGGTGGGTCGGCATGCTAATCTGCTCACCCACACTTTCCTGGCCCTAGTAGAGTTTAAGGATCCCATAGATAGCTCCAAAGTGCCACAGACCATTACCCCAGAGGAGCCCTCACTGCTTGAGAGTGATAACTAAGGACAGTAAAGACCTGGGGAATCAGCCCACCACTATCTGAAACTTTGAGGAGAAATTTGCTGAATGGTTGCTGGGAGAGGGAAAACTGTGGAGGACTTGAAGAAACTATTCTTGCCACCTGGGGTGTTCCTCCCCAACACCCTCTCCTGCTCCAGTGCCCGTAATGGTGGCTGAACCAATGAGACTCCTATTTCACCTGCCATTAGTCACGACTCTTACGAAGGTTGAGGATCTTCTCTGGCACCCTCCCACCCCCAAGGGAGGATGACTGGGAGACCTGGATAGACTATGTTGCCCCCAAGTGCTAGAATGGCAATGCTCGGAAGGTGAAAAGCCAAAGAGGGTTGGTGAGAGCCTCGAGGTCCTGCCTGGCTACCATCCGTGCTAAACGGCCAGTAACCCTGAGCGACTGCACAGGCCTATCTTGAGGCCTTGGAGAATGTGTATAGGAGCCCAGATTCTGATGAGGACCTATGGTGGAGAGTAAGAAATGCACAACAGTACCAAGGGGAGTTGTTGTCTGTGTATGTCTCTCGCTGGAAAAAATTGTTGCAAGAATGCCTCAGAAAGGGTAGTTTGCCAGCGATTGAACTGGACCGAACCAGACTGGACAGAATCTAAGTCTGCCCCTTCTCAGAACTGCTGTTGCTTCAATTACGCCTGGCAAATCGACTGGAATCCCCACCCTCCTATGATGAGTTAATGAGAGAAATTGGAGGAGTTGAGAAAGCGACCTCGGGAGGTACCTGCACCAACAGCTGGTGCTACGACCAGTGACTGAGGGTGACCCATCAAGTGAAGTTCAGGGGCAGAGGTTGACAGTCAATGAGTGCTCTGACAAGAAAAGATATGCCACAATGGGGCGAACTGTTGAGAGAGATCCGGAATTCAAAAACAGTCCCTTTATGAAGGCCATACCTGCAAGTACAGGGCCCTGACCTATATCCGACTGCATCTGCTATGGGGTTGGGGTACCCACCCATGTATCTCCTACTGATAACAGCTCCAAACTCAATCCTTGACCATGGAAGTGGAGAAACTGACGAGATGTCTCCAAATGCTTATCACGCCCAAGAACAGAGATGGCACCCAGGTTTCAAGTTAGTAATACCCCGCCCTGGCTCCCAGTGTGGCGCCTCGGCCAGCTCAAACTCCAGAAAGTATGTTTTGCTATAATTAGGGAAAGATGGGCACATGAAAAGGGAAATGCCAGTCCCCAAAAGACACTGACAAAGTTGCATATAGGCTACAAGGAGAGCTTCGAGAAGAAATCAGTGGTTAAGAGGTGCAGACATGATCCCAGTGAGGGGCACCAAAAATGCTAATTCACGCCCTTTGTGGCAAGGTCAGTTGCCCAGGCCCCCACTACCGCCTCCAGACTGGTCCAGAATAGTGGGTCCCTCCATGGAGACCACTGTAAAGGTGAATGGAGTGTCTACAAGAGCTGTATTAGACAGTGGCTCCCAAGTGACAATTATGTTCCAGGATTGGTATCAGAAGCATTTGTCAGGCACGCACTTTACAACCATTAGAAGGACTGCATGTATGGGGTTAAGTCGGAGAAGGCCTACGCCCTATTCGAGGTATATCTAAATTTGGCTGTCTTTCCCCACCTCCGTGGGCTGGGTGGCCGAACAAGTAGAGACCCTAGCCTTAGTGTGTCCCCCACTGGACTGTATGATGGTGTCCCTTGTTGATTGGAACAAATGCTCATATGTTCGGAAGGCTGGCACAGTTGTGTTATGAAAACAGGGGTCAAAGACTAGTAGAGCTTTAGAAGTTCGGCTTTAATTAAGAAGGCCTATGAGGCACAGAGAGATGCTGAAAAACAGAACCAGAGGAACCGGCTGCGGAATTGTGGCGGAAGAAGGATCCTGAGTCTCAGATCCTAGCCTAAATGCCCAGTGTACCTTACAGGAGAGGTCCGATTGAAAGGATGTTAAGAATAAAATATTAATGTTGGATGCACCAGCGATGGAATGCCAGAGGGACTGCTGGTCAAGCCTAGGATTTTGCCCGCTAGAGCCCATGCTTATGCCAGAAGGGTAATGGTCCAAGTTCATAATGTGTCTGAAAGAGACATTCGAGTAAACAGAGGTTGCATCCTGGCTACACGCACAGTAGACATCAGTAAGTGCTACCCAGCAGCAAGAGTTCAAGGAAGAATGACAGAGTAACGCCTGGACTTGTTTGATTCTCAGCACCCCCGCCCGCCAGCTGAATGGAAAGTGAGGATCAGTGAGAAGCTTGCCCAGAGAGACCAGGTGTTTTCTTTAAAGGAATGGGATGTAGGATGCGTGCAAGGGCTGAGCACAATATCCGCTGCATGACGAAAGACCATTTCGTGAGAGGTCTCGACGCCTGGCACCTGCTGACATAGATGATGTGAGACGGCATCTGCAAGAGATGTTAGCTGCTGGTGTAATACAAGAATCCAGAAGCCATTATGCTTCCCCCATTGTGGTAGTGAGGAAAAGAATGGAGACAGTAAGGATGTGTGGATTATCGCACCTTAAACCCGGACTATCCTGATCAGTACACAATGCCCCGCATTCAGGATGCTTGGACTGCCTAAACGGGAGCAAGTGGTTCTCTGTGCTGATCTCCGACGGGTACTACCAGATCCCGATGGCCCCAGAGGACCGTGAGAAGACGGCCTTTATCTGTCCGCTTGGCTTTATGAATTATGAGGATGCCTCAAAGGGATTTCAGGTGCCCCAGCCACTTTTCAATGATTGATGGAGCGTGCAGTGGGGACATGAACTTACTAGAGTGCCTGGTATACCTAGATGATGTGTTAGATGTTGGCAGCTCACTGGAGGAACATGAGAGCAGATTATTTAAGGTATTGGACCGACTGGAGGACTTTTACTTAAACTGTCCATTGATAAGTGTCAATTCTTTCAAACATCAGTAAAGTATGTGGGACACATAGTATCCACCGAGGAATAGAGACCACCCAAGTAAAGTTGAGGCCTTGACCACCTGGCCACAGCCCAAAAATCTAAAAAGAACTGCAAAGATTCCTGGATTTTGTGGTTATTATCGGGCGCTTCATCAAGGACTATTCAAGAGTGATCCGCCTTTACTTAACCTTACTCAAGGGTATCCCCAACCCACAAAAAATACCAAAAGTCAGCGTCCCTCAAGACTGAAAGAGTATTTTCATCCGAAAGAAGTATTTGGGCCCGCTGGACTCCTTGATTGTGAGACTGCTTTTCATGAGATCATATATCAACTTACCCATGCTCCAGTGCTGGCCTATGCCGATCCAAGAAACACACGTCCTGCACACTGATGCTAGCTTGCAAGGGTTGGGGGCTGTATGACCAAGAGCATGAGAATGCCTGAGACCAGTGGCCTTTGCCAGTAGAAGCCTGACCCCATCCGAAAAGAACTATCCTGTACATAAGTTAGAGTTCCTAGCTTTAAAGTGGGCTATTGTTGACCAATTCCATGAGTACTTGTATAGGGCTAAAATACTAGTAAAACTGACACAATCCTTTGACCATGTGCAGACCTCAGCTAAGTTGGATGCCACTGGCCATAGGTGGCTTTCCAGCATTATCTACATATGACTATGTCTCGAATACAGAGCAGGTCTGGAACCACATAGATGCTGATGCTCTCCCGGAGGCCTGTTCCCCAGAATGATTGGGTCCGATTGGCAGAAGCCTGACATTCGGGCACTCTGCCAGAGAGTTTGACAGGGAGGAACAAATGTCCACGGCATCGATGGACTGCATGGTGGATTGCTTGGGAGCCTCTGAGAATTGCATACCTGCTGCTTGTTGCCACTTTTCTGCAATAGACATTGTGCACTGCTCAGCTGGACAATGACAGTATTCGGCGGGCTCAATCACGCGATCCCATGATCAAAGCAGCTTTAGAAGCCCTCTATGCAGGAAAAGATGTGTCCAAATTACGCTCCACTGATTTGAGAACTGCACTGTTATACAAAGAAGGTCCTAAGTTGAAACTGATCAATAAACTGTTATACAGAGAAACAGTAGACAGAGGGGGACAAGTAGACAAACAACAACTAGTGCTGCCCACTGCCTTTCGAGACTCAGTACTGAGGTCCTTGCACAACCAAATGGGGCACCTTGGTATAGACAGAACACTTGACTTGGTGAGATCCAGATTCTATTGGCCTAAGATGGGGGCTGATGTGGGCAACACATTCAACTTGTAGAAGCCAGCTTTACAGAGGAAAGCTTTGCCCCAGAGGCTGCCCCTTGTTAACATCACCACCAGTGCACCCATGGAGCTGGTCTGTGATTGATTTCTGAGTTTGGAGTCAGATCAAAGAAATATCAGTAATGTGCTGGTGGTCACTGACCATTTCACTGAGATATGCCCAAGCTTTCCCCACCAAGACCAGAAAGCATCCACTGTACAAAGTACTTGTAGAAAACTTTTTGTTCACTATGGGGCTCCACAAAGAATCCATTCTGATCAAGGAGAGACTTTGAGAGTCATCTGATCAAAGAGATGCTTTCTCTGGGAGTGCGAAAGTCCAGAACCACTCCTTACCACCCCAGGGGACCCACAGCCTGAACGTTTAACCAAGACTTTGCTAGATATGCTAGGCACCCTGCACCCAAAGGACAAGCCTAGATGGAGCCAACAAATTAGCACCCTGGTACATGCTTATAACTGCACCAAAAGTGATGCCACTGGATTCTCCCCTACCGCCTGATGTTTGGAAGAAGCTCGACTACTACCAGTAGATGTGTGTTTTGGGGTCTCTCCTGATGGGGTTCAAGCTGACAACTATTTACAGTATGTGCAAGATTAAAAGCCCAGCTAACTCATGCGTACCAACTGGCTCTAAACCATGGCTGCCAAAAGAAATTGCCAACAAAGAAAGGTATGATAAAAAGTGAAAGCACAGGAACTCCAGGAGAAGAGATCGGGTATTGCTAAGAAATCTGGGACTGCATGGCAAGCTACAAGATTGCTGACAGATGGCACCATCTCCTCACATTGTAGTGAGGCAAACTAGATGATCTGCCAGTGTACAAAGTAAGGCCTGAGAATAATTCAAAAGATGTAAAACAATGATAGAAATCATTTACTGCCCATTGGACAAATCTTAATTGAGTCTGAGCCCCTAGAAGATCCCCTCTGACCAGTGAGCCTAGAGCTGCTGCTAAGAAAAGATCAAGAAAGTCTGCACCTACAGAAGCAAAAGTTAAAGTGTCCTCCACAAGTCCCAGTTGAGCATGACTGTCAGTCCATATCGGAAGAAAGTGAGAGTGACTTTGAATACTATCCTTCTTACTGAACTGAGTCAATTGTTTCAGGGCAATCCCCTAGTCAATACTGGAGATGAAGCTGGGACTGGACTGTCTAAGCTCCCAGCTTCATCCCTGAGCTCAATGCTCCCAGAAAGTGAAGTGCAAAGCATCAGATCAGATGAAATGGAATCATTGTGCATGGTTGAACTGTTTGAGCTTTCAGGGGAGGAAAATGATAGATTGGGGCAGACTGATGATACACAACAAGCAAGAAGAGTATTTGAGTGCCCTGACAGTCCACTGCTGGTGTCAGAAAGCTCTCCATGCAAGCCAAATGTTGTGGACTCAGAAACTGTAACTCCTGGAGCTGAAAGTGCCCCAAGTTCTAGCTCTCTACCCCCATGGAGACTCCCTGACAAGTGAGGGACAATGCTGAAAATGAGGAGGCTCAGAGTGCAGAAACTATAACAGTTCCCCTAGAAAGACTGGGTCGAGCTGTAAAGCCTGTGGTGCACCTCAGTTATGATTCACTTGGGAGGCCTGTGGACTTGCCTCTCAATGTTGTCCATAAAGGAGTATATGTGTCCCGAGCTCATTGCCCAAACTGAGCATCAGTGCTAACTCCAAGTTACTTGTGTTGCTCCTCTAAGTATGACCCTTGCACCCATCCAGCCCCAAGGTAACTGATAGGGAAGGGCCCCTCTCTTCAGGTTTCATGTACAAGAGGTAATAACTTGAGTTATGGTACAATGTGTATGTAATACTGTGTAAAGAGTGACGATTGCAATGTTTCAGAAATATGTTCTTGGTAAAATGATATATTGACTGATGATTACATATGCGAGCCTAATGCAATGTATATGGTTGCAGTTGAAACTTATGGGTACTTGGCTTGACGCGGACGTCAAGCTTTCCCAGGCCAGGAAGGGTGTAACCCCCCTGCAAATGGGGGTTCCCAAAAGACTTCCAGGAGCTTGCTTGAATGCTCCAAGCCTGAATGGTGTTTGGCATTTAAGCCATTTATCAGTGAGTGTTTTTAGAACCTCTGGTACTGTCTCTTTAAGAGCTGTCTGCTTGCAGACATAATTAGTTTGTATGGGGGACTGTGTGTTTCTTTGATTGAGTACCACTCAAGCTGCTACCAATTCACTTCATTTTTGCAGTCACTAGGAGTGCAAAGGGAACCTATCTGAAAGATGTAACTGTTTGCCAGAAATTATTTAGAGTAATAATGAAATTACAGTTTGTCTAACCTGCTTTCTTTGCAGTCAGAACTGTCTCTACTAGTTCCCCATTCTAGTTTTGAACTGCTGAACTGGACCAATCAGTGTGGGGTAAGCTAGCTCTAAATGGTGCCTTGGACGAACTGCAGAACTTGACTGCTAATCTGAGCCAGCCACAAGAGAGGATTGTATGGGCAGTGACTCTGGAGATGTAGTTTGATCAGTGCCTTTTTGGACCAACAGCAGCAGTCTATTGTGAGTGACAGCCAATCCAGTCAGAACTGGGAGGAACTCAAAGGAAGTGCCAGTTTTGTGGGTTGGAGTTTCAGTTGAGCTTTGGCAGTGAAGAAGGAAGGAGCCCTGTGCTTTTTTCAGTGTGCAGTTTTAGTCAAAAAAAACGTGTATAAGGCCCAGTAGAGTTCCGTCTGGTAGCTTGTTAGGACTGAATCCAGTCCTGTGAAAAGAATCAAAGGATCTCAAAGAGTAGAAACCAGGCTCACCCTGTAGAAGACTGGAAGAATTACTGAAAAATTGCACTCGGTCTGGCAGGAACTGAATCTGCTGTGTGTTCTCCGGTATTGTGCAGTAATTGGATCAGGGATACAGATGCAGCCTGCCTGGTATAGTGCTTTCTTTTATATGGATGTGTGAAGAGGTTTGTGTACCTCAAGTGAGCCCTGCTGACATTGAAGGACCCTATCTTATTTGGAGGTCGTGAGTACTAATTCAGAGAGTAGCTCCCTGTTGAATTACATTACATCCAAATGGAATTACTGTACTGCTGACTGTTTAATTCTCCTTTTCTCTGTGTGAAAGGCCCCCACCAGCTGCCACGGTTTGGACTAGCCACTAGGGCTTGGGGTACCCAGGGACAGTGAATCAGATAGGGATAAGCCTGTCACACAGAGCCATCAAATAGATTATTAGAGTGATAAGCTAATTAACCTGATTTCCCCTGTCCTTGTTATATCCCTAAATAAATCAGAGCTGCTTGTTTCTGTCAAAGTTATACTGCCTGGCAATATAGTCTATGTTAAAGTACTGTACTGTGATTGTTGCACTGTATCTCATTTCACAGGAGGTCCCAGTGCCGGAACCAGTCCTGGGGGTAAGTGTATACTGTGAAGGTAATTCTGATATATTGTGTGGGCCACTAGTGGGAAGAAAGGGGGGTTGCAGTGTCCCAGAGGGCTGTGACCAAGTTAGTTTAACTATTGCAAACCCTGACCTCTGGGTGGAGGCACCCGCCATTGGATCCAGGCCCCTCAACCTGTTAGTGGCAAATCAGGCAGGGGTAGTAGCCCCTGGGATAGCGCCATCTAGGGGTTACAGAAGCATATTGTCTGATATCTACAGCCAATATAATTAGCAGCTCCAGGAACAGTTGAGCTCCAGAATAAACATAAGCAACCTCAAAAAAATCTGAGCTCACAGCCACACCACAAACACCCTCACCACCACTTAGAAAAATGCATTTAAAATACTTTTTTTAAATATTTGCTCTCAGCCTGAACAGAGACGATTCCTTAAATTAAATATCAGTGCAGTTCAGTTAAGGCCATAGTTTGGAGCATCAATTGTCTTCTGCCTCAGATTTTTTGAGGAATGTCTGATTTCTACCCCTGTTGGTGTTATAACATGCATGTTGTGCTCTGCTTAAATTAAACATAATGCTAAATGTATATAATGAAGTACTGATGTTATTTCTGCTCTTGCAGTTCCTGAAGTACAATATGGCGTATACAAGGGATCTGGGTAACAAAAATGTGCATGTCTACAATTGGGGGGAGAGGCAAAGAGGCACTGGGTTTGGGCTTTAGAAATTCTGTTTTTTAGCTACACCACTGGACCTGCTTTGGTGAATCCGTGTTGGGTTTTGTCATGCATATGGGAGATTTCTAGGACACACAACAGGTAGTCCTTGATTATAGAGAGTTTTCCAAGTACGGAGATGTGACTAACTGGGCTACACTGTTATTTGCCCCTCTGTACTCCTTACACCAATCGGTGACAGAGCTTATATAGTCCTCCGGAATCTGCAGTGAGAAACAGTTTCTACGGCAAACCATCAGCTCTAATGGCATATTTTAAAATCCTCCCGCAAAACCTGCCAGGGGTTGGATTCCCAAAGCCTCCTAAAAATGCCACAAGCTGTAGCTTGGGGGAAATAGTGTGGGCATTGTATGCAGGTAATTATTTCCATGCTGGCAGGTACTATTCAAAGAATTAGCTAAATTATGACAGCTTTAACCACTTTATGTTGTTTATTAGAACATTCCCCCCCCCTTTTCATGGCTGAAAACTGGCAAAGAAGGTAAATAGATACATTGACAGTGATTCCAGAAAAAGGCCCCATGGCCCATCCAGTATACCCACCCTACTTGACTACTGGACAGTAGATGTAAAAGAAAATCTACCTCGTAAAAGTGACACAATTCTTTTAAAACTCCTGATTTTATAGTAAGGCATAACTGCAGCAGCCGAATAAGTCCCCAGGTGTCAAAAAACACTTGTATGTGTTTTTTTTTTTTTTTTGCCAGCAGTATCTCTCCCTTGAATTGTCTATATGTAGTTTTTCAGTACTTTCTTATATGTTTTATTTGTGCCTTTGAAACATCAGCGAAGGATTTTATAAATGTGTATGAAACACGTTATGTGGAAGGAAATTGTATTAAGCTATAGCAACAAACTAACCTTTCTCCAAGCTACTTCAGAATCGTAATTCACAGGTTAGTGGGCACCATCCACGCAAAGAAGAGAGCCCTGCACATTGTCAAAGGAAGCTTTGATCAAGCTCTCTCACTACTACAATTTCAGTTCTTATAAATTCAATAATTTTACATCCCAACTTAACTGATGAGGCTGAATTCAAGCTCATTAATCTTGTATAGCCACAGACCATGAGCAATCAAGGCCAGGAAACCCACTGCCTTCCTCCGTGAATTCAGATCCCAAAATGACTAGTGGTGCTGGCATTATGACTCATTCATTTTGCTTCCATGGATCATAAGAGCTGACCTGTTCCAGTAATTCATAACAATACTGTGCGATATTTCATTTTACTGTTCTTCATGTGAGATTTAAAGAAGACTCCCCCTAAACCTTCCCCTGCATCATTACAAATAACAAAATGATTTTCTGTCTAGGAGGGGATGGGACTGGACTAAATGCAACCTCTCCCCAAGCTAACACTCCAAGACGATTGTGACAGCATGTCATACTAGGAGAGCCCGGGGCTACAGTTAGTGTAAGTTACCCCACGTACAGCCCTCTTTCACCAAGTGAGTTCATACTGTTTGCCTAGACAAGATGACTGTTTATATGGAGTATGCAGGCAGTGAGCATAGTGTGCAGTTTGTACCACTTGTTTTTCAGTCTCTTGGTAACTATAGACCAGCCTGACCTCCATCGTGGGAAAAATACTGGAGATGATTATCAATTATCTGATTATGGAACATCTGGATAGATGCTATTCAGGCTGGAGGCAGTATGGTCTAGTGGTTAGAGACCCAGTTTGGGAACTGAGAGATCACAGGTTTAAACCACACCACAGCCAAATACTTACTGTGTGACCCTGAGCAAGTTATTGAACCTCCTAGTGCTCCAGTCTACCCAGCTGTGAAAATAAGAAAAAGCAGAACCCAGCTGAAACAGATATGGGCTGGCCCAGTATCACGGCAGTAGTTCTACCACTTGCTATAGTAGTGAACTGCATTCATTAACAGATTCAAGTCAGCTTCGTGGCCAATGGGGGAGGAAGGATTCAGCGTCCCAAAGATAGCTCTCCTCCCTCTGGGGGGAACTGGTGTCCTGCTCTTAGATTGTCACCAGGAAGAGTCCAGGTGGCAGAACAGCAGGCTCACACAGAAGGACAGAGAAACATCTGTTGGATGCTGTCATGCATGCGTGCCTCCACGAACATGAGTGCACTTCACTGCATGCTGGTACCCTAAGGGGAGAAACCAGCAGAAAATCTTCAGTCTGCCAGAGTCACCACTGGCACCCCCAAGGGCTCTTGCATGACCAACAGCACAAGCCACCCACCGTAGCTGTGATCCTAGTGTGATAGTGAGTCCCTGAGAAGGTCTGTGTAGGGGCTAGGGGATGCCATCAAGGAGTGGAAGCAGACCAGAGGCCAGAGAGAAAGCTTGATAAAAAATGAGCTATTAAAACATACAAAATGCGAGCAGAAAAAGACCACTGGTCCATCCAGTCTGCCTTTTTATGCCCTATACTACCACAGGTTCTATTGTCTAGTCGGAGGGTTTTGATCTCACCTCACCTCCCCCATTGCCCCTCCCTTACTGTTATCCCCTAGAGTAACTATTAAGCCTTTTACTAGATTCCAGCTATCTCTGAAATCATTAATGGTGTTTACACCCATTTGCTCTGACAGTAGGCTGTTTCATGGCTCAACTACTCTCTCTGTAAAATAAACTTTCTCATGTCCCTCCTGAATCTCACCCCTGCCAGCTTTAACTCGTGTCCCCAAGTTTTTGTCATCATTCCTGCCAAATATTTCCTTGCAGTTTACCTTGTTCAGAACTTCATTCCTTTCAGGAACTTGAAGCTCTCTATCATGTCACCCTCTCCCTTCTGGTCTCCAGTAAGTACATGCTCAGAGCCTTAAGCCGATCCTCATAGGATCGGTCCTGTTGTCCCTGAGTCATTTAGGTTACACTGCACCATCTCCTGCCTGTCTTTGTCTTTCCTTAGGTGGGGACTCCAATACTGAGAACACAATTCCAGCTATAACCCTGCAAGGCTATATTAGCCAAACTTTGGGGATATTCACACAAATGCAATGAGAAGGATTGGGAACTGGTAAATGGGAAGAATGCAGAGAGTATCCATAAATGGTTTTCTGCCAGAGGAAGGAAAAGTGGGGAGTCCAGTCCCACAGGGTCAGTACTGAGACTTACTTTATTCTAAATCGTCATTGTGGATATGGGTTCAGAGCTGAAAAACTGGTTACTTAAATATGCAGATGATACTAAAATGGGGGAACTGTGGAAACAGCAGAATGCAAATGCAAAACTATTTGAATCACACAAACAAACTGGCTATTAGATGGGGTATGAAATTTAACCTAGACCAATGCTATATCCTACATACAGGTTTGATAAACCAAAAAAAGAAGTAATGTAAGTAAACTAAAGAGGACAATGATCTGGGTGTATTAATTAATAACGCAGTACCCTCAGTACCAACAGACAATGCCAGCAGGCTATAGCAAAAGCCTCTAGAGTGTTGGGCTGTATTAAGCATAAATTTGCTAGTCTCCATAGGGGAGTCACTGGCCCATTATACAGAAGACTGGTCAGACCACACCTTGACTAGTATAGTCAGTTCTGGTTGCCTTATTTTAGGAAGGACATAGACTTGAACAGGTACAGAGGAGAGCAACTAAAATTCTAAAATATGAAAGAGGATGCAGGAGGTGATTGCATAAGGGATAGCACTCACAAAGAAGAAGGAGTGAGGGGCATTACTAGCGGAGAGACTGAGCATGGTGTGGCGGGGGAGGGATAATACTCAAAGAGGTGAGGAGGGAGAGGGAAGTTGGCAGTCAAACAGGAGGAGGGGGGGCCTTAATTGGGAGGGACAGGGGAAGACACTGGGGCACATGGCAAAAACACAGTCTTGAGTGGCTCCATAAATGAGAACCTAGGTGGGGGGTGGCAATGGGCACAAGGAAAGAGGAGAGGGTGTACTGGTGTTGGGGGACTCTATACTCAAGGGGAACAGATGGGGCAGCAAGGGGGAGAGGCACAGTCAGATATGGGTGGAGTCCATACCAGGATTAAAGACAGACATGGCAGAACAGGCAATCCTAAGGTGCGTAAAGAGGGGTAGGAGGAAACCACATATTGTGGTACATGTGGGGACAAATGACCTAGCAGGGGAAACAGTGGAGGTAACAAGGGAGAGGAATGAGTATGTGGCAAGGTTGTGCGAGGAGACTAGGGAGTCTGTGGCCTTCTCTGAAGTGCTCCCAGTACCCTGCACAAGCACAGTGAGAAAGGAGAGGATTACAGAGTTGAACACATGGTTGGTAGAATGGTGTCGAACTAAGGGGTATGGGGTTGTGGGCAGCTGGGGCAGTACATGGGATAATAACAATCTGTTTGCAAGGGACAGGCTGCACTTGAGTGAGCAGGGGAAGGAGGTATTAAAGCAAAGACTGGGGAGGTATATTGCAACAAAGGTGGATTTAAACTAAATGGAGGGTGGCAAGTGAACAGCAGGTAGGCAGGGATCTGACAGAATGGAGTCACAGCCTACCCCCCAGGCTAGCAGGGAAGGACTCAGGGTGGCCAAAAAAGGAGGGAGTAGAAGGGAGGAGATGAAGGCTAGTGAAGGGAAGGGGGCATTATGGAGGGTGGTCTCATTGAATGCAAGAAGCCTAATCCGCTGAGCTACAGGCACTCTTAGCAGTGTGGAGGGTGGATATTGCAGCTGTCACAGAAACATGGGCAACTGAGCACCAGGACTGGGATCCAACAATCCTGGGATACACATTATACAGGAAGGACCGTAAGGAGGGGGTGGCAGTCTATGTGAGGGATGGGATCAAATGCACAAGGGACGAGGGAGAAGAAAGGAGAAAGGAGGCAATCTGGCTGCAGCTTCTGGACTCAAGGGGTAGGAAATTGAGGTTTGGGGTGGTATACAGGCAGCCGTCCCAATCTGAGGAGCTTGACAGGGAGCTAGTGGGACAAATCAAAAAGTTATGTAGAAAAGGGAAGGTGGTCATCATGGGGGATTTCAACTTGCCGGGGGTTGACTGGAGCATTCCAGTCACCTCCAGTGCTAGGGAGCAAGTTCTCCTGGACGCAATCCAGGAGAGTCTCCTGACACAGTTGGTTACTGTACCTACTAGGCTAAAGAACACTTTAGATCTGGCATTGCCGAATGGGGAGGCAGTGAGGGAAATAAATGTAGAGGAACCGCTAGCCGACAGTGATCACCCAACAGTGTAGTTTAATATCACGATGTGCGGGGAGCCAGAGAAATCAATTACTCGGGTGGTAAACTTCAAGGGGGCATACTTTGGGAGGATGCAGGAAGTACTGAAAGGAAAACTGGAGGGTATAAGACAGGAGATGGTCGTGGAGCAGAAATGGGATATTATTAAACTGGGGGTTACAAAGGCAACAGAAGCCTGCAGCAAGGCACAGAGTAAGAGGATCAGAGCAAGAAAAACATGCTGGTTGAACAGCGAGGTTGTGGAGGTGGTGAGGGCAAAATAAGTGGCGCACCAGAGGTTTAGGAGGAAGGGAAGGAAGTGGACAGGAAGAAATATGCAAGATGGTCCAGGGAGGTGACCAGAAAAGTGAGAGAAGCCAAGGCCCAGAAGGAGCTGAGATTAGCACAGGGAATTAATGGGGGGGAGAAAGACTTTTTCACATACATCAGGGAGAAAAGGAAGTGCAAGGAGACAATGGTGAGGATTAAAAGGGGTGGGGAGTGGACGGAAAAGGGGGAAGAGCAGGCAGAAGCACTGAATGAATACTTTTGCTCAGTGTTCACGGAAGAAAAGGGGGGACCGCTACCAGCATGGGCTGGGAGGGTGGGGACAGGGGGAGAGGAGGAGACAGATGGAAGAATTGAGGCAAATAGAGTCCTAGAGGGACTGAGGGCACTGAAGGTAGACAAGGCACCAGGGCCGGATGATGTCCACCCCAGGGTGCTGAGGGTGATGGCAGAGGTGTTGGCAGAGCCGCAGGCTTCTCATCACCTCACTGGAGTCGGGATGTGTGCCACTGGACTGGAGGATGGCACATGTAGTACCATTACACAAGAGCAGGTCAAGGGATGAACCGGATAATTATCATCCAGTAAGTCTCACCTCCATAGTGTGCAAACTCATGGAAACGATACTAAAGGAAAGACTGGTGATGTACCTGGAGGACAATGGCCTCCAGGATGTGAGGCAGCATTAGTTTGTTTCAGGGAAGTCTTGTCAAACCAACCTCATACAATATTATAACTGGGTGACAGATGAGCTAGATAAGGGTCATGTGGTGGATATTCTTTACTTGGACTTCAGCAAGGTCTTCAATTCAGTTCCTCATGGGCAGCTTGGGGGGAAGCTAACTGGTATAGGGGTAGGGGCAAAAATGATAAACTGGACTACATGCTGGCTGAGTGGCAGGCTGCAATAGATGGTGGTGAGAGGGGAGCTCTCAACTCCAAGGCCGGTGACAAGTGGGGTGCCACAGGGCTCTGTGTTGGGGCCAGTATTGTTTGGGCTCTTCATATAAGACATTGCACATGGGGTGGTGAGCAAGGTAAGTCTGTTCGCTGACTACACCAAAATCGGAGCAGTGGTGGATGGAGACGAGGGATAGAAGCAGCTGCAGGAGGACCTGAGCAAGCTAGAGGAGTGGTCAGAGAGGTGGCAGCTGGAGTTCAATACAAAGAAGTGTAAAGTTATGCACTTTGGGGTGAAGAACCCAAGGAGAGAATACTGGCTGGGGGGGGGGGGTTAAGCTGGGGATCACTGAGGAGGAGAAGGACCTAGGGGTAATGATAACAGGGACCATGAACAATACTGCCTAGTGCAGGAGAGCGGCTGAAAAAGCAAACAAAATGCTTGGGTGTATAGCGAGGGGGTTTTCATCCAGGCGAAGAGAGGTGATCTTGCCCCTCTACAGGTCACTGGTAAGGCCACACTTAGAGTATTGTGTGTAGTTTTGGAGCCCATACCTAAAGCGTGATATCAGGCTACTGGAAGGGGTGCAGAGGAGGGCAACAAAGATGATATGTGGAATGGAAGGGAGATACTATGACAGCAGGCTGGGAGACCTGAATATGTACACCCGGGAGGATAGAAGGGACAGGGGGGACATGATAGAGACATTCAAGTATCTGAGGGGAATCAATAAGGATGGGGCAGATGGGGCCTTTAAGTTAAGGAGAGGGAGGGTCACCAGGGGGCACAGGCTAAGAATAGAGATGGGGACGATTTAGGAAGGAAATGAGGAGACACTATTTCACAGAGAGGGTGGTAGCAAAATGGAACACCCTATCAGAATGGGTAGTATCATGTAAATCTGTGAACAGCTTCAAAAGGGCATGGGACAGGGAATAGGGGAGAGTGACGGTGGGGGACGTGGGGGTGGCAGTGGGATGACAAAGGGGAGTGGGGTGGGACAGCTGCAAATTAGGGGTGTTGGCTGCACGCTTGAGCAGACTTAGAGCGGGTGGTCTGTTTCTGCTGGCACATTCATATATTCATAAATTATGTGGGGTCTATCGGATGTGTCTTATGAAGACAGACTAAAGGTATAATTTATCATAAGTCTAGGGGAAAAAAGGCACAATATTGGTATCTTATTAATGTTTGACATCAGCAAAGATGATGAGCTCAAAACTCAGCTGTGATTTCAATCAAAAATGGACACTATCATAAAGAGGGCATAAACGCAAATCCATACTTTACACTTTAGAAACATAGAAGCTTCCAGGAGAAAAAGGACTTCTTGGCCCACCCAATATTCCTAGATTTTCCCTGCCTAGTCTGTCTCTGCTGGCCCTACCTAGTCTCTATTGACCAGCCTATTTACCAATATTCCCTTATGCCTATCCCATGCATGTCTGAAGCCTCTGTTGGCAGACTGTTCCAGGCATCCACCACTCTTTCAGTGATGTAGTGCTTCTGCACATCCCTCTTAAATGCCCCCCCATCCAGTTTCATTGCATGCCCTCTTGTCCTAGTGCACTTCCGCATTTCAAACAGACTTCCGCCATATCCTGTTCATCTCCATAAGATATTTGTAGGCAGTGTTGGAATTGGGCTTGCCAGGGCTCAGCTCCCGTAGCTCTGAAGTATGTAAAGTAAGTAAATTTTAATGTCTTAAGCTCCTAATCCCAGAGGCTCTGGACCCTTTATAAAAGAAGTGCAGAAACATACAATCACAACATTTACAACAAGGGTCAAAACAGAATAAATAAACTACAGAAGTGAGCACCAGTAGCTTCACAGCGCTGGATCTAACCCAACTAGTCTCCCAACCCACACGTGTGAACCCCAAGAGAGGTACTAGCACCCTCCTTGATGTCATCATCATTAACCGCCCCCCTAAAATCCTGGACATCCAAGTCCTCCCTGATTCACTCAGTGACCACTCCCCGGTGCTCTTCCGCTGGTTGGCCACCCTACCCCGACCCACTGCATGGCGCTTTCCCCCACAGCGTTTCAGACCTTATGGCCTAAAAACCTTAAACAGTACCTTGAACTGCAAGACTGATCCCGATTCTCCATGCACCCGACATAGATACCGCCTCTGCCTTCTTTACCTCCACCTTTAATAAAGCCTGCGATCTCTTTGCTCCCTCTCTGCCGTCCGCCCCTAAAAAGTCCTAACTGCCCTGGATTACCCCTGCACCTCACTGCTGCTCAGGCACAGGGACAACCTTTTTGCACTGCGTACATAGAAACTAGGTGCCCAGCTGATAGACAGGTCTACAGAGCTGCACGAATAAGTGTACATGGGCAATCAGGAAAGCCAAGGCCACCACTATCAGGCCACCCTCACTGCCTCCTGGGGAGCGCCCTGCACTTCTGGGATAAGGTCAAACAACTGAATGGGAACACCCGCCCTCCCCCATCCCAGATTACCACCAACAACACCACCATCACAGACCCCACCGACATTGCAAACCTCCTCAACACCGCCTTTACAGACCTTAGCCCTATTCTCCCCAGTAACTCTTTGATCAGCCACCCCCATCCTACCCCCTGCCCTCCATCGCCTCTTGCTTCCACCTTCGTAGGGTTACTACCCAGGAAGCCAGACTGCACTTGGACCCGTGCACCAAAAGGCAACAGTCCCAGTGACATCTCCCTGATCACAAAATTCTCCGTTGGTCCTGGATCAAGTCCTCACCCCACTCACCTGCCTTCTTAACAAATCCTCTGCCTGGGACAATTCCTCCTCATGGAAAACTGCAATGGTTACTCCAATCCATAAAGGGGTGACATGTCCTTAGCTGGGAACCATCGACCGATCTCCATTCTCCCACCCCTTTCCAAGGCGCTGGAAAACTAGTTGCTGCACAAATAACTGAATACCTGACCAAATACAACATACTCTGCCCTGAACAGCACGGCTCCTGACAGGACACAGTACTAGCACTGCTCTTATTGAATTCCCTCCTGTCCTTCACTCCTCACTGGATACTGGCACATGGGGGGCGTGTTTCTGACCTATCAAAGTCCTTTGACACGGTCTCCCACCCCTACTACTGGAAGCCCTCTGTCACGCTGGTTTGCCTTCTGGACCACTTGCCTGGTGCTCCAGCTACCTTCCGCCTCCCAGCGAGTCAAAATTGGTGGGACTCTTTCTGACCCACGTTCGATCCTCTCAGGGGTTCCACAGGGCTCCATCCTGGGGCCCCTTCTCTTCTCATTATACCTTAACACCCTGCCCAGTGCGTGCCCTGGGAAAATTCTGCTGTACGCAGATGATACCGTCCTCTTTGCCACTGACCGTAACCCCACTTCCCTCCAGGTCTCCCTACAAAGGGCATATGACGGCGCTGAAACTTGGCTTAAAGAGCATAGATTGGTCATAAACCTTAAAAAATCTAAAACCATGCTCTTCGCCCACCCTCAAAACAAATCATCCAACTCCCCTCTCCGTATCCTCTCCAGCTCTAAACTACAACTGGAGCAAGTCCAATCCTATAAGTATCTAGGGATCTTATTTGACTCAGCCCTCTCCTACCATACCCACATCGACGCACTCGCTTCTGTAACCAATATCCGACTCGGTATCCTGTACCGCACAAAAACTGTCTCCCCCCCGACGCCCTCCGGCTTGCAGTTACATCCTCCATACTACCCTGGTGGACATGGGCTACCTGTCTATGGTGCTGCCAACACGACGGCCCCTCAATAAACTGCCTCCCAAATAAGGTTTGCAGGCTAATCTCTGGGGCCCCAGGCTCACCATACCTGCCAACTCTATGACCTTGGCAACAATGTTTGACCTCGATCTAACGCCTGCTTTTACCAAACGTGCCTCATTTCAAAAAACCCTACTAGGACTTTCTCCTCCTGGGCTGACTTCCTCCCTCCTCCCAGCACAGCCTCTAGTCAGCACCCGGTCCTCCTGTAAAGCCACCTTCCTGGTTCCTCGTGCTAGGACCTCACTTGGACAGAGATCTTTCTGCCATAGAGCCCCTGCTTGGTACAACAATCTTCCTCGGGCCATCACTGAAATCCCCACCATCTCCACTTTCAAAAAATGCCCTCAAAAGCGAGCTATTCAGCAAGCGCTGCTGCTCCTGTGCCTAACGGATGCTCAAACCCCCTCTTCACTGACAATGCCCTCTGGGCAGCTCCGTCCCCTCACTTCCCTATTTCTAACAACTTCACTACTGCCACAATTCCCGCTGCTTACTGTATCACTACTGTCCAGATCGAACCACGTTGCATTCCTTATGCTGCTTATGCTTACTTATTTACTACCCTGTTCCATACGGATCATACCTCCATTCTGTACTACTCCTGTCTCAGGCCCTACGCTTCTTGTAATCTGTTATCATATGACCGGTGTGACTGCTTTATCGATTTACCTGTACTGTTCCTGTCTTATGCCTTATGTTCCTTGTAATCTGACACAGTAGACCTGTTTGGCTGTTACCACACTTCCATGACATACCGTTATGCTGCTAAACCCTATTATCCTGTTGTCAATTAATACCATATTTTGCTCTGTATTACTCTACCAATGTTTGCTGTAACCATGTGCCATTTACCCATGTCTGTTTATACTTATGCTCTTCGTTTGTATGTACCATGCTTTCTGTATTATCTGTATTATCTACCATTGTTGACGAGGTACCTTTGGAAATGAGCCCCTGGCTCAAAGGTTGTAAACTGATTGCATTATAAATAAATAAATAAATAAATAAATAGCTCATGCATCACTGCCGCTGACTTATAATGGGAAAGGGGGGAGGCTCAGTTTAAAGATATGATGCTCATGGGCCCCCCAGCTAATAAAGTGTGATTCCAACACTACTTCTAGGTCTTTATGATGTCCAGCATCTGCTTCCTCCCTCTTAAGATGTACATGCTGAGATTCCTCACTCTCTCTTCATAGGACTTTTGGTGTAACCCTTGCACAATTTTAATTGCTCTTCTGTGGACTGCCAGGAACAAACTTACTTTCACTCATCTTTTTGTGTGCAGTAAAATGCTTGACATATCCAGGCATCTTCCTCTGACCCACTCCTACTGCTTGCACCAGTGCTTCAGTCGTAACCTTTATCAGGGGGTGTGGTTAGAGCAGTGGAAAGACAGCCTTTTAAATGGACGGATGCATGACATCATAATGACATCAGAATTAATTACAGTGCATTACAGAATAATGAAAATTTAAATTATTTGTGCATTTTTCTTAAAATGTACTCTCTAAGACATACAAAAGATACAAAAACATACAAAAGCTGTATGCACTGTTGATTTGATGTTCATAATCATATTGACCCTGTATAATTAAAATATATATATGTACTCAGCTTCAGCACCCTGCAAATTCCTATCCTGGACAGAAGTCAATGGTGGCATACCTCTCAACTGTCCCTGATTTTCAGGGATGTCCCTGATTTTGCCTCAGATTTTTCCTCTGTCTCTTGTAAAATTTGTATTCTTGTGACAGAACAGTGGGGATTAAAAGCACAAAATAATGTCAAACGTTAAAGTAACAGACTTGTCAGAAACTGCATCTTAGCACAAATCCCCTTATTCTATCAGCTTTCTGAGTGAATAGTACCATATTTTAAGATGTGTCCCTGATTTGGGGTCTTTGTCCCTGATTTTTTTAAACCTTGTCCCTGATTCATGAGGCAAGAGGTTGAGAGGTATGAATGGTGGTCATCCTAAAAAGTCTTCAAAATAGCACCAGTTCATTTCCCCAGAACATAATGGCTAGAATAATTTCATTACTAACCCGTAAAATGCTATACATATTTGTATCTTCATTATTTCAAACATATGTAGAGATTAGATGTGCATAAAACAGTATGCCATGGCCCAGGTTCGGAAGCGAGGCTGAGGTGTTGGAGGGCTGCCCCGGGGTGGGGAGGGAAGAGAATTGAGCATCCGTAGGACCGCTCTCCTCCTCCAGGTGGGGAAGAGTGGCAAAGAGCTTGGTACTCGCCTGGCCCCTGGTGAAAGTCAGGGGAAAAGGCAACCCGAGCAGAAGGGGGGGGATGTGGCAGATGCCAGTGTGTGTGCCTTGACGTCAGCACACACCACGTGAACCGTGAAGCAGACTGGAAAAATTCCTTGATTGAACAGGATGACTGCTGGCCTGCGCAGATCCCATACCTGGTGATTCAGGCACCTCCCGGAGATCTGGATCCTGTTCTGGTGGTCAGTGCTCTGAACGTGGGACCATTTCCAACACAGTGTGACTCGCTTGCACTGTCACTCAAATTCCTCTGGGTGGCAGTCAAACAGCGAGCCATGATGATCCCTCTAGAGCAGTCCTACAGATGTTCAATCCTCCCTTCCCCAGCCAGCTCCTAAGCGACCTGGGTCCATTTCCTAAACTGGGTCACCAGCGTAGTAGTTGGTGACGCACCCAGTGCCTCAGCCCTCCATGCCAGTTGGCCAGTCATTTGAGTTAATTTTAAATTGATTTGATTTTAATGTGTTTTCATATTCAATATTCCATTTATTTCTACATGTCTGAACTTAAATTTACACTGGTCGATCTCAGCTTCAGTTTAGCAAGGGTAAGTATAACACCATTCAGCATGTGCTGAGTCACTGGCTAATAGGTTTATAAAAATTAAGTTTTATTAAGTGTCAGTGGCTCAGCAGGTAGCACACTTGCCTCTGAGGCCGGGAGATCAGAGGGCTGTGGGTTCAGTTCCCACATCTGGCACTTGGGTTAGTATCCCAGTACTGACACTGTAATGCAGCATGAGAGGGGTGCTGCACTTCTGAGGTGCCGTCTTTCGGATGAGATGTTAAACTGAGGTCCCATCTGCCTGGATTGGTGGTAGTTCAGGTGGATGTTAAAGATCCCATGGCATTTCTCGAAAAGAGTAGGGAATTTCCGGTGTCCTGGCCAAATTTCCCTCATTCACTAAAAATACCACCAGCAGCTTAATCTGGTTCAAGGTCAGTTGGCATTCATCTGTATCCCCCTCCCCCGGGTCGTGCCTGAAAATAGGCAGGATTTGTCTAGTGCACTTACCCGGTCAACAAAAGCTAAAAAAAAAAAAAATGAGCAAGTGGCGATGGGAGCTATTTAATATATAATCGTTATTGGTAGAATAGCGTAACTCCAAACTGAGCTGCCTTATCCATAATATGTCGCCAATAAGTTAATTAACTATCAAAAGTGGCTGCAACAAATAAAAAATCAAACACAGGGTGCTGTACAAAATATTGCAGCTCCCGAACAGTGTGTATGCCTGATGCTACTGAGTGGAGACTGTCGGAAGGGATTAAGTAAGATTCAGGATGTACCATTTAGATCATGTACCAAAAGTGCACAATCTCCTTGGATGCTGAAACCCTAATTTCAAAATTCAAACTTAATCTGGACCATACTAATTAAGCACTCAGCAAACACTATTTAATTATAAAATGTATATTGTATGTTAAAATAATAAAAGGACACTATCTTAAAAAAAAAAACTCATCTGTATAATTGGAAGGCTATGCCTTTAGTTCAATGGGACAAGCAGCCAGCCACACCCCTTCCTGGGTTATGTAAGCAGTTCCTCCCAGCCTCTCTCTGGAGCACTTTTTCTTTGCAGCTGGAGGTTCTGTCAGACTGTCTTTTCCATTGGAGCCTGCTGGGGCCTTGCCTCCCCCCCGCCCCATGTTGTTGTGCTTGGACTTTGCTTGGTTTGTGCTGGACTTTTGTTGTTTGTGTTCTCCTGCTTCTGGTTTGCATTATTGTGCCTCTGGCTGTGCTGTGTGCTTCCTTGTGTGCTTGTTTTTCTGTTCTCCTGTGTCTATGTTTTCTCTTGCATTTCTTTTGGGGTTTTTAGTTTTCCTAATATCTTGTTGACCTTTGTTTGTTCTGTGTTCATCTGCCTTTGTTCTAGGCTCCCACCAAACCTCAGTTTTCCTGCACTTGTTATTGTATGTTTCAGCTCATTCTGCAGTTTGTTGCCTCCTGCTCCACTTAATTGATTACACCTGGTTCATGGCTCTGCTGCCTAGCTAGCAACTACTCCCTGTTTTACTGCCTTACAATAACCTAACTCTGCCTTAAAGGCATTTACAGTATCATGTCTCTCATTCAATTCACTATTTCTGCTAAAACCATAGCAATCATCTACTAAACCTTATCAATTTAATTATGTTAAATCTCAGTCACTGGCATTCTAATCTCATTGCTTCAACCACTGGCATCACATCCTATCACTGCCTACATGCCTACCTTCTATGTCACCAAGTTGGTAGGACTCAAGCCTGAGTCTCCTGCATCTCTGTACACTCTCCATGGGATTCAAATCTGCTTACATGCAATTGTACCAAGCAATTGCTGTTGTTTTCAAAGCATTGCCTTTCCTTACACTTCCTATACTTTGGAGGTCAGCTCAGCTACAGCTGTCGCTGTAAACTATTTTAAAATCTGCATGCTGGTCACAGCGCTTTACTGTGACCTCTTTGTTTTTCCTATGGCGGAGGAATGGAGGATTGTGGTGGAGAGTCGTGGCCCCATGTGGTTCAAATACCTCATGTTTGGATACTGTCTTCGCTGCTAAAATCCTCAGAGTATTTATGTCCCCATTAATTTGGCTCTGTAATGGATTTGGTTGGCTTGCTTTTGCTGACTTTGCTTGTATCACTCAGTCATTTTCAACCTTCCTTCCATCATGAACCTTCCCATCCATCAATTTTATCAGCCATTCATATCAATCCATGGTATCAATCAAATAATCTCAGACAATCATGCCATATACCAATACCTGTCTGACGGCTGCTGGCTTCAACCAGCCACTCATATTAGCACTTTATAGTTATCCCTATTCTCTTCTTTATAAATTAGAGGCTTGCCAACCATGACTATTACCTTCTCTAGGTCAGGCCCCCTGCAGCCAACTGTCTCACTCTACACTGAAGTCCGCATCTTGAGCATGTGAAACCAGGGGCCGGGTCCTTCTCATCTGGCCCATAGTGGGAATGTCCTCACTCTGGGCATAGCTTCAGCCATTCTGATGGTGGCTCCTGATGTAGTATTTATGACTAGCTGCAAAGGGTGGTTAAACGTGATCTCCTTTGGCTGTAGTATTAATTTACTACCATCAGCACCTTCAGTGCATTCTCCCTATGACTGTTTTTGGTTCACTTGATTTCGGATATTCAGTAGGTAAAGCAGCACCTCAGCAGTCATTCTCTCCTCCTCCTCCCGCCTTTGCTGAACTTGTTGCAGAGACTTGCCTCACAACCTTCAAAGGCATTCTCATGAGAGAGAATGAGTGAGAGCTTCCTCTAAATTGGAATATTTTCCACTTCCCTACCAATTCAATCTCTAAATTGCAGCAGCCGGGCCATCACTAAATAAAATACCCTAAGCCTGGAGGGAAGGCAACCTAGGCCTTGGATCCCCAGAGATTTCCTTCTCATAGAGTTTATTTTTCTCTCCAACGAGCCAAGGGTCATAAAACTTAGTTAGTTTTCAGTGGTATTTCCTAAACTTAGGTAGGTTCCACTGTTGGATGGAGGTGGATGGTGACCCTACTTGCCACTCCCTCTCTTCTTAGGAAGCCCTCATGTCATCAGTGCAATCCTGACAACATATGCATCTCATTTGTATTCTCAATCTGTCTCATTACTGACAATATGCTTTTCAACCTCGTAGTCAATGTATAACTGCTCAATGCTCCTTTTTGGGGCTCCTTCCTAAGGTACCTTTAGCAAAGGGATTCTTCCTGTGGCACCTCTAGGGGTGAAACCCTCTTCGAGGGTTCCTTGCCTTTGGTACCCCTACAGGGTGGTGATTCCCTTGGAATAGAGCGTGCAAACAGCCAAATGGTTATTACAGTTGCACAAGAATAACACTACTCTGGTTGTGTAGGCCCATTGAATTGGAAGGCTATGTCTGTAGTTCCATGGGGTAAGCAACCAGCCACACCCCTTTCTTGAGCTATATAAGCAGTTCCTCCTAGCCTCTCTCTGACACACTTTTTCTTAGCCCCACCATCCTCCCCTCCTCCTCCAGTGGCATGCCTCTCTCCTCTGGGGGCTCCTTCTTAAGGTACCTTTAGCCAAGGCAATCTTCCTGAGGAACCTCTAGGGGTGGAATCCTCTTCTAGGGTTTCTTGCCTTTGGTGCCCCTACAGGATGGCAATTCCCCATGGAACAGAGAGTGCGAATGGCCAAACAGTTATTACAGTTGCACAAGCATAACACTACTCTGGTTGAGTAGGCCCACTGAACCAAGTACACATCACAAATTCTCCCTCACTGCAGCTACTGTAGGCACAATGTTTAGATAGCTATCTAGAATTTATAAAATTATAGCTCCTGTGATTTTTTTTTGTAATTTTTTTTTATAATAATCAAGCTGACTGTAAAACAGACTACCACAGTTAACAGCCCATGTTGCTGATTGAGAACTGCATGGGCAAAAAACCCTCAGTCTCCTTGAAAGTTTAAGCACTGTAAGCACTACAAGTGGCATTCTGTGACTCTCTCCAGTTTTTCTGCCACTGCCTTCTTCTTCTTTCTGCAGTACTGCACTGTCTTCCTCGTTTTCCTTCAGTTATCTTACAACCTTTGGACCTCTACTTTTCTTCTTACTTCTGCCAAACCTCCACCACTTTTCACTTCTCTCTTCCTTTGCTGCACACAATGGATTGCCCTGTGAGAGCACTAGCTGTTCACCATAATTGGGATTAGAATCCAGGAAACTTCAGTCTGTGAAAACAAAGGAAACAACAACCTCCAACGGCCGTATCTAAAGAGATCACTCACATAGAGAATTAAAACTAGATCATTGAGGCAACCATGGCATACTGTCAGTAGAGGTAAAGCAGAATCTTATATGCAGATCACAAGGTCCCTAATTCTGATTGCTGCACCTCACCAGCAGTACATCATCTTGTCTTCCATTTAAAAATGTTTCCTACCACTAAATTTGCCACCTTTGAGCTTCAGGGTGTATCCCATCATCCCCCTAGTGTAGACTAGATCAAGCATCTTCATCAAAGGGCTGGTCCAGGAAGCCAAGTTGGTTAAGCAAGGAAGTGCTAGAAAAGGTGAGGGATAAGAGAGCAGCCTTCAGACAATTTATGAGATCCAAATGGGGGAGGACAGGGAGAAGTACATGAAGAAATCAAGGGAAGTGAGCAGAGTGGTCAGGGCAGCCAAAGCATCAAGGGAGCTGAGGATTGCACAAGATATCAGAGAAGAAGAAAATGATTTCTTCAAATACATTAGGGAGAGGAGGAGCTGCAAAGATCAAATTGTTAGAATTAAGAAAGATAACGGGTGGGTGGAAAAGCGGCAGACCAGGCTGAAGTGTTCAATGGCTACTTCTGTTTTGTGTTTACTAGTGAGTAGATTGGGCCAATGCCTCAGGGGATGGGGGGACATGAGGGGTGGGGTTAACAGATGGGCAAATCCCAGTGAACAGGGCGATGGAATGCCTAAAAATCCTGCGGGTAGATAAGGCACCTGGCCCAGACGGCGTACACCCCAGGGTTCTGAAGGAGTTGGCAGAGGTCCTGGCAGAGCCACTAGTAGACTTATTCAATATAACAATATAAGAACATAAGAAAGGTGACAGCAGAAGGTGACCTTTTGGTCCATCTAGTCTGTCCTTTTTTCTTGCTACCCCACACCCGACTAATTCTTTGTTGTCAGGTTTCCATAGCACCTATCCCATGCCAACTTGAACTCCCTGACTGTCTTGGACTCCACCATTTCTTGCAGCAGACTATTCCACGGGTTTGCAACCTGTTCCGTGAAGAAGAACTTCCTAGTGTTGCTTTTGAACCTACCTCTCTTTAGCCGCATGCAGTGCCCTCTGGTGCAAGCAATCATCGTATGAGTGAAAGAGGTTTTCCTTGTGCACTGAGTTTATTCCTTTAATGTATTTAAAGGTTTCTGTCATATCTCCTCTGTCCCTCCTTTGTTCCAGTGAGTATAACTGTAGTTGTTTTAGTCTGTTTTTGTACGGCTCTTGATGTAGTTCCTGTACCATCTTTGTAGCCCTCCTTTGTACCGTTTCTAGGTGGTTTATGTCTTTTTTTAAGTGAGGTCTCCAAAACTGGACACAGTACTCCAGATGTGGCCTCACCAGGGACCTGTATAGTGGGATTATTACTTCACGTTTTTTACTTGTAATGCCCCTGCCTATAAGTCCGATAATGCTGCTGGCTTTATAAGCTGTTTTTTTGCACTGTCTTCCTGCACTTAAATCGTCTGAAATTATAATCCCAAGGTCTCATTCTATTTTGGTCTCCTTAATCTTCCCCCCCCCAAAGGGTGTATGTCACCTTTGGGTTTTGTTTTCCAAGGTGCATTACTTTACGCTTTTTGGCATTCAAAGTCAGAGCAGGTGAATGAGCACCAGGATACAAGACAGCGGTGCTGTTCATAACAATTAGGAATCAGAGATCAAAAAAGCAGCACCCATTGCAAAAAGACCATCAGTCAAGACACAGTATATACAAACAAACTGGTCTTTTATTCCACAGAGTGCGAAAATAGATGGCAGCAGAAACAGTTAGAACTCAGACATAGCACTAACGTTTCTCCTGGCCCCTGCCAGGCTTATCAGAGTGATCTACCATAAAGTGCAAAGTGCTCATTTATAGTGCAAAAGGTGTGTTTAAAATTCAGTGCAGCCAATCAGAGGTCTGCATCAGAGATTACATCTTAAATGTACAATGTTCATTATACAATTCATTACAATACAGATGATTTATCTCAGCTCACTACTAAAAAAGATGGACTATAGCTAGGAGTATTCTAATGAATATCAAAGAGTATAACGTAATTAATTGCTCAAGCAAAAAATTAAAAATGAAAAACTTGAGCAATTATTACTTTATACTCATTGATATTCATTAGAATACTCCTAGCTATAGTCTGTATATACTGGCCCAGATATTCAAAAGAGTTGCGCCATGCGCAACAGGGATGCGCCAGCGCAAGTCCGAAAATGCGCCATTGTGCTATTCAGCGGGAGGCAGCTGCCACTCTAAATCACAATGCGCAAGAGTGCAATGGTAATGAATGCATGCGCAACTGAAGGGGGAGGAACCATGAATAAATGGTGCAGTGCTATATTCAACAGCATGCGCTATGTGCAATAGGGGAGCAAGCGGAAGTTGCATGATAGTGGAAATGATCCAAAAAAAAAGGAACAAGAGAGAGGCACAAGAATGCGACAGGGCAGCCAGATCTGGGAGCGAGGTGACAGCAACCAGGCAGACAGTAGCAGTGAGCAGGACAGGGCAGGAGCAGGACAGAGCACACCTGGAAAGTACCAGGAACAGGAAAGGAGAGGGGAGCCTATGCCACTGTGCAGGAGGAAAAGGGAAGTGTCACAGTGGACAGAGGGCACTGACAGTGGGCAGGACGTCCAAATCTGGGATGTGTTCCCGGTGCAGGGGGAGTAGCAGAAAGTACAGTGGGGGGAATGGGAATATAGCTGCCGGGGGGGGGTAACACAAGCCAAGGACATGGGCAGTGCCACCATTCAGATCAAGGCAGTAGTGAGGGGTGTGAAAAGGCAGGCAGCAGAGGGGCACAGCCGTGGAAGGGCCCATCAGTGGTATGCCCCTAACAGGCAGTACCGAGCCCGCACCAGCTTCGAGCTGTACAGTGACACCGATATAGTGGGTTGGTACTGCCTGAACCGGGCGATCCTTAGGTGGCTCTGTGAGCTGTGCAGTGATGAGATGCAGGCACCCACATGACGGAGCCATGCTGTGTCAGTGGAGACAAAAGTGACAGCTGTCATGTGCCTGCTCACCACAGATACCTTCCAGAGACCAACAGGGGACACAACAGGCATAACCCAGTCGGCCGCGTCACGCCTTCTCACACAATTCCTCAGCACACTGCTGCCACATGCTGTGGAGTACATCCATTTCCCCAGCACACAGGCGGAGTGTACAGCACACATACAAGAGTTCCACCAGGTAGCACTTATGCCTGGCATGCTCAGGGCCATTGACTGCACCCATGTGGCCATCCACACGCCACCTGGCCTGGAAGGTGCAGCATACATAAATCGGAAGGGCTATGCAAGCATCAACTGCCAGGTGGTGTGCGATGCTAGGGGGCGCATAACCAATGTCTGTGCCACGCACCCTGGGGGAGCACATGATGCCTTCATCTGGCACCAGTCAGCACTGTGCTACAGGTTTGAGAATGGGGAAATCCCCACTGGCCACCTAGTGGGTGAGTATGCAAATCACACAGAAAGACATGGATCTTGGGAGAGGCATAGTCAGAGGTGACATGGGTACTGGCCTAGATGGCCCATGGCAGGGCGACGCTGATCACCAAACTAATGTCCACCCTCTACACACAGGTGACAGTGGATACCCACTCCGTCCCTGGCTGCTCACACCATACCGGCGCCCCACGACCCCAACACAGCAACGCTACAATGAGGCACATGCCACCACATGCAATGTCATAGAGCAGGTGTTCCGGATGCTGAAGGCACATTTCTGTTGCCTGGACATGTCTGGCGGTGCCCTATAGTACAACCCCTCAAAGGCCTGTGGGCTACTCCTGGCCTGTTGCATCCTGCATGGCCAATGACTGTGGGATAGCTGTACAGGTTAAAGAGGGGGACAGCAATGGGGACGATGAGGACGCTGGTGCAGATGGTGATGGGCAGCCCCCCTTTGGGCGAAGGGACCCCCGACTGATCCAGATGGCGCAGCTGCACCGGGACACCATCACAGAGAAGCACTTCAACCAACCCAGGTAAGTCATGGGGCCATGTGCAACCACCAATGGCAAGTGAACAACCCACAAACACGCATGGACAAACCCCAGGGGTGCATGTCGTAAAGAGAATTGGCTGAGCATGGAACCGCACATGCCATCAGGGATGGGCAAGGCCTAACACGGCACACGGTCACGCACACACACACACACACACACACACACACACACACACACACCCCACAAGACATGCACAAAGGGTAGGAGGCACGCCGACCCCAACCACCACCCCTAGCCACACACACATCCACAGACCACCACACACAGTGCCTGTCATTGTGTGTGTCTCAGATGCTGGGCACCATTGCACAGTGGCAGACAGCACAATGCAGGCATCATCATGCACATGCCACAGTGGCCAGCAGCTGGAGGGTGTGCACATGGAATGTGTGTGTGTGTGTGTGTGTGTGTGTGTGTGCACAGGGCCGGGTACCCCCACTCATGCATTGCACGATGAACAACACACTGCACACAGGGCTGCGTCAGACAGTAGCCATGTTGGGAGACAGGTCAGTCATGTGGCACAGTGCCACAGCCACCATGGATGCGTGGGTGGCCCCGCCGAGACCCACCAGCAGTGACAGGCTGACCAATGGCCTCATGGGGTGGCACGACTGTCCCCCAAGGGTTCTGCTCTGGTAACGTGACTGTTCTCGAGCAGGGGTCTGCAGCACACTGAACATGCCTGCGCCAGGCGTGCTTGGGATGCCCACAGCTGAATCCGGTGTTGACAAGGATGGTGTCGCATGATGCTGGGAATGGGGAGTGGACATTGCACTGCGTGGTGTCTGTGACGCATGGGCAAATAACTGTGTGCCCATTGTGGCCATGACAGCTGTGAATGCCTGTGTCTGCCTGTCAATGGTGGCAGTCACATCCTCCCGCAGCTGGTCCATCCCTGCCAGGAGCAGACCGGTGTCCCTGCTGCGCCGCTCCTCTGCCTGGCACAGGACCGCACTGAGTGCATCCACCACTGTCACAAGCCGCAACTGCTGATCCACTGAATCATGGAGTATGCGGGTGTGCTCATCTAAGAGGTCATCCGCCTGATCGGCATGCTGTCCCTCATGGTGTTTGCGGCCGTGATGGGCAGCACCCCTTGAGGTTGGGTGCTGCACACCAGGGCCATGCCTGGGCATGTCCACAGGTGGCGCACTGATGCCACCCCCCGACACTGTACCCCCATCGCCATTGGCTGACTGCTGACACTTCCCCTCCGGCTGCTGCTCTCCAGGGCTCAACAGTGCCACTGCAGCAGTCACAACAGCCCCACTGTCCTGGACACACACCAGTGCTGCCTCACTGGTGCAGACAGGCACAGACTGGGACTGTGATGTCATGCAGGCCTCCACAACGGCACCACCCACGGCTATGCTGGTGCTGTAACCTGCTGTGCGGCCATCCTGCGGCCCACACGTATCACTGTCCATGATGTGAGCTCCATCATCATCAGTGACGGATCCGGCACCAGTCCGAGTCTCAGCATGCTGGCATCCATGGACGCTGGCATGCTGGGAGACGGGCAGGGCCTCCTCCGCACCTGCTCCACCAACATCAGTCCGGACAGCCAGGTGGATGGGCCCTCCTCTGTGTCCAGGGTATCGCCCATAGCAGATGAGCCCACCACCGCTGACCCATGTAGACACTCAGGAGCTGTAAGGGAACACAGTAGCATTAATGTATCTGCCCTACCCTGTGGCATCCCCCCACAGTGACAGATCAGGACCTACCATGCAGTGACGGGCTACCACCCATCTGGAAGCCACCACCTGGAACACCCTTGATGGTAGAACGCCGCATGCTGCCAGCAACCCGCTGTTCCTGTGGGGTCAGGCATTGCATGGCCGGCTGTCCCCCACCGGTCGCAGCCCGTGCTGCCCTGATGGCAGCCACCTTATGCTTAATCCTTCTCCGGTCCGTGCTCACCTTCTTCTTGCACTCCTGCACGGACCGCTGGTGGCTGCCATGATGGTTGATGGCACGCGCCATCTCTCCCCATGCAGCAGCACGGGTCTGTGGTGTTCCCCGCTGTCCGCTGAGCAGCAGTTCCTGGTCAAGGTAGGCCTCAAACAGGGCATCTGTTTCTGCCTTGGTAAAGTTTGGCCTCCTCTTTCTCCCACATCTCTGTTCCTCCTCCTCCACCTCACGGTTGCTCATCATTGATCCTGTGGGAATGACAGGTATTACCTCTGACTGTGCAGTCCCATGCATCTCCCACACACCACAGTCCACACTCCCAAACAGCATGCAACTCACCACAATAGACTGCAATACCAGACTCTGGTCTCTGTTGCCCATTGTTGCATTTATATAGCGCAACGCATGCAAATGAGGTGAGGCGCAGTTTTAAGTGGATGCTAATGCAGTATCTGCGCCATTGAATCGCTGATGAGCTGATTTGCATATGCCGGCTGAATATCGCACTTTTGTGCCTTGCGCAATTGTGTTGAATGTGCTCAGGCAAGTGCGCAGTTCTGTGACTTGCGCAGTGGACACCAAACGGTGCATGCCCGGGGTGCTGATGCCGACGCCTGCTGTGCAGCTGATGTGCTGTGCATGGGAGGCAGTGCAGGGCATGGCCACCATTGTGCCAGTGGCGCTACTGCACTGTTCACATGTATGGCGCTCTTGCATTGGGGCACCATAGGAGCCATGGAGCCACAACATGGTATGCCACTACAGGGCATCTCACATAGGCACCCAATCACGCTACATGCAGAGAGTACCAATCGCTCTGTGACGGTCCGTGCGCGAGAGACCCTTGACCCTGTGCTCGACCTTTGCCTACTAGGTGCCGTGCATCCGCATAGGTGCACCACTATCATGCTGTTCGGTGACAGCGCGATGGGGAATGGCAGCGCTGTACCGTGCAGCATCTGCACATGGCGGACCACGCTACTGAGCGCCATTTTGACTCCGACCAGCTTCAGTGATGGCAAGATGGAGGGCTGCTCTTTGGAGTCAGGTGGAGCTGACCAATTTGGTGGCCATAGTGGAGCCCCATGCTGAGGCATTTTTTGAAGATGCACCCCTGGACAGGGCCAGGAGTGCTGTATGGGAGGAGGTGGCGGTGGTGCTGGAGGAGGCCACAGGAATGGAACGCACACCTGAGCAGTGTCGCCACAGATACAGGGACCTACAGCACAGGGACCCGGACAGGCTTGCCCGCCTGCAGGCACGTGCCAGGAGAGGCACAATGCCACGACCAGGTAGGTGTCCCATCCATACACTGGTTGCATCAGTACGGGTATCACGGTGGGCATGTGTCCACCACGCGGGGTGGGCCATCCACTGTGGGCAGTGGTGTTGGTGGTGGAGGTGGTGTTGGGGGGGTTGCGGCATGGCTGGGCTGTGTGGGATCGCACACACCCAGGGGTGGGGGGCCTTTGATATTGGATTGTACTGATATTCCCCTCTCCATGTTAGCACCCTAGGCCCTGAAGAGCGATGATGAGCCCGACAGGAACAACACCGAGGTGTGGTGAGGAGAGCTGGTCCACAGCTACAGGCAGCTGGTCGCAGAGGAGTCCAGTGCCCGGAGCGGGCCAATGATGGTGAGTGCCTTTCTTCCAGGATATTCTGTGCATGCTGTGTTGCAGGGCAGGCGGCGGGGCATGGCCACCATCCATTGACACCACTGCCATGCATGCCACACAGTACAGTCAGCACTGTCCAGTGGCACTGCTTGTGTGGGTGTGCATCACTGGTGGTCCATGCATGCACTGGGTACATGGCTATGCCACTGCCTTCGCACTGCATAGCCATGTCACTGTACAGCCACGGTGGTGCTGTGCGGGACTCAGGTGGTGGGCGTGTGCAGTGGTCCACATGACTGTGTGCACCTGGGTGGGCGGGTCTTGTGGACACGATCACTGTGGGTGGTCACACACCATCGCAGAGGCATGTCCCATGGCCGTATGCCATGCACAGTGGGTGGGCTGCAGGGGGCTGTGCATTCACACCTATTGACTCTGCTCCCTTGCCTAGGTGGATGGCAGATGCTGCACATCGAGAGGGTGCTGCAGGAGATTATGCAAGTGGCCAGGGCCTCCCTGGAAATTTTATAGAGGAACGAACAGCTAGGAGTCCACAGGAGGCATGGTGGGAGGCACCTTCAGAGCGGGGAGCGGGGCTCCCACTGAACTTCATGCACCCCAGGATTTCACCTACCCCCCTGGACCCACCCTCACACCCCTCCTTCCCTCTACCATTTGTTCACCCCTGTCCCTTACCCACCCCCACCTAGTTTGTGACCCTCACCCCCAACATTTTGTACAGATTTGTAAATAGTTGCTTTCTATCTTTTAATATACATTTGTTTTGTTATGCCTACTGTGGTGGTCTCTGATTTGCAGTGGGCTACAGGTGCTCAGCTGCAGTGGTGTGCATGGCGTCAGGGGTGGTGCAGTCATGGGCGTGTGTGTGTGTGTGTGTGTGTGTCCGTAGGGGAAGCGACTATGGTGTGGGCGTAGCTCTCAGTCACTGTCTATGGTTTGTGTGTTGTTCACTGTGCACTGGATGACTGTGTGCAGTGGTCCACAGTGCATGTACTGTGTCCATGGTGCACCTGTCAGACCATCCATGGCCTGTGCAGCTGACACCCTTGCATGTCTGTGACCTGCACGGTCTGCTGGCATTTCAGTGGTGGCTGTCCATGCTGAACAGCGACTGTACCCAGCACAATGCCAGGTTGCCTCCTGTCACTGGTGTGGTGCATGTCTGCCTCAGGTGGCACTGTGGCCTCCGCTGTTGTTGCCCCACCTCCATGCTGTCGCTTGTGTCTGTTGCAGGGGATGTGCTCCACTGTCTGTCACCTGTGCTCTGGGCACATGCTGGTGGCGTACAGCTTCATGGTGCCTGCGCAGGGTGGCTGGCACTCCTGTGCCATGGAGGGGTGCTAGCCGTGTGTACACAGTTTCCGTGGCCACACACCAGGGGCTTGGTTGACCCACTCCTGTGTCCCTGTGTTGGTGTGCCCTTGGGTATGGGTGGGTGTTTGTCCATGCACTTTGTTGCATCCTATGTGGCGCATGCTTCCATGCACCACTGTGGGTGTCTGCGCTGGCTGTTGTGGCCAGTGCTGGGTTGGGGTGTGTCCTTGGGAGTGTGTGCAGGGTGCTGTACCACTGGTGATGGGGTCCGGGGCATGCCCTGTCCCTTGTGGGGTACCTCATGTGCCGACGCATGGTCAGTCTCTCAGCTGTACCTCAGGGGAGCTGTGCATGGTGGCACTGTGTATGCCGTTGTTACATCGCTGTGTGCTGCCACCCGCTGATGTGTGCTCATGGTGGGGCTGCCTTGCATGGTTCTGTGGTGCACAGGGTTGCATTGTCACAGTGGGGGTGGTGGCATGCATGGGGTGTCCTGCACTGGTGGGCACTGCTCCTGTGCAGGGTGTCTGGGGATCATGGTGCAGGCTGTGCTCTGCATTGGTGGGATGGTGTGGCATGGGGTGGTCGGACCTCCTTGTGTGCCAGTCACAGCTTGCCAGGAGGTGTGCTGGGGCACCATGCCCCGGCTGTGGGTTTGTTGCTGGTATCCATGGGCCGGTGGTTATTCCAGCTCTCCCCTGGTTGTGCAGTGCTTGGGGTGAGGGGGGCGATGTCTGTTTTGCTGTGTGCTCCTCTGCCCATCTCTAGCATGGGTGGTGGGCCCCTGCATCCTGTCTCTGCGCATCCCTGGTTGTGCTGTTGCGCTGCTGCCCTGCTCCACTGAGCATCCCTGGTTGTGCTATTGCACATCTGACCTGCGCCACTGCACATCCCTGGTTGCGCTATGGCGCAGTTGGCATGATATTCAGTCGTGTGCCGCAGGCGCATCTTGACCTGTGCAGTGTTTGAATATCATGCGTATTGTGCATGGGCGCAGTGGACTTGCGCTTGCTCCTGCTGTTGCGCACTTTTATGGCACAGTTTGAATATCTGGGCCACTGTGTCTTGACTGATGGTCTCTCTGCAATGGGTGCTGCTTTTTTGTTCTCTGATTCTTAATTGTTGTGAACTGCACCGCTGCCTTGTATCTTGGTGCTCATTCACCTGCTCTGATTTTGATTGATCTCAAGATTGAGCACAGGTTGCTCCAAACTTTTCAGGAGCGTAAAAGGGACTTAACAGTCATAGTTTTGGTTTATGATAATTTTGCCAATTCAATGTGATGGTGCATAGCAGCAAACACTCAAGGATATTGCTGTAAAAAGTTATTTTGTTGTCACAGCTCGGAAATTTGGCATGCGAATCTGAAAAAACATTTGGTTTTGATCTTTGGACACAGGATGGCCAATCAGTGTTCAGTGGACTACGTTACAGCGACTTCAGACATTCCAGTCGGCGGTTTCGCCAAAAGAATCTTCAACACTCCAGCTAATGGTAACCCTCTTCTTCATGGACCTACTGAAACAGGGACTTCTATGCCAGAAATTGAAGCCTGGAATCTATATTGCCAGCTGGAGAAGCTTGTTCTTAAAGGTAGGCGTATGTACTGACACAAAACTATATTAGAAGCCTACCTACAGATTAAGAAGGTACCTCGAGGGTTGTGCATAGTCCAGAAGCCTCCACATGGGACAGATAACCTCAAATTTATGAAGAGATGGCGTAATAATATGCAGACAGCCTCCCTTAATAACATTGAACTTATCTTAGAATATGCTCACCCTGTTCATGACCAGTTGACTACTGAAACTACAAATGCTGAAATTAAACTGAGAAACAGTGTTGACACTACTGAATTTGAGAGATATAATAAGTTATTATTTGACATGGTGATGAGATATGATAACCAACTCAAGAAACAAAAACAGAAGAAATTTATAAGAGACGAAAATGATTATAAGTTTGAGTGTTTGACTGGAATGCTAAACAGGGGAATGGAAACCAGGGGGCCACAAGATCTATATTAAAAAAGGCCCCTGTTCCAGAACAAAGGGAAGATGATGTAACCTCAGTTCTGGACTACACTACAGGCCCCTCAGATACAGATGGGTCTGAACCTGATCCCCATGAGGGGGAGGGGTGGGGGAATTCCAGCAGAGACCATTCCCCTTACAAACACGGGGGACCAGGCGCAGTCAGCGCAAAATAAGGTTTCAAGTAGATTTTTCACATCTGGAGTATCAACACAGAAGATGAAGACGGTGTGGGGAGGCATGGAGAAAGAAACAGGACTCATTATTAGTGCAAAAGCACTTGTAATCCACAGCCTACCCCTCTACAGCTAGTAACAATGTTTCTGTATCTATTATTAATCTCTCTAAGCATGTCTTAACTTTGGTAGAACTGTCCATTTTAAGTAAAGGCTTATCATTTTGTCCTACTGCAAATGTTAACCTGTTTTCCTTATGTGCTGACCTGCACAAATTTGCACAGAATCTGACCTTCCACAGTGTGTGCTGAGGGTAAAGAAATGTATAATAGTCAGTCTCCAAAATCAAATGAAGGCTTTAGACTTGGTTCTGAATATTGCCCTGAATACAATTCTGTTGTATCAACATTTATTAAAAAATGTGAATTGGATCTTGAGAAGTTAAAAAATGTACAAAGTGGGGTTTTTCCTTATAATTGTAGCCCTGGTGAAATGCAGGCCCTTAATGATTTGGGGAATAATAAAGAAATTGTAATAAAGCCTGCAGATAAGGGCAGGGCTATCGTTACAATGAACACCTGTGACTATATAAGGGAGATAGAGCGTCAGCTCACTGATCAGTAGTTTTATGTTAAAATCTCTAAATCTCTGATTCCCAGTTATAAGGAACATGTTGATGCAGTATTGAGTCGAGGTTTTGTTAAGGGGTATATCACGGACATCATGTTTAGAACTATGACGGTGGTATGTCCGGTTATACCAACTATTTATGTTTTACCTAAAGTTCACAAAAGTTTGGAGCAACTCCCAGGGAGACCCATTATTTCAGGTAAGGGGTGGCTAGCTGAACTCCTTTCCCTTTTTGTGGATCTACACCTTCAGCCCTTAGTGAAGAATTATAGATCTTATATTACAGACTCATCTGACATTATTAACATTGTGGAGAATCTGGATATACATCAGGATTGGTACAGATGGCGACCCTTGATGTCAACTCCCTGTACACGGCTATTCCTCATGAGGAGGGACTGGAGGCCATGCATTTCTTCCTTGGGGGGGGGAGGATAAAGTAGCAGTCCCTTCTGTGCTCCTTGTGGAACTGGCAAGGGAAGTGCTTACTAAAATGATTTTTTGTTTAGGAATAACACTTACTTGCAAGTTCAGGGTACAGCCATGGGGGCCACCATGGCTCCCAGTTTTGCCAGTTTGTATGTGGGTAAATAGGAGGTGGAACATCTCTACAGCACCACCACAAATCCATTCTTTTCTAAGGTGGATTTGTGGCTGTGCTTTATTGATGATATATTGGTGGTGTGGAAGGGGTCCATCAGTGAATTCAAAGATTGTGTGATGTGGATGGAAAGCACCAATAGTTCCCTCACCTATAATTATACAGTCCATCGGGATGCAGTTACGTTCCAGAATCTTAAAATATACAGGAACACAGAGGGTGGGTTGTGTACAACCTTATTCCAGAAGCAAACAGATCGAAACAGTCTGCTTAGGTATGAGAGTTGCCCCCCCCCACATTAAATTTAACATACTAAAGGGGCAACTGGTTCAAACTTTGAGGAATTGTTCTGAACAGGGTGAATTTGAGCATAGAAGGAATGTGCAAGTGAGGAGATTTGCAGACAGGGGTTACAGCAACCGGAGTATAGCCACAGCTCTGCGCAAAGTAGAAAATATGACTAGTGAAACAGTCTTAGAACAGAACAGAGCCAAACCTGGCAAACAGATGACTTGCCCTTTCATTACAATCTGCTCTAAGTGTGCCAACCAAGTGAAAGAAATCATCACCAGTAGCTGGTCTATACTCTAGCTGGAACCTAAGTTACAAAATATAGTGGAGGAAGGACCAAAAGTTGTTTTCAGAAGATGTAGAAACATTAGAGATATGGTAGTGACAAATATTACCTTGGGGCCAGAACCTGTCAGACCTTCTATCTAACAACCCCCCCCATGGGTACACATCAATGTGGTAGGTTTAAGTATTGTATCTACATTTGAAGTGGAAAGTCCTTTACACATCCAAATAGTGGGACACAAGTTGAAATTCACCATTTTGTTACCTGTGACACTCAAAATGTAGTGTATTTACTTGGATGCAACTGTGGTTCGTTTTATGTCGGCCAGACTACTCATCCCTTAAAAGTAAGAGTGGGTGAACATGTACGAGCTTTGCAAAGGGGAGACACAACATATGCCATTGTCAAACATGTACAAAATAATCCACAGACTACACATCACATTGAATTTGTAGGTATTGAACATGTTCATCTTGGCCCCAGGGGTGGAGGCATCAAAAAATTGATAGGCCAGCGTGAAAGTTTCTGGATTTATGAACTGGGAGCCTGAAAAGCTAAAGGTTATAATGGCAATATAGATTTGGCCGCTTTCCTTAAAAATTTTAGATGTTAATATGGTGTGTTGAAAGATTGCTTGGCTTTGCATAAAGTTTATGTGCCTGGACTAGTTAGGAGGTTCGAGTCCCACCCGGACTGTGGTAAAAAAAAAAAAACGAGTAAAAAATGTAAAATGAAAAACTTAAGCAATTATTACTTTATAATTAACGGTCTCCGTTTTTTGCCATAGACAAAACCATGTGTTAAATACCGTAACACCTGAGTAGGTGTTACAGCATTCACGCGCTCCTTTTCTATACCAACGCGCTCGAGACAAGCAAATAAACAGAGCGGGAGCTTCCAACTGTCCCTGTTTCCGCAAACAGTACTGACGAGAAAAACACTTTATTATCTGCATTACTCCATCCCAAACACACTCTTGTGCTTCTAGGCTCACTGGTAAACTGAGGTAATGCAGAGAAGTTAGTGTTTTTCTGTCCAGTACTCTATGAAACAAGACAGATTGAAGCTTCGCTCTGTTGTTAAAGAGACCCTTCAATTATATAAAATAAAATATGGGAGAAGTGTGTCAAACTCAAATTTAACACACCCCTGGATTGTTGGATGGCACTCATAAACCCTCGGGCTCCGCCCTCGGGGTTTATGTGCCATCAACAACTTCGAGTAGTGTAAATTCTCGTAACACACTTCTCCCCATACTTTATCCTATATATAATAACTGGTCAGCAATTTCTCTCAATGTACTGACCAGGTTGATATTTTCCATAACAACCAGCTGGTTGTTATGACATTCATGAGCCATGCCAGTCAAACTGTGCTGCTGCCCCATTGGCCAACATTCTGTATGTGGGCGGGGCCAAACAGTCTCACAAACTGCTGGAGAAAAATTGCTGGTCTATTATTATAAAAAATAAAAGATGGAGAGGGTGTTTAATATGAGAATTTAATGCACACCCTCGTTATGGGATGCTTTGATAAACCCCTTGGGCTTTGCCCTCGGGGTTTATGTAGCATCCCACAACTCGAGTGAGCATTAAATTCTCATATCAAACCCTTCCCCATCCATTATTCTCTGTGTAATATATGGATAAGCCTCAATAATACTATACTAAGTTATACAAAAATTTCCCAGTAATACATCACTACTTTCAATAATACTATCCTGAAAAGAGATTATACTATTATTTTTGCTGATAATACTACAGTTCAAAGGTTATCTCCAACTGTAGTGTTATCAATGAAGCCATATATTATAAAAAATAACAGAAAGATAAGTGTTTTACAAGGCAGCAATAGCATCTTGAGGTTTTTGGTGGACTTTAGGACCTCTTGATGGTATTACTGCCTTGTAATACACACTTATCTATCTATTATTCTACTTATACTCTTTGATATTCATTAGAATACTCCTAGCTATAGTCCATGTTTTTTCAGTAGTGAGCTGAGATAAATTGTCTGTATGGTAATGAACTGTATAATGAACATTGTACCTTTAAGATGTAATCTCTGAAGCAGACCTTTGATTGACTGCACTGAATTTTAAACCCACCTTTTGCACTATAAATGATGAGCACTTTGCACTTTATGGTAGATCACTCTGCTGAAGCCTGGCAGGGGCCAGGAGAAACATTAATGCTATGTCTGAGTTCTGTTTCTGCTGCTATTTTTGCACCTCTATGGAATAAAAGACCAGTTTGTATATACTGTGTCTTGACTGATGGTCTCTCTGTAATGGGTGCTGCTTTTTTGTCCCCTGATTTTTTTGGCATTGAATTTCAACTTCCAGTTTCTAGACCATTCTTCCAGTTTTTTGAGGTCAGACACCATTTTCATGGTGCCCTTCTGTGTGTCCGCCCTACTGCAGATCTTTGTGTTATCTGCAAACAGTCATACCTTCCCCTCCATCCATTCAGTGATTCCGCTGATAAATATACTGAAGAGGATCGGCGCCAAGACTGATCCTTGTGGCACCCCAGAGATCACCTTGCCCTCTGTAGACATCGTCCCATTAATTAGAACCATCTGTGTCCTGTCCTGTAGCCAATTTCTTGCCTAGCTAATTTTAGGCCCTACACCTATGTGGCCCAGTTTGTTAGCCTTAGCTGCCGTTATCTCAGACTATCCTTAAGGAAAGGCTAGTAACCTTTCTGGAGGTGAATGGTCTCCAAGACAACAGACAGCATGGGTTTGTCTCGGGAAGATCTTGTCAGACAAACCTGGTGGACTTTTATGACTGGATGACTAGAGCACTAGACGGGCCAAGCAGTGGATGCCTTGTATCTAGACTTCAGAAAGGCCTTTGATTCAGTGCCACACGGGAGACTGATTAGCAAGTTGAGATACCAGGGAGTAGGGGAGAAAATGGTGGAGTGGATCAAGAACTGGCTGAATGACAGGACACAGAAAGTAGTCATAAGGGGTAACACTCAAATTCAAGAGCCATAACCAGTAGGGTCCAGTGTTGTTTGAAATTTTTAGTACTGACAACTCACCTGGGATTAAGAATAAGATCAGCCTTTTTACAGATGACACAAAGTTAGGTGCAATGGTGGATGACACAGAGGGGTGACAGGGGCTACAGGAGGATCTGGCTAGACTTGAGCACTGGTCAGAAACATGGCAGCTGAGGTTCAACGCAAAGAAGTGCAAAGTCATGCACTTGGGAGCAGGAAACCCAAGGAATCATTACCAACTTGGGGGGTACAGTTATGCTCTAGAGGAGGAAAAATATCTTGGGGTGATAAAAACATTGCAAACAAGCATTTGTCAATGCCAAATGTTTGCTTGCATTAGCACTGGAAATACAGGAGTTAGACAGATGCAGAGTAGGAATGGCAGTGAAGTACTGAACTTCACACCAACCCCACCTCCACCCTGCAGAGATGGACAGGCATTGGGGTATTCATTTGGGTTGTCGCCCATAACGTTCATGCCATTTCACCTCACCCTATCCTGCAGACACTGACAAGTGTTGAGGTATGCCTTGGGGTGTTCAGCTTTACAGTCAACCCACTCCATAAGGACATACACTGAAATGGGTGCAATATAGAGACAGCAACAAGCTTTCTTCTCTCTTTTCTTCCCCCTCCCCAGCAAGAGCTCCCTCCTGGAGCAAGGAACACACAGGCACTAGGAGGTAATTAAACTACCTCCAAACTGCAGCACCCTGGTGAGGGGGGGTTAGCCCATCAACACACTGCACACATCAACTGCCCCACCCACCCTGGTTCAGCATTTCTTTCTTTTATAGGTTATCCTTAATGACATCACTTCCTGCTACTCATTTTAATTAAGTCCCCACTTTTCCATTAGCAGGTTATACCTGATAGCCACCAGAGGACCCTCTGTCTCCCTCCTCTATCCCCTATATCTATACCTGTACTACCCTCACACTTCTGGCTACCTCTCTACCTGCTTAGGTTACTTCTCTCCCTTCTCACACCCTTGCCACTACCCACACCCCTCCCTTGCCTGCCATCTGGCTAACCCTTTGCCCCTCTCATGTCAATCTGCCTGACCCTCTCCCACCTACCCCAGTGTCCACTAGGAGTCACTATTTCAACCCCATTTTCTGGCCCAAACTTAGCCCACCACTAGCCACCTAATATCTGGATCCTGGCACTCAGCCTGGTCTAAGCCCTACTGCCGTACCAGGGTCTCAAACCCTGCACCCTGTCCACCAGAGTCCACGACAGTACCTCTACTCCAAAGTGGTATCTACACTATTGGAGGGACTATGAAGACACTTGTAACTCCCCTTGGCGTTATTAAGGTATTACGTCTGGCCCTCCTCTTCCCCAAATCTGGCATAATGACCCCCTCTTCATCACTGACACTACTGTTCTCCTCCATTTTACTATCCCTCCCCACATCCACCCCCCCTCCATGTTCCTACCCTTCACCGCCCCTCTGACGTATTCTGACACACCCTTCTTTTGCCCCTATAAATCCACTGCTTCCCTCCCTCATCTCCTGGTCCACTACCTCCCCTTCCTCCCCAGTCTATTCCTTTGGTTGCCTTCTGGCCTCTCTCTCCCACTCCTGCACCTACTCCCGTCCACACTGCCCCCACTACTACTGCCCCGACCCACCGGATAGCCAAATCCCGTCCCCATCATTCACTACGTTACCACCTTACCATTGCTCTACTCCTACTGGCAGCCGGTGATATCCACCCTAACCCCGGCCCAACCTCTACTCAAAACCCAGGCCACCTCTTATCAAACCCCTCGACCAGAACAAACTCTAGCTCCCATCCTAGCTACCTCCCCCGAGGTCTGCGTCTCCTCCAACTAAATATTCGTAGCCTAGCACCTAAGCTCGATCAGCTCCAAGTCCTTGCCACCCATTATTCCCCTGATATTATCATCCTCTCTGAGACCTGGCTAAACTCTAGCCTACCTGATAAAAATCTTGCTATTCCTGGGTTCAATATCGTACGGCAAGACCGGCCTACCAGAGGCGGTGGGGTGGCTATCTACATCAGATCTGCCCTCCACTTCACTGTCTCCTTTAGAAAAACAGTACCCAAAGCTTACGAGCTGCTGATGGTGAAACTGTCCCCCCCCTCCTCATTACCTATCTTTGTGGCTGGTATTTACTGCTGTCCAGGCAGGCAAACAACAATAGCCACTGATCTGCTGGGACAGCTCTCTTCTCTTGCCCAGTCGGGTGAACTTTTTGTTATGGGAGATTTTAACCACAATTGGCTAGCACCCACCTTACACAAAACCCAAACTTGAGTTAACTGCCCTTAACCTAACCCAAACCATTACAGAACCCACTCGCTCAAACTTTAAGTCCAGCAATCACTCACTCCTCGACTGGGCGCTTACTTCCCACCCTCACTGAGTCGTCAGCTCAGGTCTTCTCCCTGATTCCATTAGCGACCATCACCTAATCTACCTAGTCCGCAAAATCCACAGAGCTAAATCTCCTCCCAAATTTATATTCCAGTGCTCGTATAAATCCCTCAACCTCTCCCCCCTTTTGGACGATCTTTACCAATCTAATTGGGTCCCAAGCTCAAACTGCTCTAATATGGATTCGGCCCTTACCCACTTTCGGAATACTTTCCTCTCCGCCTGGGATAAACATGCCCCCATACGCCGGACTCGAGTCCATGGTTCTCACCTACCCTGGATAACCCCTGAGCTGATTGCCTGCCAACAAGCCCGTGACAAGGCCTGGCGTAACTATAAATCCTCACTCCTCCCAGACGACCATACCTCCTACCGCATGCTCCGCAATAGATGCACCAAGGCCATCCGCCTAGCTAAGTTGGAATATTTTAATAACACACTTAATGCTAACATTAGCAGCTCATCCAAATTCTGGAAAGTCATTAACTCCCTTTTCTCCCCCAAAACAGCTAGCCCTCCCCCTCTTCTCCTTGCCCAGGGAACTCTCCTTTCTGACCCCCAGAAGGTAGCCTCCGAGTTTAATTCCTACTTCACTACCTGCGCCCTGACCCTCCTTGACTCCCTACCACCTACAACCACTCCTTCTCCTCAGTCCTCCTTCCCCCGTCCATCTGGGTTGAAACACTTCTACTTCAGACCCATTTCCCCCACCAAAACCTTAGACGCCCTTCGCACCCTAAATTCCTCTAAAGGTAAATCCCCCGATGGTCTAGATAACAAACTGCTCTTCCTATCTGCTCCCACCATCGCTACCCCTCTCGCAGCCCTACTAAACCTCTCCTTCACTACCGAGTCACTCCCCTCCGAATGGAAGCATGCTACTGTTCTACCCCTTCCGAAAGCTGGGGACCCTACCTCCGCATCCAATTACCGCCCCATCTCCCTCTTCCCCACTCTCGCTAAACTCCAGGAACACCTAGTGCTATCCCAACTCTCCCACTTCCTCTCAGAAACTAACTTCTTCACCCCTTTCCAGTCCGGGTTCAGAAAGCACCACTCCACCACCTCCTCCCTGCTAAGACTCACAGACCATATCCTCACTGGGATGGATAAAGGCTAATCACTGCTGCTATTTTCATAGACCTAGCAAAAGCCTTCCGACACCGTGATCCCATTCTCTCTACTATCCTGCTTTCTGGAGCTTAGCATGAATCCACCACAAACTGGTTCAGTGCCTACCTACTAAATAGAACCCAATCCACCAAAATAGCTGACCATATCTCCCCCCCCCAATCACCACTGGCATACCCCAAGGCTCTGTTCTCGGCCCCATCCTCTTCTCCATCCTTCTAAATGACCTGCCAAAGTCGTGCTCTTCTTCCGCCATTCACATGTACGCAGACAATACAGTCCTCTTCACCTCCGGCCGGACCCATGAAGAAATCACCTCCAAACTTCAAACTGACTTCAACAAAATCCAACACTGGTTCCACAGCAACCAACTCTCCCTAAATGCTAAGAAGACCAACTCCATGACTTTTGGTACCAGACAGCGGCTATCCAAACTCACCTCCCCTCTGAGATTCCACACCTTAAATAACACCATCCTCGAAGAAGTACCCACCTTCAGGTATCTAGAGGTTTGGCTTGACCGTCACCTCTCCTTCTCTGCACACATGGATGCCATCATCTCTAAATTCGCCCCAAACTTGGTGCCCTCTATCGTAACCGCACTAGTCCTCACTTCCTGTCAGGCGAAATAGTCCAGAAAATGATTCTACCCTCCTTCGATTACTGTGATGTAGTTTACAGCTCCGCTGCACAGACCACCCTAGCCAGATTAGACCCCCTCTTCAATGCATTCTGCCGTTTTGCCCTCGATGCCCCCCCTCGTACACACCACTGTATGCTTTATCATTCCCTTTCCCTGCCTTCTCTAAGTAACCAGCGCCTAATTCATTGCGCTAAATTCACTTCTAACATCTGGCTCAGCTCCCTCCCTCCCTACCTCGCATCTGCCCTATCCTCCCCACCTCCCCCCTCGCACACCCTCAGGTCTGCTGACACTAGGCTATTATTCATCCCCCATCGAAGGACCTCCACCGCCAATCTGCTTACTCTTACCTCCTCCTAAACTCTGGAATGACCTGCCCACAGATCCGCAATTCTTCATCCAGACTCTCCCTCTCCTATACCCTCTCTAATTTTCTTACACCCAACTCTGCTGCCCCTGACCACCCCCATCACCTTCTCCCGTCCCCCACCTGACCAATGACCCGGCTTTCCGCCTAATAGTCTGGCTTATCCTAATTACCAGCGCCTTGCACTCTCTCTTACTCACTCCCCTACTGTCAATTTCCCCTCCCCTTCCCTCCAACCCACGCTCCCCACCCTCTCCCACCCAACCTCCCCTTCACACCTCCTCACCCCTATCCTCCTTTCCCTACCCCCATCTCGCTCTCCAAACCCCCCTGTTCAACCTGGTACATCTCCCTTTTCTCAACTTCTGCTACCGCACCCAAGTTCTGTGATTACTACCCCTGTTCTGAAACTTGCATTATGTACTCATGCCTCAATGTGTACCCTGATTTGTATTCCAAACCCTATGTTCATGTTCTGCTCTGTTCCTAACTCCTGTGTAACCAAGATGCTGTATTTTCTGTCATTGTTTGATACTGCTGTGTACTATACTGTCTCCCTATGAATACGCTCAATTGCAATACCTTCCACCGATACATTGTCGCTGTAATGTACTACTGTTAAGCTCAACTATTTTTTATGTTTACTTGCCTCCTCTGTAACCCCCCCCCCCCCAGGTCTCACCGTGAGACGAGCATCTTTTTGCTCAGTGTGCCTTTCCTGGTAAAACAGTTTCAATAAATAAATAAATAATAAATATAGAATGGGGTGAACTCTGGGGCCGAAGAGTCCAAGGCACAGCTCGATGCCTGTCAGTGGCTGCAGGGTGGGGTTGGACTGGAATGAGCATTACAGTCGGCAATCCAAAGGCACACCCCTGATGCCTGTTAGTCTGTACATGGTGGGACGTTATGGTTAGAAACCGTAACGCCCCGAGCATTTGTTGGTATTTGCAGTACAAATTTTCAGCATGCCCATTTTGTGGCCCCCACTTCATGAAAGCATTTGAGACCTCTTCTCATGGACAGTGGCACTGTGATTTTGTCAATGTGTCCCGAAATTTGAGTTTCCACAGCAACCGTGCCATTTGTGCGCCACATGTATGAAAACACAGGTTGGGCAAGATGTGAAGAATGACAGCTGTACCATTCATAGGGAGGCGTGAGGAGATGGCAGTGTTGAAAATCTGTAGTGAAAATATTGAAAATGCTCAAACTTCAGAGTGTACATGGAAACTACGCAACGCATATGCGTAACGCAGTCATTCAGTGGAATTATTTCACCAGATTTTCAACATAGGCATTTTGCAACCTCTGCTCATGAACACTGTCACTATGATTTTCTTAATCTGTCCCAAACATTGATTTCCCACAGCAACCGCGCTATTCGGTGCCAGATGTGTAAACGCATATTTCGGGAAGGATGTGAAAAATACAGCTGTACTGTTCATAAGGAGGTCTGAAAAATGCTAATGTTGAAAATCTGGAGTGAAAATACTACAAATTTGTGAAGTTACGAGGGTGCATGGAAACTGCACAATGCACACACATAGCACCGTCATTTTATGGGCATTTGTCACCAAATTTTCAACATAGGCATTTTAGGACCTCTGCTCATGAACAGAGTCACTGTGATTTTACATACGAACACACGAATCTGCCAGCAGAACACACCAATCGATCTATGTAAGTCTGCCCGAGTGTGCAGCTAGCACCCTAGATTGCAGCTGCCCCAGCCTCCTCCCCCTCAGTTCTTCTCCCACTTGTCCCAGCCCCTTCCCCCCGACTCTTCCTCTTGCTTTATTCCACTCCTCCTTAAAGCTATTGACTGTCCTACATGTTACCACCCACTCTGGCAGCACATTCCAACTAGATACTGCCCTCTCAGAGAAGTAGTGCCTCCTCATTTCCCTCTTGAAATGTCCCTCTTCCAACCTTAGTCCATGCCCCTTCGTCTCTCTTCCACTTCTCAGCTTCAACACCCCCTGGGTGCTAGGTTTACTTACCCCTCAGGTATTTAAATACTTCAATCATATCCCCCTATCCCTCCTCTCCTCCAGTATGTACATGTTCAGCTCCTTCAGCCTAAATCACAGTGTCAGTGGCTCAGTAGGTAGCACACTTGCCTCTGAAGCTGAGAGATCAGAGGGCTGTGGGTTCAGTTCCCACATCTGGCACCTGGATTAATATCCCAGTACTGACACTGTAGTGCAGCATGAGAGGGGTGCTGCACTTCTGAGGTGCTGTCTTTCAGATGAGATGTTAAACTGAGGTCCCATCTGCCTGGATTGGTGGTAGTTCAGGTGGATGTTAAAGATCCCATGGCACTTATTGAAAAGAGTAGGGGAAATTTTTATTTCAACTTTCAAAAACAAAATCCAGAAATATGAAATCATAACCAACACAGAATACAGAAAATCACAGTAAAATAACTCAGTCGAACACAGAAGAACAAAACAAGGTAAACAGAAAGTGTCATATTTCCAAAAAGAAAAGTACGTAAACTCATTACAATCGCCCCTCTATCCCACCCAAGTAACATTCCTCCAGAGTTGGATTAGCAAATCTGAACCCAAAGTACGCTTCTCATATTCATAAATATCATCCAATTCCTTCTGTATTTAAAAAAACACATCTTGTTGTTGTACCATCTTACCTTTTAGAAATCTAAGACATCTTGCCTGCCAAATGGACCATTTAATACATACCAAAATAATCTGGATCGTACTTTGTGTCCATTTTACCCAGGTGGGCTGGGATTTGCCCTAAAACCAAAACATCATAATTCATCAATAACCATAACTGATCCCCCCATAATACTGATAACCGTTTCCAAAAACCATGCACATGGGGACACTCAAAGAAAAGATGCTGCATCATTTCCACAATCCCAGCACACAGAGGCTCTCCACACCCTCTTTCCATCATTTGCTTATGCTTCTGATTACTCCTTACTTGCAATTTCTGATGACCACAGAGCCAAGCAAAATCTTGCATTTTTAAAGGGATCTGTGGATTAATCATACCCTCCAACAACAATGAAGTCTTAATAGAGGAAGGCACCATGAACACTGGGTCCTCTCGAAACCATTTATCCAATATGGTTTTATAAAACATTTGTTTCCCTCTCTCCCTACACCACTCTAGTTCAATTTTCCAAGTTCTAATATATCGAATAGTGGTTTGTACATAACATGCAAGCAATCTTTCTCCAGGATGCCATCTCCCTCTCCCCCATGCCTCCAAAAATGGTGTGCCCCAAAGCCGCATACAGAGTTGTCCTTTCCCTGAGTTTGTGAAAATAAAGGAACTATCAAGCTAAAAAGGAAGTTACCAAATAAATAAACTATAGGTTGTAACATGTTCAAACCCCCCTCTTTCCTCTCCCTGTACGTATGATTCCTCCTAACAGGGTTCAACCTACTGCCCCACAAAAACTGAAAAAATAACCCCAAAACTTTGGTATGCATACTATAAGGTAAAGGAAAAACATGAGACACAAATAAAAATACAGGAGCTATAAATGCCCTTATAAGATATACCTTCTTTTTCCTAGACATCTTCCAGGCCAACCACTTCTGAATGTTAAGCTTTGCTATATCATACACATCAGTCCAATTCCGGATTTTAGCTTCATTGTTACCAAAAAAAAGCCCTAAAATCTTTACTTGGCTTGTCGTCATCAGAATTGGAAAATCTTCAATGATTTTACTATCCCCTAAAGGCAAAACCACACTTTTACCCATATTAAGTCTAATACCAGTAATATTATAAGCCTCATGTAAAAGAGACAAAATCCTAACCCCCTGATATATCATCTGCCACTGTAAAAACACAATCATCCACATAAGCTGTAACCTTCTGAAACTCAAAGCCAGCAACAGACTTTATCGCCCTAATGTCTCCGGCCTGGACAATCTTCCGTAACAAAGGGTCCAGACCAAAGACATACAACAAGGGGCTCATCGGGCAACCCTGCTTGACCCCACATTTCAGAAAAATTGGAGTTCCTAAAAAACCATTCACCAAGGGCACAGCTTGTGCTTCTATATACAGTACTTTTACTAATGCAATAAAATCCTGAGGAATCCCATAGTGATGCAATACACTCCAAAGATAATTCTGTTGAACGGAATCAAAAGCAGTTTCCTGGTCTATCGACATTAAATAGCCACTTACATTCTTCCCTAACCCTTGCTCTATAATTTTCTCTAAGGAAAATCAGATTTTGTATAACCTTTCTGCCTGGAACTGCACAAGTCTGCTCCTGAATAATCAATTTATGTGCAATAACCGCCAATCTTTGATTCTAGATTTTAGCAAGTATTTTATAATCAGAATTCAGCAACGTTAAAGGTCTCCAATTTGTAATATCATATTGATCTCCTTTTTTATAAAGAAAAAACATGAAACCCATTTGCATCGAAGGGGCAAGCCAGCTCTCTTCCCAAATGGCATTGTACAAAAGTTCTAAACAAGGAACTAGAAGCTCAACATATTGCTTGTAAAAATCATTCAGCAACCCATCCCTACCTGGTGTGGATTTAGTGGATAATTGTAAAATGGCCGCACGAATTTCCATTCCCGATATAGGGGTAAGCAACCTTTCCCTCTCCTCCCTGGTTAACCCCGGAATGTCTAGACCTGTGAAAGAAAACCCATTTGCATTGTGTACCGCCTGAAATTTATCTACCATATGCTGCTGAACTAAAAACATTATATCCTGGTTATTCTCTTGTATAATACCCTGCTTATCTCTAAGGCCTGTCATAATCACCCTGTGACACCCATGTCCCCCTTTCTCACAAGGGTTTACCTCTTCTTTCGTACCTCGAGTCCCATATTTTTGTTGAGTAGCCAGTACCCGCACAGAATCCTGTAAGTATTTCTTCATTTGAAGTTTAATCTCTTGCAGCCTACCTGCCCTAAACTCCCCCCTCCCTTGTAGTGTCAAAGTCTGCAAATACTTTGCCCTTAGGCCTAAATAAGCAATATAATTATCTCTAGCCAATCTCTTCGTATAGGTGCTATACCATTCCTGCACATCCCTCTTTATATCTTCCCACCATTCTATCGGACTCTCATACAAATAACAAAGCTCTCGTCGTACATGAAACAACTTTCTTATAGCTTGCTCTACCACAGTATCCTGTAACTTTGAAATATTCATTTTCCAACAAGCCTCCAACCAGTAATTTCTGTCTAATTCCTAAATGTAAAACTACCACCAGGTGGTCCGAAGTTTCTAAAGGAAACACCTCCACCCTTGACATGTAATCCTTTCTGACCAGCCAGAAATCAATCCTAGTAGACAGTGGTCCCTTAAAAAGATATGAACAGGATCCTGCTGTAAAATATTATAAGCGTCCTGTATACCATTACATCCCATAATTGCCAAAGGGTATTAGTATCACAGAAGACCTTATTTGTAGCCCTTCCCAATCTCTATGAGAAAGACCGCAATTAAAATCTGCCCCCCATAAAACCATCTTTGACGTATGTATGTAAATAAGGTTCCACACATCTAAATAATGTAGATCTTTCTGCTTTCAGTTGAGGTGTGTATATATTAATTAACCGAAAGACCTCTGCCTGTAACAATACATCTAGAATCAAAACCCTCCCAGGTACTAAATCATAAACATGTAATACCTGTACTTGTCCCTTAAAAAGAATTCCTACTCCAGAGCATTGCACTTCACCCACCGACCAATATGAAACACCCCATCTCCAATCTTTCTGTGCAGTATTCACCTCAGCCAAAGAGTGAAACCAGGTATCTTGCAGGAAAAACACACTCCCACCTCCAAGACTTAAACTCAAAAAGGTATTCTGCCTTTTCACATACGCTTTTATACTATTAACATTAACAGCAGTGTCAGTGGCTCAGTAGGTAGCACACTCGCCTCTGAGGCTGGGAGATCAGAGGGCTGTGGGTTCAGTTCCCACATCTGGCACTTGGGTTAATATCCCAGTACTGACATTGTAGTGCAGCATGAGGGGGTGCTGCATTTCTGAGGTGCCGTCTTTCGGATGAGACGTTAAACCGAGGTCCCATCTGCCTGGATTGGTGGTAGTTCAGGTGGATGTTAAAGATCCCATGGCACTTATCGAAAAGAGTAGGGGAATTTCCCTGGTGTCCTGGCCAAATTTCCCTCATTCACTAAAAATACCACCAACAGCTTAATTTGGTTCAAGGTCAGTCAGCATTCATCTGTATCCCCTCCCCGGGTTGTGCCTGAAAATAGGCAGGATTTGTCTAGTGCACTTACCCGGTCAACAAAAGCTAAATAAATAAAACAGTACAAAAGGAAATAGCCATTACCAAAAATAACAAGGAACCACTTACATTCATCTCTTCCTTGGTTTTGATTTTTCCAAAGGGCCAGACTCAGGACCCTCCGCCTGAGAAGAGGCCACAGAGGAAAGGTCCGACTCACACTCATACTCCTCCATATCCTCCCCAAGCAACGGGGTAAATGAGTTCTGAACTTCCACATCCTCAACCATTTCAGTTTGGAGCAAGGCAGCCGTATGTAGTTTCCCTGCCTTAGATCTAGTCACCCTTTGAAAGCCCAAATCAGAATGTGTAGTGGGGGGCATAGAAACAACCTCCTCACCCGAACCCACTGTCTCTTCCACTACCGTAACCATTTCACCCTCTTCCTCAATGACCAATGTTCCATCCTCGATCCTTACCACAGGCTGGCCATCACTCACTACCGGCTGATCTCTCACTGTTATCTCACTGTTAGCCTCACCAGGCAGCCCCAAAACCCTGTGTGTCGAATGAGTTGTAACTGGCCCCTTTGACAACAATTCCACCAACCGCAGCTTCTCCTTTTGTGCTGCAGCTACAAACTGATCCTGTTCTGCTCTAACATTACAATCCGCATTATTATGTGAGGCCCATGAACAGTTCCGAAAAGAGTGTCCCTGTTCCTCACATAAATTACATTTTAAGGGTTGCGACAATGAGCCCCACATGCCCCAATTCCCACATAAGCCACATTTCTGTTTATCACATACATTACTCAAATGCCCCACATCACCACATTTAAAACATGCTCATGGCTGACCAGGGTAAAAGACCACCCCTCTATCTCTACCCAAAAAAAAACAGTTTGGTAGATGGCTAGTCTGACCATTAACCAAGTGTAATACCACCAGATAAGTCCACCCCCCTGTCCATATCTGTTCTTTGTCCAAAATGGGTTCAGGAAAGCCTTTAACAGTACAATGTTGCCGCAACCAGTACGTAATATCTGCAACATTTACCCCTCATTACGAAAAAGAACTGTGATCTTCTTGGTCAGTGGTTTAGTAAGAGGTATCGCAAAAAGTTTTCCACAAGGGGAAAGTTTCATCATCTGAGTATTGTTTCCAAAACCTTTCCAAACCAGCAGGATGTGTAAAACTTACATCAAAAATTACATCCCCCGGAACATGTATTAAAGCATAAATCTCATATGCAAAAAACTTCATGCTATTTTTCAGTAACACACAACCCACAAATTTCCTGTCCGGAATTTCATCAGCATCACCCCTAAATTTTAACCTAACTGCATTTCCTCTTGCTGCAGGCTCCATTACTGGCCTAGTAATCCCTGGAAACAAATGTTCCGTTACTTTTCCATGCCATACTTTATCCACATTATCCTTTAGTAAATCCTGTTCCAATACACCATCTGCTTCTTGGTCCTTAATAACCTGCAACAATGGATGCGGGTCATCATGCTATGGTAACTCTATTGTGGCTACAGGGAGGTTGTCCTGGGGGTATAAAGGAGTAGCCATACTATTCAAGGAGAGGGACTGGCGGGCAGAAATTCAACAACTCAGCCAGGATTCCCTGGTACAAGATCCTTACTAAAATTCGCATCCCACCCCTTCCCTGTGGGGCTCTTAACCCAACCTGCAGCTTGCAAGGCCGTTGCCACCCAGTCTTCTGGATCATTCCCCATAGTTAAACTATCTTGACCATCCGAAGATGTATCTAATGAGAGATCCAGTTTACCACTACCATTCTCCCCTTTGGTGGAATAGTTATTTGGGTCTCCTAATGAGGACCCAAACCTAAAAGTCTCAGTCTGTAATCCAAGCTGCTGAGAGGTAACAGAGTTTTTACCTTGGACTATCCGTCATGAAACCAAGTCATCACCTTCAGAAATTGCCTCTTGTTCCAGTTCAAGCCCCCGCGTTCCAATATCAAGAACGTTGTTTTCAGCGTTGGTTGAGCCCACATTACCACTAGGGACCTGCTGATTCACCCTTGCCCTCCGCTCTTTTGCAACTGCTTGCACCTCCATTGCTCCATCCGTCTTCCGGTGATCCACTTCCTGCGTAACGGCAAACTCTTCCTGACCACCTTGTGCTACCAAAAGACGCAACCTCGCAGCCCGATAGCTGCGTTCCGCTTCCTCAGCCTGATGATGCAAAACCTCCAACGATACAACTGCTGCCATATCCAAACTGGGCTGCTGCCCAACTACTCGAGGAACCTCGTCCTCCGGTAAGGGATTTGCTCCTGTTTCCATATTTAGAGCCAAAAATGGTTCCACTTCCTTCGCCTCCTTCTCCGAAGTCTCCATACCTCCGTTTGCAAAGGGAGCCAAGGAAGAGACCTGCTCCTTGGCCTCCCGCACATCCACATTGTGCAAAGCTCTAGACGCCACTGAGCAGAGCGTCCACTCAGCCACACAGTGCCCTCTGCCTCCACAGAGTAGGGGAATTTCCCTGGTGTCCTGGCCAAATTCCCTCATTCACTAAAAAAATACCACCAACAGATTAATCTGGTTCAAGGTCAGTTGGCATTCATCTGTATCCCCGGATTGTGCCTGAAAATAGGCAGGATTTGTCTAGTGCACTTACCGGTCAACAAAAATAAATAAACTTCATATTCCTTTCCTTCCATCCCCTTTAACATTTTTGTTACCCTCCTTTGCACCCCTCCAGTAACTTTATATCTCTCCTCAGGTATGGCCTCCAGTATTGCACACAGTACTCTAGGTGTGGTGTAACCAATGATCTGTTGAGAGGTAGGATCACATCCCTATGTCTAGATGAGAACCCCCATGCGATGCACCCCAGCATCCTGTTTGCCTTCGCTGCTGCTTTCCTGCACTGGGCCAAGATGTTCATGCTCCCAGTTACCAACACCTCTAGGTCCTTCTCCTCCTCTTTGATCCCCAAACCAATAGTCCCTCTTCTGGTTCTTAGCCCTGAAGTGCATCACCTTACACTTCTTTGCATTGAATCCTAGCTGCCACTCCACTGACAATGTCTCTAGTTTGGTTAGGTCCCCCTGCAGTTTTTCCCATCTGTCCTCTTTGTCCACCACCACCCCCAATTTGGTATCATCTGCAAACAGACTAACCCTGCTCCCCACTCCGTGTGCTATATCAGAGATAAAGAGCCCAAATAGCTACGGGCCCATCACTGACCCCTGCAGCACCCCACTTATCACTGCTGTGGGTGCAAAGAGCTCTCCCCCCACCACCACCATCTACACCCTCACCTGTAACCAGTTCTCTATCCATTTAGTCAGACCACCTTCCACCTGTAACCCTCCTTCTCCTCACTCTTCTCCTCCTAGACCTGTGTCCCTCCTCCTGGTAGTCCGCACCCTTTCTCCTCCTTATTCTTACTGGGTGGTGGTGCCTTCTGTATTACACTCAGACCACTCTGCCTGCCCCCTACCAGAGTTACTACGCCTCCACCTTTACCTATATCTAGGGGGGGTGAGCTCATTAGGCTCCCCTGTCCGGACCTTTCTACCAACCTCAGTCTTTTGGCCACTCCCCCACTAGTCTAAATCCACCTTAGTAGAGATCTACCCCTCTAATCCTGCCTTTAATACTCCCCTTCCCACTCAAGTGTACCCTGTCCCCCACGTACAAGTCACTATTCCCCCAGACCCTATCCCAGTTAGTCACTAACCCATAATATTTGGTGTGGCACCAATCCCTCAGCCACTTGTTGAACTCCTCAATCCTACCCTTCCACCCCATGCTTGCACATGGTACCAGGAGTAACTCTGAGAATGCCACCGACTCCCCCACACTGCCTGCCTACCCAGCTACTCGAATCTCCCTCTCACTACTTCCAGTCTCCCCGCCAAGTCGTTGTACCCACATGCAACACTAAATGAAGTTTCTTCTTCCCCCTCACTGCACACTTGAGCAGTGCCTCCCCTGCCCCTCCTGCAGTCAACCTGGGGATAGCTTCAACCCAAATATGGCTGTGCCTTCCCTCCTTCTGCCCCATCTCACCCCTTTCAGTATAGAATCCCCAGGATGAGTATCCCCCCATCCCTTACTCCCTTTCCCTTCTAATGCCCCTTCCAGCACCCCAGTATTCGTTCTTCCCTACCCCTTACCCCCACCAGCTGCACCCTCTGTTACTTCTGTGTCTGTACCCTCCACTTCTGCCTCGCCCCTTTTCCTTGCCTCATTCCTCCCATCCCCCTTGAACCCCTTCCCAGCCTGACTACTTCCTACTGGGCTTACCATGTTGACCTCCTCTCCTCCCCTGCTGATTTCCAACCCCTCTTCTATCCCCACTGTTGTCAATTTAGAGCCCCCATTCCCTTCTACCCCGATAGTGATGCCCATCCCATCATTCCCCCTTCTCATAACCTTCTGTCCTCCAGTCACCACCCCTCCTTCTTTACTAGCCCCCTTCTACCCTTTTTCCTTGCTATCTCTTCCCCTACCTGTTGCCATCCCTCTCATGCCCTGCTTGTCCTCCCCCCTCAGTATCTTTCTGCCCCCTCTCTCTTCCACAGCAGAGGCTCAAATCTATTCCTAGTCAGTGCCCCTCCTACATCTCTTCCTCTTATCAGCTCCCCCCCTCCTACTTGTTCCCCTCCGTGCCACCCCTGGTCCCTTCCTACCTGTAGCCATCTGCTCTCTCTCCCCTGATATTCCTTGTGGTCTCTTCCTCCCCATCAAGAGCCCCCTCACCTCGAAACCCCTTCCTTCTCCTCTCTTTTCTGCTAGTGCCTCTGATACTGGGGCCGCTCTCACTCCCTAGTTGTTCTTCCTCTGTCCCCCTTGCCATCCTCTATCCCCCCCAGCCAGGATGCCTACCATGCTCATCTGCCCTGCCACTTAGACTCCTCCCTAACTTCCACAGTTCCTCCCTCAAACTAGCCAGTTGTCTACAGAGCATACATCCCCCATCCTCTAAGTGCAGTCCAGGATCATGGCAGACCCACACCCTGTACAACCCTCCACCCTTCCAAAGATGCCTGCCCTATTGACATGTGGCACCTGCCCCAATGTGGCCCCCATCTTATGTTACGGGCTCTTACTCCCAGGTTCTGTACCCTACTACAACTGTTAGGCCCCTGTTTACTCAAATTCCTGTCCCCCCACACTAGTCCCCCTACTCCCCTCTTGCCGACTGGGTTGATTCAGTCTCAAATCTCATCCATTAGATACTGTATTACTGTAGCAATCCTAAAGCCTCTTTGTCCGTTTTTACCCCTCAGCTACCATATTGCTGTGCTCCCTAGCTGTCAGTATAGTTTCACTTAGCCCAGTTAGAAATCCTATTGCACTCCAAGTATTACTCGGCTCAGTTAGAGAAATAAACAGAACAAATAAATATGTATTATTACAACAGTCATAACAGTATAGCTCAGTACTTAGCTCAGTTAGAGAAATAAACAGAACAACTAAATCTGTATTATTACAGCAATCCTAAAAGTATCTAATCATTGCTTTGTCTCCACTCCAGAGACCCTGCTGTAATATAGGAACTCAGAGGACCCTGGGCAGGAGGGTGGGCAACTCTAAAGTCCCGGCAGAGCTCCATTGAGCTCGCTCACTCCCCCTTCCTTACTCGCTCGTTTGATTTCTCCCGGTGCTGCAGGCTGCTGTTTTGTACTGGGCTCCTGCTTGCATTGGCACCTTTTTCTGCCCACAAAGAAATGCACAGCAGTCACAACAGAGCTCCGTTGAGCTCACTCACTCCCCCCTTTCTCACTCACTTGTTCTGTTTCTCCCGGTGCTGCAGGTTGCACTTTTGTACTGGACTCCTACCTGTATTGGCGCCTTTTTCTGCTCACAAAGAAATCCGCAGCAGTCCTGACAGAGCTCTGTTGAGCAGCTCGCTCACTCCCTCTCTCTCATTCACTCATTCTGTTTCTCCCAGCGCTGCAGGCTGCCCTTTTGTTCTGGGTTGCCTGCGTTGGTGCCTTTTTCTGCCCACAAAGAAATCTGCAGCAGTTCCAACAGAGCTCAGTTGAGCTTGCTCACTCCTCCTGTCTCATTCGCTCGATCCTAATCTGTCCCAGACACTGATTTCCCAAAGCGACTGTGCTATTCCGTGCCAGAAGTGTGAAAACACATTTTGGCCAGGATGTGTAAAATGACAGCTGTACTGTTCATAAGGAGGTGTAGAAAAATGGCAATGTTAAAAATCTGGAGTGAAAATATTACAAATTCGCGAAGTTACGAGCATACGTGCAAACTGCGCAATGCACGCTTGTAAAACAGTCATTTTTTGGGATTTTTTTCACCGAATTTGCAACACAGGCTTTTTGAGAGCCCACCTCATGAACAGTGGCACTGTTGTTTTGTTAATCGGTCATGAAAGGTAGTTTTGCGCAGTGACAGTGAAATCACCTTTTGGGACTGAATAACGTCATGACAGTGACTGAATTCATGAGGCGCGGGGTCCCAGTAACCCCATCTTGAAAATGTGGTGCCAAAATTCCCAAAAATGCCCGAGATAAGCACCAAAGTTGAAAACCCCCTATTTATGCCATTATGCTGCTTACCGGCATTTCTTCAGTTTGCAGTCGGCTTTGAAGAGTGCAGGCGTGTCCCCAGTCCGCCGAAGATGGTCATCTGGCTCGGAGGTAAGTATGGGGTGAGGGTGTGGGGAGTGGGTTGCACAGAGGGTGAGCGAGGGCTGGGGAGGGCCACCGGACTCAATAAGGGACCATTTCCTGTTTCACAGGTTTAAAAAAGAAAATGAAAAACAGAGTGGTAAGTTTTTTTCTTTTTTTACAGGGACATTTGGCACATTGGGGTGGGCTCCCAGCGTGCCACCTGAGCATTTTGAGGGGGGCTGTAGCCATGAGGGATTGAGGCACCCTGCCGCACATATGGAGCGGGGCAAGGAACTTAGGGGACTGGGCCACCCCTTGGCACACAACAAATTGGGGACATTATGCTGATGGGGAGTGGGCTCCCATTGGCAAATTGAACTGGGAAGGGGACTGAAGCTGATGGGGATTGGGCCCCATCGGCAAAGAAAGACTGTTGGGGGCGCATGATGCCTAGGGGTATTGGGCACTCCTCGGCACACAACAAATGGGGGGGCATTATGCCAATGGGGAGTGGGTTCCCCCATCTGCAAATGAACTAACACTGTGCCACATCAATTGGGGCTGCTTCGCCACCGCAGCCTCAGCTTCTACGCAAACTGCATAGCCAAGACAGGACAGCTGCTGCTGCTGCTGTAACGAGCGCCCCAGACTGGTGCGTGCTATTTTCAAGGTGGTGGCACACTTTAAAAAACTAGTGTCATGGGCAGTGTCTCCTTATTGGTGCCCAACACACACACAAGCCCCAAAATGCAGTGGCAGCATTAGCCACAATAGTGCCGCACCTCCACAACCTGCTTCTGCAGCAGGCTGCCGCAACATATTTCTTGCATATGCACACAAGCAAACATAATGAACCATTCAATGCAGTGCAGAAAAGCAGCAGCTAAGGCTAATAAGATGCTAGGGTGTATTGCCAGAGGAATCATGTCAAGAGAGGGGAAGACATCCTACCATTCTACAGGTCACTAGTGAGGCCACTCCTGAAGTACTGCATGCAGTTCTGGTGCCCCTACTTAAAAGAAAAATGTTAAATTGCTGGAGGGGGTCCAATGCAGAGCAATTAGGATGATCCTCAGTATGAATCCTTGCAAATATGTGATCTATGTCCTGCACCTGCCAACAAATTGCCTTATCGCATGTTTTGTCATGAATCACACTGTTTTGTACCTTGCCGTCATCACCTTGCTTGTATTTTTACTATAAAAACCTTGTTTTGTGTCTGTTTTTATGTAATTTCATTCTGTAACCTCCCAGGTCATGCCTGAAAATAATCATTTCTATGGGTGGCGCACCTACCCGGTAAACAAAAATGAAATAAATAAATGGGGGACAAACCCTAAGAGGAGAGATTGAGGGAGCTCAACATGCACTCTCTGGAGGAATGGAGGGACATAGGGGACATGATAGAAACCTTCAAATATATGAAAGGCAAATAAAGATAATACAGAGGGAATTTTAAGATTTAGGAGAGGAAGGAACTCTAGAGGGCACAATCTAAAGTTGGAGGGTGTTAGATTCAGAAGGGAAATGAGAAAGCACTATTTCATGTAGAGAGTGGTGACAGGGTGGAACGTACTGCCTGAGAAGGTGGTATCCTTGAAGATGGTGGGCAGTTTTAAGAGGGGATAGGACAAAGTCAGGGGGAAGGTCACCAATGAGGCACTGGGGGAAGTGGTAACAGCTAGTATGGGCATGAAATTGGATATGCAGGTAGGAGAGAGGGGAGCAACTGCAGTGTTACAGACTGTTAGTTGCACACTCGAGCAGACTAGATAGACCATCAGACCTGTATCTGCTGGCATTCTTCGTATGTTCGTATCTGTTCTACCTTGACGATAGCATGTCCCCCTCAGCCTTGTTTGCTCCAGGATAAACATGTCAAGTGCCTCCAGCCTTTTCTTACAATATTTGCCCTCCGTACTACCAATCATTTTGGTAGCCCAGCATTCCACTTTCTATTCTGCCACAATATCCTTTTTGTAGTGAGGTACCCACAGCTGCACGCCGTACTCCAGGTCAGATCTGGAGGCATCTGTTTCCTCTTTTTTAACACCACCAGTGCAACTTGGGCAATACATTGTTACAAGAATGGTTAAGAGTGGTTTAGGCTGACATATGATCTGAAAGATTAAATCAGACCAGCAATACATTCAGTTCATCCCTGCTCCCACAGCAATCACAATTGTTAAATCATAAAGAGATTTCAGAAAGAAGTCTTATGCTAGGGATTCTAATTTTTAAATGAAGGTTGCTTTACCTATAGTGTTTACCAAAATGCCTCAAACTGAAGAAACAAGCTGAACAGTTGAACAGTGTGATAGGATGTACAGACGTTTCAAAGTCAACATGTGGAGCACCCTTGTGTCACTGACACCCTGCCTGACTCTGTACTGGTGTAAACACACATTGCCTTTGAAAAAGGTGCAGGAATATGCACAACTGTACAGTAAAATGTTAATTTTGTCACTAAGTTTGTGTGGAAAGGGTTAAATGGTCTTAAATGGCTTCCATCTTTGAATTGTTGGGTTGTTGGTAAAGGTACAAGGACAGAAGCTGTAATTTATTAAGTTGTTGGTTATTATTTTGCAAGGGCAGCAGTTATTTTTTTTGCTCAGCAAATCTTTATTGACCTTTTGATTTAAAATCAACATCTACCACAACTATAAGTAAAGACCTGGACAAACCAGGGTATACAGCCCAAAAACTGACTGTATGAACTATGTACAATCCAATATTTACATACACAGCAGGAATCCATCTCATAGCAGTACACAAATCAATTAGCAACTCCTGTATAAAGTTACAACCCACATTCCATATTAGTCAGATACTACCAGAAGATATAATCTAGACAAGTAAACAGGAGACAGTTCAACAGTCAGCATAAGAAAAAAAGGAAGAAGAAGAAAAAAAAAAACAAAACAGGAGTAAACTCCACCGTGCCAACACATATAAAATGTTACCGTGTTAATCCAATGGTGAAGATCAATACATCTATCGAGTTAAATCAGAGGTGAAGTCCTGCCGCGTCCCCTGGAAAGAGAGAGAGAGATTCCCCATCCCCACCTAAAGCCTGGAAGGCTTACATTCCAAACTCATTTAACCTTACTTGAATCACAATTTGTCTGTACACTGGCCACCTTACTCGATCAAGTCAAAAAGGTACAACTCGACCAATTCTCTTTCTAAAAACTAAGCTCCTACTACTCAGAACATGACAGATGGACCTGCAAAGACCTCTGTGGTGAATAAATTGTTTCTAAAGATGACCATCTCTTAGCGTGTAACCTTTTATTCCCCTCACCCAGAGCTGTCTCAACTCTCTGAGTAACCACCAAATCCCGTGCCACTGTCCCGCAGTATACTCTTGATTGTCTTTTCCAATGCTGAACCAAAAAGATTTCACTAGTGCAGTCATCAAAGCCAAATGGAATTTGGGTAAGACTCGAGGTATTTTGGAAATCACCCAGAAACACACCTCAGGGTTATATATTCTGAATAGTTCAACAATGGATCCATACGCTGCTAATTTCAGACCACAGAGGAGAGATTTTACAGCATTCCACATCACATGCAGCAAATCTCCTATTCCCATCCACATCTAAAACAACGGTCCGTCTGCCTAAGCTTCCTATCAAATAGTTTTGGGGTAAAATATAGATTGGAAACAATAAAATACTCGTGGTCCTAAACTTAGGTATTGATATATACCTATGGTTTCCAAATCGAATCCCAAGCAAGATTCCTGGGAGCCATTACTTTATCCCAATCGCACTTGTTACAGGTGAGGATGGACTAAAAACTCCACCAAGCTTTCTATAAACCTGGGAAAGAAGCGTTTGCCTTGGATCCACTCCCTTCAAGACATCCCAAGTGAATGAGCCATCTGAGAACCCTCCAATCCTTTTCACCACTCCCTCCAACAATCAAGTTAGTTGCAGTCTTTTAAAGAAGGGCAGCCCCTCCATTGAAGCTGATATAACAACCCTTTCACCTTGGATAAGGTCCCTCACCTTTAGACCCCTCACCTGGTTGGCCCATCTCACGCTTACCACCTGCCCCCCAATTTTGAATGTGGGATTACCCAGCAACGGTTGGTCCCAGGCTTTCAACTGTGCTTTTCTCTGCGCAGGGGTAAGGAAGGACCACCACGCACTCATTGACTTCCCAATGGGTTCCACCCCTTTAATGAAATCTTTACAAAATTAGCATACAATAATGCCTCGCGAAACCCGCTCCTTCAACATTTGCCTCTCCATTTGTAGCCATGTTGGGGTATATGTTTCCCCATCAGTCTCCCTAACCCAGCGAAGCATAAAACCTAATTGTCCTGCCATGTAATATACTTGGAGATCAGGCAGTTTGAATCCCACCATTACCTGAGGCAAGCGTAGTAATTCATATTTCTTCCTGGGTGGTTTAGAGTTCCATAAAAAATCAGAAAGAAGCTTCCTGATGACCCTAAACCAAGTGGTATGGATATCATAAGGGGCAATATATAGTGGGTATAATAACCTGGGCAATATGTTCATTTTGATGAGGCCAAGTCTAGCCATAAAGTTCAAGGGGAGCTTATTCCATCTCAATATATCTCCTCTTATTGCAGATACCACCCCTTCCATGTTTGCCTCGGCCCCTCTTTCTCTGTTTGCCGTGATCCGAATGCCCAAGTATTTAATCTCATCCGTCCTCCACTGGAGACTTAATAGAGCGAAATCTGCCCTATATACATGCGGGGTCAGGGGTAGAACCTGAGTTTTGGTTAAGTTCAATTTATAATTTGATACTGCCGAAAAACGGCCAATTAAAACCCTTACTCTCTCAAAACTTAAAACTGGGTCCTCTAGGTGCAGCAGAACATCATCAGCAAAAACTGAAAATTTAAGTTCCCTCCCCCCTACCCTTACCCTTTTATAAGTTTGTCCTCCTTGAGAGCTCTTAGCAAGGCTCCAAATAGATATTGAATAATATTGGTGATAGAGGACATCCCTGTCTAGTCCCATTTTTAACAATATTTCTTGTGAACTATACCCATTGCACAATATCCTAGCCGTTGGGGCTGCATAAAGATGTTTAATACCTTTAAGCAGACCCTCCAGAAAACCCATCTTCCGCATTGTGGCAAACAAAAAACAATGGGAAACCCTATCGAATGCCTTTTCGGCATCTAATGATATTAAAGCTAAAGGTAATTGAGAATCTGGTGCATAGCTAAGTATATGATGGAAACTTCCTATAGGCGTCCTAGCCCCCTCCTGGCATAAATCCCACCTGCTCCTCACTAATTAAGCTTGGAGCAATGCTCAATATTCTGTTAGCCAAAATTCTCGTTAAAATCTTGATATCCTGGTTCATTAAAGCTATGAGGCCTGTAGCTATCCACCCGATCCCTAGGTTTGTCTGGTTTAGGATCAATGATATAAATACCTGGTACAGTCGGATGGGACAACCCTCTTGCATAATAGTATTAAAAACTCTAACAAAAGTGGAAGTAAAGTCTGAATATGTGCTTGATAGAACTTAGCTGTAAGACCATCTGGTCCGAGTTCTACCAGTCGGTAAGGATTGTACCACCCCAATATCTCCAAATCCATAATAGGAGCCGCTAACTTTCTAGCCTGCGCTCAGTCCAACACCGGGAGGGGTATTCCCTCAAGAAAGGCACAGATCTCTTCTTCTCCAACTTCGTTTCCCAGCCAGTATAGGTCAGTAAAATGGGACCAAATGCATCTGCCATTTTTGAGGTCCGTTATCAATTTCCCCATGCCAAATAGAGGTAATAGTTCTGCTAGCTTCCCATTCCCTAACCCTGGCCTACAAGCGACCTGGGACATCCCCTGGAGTAGATATTTAGCCTGAATCCTATCCAACCAGTATTCCACCTTACCATACCAGATATCCGCCCATTCCCCCAGGTTTTAAGTTCCAGATCAATTTCTCCTGAGGATCCCTCCAGAGGAGATAGCGAATCTATCACCCCCAGAATGAATTCCTCCTTTGCCTTCCTCAATCTATTCCTCCTGGCTGCCAGAGCCTGAACTGCCCTCACGTGATAGCACTTACATGCTCGCACGACTTTTGATTTGTAGGATGGTAATTGAAACTGGATGAATCCTCTCAGGGATTCGTCTAACTCCTCCTGCACTGTAGTTTCTGAGAGCAACAAATCATTCAGTCTCCACCTAACTGGTTTGGGAGGAGCAGGACTTGGTTCCCACAACAAAGAGATAGGGGAATGATCCGAAAGGACCCTAGGCTCGGTCGTCATGTCCTTCACTTCCCTAAGAACCGCACTGCTAACTAAAAAAATCAATACGTGACTGAGACTTATGGGCCACAGAGTAAAAGGTCATAATGTTACCCTTCTTGGAGTGGGTCCTACGCGGATCCATGGGACAAGTCGCCACCACCATCTTTTTCAAGGCGATCTGTGCCTTGCTTAGGAGCCTACCAGATGAAGGTATCCTATCCTCCAAATTACTGGCGCACACATTCCAGTCCCCAGCCAAAATAAGTAGATCTGTAGGTATGGCTGCGATATCCCTTTCTATGGAGGCAAAAAATCTGGGAAGAAAGGTGGGGCCATAAATAGAGAGGAGCCAAGGAAATTGCTTTATGGCTAAAACCCGAGATATAGCCCCTACCATCTCCCTTGACAGCACCTGTTCAACCCTAAAGGACAATTATTTCTTATTAGGATACCCCCCGATGCCTTTTCTCCCTGCCCATACACCTGGCCCACCCATAGTTTTTAAGACAGCTTAATTCCTCCATTAACAAGTGGGTCTCCTGCAAAGCAGCTATATGAGCTCCCAAGTAATTGATATGCCTCAGAATAACCATTCTTTTACGTCTACCCCTAAGACCTTTAACATTCAAGAAATTATGTTAAAGCGAGTCATTATCCACCAAATAGGTCATGTCATGATCCATTTCACCATAACCTTTCCGTTCCGCCTTCCTCACTACTCATTCTATGAACTCTCTCTCTCTCTCTTCCCAACCCCCAATCCCACCCTCCCCCTGCCCCGATCCTTCGATCAACCTCCTAACAATTGCCAGTCATGGATGAGCCTCCCTCTGGATTCCTCCTGCCCTCATTCCCTAGCCCTATCACAGCAAGAGTCTGCCCATCACTTAATCTCCCACTATCATTCTCCCCTCCTGCTATTCTGTCCCAGTTCCCTCAGACTTCCCCTCTCATTCCAAAGAAACACCAGAGCAATAACATACTGACAATCTCAAGTGGGTCAGTTCTCACTGGAAACTAATCCTGCATAAAACTGTTTCCACCAAATGTAGGAGGAATCAAATAGTGCCATCCTTGTATGTTCCCTTTAGTAGAACATGATCATCACAGACCCCTTGGGCTTTGCCCCCTGAAACCAAATAACTCCCCCTTGAATCCCTACTCCAGACCCCCTGAGACGACCCACATGGGCCAATCAGACTTGATATAGCCCCCAGAGTTACTACCTAATATAAAGATAGCAAAGAAAAGAAAAGAATACAGCCGTAGCTAAACTAAGCTTAACGTCCTGGAAAACTTCCGTTCTCCTTGTCAAACTGTGATCAAGTCAGTACACCACCGCTTTATCTGGGTAGTCCACCTCAAGTCTGAGACTTAAATAAATTAGGGAGTTCAATACGCAAACTTTCCAGCGCATCCCTCGCGGTCAGGTATCGCTTTTCTCCGGATTGTAGTCTCACCAACAGCATTACTGGGTACTGCAGACGAAATTTAATACCCGCTAAATAAAACTTTTTCTTAATCTCCGCATATTCCTTCTGCTTCTCTCTGATTGAAGGGGTTTGATCCTGAAACATCCAAAGCGTCGTGCCGTTCCATTGAAGAGATTTAAGTTGTCTGGCCTTCCACAGCACATGCATCTTCTCTTTAAAATTGAGGAATCTCATAATAATCATCCTGGGTCTCGCCCCCGGCGGGGGTATTTCCCTTAGTGCTCTATGGGCCCTCTCAAGGTTATAGGCTTCCCCAAATGGTGTCTGGCCCAGCAACTTCGAGAGTAGGTCTTGAATAAAAGAAACACAGTCCGCCCCTTCAGCTCTTTCCGGCAGCCCAGCCAATATCAGGTTATTTCTTCGACTTCTTGACTCCTGGTCATCCATACGATCCTCAAGTTTCTTAATTTGTTTTTTAGCCAAAATCAATTCCTGTTCCATCGTTAACACTTTTCTCTCCTGAGAAGCAGTCCTGGCTTCAGCATCCCCCATACGCTGTGCGAGAGATTGTAGTGCTGGTTTCACAGCAGCAAAATCCACCACTAATCCTTGGAGTAGCTTTTTAATTTCCTGCAGGTCCTCATTAGGCTGACCCGTTACCCCTCCTCTGTCTAACTCTTCCTCCGGTTCCGTGAGGGTAGGGGATTGTGGCTTAGGCCTTTTGGTCGCGGGGGATCTCGCAGCGAGGGCTCCGTGGCTTCAGGCTCCATCTCGACTACCAACCGGCCTGCTTACTCCTGATTGCAGGCACTCCAAGCAAGGCCTTAAAACAAGTGTACCCGAGTTATTTTAAGACAGTTACAGCCCGAACTCCCGACCGCTAAGGTTAACTCACACTTATAAAAATAAAGCGATCGAATTAGGCAGACCCTTGACGTTTTAACACCAGATTTGTAGCTCGGGCCTAGGAGCAGCGTAGAGGACGTCTGACTCGACTCAGCACATCACGTGACCTCCTGCAAGGGCAGCAGTTATAATTAAGTTATTGGTTATTTTTTAACAGTAGTTCGATGGGTCAATTGTGATAGTTCTCACATGTTCCTGGAGGAATGTTATAGGGGTAATCAGGCCCAGAGCCTTTAAATAAAGGTTGCCAGTGGATTTAACACATACAGGAATTAAGGACGTGTGTAGAAGTTCACAGCTCATTAAAAAGGCTCCCTTGGAGAGAAGTCAAGAGAGGGAGAGCACAACACTGGTGAAAGGAGGTTACTCACCAGAACTTACTTCTCTTTCTTGTTTCCTGATTTGCTACCAGTGGCCTAACTACCTGACCTCTCACATATGGAATAAAAAATGGGATGTGAGCACTCCCAATGATGAAGTGGGGGGATTGGGAGAAAAAGGAAAAATGTGAATGAATATGATGGCCATTTTGAGGCCATTACCCCCAGCAACAATTGGTACTAGCCCAACAGGAGAAGCAACAGAAAGAGGCATGACTACAACACAAAAAGGATCAGCAAATGCGACGGCAGCAGTTTCAAGAAAAATCTGTGATGAAACTTCTTCAACAAGAAAGACTTGTACTGTAAATCCAGTTCTGGTGCCTGTTGCTCCAGGGTCAAATGCTGCTCTCACCGAGCTGGGACCTGATGATGATCCAGACTTTTAAAGTCACAGAAACAGAATTTGTCAGCAGATAAGGACCACTTGGCCCACCCAGTCCGCTTAATTTGCCTCTGCTTATACTGTCACTGTAGACCCTATCTGATCTCCAGTCAACTCCCAACCCCCCGCTTTCCTATTAGGATTTCTTTGTACCGATCCCATACATGCTTAAAAAACACCATTTTTGCCATAACCACCTCTACAGGCAGACTGTTTAGGTATCCACAACTTTCACAAACATGCAGAACACCTTTAATTGGGCGATCATACAACCATCAGTAGGGCCAAAGGAATAAAGTATAAAGTCCTATATAGAAATACGTCCACCAGGATAAAGCCCTCTGATAATGATTTCACCATTTTCTGTGTCACAGATTGGAATACTTGCCCTTATATTGTATTGTGTTCCTGCAGGATACGTCAAAATATCACTGGCAGAAACAGTGATAAGATTGCTTCATCCTGGTGGGTAGCACTGTGATAACTTTTGAAAGGGTTATCACTGCTGCTGCTCATTATATTTGAATTTTCTATTTGCTGTTAAATTGCTTTATATACTTCCCTGTGTACCCCTTCCCCAGGGCACCTCTGGATATAAGCTGTTTATAGCTCAATAGGCCTTTCCTGGTAAAGATCTTTCAATAAATAAACAAAAAGTTGCTCAATTGACAAGTTAACCATGTGCAGCCTGACTGGCCTCTGCCTGATGGTAAACACCCTGGCAGCATATCTGACATTACATGCAGAGCCATTCCCAGCTGGGGACCACCCATTAGAAGCAGATTTGGCAGCTCAGTGGCTCAGTCTGGAAACTCTGACCAGTCATAGAGATAATTAAATTAATTGGCAGTTCCTGGGCATCTTACCATGAAAGGTACAAGGTTGATTTCATAGACATAAACAGACTACAGTAGCAGATATGGTCCTGCTGACAAAGGCTACCTTGTGGTGAAATGGTAAGACATGTACAGTAGCACAGGCCATTTGTGAAGACTGCAGGTCAAACATCGAGTCATAACAAATAGTCTTCCAAGAGATGATGAAGGGACTTTGGGACACACAGGGGGCATGGTGAAAAGAAAGACTCTGATTAAGAGTCTACATTTGTTTCCGGGGAGCACAAGACATGGGTTATGTAAGGTAATATGTCCCCTTCTCCAAAGGAAGTAGCTATACAGTCCAAATGTGACAATACATGGGACTTCACAGTGATTTGTTTTACATATAGTTGTCAAGGGCATATTCTGCAGCTCTGCCCTCAGATAGTGCACTATTACGCAGAGTGTTAATATGCAGAATTATACACCATTAGAAACAAACAAGAACTCTACTGTATGCTCTGAGGTCTAGACTGTCCTGGTACAGATGGAAAAAGAGAATGTACACAAGCACTTCTCAATTTGGGCTGTAGTCAGATAATGGGTTAAGAAAATTTGGTAAAACCTGATTTATGGCAAAGAAATGATACTGTCCAAATTTTCTGTATCAATGGTGATACCCAGGCAAACCCTATGACCGCAACTGTAATGAAGTCTGGGGGACAGATAGCATGAATAAAACTTGGGGCATCCTCTATTTTACCATGGCCAGTAGTTTTGGGGCAGGATTAGAATAGTTTCTTGAACCCACTGAGTTTAGGGAATGCACCCAAAACAGCCTCACCTGTATCTGTTCTGCTGATGCAGGACCCTGAGGATGAAGTAAAAGCCACTTTCCCCTTCACTGTCCTTTTTTTTTAATTTTTGTAATTCAATATGCTTTATTTATTATACTATATACAGCAAAAATGGCAATAATGGCAAACAGATGATAATCAACAGGTTACAACTCAATGCATCAAGATTGCCAATAGAGTTATTAACTAAATAAACACATAATAAAAGTACAAACTAAAATAGACAACGTACATTAAATAAAACAAATATCCCACCTAATGCCACCCCCCACCCCCTGGTGCCAGTCATGATATCTACTGTCTATAAAATGACTTAAGTCAGTTGAGTGGCTTTGGTCTCTAGAGTTTCCAAACTGTGATCAAGGCATCTAAAGGACCCCATTTACTGTGATAATCATTAAGTTGGTTGGCCATTGATGCAATATGCCATTCCAATTGAAGAGCCAATAATGTTTCTCTATGCCATTCTATCACAGATGGCAAGGATGCCTCCTTCCAGTACCTCATGATAGTTAGTTTGGTTACAGCTGAAATCATAGCAAAATATGCCAATCTTATTCTAGGGGTATCAGAGGGATAATAATTGAACAGACAAACCTCTGGTATAAATAGTGGATCAAGCCCTAGCATTGGATCAAGGGAGCTTCTGATTGCTTGCCAAACATATGCACTCCTGGACATGTCCATAACATATGGTACAAATCCCCATCTGTAACTAAATACTTTTAACATTGGGAGGAGGGTAACATACCCATTTTATATAATCACTCTGGAGTGTAATATCAATTCTGCATTATGTTATATTGTATCAAGTGAAGTCTATCCTGTTTAAAAAATCTGTAAATATTATTCCAGATCCGCTTCCATGTGCTGACATCCTCTATGATGAAAAGTTTTTGGGTCCAGTAGTAACATATACCTTGTGGCAGGTGAAAGTCTAGAGATTGTAAGATTTTATATATCTTGGAAACCAAGTGTGGTTGTTCTGCTACCTGAAAGAGGATAGAGGGTTCCATTTTTGGAGGAATATAACCGCCTTGTCCCCCCTCAGAAAGGAAACCAGGATGTGTTTTAATTGCCAATATTTAAAAAGATGTCTTATATGTGCATTGAAGCGCTGTTGAAATTGGAAAAAGGGGAGTATATCCCCATTAGGGGCTATATGTTGGACCTTAGCTTGTTTCCCAAGCATCCAAAATGAGGGAGAAATAGGCCTATTTCCAATTTTAATTTGTAGATTGCACATTATTGGCTGTTCTAGGGACTTATGCCAATCCAAGGCCAGATGCTTTTGCAATTGATGCACAGCTCTAATGGACCATCCAATCGGAGTACCCTTTAGCAGCATAGGAAGAAATTTTGGAGAGGAATAAACTAGCAATTTTAGAGTACAATGGCTCTTAGAGGCTAAGTACCTCTCCATATCTAGCCAAAGAGGGATATATGTATCTGTGTCTTGTGATGATAGCATACGGAGCCAATATCTTAATTTACTTATGTGATGTGCACTGTAGTAACTAAAAAAGGATGGAAGAGCATGACCCCCTTGGAGTTTGGGCACAGTAAGTTTGGAATACGCTTGTCTTACTCCTTTCCCCTTCCGCATATAAGAATTCAATAGTTTATGCAGTTTTATAAACCAGGACTTGGGGAGGAAGAACCACAACATGCACATAGGATATACAATTCTGGGAAGCACATTCATCTTGATTGTACTAATCCTTCCCCATAATAAAATAGAGAGGGATCCCCATCTATCCAGATCTGTTTTCAATGTGGGCATAATATTTGTGAGATTCTCTTTTACCATGCTAGACATTTCTCTGGCAACTTTAATGCCCAAATAGGTCAAAGATTTGGACTCCCATTTTGGCCCGAATTCCTCTATTTCACCATACACAAGCCTTCCATTCATTGAGAAAATTCTGGTTTTTGAGAGATTCAACTTATAACAGGAGACCCTAGAAAAAAGATCTATCTCTTCTAACAACACTGGAATACCTATAACGGGTTCTTCCAAATGTAATAATAAATCATCGGCATAAGCCAATATAAGGTGTCGTTGTTCTCCCACTTTGATACCTTTAAGACGTGGAAAAGAGACCAGTCATAGTATAAAAGGTTCTAGATACAAGTTAAACAGGAGCAGGGATAGTAGACAACCCTGCCTGGTGCCATGACATAATGGGAATGGGTCTGAAAGTGCACCATTGCACCATACCCAGGCAAAAGGGGAAGCACATAAGACACAAGTCCACTTAATAAATTCCTTTGGCAGGCCAAAACGTTCCAGGGCAAGGAAGAGAAAATCCCAAGAGACCCTATCAAAAGCCTTTTCGGCATCTAAAGATATTAGGGTAATTGGGATATCTGATTTCTTGGCCCACGAAAGGAGATGTAATAATCTGCACATATGGTCGATAGAGGACCAGCCTATCATGAAATCCACCTGTTCTGTGCCAATTAACTTGCCCATAATAGGCCCTAGTCTGTTAGCTAGTACTTTGGCTAAAATTTTGACATCCAAATTCAGGAGGGAAATGGGATGGTAGTTTTCCGGAAATTGTGGGTCTCTACCCTGCTTGGGGATCACTATGACCAGGGTTTCTAGGAAATTATGTTCCGTGATCCCATTCTCGTACCATGAGTTAAACATATCCATTAGAAGGGGAGCTAATTCTGGTGTACAGTATTTGTATAAATTACTTGAGAAGCCATCCGGTCCCGGTGATTTGTCTAAAGGAAGCTGCTTAATGGCTTGTTCGATTTCCCAGGCTTGTATACGAGCTGCCAGGGGGAGGGCATCAGCAGTCAACAGACATGGAAGCCTGACTCAGTCTAAATATATTCGGATTTCTTCCTTTGAGGGGATTTCTTCCTTACAAACTGCATAGAGTTGTTGAAAGTAATTTCTAAAGCCTTCAGTTATTTTCCTGGGGTCTGTGGTAATTTGATTCATATTGGGGAAGTATATTCACTGTCCTTAATCATCTTTGTTCTTGTTTTCATTCCAAGAAAACTAGGGCAAAAGAAAGTGAGAGAAAAAAAAGTTGGGTCAACCTGAGGTAGTCTGGGACCAGCATAGAACATGCTCAAGAGGGTAGTCAAGATGCAGAAGATGGCAAGAAGTGCCAGTCTACAGTTTCAGGGAACCCCAAACCCCGGAACAGTTATTGACTCCATCTATAATGTAGAACTCAACATTTTTGCCACATAGTTTCCCACACTGAATTAGAGGGAGAGCAGAGAAACAGGATAAAAAAAAACACAGGAATAGTTCATCAAATGTTGTTGGCTTCCTAATCCACTAAGAGAGTGGACATGGCCTACCTAGACTTTAGCAAGGCATTTGACACAGTCCCACACAAAAGATTAATATATAAGTTAGTGTTAAATTCTCAAATGAGTTTAGCTCACCCCTCCCCCATTTTCCTTTTCTACTATCTCCTCTGACAAAACTCTTAATGCTCTCCTACCCCTCAACCCCTCTAAAGGCTCCTCACCAGATGAGCTTGATCCTAAACTTCTCTACCTTTCTGCTCCTGCAATTGCTTATCCTATCTCCCTAATCCTTAACCTGTCCTTTGTTTCTGCCCAAATGCCCTCATCCTGGAAACATGCTGTAGTCCTTCCTCTCTCCAAGGGTGGTGACACATCCACTCCTGGCAACTATCGCCCCATTTTCCTTCTTTCTACCCTTGCCAAACTTCAAGAACATTTAGTTCTCTCTCTCAACTATCACCCTTCCTCTCTGATTCCTCCTTCTTCACCCCCTTCCAATCTGGTTTTTTGAAGAACCACTCAACAACTACCTCCCTCCTCAGGATACTGACTCCATCCTTTCAGGGATGGATGATGGCCTGATCACCTCGGCCATCTTTATCAACCTAGCCAAAGCTTTTGACACTGTTTCCCATCCCCTGCTTCTTGATTCACTCTCCTCAGCTGGCCTTGTGCCGTAGCCACCAGCTGGTTTAAATCCTACCTCATTGGCAGGACCCAATCGGCGAGAAACCTTGATTCCATCTCCCCTCCACTCCCCATCAACAATGGTGTCCCTCAGGGCTCAGTGCTTTGTCCCCTACTCTTCTCCATTTTCCTTAATGATCTTCCCACAGCTTGCTCATCCTCTTCAATCCACATGTATGCTGACGATACTGTTTTGTACAGTCCTGGCAAAAACCCTGCTGCTGTGCAAACCAGCTTACAGCATGACTTCAACCAAGTTCAGTTCTGATTTGCTTCTCACCAGCTTTTTCTAAATGCCAAGAAGACAGTCTCAATGACCTTTGGCACCAGGCAGAGACTCATTACGCTCCCGGCCCTGCCCACCTTCCACACCTTTGCTGGGACCATCTTGGAGGAGACCTCTTCAATTAGATATCTGGGGGTTTGGCTGGATCAGCACTTCAACTTCTGTGTACATATCGATGCTATCCTGAAGAAACTGCACCCCAAGCTTGGTGCTCTGTACAGGAATTGTAGTTGCATTCCACTGACTGTGAGGGGCGAAATTGTCCAGAAGATGATACTCCCCATCTTTGACTACTGTGACATAGTCTATGGTGCTCCTCCCAAATCTTCCTTGACCAAGTTGGACACTCTCTTTAACTCCTGCTGCCACTTTGCTATTGACTCCCCTTCCCGCTCCCACCACTGTGAACTCTATCGCTCTCTAATCTTCCTTCCACTATCTCATAGACGCATCTCTCACTGTGCCAAACTAACTTCCAAATTCTGATTCGGGGTGCTTCCCTCCTATCTGTCATCCTCTCTCTATACTCCACCTCCTCCCACCGACTCTTTCTCAGATCAAATTATACCCGCACCTTGACGGTCCTCACCGCTCCACCCTCATTGGTCAGACTGGTTTCGCCCATCATTTCCCTAAAATCTGGAATCCCCCCCCCCGAAATATGACACACTTCCTCCAACTACTCCCTTACCTCTGCCCTACACAATTACCTTTCCCTCAGCTGTTCCTGCTTTAACCCACCTTAATACGTATCCCCAGTATCTGCCTTCCTACCATGACCCCCCTGGCAGGGTTCTCAACATTCCGAAGGGGGAAATCAGGAAATGGCTACCCCTTCTCATATTCAGTTCTTGCCTTTCCCCTTCTCTTCTCCACCTGCCCTTCTGGGTCACCAGTGTGTACAACCTAACCCCATCCTTTTTACTCCATCAGCACTTGCCTACTACCTCAAGCCTGCTCCTGGTACACTCATGCACTATAAATGGTTCTATTGCATTATTACTGTTTTGTATGTTTATATGTTCTTTTGTTATGATTTTGAGCATGTAATTTACGCAATGTTCCACTAATGTTTATTGTACATTACCTTGTGTTCCAACTGTTGCTCAATCTTATAATGTTGTATTGTTTGTACTACCCACATACTATTGTAACTGATCATCCTTCACAACCCTATGCAACCCCTTCCCCCAGGTCGTACGGTGAGACAAGCAACTTGTTGTTCAGTGTGCCCTCCTGGTGAAACATTTCAATAAATAAATAAAATCAATAAATAAATAGCTTCACTTCTTTTTACCTAATGAATATTAAGACATTAATGAATATTTTATGTGCTGTTCAGAGTGCGAGTCGCTGGCTTCAAGGTATAGCCAAAATGCTCCTCTGGTATCTCCTCCTATCAGACTAGATTTTAATAAACCTGGTTAGTCTTTCAGAGAGACCTGTAAGTAGGCATCAGTACATGCTGGTGATAGTGGACAATGTCACAAAGTACCCCAAAGCAATTCTCTTATGTTTTAAGGAAACGCAGACTGTCTCAAAGGAGCTTGTACAAGCGTTTGCTAGGATATACTGTAACTACTTAAAGAAATGCTGAAGAAGAAGGGCACAAATGTTTTGTTCCACCTTGTGTGGGAAGTCTGTATCATTTTGAAAGTCTGTCTGAACCTTGGTTTATCACCCTCAATCAGACAATTTAGTTGAGCATTGCAATAAAATACTGAGAGCATGTTGGTCATGTTTGTCTTCGCAGATGCCAACAAGTGGTGAAAACGTCTGATATATCTGCTGTTTACCACACGGAAGGTGCCACAGGCATCCCATGGATTTTACTTCTTGCACTCCTTCATAAGGCTGACAACCAAGATAAATCCAGGGTTTCATTAAAGAGATATGGAAGAAACAGTAAGATATTTTATTTATTTAGAATTTTTGAACACTGAGATATCATCATTTAGGTTAAAGGGATATTGTCAACCTCATTAAACCTTAAATTGTCCCTAATTTAAAAAACATAATGTATTTTATGATTGTTCACATCCAAAAGAGACTGCTGATTTAGCTGGTAGTTTGATTCTGATTCTTTTTTTTTTCCTTTTAAAAGTGAAAACAGACTGCCCATCACACTGGCATTACCACACAAACAAATTTGCTTACATTTTTTATCAGTACCCACTGCATCTTTCCTGGACTTGAGAACACCTTCAACACAGTCTAGCCACTTATGATGCAGTAATAGGAGAGGAGACAATTGCATCATAAGTGACTGCACTGTTTGGGGGTTTCCTAATGTTCAGGCAGTATGCAATAAGAGTAGATGGATTTAAAACCAAACAAGGTTGGGTATATAATTATACCATAAGCATACATTTCAGTCCTACTAAGAAGGGAGGCAGATAAATTAACCAGCAACAAAAATAAATTTGAGAGAAGGAAAGCATCATAAAATGTGGGTTTTAAACTAGAAATAATATGATGTAAAAAGGGTTGACAGTGCCCCTTTAATTGCATAGTTTCAAAGAGTGTTATGGAGGGACAGTCACAGCAGCAGATATGAACAACAGTTACGTGATAGTCTAAGCATATCTGTTACGATAATACAAATTTAAACAGCGAGATACAAATAATACCTAGTGTTACTAATGTTGTTCACGGCATGTCAGAAATGCAGGAGAGGCTGTACAGTGACAGCAGAATGGTGTGGGACAATTTGATGCAAGCTTAGCAGGCACAGTCTGTCTATAACAAAGGGGCAAGGTTATGTGAATTTCAGCCCCGAGATAGTGCCCCGCTGTTTCTCGCTAGTATGGACAAAATGTATTAGATCTATTTTCTGGGTCTGACCAAAAGGGGCAGTATCAGCAGAGTCGCTAGAAAATGCTGCTTTCACCACACCCTCTGCTCTTCATTAATTATTATAAGGCAGGACATATTCAAGTACTCTGATTGGTTGCTGGAGTTCTAGTAGGGTTATATTAATCCACCTTACCCTATTATCTACAGCCTGATCACTGTGTATGTTTTTTTTTATCATCTCTATGAATGAAGTCCCAGCTATTGCCCAAAGACTCTCATTTTTCACATGTGAAACTTGGCTGTCTTGGTCTCTAACCCCCTCATTCAGAGCACACAGCATTATGGGCATCAGTAGTCTGACCGTTGGCAAGTTCAAAGTTGAGCATGTTACAAAAAAAAAATAATAACAGAAGAATAAAAAGAAGTGGTCTATATAGTAAATGTGGCACTCTGCACACACATCAGTCACACCAGCACAAAGTTTAGGAAAACCCTGTCCTGTTCTGCTGTCCTCTTGGTGAGTCTGCACAATATGAATGGTTACCAAAAAGGGTAACAAAGAAAAAATCTCTGTTTATAAATAGATCCTCTTGCTGTCATGGTAGTGAGCTCCCTTCCCCCGCAATCAGCTGAGCAACTTGAGTAACAGCAAGATGTGAGCGTGTAATCAGAGCAAAATAAAAATCATATTTTTTAACACAGTAACACAAAAGTACATTAAGACTTCAGAAACTTCACTGCCCATAGCACAAGGGTACATCACAGTCTGAATACTTTTAAAAATAAGAAGCGTCATCACCCCTCCCATTCATACATTCACAGTACCGCAAATGTGACAGTTCAGTATGCTCAACTCAGTGTCAGCTTATGCAAGAACTGAAACAATAAAACATAGAAAATAAACATTTGTGAATTGTTGTGTTTTATTTTTCCGGTGTGTTAATGTATTAATGATTTTAATGAACTGGCCATAGAATGTGTCTGTGATGCCCTCTCCATACATTAGAACAGAATTCTAGTAGAATAAGTATCAATATTCAATTTATGTTACTGTGCTGCATGTTTGTTCCCAGCTGCACCTCTTCTGAAACAAAGCAATTTTTAAAATAACTCTTCACTCTGACTAGTAGCCTAATGGCTTCAACGGTAAAGTTTGACTTGCGTGGAAACTTCAGTGTAGAGGACTGGCTAAGTAATAGGAGCCAGGTGTTTAGCTGCCAGAGTACAAACACTGACAGTAATACTGCTGTTGCTGATGCAGTAGAGGTAACCCAGGACATGCAACACCTGCATTTGTCGGATGTCCTGAATGACAGCTTTGATGGTGAGGAGGTGGCAGATGTTGTGCTCACAGCATCTCAAGCTCACCTAGAAATAGATCAGCAAGAACATTCAGAGGTCCCCATCCAGATCGCAGCATCTAATGTTAACATCGTAGCTGAAACACCTGTTACACAGGAGCATCATGAAGATACAGTACTGGCAAACTACAATGGAAGTGGAATAGGTTATGCAGTTGATGGCACCTCAGTGACCATGGTCCTCTCAGATGGAAGCACTCAGAATGACGAAGCAACCATGACTCAGGTTAAAACAGCTGTTAGCGAGGATGAAGATGAGAGGAACAGAACACCTTCAAATAAGGTACTGTAGCCCAAAACCTCTGACCTGTGGAGTTCTGCAGTGGTTGGTCTTGTCACCCTTGTTGTTTACGGTCTACATGCTGCCACTGGAAGACATTATCAGGCATTACAGATTGGGTTTCCACTGCTACGCAGATGACACCCAGCTGTAACTATCCTGTGTGCCAGATAACCAGATGGTGGACTCCATGCATAACAGCTGCCTGACTGAAATCTGAACCTGGATGTCTTATAACTGGCTAAGACTCAACCCCGACAAGACTGAGGTGCTGGTGGTGAATCCTGGTCATTGTGGTTGGGCAGGGACTCATTGGGATCCCCCCCAGCCTTGTACCAGGGGGGTACCATTAGTCCCTTCAGAGCAGGTAAAGGATCTGGATGTGATCCTTGATGATGGCTTGACATTTGATACTCAGGTATTGGCTGTCATTAAGAGTGGATTCTACCATCTGAGGAACATTGCCCGGATCCGGCACCTTCTACCACCTGATGATCTGTCCTCACTGGTACATGCCTTTGTCATGTCCAGGCTGGATTACTGTAATGCCCTGTACCCAGGGCTTTCTGGAGGTAACCTACACTGGCTGCAGCTTGTGCAGAATGTGGCGGTTCGATTACTGACAGGCGTATGAAGGAGTGATCATATTACGCCAGTCCTTCGTGAGCAGCACTGGCTGCTAGTTAGGTGGAGGATTATCTTCAAGGTTGGTCTACTGAACTACAAGGCCTTACATGGTAGGAGACCAATTTATCTGCAAGATCTCCTTGTGCCCCACTGCCCAACCTGGGATCTCCATTCCACCAAGGGTCACCTCCTTGATGTTCCTAGGGTGGGGCTGCAACACTTGTGTGATCGAGCTTTTTCTGTGACTGCGCCCACCCTATGGAACTCCTTTCCTAAACAGCTGCGGGAGGATCCCTAGGTAGAATCCTTCAAAAGGGGATTAAAAATGTTTTTATTTAACCAGGCTTTTAATGGGTATTAATTCCTGAATTAGTGATATATAATTTTATGTACATCAATGCTGCTTCACCTGAAGTGTGTGTTTACTACGATGTTGTCTGCTGCATTGTGTCTGTTTTTAATTGTACAGCACTCTGAGTCCCTTGGAAATGGGCATATTATAAATAAAATATCTATCTATCTATCTGTCTATCTATCTATCTATCTATCTATGCCTTAAATTCTTTCTTCACTATGTTAATCACCCCCTTGGGCTATAACATGGCACAAGGCGCAGCCAAGTGCCGTATTGTCCAAGGGAGTGATTGACTGTTAATGTAACCCTTGGTCATACCTTATTACTAGCAATGAGGTATGATCAGGGATTAGATTAACAGTCTGTTAATCACCCCATTCTGTCAAAATATGGCACAACGCACAGCCAACTGCCATATTGTCCCAAGAGTGTGATTAACTGACTGTTAATGTAACCCATGGTCATACCTTATTATTAGTAGTAAGGTATTCCCAGGGTTAGATTAACAGTCTGTTAATCACTCTCTTAGGGCATAACATGGCACAAGGGACAGCCGAGTGCCATATTGTCCCAATGGAGTGAGTAATTGACTGTTAATGTAACTTGTGGTCATACCTTATTAATATCAGTAAGGTATGACAACAGATTAGATTAAAAGACTCTTAATTAACCCCTTGGAGCATAACATGGAACGAGGCACAGCTGAGTACCATATTATCCCAAGTGGGTGATTATCTGAGTATTAATGAAATCCTTGGTCTTACCTTATTAATAGCAGCAATGTATAACCAGGGGCTGATTAACAGCCAGTCACCCCCTTGGGATGAAATATGGCATGAGGCACAGACCCTTAATTTACCCCTGGTTATACATTGCTGCTATTACCATACCTGAAGTTTTTGTTTTTTCTATAGTAGAGAGTTGGATCACCATATGTGACATCACCCACTTGTGGCATGGTTTGACCCAGGTCACAGATGAGTTTTATAATGACCCAAGGATCTCATTAGCTAAGTGCTAATTCAACTCACTCCAAATACATTCCTTTTTTTCTTTTTTTAATGTGTGTTTTATTTACCCTTTTTATGTGCAGTGTAATGTTTTGGGGACAGGTCAATTGTAAAATATCAGAAGTGACACAATTACGACAGCGTAACTGTAACATCTGTCCTTGGGTTGCACTAACACTCAGCTTATCACCTCTCTGTGTATTAATGCACTGAGTGCTTCAATAGACCAAATAAGACAAGTAGCTGAGTGTCAATGCAACATCCGTATGTAACTTTGTGTTATATTTGTTTCCTAAGTGTTCATAATAATTTTAGTGTTTGATGGAGGGCGTGGCAGAAATGCACAAACCACGCCAATTGTGACACTTAACACATGAGGAATGTCCATGGGTTGCATGCACATTCAGTTAATAACCCCCCTAGTATGCCAACCTAATCACATGGTGGGCTGAGGCACTGAACGCCTTACCTCCTGCCATGCCAGCAACATGGGTTCGGGAATGAGCCCGGGCTGATGGGGGTCGGCCAGGGTGAGGGCTGAGGGAGGACTGAACATCTGCCAGGCAGCTCTTCTCTCCTGGACTAGGGAGGTTGGCCACACTGGCTGTTGTCTGCCACCAGGTGGGGGCCTGTTGGTAAATTCATAAGAATGTCAGCAGGAAGATGTCAGTCAGCGGAAGGGAGAGGGAGTCATAGCCATAGGAGTCATGCACATCTCCTTGAATATGCGCTCCTTGAAGATGCTGTGGCAGGAGAAAGGAGAGCAGAAAAACCTAGGAGGAAAAGGGCAGGCATGATGGGGGCATATGACACCTGACCCCCACACCTGCACCCACCTAGCCACCAGGCTGGCCTGCAGTGACAGACTGGATTTCAGGCATGGGGGAAAGAGGGTCCTCCCCATTCTGACTCCAACAGGGGTGGCAATCCTCATAGGTCAAGCTGCAAAGTCAGCATTGGGGAGGCTATGGATGATGGAAGAGCAGCAGTGAGGTGGGCAGAAGAGACAGTCCCCTGTAGTGGCCAGCAGCATGAAAACATATACATAAATAAATAACCCCTGTAGGTGCATGATGGCACAAGGTACAATTAAGTGTCATGATTGTCAAAAAGGGGTGATTATCTGAGTGTTAAACCCACCCTTGAAACTATTTATTAATGTTTTTCTTTCACCAATGTTTGGTAACATTTTCGAGGAATAGGGTATGACCAGTGGTTAGAGTAACAGTCTGTTAATCACCCTCTTGTGATGTAATATGGTATAAGACACAGTTGAGTGCCATATTGCCCCAAGCAGGTTATTAAGTGACTTTTAATCTAACCCCTGGTCATACCTTATCACTTAAAAATTATACCTGCCCAACTGTACAATAAATAGGGGTGTACACATCCATGTCCACAAGCAATGAGCAGATGAAACATTTATCACTGCAGTAACAATGGTCCATAGAGTCACTTGCTGATGCATGCAAATACATGTGTTTGATTGTATTGTAAAAATACCATTTTGTAGCCGGCCCATCAGCGCAGTGTTTGGATTTCCACTTGCGACACCAGCGACCCGGGTTTGGGAATGGACCCAGGGCATCGGAGGGCCAGCCGGGGGGAGAAGGATGGAGTGTCCTGTGGACTGCTCTTCTTCTCCAGGGGGAAGGTGGGGAGTGTGTCCAGTGCATGATGGACTCCTGGCAAAGGCTGGGGGCACTGCAAGTGACCAGTGCCAGTACGTTCAGGGGGCAGGACAGACACAGGTCATCATTGCAAGTGGGAAAAAACACCATCGCCCACTGCCTTGATGATGTCTGCTCTGCCACCTTCATTGCCCCCAGGCTGAACCCCGACTGATCCCGTCGGTCATGGCACTATGGGCCTGGTGCTGTGTCCCCACCCTGTGGGGAAAGCCAGGGGGTATCGGGAGTGCGGCTCAAGTGGGGGTGAGGTGGTGGGGGTCTGTGACCGGACTGAGGGTTCTGGCATGGGCGGTGGCCAAAGAGATTAAAATAAAAAAAACAAAAAAACATTTTGAAGCAGATCCACTGGACCACCAGGGATGTTACTAATTTACTATGCCTGCGATCGGGCATTGGGACGCTTTGCTGCCATGGGGCAGGGGGTGTCAGTCCCCAATGGCTGCAGCCTGACAGGGCACCAGGTGCAAGTCACCGGGGATCAGCACACTTGCATGCAAAAGGGGCCATAATGACATGCAAATGGCCCCATTTGTGCCTTGCATGCATAATGGCCCCATTTGCATACACACCGCTGAATATCACGGTTTCTGCACCTAGCACAACTGCACTTGCACTGGCGCATCCCCCTGCTCCTCACTTGCCACTTATGCTGGTGCAATGCCACTGCACCATGCACAATGTGGGTGGACACAGTGCCATATTCAATGGTGCTGAGCCATGGCGCAGCACCATTGAAAATCACATGGATCATGCCCTGGTGCATCTTAGTTGTGCTGCGCCCAGGCTTGCGCCCCTGCCTGGTGCAGTCTGAATATCCAGCCCTGTGTATCTACTGGAAAGGCAAAGTATTAATATGAAAAGCAATAATACAATAGGGCTGCACTCATCTTGCATATATTAGCATTCCAACAAAGCAGTCAGACATATGTTGTGTTATGCCACCAAAACACTGATTCATCTTATTAAGCTAACAGCACAGGTCAGTATCCTTAATCTAATCATTCAGTCATAGCATTCAGTAAATAGAAAAGAAACCCCAAATTCAGCACCAGTTATGGGAGAATGTTAGGAGTTCTGTGTACTAAATGTGTAAAGTTTTTTCTTTCTATGTACTGAATGTTACAATTGCATTAAGGATGCTGAGTTGCAGTGTATGCTTAATAACAGAAAAAAAAACCTTTTGTGGTGTGACACAACATTAGATGTCCATATTCCCTATTGGAACTCCTATATATACAAGGTGAATGAAACCCTAATGTATTTTTGATAACTGAGTAGCTGGGTAACGAACCCACACTATGGCCATCTCATTGGCAGGAAAAACGCCTTTACTTTCTGTTATCATGGGAAGCACAGACACGCACCCACAGTCACCATTTCCAAGGTTAACCTTTATTTATTTGTCTGTTTGTTGTTGCAAAAGGAAAACAGTATCACAGCATTACTGCTGTGTACACAGTGACTAGTAAAGGTCCACAGGTAATTTTAACCTGCGATTCCTGCCTCAAGAGTGTGATACTAGACTGCTTTACTCAATTTAGTATTTTTCTGCACTAAATTACATGAAAACACATATCTGTCATGTACTGTATCGTCTAATGAACATCCAGGGACTTTTAAGCTTTCCTCTGCTTACATACCTGTCACCAATAAATATATCATAAAAACAAAACTCCTACCATAAGTCTCATCCTCACTTAAGACAGTTCATGAAAGAAGGACATCAGAAAGCAATATCAGTGTAAAAATGAGTGTTTTTTTTTATTGTATTCACAATTTTTTATTGTATTGTTGTTTTCACAGCTTTGACATGGTTGATGAGGGATCTGACTCTATGAGTTATGAATGTAAGACAGGTATACATAATCAGGGCCGACAGCATAATCTTAACTTGGTTGTTATGAGGTTACAACTGCTGGAAAACAGCCAGATGGAACTAACTGCTAAACTGAATATTTTATCTAGCCTTAATAAAGACAACACAGATAGGGAGCGTAATGTAATAGTAGAAGGAATAGGTAAGAGAAAAAAGGACTGTGACAATAACGGCATGGGTAATAATGAGGATAATGAGTGGTGTGAAGTTACTGCAGTAAAACAGAAGAGAAGAGGCAGAAGCCCCTTGAAACCAATACCCACTAGTCTTAATGATGAAAATACAGTCTGCATTAAGGAAAAAAAATACTACAGCTACTAACAATGGGGATAAAAGACCTTTGGATTGTGGGATTGAGAATGTTAGTGGGGGGGGAAGGGTGTTGAGATACCCCTGACAAATAGTTACTGCATACTTGCAGAACCCACAAACCCTCAGGAGGAGGTAATGGTAACTGACAGTAGTATGGCACCTCAGGAACACTCTTCAAAACAGGAGAAAAGACAGGTCATAGTGATCGGTGACTCGACTATTAAATATGCCGATAAATATATTTGCAGGGAGGACAAAACAAACCATATAGTCAGCAGTTTTTCAGAAGTATGGGCCCTAGACCTGTGCAATACGATTGACAATATATTTAAAGGAGCAGGATCGAGACCAATTGCAGTAGTGCACGTGGGCATTAATGATTTAGACAAGAAGTCACTACCAGCAATTCAAAAAGAATGTATTAAATTAGAAGAAAAACTCAGGGAGAAAGATAATGAAATATTCTTTTCTGAAATACTTCCTGAACCAAGGGCTTCTGTCAATAAACAAAAGAAAAAATCTCTAGTAAATGCATGGTTAAGAAAATGGACACACGCTAATGAGCGCCACCTTATTAAGCATTGGGACACCTTTCATAATAAGCAGGACTCGTATTGTAGGGATGGACTACATTTGAGTTTTAGGGGTAGTAGAATACTGGGAACAAGGATACAGAATTAAATTGATGGGTGTTTCAACTAAATAGATGGGGGACGAATGGAACTTGTCCATAACCAAAGTCAGTCAACTGTACAAGTAAGACTACTAAAAATAACAAGAAGGCTAATGTCCTGTTTGTTAATGCTAGGAGTCTGAATAAAGATAAAATGGCAGATCTGGAAATAATATTGAGTAAGGAGGATTTTGAGATTTTAGGATTAGTTGAGATTTGGTGGAATAAGGACACTATGTGGAATAACCATATACCTAGTTATTGTCTGATAAATAATGACAGGTTAGCCATGGGGAGGGGAGGTGGCATAGGTCTACATATCAAGGAGGATATTGAGTGCCTCTGCATTAATATTAGCAAGGACTTTGGAAACATAGAGGTTATTTGTGCAGACATGCTGGGGTTAATAGGGAAGAAATTCTAGTCGATGGTTTTCTACAGGCCACCAGACACCACAGCTAGTGATACAGGATCCTTTATTGAATATGTTGCTGCTGTGGCAGAGGACTCAGTTATGTTATTGATGGAGGATTTGAATATCCCAGGCATTGATTGGTGAGGTTTAACTACCAATAATTATTTGGCAGCGAGGATACAGAGTGAGTTAACATCAGCTGGAATGGAACAATGCATCCAGGAGGCCACTAGGGGAGATAATATCTGGGATGTTATATTAACTAACATACCAGACGATGTTTCAACTATTAAGATTGGCCCCCTACTAGGCACAAATGACCATGACATTATTACCTTTAAAATTAATAGGGCCAAGAAAATTACAAGGGGGAAAACAACCCAAATAGTACAATAGGGCTAACTAGATAGCAATAAGGAAGGAATTCACATAAATTTATTGGAATAGTATGACAGATGGTTTATCAACTGAATTATACTGGGAATTGTTTGCAAAAATTATAAACAATCTGGTAGACAAGCATATCCCGAAAAGAGTTGTTTATAACAGCAGAGGTAAAAAGCCATCATGGCTTAACAGAAGGATTACTAAACTGAGTAATAAGAAGCAATTATATTATAAAAAGATGAAAAGTTCAGAGTCTAGTGAGAATAAGAATAAATATACCAAAACATTAAGCCTTCTTAAAAATGAAATCAAGAAAGCAAAAAACAGAATTTAGACTAGCTAAGTTGAAAACTGATATTAAGAGTTTTTTCTCCTATGTTAACAATAAGAGAGGTAACAATAGGAATATTGGCCCACTTAATATTGATGGCGTGTTTTTTCTAAACCAAATGAAATGGCAAATGAATTTAATAGATTCTTTAGTAAGGTCTTCAACAAGGATAACCTTAGTAATGTAAACATTATACCTGATGCAGGGATCCCTGTGCAAACTAAGTTCGCTACAGTTGATAAGGTTCTCAGTAGAATTAGGGTACTTAAGGCCAATAAATCTGCTGGCCCTGATGGCCTGCAGCCCAGATTTATTAAAGAACTTGGGGAGGATCTCGCTCCAATTATTGTGGATATAGGTCAAAGATCATTGAAGGAGGGTTATGTACCAAAGGATTGCAGAACAGTTATTGTGGTACCTATCTTCAAGGAAGGGAGTAGGGCTGAGGCAGCTAATTATTGACCAGTGAGTCTGACCTCAATAATTGGTAAATTAAATGAAGGGATCCTTTTTGAAGAAATTCCGAAGTTTTTGTCAGACATGAATCTATTTGACGAGTTGCAACATGGATTCACAAAGCATAGGTCCTGTGAGACTGTTTAATTAGTTTTTATCACTATGTCGGAAGTTGTCTAGATCAAGGGAGGTTGGTGGATGTGGTGATGCTGGATTTTAGTACAGCCTTTGACATGGTGCCTCATGGGATTTTGATTTCAAAGTTATTGGGACTAGGAATCAACTGTACTATTATTAGGTGGCTCAAACACTGGCTAATGGAGAGAACACAACTAATGAGAGTGCAAGGATATGTATCAGTGGAGATGGAGGTTACTAGCGGTATGCCCCAGGGTTCCGGGCTGGGACCTCTGTTGTTCAACATTTTCGTCAGTGACTTAAATATAAACAGTGGTAATAAGTTAATTAAGTTTGCAGATGATGCAAAACTTGGTGTGGTGGACACCTTTGAGGATAGACTCATTTTAGGGCAGGACATAGTAACTATTACTGAGTGGGCAGTGAGGAACAAAATGAAGTTTAATTTAAATAAATGTACAGTTACGCATATGGGGAGAAATAACATCCAGCAAGATTATTATATGCAGGGAGTTAGACTAAGAGACTTAGTTTGTGAGAAGGACCTAGGTGTATATATTGGGAATGATTTGAAAAGTGGGCCACATAGCAGATTTGTTGCTAATAAGGCAATGCATCTCATTAATTGCATCCGTAGAAGTTTCCACTCTTGAAAAGAAGGCATACTACTGCCACTATTCAAGACATATATAAGGCCGTGTTTAGAATATTGTTCTTCAAGTTGGAGTCCTTTTTAAAAAAAAAGATAAATCTATGGTTGAGAAACCACAATGGTCTTTCGCTAAATTGATAGCAGGGTTTGAGGATAAATCCTACAAAGATTGGCTTAGTATACTAGGACTATGGCCTTTGGAAGTTAGATGTGCAAGAGGGGATTTATTACTATTATATCAAATCCTTAACCAAGATGCTTTAAAGAGGGAAATGGATCTAAAATTGGGGAACAAAATTACAGCCTAAGAGGGCATAATCTGCAGTTGCAGGAGATACAGTGTAGGAGTAATGTATGGAGGCACAGCTTTAAATCGAGACTAACCAGATTATGGAATAAACTACCTAATGAAGTGGTTGGTGCATCTAACTTCAGTACCTTCAAAGTTAAGCTAGACGATTATCTTTCAGTTGGTAATTTCGGTTACCTCCACTGAATAGTGAGGACAACTTATATGGGCTTACGCCTTCTGTTGTCTTATAATTCCTAGCATGTCTCCTAGTAGATTGGATCAAAGAAGCTCACTCACCAAATATATAAATTTCAAAACAGTTTTATGGAATTTTAATTCATTCTCTCGCAAATATTTTTACTATTCTTTTATCACTGGTTCTTTGTAAAGTGGCAGACGCAAGAGCCATATGGGACCATTTGACCCTTTTGGTCAAGACGTGGTCCGCTGCCTTAGAAAATTACATTTAAATGATAAAAGAATGGTAAAAATATTTGAGAGAGAATTAATTAAAATTCCATTGCATCTAAGTCTATTCACATAAATGTACTGTACAAGTGGGCCAGTTGTCCCTGATGAAGGGGTAACGTGAAATGTTGAAGTGATTTCTGGTGGAGAACTATTTATACTTAACAAAACTTTTTTGAAATTTAAATATTTGGTGAGCGAGCTTCTTCGATCCAATCTGAGTATACAGTATTCATTGGATCCAGCTCCTTCTTCATGATATGTTTTCATTTTTTTTACCAAGTTGAGTTAAACCAGAATTGCCTACATGGTTTATTTTTTTTAGCAATATTAGCCCAAGCAACACATCCACACAACTAAAGCAAAAAAAAAAAATCTTCTGACCCCAAGAAAACACCTTTCCTCCTGACTGTCATGGTAACCAACTCTGCCCAGTATCTCGTAAGTATCATTCTACCATGTAAAAGGGTGACCATATTTTCACTACCCGGTAGTGAATATTGTACTAGTCATAATCACTAATATAAAAACAAAATCAAACATGCTCTTTCTTAATGTTGATCCTCTAGTTACACATAACTACAATCCACAACCACTGGCACAACCAATATAACATGACAAAACGTGAAATAAAACAACCCCCCTCCCAGAATTATGTATACTGGTACAACCCACTACAAAGTACTATCTGGGGATTATTCATGAAGCAGACACACTGCATAGCCTTGGAGTAAAATGCTTTTATAACCTGTACCCCTCCCCCCATGCCATCAGGCAACTAGATATTTCAGTGTTAGGAACAACACATTTTTACTCATGTTAACTAAGCACATATGTGATGTGCAGAAGGAGGTTTCTGTTCAAGTCCCACTGACAAGCTGGTGTGTGTGTGTGTGTGTGTGTGTGTGTGTGTGATGAGTTCAGATTTCATTACTCGTTCACAGTAACATATCCGTTCTAAAAACAAGTGTAACCAAATGATTGTAATGTTTAAAAAGTTGAAACTTTGTTTCTGAGCATGCGCAGTGCAAACACCATTAAATCATCTCACAGTACTATTGCACATGCTCAGAAGCAAAGTTTCAACTTTTTAAATGTTGCAATAACATAGTTATGCTTGTTATTTTGCAAAACTAAGTACATTCCTTGGTACAGCCAATAATACATTTGCAAAATCAATCATCCACGCTTATGGATTCGGAGGTCGTCCGTTACACAGTTTATCACCCATTGCCACTGCAGTGCATGAGACCAACCCGAGGGTAAACAGGTCATCACGGACACTAGCACGGCTCCATTTCATGTTTTGTCTTGACAGCTATGCATTCCGAGTTCTGAATCCTGCAGGATGACTATTTTAATGAAAAAAACAGAAATTTCTACAACTGTTTAATTTCAGAAAAGGATAAATTTATGTAACAAAAACTGAAATTATAATAGTAGCAATAAGGTATGACCAGAGGTTAGACTAACAGTCAATCACCCTTTTGGGGCAATATGGCACTCAGCTGTGTCCCGTGCCATATTACACCCCAAGGGAGTGATTATCAGACTGTTAATCTAACCCCTGGTCATACCTTATTGCTTAATTCATTACCATGCCTTTAAGGTTACACAGGGCCCTGGCACCCTTCCAGTGTCTGATGGTTCATGTATTGAATTGTCACCAGAACCATGTAGCCAAATACCCTGATGATGTGAGCATTGACAGTACAAACTGGAAATCACATTTGGTCAAAGTGGTGGCAATACTTTAGTATCTGAGGGAAGCAGAGCTTACTGCCAGCCTAGCAAAATGCATAATATAGAAGAAAATGACTAAGTATCTGGGCTGTTTGATTGTGGATGGTTAGAACAAACCCATAATCAATAAAGTGAGAGTCCTCCAGAAGTGCCCAGTTCCTGCTACAAAAACACAGGTGAGGTCCTTCATGTGGCTTGTGGTGTACCGTATTATCAGAGGTCTGTACCTAACTTTACAACCCTTACTGTTCCTTTAACCAACCTCACCAGTCGGACTGCACCAGTCTGTGTACACTGGTCAAAAGCAAGTGATAAAGCTAACAAGGCCTTTCTATGTAGTCAACAGGTGCTAAGAAGCCTTGTCTTCAACAAACTATTTGTTTTACAGTTTATTTTATTTATTTTTTTATTTATTCAATCTTGGATTACAATGTCTCTGAGCACATAGCAGCAGTTTGATGCCATTGAAATAAGTTTTGGGGCAGTTTTGTCTCCACGGTTTAAATGGGTGGTGAACCCCACCCTGTACTTGAATAGGAAACTCCTTCCCCTATGACTGTATACCAGTGATGAGAAGGAGAACCTAGTTGTATAGAAGGCAGTGGTCATCCTCCACTATTACCTTTTGGGTAGTCGTTTGTTCTCATCATGGTTCATGCAGTCCTCCAGTGACTCCATGATGTAAAAGATTCTAACCCCTGGATTACCAGTTGGTACTTCGCTCTGCATACCTACTCATTAGAAGTGCACCATCAGTCAGGGAATTAGTATGGTAATGCAGATTTTTTCCTCAGGGTGGGGCTGTGGTGCCTTTCTGGCTGTTATAATAGTAAGTAATAACACATGCCAGGGTGTCTGGCAATGCTGAGATGTATGGATACTTCCAGTGCACTGTGAAGCATGAGGTGCAGCCATGTTTTCAATTATCAGATGTGTCTGCACTGTATATCTGGCACAACAGGAAAAACTGGAGTGTGTTATTCCTCTTGAAAAATAGTCAAAAAAATTAAAAGACAATGTACTTCATGAAACATATGCAATTAATCTGAAGTGTGTGATTGCGCTGTAATAACTGGACAGTCACATAATGTTCTTAGACAATCAGATGGCTAGGATTTTTCATCTGTTTTATAACATCCTTTACATAAGAGGATCTATTGAGATTATAATCTCTTTTACAAAGGTGACCTGGCAAAGAGGTAATTTCACAGTGTAATAAACACAGAGTACATCAACAACAATGACCAGCAAAGGGTACACATAAAGTAAAACTAAAACAACTTGTAAACAGAGTAAAATTAAGTGTAAATTTAATTGAATTTCAGGTCAAACTAGAAGTGTCATAGTTCATTCGGTAAGAAAAACAAAAACTGAGAACATGAATGTATTTTGGTACAATGAGATGCTTTCTTTTTTTCATCCCTGCTTATGAAGCAGTGGGGGTGGGGGTGGGGGCAAGACATGAGGAACCTTGAGGTTCTCCTGACCTTAAATGATCTTACTGTACTATGCAATGCAATGCTCATTCTGAGTGGTTCAGATGACAGGACAGGTGAAACTTTCAGTTTGGTTGGATATCATGGAAACCGTTCCGAAAGAATCCTACATGGGAGTAAAACGACAGTGATACTCAAAAAAAAAAAAAAAACAGACTACATCTTTCATTAGATCATCCTCATTTTTTATTAAAGTTTCATCCTAGTGCAACAGTACAAATTTACCTCATATGACTTGGGACAATGCTGACTTGATGACAGCTTTCTTGTAGCAGCTGTCGGAGTTTTGTTTTGAGTATTTGTTAGGTAATGTAACTGATATTAAAAAGAAGATGGTCTGGTGAAATAAAAAGCTGTGATTTTTTCCTTTGGCATGTTACTTCTTTATTATACATGATGAGTATCCTGTACATACTTACCATGGGAAAGGCTGATATTTTACATGTTGGACCCCTGTAAACAGAGCATACCCTACTATCTGGCTTAATCTCTTCCCCAGAAATTGGCAAGAGATAATCATGGGTAGTATCTGAGACCAATTTGCTATAGCATGCATGCTTTGCTGTTTGGGAACAAAACTGAACTCGCTCCTTACAGCACTCTTCGCAGCAAAAGGAACTGCCTGTGGCAAATCCTGCTAATATAATTATACACACATGCACACTTATGCAAATATACCATACGGTTAATTATTCTTACCTGTTTAAAGCAGCATCCAGGGCATAGATGGCAGAGTGCCATGCACTATTTTTTGTACTTAGTTTTGCATACAGAATTTAAAGATTCAGTTTGCTGTGCACTGGACTGAAGCAGTATAGCACAATACAACCATTATTTAGAACAGTGTCACTATACCAAGCTGCTACTAGCAGGTAATACTATTGTCATAAAGCAGAATTGCAGCGTGTGGTGAAAAAAAACAAGCTTGTGTGCCAAGCATTAATTAAACAAGGAGGAGTAATACCCAAAGTCATTAAGGATTCCTGACTTGTTTTCTTTAGAGATCAGAAGCATGTGGAAGGGTGCCTATTAAACTATAACCCTATGTTCACACAGAATTGCAGAGAAGATATAAGTGATCTAAGATAGGCATGCTTTCTGAGAGGAACTCTTCATGACACAAACAGGGTATTCCCCTTTGGGATCCTCTCTAACATCTGGTCCAATTTTACTTAAATGGTTTCTTATCATGTTATATGTGAGAAAATAAACCATTTGTTTACATTTTTGTTTAATACAACAGTACTTTAGGAATGTGTGAAGGTCTTATTACTCCAGTGTATTGTTTTCTGTGTTTGTTTTGAAATGTATTTATTTAGTTCAAAGCTTTTACCAGGAAAGACATATGGATCTCATAAAAAGCTCGTTTCCAGAAGTGCCCTGGGGGAGAAGAGAGGGGAGAATTGGAGCAGAACAATGAGGTACAGTGAGTACAAAAATACAAATAATAGGTTAATAAGCATCAAAAATGAACAATTGTGTAAATACAATGAATCAGTGTAAGTACATACACTACAATGCAACAAAATTCTGAAGGAGAACCATCTGCAGCATACAAAAGGAAATAGAGAGTTCTGGGGGGAGAAATGGCTATCATTTAGAGAGAGAGAGTGTAGGGGAAGCTGCACTAGTGTAAGTGCAGGGTAAAGGGGGAACAGGGGTTGGAAGGTGCTGGAGTAAATAGTGAAGACATGGAGAAGAGATTTGAGTAAGTGGAGGGAAGGAGCAGAGCAGAGGTAAGGGTAAACTAAAAATACCACCAACAGTTTAATCTGGTTCAAGGTCGGTTGGCATTCATGTATATCCCCCTCTCCACGGGTCGTGCCTGAAAATAGGTAAGAATTTGTCTAGTGCACTTACCCGGTCAACAAAAATGAAATAAATAAATCAAGGATAGAGATCACCAAAGTTTGGTGAAGTGGAAGAAGAAGAAGATAGCTTGACCTGCAGTGGACTTCATTGGTGTGTGTGTGTGTGTGTGTGTGTGTGTGTGTGTGTGTGTGTGTGTGTGTGTGTGAGACAGTCAGCATTGTGAAGGAATTATGAGGTAGTGCTGGGGGGAGGATGAATACAAGGTAAATAGAGAGTGACCAAGCCACAATTTAGAGATAAAGTAAAGCACAATGGGTGAAGCACCTGCCATCAAGGGAATGGAGGGAGGGAGAAGGAAGAGTACAATGAGTAGTGATGGGTTACAGAGGGACTGTCTAGGGTAAAGTAGCAGAAGGAGTGACAGAGAGGGTCCAGTCCAGCTGAGTAGACTAGGGAGCAGTGCTGTATACAATGTCACAATAGTCGAAGATGAGGAATATCATTTTCGAGACACTGTCTCTGTGGGCAGGAAGTGGGATACTCCCTTTATTCCAGCAGCTATTCCATTATAGTCAAATTATTTTCTCATTTAGAGTCCCTTTTGTAATGTAGGCTTTTCCCCACCCAATGTTCATTTTTTAAATTAGCTAGCAGCTCCAGAATCCAGTGACATCAGTTAGCTGGGTGCATTGCATGAGAAACTTAATTGTGGGCTTCTGCTTAACTGATGTCACTGAGTTTCAGAACTCCTAATTAATAAACAAGCACTTGTCAATGCCAAATGTTTCCTTGCATGGTGTATATGATATGTCAGTGACAAACATGCCTGGTAATCAACAAAAGGGAACCTTGGTAACAGGGCTGGGGGGTGGTGGGTAAGGCTAAAGAGCAATTAGGATCTATGGTAGCATAGTAGGTAGGGACCTTACAGCAGACTACAGTATGGGAGCCATGAGGTCCTTTTTATGTTGTCTTGCACATGCGCAAGCAACATTTTGTGGCAATAAGAGATGGTAGTAGGAGAAATGCAGAGGTGTGTCAGTTCTGGCGAATGCAGGGCACACTTTAGAAGATACATCCCTCATTCCCCAATTAGTAAGCATGCTAGCAGTGATACAAGTTTAAGCAAAGTGCCACCAACTTGAAACAAATTTGCCACTGCAATCAGAGATAAGCACGTCATGCAGTGGCACAGATGACATGCCGCCCCTACATGCCTTACCTGGTGAAACATTTCAATAAACATGGTGACAGCTCCTGCCGTCCTCCACTCACAATCTCTAGAAAGCAGACTTCAGGGGTGCCCAAACCCCTGTCAACATGCCCCTTCCCAGTTCAATTTGTTTGCTGAGAGGGGTGCCCAATCCCCATCGGCATCATGCCCCTCCCCAACACAGACACGCTTTCTTTGCCGACGGGGTGCCAAATTCCCATCAGCTTCAGTCCTCCCAAAAAAAACAGGTTGCCCACTGTGAGCCCACCCCAGTGTGCTCAAATGTATTTGTGAAACCTGTAAAAAAAAAAACTTCCTCTGATGCTTTTTTTCTTAAATTTGGCTCTGTAAACAAGAAAACTGTCCCTCATCATCATGACACCCCTCCTCCCCCAACTGCACTCACCCTCCCCGCACCCCCCTCACCCCATACTTACCTCCGGAGGTCTGGCATGGTGATCTTCGGCAGAGTGGGAGGCATCTGAACTCTTCAAATGCCAACTGCGAACTGAAGAAAATCACAATAATCTGTATAGTGGCATCAATGGGGAGGTTTCAACTTAGGTGGATATCTCAGCCATTTTTTTTACTTTTGACTCCAAATTTTCAACATGGGGTTCTTGGGACCCCACCTCATGAAATCAGTCACTGTCATTTGGTTATTTGGTCCCAAAAGGTGATTTCATGGTCACTGCACGGAATCACCTTTCAGGACTGATTAGTGAAATGACAGTGCCACTCCACTGTTCATGAGGTGGACTCCCAAAAAGCATATGTTGCAAATTTAGTGAAAAAATTCCCCAGAATTACTGTGTTATGAGCATGCATCACGCAGTTTCCACGTATGCTCATAACTTCAAGAATTTTTTATATTTTCACTCCAGATTTTCAACATTGCCATTTTTTCACACCTCCTTATGAACAGTATAGCTGTCATTTTTCACATCCTGCCTGAAATGTGTTTTTGCACATCTGGCACACAATGGCATGAATACTGTGGGAAATCAATGTTTGGGACAGATTAAGAAAATCACAGTGACACTATTCATGAGCAGAGGTCCCAAAATGCCTATGTTGAAAATTTGATTAAGAAATCCCCAAAATAATTGTGTTATGGGTGTATGTCATGCAGTTTCTACACGCACGCATGACTTCTCCAATTTTTCATGTTTTCACTCCAGATTTTCAAAATTACCATTTTTTTACACCTCTTTATGAACAGTGCAGCTGTCATTTTTCACATCCTGCCCAAAATGTGTTTTCACACCTGTGGCACCAAATGGCGCAGTCGCTGTGCAAAATCACCTTTCAGCTAACAAACTGATAGTGCAGCTGTTCATGAGGTGGGGTCACAAAAAGCCCATATTGAAAATTTAGAGTGAAAATACCTACAAACACCTGGGGCGTTAGGGTTTCCAGCTGTAATGCCCCACCCTGTAGAGACTGACAGGTGTCAGGGATGTGACTTGGGATTTTCGACTGTAATGCTCATGTCATTCCATCCCCACCATCAGCCTGCAGCCACTGACAGGCATTGGGGCATGCCTTGGACTCTTCAGCCCCAAAGTTCACCCCATTCTCCTATACTGCACCCATCTCAGCATATTTCCTTATGGACTGAGGTAAGCGTAAGGCCTGAAGACCCCAAGGCACACCGCGACACTTGTCAGTGTCTGCAGGGTAGGGTGAGGTGAAATGGTGTAAGCGTTGTGGCCAATGACCCAAAGGCACACCCTGATGCCTGTCAGTCTCTGCAGGGTGGGGGTGGGGTTGTTGTCAGTTCAATACTTCACTGCCGTTCCTATTATGCATGTTTCTAACTTCTGCACTACCAATGCCAGTGCCAGCAAGACAACATTCTGCATTGGCAAATGCTTGTTTGTTTTCATGTAATTGTCCTTGGTAAACGAGGTGAAATCTGAATCGGTATGCTGAGCACGGTACATGAATGCTAGGACTAATAAAGGGGAAAAGTATGAGTACCATTTTGTACTCCTCCTGCATTGGAAGATGAATACCCCCCCTGCAACTTGTTTATCCTTTGAGTTACCTGAATGTTTCTATTATGTCTCCTCTCTCCCCCCTCTCCTCCAGCGAGTACATATTGAGGTCTCTTAATGTGTCCGTGCAAGTTTTGTGGTGCAAGCCTTGTACCATGTTAGTCACCCTTCTCTGGACCATGTCCAGCCTGTTTATGTCCTTTCAATAGTGCGGCCTCCAGAACTGCACACAGTATTCCATGTGAGACCTGACCAGGATTTTCTATAATGGCATCACCACCTCCCTCCTTGTGCTGCTGATACCCCTGCCTATGCACCCCAGCATGCCAGTGGTCCTCCCCGCTGCCTTTGCATTCTGCTTTGACATTTTCAGGTGATCTGAAATAATAACCCTCAGGTCTCTTTGTTCCTTGGTGACTGCCAGCAACTCCCTTCCCATCCTGCAGCTCTCCCCAGGGTTTCTATGGCTCAGGTGCATAATATTGCAATTCTTTGAATTAAACCTCAGTTCCACTACTCAGACCATTTCTGAAGCCTGCCTAGTTCCTTTCTCATTTTCTCTACCCCTTTTGGAGTATCCACCCTGTTATAGATCTTGGTGTCATCTCCTAACAGTCAGACCTTTTGTTCCAGCCCCTCTGCAATGTCACTAATGAAGACATTGAACAGGACTGGCCAAAAGACCGATCCCTGCGGTACCCTGCTGACCACCCCCTCTCCCCAGATTGTACCCTATTTACCATCACCCTCTGTCTCCTGTATGTTAGCCCATTCCTAACCCAGTTCACCACCTTGTCTACCATGCCCAGACTACCAATCTTGTTAACAAGCCTCATATGTGAGACGGTGTCGAAGACCTTGCTGAATTGAGTCAGGTGACATCCAGCCCCCAATTAACGTCCTTAATCACCCAGTCAAAAAGATCTATCAGATTTGTCTGACACAACCTACCCACTGTTATGCCTGACCAGGGTTTTATATAATGGCATCACTACCTCCCTTCTTCTGCTAGTGACACCCCTGCCTATGCAACCCTTGTAATTTTTTCACATTTTGACCCCAAAAGTTTAAACATAGTCTTCTTATCACCGTACCTCATAAACCCCATAGGTGAAAATTAATCCATGCCAAAACACCATTCGGTGCCACAGGTGCAGAAACTTGTTTTCGGCAGGATGTGTGAAATGCCAGCTGTACTGTACATGAGGTGTGTGAATAAATGACTAGGTTGAAAATTTGAAGTCAAAATATAAAAAATGGCAAAGTTATGCATGTGTAGGAAAATTTCAATGAGTGCATGAAACTCTGTCATTTGTTGGTATTTTTGGGACCCCGCTTCATGAACAGTGGTGCTATCATTTTGTTACTCAATCCCAAAAGGTGGTTTTGTGCAGCGATTGTGCCATTCCATGCCACAGGTGCGAGAACATGTTTTAGGCAGGATATGAGAAATGACAGCTATACTTTTCATGAGGTAGTGTGGAAAAATGGCTATGTTGAAAATTTGTAGTAATAATATTAAAAATTGACCAAGTTATGCTCATGCGTAGGAAAATTTAAATGAGCACACATAACTTGGATGTTTGTTGACCTTTTTGCTCCAGATTTTTAACATGGGTGATTTGAGACTCCACCTCATGAACAGTGGTGCAATCGTTTCAGTACTGTATCCCAAAAGATGATTTCATGTAGCAACTGCACCATTCTGCACCACAGGTGCAAAAATACATTTCAGGCGGGATGTGAAAAATGACAGCTTTACTTTTCATGAGATGGTGTGAGACAATGGCTATGTTGAAAATTTGGAGTATAAATATTAAAAATAACCAAAGTTACGTGTGTGCATATAAATATTTCAACACGAGCACATAACTCAGCCATCTTTTGGTATTTTTGCATCAGATTTTCAACTGGGCTTTTTGGGACCCCACCTCATGAACAGTGGCACTGTCATTTCATTAAACAGTCCTGAAAGGTGATTCCATGCAGTGACTGTAAAATCACCTTTCAGGACCAGATAATGAAATGACAGTGACAGTGTTCATGAGGTGGGGTCCCAAGAACCCCATATTGAAAATTTGGTGCAAAAACCTCAAAACATGGCTGAGATATCAACATAAGTTAAAACTGCCATTGACAGCCATTATCCACTTACAGCACTTACCTTTCAGTTCGTGGTCTGGCTTTGAAGAGTGCAAATGTGTCCCAGTCCACAGAACATCATAGCTGCTGACCTCCAGAGGTAAGTATGGGGGTGAGATGGGGGTGTGGGGAGGTGGGTATGCAGAGGAAGGGTCAGGATGAGGAGAGGGGGGACAGGGGAGACAATGAGGGACTGTTCTCTTTTTTAGAGGGTTAAAAAAATAATAAAGACTTTGGAGGACGGTTTTCTTTTTTTTTATGGACTGGAATGTTTCAGACACTGGGGGTGGGCTCCCCAGTGTTCGACAGTGATGGTGGGGGTACTAACAACTGGGGACACTGGAAGTGGGCTCCCCAGTGTCCCATACTGTTGGGGGGGGTTCTTCCACTGCTGACATAGGGATTGGGCCCCCCGATGTCGGCAAAGATAACTGGAGGGATTGTGGCGGCAGTGGCATCTGACACCAGGAGTGGGCATCCCAGTGTCAGATTGTATTAATAAAATATTATTTGGGGACAGTAGGAGTGGGCTTCCCACTGTCCCAGAGTGCTGAGGGCAGGGGATACATGATGGGGTGGTGGTGCCACTAGACACCAGGGATGAAGGACTATGGGCTCGCTGAGGTGGGATGGGGTGCCACTAGACACCAGGGATAAACAAGGAGGGGATAGAGGGATTATGCAGGGCTGCAGTTGCATCCAGCCTCACTAGCGTGATCACACTTAAGTGAAAGTGCCTTCAGCCACTGGTAACTCCCAGCCCATACAAAGCTTAGGCTGTGGTCTACTCTGCACAGCTGGGAGAAGACGAGCAAAAGGGAGTCAGCAGGAGGTAGAGGAGGCATGGGAAGAAAGCACCTTCTTCTACCTTCCCGAATCGCCACTACGGCGGCAGTATTTTCAATGTATGTATGTCCTACCGGGCTTAAGGAGGCTGGCAGGAGTGGAAGGGGCTGGAACAAGAGCAGCAAGGAGTTGCTATTTAGTGAGGCTCTGGCGGCAGTGCAAGGCAGAGAGGGAGAGTGGACAAGCTCACTGGAGCTGTCAATAAGTGCAGCCGAAAAAGCCTTGGTGGCAGGAGGGTGGGTTTCAGAGCAAGGAGGCAGCAGAGTGGTGGGTACAGGGCAGGATAGACAGTCAATCCAGTGAACATTTGAGGATCCCACTGTGAACATAGGAGTGTCAGGCCAATGGCATGTGTTTTATTTTTTTATGAGAGAGAGAGAGAGAGAGAGAGAGAGAGAGAGAACAGCTTGCCGGCCAGTTGGCTTATGCTTTATGCTAATGAAAGAAATGAAGCACTCTCATTGGAGCGCTTCATTTCTTTCAACTAGAGAATGGCTTCCAGCTGTGAAACTCTGACTAGTGTCACAGTCTGGTTGCATTCTCATTGGTCTGTGAGGGATGAGTCCACTGTACAGTGCTCTGCATTGGACTCATCCCTGACGCACCTCTGAAATGTTGTCCTACCGCAAGATGTTTCTTGTGCACGAGCAAGGAAACATAAAAATGAATATGGGGGAGGCTGCATTAAAAAGGGACCTGAAATAAGGAAAAAAAAAACAGGCATTTCAAAACAAACACAAAACAATGCACTGGGGTTACAATCTTACTCCTGTGCCTAACCATGTCTATGGCTTGAACTTTTTGTCGTGTTGAAATTGCTCTCTTGACCTGAAGCTATGCATTCCAGCTATATGCAGTATTTTATTGTTGTTGTGCTTGTACATATCTAAATCTGTATGTGACTGATGCTTGTATGTGTTTGTTTGTTGTAACTTTGCAATCATTGTGACACTTCTTCACTTCCCAATGTGCTTGTTTATACTGTTGTTTGTATTGTAAGTCATCCACTTCTTTCACGATACTGTAACTTCCCAGATTGAGCCAGAAAATAGACAGTGTCGTGTCTAGCACACGTACCTGGACACCAGAAACTAAATAAATAAATAAAGCAGACTTCACACATGCCCAAACTACAGTTATATTAAAAAATATAAAGAGTGTCTTTGTTCCCTTTAAGCAAGAGAAACAACCTCCATCAGAATCAGATTTGGTCTGGACTTTTGAAATAGACTGTTCTCTTTATAAAAGCCTGTAAGCTCCTGGTCAAAATGCCAGAAAGAATTAGATTCATTGGTGCTGTTAAGACTCATGCAAAAGAAAATCTACATGTGCTGCAAACACACAAGGAGCTGTGGGAAAATGTGCCTTCTTTTTTATGAAAAGGGAGAACAAACAGAGGGCACTGTTGCCTTTGTCAAGAAAGGCACCTCTATAAGCCAACAGGCTAAACCTTATAGAAAATAATGGTTATCAGTAAACTTCATCAGATATTTGAACAAATCAGACATCAGTAACCTAGACTGAAGCATGATAAACTGCTGCAAGTGTCAAATTCGGACATGCTCTCTTCTTATATTGGGACTTTTATATACACACATACAGTCTAATGTAGCCACTTAAAACAGCAGTATTAGCTATGCTGGCAAACATTTTCATTGTATGGTGTTTTCACAAAAATGTATTTATGACATTCTTAGAGTCATAATTAGTATCTTAATTTCCTCAGCTATTAAAAAATAACTTTTCTATTTTTGTAATTTATGACTCAAGTCATTAAAGATGGCTGCCATGCACAATATGTTTAAAAGATCTCTTCTGCAGAAGGGTACCTTTTGACTGCAAATACTGGATTTATATTGTGGATATATTGTGATGGTGCTAACACATGTTTCCGATGGTTAATAGCACCACACTACACTGCAATGTTTAATTTGCTTATTGCGTGCACTGCAAGAGATGAAGAACTTCAAAAAAAAAAACTTCAAAATCATGTATCTCAGTTCTTGAATGAAAGAAAATGAAAGGAAATACTGGTAAAGTGATGTTTTGCCAAAAATACATTATTTCTTTAAAAAAAGCAGCATGATGACTAATAAATACTTCTGCTTTATGCACCGATTCAGAATTACAAGAAGACTAATTGGCATTTACTGTAACACACTCAGAGGTAGAATAGCTTACAGGAGAGGTAATTTTCAAAAAAGGCAGTGGTTAATGCATATACTGTAGCTAGGAGAGAGAGGGAGAGAGCAAGAGAGAGCGAGAAAGAGAAGAAATTAAACAAGGGGCCCTATTTTAAAAAGGAAAACTTTGGCACAAGGTGCCTGCACCAACTGGCTATTAAGCAAGTGGCACCTTGTGTCAAAGTCTGCAGCAATCCCAGTCTGTGAATAAAGGCTGTGTCAAAATTGTGAGGTCTTGCACCCAAGCATCAATGCACCACCTTTGTGGTAGAAGTGCCCTTGCACCAGGCCGCAAGGGGGCTTGCACTACAGCAGGGATGCACCACCCCTTTTTTGGAATTTTAGAAGTCCCGACATGGATGCAAAAGGGGGCTCAGTTTAGACCAGCCAGGAGGTGGTCTAAGAGCCATGTGTCACTGCCAGAAAGGGCAGTGATTGGGGGTGACTGGCAAGGAGGGGAGCAGGGACAGAAGAAGTATGTGGGGTGCCTGAAGGGGCATAGGGCACACGTTGGTAATGTCAGGGTGCTGAGGTGGAACCCAGCGGGGTTGACATGTGAAATGGCAGAGAGTTGATCGGCCCGGGTAGAGGGGGGTTGGCAGGGATGGACTGTGATCTGGCCCCAGGTGAGCACAGCCCTGGCACCTACCCTATAGGTGCCACCATTCCCAACTCTGGGAAGCAGTGGCTGCAGCTTGCATGGTGCCAGTTGTGGATGGGAAAATTCCCTAGGCAGCACGACAGTCAACTAGTACCCATCCCGCGTGTGGTGGCAGGCTGCTTCCCACCTACAGAGTTGGGGACTGTAGCACCTATGGGGAGGTGTCAGGTCTGTGCCTACCTGGGGGTGGATCACAGTCCATCCCTACTAACCCCCCTCTACCTGGGCCAATTTGCTCTCTTCCACTGCATATTGCAACCCTGCTGGGTGCCATCTCAGCACCCTGACATTGCTGACGTATCCCCAGTGCCTCCTCAGGCATCTCCCCATGCTCCTTCTGCCTCTGGTCCTCTACTTGTTGGTATATTCAACCCTCCACCTTCATGGTCCCTCTGGGGTTGCACTGAGTGGGGGGCAGGTTGATGGAGCCCTGCATAAAACCTCGCAGGTGCATCAAATGTGAGGTGTAACCCTGTGGCTGTGGCAACTGCTGGGTCTTTAGCACAGAGACCCCCTTTTTTATAAAATAGAGCACAAGGCCCCTGACGCACCTGGAATTTGCCACAGCCACAGAGCAACGCAACTTGCATCACTCTAAGGGCTGACTGAAAATTGAGCCCAAGGAGTACTGAGAATAAATTATGAAAACTAAACATCAAGTATCCTTTAGGCACTAACACATTAAACTGCTTGCAGTCTGTATAATATCACAGTTTGTGGTGTTGGTATTGATGAATGCTATATACCCAAATATCTGAAGTCTAACTACATAAAGAATTAATGTTTTTATAATAAAATTGTGTTGATTGTATTCAATACATAACGATAAACAGTTCAAAAGCATGACAATTACATAGAAAAAATATTATACAGCTTTAATGAGAGAAATTATAGAGTTAACAAATTTCAGGGGCCAGATTCACAAAATAAAATGGGATTAAGTCCCACTCTGCAACTCCAGTTGTGGACGAAATCTCCACAGCTGCGGAAATTCGTATTCACAGTCACCCGCAGCTGCGGAGATGTTATGCCTGGTCCCACTGGCTGTAACATTTTTCCACAGCTGCAGGGAAAAAAAAACACCCACAAGCTGCTGTAAATTGTGGAGCTGGTTATAAACCAGCTCTACCTTTGTGAATACCGCAGCTGCAGGAGAAGCTGAGGTTCTGCAAGTGGCAACCCACTTGCACCAGGTTTCTCCTGCAGCTGCAGGGATTTCGGGGGCTTTGTGAATCTGGCTCCATGTTGCTGTCAAACATAAGGTAAACTAACATCTGATCAGTATGCTTTTTTCTTAGAAGAAAAAAGACAATAATAGAATCTAGGGAATGTTGGTTTTATATAGCACTCTTCATACACAACGTACTACTACAACAGTTCACAAAACAATGAGTTAGGTGGTGCAGGGACTGTACGCAGACGTAATAGGATGGAAGGACTGAAACAAAAGAAAAGTTGGCAGTTTGGCACTGGTAAAAATGGATTTAAGGTGATACAAGCTCAAACAGAAATCAACAGAACAGGTCCCTTACTTTGCATTAGTGTTTCTCCAAGATAACTCCGAACCTGGCACACAAATCCACAATTCATGGATCTAAGGCATGTATCACATTCACGCTATGTTCAAGATGCACTATAAAATGCATGACAGCATTTCAGTCATGTCTCTTCTAGTAGGCAATTCAATCTTTGCTGCCTCCAGAACAAAAGGTAAGAGAACTTGGCAAGTGGCAAACTTGGTTTGGCTTCAGTTCAGGGCCCATGAGTTCAGTTTGACGTTGAGAATTTTGCTAAACTGCATTGTGTTCCAGTGCAGTAATTGGCATGGGACAAATAAAGCAGACTACAAATGGGAAGTAATAAAAGCCCTGAAGTCACCAATGAATATTTATTACTTTAGCTCATTTGTTACAGGGGGTATTGGTACATCACTGCTGTGATTTACTGTGTTTTTGGTATTATGACAACATCTTAAATCCACTAAGACTTGTCGTTGCCCAGTACTGAACTACAGTAATAGTTAATATTCATTGCTCACCTCATGGCTTATGCCCCTGTCGTCTCTCTTATGTCTCTATGCCAATTACTATATTTTTTCCTGGCTCCATAGATTTTAAATTGCATAATGTATCCCCACTCAAAAAAAGAATGCAACATGAAACATAGAAAAACAAATGAGCATAGCCAAGAGTTGTAGAGGAGGAGAGGAGGACAAGGTGGTGGGGAGAAGGAGGAAAGGGAAGACAGAGAGGTAAAGTAGTGGTAAACTGACCAGTGAGGAGGAACGGTGATGTATGTAGTCAGTCATCATATTCTTTCACAGCGGAGTTTTACTGAAGATGACTCTGACGTACGGCATGATGAGCAAGATGGTGATGGCTATATAATAGTCATCGTGGTAAGTAGTACTAGAATCACAGAATACAAATTCTATGCAAAATTTATTAGAATTTGTGTTGAGGACATTGGGGTGGAGAGCGACTGTGAAGAGCCATTGGAGGAGGGGGTGGGGGCAAGGCAGTTGGGAGAAACAAGGAAAGAGCCAGGTGAAGGGATGAGGTTTGAAAAGGGGGACAGCTCAACTGGAAATACACCAGAAGTGGGCACGAGGGGAGCAGGGGCAAGTAACAAGAAGCAATAAGGAGACAATGGCAGGGGAATCAGAAGAGTTAGTGCGGGGGTCTTCAGAGGTCATCAAGGAAAATGGGTGCATACAACAGAGAGCAAGCAGAAGGAAAGAGATGAGTGATGCTCCAGGTAAAGTGCACACCATGGGAGATATGCAGGCAGAGCAGGTAGGTGGTTAAGAGGAGAATACCCTCAAAGGGGACACGGAGATCAGACCATTCCAAAATAACGGGCTCATCAAGAGCAGATGGGGTAAAAGCCGAGGTGGAGTTGATGGGGGTTAGAGAAAGCTCCAAGAGTAATACAGGCAGGGAAGGTGGACCAACAGTGTATGAGGAAGAGGCAGTGGAAGGAAAGAGGGCGGTTAAGACAAAGGGTCCAAGGAGAGTCCCGGAGGGTGGGGGTGGGGGAAAAGGGCTAGGTGAAGGCAGGAATTGGGAGAAGTTGAATGCTGGACACAAGGAGTCCAGGGGGAATCGAGTCCTAGGCCATAAAGTTGAATATCAACAGGATGCTCAGGAAGAAGGGAGCATGAAGGTGGTACTCTTAGGGGACTTGATAATCAAAGGAATCAGCTGGAGGAGAGAGGGAGCAAGAAACAATGCTGTAAGAGTACAGTGTATGCCAGGAATGAATACTCTTGAGGTGAGGCACCATATTCCTTCTTGGGGCAAGCATGAAGATGAGAGGACACATCTGGTGTTTCACCTAGGTACCAATGACTTAGAAGGAAATAGTCTGTTAGAGGTACAGGCAAGGTTCAAGGTGCTGGCTAGGTTTTTCAGAAACACGGTTTTTCTTCCATTTTGTTTTCGGAGGTGTTGCCTGTACCTAGAGCAAGCACACCCAGGAAGGAAAAAATAGTGGAATTCAACAGATGGCTGCAAGAATGGTGTAAACAGATGGGATTCGGGTGGATAGGTGACTGGATATCTACGTGGGAGGAGGGGCTGTATGCCCCCGACAAGACGTACCTGAGTACAGCATGGGAAATTGTACTAAAGAATAAACTGGAACACTTTATAGTAAGGAAGATCAATTTAAACTAAAGCGAGGGGGATTACAGACAAGGCCACCCTTATGGGTTAAAGTATTGGGTGGCTTTCAGCCCCCCCCCCGGGTCAGCTCCTCCTCAAAGATAAAGCAAATATGATGGGAACAGGTAGCAGTAGGGTGGGGTTGGATAAGGAAGGTAGGGCTCCATGGTGAAGGGGTTTGGTGGCAAATGCCAGGAGCCTGGGGAATAAACTGGGGGATCTTGAGGCCACCATGGCAGATGAGGGTCCCGACATAGTAGCAGTGTGCGAGACTAGGAGGAATGAGCATCATGCCTGGGAGACTGTGATTCCTGGGTATTGATTGTTTAGGAAAGACAGGGTGGAGGAAAAGGGGAGGAGGGGTAGCATTATACATAAAGCAGGAGATTGGGGCCACGGAGGGGCAGGAAGGGGAAGCAGAGACATTGTGGGTCACTTTAGGAAAAGGGGAGCATTTGAGAGTTGGGGTAGTGTACCAACCTCCTACGTGGGGGGGGAAGGGGACAAACACCTTTTAAAATCAGTAATGAGAATGGCACAGAAAGGGGAAATTCTGGTGGTAGGGGACTTAAACCTCCTTGACATCGATTGGGAGGCCCAAAAAGCAGCATTAACCAGGAGCAAGAGCATCTTAGAGGCACTGCAGGGCATATTTCTACAACACCACGTGAAGGAGCCCACTAGGGGTGGAAACCTATTGGATGTAGTCTTAACAAATGGGGACAGTGTGGAGGAGGTGGAGGTGGGGAACAAATTAGGAACAAGTGACCACAGAATGGTCAGGTTCAAGGTGAGAATGGGGAGGGAAAAGAATAAGACAGGAACCAGGATATCGGACTTCAGGAAGGAAGACTTTGGCAGGTTGTGAAGGGTATTCAGTGAAGACATGTCAAGGTGGGGGGCATAAAGGAGGTTGAGGAATTATGGATAGCCATCAAGGAAGGGGTGCTGAAAGACACAGACACATGCATCAGGAGAGTCAGGAAAGATAAAAGGAAGAAGAGAACTCTTTGGTTTACTAGAGAGGTGGCAAAAGTGGTCAGGGTGAAAACCAGGGCTTTCAGGAAGTACAGGATAACAGAAAAGACTGAGGATGGAGAGGCCTACAGGGAAAAAAGGCAAGAGGCAGGGCAAAAGATAAGGAGTGCTTAAGAGGTCATGGAGGAGGAGAAGAGGAGAGGAGAGGAGAGGAGAGGAGAGGAGAGCAAGACTGGCCAGGAGGGGGGATAAAATCTTTTTTAAGTACCTGGGAGAAAGAAGGAAGGCACAGGAAGGGATGGGGAGATCAAGGGTGGAAGCCAGAATGATACTGGAGGGAAATATGGAGAAAGCAGAGGCATTGAACAGTTACTTCTGTTCAATCTTCATTCAGGAGGGGAAGAGTAGCGGACCAGCCCAGGAAGGAAAGGGAGAAAACCACAGGCAAATGGATTCTATAGTGTTCAAAGCTGATAGAGTAAGTGAAGAACTGGGTAGGGGGCTCATAATCCCTAGGGGGATAACACTGGATTGAGGTGTGAGAGTGAGGGATTATTCTACAACAAGATGACCGCCGAGCTCGGTGTGCTGAACACTGCTCTACGTTGATGATCACTAGATTCTGTTTTTTGCCTGCTTTTGCCAGCTTTTATTAATTCTTTTTTGCCTTTTTGCTTCTTTTTCGCATCTTCCAGTCCAAATAGCTAAATCGTCCTATTTTAGGTAGATAGCATTGTAGTGACAAGCTATTTAGCCTTAGAGCCTTACAGCATTATCGGGGTCATTTGACCAACCATGAAGTGTGCACTGGGGCTGTTCGACCATGCCCCACTACCGCTTTGACTGCAAGAGAAGAGTTTCTAAGACTGTATTTTTAAAAGTTGCTGCCTGTTTTGCGATTTCTACGTTTTGCGATCTCTACATTTGCCTCAGACTGGGAGATAGCTGTGGAGAGAGGAGGTTGTGGTAGGACCAGAGTGGAGTAAGCGCCAGGACAAGAGTGCAGATTGAATGTCTTAATGAGAGTTCCTGGATGAGAGAGACCCCATGATGTGATGCAGAGTCTGAGAGGATTATATCTTGAGTTCCAGCCTGTTTGGACTGAACTGCCAAGAATTTTCTTTATTTCTGGAGGTGACTGACGTGGATTTTAAATTGGATTAATTTGGATTCCTGTCTGTTCTGGACAGTGTGACCCTATATTTGTGGGTAGCTTAGCCACTGGAATCTGTTTCCGCTCGGGAGGACCGGGCCTGGACTGTCTGGGGAGCAGGCTGGCAGGTCTGCGGTTTTCCAAGGCCCCTCGCTGGGCCAGTCAGTGGGTTGGCTCGAATGAGGTGTCGAGGCTATGGGGCAGATATCTCCAGTGGCAGCCCCCCATAGATAGGGCTTTCAGGCTTCTGGCATCATCGAGCAAGATCTGAACTATTATCGGGAGGTTCTTGTCTTAAGGAATTGTACTTACAAAGAAACTCATGGTCAGACCTCAAACTTTTTTCTTTATTTGAGCAGTGAGAGTGCCTTTGTTTTATTTCGGACCACCCAGGTAGTGAGAGGGCCTGGGGGTCTGAACTTCCTCTGACACTGTTTATTTTATTTTCTGTAAACCTCAGTGGGGGGGTGCTTAATCTTTATTTTTGCACTTGATGGTTTTAAATTCAGTCTATATGGTTTGATTTTCTTTTCTGTGGTCCGAAGTTCTTAAAGTGGGAGTTCCCTGTGGTGGTATATCATCTCTCTCCGTTGGACTTGTACCTCTCATTCAGACTAATTCTCCTTCATCTGAGACTTAGTGTTTGGACTGAAATATCAGAGTACTCTTGGAAGTGTTTATTTTATAATTTTAATTTATTATTATTTTATTGTATTATAGTTTATTGTATGGGTGGGGGGCGGTTAGTTTGATTTACATGTATTGTTCGAAATTCTCCCCTCAGTGAGAGAGAGTGGGGAAGTTTCAAAAAAAGGGAGTTTAATTTAATTGTTTAATATTTGGTTGGTTGGTTGTTTTTTGTGTTTACTGCTCCTGCAAGTGAGAGTTGCGGGGTAGTGTATTGTATCTGTATTTTGGGTTTTGTTTTTAAGGTTTTTTTTTCCTTTTCTCTGGCGTGGTGCATTTTATTTATCTTGAGCCTGTAATATGTGTTGTAGGCCTACCACCTGGGTTGTGCACTATTCATCCTCCGCCCGATGTGCCCTTTGCCCTTTCTCCTCCCCCCTTTGGTGTTTTCAACCTATCTGTGCTGTAGAGTGCTAGGCATTGCCCATACGGGCGGGGTGGGGTGGGGTGCAAACAGTGGAGGATGAATTAGAAGAGCTCTTACATCGGGGTAGTCAGGTCCAGAAGATGCCCTGGGATGAAATGAAGTCTGGAACGTGGTCCGCCATGTCTGGTCCCCATACTCAAGGGTGCCACCATTACTGGTGGGCAGGTAGTTGGGGCAGCCTTGGAGACCCGTCCAACTTGAGCAGTGTTACGCAATGCCAGATCCATTAAAAACAAGACTGCAATTATTGCGGATCTTGTCAGGACAGCTGATCTGACTTGCATCACCGAGACCTGACTGGATGAAAATGCTGGCCCCATATTGGAGGCTGCAATTCCGTCTGGTACTTGGTAACTGTGGGGGTCTTTTTCAGGACCAAATTGGGACTCATGAGTGTACCAGTTGAGGAGGCCGGGTCATTTGAGTGTACTGTAGTAGCAGGTGTAGGCTGTAGGATAGTCCTCATCTACCATCCACCTGGGGATGAGGAGCGATTCCTTCAGGAAGTAACGGACTCCGTGATTGATATGGCATTTGAGTCACCCAGGCTGATGGTCCTGGGTGACTTCAATGCCTGGGTCAATGATGGAACTTTCTCAGCTTGGACAACACTTCCTTCAGTTGATGACCTCACTGGACACTACACAGATCGTTACCTCTGCTACTCATAAACACGTTCACTCCCTTGACCTGGTTTTCCTACTGGGGATTGAAGCCTACGATTTGGGGGTGGAACCTATTAGATGGTCCGATCACTACACCGTGGGGTTCAGTTTTTCCTCCCCCCTTGATAGGCCTACCCCTGTGGAGATGGTCAGATACTGCCCTTTATGGGATGTGAGCCCTGAAGGCTTGGCAGCGGTACTTGACCTATTGGCGTTTCCAGTGGCAAGCGGGAATCCAGAGGCTTTGGTTCTGGCCTATAATAAGGTAATTGCCACAGCCCTGGATTCTATCACTTCTGTCCGTGTTCTCCCTCTCTCCCTTCACCCTCAGTTCCTTTGGTTTGATGGGACCATGAGGGAGTTGCGGTGACTAGGACGAAAGTTTGAGCACCACTGGCAGAAATCCACCTTGGAGGCCGACCATCTTAGATTGCTAAAACATTACCAAGTCTACCAATCAACAATCTCCCATAAGAAGGCAGAGTTCCTGTCCGGGGAGATTGCTGCCACCCAGAACTGATCAGCTCAGCTCTTTCAAACTGTGGACAGACTGTGCAACCCAGGCTATCTGCAGTCCCAAAGAGCCTTTTCACAGCTGGAGTGTGATGAGCTTGCTCGGTTCTTTGCAGATAAGGTGGCTGACATCAGGGTGGAGATCTGAACAACACACTCTAGGGGGGGATGCTATTGACTGGTGCTTGGCCACTGTCCCTCATTTTTCCTGGAGTACCTTTGACTGGCCGGAGTTTGTGGATGTCATTCGGATGTCCAAGGTATGCACCCTATGTGCTGTAGTTTGGATCCGGGCCCAACTTCCCTGATCATGGGTTGTTGTGACATCATTGGCCCAGTCCTGGCACAGATAGTCAGGTGCTCCCTTGAGTCAGATGAGTTTCCTAGCTCCCTGAAGGAGGTGGTGGTGACACCCCTCCTGAAGAAATCTTCTCTGGACCCAGACTCCCTTGCCAACTACGGACCTATCTCTAACCTCCTCTTTGTGGGGAAGGTGATTGAGAAGATAGTGGCTGTACAGCTGGAGAACCACTTGACCATCCATAACATCTACAAATCTCTCCAATCTGGTTTTTGAAAGAGGCACAGTACCAAGACTGCTCTGGTTTGGGTGCTGAATGATCTCCTGATGGCGAGAGATCGGAAAAGTCATTCCATCTTGGTGCTTCTTGATCTCTCTTCAGCTTTTGACACTGTGGACTGTGGGGTGCTGTTTCAGTGCCTGAGGTGCATCTGTGGCTTGACTAGTACTGTTTTCAGGTGATTTAAGTCCTTCCTCACTGGCAGAACCCAGTGGGTGGTGTTGGAGATGTATTCCTCCAACCCTCTCTCTCTGTCATGTGGGGTCCCTCAGGGCTCAGTGCTGTCCCCCATGTTGTTCGCGATGTATGTGCTGCCCCTCGGAGACATTGTAAGATGGTATGGACTGAGGTTTCACTGCTATGTTGATGATACCCAGCTCTACCTGTCTTTTGCACCTGACCAGGAAAGTGCACACTCAGTATTTAATAACTGCCTCGCTGAAATCCAGGACTGGATGAATTCCAGCTGGTTGAAGTTAAACTCAGGAAAGACTAAGCTGAGGGTTGTGGATCTGGGTCACCAGATAGGGGGTTGGGGCTGGTCAGCCTACGTGGCTTTTTCTGTGGGTCTCCCAGCTCCTTACCCCTGAACAGGTGTGGGACCTAGGGGTGATGCTTGATGATGGGCTGACACTGAGATCTCAAGTGTCAGAAGTCGTCAAGTCATCCTTTTACCATCTGAGGAACATCACTGGGTTTCAAACACCTTGTTCCATCCGGTGACCCTCCCACGCTGATCCACGCCTTTGTAACCTCGCGCCTTGATTATTGCAACTCCCTTTACTTAGGGATGCCGGGGATTGATATCCACCACCTGCAGCTGGTGCAGAACGCTGCAGCCTGGTTGTTGACGGCGACTTCCCAGACATGTCACATCACACCAGTGCTGTGCGAACTGCACTGGCTGCTGATTCAGTGGTGGATCACCTTCAAAGTCGGATTACTGATGTATAACGCCCTACATGGACTCGGCCCGGACTACCTGAAAGGGCTTCTGTCCCCTTATTGCCCCGACCTATGGCTTGGCTCGGCTGATGAGGGATTGCTAGAGACTGCAAGGGTATCTTTAAAATCTTAAGGGGCCCATGCATTTATGTACATGGCCCCAGCCCTTAGGAATTCTCTACTCCATCAGCTTCAGGAGTGCGCAGCCATGGGGGGATTTAAACAGGCATTACAAACTTACTTATGGCACCAAGCCTTTTCTAGTTAATTATATTGAATAACGGTTTTTACTGATTGTCTCTTTTATACTGCTGTTTTATGCTATTTTGTTTTACTAATTTTATGTAAAGTGCCTTGACAAATTTGAAGGGCACTTAATCAAATAAAGTTGTTATTATTATTATTATTATTATTATTATTATTATTATTAGACTTAGGGTAAATAAGGCAATGGGCCTGACGGCCTACACCCAAAGGTACTCATGGAGCTGAGGGAGTTGCTGGCACCACATTTGGCGAGACTGTTCACCATGTCGTTGGACATAGAAGTGGTACCAGAGGACTGGAAGAGGGTGGAGGTGATCACACTACACAAGGGAGGAAGGAAGGATGAGGTCAAAAACTACCACCCCGTTAGTCTCACCTCGGTGGTGGGGAAGGTAATGGGGCATTACTAAAGATAAGGCTGGTGGACTTCCTGGAGGACAATGGTCTGCAGGATGAAAGACAGCATGATTTCACAAAGGGTAGGTCCTGCCAGACTAACCTGATGGAGTTTTTCGATTGTGTACACAGATAGTGGACTAGTAAGGAGCGGTGGACGTGGCCTATCTGGATTTCGATAAGGCCTTTGACACCATTCCGCAATGAAGGCTGATGAATAAGCTAGACGGCCTGGGTGTGGACCACAAAATCACTAGGTGGGTGGAGAACTGGCTGATGAGAAGGAGACAAACAGTGGTGGTAAATGGGGCACACTCCAGGGAGCAGGCAGTGATCAGCGGGGTGCTTCAGGGGTCAGTGCTTGGACCACTACTCTTTAACATCTATATTAGTGACCTTGCAGAGGGTTTGGAGGGCCAGATGTGCCTGTTCATGGATGATACAAAGGTCTGCAATAGGGTAGATTCACAAGGGGGAGTGGAGGCCATGAAGAGGGACCTGGAGAAGTTAGAGAAGTGGTCAGTAATCTGGCAACTAAAATTTAATGCAGGGAAGTGCACAGTGATGCTCCTGGGGTGAAATAACATGAGAGTAACTTACTTACTTGGGGGGGAGGAAATCATGGAAAAGGAACAGGAAAAGGACCTGGGGATTGTGGTATCAAGGAATCTTAAGGTGGGGAACCAGTGCAGCAAGGCGGTGGGTAAGGCAAATGGTATGCTGGCCTGCAGTGCAAGGGGCTTTACTAGTAGAAGGAAGGAAGTGCTTATGCCATTGTACAGAACCATGGTAAGGCTGCACCTGGAGTATGGGGTGCAGTTCTGGAGACCGCACTTGTGCAGGGATATTGAGATGTTGGAGAGGGTGCAGAGAACAGCGACCAAGATGGTACGAGGGATGTGGGATATACCGTATAAGCAAAGATTGAGGGAGCTGAATCTGTATCCACTAGAGGCTAGGAGGGAGAGGGGGGATATGATTGAGACCTTTAAGTACCTGAGGGGAATAAATAGGGTGAAGGAAGGAAGGAAGTTTGTTCAAAATGAAGAAGGGAGCGAACACGAGAGGACATGGACTCAAATTAGAAGGCGGGAGATACAGAGACAATGTCAGAGAGCAGTGCTTCATGGAGAGAGTGGTGGAAGCCTGGAACAGACTGCCGGAGGAGGTAGTGGGAGCCAAAATGGTGGACGGCTTCAAGAGGACATAGGACAGACATAAGGGGTTGGGAAAGGGGATGGTAGCAGGATAGCGGGTGGGAGGGAACAGGGAGGGATATAAGGGCAGACTGGATGGGCCGTGTGGTCCTTTTCTGCCGGCAAATTTCTATGTGTAATTAATAAATATGTGTGTGTGTATATATATATATATATATATATATATATATATATATATATATATATACACACATATCTATTTTTCCTCCAGGTTTAAAAAGTTTTATTTCATCAGTTAAGGCTGGTTTAATACCTAGGGGTGCAGTTTTTTTTCTGCTGAAAGTTAACTGAACATGTTAAGGTTTAATGTTATCTCGTTAAGAGAGTGATCAAGTTTATCGAGCTCAAGAGTCATGTTCATTATGAGTTGCTAGAAGTTTTAGTGTTTTATAAGAATATCCAGTATACCAGCTGTAGGGTGACTGTTCACTACAAGTATTATATTTTCGTTCAGTGTGCATATTCCTAACAGAGCACTGGCTGCATTCACTGCCACAATGTTGTATGCAAGTTCCAGTATAAGTGTGATTCCCCTCAATGCTGAAGTTTTAGGAATGTGAGTCACTACACTCTGTAATAATGCAGTGTGAACAGAATCAATGGATGTTACACCCTTTCTGGTAAGCTTGTGTGGTATATGTTTGCTATAAAATGCAATAAAATATATACAGTATATATATATATATATATATATATATATATATAGGCTGTAAAGAGATAGTAATAAGTAGTACTCCATTTGACATACCTGTTGAACAAATAAATAGTGTTGTTAGTTTTTATTAATATTTCAGTTGCATAAATAAATGTATATTTCATAAAAAATCATAAAAGGAAGATGAGGTATGCATCAGCTGTAATGTAATGTTATTTTTATTTTGTTTATTTAAAATCTAGTAAGACCATGGGCCAAGGCCCGTTTTCATGGGTGACCAGAGTCACAAGCATACATAAATATAAATAACATACAATCAGATAAGAAACAACAATACATCAATCTGAACATCTGAATTATTTAAAACGGTTACACTGACTTGTAGACAAAATATTATTTTTCAAAGCAGTTCTAAAACAATATAATGAAGTTTTAACATAGTCCAGGGTTGATGTGATAGCATTAAAACATATAAGAAGTTTGTAAAACATTGATCTTTGCCCTTTGGAAGGTTTCATTCTGGAATACAGAAATGCTGATAATCTGAAAAGTGTGTTCCCATTTTGCTATTATAGGTCCTGATTATGGTATGGAAAAAATCGGGCACCTTTTTAAAAAAAAGTTTTTTTGCTAATACACCTAACTGAAATTGATAGATAGCATCCAATCACAGCCAACTAACTTGATTTAATAGAACACAGAGGTGTGTTCTAGATGGCTTTTGTGCAGTAAAATGTGCTATTTGATGTAATAGTGTTCTTACCCCAACTAGTAAACCTTCTTTGCAAAATGATAACAAATTATACCATGGCCTATGACTGGAATCAAAAAGCTCTGTGAAAGAAGTAACCTAGTTGATGGTAATAACAACAAATTTAGCCTGTAGAGAGCTTCCAGTCTTTGGTGGACCACTTTAATTAGTGCGGAGAGACAGAATAGGAGCCTCCACCCTTTTTTTCATTTGACTACAAAAAAAATGGACTTGTTTTTTATTCATTCAAAGCAAGTCTGTTAGTAATGAACCAGTACTGCATTGCTTTAAAATTAGCAGCTAAGTTATTTTGAACTATATTTAAACTTCATCCGCTCATGAGGACAACCCCATCATCTGCATAAAGAAACAGTTGAGAAGTAGAACATAAATCAGGCAGTGTTTAAAAATAAACTAAATAGTAAAGTATACAGAATAGATTCCTGAGGTACAATCCTTGTGACTGGAGAAAGGGTGGAACAGACACCATTGATCCGGGTAGCTTGTAATCTTTGACTCAAATAATTCCTACACTAGCTAACCACCTCATCAGACATTCCAAGTTTCGAAAGTGATCACAAAAGCAATTGATAATTAACCAAAGTGAATGCCTTGGTGAGGTCCTCGAACACCGCAGCAACATAGAGGCTCTTATCTAGAGCTTCATGTACCGCATTCGTGAACCCCACCAAGGCAGTCAAAGTACTATATCCTGGCCTGAATCCATGTTGAGTGGGTGTCAGTAACTCATACTTTGTTACATAATCCAACATCTGATCGAAAACCATGCACTTCAAGACCTTTGACAAAGATGCCTAAAGAGAAATAGGGTGCTAGTTCTTGCCATTTGTCGGATCACCAGATTTGAAAACCGGGATCACTGAGGCTTCCTTCCAGATATCAGGGAAAGTAGATTGACAGAGGGATAAATTAAAAATAACAGTTATAGGAAAATACAGAATGACTGCAGAGGTCCTCACGAGCCAAAATTCCATACAATCAACTCCCATCACTGGTCGGGGATCAAGCCTTTGTAAATAAACCAAGAATTCATCCACTGTCAGCTGTCTTAAATAACATTTTGGGTGAGGGAGGCTTCCCTGGGCATTAACAATGATCAAAGGGGTACCAGCATTCTCAGGAAATTCAAGTGACACATGACCAGATATATCTGAAAAAATGTATTCAATTCCAGGGCTAAATCCAATGGATTATTTAATACACTCAAGGGTGTATTGAAACTTTTGGGAGAAAGGCTGGAGTTTTTCCCCATTAGGCCACTGATGCGGTCCCAAGTGGCAGATATATTTTTATCTTTAAACTGTTGCTGTTTTTTAATATAGAATTTACGCTTAAGATCCCTAATCATGTTTTTGCACCTGTTTCAGGCGGTTGTAATGTTGGTAATGGAAGTAATATGATAATATAACATAATCATAAGATAGTTCTAGGATCATTATTATTAGTTTTTATTTATATTTATATGCCAAACAAACGTGAATCGTTACAGAATGTTGTATTGATCCAAAAATCTTTGAAGACCATGATTTCACAAATGCGTTTTGTCATTTTTCCACACTTGAGTGATTATGTGGGGTGGGGTAGGGTGGGCACTTCTCTCCTGCGGATGTTCTTCCCCGTTATTGCCCCCTTCCCTTCATCTCTCATGAACAACTATACTTCTTTCCTTTGCTTATTGGATGACAGTAGTATATGTGCCAGATCCAAACACATGTATAGTAGATGAGTGAGCAGCAGTAGGCTGAGTGGTGCTGCTCCATAACATAGGGGTACCATATTGTGTGGTTCTAGGCAGACTGGCAGTTGTTATTGCCCATGCAGAGGTAGCTGTGGCAGATGTTTTTGGTTTGTTTGTATGAAATAGACAACAGGCGTGCTTGATTTTACAATTACAGATGAATAATTTCTAACTAGTTGGGCTCAGGTCACATCCACACTTAGGCACTCTTCCAGAGCTGTCACCTGAACAGTCTTCAAGCACCCAACCATCTAGTTCCTTTGGCCTCAACCCTAATTCACTAAGATCTTTTCTTCCTCTGGGAAGAATAAGTCTCCTCCTTCACATCTTCTGCTGGTTCATTCAAATTCTGCTAAGTTTTCAGGCATTTTATCTAGTGTTTTCAAAGTTTGTATTCAGTTTATGGCACATTCCTGTCACTTCCATGTTGGCTTACTGCTCCATCATTCAATCTAATGATGGAAAAACAGGCAAAGCTGGGCTTGAGAGGTATGCGGTGAGCAGGTACCCCATGTCCATCACTGACTGACTGACACAGTCCCTGGGTATACTGCTTGGGTGCTGCCCACAGTGTTTAGCCCCCCCAGAGGAGATGAGCAGTCCTGTGACTCTCAAGCCCCCTCCCCCCAGCTAGCTCCCCAAAAACCCAAGCCTGTTCCCGAACTTGGAATGCTGGCGTCGTGAGTGGTAGTGCTACCACTGTGCTGGTGGGCCAGCCAACAAATCTCCACATTGTGGGATGGGACAGGCCCCAAGCAAGGAGTTAAAAGCTTGTGTACTAGAAGAGGATTCCCTCTACTACTCTCCACAAATTCCAGAGGCATTTCACTGCAAACCACAAATAAACACTGTAAACAACACCAATGCACACACACACACCACTGCACCGAACACAAACATCTTGAAACCCTCGAGCATTAGCAACTATATCAAGCACCCACTCTCAGCAGAAACACTGCACACCTGAAGACACCAGACAGCAACAACTACACACCTGAGCACTTCATACAAACACACTGCAGAACAGCATTGCACACACCTGGAACAGGAGGCACTCGATAGCCGATGTTCTGCAGCTTGTTGCAAATTTTCCAGTGCTAAAAACACAGGGAGCCCAAAACACCTGGATGCCCAGGTTGCTCGTACTCCCATTCCCATGTGCAACTGACAATGCCCTAATTGCCTCCCCCTTATAAGGGGATAGCCACCATGAGGCCATAAAGAGAAAGGCAATATTGGGAGGTTAGTGACAGTGGCTGCAGGATCCCAGAAAAGGAGAAGGAGAGGCCTGCTCCCAGCAGACAAGGAACAAAATGGTAATCCTCCACAATGGTGGAGTTACATACATTTTAGCACTGTATAAAATGTTTCTTGAGGCTGACCTAGGGAAGATTAATAATACAGTAATAAAATGGGTGGGGAGAGAAATTAACAAAATGATCCCCCTTTGAATGGCTGATAATAGAGAAACCTAGAAACATAGAGTTTGATGGCAGATAAGCACCGCTTGGCCCACCCAGTCTGCCCATTTTCCTACCTATTGGATAAACTGCAGATCCTAGTTAACCAACAGCCTTCCTCCTTCCCCCCACTATAATTGTCTTATATCTGTCCCATGGATTCTTGAATTCCCCCACTATTTTTAACACCATGACCTCCTCAGGAAGGCCGTTCCATGTGTCCACCACCCTCTCCAGGAAAAAATACTTACTCCTGAGCCGTCCCCCCTCTATCTTCAAATTGTGCCCCCTTGGTCTTGCACATCTCTTTTTCTGAAAGATGCTACCCTCTTGGACTTTGTTGAGTCCCTTGACGTACTTGAAAGTTTCATGTCCCCCCTCTCCCTCCTTTCCTCAAGGGTATACCTATTAAGTTCTTTTAGTCTCTCGTCATATGCCTTCTGTTGCAGACCCTGCACCATTTTAGTTGCCCTCCTCTGGACTGCCTCCATCCTATCTATGTCCTTGTTGAGATGGAGTCTCCAGAACTGCATGCAGTACTCCAGATGGGGTCTCACCAACTGTCTGTACAGACGGATAACAACTTTTTGTTTTCTAGTGGTGATGCCTCTCCCAATGCAGCCCAGTATCCCCCCAGCCCCCTACTGCTTTCTCACATTGCTTGCCTACCTTAAGGTCACCTGTTATTACAACCCCCAGGTCTCCTTCCATTTTTGTTGTTGATAGTACCCCCCCCCATATACTCTTCCTCTGGGTTTTTGTTTTCCCAGGTGCATTACTTTGCACTTTGCACTTCTTTGCACTGAATCTAAGCTGCCATACTTTAGCCCATTCCTCCAACCTTGCCAAGTTCCTTTTCATCCTTTCCACCCCTTCTTGTGTATCAACCCTGTTACAGATCTTTGTGTCGTCTGCCAAGGAGCATACTTTTCCTTCCAGTCCCTCCACAATGTCACCTGTAAAGACATTAAAGAGGACCGGTTCCAGTACTGAACCCTATGGTACCCCACTACTAATCCCCCTTTCTTCAGAGTATGCTCCATTTACTATTACCCTCTGTGTCCTGTTGTCCAGCCAGTTTGTACTACTTTGGTCACCCAGTCAAAGAAATCTGTTAGATTCGTCTGACATGACCTTCCCACTGTGAATCCATGCTGCCTTTGGTCCTGTGCCCCACTAGCCTCTAGGTACTCTACAATTCTTTCTTTCAGAAGTGATTCCACCATTTTCCCCACCACTAAGGTCAAACTAACAGGTCTGTAGTTTTCTGCCTCTGCCTTGCTCCCACTTTTGAGAAGGGGAATCACATCTGCCCTTCTCCAGTTCTCAGGTACCACACCATCCTCCCATGATTTGTTAAAAAGGGTAGTCAGTGATGTCACTAAGTCTCCCCTTAGTTCTTTTAGAATTCTGGGGTGAATCCCATCAGGCCCTATTGCTTTGTCCACCTTGAGTTTTAGGAGTTCTTTCAGGACCCTTTCTTCTGTGAATGGACTGGTATCGACCCCCTGCCCAGAGTACTTCTATTGTTTCTTTTAGGTATCTCCCACTATTCTTCTTTTGTAAATACTGAGCAAAAGTATTCATTCAGTATCTCTGCCTTTTCACTGTCACCCTCTGCCCACTTCCCCTCTCCTTTATTAAGCCTCATTATCCCTCCCTTGATCTTTCTTCACTTCCTAATGTACATATAAAAGGTTTTATCCCCCTTCTTAACCGAGTTGGCTACCTTTTCCTCAGTGTGGGCCTTTGCTATTCTGACTGCCTTCCCTGCTTCTTTCTGCTTTAACTGACATAGCTGTCTGTCCTGCTCCTTCTGTGATTCCTTTCTACTTCCTGAATGCTATCTTTTTCTCCCAAACCTTCCCCACCACTTCTTTTGAGAACCATAGTGGTTTCTTACTTTGTTTTGTTTTGTTAATTTGCTTCACACTAAGGCTTGTTGCCTCTGTGATGGCAGTTTTGATTTTCCCAATTGTTCTTCCACCCCTCCTTCCTGACCATTTGCTAGTGTATTCCTTAGGCACTCACCCATTTTGCCAAAGTCAACCCTCCTAAAGTTCAGTACCCTCACGTTTGTATGGCTTGACTCTACAGCTGTGTTTATCGTGAACCACACTGTTTGGTGGTAGCTTGTTTCCAGAGGGCTACCCACTTCTAAATCTATGATCCTCACTCCATCCCCATTTGAGAGTACCAGGTCTAAGATTGCTCTCTCCCTCCCAAGGGGGTTCCAGCACTAGAATTCTGAGTCATGCCCCCTGTATGGCATCAAGAATGACTGTGCTGTTGGATGTGGCTGCACCAAATGTTGCTCTAGTTAACATCTGGCATATTCAGGTATCCCATCAACAACATCTCCAATTTTTCTACCATTCTAAGGATGCCTTCTATCATTTCCTTTCCTCCCCCTGAGATGGGGGTCTATATACAACTCTCGTGCAGATTGTGGTGCCATTTTCTGTCTCCAAAGTGACCCACAGTGCTTCCTTTCCTCCCCATTTACCCTTTAGTTCTGTTGCCTTGATCCCTTCCCTTATGTAGAGAGCTCCTCCTCTTTTACCCTCCCTGTCCCTCCTGTAGATTGAGTACCCTGGTATGTTGACATCCTAGTCATGGCTCTCCATGTACCATGTTTCTGTGACTGCCATGATATCCAGGTGTCCCTCTTCCATCAAGGCCACTAGTTCATATAGCTGAATGCAATGAAAGTAACACTTTCCCCTTTGTGAGGAGAGCATTGATGGATATCAATCATCTGCTTTTTTACAGAACATTCATAAAAAGTCATTCTACTCAACAGAACCCCCCCAACTGCTGGAGGGATTGCAGAGGTTGGGGTGTTCAATTTCCTGGTCATATTTTTTGAACTTGTCCAAAACTGCAAAGCTATTGGCAAGAGAAAGGCCAAGTAGCAGGTCAAATCTTTCACACATAAATACCAGAAAATGGCAGGTGCCTCTTTCTTGAGTATCTCCTGCAAGGTTTAGTTGATGGGTTGACCAAAATGTTATTTAATATGATCATATCTGGAATTATAGCAGTTACACTTGGTTGATTAAATCAAACTACCCCTACATAGAAAAACAGAATTTGTTGGCAGAAAAGGATCGCTTGACCCACCCAGCCTGCCCAGAGGGTTCCTGCCTAATCCGTCTTATGCAGACCCTAACTGTTCTCCAGTGACCCTCCCTTCTCCCTGCCTGTTTACATATATTCTGCCTCATCTATCCCACACATACTTGAAGTCCCTACTGTTTTTGCCTCCACCACTTCCACTGGCAGTCTATTTCAGGAGTCTACAACTCTTTCAGTGAAGTAGTACTTCGTCACATCCCTCTTAATCTCCCCCACCCAGCTTCATCTCATGCCCTGTTGTTCTGGTGTTTTTTGGCCATTTGAAAAAGACTCACCCTCTGCATCCTGTTCACCCCTGTGAGGTATCAGTAGTCTCTATCATGCCCTTCTCACTCTCCTCTCTAAGAGGGTGTACATGTTGAGCTCCCTCAGTCTCTCTTCATACTGCTTTTGATGCAACCCCTGCACAATTTTAGTTGACCTCCTGTGGGCTGCCTCCACCCTGTTTATTTCCTTTCTAAATGCAGACTCAAGAACTGGATGCAATACTCCAGGTGGGGTCTCACAAAAGAGTGATACAGTGGCAACACACCCTTCCTCCTTCTGTTGGAGATACCTCTCCCTATGCATCCCAGCATCCCACAGACCCTATCCACTGCTTTGTAACACTTCTCTGCTACTGTGAGGTCACCAGATATGATAACCACAACATCTCTTTCCTACTTAGTGACTGTCAGTACCTTCAATCAATGCTTGGGTTGGTAAGACAAAATAAATTAGGGAAATAGAATTATATCACAGCCAGACATAATCTCACAACAAAATAACTTAAAAATATCTGGACTGCCTTTGCAGCATGGGGTCCAAAGTCAGCAAGTGCACAGATACATAGATACATAGACAGTGTCGGCAGATAAGGGTCTATGGCCCACCCAGTCTGCCCAATTGAGCTTGTAAGTTCAGTTTATGTTTTCCTAGAAGTCTGTTGCCCCTTACCCCTGACCTCCAGAATTCCTTTATGTCTATCCCATGCATTCTTAAATCCCGTGATTGTTTCAGCCCTCACCACTTCCTCTGGCAGGGTGTTCCACTTGTCCACCACCCGTTCTGTGAGAAATTCTTCCTCATGTTTCCTCTGAATCGTCCTCCTCCAACTTCATCCCATGCCCTCTAGTCCTGGTACATCTTTTGGCAAAATAGTGTATTCCCACCCTGTTCCTCCCTCTGAGATACTTGTCTCTCTATCATACCCTCTCTCTCTCCTCTCCTCCAGGGAGTACATGTTCAGTTCCTTCAACCTGTCTTCATGGGACTTGTGATGCAATCCATGCACCATCTTTGTTGCCCTCCTCTGAACCTTCTCTACCCTGTCTATGTCCCTTACGTGGGTATGGTCTCCAGAACAACATACACTGTACTGCAGGTGGGGCCTCACTAGTGTCTTGTATAAGCGGAATTATGACCTCTCTTTTCCTGCTGGTGATGCCCCTGCCTAACATCCCAGCATCCTATTTGCTTTACCTGCTGCCTTGTCACACTGTTTCCCTACCTTGAGGTCATCAGAGATGATAACCTTAAGATCCCTTTCCTGTTTGGTGCATGCTATATCCTCACCCCCCAACTGATATATTGTGCCAGGGTTTTTGTGCCCCATATGCATTATCTTACACTTCTTTGCATTGAATTTCAACTGCCAAACCCCTGACCATTCTTCAAGTTTCTGCAGGTCCCTTCTCATTCTGTCTACACCCTCTGGTGTGTCTACTCTGTTACAGAGCTTTGTGTCATCAGCAAACAGTGAAATTCTGCCTTCTAGGTCCTGCGCAATGTCACTGATGAAGATGTTAAATAGGACCGGTCCCAGCACTGATCCCTGTGGTACCCCCACTGGTCACTCTTCCCTCTGTGGAGTGACAGCCATTTACCACCACCCTCTGTGTCCTGCCACCCAGCCAGTTACCTACCCACCACCACTACTGTCCTGCCCACACCCATATTCCCCAGTTTGTGTAGTAGTCTTCTCTATGGCACAGTGTCAAAGGCCTTGCTGAAGTCCAGATAGGCCATGTCCACTGCCCTCCCTGATCCACCTCCCTAGTCACCCAGTCAAAAAATTACGAGGGTTGGTCTGACATGGCCTCCCCTGGTGAAACCATGCTGCATTGGGTCCTGTAGTCCATTGACCTTCAGATGTTCCACCAATCTCTCCTTCAGTAGTGCTTCCATGATCTTCCCCACTACGAGGTGAGGCTGACTGGTCTGTAGTTCCTTGTTCGTCTTTGTTCCGCTTTTGTATAAGGGGACTACTTCTGCTGTCCTCCAGTCTTTGGGTACCTCCCTGTTTCCAGTGATCGGCTAAACAGGATAGCCAGAAGGTTCAGCAACCTCTCTTAGTTCTTTTAGGACCTGGATTTCCCCATCTGGCCCCATTGCTTTATCAACTCTTGTACTTCCAGTTCCTTCAGGACCCTTTCTCGTGTAAAGGGACTTGTGTCCATTTCTGCACCATTCTCACTCCTGTACTCCTTCAGACCCATTACCCTCCTCTTCCTCAGTAAAGACTGAGCAGAAATACCTGTTCAATATGTCAGCTTTACTGTTGTCATACTCTACAGGTCCCATCCTCCCCTTCAGTCTCACTATCCCTCCCTTTGTCTTTCTTTTTTCACTTATGTACCTGTAAAGGTTTTGTCCCTCTACCCATTGATTTTGCAATGTGTTCTTCTGTCTGAGCTTTGGCTTCCCTTACTGACCTCCTGACTCCCTTTGCTTCTCCTGGTACTTCTCCCTATCCCCTTCTGCCTGTGTCTTTTTGTATTTCCTGAATGCAATCTTTTTGGCTTTCACTTTCTTTGCTACCTCTTTGGGAAAACCATAATGGTCTCCTCTTCCTTTTCCTCTTGCTAACCTGCTTAATGCATAATTCTGTTGTTCTTGTAATCCCCATTTTAAATACTGCCCACTGTTCCTCAACCCCTGATTCCTGTCCCATTCCCCTTAATGCCACTTTCAAGTATCTCCCCATTTTCCCAAAGTCTTCCACCCTAAAATCCAGGATACGTGTTTTTGTGTGGTTTGGTTCTGCTCTTTCTGTGATTTCAAACCACAATGACTGGTGGTCACTGTTCCCCAGGTGCTCCCCACTGTACCCCATCACACTGTCCCTGTTTGTGAGCACAAGGTCCAGTATTGCCTTCTGCCGAGTTGGTTCCATGACCAGTTGCTTGAGGAGGCACCCTGAAGGAGTCAGGAAAATCTGCTCCTAGTTGATGCTGCTGCTGGGATGCTCCAGTCCACGTCTGGAATATTGAAGTCTCAACCAGTACTACCTCTCCCTTGTCTGCCATCCTTTGGATGGCTAGCATCAACTCTATCTATTTCTTCCTCATGGGCTGGTGGTCTATAGACCACACCTGTGCGGATGGCTGTCCCCATTTTCCCTTCAGCAACCCACAGTATCTCTCCCCATTTTGTTCCTCCTGGATCTCTGTGGCCCTTATGTCATTTTCACATACAGTGCCACTCCTCCTCCCTTCCTGCCTGCTCTGTCTCTTCTGAATATTGTTGTAGCCAGGTATGGCCATCTCCCAGTCGTGGTTATCATTACACCAGGTTTCAGTGATGGCCACAATGTCCAGTCTGACTGCACCATGACAGCCTCAGATCTTCCATCTTGTTGCTAAGGCTCCTGGCATTTGCACACATGGCTTCCATGATTTGACCTCCCTAGACTGTTTCGCTGTTCTACTCCAGCCCTTTCCTTGGTTGCCCTTTCTCCCTGGTTCTCCTTGCTCTCTGCCCTTCTGCTGAATTTTGCCCCTTTTCTGCCTATCCACCTCTTGGGCACTAATCTCCATCTTTTGCACACTGCTTTGAAGAGATAGCCACTCCTCTGGTTCACTGGTTCCACTGCTAGCTGTGGGGGGTAAGCAAGTAGGTACCCTCCTTGCTGGCCTGCCACCACCCTTTGCTAGAGCAAAGGGATGGACAGTGTAATTGCCGTACCTAGGGAAAGCTTAAGGGCCTGCTCACCAATGTCATAGGCATATTAGTAAAATGGAAGTGTGATGCTTTATATGCGACCACATCTCTGTTTAGGGAGACAAGACACAAATTATCCTTCTGTACTATTGGTTATATGACTGTGCCAGAACACAACAGTACATAATCAATAACAAACAGAGGCACACTCCAATACATTAATTTCTTCAACTGATATGATATTATAATAATTTACCTATGTCTGTCACAAATGTTGTATCTCTGTCTTCATTTAAATCTGGTTTGTATAATCTGTTGTTGTTGGTTTCCACTTGTGCCTGTTTTATATAATGCCTAAAGTATTTTATGTATTGGTCGTTGTGAAAAATAGCATTTTTGATAATCTGCTTATAAGTTTAAATAAACATGTAATTACATTTTTATTACATCCACCACACTTGTAGATAACCAGGTGGCGGTTCGTATACAACCACCACTTTGCCAGGCTCAATCATGTTGTTTACCTGTTAAATAAATTAAACAAAATATTGCTGTAACTCCTCATTGAGCAGTATATAACAAACAAATCACCTCAGTACTATACACATTCATTTCCAAGCTTAAACATTAGCTTGATTTCACTTCCTTCAAGTAAAGGAGTTTTTAACTGTGCATTGAGTGATAGTACTGTGTTTTCTGCCTTATTTTTAATAATCTATTGTCACTGAGCATATCAGTTCCCCGCGTGGCCATGTTTAATTTTCCTGCTAGTGTTAAGGGAACACTCATGATGTCACGAACCAGACCATAAGAGTATTTGCTTGGAACTGTCATGCACCTAGAATGAGAATTCTCACTGCCGGTGGCTGAAAGGCAAAAGTAACCTTGATATTTGTAACATTTTATTTACACTGTAATTACATTAATATATATTCTGTCTGCTTGAGCCAGCCCTCCCCTCCCTGACATTTCTAGCTTGTGCTGTCCTGGTGCATAAGAGAATTCAGTTTAGTGACTTGTAATTAAAGGAAAAGTGCGATGAGTCTGTAAGTATTTTTTTCCTAACAGAAACTGTTTTAAACTACTGGTTCCAATTTTGTTATTGTTCCATCTATACAGGCCTTTCAGTAACCTCAGTGGGTGCTTCTGAGTTACACACTGGTAGGAAGTACCATTTTAGAACTGTATAATGTAGTTTATAATGTCCGTTTTCACAAGTCCACTCCTGTGGGGCAGGATTCTCTGCATCATAGTGAAAATCCCTCTCATGATTGGGTGGGGAGGGTTGGGTCAGAGTTACTCTTTCCCTGCGTGAGGGGGATATAAATACAGTCTCAAGTCTGTGTCCCTGGGGTAGAACTCTCTCAGCCACTGCACCATGTACCAGAAAGCTACAGGCGTGTATAGGCTTGGGGGGCCTATACACCCTATTACTGTGTCTTTCCCCAGAAATGCAGCGCTCAGTTCAAAACCCCACAGGCTCTTCTTGAGATCTTTCATATTTGCTCCCCTCCTTTTGTCACAAAGTCCTAGTAGACTTCAGTTCTGGTAGTGTTTTGGCCCTTAAAACAGTAACACAGATGTGGCATCATTTGAACAACTTTTACCCAAGCAACCATACACACAAATGACATAGGCAGAATTATTTTAAAATAAGCCAAAGGCTTTACTAATTAAATTAATAAGAAAACGGTAAATAACAAAAAGGAAAAATAATTTGAAGATTGATTACAGGATTTTGAAAATAAAAGTAAAGTATACACAAAAAACTGCACTTTAAACTCTGGGGTTTAAAGTCTACCTTGAATCCTTAGCTGGAATTTTGAAGTGCAGAAGTGTCCTTAAAAGGTTTGGTAGATGAAGGCTTGGCTCTCAGTGATCCAGGAGAAAATCGTCTCTGCCCAAGACAGCAGGGTCTCAACTGCTTCAAGCAAGAAAACAACACAAAGCGGCAAAAAGGCTCAGATACCTCTCTGCATCCTGGTTTTGAAGGGGTTCAGGAGAGCAGATCCAGTCAATAGTAGCTGGCCTGCGACTGGCTAGCATTTCAGTTTCTATGGTTACCCAACCGATCAAAGTTCAGTATGTTGTTACAATAAAACAGATATGCAGTTTCTGAACTTAGAAAAAAAACATGAGGTTAGCCAGCTCAAACTAGATTTTCTGGGGAACATTCCAGGCCACCCTGCTGGGAGATGGCTGTCATTACGCAACACTTAATTACAGCTATTTACGTAAATGGTAGCCCTAGTCAGTTGTAATGAACTTAGCTCACTGTAGCCCTGCAGATACAACAGGAGCCCAGGCAGGCTGTCTCTTCCCTGAGGTCCTGTCCTTTCACAAACATATTGGCCTACCTGGCCTCCAAGCTAGACTTAATCATTCTTTTGTCTCCTTTTAGATAACTTAATTAACTCCAGTTCCTGGCTAGCAACAATGCAGCTTTTAGCTGGTTGAAGGCCCTGTTGCATGTTGGGTCCCATTTTTCTTTCTGGGGTTGCCTTTGTTTAATAGGCTAGACAGGGGAGCTGGCAGGGTGCTGTAATTTGGTACAAGTTTTCTGTAGTACCCTGCAGTCCCCATGAAGCTTCTGACCTGCTTCTGGATCTCTGGCCTTGACCAGGCCTCAATGGCCTCTATCTTGGCCTGATTTGGACGTAGCTGTCCCCTCCCCACTATATGTCCCAACTATGATACCTCAGCCATGGTAAGATGGTACTTTTTGGCCTTTACAGTGAGTTCTGCCTTCTGTATCCTGCCTAACACTTCCCTCAGATGGGACTGGCGTTCCTTCCAGTTGGTACGGAAGATAGCAATATCATCCAGATAAGCCATTGCGCATCCTTCAGTACCCTGTAACACCTGGTTGACCAACCTTTGGGATGTTGCAGGGGCATTCTTCATCCCAAAAGACATCACCTTAAATTCAAAGAGGCCTACTTGGGTAATGATGTCTGACTGTTCCCTAACTCTGGCAGTCAACTCCACCTGCCAGTATCCATTTGTCAGGTCTATGGTTGTTAGATAAGTTACCCCTCCCAATTTGTCCAACAGCTCATCTGTCCAGGGCATTGGGTGAGCATCAGACTTCGTGACTGCACTGAGTCCATGATAGTCCACACAAAAGTGGGTAGATGCATCCGGCTTGGGGACAAGGACTACTCCAGCATTTCCTCCACCTCCCTCCTAATGTCCTTTAGGATGGCCTCAGACACCCGGTAAGCTGTCCATAGTATGGTGCGTTTGCATCCCTGTGTCCACATCATGGGTCGCTAAGGGGATCCATCCAGGCTTGGCCATAAATAAAGGGCAAAGTCCTTTAAGACCTCCCTCACTTCCTGGCTCAGTTCTGGGGTCAACTGGGGTGACAGTGTGATTGTCTCCACTGATGACTCCCACTTGCTTTCCTCTAGCAAGTCCAGGAGGGGGTCTTCTTTGTGTGTCCCCTCCCCAGGATTACAAACAGCAAACATGTTGGCTCTATTTACATAGGGCTTCATCATATTAACATGGTACATTCGATGAGTATGTCTCCTGTCAGGCAGTTCTACAATGTAGTTCACATCATTTACCTGTCGGACTACCTTGTATGGTCCCATCCACTTGGCCTGCAGCTTGTCCTTCTGGACTGGAATGAGGACCATTACTTCCTGAACTGTGCTGTATGAGTGACCTCTGGCTCTGTGATTGTACCAGACTTTTTGCTTCTGCTGGGTAGCTGACAGGTTGCTTTTGGCCATTCCCATAAGCTAATTCAGCTTCTCCCTCAGCCTAAGGACCTACTCCACTATGGGAGTTCCCTGGGTGGCATGCTTGCCTTTCCAGTCTTCCCAGATCAGGTCTAGGGGTCCATGCACCCTATGTCCATATAAGAGACTGAAGTGGGAAAACCCTGTCAACTCTTGGGGCACCTCCCTGTATGTGAACAACAGGTGGGGAAGGTATTTCTCCCAGTCCCTCCCATGCTGTTCAGCAAATGCTTGGAGCATTGATTTTAGGGTGCCATTGAATCTTTCCATGAGTCCATTGGCTTGTGGGTGATAAGGTGTAGTGTGTCTTTGCACCACCCCTTACTTCCCCCACAAAGATTGCATCAGGTCTGACATGAAGTTTGCCCCTCTATCAGAGGTAATATCCTGCAGAAACCTGACACAGGAAAAAATCCCTAGCAAGACGTCTGCCACTTTGGGTGCCTTTATGGAGGACAGGGTGACCATCTCTGGGTATCGGGTTGCGTAGTCGACCACTGTCAGGATAAACCTTTTTCCAGAGGAGCTTGAGGTATTCAAGAGTCCCACAATATCCATTCCTACCCTCTGTAGTGGCTCCTCTACAATTGGCAAAGGAAGTAGGGCAGCTTTTGTTTTACTATCTACTGTACCTTCCCTATCTGTTGGCACCAGTGACAAGACCTGCAATATTCCTTCACCTGCTGGGTGAAGTTGAGCCAATAGAAATTTTGGGCCAACTGCTGCATGGTGCTCGTGATCCCCAGATGTCCAGACATGGGGATATCATAGGCGACCTTGAGCAACTGCTCACAATACTCCTGGGGAACAACAAGCTGCCTGTCCATTGCCCCTCCCTCTGTCCTGTGTATACAGCAACCCGTTTTCATAAAATATCCTATGTCTCATGTCACCTCCCTGTGTCCCATCAGATTCTGCACAAGCCCTCAGCTTCTCCAAACTAGGATCAGTTCTCTGAGCAGCTGCAAAATCTTCACATTTTCCCAAAGCATGGGACATGTCCGCCTCAGTTCTTAAACTGGGGCCCATAGCACTAGCATCAGGGCATTCAGAGTCACTGCCATCCCTAACCTTCTGACCATTTGTTACCCCTCTCTCCTCAGAGTAACCTTCTGTAGCTGTTTGGTGCATGGCTACTTGGGGAAGTCCTACCTCCCTTTCACTGTTCTCCATTTCAGGAGACACAGACTGGGGGACCAGCCTCCTATTCTCTTCCACAGGGGCTTCTGTATGGTTCAGGGAAACACAAGAGGCTTACTGACCATGGATAACTGCACACACCACCCCTGCTGTATATTATTCCCTATAATCACATACAGAGCGAGGTTGTCTGCCACTGCCACTTTGTGTACCCTCTCTCCTGTCTCACCCCAGTCCAGAAGAACACTAGCTAGTGACAAGGTTTTTTTTCCTCCCCTGCAAATCCCCTCACAGTGACAAATTGATTAGGTATAAGCTGTTCAGGCTCAACCAAATCTCTTTTACCAGGGTAAGAGACACCCCTGTGACCCTTAACCCATGGGTCTGCACCCCATTTACAGTAACAGGGTGTATGTTCTACCGTCTTTACTCTGTAACTGTTTTTGCAACTTTCTGTAACCACTTTTGCTAATGTACAAGCTTCTTTGTAACTATTGTATCTTATTTGTTGCCATTGTATCTGATGTCTCTGTATATAATGATGTGGAACCTTTGTAAAGGAGTCTTTGACTCAAAGGTTTGTTATCCGATATCTTCAATAAATAAATAAATAAATGCATGTGCTCCCTCATGTTCACGGGCATACTCTCAGGGATACACAGTATATACCCACTTCCTTTCAAGGGACACTTTGTCCACTCTGTGCGTTTTTAGGACACTGTCAAGCCAGATGTCCTAACTGCTTATAAAATCGACATTCATCATTCTTTTTTCCAAGACCTCCCTTCTTGGTAACTTGGGGCTTCCCTCTTTTTGCAGAGACATTGAGGGTTTTAGCTGCCCCGAAGGCACACTTTTCCTTTTCTGCCCTGCAGTACCTGCTCCTCCACTTCCTTTCAGAGCAGGCCTGCTCCTGGCACAGCGATCCAAGAGCTCAGCAGCTTGCTGTGCTGTTTTGGGATCCCAGTCCTCCAGCCAGGTTTTCAACTCCACTGGACAAGCCCAAAAGAACTGTTCTAAAAGTAAAACCTCCTCAGTTTTCCTCACAGAGTTTGCTTCCACCCCCTTCCACCAATGCTTTAAAAACTGCCGCTGCTTTGTGGCTAGTTCTTCAAACCTCATATCAGGGCCTTTTCGGAGTTTATGGAATTTAACCCTGTGAGCCCCAGGAGTCAGTTCATACTTTTTAAGTAAAGTAGCTTTCAATTTCTCATATTCTTGGCTATCATCATTATCCAGTTGGCCTAGCGCCTCACGCCCTTTACCAGTAAGCAGCAGAGGTAGCAGAAAGCTCCAGGACTCCCCGGGTATTTTGGCCTGGATACAGACCTTTTCAAACAATTCAAAAATGCATCCATATCCTCCCCCTATTTAAATACCACTTTAATGTGTAACTTAATTTATACTCCAGCCCTGGAGTTTCAGGTCCACCCTGCTACTTACCTCCTCTGGGACTGGTCATTTGAGTCTCAACTTCTCTAGTTCGAATTTCCTCTGGCGCTCTTTTTTTCATTCCTGCATCTCCACTTCAAACCTCCACTGCTCTCTTTTTTGCTGGTGCCATTTCTCCTCAGCCTCTCACTCTCTCTGAAGCTGTATTTCAAACTTTCTCTGCTCTAATTTCAGCTCCAGTTTTCTCAGCTCCAGCAGCAGCCTGGTCTCTTCTAGCCCCAGCTCTGTGGTGGCCTTCCCCTGGAGCTATGGCTCTGGGTTTCCTCTGGTCTTGCTGTCCTCCTCCCTGGGGCTGGACACTGTGACATCCCTTGGCACCCACACAGCCAAAGTTTGGTCCCTTTCAGTCACCAGCTGTGACTCCAGGTCTTGGGCAGTCGCTTGCTCATCGGCTGCCACAACAGCCTTCATGAGGTTCTTTTTGCTTTGCCCCTCATAATGGACCCTTCTCTCCTGGCATGGCTGCTTCAGTTCTTTTACAGTGTAGTCCCTGTACTTGGAAACCATCTTTCTTCCCTACACTACCACTACTTTGTCTTTTACTTGCAGCAAAAAAAGAAGAAAACAGGGTGAGAACTATAGTATATCTTCTAACCAGTTTGCCCTTTTTCCAGTGTTCTGCCCTCTTTGTGTGTGGCTGTTCAAACAGTTCACTGATCGCACCACTACCCACCAGGTTTGTCACAAGTCCATTTCCATAGGGTGGGATTCTCTGCATCACAACGAAAATCCCTCTTGTGACAGGGGGGAGAATGGGGTCAGAGATACCCTTTCTCAGTTTGAGGGGATATAAATACAGTCTCAAGTCTGTATTCCTAGGGTAGAACTCTTCCAGCCACAGCACCACAAACCAGACAGCCACAGGCATAGATACGCTTCAGGGGGCTCTATACACCCTATTACTGTGTTTTTTCCTAGAAATGCAGCACTCGGTTCAAAACCCCACAGGCTCCTCTTGAGATCTTTTCTATTTCCTTCCCTCCTTTTATCACAAAGTCCCTAGTGAACTTCACATTTAGTAGTGTTTTGGCCCTTGAAACAGTAACACAGGCGTGGTATCATTTGAACAACTTTTACCCAGGCAGCCATACACAAACGACATAGGCAGAATTATTTTAAAATAAGCCAAAGGCTTTACTAATTAAATTAATAAGAAAACTGTAAATAACAAAATTACAAAATAAGTTTGAGACTGGTTACAGGTTATTGACAATTTTTATTTCTTTATTTAAAATTTGATAACCGAGAAAGGCACACTGAGCTGAGGCTCATTTCCAGGTGTGATCTGGGAAAATAAAAGGAAAGTATATATAAAAAACTTTCATTTTAAACTCTGGGGTTAAAAGTCTACCTTGAGTCCTTAGTTGGAATTTTGAAGTGCAGAAGTGTGGTAGACGAAGTCTTGGCTCTCAGTGATCCAGGAGAAAATTTTCTTTGCTCAAGACATCAGGGTCCCAACTGCTTCAAGCAAGAAAACAACACAAGGCAGCAAAAGGGCACAGATACTCCTCTGCATCCTGGTTTTAAAGGGATTCAGGAAGGCAGATCCAGTCAATAGTGGCTGGCCTGGGACTGGCTAGCATTTCAGTTTCTATGGTTACCCAACCAATCAAAGTTCAGTATGTTATTACAATAACACAGAATGAAGTTTCTGAACATAAAAAAAATGAGGTTAGCCAGCTCAAACTAGATTTTCTGGGGAACATTCCAGGCCTCCCTGCTGGGAGATGGCCATCATTACTCAACACTTAAATACAGCTATTTACACAAATGGTAGCCCTATTCAGTTGTAACGAGCTTAGCTCAATGTAGTCCTGCAGATACAATAGAAGCCCAGACAGGCTCTCTCTTTCCTGAGGTCCTGTTCTTTCACAAACAAATTGGCCTACCTGGCCTCCCAGCTAGAATTACTCATTTTTTTGTCTCCTTTTAGGTAATTGAATTAACTCCAGTTTCTGGCTAGCAACAAACAGCTTTTCTGCTCAGTAATAGGAATTCCAACCTTAGTCTAGGGCTTATGGCTTTTTTGTTTGTACCTATGATGCCTTGCACTTACTGTACACTGGCCACCATGGGATTCTCAAATGCTTTATATACATAGAGGTATATAAAACATGACCCATCTCATCACATCCCTGTCAACCACAGAGTTCTACAGTAGAACATGGATGCACTGTGACATCAATGTAAAAGGTCAGTAAGGTCATAAACTACGTAATAGAGTTCTAACATGGTCCTTACCACCAGCATGTACTGTAAATCAGAATCGCCCATAGGATTACTGAAAAAGTCTGTATAGTTAGAAAAGTAATATAATTTGAACCAGTATTTAAAAAATAGCATCTAGTGGGGAAAAATGACTTGCAAGCTCAGTTCAAAAGACTGGGACAAAGTGAAACAGAGCTTTGAAAAGCTTGTAGATATACGAGCAAATAAATGTCCTGCAGTTGCATCAGAGGGGGTTTGGTTTCTGGGATGCACCAGAGCAGAGCAAGATAGAAACTGTCAGTATTGGGGAATGGCTGGATCAACCGGATTTATAGAGGTTTTGCTGTGGCTGCATCCTCAGCTGTGGAACTCTCTGCCAACCCAGCTGTGCCATAGCTCTACAACAGAGGCCTTCAAAAATGCTCTGAAGACACTCCTCTTCTACCTGGCCTGTTATGATTCAGGTTAAACTGTTCCACTGCCCTTGGCTTTAATTGTTTATAATTGATTTTTTTTAATTTGTTTGTTTATGTTGCTATGATTGTTTGATAGTTTTTATTGATGCTAAATATGTTAATGGGTGGAGCAGTTCCATCCCCAGTACACTATACAACAGCTTGCCATTGGCTCTAGAGTACATCTCTTCCAGCATTCCATATCCTTAGTTCCCTCCGTATTTTACTTAAAACTCTCCTGACTGCCACAACATGGCCACCCCCAACCAGCTCATTGAACGCTAATTTGGAAGACAGTGTAACCTAGTGGTTGGAGCACAGAGCAACACACCTGTCAACATGGAGACCCAGGTTTGAATTCCACAGTTACCACTGTGTGACCCTCACTCAACAAGTAATATAAAGCAGCAGTGCACGTTGTGGTGACATTTTTGAACCTATACTGTTTTATTCTATGTTAGAATGCCCTTTTCTTCCTCTTCTGTAATACGTCCTTTATCCCAGTTTAGATTGTGCTTTGTCTGGATTTAAAATCAGGTCAGGGGTTCACTGCCTGTTGCATAGTAGCTCACCTTAGTCGCAAAGATAGTGATGTCAAACAATCAGTGTGTTCAAATGCAGCTGAGAATATACTGTGGACAGTCATATGAAAAGGATTGCTCCAGAGATTGAGACACCTGGGATCTTGCGATCCTTAGGTTAATCCCAAAAGAATTCACCAAATAACCAGGGAAAACACCAACTAGATTATAGACAAGGCTTTACTAGAACTGTCACAAGAATAGGCTCTGAATCCCCCCTTTTCACCTCCTCTCCATCCACATCATGCATCGTAGACTCCACTCTAGCTGCATACCCCCCCTGCATATACCCAGGGTCTCCTCAAACATGAGGAGTTGAGCCCTATCTGTGGCAGTCCCTACTCTATGGAACAACCTGCCCACCAAACTGTGCAACACTGATTCACACCGCCAGTTCATTACCCGTCTCAAGGACTAGCTCCTATTGGTATCCTCCTACAAATGCTTCAGGGAGTATCCCCCTTCTTTTGGACCTCCACCACCACCAATCCCACTTGACTATCCCTCCACTCATCCTGTCTCACTCATCCCTACGCACTATCCCACTCATCATTGAACGGCCTATGAATATCCCTGTTGTTATGAAAAACTGTTATTTTCCACACTACTGTTTCAGTCCAGCCGGGCACTTGTTTCTTTTATTTTCATTCAACCACTGTACTATCTGTGATTTTGCTTTGCCAAATTTATTCATGTGTCTGCATTTCTGTTGTACTGATGTCTTGAGTTAACTCTGTACCTTAGCTATCGTATATTGTTCTGTAACATGCTCTTGCCATATTACATGGCTCAGGTCATGCCTGAAAACAGTCCCTGGGATCAGTGCACCTACCCAGTTACCAAAGTCAAATAAATAATGATGAACTCTGTACAACAAAAGAAAGAAATAAATGTACATTGCTCCTTATGTCTTCTTTGGGTCTTTTCATCTTGTTTCTCTTGTCTCTTCTATACTTTTCTTCCATGGCCCCTAATGAGTCTGCCTCTGTTGGACTCTACCAGCATTCTTCTTCATACCACTCTTCTTCTCTTTAGGCATTTTTATCCTCCTTATGGTAAATCAAAAGACTAAACATGCAACCATTAACTATATGAGTTGTAAGCCTTAAGTTTAAATGAAGGCATACAGGGTACTGTAACTGTCATCAACTGAATGTACAAAGGTTTGGAACTTTGCATGCTCATCGGTTGTTTGATTATTGTTTGTTAAAGAAAAATTTTAATAAAAAAGAAAAGTGAGAAAAAGAATGATTGCTCATTTTAATTACATTTAAAGAGCAGCTGATGCATACAGGAGAACTTTGACCAAACATAATATTTAAACACAGTTCGACTTATTTTTCACATCAGCTCTGTATTTCTCTTCTCCATTATTTATTACTGAGGTAATTTGCATGGAAACATGATCTTTGCTCCTGAAGAGTTCATCTGTTCCTGTTGTTTACTTCCTACCCGAGGTCATAATGCATTGCTTGTGACATCACAGTTACTGCTATGGCTATAGACTGTGATGTCACAACAGGGGATTATGACTTGAAGTAGGGAGTCAGCTACAGAGGCAGATGAACTCTTAGGGATAGAGATCATGTATTCATGGAAATTTCATCAGTAATAAATAATGGGGAGGAGAAATGTATAGAATATATATGGAATGCAAGCTGAGTTTTACCTACATATTATGTTTTTCAAAAATGTCTTTGAGGCATCAGCAGCTCTTTAAATGTTAAAGAAAATGCTGAACCAGACTTATTTTTTCACTAATCCTCTCCCCACCATCAACAGCTCATGAAACCCTCACTCCTGGCTTTACAGCCTTTAGCCCCAGCTTATTAAGAGTTTGTTCTCATAGGTCTGCTGAATTCCTCCCTGTGAAGGATGACTAAATTAGAAAGACAGAGCTCAGAAGATACACCCATGACCCTCCCCTGACACACACACATTGAAATGCATAACAAGATCCCAGAACATCTGCAGATTATGCCTCTTTGCAATAGAGTGGACTTTGTCTGGACCCAAATCTCATTCTCAACATCAAATCCAAATGATAGTGGTTATAGTGAAACCAAAGGAAATACCAGCCATATAGACAGTATTCAGAATACTGTATTCTGATTGTGCTTAGTGATGTGGCCTCTGAGATCTCGGTAAGAAATCTCAGTGGCCATTTTGAAAAACATGAACTGCATAGTACCCCTGTCAGGATTCTACTCCTGGCTTGCTCGCTGCCTGAAGACCTGTTATAAATACCTTGCTTCAATACATATTACCATCCTACAAAGAGAGAAGATAAAAATGTCAATGCACTCAGATGGAGAGTGAAGTTAAATCCAGCTGTTTACTAGCAGAGGTCCCTAAAGAAGCCTTCAAGTGAGGAGACACTGTAGGTAGGGGAATTCGTCGTTTGCTTAGGATGCTTCATGCCCTTTGTGTTGTTGGTCTCTGTGTGTCAACTTTTTTATTTCCTCTCCTTGTTGAGCCAATGCAATTGTCAACAGCACCTTGGGTCAGTGTCTGCATGTCAGCATTTTTTCTTTCACATAATATGGCCAGTTACTATACTTTAAATGTAAACAGGCCCCCCATTTCCCTAAATGCATATATTCCCACCACACCTGGCATGCTGAATACAGTATCTCCTGTCCCAGCTTTTAACTTTTTGAAATATAAACAGACCCTCATGCAGTCAGCTCGAGACTGGTAGTTTACTCACCTGGTAAAGGTGATTATAGGAGTTCCTTTTTACAGCACTCTGAGACACAACATATGGGTTATCTTGGGCTCTCCTCATAGGCTGATGCACAAAAGAATCAAAAAATTCGAAATCCGATCTCTTCTCCTCCCTCTCTGCTCTCACATTCCTCAGTACGAAATCTTCCAGAGCTTGTGTAACCCTGAAACTCATATCTATAGTAAAACAAAAAAAACAACGAGCATAGCGTAGTCCCCCTGTAGTGCCACCGCATTAAACTACTCATATGAATAATAGTTCTTGAAAGGCATTGCCTTTCCTTTAATGAGAGAATACATAATACATCTACACACCGCTAACTGCAATGTAGAACATACATAACATCACATTAGCATCTACTGTATTGGACTGTGCTGTCCTGACACCCACTTTTTGTGTGCCTTTCCTCCTCACTGGGTGGGCTGCGGAGTTCTGTTAAAAGGTGCTCCTCTAATCACCTTTACCAGGCGAGCAAACTACCATTATCTACTGCATCATTTTACAGCACTCCGAGACACAACATATGGATGAGTAACCAGCAGTATAGAATTGTTACAGGGTGGGAGGAGGAGTAGGCCTCAGCACAGTCCTGATTACCTTACATCTAAACTCAGAGTTACCAGTGACACCTGTGTCTAATCAGTAAAACCTGCTAAAGGCATGGGGGGATGACCAGGTAGCAGCCTGGCATATCTCCGCAATTGAAGCTGAGTTGCATTCCGCCCAGGAGGTAGCTACTGCCCTAGTAGAGTGGGCTCTGACATTGGGCAGTACAGGGGTATTGGAAACTGAGTGTGCTTTGACTATGGTTTGCTGTAGCCACCTAGCTATTGTCAACCTTGATACCTGTAACCCCTGTTTTGGGCCCTGGGGGATGATGAACAGCCTGTCTGATCTTCTAAAGGGGGCTGTTCTGTTGAGATATGTCCTCAGTAATCTGTCTGGGTCTAAACTTGTGAGGGTATCCCTATGGGGATCATCCTCTGGTGGGTTCAACCTGGGCACAGTAATCTCTTGTGTTGAATGGAAGGTGGATACCACCTTGGGAATGAAAGATGGGACCGTCCACAGAACTACTCTATCTGGAAAAAAGGTTAAGAAGAACTCTGTACATGAGAGGACCTGGATCTCACTGGTTCTCTTGGCCAACAATATGGTTACCAAAAAGGCTGTTTTCATTGTAAGGCAGGGTAATGAAACCGCTTCCAGCAGCTCAAAAGGAGGAGCCGTTAACATGTCCAGTACCAAGTTGAGGTGCCAAGGGGCAGTCAGTGGTCTAGGTCGGTGATTAATGTTGGCAGCTGCCTTCAAAAATGTTTGAACCATGTGATGAGCGCCTGGTAAGTGGCCATCTATTTCACCATGAATTGCCCCAATGGCCACTGCCTGTATCCTTAATGATGATGGGGTCTGTCCCTTGTCTAGACCACTCTGTAGAAACTCTAGGATATCTACAATCATACAGGTAGAGGCAGATTGGTTTCTAGTGTCACACCAGGATGTGAAAACTAGCCAATGTCTGTTATATGTCCTATTGGTAGAGTCCCTTCTGGCATGTAACATAGTCTCGGCTACCTTACCGGATAGCCCAATTTTTAACAATCTAGTCCTCTGAGCAACCAAGCTATTAGTTTCAGGGGTCAAGGATCTTCGTGCCATATTTGGCCCTGTTTGAGCAGGTTCCGGTGAGGTTAGGGGCATTTGGTTGTCTACCAGCATCTTCTTGAGCATAGCATACCAAGTCTTTCTTGGCCAGTCTGGAGCTATCAGTAGGACCATGCTGCCTGTGTGTCATATTTTCTGTAGGGCTTGCGGTATCATTGATATTGGTGGGAACATGCATGCTCTCTGAAATCACCAAGGCATGGATATTGCATCCACTGCCATTGCCCTCATGTCTCTGAACCTGGAGATGAACCTCAGCAGTTGTGTGTTCTGTGCCAATGCCATCAGATCTATTTGGGATGGTCCCCATCTCTTGTGGAGCCCATTGAAAATCTCTGGATTGAGCTGCCACTCCCCCTGTTGAATTGATTGTCTGCTGAGCCAGTCCGCTCTTGTATTCAGTGTCCCTGACAGGTAGGCAGCCGAGAGGCAGAGCAGGTGTTTTTCTGCCCAGACCATCAATCTTTGAGTCTCCCATGCCATAGACCTGCTCCTTCTGCCCCCTTGTTTGTTTATGTAGGACATTGCCGCTCTGTTGTCCTTTCTTACCTTTACGTGTCTTCCTGTTATCTATTCTTGGAAGTGTTCGAGGGCTAATCTTATGGCTCTTGTCTCCAGAATGTTTATTGGAAGACGAGACTCTTGCTCTGTCCATTTTCCCTGAACCGCTTGTCTGTTCACCACAGCACCCCAGCCTTGCAGGCTTGTGTCGGTTTCTAGGATGCAAGTCAAGTGTTTTTCTAACTGTGCTCCCTGTCTCAGGCTGGATGGATTCATCCACCATCTCAGCGATATCTTGACTGGGACTGAAACAGTTACTCTCTGATTGTAGTTCTGTGAGCTGTAGTTCCATGTGTCCAACAGGAGGCATTGCAGTTGTCTCAAGTGGGCTCTTGCCCAGTTGTGTAGGTTGATGTACGCTGCCATCAGTCCCAGCAATTGCATGAGGTGCCATACTGTGGTTGTCCTGCTGTGCAGTACCTGTCTGCAGTGTCTGACTAAATTGAAGATAGAGGGGGGACGGCTCAGAGGTAATGTGAGGAAGTATTTTTTCACAGAGAGGGTTGTGGATACATGGAACAGCCTCCCTGAGGAGGTTGTGGAGTCAAGAACAGTGGGGGAATTCAAGAATGCATGGGACAGACATAAGGCAGTCCTAGTGGGGGGTAGGAGGAAGTAAGCTGCTGGTTAACTAGGATCTGCAGCTTATCTGTTAGGTAGGAAAATGGGCAGACTAGGTGGGCCAAGCAGTCCTTATCTGCCATCACATTCTATGTTTCTATGTTCTTCGGATGGTCTGACCATGCCTCTTGTTGTGTCGAAGATTGCCCCCAGGTGTTTGATCATGGTTGCAGGGTCGAGGTGGCTTTGGCAGTGTTGAGTATCCAACCCATAGCTCTATAGCAGCTGCTGGGCTCTTAAGGTGGCTGTCCGAGACTTCTCTGATGTCCTTGCCATTATTAGCCAATCATCGAGGTAAGGGATGACATTTATTCCCTCGACCGGCGGTATTGCTGCCAGTGGTGCCATGACCTTCATGTAGGCCGGGGGGGGGGGCTGACGAGAGGCTGAATGGTAGACATTGATATTGGAAGTGGAGACCCAGGAGACAGAATCATAGAAATTTCTGGTGTGTCGGCCTGACAGGGATGTAGACATAAGCATCCTTAAAGTCTATGGATGTCAACCAGTCCCCTTTGTGGATTGCCGCAATTGTTGAATGCAAGGTCTCCATTTTGAATCTTTGGTATGGCACAAACTTGTTCACAAACTTTAGGTCTAGGATTGGTCTGAGATCTCCTGTTTTCTTTGGGTCTAGACAGAAGGCTGAGTAAACGTCTGAACAATGTTCTTACTTTGGGACCGGGATTATGGCCTTGCTGTGAAGTAACTGGTTCAGAATTGCTCTGGCTTGGGATGCAGTCTTCAAGTCCCCTGTGATGTGGGCTTGTATGAATCTTTCCCTTGTGGGAGTTACGTTGAACTCTATCGTGTATCCTTCTGATATGATTTCCAAGACCCATCTGTCTGGTACTGATCTGGTCCAGTTGGCTGCGAACTGCTGCAGTCTTCTTCCCACTGTGTCCTGTGCCTCCTGGACTGGTGGAATCTCATTGTCAAGATCCCCTATGTGCACCGTTGGTCTTGTAGGATTGTTTGCCATTGTAGTTGCCCCCGCTGTAATTGCCACTGCGGCCCCTGTTCCCCTGGTAGTTGGTTTTGCAGTTAAAAAAGTTTTGTTTAAAGCTGAATGAGCATCTGTCCTGGGCTTGGTGGGTCTTGCCCCTTTGTCCTCTATTGCTGAAGCTGTGGAACTTGTTACCCCAAAAGGAAGGCAGAGTAGCTTGGCCACACTGACCATCTTTGTCAGCCCCTTTCTTGACTGCAAACTCTTCAATGTCTGAGCCAAAGACTGTCACCTGAGAATGGTAGCTTCATCACTCTATCCTTGGATTCTTGATCTGCATTCCACATTTTTAGCCAGATCTGTCATCTGGCTCTGTTCATGGCTGCCGCCAACCTAGAAGCCATTCTAAAACTGTCTATTGTGGTGTCTGCCACATACTTGACAGCCTGTATGGCATATTCCATGGTGGCAATATGGGCGCTAGGTGTCAGAATGTCCTGGCAGGCAGCTTCCAGCCATCATAGCACAGCCCTGGAAGAGTATGTGGTTGCCATAGAAGCTCTCATGGTCATGGTGGTCATGTCATGCACTTTCCTGAGTATGCCCTCAGTCCTCCTGTCCATTGGGTCTTTCAGAGTGGAGGACGATTCGGAGGGCAGGACTATTTTGTGGCTTAGGGAGGATACCTCTGAATCCACCTTAGGGGGAAATGGACCACACCTTCTACTTATCCTGGTGTAGTGGGTACCTTCTCTCAAAAGCTTCCTTCTCCCACATCTTGAGGGGTTCCTCTGCTTCCCATTCCTTCGCTAAGATAGTATCCAAAGTCTTGCGTACTGGGGAACTGGTGGAGGACTGTTTCTTTTCCTGTACCAAGGGGTCCAATCTGCTTTCTGGTTGCTCTACTGGTTCATCGATTCTTAAGATCTCACAGACTACCCTGATGATCTCTGGGATAAGGTCAAATGGGCACAGTCTGGCCGACATGTCCTCGCATTCCTCTTCCTTGGGGTCCCCCTCTACCTCTGACTCGGAGGTGTCTGCCCTGTCATCTGGTTCTGGGCGCTACAGACCTTTTGGTCTTTTGCATCTGGGGGCTGTCTTGTCAGGGGATCTGTGCCTTTTGTCTGGCCCCAGGGCCTCAATCTTGTTCAGCAGTTTCTGTAAAAGCTCCACCACTACACTGTGGGATGCGTTGGAGTCAGAGTCATTGATGGGTTCCTCTCCATTGTCCTCCCCCATGAGGACTATCTCTTCAGAGTCACCTTCCACCATACAGAGGGGACATAGGTCCCTATTCTCCCTGTTGAGTAGGAAATTTGGGCACTTCCTGCATCCCTTCCTTATTTTTCCTGGCCTTTCCATTGAGTAAATGCGTAGGTTCCCTGCAAGACATGAAGAATGTACCATGTTTAGTTCATTTGCTGGGATATACTTGCATTTCCCCTTTAAATAAATTTTGTGGTATTGCCCCTTTAAGAAATTGCATCTTGCAGTCGCCATCTTAGGAGAGGTTGTCCTCCCAGTGGGTGCTGCCATCTTGTAGTGCCATCATCCCATAGCCTGAAAGGCAGCTTGAAACATCATAAGAGCATGAAAATGGGATTTAAGATGGCAGCTCCACTGTTCTGGCTGATGGCATCGGGCAGCCGCGGGAGACTGAAAACAGCCCCTGCAGGTCTGGGAGAGCTAGCATTAAGGCATGCCAGATCTGCATCACACTTCTAAAGGAGGCTGTTCAGGCAGAAGGAGATCCAAACTCCCTGGACACCCTGAAGTGTAGCAGAAGGTAAAATCAGCTAGGGGGGCTCTGGGTCCTGAAGGGAGGGTAGAGCCCCCGAGGGGAATGTCAAATGTGGGTGTGGTCAAATGTCTTCCTCGTGGCTGAACAAGGTGAGCCACGAGGAGACTGTTGAATCTGCTGCTCCACTTGGGGACATGGGGAGCAGAGTCCTGTTCCCTCGGCTGAACAAGGTAAGCCGGGGGTTGGGACAGAGGTGCTAGGCACCAGGAATTGAAACTAGCCGCTCCCTCCTCCTCCTCAGCTGAACAAAGTGAACTGAGGGGAAGGGTGGGGGTAGGCAGAACTCAAAGCACATCCATTGGATCATTTTCCTTTTATCCTTCACCTGTAAATTGTAACAGCATGTAAAACATCCCAATATTAGGGATGATCTCCTTTGCTTTTCACCCAAATCAGACCCCAATGAGAGCTAGACTAGCTAGTCCATTGGGTAGCCTATCTTTCAAGGCTTAACTGTTATCTTCCTTGCCCAGTAAGGCAGGATGCAACATGAGCACTGATTTGAGAGGGTTAAGATAAAATAAATAAATTAATAAGGGTCTTAATTTAATGTATTGGCACAAAGCCAGAAAATCTGTGACCAGCCTAGTGTATGCACAAAAAAAGAGCTGAGGATTGTGAGAGCAAAGATGGAGGAGGAGAAGAGATCGGATTTCAAATTTTTGGAATTCTTTTGTGCATCAGCCTATGAGAAGAACCCAAGATAACCCATATGTTGTGTCTCGGAATGCTGTAAAAAGGTGCGATAGATAATGGTTCTGAGTACTGGCTTTTTGGGATGTTCGCTAGCTGGGTTCAAGCTCCGTATCATTAGAGGCACCCCCCTTCCTTCTTTTGTTGGAGAACTGCAGGCCTTAAAGTAAGATCAGAAAGGAAAACTGTGCGCCCACATCACACATTAAGTAATAATTTGCCCCCCCCCCATAAACAAATTAATTCAGTCAGCAGGATACAGATTTCCTGGCAGGGCCTTCATGCTCATAACTACAACTTCCTTTCTTCATACTGTCCTTACGTCGGGGTCCACAATTTGTGTGCAGCCCCATCCCATCCTCTGCAATACCCCTATAAGCCACACCTGACTTGTTAATTACCTTCCTACAGAAAGCTTTTAATATTTTTTAACAGAATTCATCAAAATATACAGATCCCTCACACAGAAAACCCAAGATGCATTATGATTACAATATTTCCTTGACTCCCACCTTGTTGAATCACTTCCTGCTACGGCTCTTTAGATTTCAAAACGTATGTATACTGGACATGGCAGACCCTTGGTTTATGGCATATATTTTTTTCAGAAGCATCCTATATATATTAATTCACAGCCCTCTCATCCAGACAGGCTTAATTTAATTTTGAATCAGATCCCCACGTTCAACCAGCTGCCAACAGACTTGAATTTATTATTCAAACAATTTAATCCCCATCTGATCCCTCCCAGGATCTTCTTACACAGCACAGCAAACCCTCCCTATACCTTTAAAAACTTTAATCCCCTGCTTTTCACCTTGCAATTGAAGTTGATTGCTTCAGAATCTAATAGGTTTGTGCACAGGGCACCACTGTGGCCTGCCAAAAAGGTCTATCTTCCCAACCCTTTACTTAATTTATTTTTTGCTGCTATGGGTCAAGGCAACTTGGGCAAGCTGTCTAGCAGTTGCTGGAGTGGAGTTCATCTGCTACTTGTTCTGATGCAGGCTGGAGTTCCCCGACATCTTCATGGCGGTCAAATGCACTGCGCTGCTTGCCTTCTTCTGCCTGCTGCCAAAGAGAAAGAGGCCCATGAACAGTAGGCCCAAACCAGTCCAGCATCCCCCGTGTTACCAATCTTGGTGCTAGCAGAATTTTTCAAATAAAAATACTCCACACTGATTGGTGCGATGATCTGACCACTCAACTTTTTGCCATTGCCACCAGCCAGTCTATCTTGAGTGAAAGCATCATTCCAAATCCTAACCTACACAGTACAAGAAATCCCACCTCTGCCTGCATACAATTGGAAGGAGTGAGTGAAACTTCCAAAGTGAAACTATCGGGGGGGGTCTAGTTTCACTTTGCTTATTTCACTCCCCCCCTCGCCAAAACTTCTACTTTAACTTTGTACGTTTCACAGTCACTCCCCACCCGCTGTGAAACTTATGTAGCAGTCTTGTCAGTGTGATGAGAGGAAAGTGTGGGTGTGAAACTGGAGCACTAACTACTGCTAGTCTCAGTCTGATGGAGGGGCATGATCAGAAACTCCAGCAGGCTTGGTGGTGCTATGGGGGGCGGGGAGACAGAGAGAGAAGGAACTTGGAAACTTTCTATGGTAGGGAGATAGGGAGTTGGATTTGGTAGTAGTACAGCAGCCAGCAGAAGAGCTGTAAAGCCTGTCAGTCCTTTACACAAGTAGGGGATCAAAATGTACTCCCAAACTCCTTATTGAGAATGTGAGAGGTCAGCTGAGCCCCCAGGTCTGCTATCTATGACTTTTACCCTAGTTAAATGGGTAGATGTTAGGTTTGTTTGGAACCTGTTGAACAGAATCTGATTCCTAGGATTCCAGGCTTTTTTTTCCCCAGAATTCAGAATTTCAGTACTAAAGGCCAAAATATCCAAATTCTGAAAAAACAGGCTGGACTCAGAATTGGAATCAGAATGTAAATCCAGTTCTGTCTACTTACAAAACTTCCCACACCTGACACACAAGTTTAGTATAACTTATAAAATGGTAAGAAAACATCTAAAAATCTCATTGGCCAAGAGACATCAGCTGACTATACATTAAATCTCTATATATGCACAGTCATCCTGGTCCTAAACCACATCACACAATGAGCAAATCAGTCCTCATACAACCAGAACTATCTTCCATCAGTCCCCCTTCAATTAGAACTAATCTTCCATTATAAACATGGCTGCTACCTTTACACTGTAAAAAAAACTTTATCTGGGCCCTAAAAATAAAACTACCTTAAATAAAAAAATAGAATAAATTCATTAAATGTTGTTTCCCTGATCATCACACTCCCCTTACACACATAAACAAATTAGAAACATTAAGTGTTGTTTATAGGTTTCATTACAACTGTTTGTTTACCAACAGTGAAAAATCCCCCTTCTGTCTTTACCTGCTCATCAGTGAAATCTCTCATGCTTGCCCTGACAGTGATATAATTGAGTCTCTGGCTCTAAAACAGGCCTTTGTTGTCTGTGTGTACAGAATGTCAGGAGAGTAATATTCTACAAGTGGAACAGAGCAGAATTTTGAATCTCTGTATTCCATAGTAAACATTCCATGATAAACATTCTATGTCTTGAATGTGGGGAAAAACAGAAAACAAAAAAACAGGATGAAGAAAGTAGGCAATACAGTAATACTTTATAAACAAAAAGAAAAGGTGGGAAAACACAGTTAAATAGGCAGAGGCAGACCCAAAGTGTCCAAATACATTGCTAATATTAATAAAAGCAATCCATAGAGGTAATCAGCCGGTGATACGGGCTATCAGTTAACTCAAACATACAACGCGAGTGCAGAGAGGCATTGAAAAAAATAAAAGCCGATCGCTTCCCGAGATGGAAGTGCGGTATATGATGGTAGGCACCAAAGTTAAAGAAGCGTATCGCACATCATGGAGGAATTTAATATTAAAGGAGGCAGCATACTATAGAGGTTGAATGGTCTATGCTGCAATTCTAGAGACCTGGGTTTGAATCACATTTACCGATGAGGGTCCCAGTCCCCATCAGTTTCACTACCCCCAAAATGTTCATATGCCACGCTGGGAGCCCACCCAGCGTGTGGCACAAACTCCTTAGCCGGCGGTGCCCAATCCCCCGTCGGCTTCCTGCCAAGCTGCCTGGTGCCACGCTGGGAGCCCACTTCAGCATGGCAAAGCTTTCATTTGCCAACGGGTGCCCAATCCTCGCCGGTTTCACTGCCCCCAAAATGATAACAGTGACATGCTGGGAGCCCACCCAGCATGGAAAAACTTCCTTAACTGACGGGGTGCCCAATACCCCGGCCAGCTTCACTGTCTTCTGCCATGCTGGGAGCCCACCCCAGCATGGCAAAGTCCCTTTGTGTAAATAAATTAAAACAACCTGAAACAAAAAACCTTCCTCGTTGATTCTTTTGCCCTCCCCAATCCGCACCCACCCTCTGCGTACCCTCCTCCCCACACCCCACCTCACCCCTACCTCAACCCATACTTACCTTTGGAGCCCAGCACGACAATCTTCGGTGGACCGAGAACACGTCTGCACTCTTCAAAGCCGACCGCGAACTGAAGAAATGCCAGTAAGCTGTATAATGGAATAAATGGATTTTTTTCAACTTTAGTGCATATCTCAGCTATTTCTGGGAATTTTTTCACCAAATTTTCAACATGGGGATTTTGGGGGCCCACCTCATGAACTCTACCACTGTTATTTCATTAATCGGTCCTGAAAGGTGGTTCCGCAGTCACTGCGCAGAACCACCTTTCCAGAATGATTAATGAAATTACAGTGTCACAGTTCATGAGGTAGGCTCCCAAAAACCCTATGTTGAAAATGTGGTGAAAATATTCCCCAAAACGACTGTTTTATGAGCGTGCGTTGTGCAGTTCCTACGCACGCTTGTAACTTCGAACCTTTTTAATATTTTCACTCCAGATTTTCAGTATTGCCATTTTACCACACCTCCTTATGAACAGTACAATTGTCACTTTTCACATCTCACCCAAAATGTGTTTTCGCACATGTAACGTATAATGGTGCGGTCGTAAAGGAATCAATGTTCTACAGATTAATAAAATCACAGTGACACTGTTCATGAGCAGTGGTCTTGAACTGGCTATGTTGAAAATTTGGGGAAAATATTCCCCAAAACAACTGTTTTACGAGCATGCGTTGTGCAGTTCCTACACACACTCTTAACTTTGAGCATTTTTAATATTTTCACTCCAGATTTTCAGTATTGCCATTTTACCACACCTCCTTATGAACAGTACAATTGTCATTTTTCACATCTCACCCAAAATGTGTTTTCGCACATGTAACGCACAATGGCGTGGTCAGTGTGCGAAATTGATGTTCAGGACAGATTAAGAAAATCACAGTGAAGTAAAGTGCAATTCATAAACTACAACAAGTAGACTGTTGTTTGCTAATGTTGTTAGTAATTGCTATTTTTTACCATTCAAAAAAGTTTACCCAGGGACTATTTTATCTCAATGTTTCAATTAATTCTCTATTCTGTATTTAAATAAATGTTACAAAGTTTTCAAAATATAAACACCTTGTCATTTTCTTTGTTTCCATAGTTATTTCCCATTTTATAAGTGCAATAAGACACTCCAGGGTGGTGGTTGTTATGTGATAACCGCACACCTAGGTGCGGAAGGACACTCAGCCTTCGGCCTCGTGCCTCACCACACACCTAGGTGTGCGGTTATCACATACAACCACCACCCTGTCATGTCTTATTGCTTACTAATTGGACCCTGCCTGACCTCTGTCTTCCCTAACACATGTATCTCCCCAGTCCCCACTCTGCCTACCTAAATTAGTGGCTTCTGCTGGGAAAAATGGAAGGTCCTTCCTTTTGGCTTCTGCTCTGGTCCGGTGGCATTTGAGGGTGCAGCTCCACCGTCAATACTTTAGGTCCACATTATGGTCCATGAAGTTCTATCCTCCATAAAATTTAAATCCAGAGACCCCCTCCCCAACCCTTCACCTTGCCACTCTGCCAAGTCACAGTTGCCCCTCCCCATTAGTACTAGGCTACTATCCCAAACTTAGCCCTCCCCAACATGTAGAAATCAATTACAGGGCCTGCTCACCACTTAAACAATTACCCCACCACACCAGTTTAGCAAGCAGCATGTACACACACAACAGAACTGTAGGCCAGTCCTGCCATCACAGTCCTACTTTGATGGAGTATCCTGGGAATATTGGAGTTTTACGAGGTGCCTACCTGCACCAATTAACCCTGGACATCTAGTTCTCAGTCTAGCTCTGAATGGTAAAAAACACATGCTTTGATGCTGGTAGGCCACCTCCTCACCTGCCTCCCAATTTTCCCAGGAGACTCAGTCAGGAGAATAGTGATGGCTGAATTTGCCTTCAACTCTGTTGTGTTGTTCGGTATTATGCCACATGGCAACAAATGTATAATGTCAGGCAGTGGGGAAGGGATGTGGCCCATTATTGCTTACTATAATGCCCAGTGGCCAAGAAAACTTTGATGTTACATCAAGCAGTGGGTGGGAGGAACGGATCTTATGGTGCTTGCCACAACATCATCTGGGCAAGCAAAATGTGGAGCATTAGGCAATGGCTAGGAGGGATGGGCCATTGTTGCTTACCAAAACACCATACTATCAAGTAAGAGGTATCATGTTAGCCAGTGGGTGAGAGGAATGGGGCTCTCTGATTCTTGCCATAATGCCAGTAGGCAAAAGATGTGATGTAGCATTGGACAGTGGGTAAGAGCGATGGACCCGCTGCTGATTGCCATAACACCATATGGGCACACAAAATGTATAACATCAGGCAATGACTGGAAGGGATGTTGCCCTGTGTTGCTTGCCATAACACCCAGCAGGCAAGCTAGATGTTATAGTGTGCAGTAAAGTATTTATTGGGCATGAATTTCCATCCCTTTCGAAATGCTGTTGTACCACAGTACAAATGTCATGGAATGTGACTGTTCCCTTCTGTGGTACAACAGCATTCTGAACCCTCTGGAGACTGCATGAGTTTCATTTTTAAATGGAAAGAACCACCACATGCACATCAAGCAGTTAAAAATGAAAGTGAACTGTATTTTTTCCACATTTCAGATGACCATCCACTTTATTAAACTCCAAGAACAAGTTAAACCTCAAAATCTGATATCACGTACTGTTTCAGGGACAGAGGTACGAGACGAGCAATGTAGTGGGAAGTGAGAAGATGCGCATGGCTGCAATAATATTTCCAAAATATTAAAAAGGAAAAAAAAAAGTATGATAATAAACTATACACTGTAAAAAATGCTGGTTGGGCAAACATGTGCTCAACCTACCTGAGCTGGCACCTCGAGCTTCTGATTACATCAGCGCAGTGGTAGCAATACTGCATGTGACGCCAATGACCTGGGTTTGGGAATGAGCATAGAACATCAGAGGGCTGGCCAGGGGAGGTCAGTTGAGCATCCCAAGGGGATGTTTTTCACCTCAGGGGAGTGAGGATGGGATCACCACTGCAGTGCCACCACCTGGGTGACCACATGTGGCAGCGCAGCAGCAGCCAAGGCTCAGGAAGGGTGGACATCAGTGTGCATGAGCGTGTGTGTGTGTAAACACATGTGCCACAGACTCCACTGAGATCATGGGGTCCTGGGGAAGAAGCAGGGGAAAAAAAATCTGACTGAAGCAGGATGATGTTCACCTTGCATCGCAGGCCCTGCACTGTGGACCGCAGGGCTCTCTTGACACTGCACTCTAACTCTGCAGTGGGCCCCACCCTGGGGTTTAAGCAAGAGAGAAACACGGGAGAAATAAGTCCCAGAGAAGGCCAGTGATGGGGCTGGGTGTAAGATAGGGCCAAATGGGGGGCAGGTCAGGTCAGATAGGGGAAAAGTATGGTAATTAAAAAAGAAAAAGAACCCCTCTTTGACATGCACAGGCTTGTTGTCCATGGTTGTCCATCCAGTGTTGTCTATATGCAACATTGAACAGTGGATAGGAGGAATGGCCCTATGCTGCTTGTTATAACACCAAGTAGGCAAGCAAAATAACTAAAAATATAACACCTCAAAAGGGTGGGAGGGATTGCCTTGGCCTTACCTCATCGCCTATTCATGTTACCTGACATGACAAGCAAACTGAGAAAAAGAGTAAGTGTTATCATTGCCAACAGGGCAAAAATATCTCCCCCAAAAAAGTATTATACAGTCAAGAAGGACAAAATATCATAGCCCACTAAATTCTTTTTAAAAGATGTGTTTTATTATTTTATGTGATAAAGGTATCAAAAAGGAACAGTCTATACATATTTCTCACATTCCAGTGAGCAGGTCTAAAATTAATCAAAGTCAGTTAGAACCTTTTTGTAATAAGTCTGAGTCAGAATCAAGAGCCTGGTCCCAGCTGACTCACCCATCCCCAGTTCAAACAGGTAGAGTCAGGGTTCATCCGAGAACCGAACCTGAACTATTTGATTTTCACCTGATCTAAACCTGAACCCTAAAAAAAAAAAAAAAAAGATGAGCATGAACCAAACATGAACCCAGATCATGTGCGATGAGGAGAACTCCATGGAGGTAGTAGGGCAAACTCATTGGAACTTGAACTAGAACTGATAAATTACACCAAAAAAACCTCGAACTCAGCAGAACTCGAACCTGAACTTCTGCTTATCAAATTGAACTGAACCGAACTCAGACTATACCCTGATGAACCAAACCAAACTAGAATCCTAAAAACATATTGAACCCTGGCTCTACAAACAGATATTGCCTCTTGATTTACAGGTTACAGAATTTGCTAGATGATGCTTAGATCAGCATCTAAAGCATTTTAAACTGTTGGTATTTTCTCTGAGCTACCCTTCAGGTCACTGCTTTATTCGTGCAGTTGGCAGATTGAGTACTGTGCAGTGCTTTCACTTACTGTTTATGAAAAAATGAGTAGGGATTGGTGAACTGGGTCTGGGAGTCGGGGAGTGGGGACTGGGGAGTCAGAGACTCGGGGAGGGGAGGAGGAAGATTGGGGCAAGTGAGTGAGTGAGTGCCAGTTTTTTTTTTTATCTTGGCAGCAGAAGGGGTGAACTGTGCCACTACCCAGCCAAGTTAGCCAACCAGTGCCACTCCTTGCTATGTACCCCCTGAACAAGTCAGTCAGCTCTCACCTCCTGCCAGTGTTCCATGGGGTAAATTAATCTACAAGCTTTGGCTCAGTGTGCATTCCGTCACATGGTATAATCCTTGAAGAAAAAGTAAAGTTGTGTCAGAGAAGGTTAGGCCAGGTGCCTGAATCTCTGAAGGTAGCATAGCTGAGCCTGCAGCATCAGCCTGTATAGCCTATGTGCAGTGTGTTAAATACAATCTGACAGACAGCCACCAGTGCCACTTCTTGCATACTGTCTGTGCGATCCCCCCCCCCTCCACAAACAAGTCAGTCAGCTCTCATCTCTTCCCTGAGCTCCATGGGGTAAATCTACAAGCTTTGGCTCAGTGGTCAGGGCATTCTGTCATGTGGAATAAATAAAATAAAAAAAAAAAATTATAATCCTTGAAAGAAAAATAAATTACTGTGTCAGAGAGGGTTAAGCCAGGTCCCTGAATCTCTGTGGGTAGCAGCACCTGCAGCATCAGCCCTTATAGCTTAGGTGCAGTGTGTGAACTACTGTGTGTTTGTGTGTGTGTGCATAATAAAATCTGACAGCTAGCCACCATGCCACTTCTTGCGTTCTGTCTTTGTGACCCCTCCCGGAACAAGTCAGTCAGTTCTCATCTCCTGCCTGTGCTCCATGGGGTAAATCTACAAGCTTTGACTCAGTGGGCAGAGCATTCTGTCATGTGGAATAATAAAATAAAAAAATAAATAATCCTTGAAGGAAAAGTAAATTACTGTGACAGAGAGGGTTAGGTCAGGTCCCTGACTCTCAGTGCGTAGCAGCTGCAGCACCAGCCCTTGTGGTCTAGGTCCAGTGTGTGCGTGAGTGTGACAAACCTATGTGTGAATTAATCTGAGCACCACCACCACCACTTGCTCTTTGACTCTGAACAAGCTACAGACTGCAGTGGCAGTATAAGTACTTCAAACAATAGTAAAGCAAAAGCTGGGGCAAAGGAAATAAATGTAAAACTTTATTCAAGAGCCCAGAAAGAAGTGGCCGAAAAAGTAAAGTAAAAGCACCACAGTCTGTTGAAGAGGCTGAGCTAAATGCTACTACTATTGATATGCAGGTTAACTCTCAAAATACTGAGGGGGGGGGCTGTCTGTGTCAGAAGGGCTCAGTACAGCAAACAAAGTTTCAAAAGATAGTAGCACGTCATCTGAAAAAAGTGCAAAAACAAAGAGTATTCTAATTGTACATAAAGTTAAAGCACTTACAGGTACAACTCGCAATGGAGTTGCTCAATTTGCAACACATGCATATCGAATAACTCAGTCTGTGACTGCAAGTGTTAGCTCTATTAAATCTGATGATGATGATGAAGATTTATTTATTTATTGGAATCTCAGATAACACCTTTGAGCTAAAAGCTCATTTACAAAGGTTCCGTTGTAAGGCAATAGACAAGGTACATAGACATTACAAAACAGATAGGGGTATATACAGCAGGCAAGTACATTATGGTACATACAGATACAGATTCAAGCAAGTACAGTTAAAATACATCAGGTAGGAGAGGGCAACTTTATTGCAACAGTATTAAGAGCATACCTAAGCTGGACAAGCAATTTATAGTGGTAGCTGAGCTTTAGAGCATGCAGGTAGAGTTATGGAGGGTCAGAAGTGGTGATGACCAAAGGAGGGAGAGGACAGAATAGATGAGAGCAGGGGAGGGTGGGGGCAGAGACAAAGGGGTGACAGAATAAGGGGTTGAGAAGTCAGATGGGTGGGATTGAATAGGAATCTACCCAGGGTTACATAAGTAGGTGATTGGGCAGGGCTGGGTGATGTGGGGAGAGAGGATAAGGAAAGGGTTTAAAGTGGGAGTGAGGTGAGGGGAAACCGGGAGGAGGGGTGAAAATTGGGGAGGGATTAATATTTGTGAAGAGAAAGCAGGAAGGTGGGGGAGATAAAGAGGGGACATGGGGGTAAGTGCTCAGTGGGGTCACACCAGGCAGGGGAGGAAGTGGGGGGGAGATGGGTGCTATGCAGAACAGATAAGCTATCAATAACAGTAGGATTATGTACGGGTGATGCAGTCACAGTTACTAAGAGTGGCCAGGTACTGCAGCTGCTTGGCCTTAAGTAGGTGTAGTTTCGTTTCCTCAATCAATGATGACGACCATGGTCAAATAAAGACAGTAGTAGAGTGTCAAAAGGGAAAAAGAAAAAGTCAAAGACTCAAGCCACACAAAGTGAAACAAAGTCTGACAGCAGTGATGATGGCGATGGTGCTGCAGAGGATTTTATGATTGTCTCGCCTGATGAACCTGAATCCTCCACTGATATGTCTTCCCCACTTAAACCCAGCCACTCGACTCCTACTGAACTCGTTACTAGATATGGACAGTCCACCTCTACTGTTTGGAATAATTTTTACGTAAACTCCAAGGATGCTTGCCAAGCTCTATGTGTGCATTACAACAGATGTGTTAATAGGGGGAAAAAATAAAGGGCACCTTGGAATCACAACAATGATGTGACACCTTATGTGACTTCATCCCATCATTATATATGGTTCAAATAAACAGTCTAACATTAGTGCCTGGAAATGTAGCAGGGCTCTCAGTGAACAGGAACATTCTGCTGAAACAGCGGGAGGCGATCACCTGGCAAGATCCAAAAGTCCACTTTCACCTCAAGATAATCCTGTAAGGTCCTCTGTCTTACCAGGCATGGCATGTAGTTGTACAACACCCCCAGCCAAATCTAACTTTACCCCTGATAAGAGGCAATTGAAGTTAAAAGAAGTTTTTGAAAGAAAGTCTAAATATTCATGAAACCATCACATAGCACTGGCAATAAATCGTAAAATAGCAGAAATGATTGTACTTGATTTGCAGCCATACTCTATTGTGGAATACATGGGTTTCAGAAGGTTTATAGAATACTTAGAACCGTGATATTTAATGCCAAGTAGAAAATACTTCTCAGTAACTGCTGTGCCCAAGATGTATGGCATCTTAATACTTCAAGTAAGGCATGCTCTCCGAGAGGCTGAGGACAAGGTAGTTTACTTTACTACTGATATGTGGACCAGCACCCAAACCATTGCTGATCTTTCTCTAACTGCACACTGGGTCACTTTTATGGGCAACTCATCACCAAAATGGAAATTATCCATGTATGTCACTTTTAAGACACACACATAGCACAGCACATTCAGAAAAAATTGGAAAGACTATTTACTGCTTGTGTCACTTCACAGGGTTTGAAAGTTGTTTTTTTTTTGTTGTTGTTGCCGACAATGGTTCAAATATTAAAAAAATCACTTCATGATGGCAACTATGTATGTATATATATATATATATATATATATATATATATATATATATATATACACACATTGTTTTTCGCATTGTCTTAACCTAATCATTTGAAGCTTCCTGGATAATGACCGGCAAGCATCAACCACTGTGGGAACAGTGCGCAAAGTGTGTGGTCACTTCAACCTTCAGTAAAAGCCTGTGACATCCTTGTTAATATCCAGAAGGTCAAAGATCTTCCTCATCTCCAGCTTGTTCAGGATGTACCAACAAGGTGAAATTCAACTTACTTTATGACTGAATGTATCCTTGAACAGAAGATAGCTATCATTGGGTGTATCATGTACAATGATATCGGGGAGGGCATTGTACTCCTTTCTACTCAATGGTCTCTGCTGGAACAGTTGTGTCACATTCTGAAACCATTCATGAGTGCTACAAAAGAGGTCAGTGCAGAAAAGGCATCGCTTAGCCAAGTTATTCCACTCATTCTACTTCTCAAAAAAAGGTTGGAGAAAATGAGAAGCAACTTAGATGTGAACCAACCTCTAGTCAATAACATGCTTTCCAGACTTAGCAATTATGAAAAATTATCTGACATGACATGGGGCAAGGAGTATTTCTTAACAACATTGCTAGATCCACGTTTCCTGAATAGACATCTTCCTGATGTGGTTTCTAAGGATATGGAAGAGTTGAACTACAGGCAGCTTTTGATTGATGCAGTAGGTTAGGTTTCATTAGGAGGATTAGGAAGCAGTACTACAATGACACCACCTCAAATTCAAAGGACTGCTCCAAAAAATAGTACAGAAGCAGACAATGAGGAGGATGACATTTGGGGCCAGCTACAGGACATTGAAATTCCAGAAGGAGAAAATGCATGCTCAGTAGTAAACATGGTAGATGCATATCTGTCTGAGCCCAATGTTAGTATTCAGGATGACCCTTTAGTTTATTGGCAACAGAAAAAAATCTTAATGGCCAAAGCTGGCTACCCAGGCTTGTAAGTATATTGAATGTCCATCCTTCAGTGTCTGCTCCAAATGTTTATCTCTGCTGGGCATGTTATGACTGATAAATGAAGAAGAGTAACACCAGATGATGTGGAGAAACTAGCATTCTTCAAGGTTAATTTGCCAAACTTTGGCTACATATGTAATCCTAATCTTGAAGAAGATGACACTGACAGCAGAACCTGTGCTGCATCTGTGGATTAAATGGTGACACATCAGCTTTCAATTTTCAGACTGGACTGATTAAAAGTAGAGATCTGGGACTTGTCTGCCTTTTGGACCACATCATCATCATCCTGGGGGTGGGTGGAAGGTGCAGCCAGGACATCACATGACTGTACTGGTAGCAGCTGTGGCAGACAAGTCCCTGATCTTACACAAAGTCGCTTTCCCATTCTGAGGAGATCATTTAGCTAAATGCGCCTAAGAATAATTATTCCATAACTGTATTGATACATGCTGCTACTTATGTTTTTCCCCCTGATAGTAGTGGTAGTAGCAGTGGTGAAGTGGTCACTTTGGACTGCCTGGTGCTCTTCTTTCTCATTGCTTAATGTAGCATTCCATACCGAGAGCCATTGCTAAACATAATTGGTGACATACAAACACACTGTCCCCTTCTATAAAAAGTCAGTCTCAGGAGACTGGTTTATAAAAATAGAGATCTGGAACTTGTCTGCCTTTGGTCCAAATCATTGTCACCCTGGGGTGGGGTGGGGGAGGTGCAGCCAGTACATAACGTGATTGTATTGGTAGCAACTGTGGCAGACAAGTCCCTGTTCTCACACACACAGTCGCTTTCTCATTCTAATGAGATCCTTTAGCTAAATGCGCATAATAACCACATTGATAAATGATGCTAGCCCTGTTTTTTTTACCCTGGTAGTAATGGTAGTAACTAGTAAGAGTGTCGATTTGGTTACTTTCAGACTACCTGGTGCTCTTCTCTCACGTTGTTTTGTGTTACATTCCATACTGAGACAGAGCCGTTGCTGCTAAACATACAACACATGTGATGCCTGTGACTGAGAACTAAAACTAGTAAACTACCTATACAAAATACAATTAAACACACTATCCCGTTCTAAAATAATCAGACTCAGGAAGAGACTGAGCTGGATTCATAAAGCTTTCAGAAGGTGCAAAACTTTCCCTAAGTCCCCAAAATTGCCTCAGCTACAGAAAAAAGGGGAGACTGCTCTAAGATGCTATTCACAAAAACCTCCACAGCTGCAGAAAAAAAAACACTATGGACTGTGGAAAAAAGTGCAGCTGTGGAAGTCTCTGAGGATAAAAAGGTGTGAGATAAGTAAGGCACATGTAACGCCCTCACCCCTGTCTTTTTGCAAAATGACAGGTGGCATGCTGTTGAAGCTGACAGCAGTACCTGGTGGGGACTGGGTTCGGGGAGGACTAGGTTACTCGGCACAGGGGGCCTAGGTTTGGTTACTCTGCACATGGGCACCCAAGTAAATCCGAACACAGGAAGCAATAACTATAATGTCCAATACCAGGAAATGGGATTCTAAAGTGTGGCTTTTATTCACATCCAAACTGAACAAACAAAGCAAAGACTGACCCCCATGGGGCTACATTCCTGGTAATGCAGATTAGAGCAACAGAACACTTCTTCACTATTCCAGCCCTCAGGCTCTGAACCCACCAGGCACATAGCCTGGACTTGCACGCAGCTTTGGGTACACAGCCCGACTTATACACTACTTGGGTTTTCCCATGGCTCGGCTCCCCGCTGGCCATGATCGCGGTCCATATGGGAATGAACCAGTTTTCCTGTTGGTGGTTCCCCAAACCACCTTAGAGCCTTCGACTCCTTAAGGGAAATTTTCCTTTAAATCCCACATCGGGGTACTTCCCTCATCACTGGCCAAGTGCATGAGGCAAAGTAGAAATCCACAGAGCAAATCCGTAGAGGTGAACCTGGTTACTAAAAATTGGGGGTCTCCCACCTCCAGCTCCCACAATCCATACCCGGCCATTTCTCTGGACACTAAACAACTCTTTTATGAAAGCCTGGCAATGTAGATTACAGGGAAGACGTATGTCACATCTCCTCTACATGTCTTGACTTTCTCCTTGTGCTTAACTTGAACATACTTTTACTTTTAGCTAAGCCTATTACTCTAGGCCTCCCACTACTTCAGCAGTCCAATCCCCACTTTAACACAGTTCAGGATGAAACATGGGCCCTTTAGAAAGAGCAGAACTCACCCTCTGGTTGCAGGTGCCCCACAGGCGAATCTCGAAATCTTCTTGTACCCCACACTCTTGGGAAAAATAAGGCAGCTTCTTCTCTAGCAGTAGCCAGGGGGTTGCCCCTGGAATAGCAGGCAAACCTTCCACCCCCATCCCCTGAGGGATGGGGCACAGAGACCCGTATCAGCGGTCTCCACCACTTTAAAGAACAGTTTACTGTGTCCCTCTTTAGGCGGAAACACACGCCTTTCCCTAAATTTAGCTCTATTTCAGAGCTGAGGCTCCAAAAGCCTGTGCACAGAACTGCTGTGCTCCTCTCACAACAATCTCCAACTACAGACTGAACACTGACTGTTCAAAACTCTCAACATTCTAATCTAACTCCCTTCTGCAGATTCCAATGTGGCTCATACAGCTGCGATAGTTCTGTAGTGATGTCATCCCTCAGTCTTAGCTGAGACTGAAAACAGAGTGAGACAGTGTGAAATCCATTTAACTGGAGTTTCACAAGCTGCCTTCCATGCCTACCACTAGGTCTTACTGGGATTCTAGTAACCCCGGGTAACAGCGGGGTTACACACAGACCCAGAAAGGCTATTCTCAGCTAGATTTTTTCCGCAGTTGTGGAAAAAATGTTACACACAGTGGAATGAGGTGTAACTCTCCCTCAGCAAATTGCAGTAGTGCCCCAACAATTGGAATCAATTAAGGTGGAGGTGAGGCACAGGTAATAGCTTCCCAGATAGTATAGCAGTGGCTGTTAGTACAGCAACAAATGCACACATTGCCATAATATGGCAACAGGCAACAACCACCAGACCCAGTGCAGCCCACGACAGAGCCACACAGGCAGTAGAGCCTGACCAGCCTGCAGTGAGTGCTACCATTGCAGGCCACAGGAACACCCCAGGGAAGGACGACCAGCAGTGACAGTCAGACACTGTGGTGCCATGGTATCACTGGTACCTGTGGTGCTGCAGTGGTCCCAGTTGAAGGACTGGTTGCAGATTTCTTTGTGTGTGCTGTCAGCTTCATAGTATGGCAGCAATGTTAAAGTCTGCTGCTTCAGCTACTGAGTTGTACTATTGTTGTGCCTCCTCAGTTGTTTCTGCAGCTGCGGATCCGCAACTGCAGATTTGGAGCACTTGCGGGATTCCTGTAACTGCTGGAATTCCACAGCTGTGGGACTTTTTGTGGAATTCCCGCAGTTGTGGGATTTTCTTTGTGAGTATCACGCAATTGCGTTTCCGCAATGCTGCCAGCTTTTTTGCCACAGCTGTGGGATTTTGGACCTTCTTTGTGAATCCTGTCCACTGTTTATGAACTAGAGATCTGGGGCTGGATTAACAAAGCTTTCAGAAGGTGCAAAACCTTCCCTGAGTCCCCAAAACTGCCTCAGCTACGGAAAAAAAGGGGAGATTGCTCTAAGTGCTATTCACAAACACCTCCACAACTGAGGAAAAAAACACTACTGACTGTGGAAAAAAGTGCAGCTGCGGAAGTCTCTAAGGAAAAAAAGGCATGAGATAAGTAAGGCACAGATCCTGAAAGGCTAGTCTCAGCCAGTTTTTTTCCACAGTTGCAAAAAAAATATTACACACAAAGGAATGAGGTGTAACTCTCCCTCAGCAAACTGCAGTAGTACCCCAACAATTGGAATCAACTAAGGTGGAGGTGAGGCACAGGTAATAGCATCCCAGATATTATAGCTGCGGCTGTTGGTATAGCAACAAATGCACACATTGCCATGATATGGCAACAGGCAACAACCACCAGACCCAGTGCAGCCCACAACAGAGCCACACAGGCAGTACAGCCTGACCAGCCAGCAGTGAGTGCTACCCCCACAGGCCACAGGAACACCCCAGGGAGGGACAACCAGCAGTGACAGTTGGCCACTGTGGTGCCATGGTATCACTGGTACCTATGGTGCTGCAGTGGTCCCAGTTGAGGGACTGGTTGTAGGTCTCTTTGTGTGTGCTGTCAGCTTCATTACTATGGCAGCAATGTTAAAGTCGGCTGCTTCAGCTACTGAGTTGTACTATTGCTGTGCCTCCCCAGCCATTTCTGCAGCTGCAGATTCACAGCACTCGTGGAATTCCCACAGCTGCTGGAATTCCGCAGCTGCAGGACTTTTTGCAGAATTCCCTCAGCTGCTGGATTTTTTTTAAGAATATCACACAACTGCATTTCCAAAGTGCTGTAAGCCTCTTTCCCGCAGCTGCGGGAATTTTACTGTTCTTTGAGAATCCTGCCCCTGGTCTGGGACTTGCTCATCATCAGTCACTTTCTCATTCTTTTCTAAGCAGTCATTTCTGGTAACTGTGCCGTAACCGTATTGATCTCAGTGCTGGCAGACTACTTCTGGTTTTCCCCTGATTGTAATAGGTGAGGGTAGTAGCAGTCTTGAAGTGGTAGCTGTCTGACTGGTTGACGGGCTGCCCTCTGCTGTGGCCTGGTGCTGTTTTTGTGTTCCTGGCTTCTTCTTCATTACTCAACTAAGAGTCATTCACAGTGGTGTTTGTTGAGAAACAAATCACTACAGTTAATAACTTCTACACAGTATTAGTACTACTTTCTTAAATGTCAGAAACAGAAGATTGATTAGAGAGTGTTCTGGGAGTTACCTGGCTTTTGGCAAAAAAATTCCCACATACAGTATGTGCTGGGTGGCAGTCAGAGTTTCATGGTTCACACTGCTGCTGTTACTACTAAGCAATAGGGGCTGGTCAGAGTTCTGGGACTTGCCTGCCTTTGGACAAAATCATCATCATCATCATCTTAGAGGTCGGTGCCAGTTGTGAGGTTCAGCATGTACATATTACAGCACTGGCACCTCCAGTAAGCACATCCACAGTCACATCATTCACTCCTTCTCATCTCATTTCGCTAATCATACTGTTTATTACTACTAAATAGTGTTTTAATTGCTTTTTTCTACAGATATGTTAATTAAAAACAGTTTAAAATTATTTTTTAACATACAGTTACCATAAAACAATAAAGGTTATAAAAGGTTTGGATAAGGATCCAAGCTTTTTTTGCTTATCAGAACCTTTTAGAACCTCAGAACCTTTTGAGGTTCTCCCATCCCTACTTATGACTCCACCTCATAAACAAGGGTGGGGAAAAATGTCAAAACCTGCCCAAAAGGTGATTTTGCGCAGAGACAGCATCATTCTTACTTATGCTTGCTAATGTATGCCTATTTTGTTAGAATCTGCCTGTAAACTGCCTAAAAAAAGCTGTAATACTTGCAAACTGCTCTTGCTAGATTGATTAAGTGAAACAGCCCTTTCCTTTGCCTCTGTAATTGCTGCCCCTTTCATTTGTAAAGTAGTTTTGTCACTGGGTAGCTCGACCATTGTCTGGGACCAGTACTAATTGGCTTCACTTTCTCTTCCCCTCCAGCCGAGAACCCTCCAGAGCTCCCAGTTCATCCGCTGCAAGAACCGCAGCCACCGAGTGGTCGGCGCTTCTGAAGCCGCCGCCTGAGACCACTTGCTCGGATTCCAGACCCAGAGAGGTATGGCAAAGCTGCAAATTTTATGCCCACCCACCCATCCCCTCCTGACCATTATTATATAGACCTCCTTGCCCCGCTCTCCCCTGCCATTGGCTTTCCTACAAATCTATCCTCCCCTCCACCCTAGGATGCCCACAGACATATAAATTTTGGGCTGCCGCTTCAGTTTCAAGTGTCCCATCCTAACTAACCCACCACAGTCTCCCCTACCACTCGTCTTAGATCAGATTTGTGACTTCTTATTACTGTCCTTAGTCGTTGTGTCATAGTAAATTCTCCTTGCTCTCTACAGGTGGTTTCAGCACCTACATCCCTTTGCTGACCCTGTGGTGTGTAGCCTTAGCTGGTGATACTTCGTAGATCAGGTTTACAACTTCTCGTAACTATCTCTAGTAGCTGTGCCATAGAAACATCTCCTTGCTCCCTTCAAGTGGTATCAGCACCTATATCCCTTTTCAGACCCCATGGTGCATAGCCTTACCTGGTTATACCTTGCCCAGATTAAGCCCTTACAACTGTTTCTCTTTCTGACCCCCAGACTTTAACCATGGAACTTGCAATCTGGCTCTACCTATTTACCTTATATGCATCCTACCCTTATTAGGGTACACGCCAGATGGAATTTACCCCAAAGAGGACTTGTATCACCTACCACAAGAATGTCTACTCATGGAGTCCCTATACAACTCATGCTATGCCCCCAAGTTGTCATACCCACTTTCAGCTGAGTCTCCCTCTTGGACAGCCACCGGCATCTCATTACCTACCCAAGGAATGTTACCTACTCGGCCCAGTACCTGCTTCTACTGGTGTCATACGGCTAGGGTCTTAGCATGTGTATCACTAGGACTGAACAGTACAAAGAATAGGTCCTTGCATTCCTACGCCAATACTTCCACTAGCCAAAGAAGGTTTAGTTCTTCCAAATTACCACTTGTTGCCCTGAGGAAAGTTGTACTCCTCCTCTTGCTGTGCTCAGGTAATGTTAAACTTAACCCTGGTCCTATACAAGCAATTCTTTCACTGTCCGAAGTCACGAAGTATAAAGGTATCAGCTTTATGCATGTTAATGTGTGTAGCCTCTTAAAGAAACTCACCTCAACACAGGCTTGGGCTATCCACATGGAGCCTGATGTACTTGTCATATCTGAATCCTGGCTTCGTCCATCCACGCCAGACAAAGAGGTCAATATCTCCAACTATCTGTTATTCAGAGCCGATAAACTAACCAGAGGCAGTGGTGTAGCCATCTATGTTAAGGACAGGTTTACTGTCACTACCCTCGACACTACATCAATTGCCAATGCATACCTCTCAACTGTACCACATTACGAGGAACGTTCCTCATTTTACTTCACAAAAGCTCCCTGTTCCACATTGTGAGGACTTGTTCCACATTCAAAGTCAACATTTTAAAGCAAACATCCATAGTAAATAATGCAAAAAAGATATTATTCAATTAATAACAGACTTTCTGAACATAAATGCAACATTTTAACAGTGTTTTGAGCTTCTTAGGTAAAGATTTGATTAAGTGGTCCACATTTTGCCCATTTGTTCCACATTTTGACAGGCAATGTTCCACATTTGGGGAACAAAAGGTTGAGAGGTATGTGCCAATGCCTTTGAATGCCTGTCCTTAAAAATCAAAATATCTACATCAATGGCCCTCCGTGTCATAGGATGTTATAGACCCCCGTCCTCGGGGTCACAGCTCCTGTCCCATCTATCATCTACTATGAGTACTGACACAATGGAAACAATTATACTAGGGGACCTTAACTATGACTGGCTGTCAAGCGCATCTCTTCCACTTAAATCCTTCTGTGACTCTCATGGGCTCACTCTACTTATTAATGAATCTACTCGTATCAATAAGAAAAACCCTACGAAAAGTACACTATTAGAAGTACTTCTAGTAAGCAAACCCCATTTCTTCTCCTATGCTGGGATCTTTTCTGCCGATATACAGTAAGTGACCATTGCTTTATTGCTGGCATAAGAGCAGTCCCTAAACCAACAGCCTCAGCTAAGTTCTCTACCAAAAGATCAAAACAGAATTTTGACCCGCTTGCATATATCAATGATCTGAAAGCCTCCCTGCTTTGGCAGACCTTTTATTTAGCTAAATCAGTAGAAACAGCATATGCCATTTTCCACGAAATTGTATATAGCGCTCTTAACACCCACACACCCTTAGTCAAAACCCACATAAAGGCTAGAAAGTGCCGTTGGTTTACAGCAGACATCAAGACAGCACTATTAAAAAGAGACAAGCTCTGGAAGCTAGCACGCAAATCCCACAAAGCCGAAGACTGGCATTTTTTCAGAACAGCCAGAAACCACTGTACAAAGCTAATTCGGGAAACCAAGTCCAACTTCTATCGCTCTGAACTCGACACTGCCTCCAACTGCCCTACCAAGTTCTGGTCCACAATAAAAGAACTTTCTGGTAATACCGCAGCAAACACTCTCCCCTCAAAAATTATTTCTGACAATGTAACTATCAACAACAATAAAGAGATACTACAAGCCTTCAACAATCACTTTGCTACTGCAGGGCTAGCTTTGATAACTCACCTGCATGCAACCTACACTCCCAGCTTACCACGCAACCTTCAGAATCTAGCCCCTCAGATGCAGTCTTTTCATTCTCTCCTGCCTCACTAAAAGAGGTTGAAGATCTCCTCCTCCAGTTGGACAACAGAAAAAGTGCTGGTGCTGACACCTTCGATCCATGCTACCTAAAGATTGCCTATCATGTCTTGGCTGCACCTATTACGCATCTATTTAACCTGTCCCTTTCTCAAGGGACCCTCCCCAAACTGTGGAAGACCGCACATGTTATTCTGTTGTTTAAATTCGGAGACCCCTGTGATCTAAACAACTACAGGCCCATCTCCCTTCTCTCAGTACTATCAAAACTTCTGGAAAAAATCATGAATGCCCAGCTGAAATCTTTCATAGATGATACTAACCTGGTAAACCCAATGCAATCTGGTTTCAGAACTGAACATAGTACAATCACGGCCCTGGCCAAGGTGACAAATGACTGGCAGCGTGAGCTAGAGAATAAAAAATGTGTCTGCGTGCGCTGTTTTTCTAGACCTAAGAAAGGCCTTCGACACTGTCGACCACAGCTTCCTTCTTTCTTCATTAAAAGCTATTGGTCTAGATTCTACCTCCTTGCATTGGCTCCACAACTACCTTTCTGATAGGCACCAACAGGTCAAGGCCGAAGGTGAACTCTCCCCCTCAAATCTGTTAAAAAGAGGTGTCCCGCAGGGATCCATCCTGGGGCCACTCCTATTTGCCTTCTACATCAACAATATAGACTCAGGCATCAATGAGGTGAAAATTCATCTGTTCACAGACAATACAGTGATCTACCTAAGCCGTACAACTCCTGAAACTGCCTGTAGCGACCTGCAAGCTGACCTCAACATACTTCAATACCAGCTCCTTAGTAAAAAATGCTACTTAATGCCAAAAAGACAAAGGCAATGCTATTTTCACCTATTAACCATGCAGCCTACCCTGCTCTACCCCCCATCACCACCCTCCTAGGAGAAACCCTGAAATTTGTGCCGCAATTCAAATACCTGGGGGTCTGCCTAGACTTCAAACTCTCCTTTGCAGACCACCTGGAGGATTTGTTAAAAAAACTGAGGCAGAGACTAGGTCTCTTCTTCAGGTTAAACCGTCTACTAACTACAGAGACCAAGAGACAGCTAGTTCAGTCTACGTTCCTTTCCCTAATTGATTACGCTGACTTTATATGCAGCCAATGTGCTACTTCATACCTTGGTAAATTGGACATACTTTACCACAGAGCCCAGTGCTTCATCACTGGTCTCCCCTTCTCCACCCATCACTGCTCTTTATATGCAGCCATAGGTTGGACCTCCCTACACTACAGACTAAATAAAAATGCAGCTCTCTGGACATACAGAGCTATCACTGGCAAACTTCTGCAGTACACTGTTGATTGCCTGACTCTCAATATGCCTGGAACCTATGCCCTAAGAAGCTGTTCACTGATTTCTCTGAAAATGCCCAAAGCCCTAACGCGTTTTGGGAGAGCTGCCATAGAATTTGTTCTAATGTCACTCTGGATTGTGCTACAGAAATCACTGAAACTAAAGACTCCTGTTAATATTACAGTGTTTAAGTCCTTATACTCAAAATACATTACAGAAGCCTGCAACTGTTTCCAACGATCCTAGCTCTGGAATGTGCTACAAAAATCACTGAAACTGAGAACTCCTGTTAGTCTCACTGTGTTTAAGACCTGATACTCAAAATATATTACAGAAGCCTGCAACTGCTTCCAATGATCCTAGCTTACTTACACCCCCTTCCTCATCCTCCCTGCTTTTCCCATCCTCCTTCCTTCTTGTATCAGTGCATAACTTGTCCCTGAGCCACCTACTTATCTACCGCCCTAAATCTCACCCTCCCTCACCCACCTATTCCTTGTATGCCCACAGCATCTCATTCCTTCGCTCCTAGTATTATCCCAGCTCCAGACCCCCCCCCACTGGCTGCCCACTTCTCCTGACACACGTCTCCCCCTTGACACGCCTGGGTCTTTTTAAACTGACTATGTATGTCTCTTCGCTTGTAGCATCCACTTCAACTAATCTGTTCGCTGGACTATAATGCCTTTACCTTACAGGAATACTAAACCATGTATGTTGTCGTATCTGGTATAAATTTTTACTGACTTGCTACCCTATTGTTATGTATACCCTTACCGACTGTCTTTTACCTGAACCCAAATGTATTTTAACTTATCCTGTCTATTGCAGACCTACCTGTACTGTTGTACTCTTGCATCTACTATCTATTTGTCTGTATATAAATGCATTGTTACTTGACTTGTGTAATGCAGGTCCACCTTGTAAATGAGCTTGCTCAATGGTGTTCACCTGGATAAATTAAGAATTTGATTGATTGATTGATTGATTGATTCCATGCCACAGGTGTGAAAACACTTTTTGGTCAAAATATGAAAAATAACAGTTGTCACTTTCATGCAGTGATGTGAAAAAATGGCTATGTTGAAAATTTGCAGTCAAAATAGTGACATTTACTAAAGTTATGAGCCTGTGTTGCAAAATTTCAACATACACTTATAACGTTTCCATTTTTAAATATTTTGATCCCAAATATTCAACATAGCCTCCTTCTGACCCCACCTCATCAAAAAGAGTACAAACATTTTTCAAAACCTGCCCAAAAGGTGATTTCGCGCAATGACATCATTCCAGGCCACAGGTGCAAAAAACACATTTAGGCCAGGATTTGAAAAACGACAGTTGTCACATTCATGAGGTGATGTGAAGAAATGTGTCTATGTCTAAAATTTGGATTAAAAATAGTGAACACTACCAAAATTATGAGCATGCATTGCAGCATTTCAATGTACGCTTATAACTTTGCCATTTTTAAATATTTTTACCCCAAATTTCAACATAGCCATCTTATGATATGACCCCACCTAATGAACAAGGTCAGTGAACATTTTCAAATTTTGCCCTAAAGGGGATTTCACCAAGTGACAGCAAAAATGCCTTTTGGGCCTGATTTGCATAATTCCACCACTATTGGTCATGAGGTGGAGTCCCACAAAGGCCATGTTGAAAATTTGGGGTGAAAATGTGAAAAAATTCCAAAGTTATGCATCAAAGCTCAAAACTCCATTGAAATTCGTTGAACTGCACTTAGCTTAGTTTCTCAGATAGCAGTTTCCAGTTTGAGCAGCAAGACGTGTCTTCAATCACAGAGTCGATCTTCTCTGTGTGACCTGTTGAGGTGAGTGAGAATCTGTGGGGGTTGTACTAGTGGTGTGGGGTGGTGACTGCTGAGTGAAAAGTTATGGTGGGGTGGCTCAGGCCGGGGAGTGACTGTTTTCTTTTTTATGGGTTTATGGGGGGGAAAAACATCAAAGGACAGTTTTCTTTATTGCAGCTCCCATATGGGGATGGCGATCGGAGGGTGGTGAGGTGCCACTAGAGACCAGGGAAACATTATAGGGAATGGGGATCAGAGGGTGGGGTGTGCCACGGAACACCATGGAAAACATTATAGTGGATGGGGATTGGAGGATGGGGGTGCCACTAGACAGTAGGGAAAACATTACAACAATCGGAGGCTGGAGGAATGCCACTAGACATCATGTAAAACATTATAAGGAACAGGGATGAAAGGGTGGGGGCTGCCACTAGACACCAGGGAAAATGTTACAGGGAATGGTGATTGGAGGGTGGGGGGTGCCACTATACACCAGGAAAAACATTATAGGGACAGGGATTGGAGGGTGGAAGGTGCCACTAGACACCAGGGAAAACATTACAACAATCAGAGGGTGGGGGAGGTACCACTAGACACTAGGGAAACATTACATAAACTGGGGGATGACAATCAGACAGTGAAACAGACAAGACATTTCTCTGTCTCTCTTTTTTTCATCATATATTTTCAGTCATAATGGGGAATCAGAAGGGAGAGGGGATCGGAGGGTGGGGGGGCCATTGACATCAGGGAGACATTATATGAGCAGGAGACTGGCATCAGTCAGCGAAGCATATGGATTTCTCGGGGGTTCGGCTGCAGCAGGAACTGGAAGTGAACCGGAAGTGACAGTCAGCAACAAAATAGTGTGGCAGTGGAGGGGAGGGGGGAGACACAAAGGAACAGCTCTGTGGTAGTGGAGTGATTGAACTTCAGCTCCAAAATGTTGTGCTTCATTTGGAATCTGGTGATGTGCTTCCGGAGCTCCCTTTTCTCTCTGTGTAATAGCAAGATGACATGCACAACTCCCCTATGCAGCAGTAAAAATCACCACACTTTACCATCTTGCCCCAGAGAGGAACGTAGGGGTGGTGGTGTAGCCATCTGTTTTAGATCTAACTTGGGCTTCACTGTGCACCCAGTGAGAACTCTGGGTTCTTTTGAGTGTGTTGCCATTTGTGGGGGTCCGGGCCACAGTTGCAGGATTTTCCTCATTTATCCCCCCTCTGGGGCAGCCGGGAATTTCCTGCAGGAGGTTGCCAAATTAGTTGCCGGCCAAACATTGGGAGTCCCCAGATGTATTGTTCTGGGGGATTTCAGTGTTTGGGCCGACAACGAATTTTCTTGGCTTGGTCATAACCTCCTTCAGACTATGTCTTCTTTGGGCCTGTCACAAACTGTTTCAGCTCCGACACATCTGGGCGGCCACACATTGGACCTGGTGTTCTCGCTGGGGCTTGAGATAAATAATCTCAGCATTGATTGGGTAGTTTGGTCCAATCATTGTACGGTGCAGCTCATGTTCGGGGCTCCCACTGGATGCCCTCCCCCTACAGAGATGATGAGCTGTCGCCCTTTGAGGGGATTGACCCCGGAAGGATTTTTGGAGGCAGCTAATCTATCTGATGTGGGTAATGCATGTGTCGGAGACATTGGTGTCATGGTGGACTCTTATAATAGAGTGCTATCTGATGCCATTGACTCCCTCGCACCTGTTCATGTATGACCCAAATCTTCCTACCTGAGGTCCCTATGGTTTGATGGGAACCTCAGGGAGTTGAAGAGAAAGGGTCAGAGGCTGGAGCACTGCTGGAGAAAGTCTGGCCTGGAGGAGGACAAACTGGCCCTGCATGTGCATTACAATGCGTATCAGGGGGCAATCAACCATAAGAAGGCAGTTTTCCTGTCCAGGGAGACTGCTGCCAGGAAGAACTGACCATACTAGCATACTATTTGCCAGCAGATTAGGTCTTATGGTCTATCGAGTCTGCTCGAACCTCAGATCCCTAGTTGGGTGCTGAGGCCCTCCCCCCCTTGTGTTCCAGAAACCCCTATCATCCATCCCCACCCCCTGGGACAGGCCATCATCTGATACATCCACTTTCTGTGTCTGTCCCACCCTCTCTTGAAGCCCTCCACTGTGGATCTCTGAACCAGCTCACCAGGCAGTGCATTCCAAGGGTCCACCACCCTCTCAGTGAAAAACCTCCTCCTCTTTTCCCCTCAACCTTCCACCTTCCAACTTCAAACCATGCCCTCTGGTGATACCTCCTGCTTTAGTCTAAAGATCCCTCCATGTTTACTCTATTTATTCCTTTGAGGTACTTGAAGACCTCAATCATGTCCCCTGTCTCTCCTCCTCCAATGAAAACAGGCAGAGCTCCTCAAGTCTGTCCTCATATGTCAAACTTCTAGCCCCGTGATCATCTTAGTTGCCCTCCTCTGTACCTCCTCCAGGAGCTGTATGTCCCTTCAGTGTGGTCTCCAGTACTGTACACAGTACTCAAGGTGGTCTAAACAGTCCATTGTACAGCGGCAGAATCACTTCCTTGCTCCTAGAGGTGATCCCCCTTACGATGCATCCCAACATCCTGTTTGCCTTGCTAGCGACTCTCCTGCACTGCTCAGAGTTATTCATACATGCATCCACCATGACCCCTAGGTCTTTTTCCCCTATTGAGGCCTCTAACACCTCCTCTCCCAGGGTGTACCTGTGTTCAGGGTTTCCCTACCCAAGATGTAATACCTTGCACTTGGTGATATTGAAATTTAATTTCCATGTGTGAGCCCAGCTTTCCAGGGTGTCCAGGTCCCCTTGCAGGGCCAACCTCCCCTCTTCTCCCTCAATTACTGCTCCCATCTTGGAGTCATCAGCAAAGAGACTCATTTCACACCCTATACCCTCCCTGATGTCCGATATGTATGCATTAAACAGGATCAGATACAGGACCGAGCCCTGCAGTACCCCACTACCAACCTCTCTAGGGTTCGAGAGCTCCCCACAGGCCACTACTCTCTGGGTACGTCCAGCTAGCCAGTTTTCCATCCATCTAACCATCAAAGGGCCTACTCCCAACCCCATCAGTTTCTCCATCAGACCATTGTGGGGGACTGAGTCAAACGCCTTGCTGAAGTACAAGAACAACACAAGCTATACTTTTTCAGACTGTGGACAGGCTACTTCATCCTGCCTGTCTGCATCCGAAGAAGGTTTTTTTCAAATGCTGAATGCGAGGAGTTTGCTCGTTTTTTCTCGGACAGAGTGTCCAGTATCCGGCAGAGGGTTTCTCCAGTCAGCAATGTTATAGCTGGCAGTGGTCACCAAACGTGTTCTAAGTGCACTCTGTCTGGTTGGGGAGAGTTCAAACCAGTGGAAGCAAGTGAGGTTATCAAGGTGGCAACCAATCAGAGGCATACTTTTTGTGAACTGGATCTGGTGCCGACACGTTTCTTGATGAGATGCATCGACATCATTGGCCTGGTGTTTGCCCTGATTGTCTTATGTTCCTTATCTGAGGGGGTCTTCCCTGATGCCTTGAAGGAGGTGTTGGTGAGACCACTCATAAAGAAACCATTTTTGGACCTGGAGGTCAGGGCAAATTACCCACCTATCTCCAATCTCCCCTTTTTGGTGAAGATTGTGGAGAAGGTAGTGGCGCTTCAATTGGTGGAGCACCTCGTGACCCATGAGCTGTATGAACAGTTCCAGTCAGGGTTTCGGGCAAGGCATAGCACTGAAACTGCACTTGTGTGAGTGCAGAATGATCTCCTCAGGGCTAGAGATCGAGGGGATAGGACAATTCTTGTTCTTGATCTCTCTTCAGCATTTGATACTGTGGACCATTGTGTGTTGCTTAACCTTCTCAGGGAACTCTGCGGACTCACCGACACTGTCATCTGCTGGTTTGAATCATTTTTAACCAATAGGAGGCAGCGGGTTGTGATAGGGAATTTCTTCTCCACCCCTAGTCTCCTTTCTTGCGGAGTACCTCAGGGATCAGTTTTGGCCCCAGTGTTGTTTGCAGTATACATGCTGCCCCTGGGAGGTATCATTAAGAAATATGGCTTGGGTTTTCATTGCTATGCTGATGATACCCAGATATATTTATCCTTTGCCCCAGGAACATCTAACGCAGTGGATGGTCTAAACAGCTACCTTGCTGAGATCAACAACTGGATGGCCTCCAGCTGGTTGCGACTGAACCCTGATAAGATGGAGGTATTGGTGGTGGAGTCAAACAGAGTACATGATAGGTTGGCCTCTGACTCAGAGATTGGATTTGTTCTGGGTTCTGTTTCATTGAATGCCTCCTATAGGGTGCGAAATCTTGGCATCATTTTTGATAGGAGTTTGACTATGGAGGCACAGATATCCTCCGTTGTCTGCTCCTGTTTTTTCCAGGTTAGAAATGCCGCCAGGATAAAATCCCTTGTTCTGCCTCTGGACCTCCTCACTTTGATGCATGCCTTAGTTACATCAAGTCTTGACTACTGTAATGCGCTCTAGCTTGGGGTCATGGGAGGATCTCTCCACAGACTGCAGCTAGTGCAGAATGCAGCTGCTCGATTGTTTATTGGGCAATCAAAGTTTTGACATATTACACCTGTGCTGTGTGATCTGCACTGGCTGCTGGTCAGATGGAGGATCCTCTTTAAGGTGGGGCTTCTCACCTATAAGATCCTACATGGTCAGGGCCCTGGTTACCTGTAAGACCTTCTTGTACCTGCTGTCTCGACTCACCTCCTCCGCTCCTCCTGTGGAGGCCCCCTAGTAATTCCCAGGTCAAGGCTGAAATCGGCTGGTGACAGGGCTTTTAGTGTCACCGCCCCTGCCCTGTGGAATTCGCTCCCCTCTGGGGTTAAGGGGGCCCCCACTTTGGAGGTTTTCGGACTCACCTTAAGACCTTAAGGCCCTCCTATTTGCCCAGGCTTTTTCAGACTAATATTAATCTATAAGTATTGATTTGTGTATAGATGCTGAGAATATGCTATTTGTTTAATGTTTATATGAATTACTTTATTTTCATAATTTTATGTTTCATTGATATAGTTTTGAAACATGTGTTTATATATTTGAGCAGTGCCCAGAGCTTCCGGGATTGGGCGTCTTTTAAATAAATCTTGCCTTGCCTTGCCTAATTTTGTTGTATTTATGAATTATCTAGTTCCTTAGAATAGTTTGTTTGTTACATTAAATTCACTTCATATCTCACTAGTAAATGTTTGCACATTTTTAATAAGCTGTACTTCAGAAACTTTCAAACCTATAAGCCTGAAAGAGCAACATGACGTTCAAGAATGTGCATTTGTTTAATGCTATAAGCATTTACCATTTGAATCTTTGTTTGGGAATGTGTTTCCTTGGCTCTGTGATGAGAATGCAATACTGTCAACCCAGTATGAGAAAGAGAAGCAACAAGCCATTCAAACCAAAGAAAAATAAAACAGTAATTGTACAAACCATGCAGGATTGCCTCCTAGCTCTGATGTCTGGCCCAGCCAGTGGGAGTATCCGGGCTGTGGCCCTCATGGTAGCCTTGGCCATGAAGTTCATGAAGAGCTTCTCCCAACCCAAGTGTCTGGTAAATCATGGTGCAAAACTCAGCAGTACTGGAGAAAAAATTTAAATGTACAACTGGAACAACTGATGGAGGCCGTACCTCTGAGAGGACATTGACAGGGTGGAAACAGTCCAGAGGAGGGCTATCAGAATGGTGCAGAGGTTACATAGAAATACAAAAACATAGAAACTAATGGCAGATAAGGACTGCTTGGCCTACCTAGTCTGTCCATTTTCCCTGCCTTCTGTAACACCGCAGATTCTATTTGATCTCTGGCTTTTCCCCCAGTTTCCTTACGACTTAAGATTCCCTTTTGCCTATTCCATGCCTTCTTGAATCCCAGTGCAATTTTTGCCCCATCACCTCTGCTGGTAGTCTGTTCCAGGCACCCACCACTCTTTCTGTGAAGAAGTACCTCCTTACATCTCCCCTGAGCCTACCTCCCCAACCTCATAGCATGACCTCTTGTTCTTGAGCATCTTTTTCTCTGAAAAATGCTTCCCTCTTGAACCTTACTCGCCTGTGAGGTATTTGAACATCTCTATCATACCCCCTTGTTTCCTTCTTTCCTCCAGGGTATACATATTGAGGTACTTCAGTCTCTCTTCTCCTAGGGCTTTTGGTGCAGATTCTGCACCATTTTAGTTGCCCTCCTCTGGATCACCCCTTTCTCTAAATCCTTCTGGAGATATGGTCCCCAGAACTGGATGCAGTACTCTAGATACAGTCTCACCAGTGATCTATACAGTGGAATCACCACTTCCCCTCTTCCTGCTGGTGATACTCCTCCCTATGCACCCTAGCATCCCACTGGCTCTCCCCATGGCATTGCCACACTGCTTGGCCACATTTAGGTCATCAGATATGATTACCCCCAGGTCCCTTTCCTGTTTGTTGGTCAGCAGTACCACTCTCCCCCCATTGTGTACTCCACCCCCTGAGTTTCTGTGCCCCAGGTGCACGATCTTGCACTTCTTTATATTGAAACTTAGTTGCCACACTCTTGACCACTTTTCAAGCTTTCCTAGATCCCTTTTCATTTTTCCATCCCGGATGTCTACCCTACTGCAGATCTTAATGTCATCTACAAAAGGCATACCTTCCCTTCTAGCCCCCCCCCGCAATGTTATTAATAAAGACATTCAGGAGGACTGGTCCTAGTACTGACCCTTGAGGCACTTCACTGACCACCATTCCTTCCTCATAGTGAACTCTGTTACCACCACCCTCTGTTGCCTAACCACCACCCAATTTCTCATCCAGTTTACCACCTTTGGACCCACTCCCAGGCTGCCCAGCTTGTTCATGAGTCTCCTACATGGAACAACGTTAAAGGCTTTACTGAAATCTAGGAAGGCCACATCCACTGCTCTACCCTGATCTAATTCCTTACTCACCCAGCCAAAGAAATCTATCATATTTCTCACCTGGGGGCCTTCAGTATGCCAAGACAGGCTATGGGAGCTCAATATGTAGTCCCTGGAGGAGAGGACAGAGAGAGGGGGCATGACTAAAGCCTATAATTACCTTACAGGGTGAACAAAGTGCAGGAGGCAGAGTCGCTTTCACAGGAGAGGAGTACCAGAACACAGGATCATGCTATGAAGCTTGAGGGGGGAAGTTTAAAAGGGATGTGAGGAAATACTTCTTCACAGAAAGGGTGGTGGATACCTGGAACAGCCTGCCAGAAGAGGTGGTAGGGGCGAAGACAGTGGGAAACTTCAAACGCGTGTAGGACCGGGAAAAACATGGGTATAACAAGTAGAGGTAAGGGAGGGATACTTGTGACCAAATAGGGTCCAGGGTGTAGTAATAGGCAAGGAAGATAGGGCAGACGGGATGGGCCTACTGGTCCTTTTCTGCTGACCAGCTGCCTGCTATGCTATTGACTTGGGTTCACTTCCCAAACTAATGACTTCAGGCAAGACCAGCAGGAGAAGAATCAAACACCCAACTGGATAGTCACCTTCTTCAGAGAGGTTTCCTGACTCTATTACCACATTGTTCCCTAGTGATCAAGTGGGTGTGGATGTCAGTGTGAGATGTGACATGGTGAGAGGGGATACCATTCTGATGCCTTCCTTGCACCGCAACTGATGTATTGGGTCTCAGACTTTTCTTCTTCTTTTCCTTGTACTTGTTTTCCTTCTCTTTTTCCAGCACTTCTTGCCTGGTTATATGGATGTAGGGGGAACTGCAAAATAATCTGAATACCTCTATATTTTGAGAAGATATTGTTTTTCTTAAAACAAATAATGCATAATACTGAAAGCTCCACCTCTGTCTCTAAAACTGGACACATTTTTTATTATTGGAAGCCATACGTCTGAAGTAGTGCATTCTGAAAATGCTGGGCAAAGTTATACTAATGCTTGGCAATGTGTTGGAAGTTATTTTTAAATAAAACAATTGCAAGATGAAAGTAAAACATCCCCTAACACTAAACAATTTACAAGATGAAACATCCCTTAACATTAAACACGTGAAACCCACTATTGACGATTATTCTCTTTCAAACACATTATAGCCAAATGTTCAACAGTGCTTTGCATTTTAGTGTTAACCAGTTGAAAGGTATTCTGGAAGAAGTTGAATTAATGCCTGAAGGAATCAGGACAAGATCCCAAGTTTTCTAACTGCATCAATTCCAGCACGTGTTGTAAATTATGACATAATTCTTAGTCAGTCAGAACTGTTCATTTCTAAACATTCCCAGTACTCTTAACACCATTGCGAGGGTGTCTCATGCTAATGCTTTTAAAACTTTGAAGTGCTAAATGCAGTTGGCTTATTTCACACACACGGATTTCTCTAATATAGTCCAAGACTTGATTTTCTCCATAGTGTCCTACTCTTTGGTATTATGGGCTGGAGGTGCTAAGACTCCATGAAAGTAAAACGTTTGGGCAATTGGCACTGCTAGACAGTGCACATCCCAGCTGAGATAGGCAATGCCCATGGTCCAAAAGTCCCATCATTAGTGTGCAACTTTAGCTGGAGAGTGTTAAGCTTCTAGTTATGGCCAAACAGGCCTATTGTTTTTGTATGTGATAGCTATGAAAAAGGGAGGACCCCTTACAGTTTTGTCGATGTGGGAACGACTGTCTGCCCTGACTTGCATGTCCAGTGTTTTGCATGATTGAGGCTGGAGCATGACATGGCATTCTGCTCAGCTTGTACTGCTTTTTTGTCCTGTGCTAGAAGGGATCGGGATACCAGTGGAACTTGAAAACCCATTGCCTGCCAAGATTTAACATTCCTGTTCAGCACTGACTTGTCTGGATGGCTCCAGGGACACACTGTCATCTGAAAAAGACAGGGACGCACCATTTATGGTGGCCTCTGATGCTGAGAGCTCTCCCTTCCCTCTGATGGAAGTGCCTTCAGGGTCTCACAACATATTGGTTTTGACCCCCCCAAGTGGTCACCACCACATTAGTCCCACTCTCTCAGAGTGGGACTCATCCTCTTACACCAGACTCCCTCTGGGGGTATCTCTTGTAGCAGTGGGAGGAGAGTCAGGTACCACCCCTGTCCAGTTCTTCTGGAGATTCAGAAGATTAGCTCACAGCATTGTCCTACCTTGGCTTCAGCAATTCCTTTGATGCAGTTATTGAATGTTGTCTCAGTACCATTGCCAAATATTGCTTCAATGCTGATGTCAAGTGTGTTCTCTGTGCTAGACTTTACTTAGGCACTGGGTGGGTTTTTGGCACCTGTGTTTATTGCACTAATCTTCTTGCCAGCAAACCTGTTGACCATGTCAGCTCTAGTATCTTCAGTGCAATTTTGTGTAACACAACCCCCACTACCACATTCTGCCTCTACCACCATGCCTTGTGAAGAGGAGGTAAATGGATAATAACCTCAGGGGCAACTCTCATGTTTAAGGTTATTGGGATGTTTCATCTCCCCGGAAGCCACGCCCTGTGTAATTTTTACATTCCTAAGTTTGTCATTTCCCCATACCCCTGGAGGCGTGGCCCACTGAGATGCTGTCTAGAAAGTCTCTGCACACCTCAGCAGGAACTGCATTGGCAACGCTACCTGTACCCCTTCAGGAAAGATACTTACTGTTCTAACAACAAGAATCTATCAATGATGCCTAATGCAAGTGGCATCAATCTGCAGAAGTGTGCTGCCAATAGAACTTTATGTGAATTTTAGAATTTTGAATAAAGTTTGAACTCCGTGCTGTGATCATGCTTCTCCTACTAGCTTAACAACAGATTTATTTCTACGCTGGAAGACAGCAGTCACCCCCAAGTCATCTTCAGCCTTTTTGTCACTTTTTTTTATCTCTTTTAAACTACAGTGTAGTTTAAATGTTTCAGATGAGTTTTGATTACTCTGCATTAGTTAGGGTGTTATTTATACATTTTGTTATAGAATTTGTGGTTTCTCCAGTTCCTGATTGGTTTCTAGGAACTGGAGAAGGCTGCTTCAAAATGTGGATCCCACCTCATGAAACTGACTGCATTTTGTGGTGAAATTAAATCACTTTTGTTCTTATTTAATAATTAGGGAGTCTTAGGTATTTTCTGTATAAAATATATTTTTCCCTACTGTGATTGAGACTGGGAACTGAGCCAAATACTTATTTATCAGGCTGTATTAGTGATTGCCATGATGGATAGGGCAAAAACACAACAGGACTCACAAGTTTCAAAAATTATTCTGTTCGTTTCAAGCTCCTGGCAAAGGTAGATTGTCATGATTTTTGTTTAAAGAGCTACCAACATTTTGAGAAGAACTTTGAAAAATACTATTTGGATGCAAAGCAGCTTGTATTTCTCAGTAGCTCTGTATTTCCTATCCCCATTGTTTATTACTAAGGTCATATGCATGAAAACAGGATAATTGTTCCTTGGCAGTTCATCAGCTGCTATCGCTTCTTCCCACCTTTTGATGTCATGATACTTTGCTTGTGACATCACAGTTATTCCCATGGCAACAGACTGTGATGTCACAAAGAATATTATAATTTCAAATAGGGAATAAAGTTACAGAAACAAATTAATTGTAGGACATAATGATTTTTGCAGGATTTCTTCAGTTATAAATAATGGAGAGGCTGCTGTTTAAGGTGCTTTTGGCGAGATCATGATTTTTTAAATTGTGAACTTTGCAAAACATTTTGCCCATAAACCCCAAAGTAAAAGGTTAAAAAAAGGGAAGATTTATGGCAACTTAGTCTGCTGCTATGTCACCAGTAAGCACAGTAACAGCTCACACAGTGTTTCTAATGCTGGTGGAATGTATGCATCAGAAGGTTCTTCTCCTTATAAGCAGTAGTCCCTGATAAAGAGAACAGACAAAAAAATGTCTTGGCCCCAGAAGGCATGGTAAAGATGGTAAAGACAGCAGGGTGTCCAAGAGGGGAACCCCTGACTCCAGCGATGGCAAAAATATTAATGAAAGCACCAGCAATGGCAAAAATATTAATAAAAGTACCTCAGAGCAGGTACTGGAACCGGTACCTGCCAAGAAAAAACACTAAAAAAAAACATATCCCTCCCACTTATCCTGCAAAGGAAAAGTAACAGGTAATGTAACAGAGACAAATGTCCATAACCGAGGACATGTCAAAGATCTAGCATTTTTTCCAGGCTTTTCAGGCCATGGGGAATTTATTCAATGTATCTGCCCCCTTCCCAGGTTCTAATTCCAAAACAGCAGCCTGTTTCAGAGAGGAAAATCTATAATGTAGAAGAGGACGAGGGTGAACCCATAGAACCTTATGGTTCTCCTGAACAGGAGTTTGGTTCCCTTCCTGGACCTACTGAGGATTACACCTCATACTCCTCTTCATTAAACAAATGGTTGATATCCTCAGCATCCTATCTCATGGAACAGAGGAGGATGAGGAGGAAGTGAATTTCATGGACACGATAGGATTAACTCCTACAAGGAGGCTACTTGTCCCCGTACACAAGTTTCTTATGAAAGTCACTTTAAAAATCATGTCAGCACCGAATTCATTAGCTGGCATTGATAACAGGAGTGAGAAAAAGTATCAAGTGGACATGCAGGAGGTAGAATACCTGTATGTTTACCATGATTACAAAGGAGTGGTACAGGAGGCTGCCTGTGAGAAGACAAAGGCACCTGTCTTTGAACAGCCCCCTGAAATGGATTCCAGAACAATGGATGCCATGGCCAAAAAAGTGTATACAACAGCTTCTCTGCAAGACAGGCAGCTTATTTGGCCTACACAGTTCAGCACCAGAATGCATTGTGGAATGCGGTGCTGGCACTGAGTGACAAGACAGATGGTGAGGTGGCACAGGAGCTGGCAGAACAGCAAAGTCCATCCTGGATGCCTCAAAATACCTCTTCCACATGGCTGTAGAAACCAATGGCTCAGCATCAAAAGTCTTGGCACATCCAGTGTCCCTGAGGAGGTTTGCGTAGCTAACAGCCAGGATCCTTATCCAAGACACAAAGTATAGCCTTCAACGTCCCCTTTTAGGGAAATTCTTTTTTGGTGACAAAAAGAGGCTCATATGAATAAAGGGGATAAGTACAGAACCACTTACAAGAAGTCCACTGTAGAGGAAAAGGCCTCCATTTTCTACAGGCCTTATGAAAGGGAAGGCAGAGGCAGAGGCTACTACCCCAGACCTTACACCAGCTATGAATGTCTGCCTCAGAGAAGGTGCTAAAATGGCAGAAGGGGCACAAGGCATGCTGAAACTCCAGCCCTAAGCCACAGGAAAATGAATTCCCTGACAATTGTGCCCAGGTTTCCAGTCAGCTTTTGCCAGTGGGAGGAAGACTGATCCACTACTTACAGAACCAGGAAAAAAATCATCACAGACAAGTGGTTCCTAGAAGTAGTGGGACAGGGGCTGATACTGCAATTTCCAGAGGTTTACCCAACTACAGAGACCAAATGTCTCTGGGCAAGCAATGTGAGAAGGCAGTAAGGAGGGCTGGGGGGATACTGTGATGCATAGGGAGAGGCATCAACAGTAGAAAACAGGAAGTTGTTATCCCTCTGTACAGACAGTTAGTGAGACCCCATCTGGAGTACTGCGTGCAGTTCTGGAGACCCCATCTTCGCATAGACAGAGTGGAGGCTGTTCAGAGGAGGGCAACCAAAATGGTGCAGGGTCTGCACCAGAAGACATATGAGGAGAGACTAAAGCAGCTTACTATGTATACCCTTGAGGAAAGGAGGGAGAGGGGGGACATGATAGAAACTTTCAAGTATCTCAAGGGAATTAAAGTACAAGAGGGTAGTATCTTTCAGAAGAAGAGATGTGCAAGAACAAGGTGGCACAATTTGAAGATAGAGGAGGGATGGCTCAGAGGTAATGTTAGAAAATATTTTTTCACAGAGAGGGTTGTGGATGCATGGAACAGCCTTCCTGAGAAGGTTGTGGAGTCAGGAACAGTGGGAGAATTCAAGAATGCATGGGACAGGCATAAGGCAATTCTAGTCGGAGGTAGGAGGAAGTAAGCTGTTGATTAACTAGAATCTGCAGCTTATCCATCAGGTAGGGAAATGGGCAGACTAGGCGGGCCAAGCGGTCCTTATCTGCTGCCAAATTCTGTTCCTATGTTTCAAACAACCTCCCAGCTGATTCACCAACAGAAGAAATTCTGTTAGAAATGGAAGCAAAGAAATTACTGCAAGTACAGTCAGTAGAAAAAAAGGTCCCTGCACTACATTAGAGCAGGGGCCTCTTTTGAAGATGCTTCCTAACCCACAAGAAAAATCGAGAATGGCAACCCATTCTAGATTTAAAGTACCTGAACAGACATATCAAGAATGAAAAATTCAGAATGGTAACACTAGGCACAATAATTCCACCCCTGCAGTTAGAAGATTGGTCAGGATCAATGGATCTGAAGAATGATTTTTTTCCACATCCCAATCAGACCAGCCACAGAAAATATCTCAGATTCAGACTGCGGAACTGCCAGTATCTTTTCACAGCCCCATCCTTTGGCCTTACCTCGGTACCCATAAAGTTCACAAAGTGCTTAGCTGTGGTGGTAGCCCACCTAAGAAGACAAGGTGTGCTATTTTTCCCCTTACCTGGATGATCAGCTAGTCTCAGGGAAAGCAAAACAGGAAAGAGTGTGCTTCATCCAGCTGATAAGAAGCATCTTGAAAAACTGGTGTTCCTAATAAATTTGCAGAAGTTCCAGACAGAACCAGCAAAGGTCCTGGAATTCACTGGGGCAGAGCTGAACACCATACAGGGGAAAGAACATTTTTCCCACAGGACAGGGTAAAAAATCTAATTGCCAGTGCAGTCACTCATCCCAGGTTGGCCAAGGCCAGCAAGGTATTTTCTGCAGCTTCTACAATATGTCACATGGCTTCAGTCACAACTGTGGTGCCATGCAGTCATCTCCAGATGAGGGACATGCAGTACCACCTAAGAGGCTACTGGTCCCAAAGGTCATATCCCTTCTTTCAGCTACTGCCAGTCGCACAACAACCTTTGTGCAAGTACTGTAATGGTAGAAGGAGGATAGCAACCTCAGAGGGGGCATTCTCTTCTTCCAATAATCACCCACTAAGGTTCTCACAAGACATGTTTTGCTCCTAGGGTGGAGTGGTCACCTAGAGGACCTCACAGTAAGTGGCATATGGAGTCTTCAGGAGACACAGGAGAACATAAACCTCCTTGGACTCAGGGCAGTTCTGCTGGAAATGCAATCCTTTTCCTCCCAGTTACAAGGTCAGTCAGTTCAAGTATGGACAACACCACAACCATGTATCATATAAATAAACAAACAGGGAGGAACAAGATACTCAAAACAGTGTACAGAAGCAATGAGGATCTGGGACACAGCTTACTCACTGAACATAAACATTTCTGTAGTGCATCCACCAGGCAAACACAATGTGCTGGCAGACTCCCTTAGCAGAATCAGTTAGGGAAACCACGAATGGGCCTTGAACCAACAAGTGCTGACTTCAATTTTCAGAAGGTGGGGTACCCCAGAAATAGATCTGTTTGCCCCTTGGGAGAACAATTAGCTCCCCAAGTTTTGTTGCAGGCATACCAGTCCGAGTCACAGTCCTAGAGGATGCCTAGCCCTGACTTGGACAGGGAGGTTTCTATATGCATTCTGCCCTTTTCCCTGCATATAGAGGGTACTCATGAAGCTCAGGAGAGAACCAGTAACAATAATTCTAGTAGTCTTGGACTGGGCCAGGCAGGCATAGTACTCAGTGCTGCTGACCCTATCCTGCAGAACCTATATCAACCTGCTACTGAGGTACAACTTGCTGACTCTGTCCCATGACAGGATAATTTTCCCAAACCTCAGAACATTATGCCTACAGGCATGGCTCTTGAGGAGTTAGAGTTTTCTAGTTTGAATCTGTCACAAGAGGTGCTGAGGGTTGTGAAGATTTCTAGGAAGCCAAACATGAGGAAAGCAGACTCTTCAAAGTGGAAGAGATTCTACTACTGGTGTACCCTGAGAAAAATAACCATCATGCAGGCAGGTCTGTTCACGGTTCTGGACTATCTGGTACATTTACAATCCCTAAGTCTGAGACCCTCGACTTTGAAAGTGCATCTGGCAGCCATGTCACCTTACAAATCAGCAGGCAAGGAAAGGTCTTTGGCATCACAATCTGTCTTTAAAAGGTTTTTTCAAGGCCTGAGTCACTTGTATCCTCCTGAGAGGGAACCAGTTCCTCCATGGAACTGGAACATTTGTCCTGCCCAGCTGATGGAGTCTCCCTTTGAGCCTATGGCTACAGCAGGTTTACAATATGTTACCTGGAAAACTGTTTTCCTAGTAGCCATGATATTTGTCAGGAAAATAAGCAAACTGTAAGTCTTCTGTACAGATCCAAACTGCATAATATTCCATAGGAATAAGGTAGTCCTTAGAACCAATAGACAAAGGCACTAAGGGATCTGCTCTCTGTGTCCAGCGTCTGCTCCTCCATGGCCCACTTTACTGCTGCCTACACGTTAGCAGCTAATTGCATGGCTTCTGCTACTAATACTTGCCACAGTGGTCCTCTTTAGGTTGTTTGTTTCTTTGACTGAAATTGTCCCATTTATGGGATTTGTTTAATTCATAGATATTGTGTTGTTTTTATTTTGTGCTAACTAACTGACGTGCCACTATTTGCACACCCTTTGGTTTTTGTTGTATCATCTTGTGCATTTGTATTATTCTATTGTCCCTTTCCCCCAGGCTGCACCTAGAAATGAACTTAATAGCTCAGTTTGCCTTCCTGCCCAACTCTTGTAAATAAATTAATCATTAAATATATAAACTTCAGAATGCACTCTTGTAACCATAAGTAATGCAATAAATGTACATAGAAACACATAGTAAAATATCACTATTTTCATTTCAGTACCTATCATCTTTTGAAGGAGGGACTTTTCACATTATATAATTAAAAAAAACATACTGCCATAGTTACTTCTGCTGTTTAAATTGTAAGTTCTTTTTTATTATTGCTGAAAACTTCTACACATTTTTATGTTTGCTTGTGTGTGTGTGCAAAAAGCATTTTGTTGCAATGAATAGCATTTCAAAGGTGTGTCAGTGTCGTGTCCTATGCAGGTCAAGCTTCATTAGGGTCATCACTGACAGACCAATGACCACACAAGCCGAGTATGACAGTGGTCACAGTATCATGGATGAAAACTTCATGTAGTTGAAAGGACTAAAGCTCTCCAATGAGAGGGCACTTTGGTCCTTTCATTTGCATAAAGCCGACTGGTAATCAGCTGAGTGACTTTACAAGTTTCTTTTCATCATCTACCCTCAAACAAACATGCTCACAAAGCTTGATATTCAAACTGTTTACAGACATGTTTGAGCAATGTTCCTGAACATTGTGCTGGAGGAGAGAGAATGAGTCTGCCAGCACACCTTGCCAGAAGAAGGCAAGGAACGAGAATCCACACAACCAACAGCTATCTGATTATTGGAGGAGAGAGAGAGAGAGAGTTAGCGCTGCCACCACCAACAGATAGTCAGGCAGTGCAGTGCCCCCCCCCCATTGCAGAAGAACTGTGTGGCTGTCACACTTCCTAGTCCCACTTACTGAGTTTGTGGCACTGGGAGAGCAAGTATCATGAAACAGTTTTCTGGTTCCATTTCCTTTCATTCCCCTGGTCACTGTTCCTGAGGGTGTCCCTTCTCCCTCCTTAGCATTTCCCTCTCCAGGCTGTGTGCCTCCCCCACACAGTTACCACTTCTCCCAGCCCCCATTCTGTTTGTCACCCCTGAAGGGTAGCTGCTCCTACCAAGTGCCCCACTGCCCAATCACTGCTTCTGTTAGGTCTCCACCCCATCACACTGTTGTCTTGTTTTGAATCTTGTTCCATTCCCCCCACCCACCCCTTCCCAGTCATTAATTTTCAGACACCGGGGTACCTGATCCTTGGTGCCGGCTGCTACCCCCCACCCAGTCCATGTTTAGTGTGCAACACCAGGGAGCCCACCCCGGTGCCTCCAAACATTACAATGACACTGGGGTGCCCAGTCCCCAGTGTCAGTACCTGAAATAAAGAAAACCATCCCTCACAGCCTTTTTTTTACATCCTGTAAAAATGAAAACCATCCAATGATGTCTGTTACCACTGCCACCGTTACCCTCCCACTCAGCACCCAACACCCCACACCCTCCTCACCCTTACTTACCTAACTGGGTTCCAATGCTGCAATCTTCTCTGGACCAGAGACACATTTTCACTCTTCAATGCTGGACCACAAACTGAGGAAATCAGGTATGCATTTCAATATATTTCAATGGGTTTTGAACTTGTCCTCATAACTTGGTCATTTTTTCAGATTTTTTTCTCCCCAGCTTTAAACATGGCCTTTTTGGGACCCCACCTTATGAACAATGTTGGTGAAATTATGCAACTCTGTCCTGAAAGGTGATTTCATGGTTGCTGCACAAAATCACCTTTCAGGCTAGATATGAACATTTGATCCAACATTGTTCATGAGGTGGGGTCATAAGATGGCTATGTTGAAAATTTGGAGTAAAACTATTAGGAAAACAACAAAGTTATGAGCATATGTTGAAATTTTTGAATGTATGCTCATAACTTTGGTAATTTTAAATATTTTGACCTCAAATTTTCAACATAGCCATTTTTTTCACACCGCCTCATGAATGTGACAGCTATCATTTTTCAAATCCTGGCCAAAATGTGTTTTAGCACTTGTGGTGTGAAATCGCCTTTTGGACAAGATCTGAAAAATTTCTCCACCCTTATTCATGAGATGGGGTCAAAAGAATGCTATGTGGGGTCATAAGAAGGCTATGTTGACAATTTGGGGTAAAAATACTAAAAAACAAAAACATTATGAATGTACATTTACATTTTTCAATGCACGCTCATAGCTTTTGTAATTTTCAGTATTCTGACCAAAAATTCTCAACATAGCCATTTTTTATACCACCTCATGAATGTGGCAGTTGTCCTTTTTCAAACCAAGGCCAAAATGTGTTTTCGCTCATGTGGCTTCAGGCAGGATTTGAAGATTTTCTCCACCCTTGTTTATGATGTGGGGTCATAAGAAGGCTATGTTAAAAATTTGGGGTAAAAATATTAAAGAGGGAGGCGCTGTGGAGCCTGAGTTCAGAAGTCGCATAGAACATGAGCTCCTGAGATCATGGAAAATAGCTTATAAAATATTGGAGTTTTTCTGGACTTTTCAACCAAACAGTTTATATCATTTGATAGAGGACATCTCAAAGCACAAGATGGGAAAATCAAATAAAAATCAGCCACATGGTGACAGCCTGAAAGATGGAGGCAAGGGACTGCTGGGAGGCTCAAGTACTCGCTCTACACCACATGGCGCTACAGCGGGTGACAGCCAGGAGGAGACCCTTCAGTCTTTGGGCCACAAAATGCAGCAATTGCTGTCCATCATCTTCAATGAATGCCAATCTGGATATACTAACAGGTTGCATTGCTACAGCAGAGAAAGCTGTGGCGTTGGTGCAGTGGGATCTGGAAGACATAAAAATTCACTCAGATGCGTGTAAAAGTGCCATGGTTCAAAGGGCCAAAGAGCAACAACATACCAACAATTGGTTGGAAATCCTAGAGAACCAGATCAGAAGCCAGAATGTGCATTTAGTGGGCTTACCAGCAGAGTCAGAGGGAGATCACGCTTGTTTCTTCCTTAAAGAATGGCTATCTGATCAATTTTTGCCCCATATTCCGGACATGGATTTCCTGATAGTCAAGTCTACCGCATACCACACCGCATTAAACATCCAGAGGACCTGCAGAGGATTATGATGGTAATACTGGACAGTATGGGTACTAGAGAGAAGTTGCTGAACTTGACTAAAGGATTTGGGCCATTGACAGTGGATGGCACCATGGTACATGTTTTCCCAGTTATCGCTTAAGCAATGTGACTTAGCAGAAAAAAATTTGATGGGGTCGATTCCATACTTTGAGAGCTCAACGTTCCCCATGGTATACAGTTTCCTGCAAAGCTGAGGATAATTCATGAAAGTAAGATCTATGTTTTTACTGATCCTGCGGATGTGGGGAAATGGGCCTCCAAGCTGAAGGCAACAAGGCAAGCCACGAGTATACCCGGAGAACAGGAGGGTGCAGAGACCTGAAAGAACGGTTGTAAGAATAGTGGAGTCAGTACCAATACCTCCTTATGTGCACCGGGACTCTTTAATCTGTAAAAATGAAAAGTTCAATGTTTGATATTAATGCATGCATTTGGTAGTTGTTTCCGTGTCCTAGCTACGCTGGAGTGGTAAGTACCCTGATCATTTTCTTAGTCAGTTCTATTTTATCTTCTGGGAAACTGCATGGAGTACAGCAATTCTGACTATCTGGGTAACTAAACTAGTTTGTTTTGTTTTTTTAATTCGGGGGGTGTCACCTCATCTGTTTTTATAAGAAATGTTAATGGATTACCAGGTGTAACTGTGCCTGTTTACATAGGTAAGTGACAGCTTATCGTAGTAATGCTATAGTGAACGTTTATTTCCTCTTGAATAGCAGTACATGTAATTTAGTTCATGGCACCTTTTGCCCTCTTGGGCACAGGTCTATTGAAAAAAATACATTCTGTGGTCATTAGATATAGTTTATATGCCATATACTCCTGGACTACAGTTTCACAGCTTAACGTGATTTTAAATGTGGGGTAAGTAACTGTAGGTGATCTCTCAAATAAAGGTTTAAAACAAGGGATACTGTCAACCTGTTTAGACATAGATATTGAATCTATTTGTTAAGTACGTCAACAGCTGTTCCTTGTATGGAATGTTTGTATTTTTGCAATTTTTACGATAAAATGAATAAAAAAAAATATTAAAGAACAACAAAGTTATGAGTGTACTTTGACATTTTTGAATGCACGCTTGTAACTTTGGTAATTTTCTGTATTAGGACCCCAGACTTTCAACACAACCATTTTTTCACACCACCTCATGAACGTGACAGCGTGTCATTTTTCAAATCCTAGCCAAAATGCGTTTTCACTTGTGGTGCACAATTACATTTTTGCCACTGTTTTGTAATGGCACCTGTCATGTTCAAAAGGAGTGGTCATAAAAAGACTGTGTTGGAAATTTGAGGTCAAAGTGTGAAAAAGCAGCTAAGGTATGAAGAAATGTTGAATTGTTTCAACGTTTACTCATAACTTTATTTTTGCGAATTTTGGCCCCTGATGTTCAACTTATCCCTTGAGTTACCCCAATTCCAGAACATGATAGGTGTCATTTTTCAAATCCCCTCCAAAACTTGTTTTCACAGTCGCAATGCAAAATCTCTTTTCAGATGGGATTTTAAAAATTCCACCTGTCTTAATCATATCATCAGATCATAAAAAGACTGTTGGAAAATTGAGGTCAAAAAGTGGGAGCCGACTGAAAGAAAATTATATATTGCTTCTCTGCTGCCTTATCATGGATGAATACAATCTAAAAATGTGTAAAAGCAGGACACTACTGAAAATGACATACTGCATCTCATCTGGTCTATCCTGGGTAAATATATAGTAAAAATGTGTACAAATGAGACACAGTACAACAGCAATGCAAGCGGCAAACACTGTCAGCCTTTCTATATGTCAACCAGGATCAGCATCATCTGAAGCAGTCACCCCTCAATGTTCGGCAGTTGGGTGCCCCATAGTCATAGCTGGCAATGGTTAGTTTAATTCTGTGATTTTTCCCTGTAGCTAATGCCTCAAGCCTAGGCAGGGCACAGCTTCATTGGGCTGATCAGGGGCATGGGGTATTGAGGAAGTAGGACCAGAATCTGGTTTCTGCTCATGCCATTGCCACTCAGTGATCAGTGATTCTTCCCTCTGTGGTACCACCTACCTTCTAAACTCTCCATGGGTAGTGCAGCTCCTCCACACTGATTCCCGTTAAGCTGAGTTAATCTGGTCAGTCCACACCTACCACAGCCCCCACCATGGTTATGGCTCCCTGGATCAACTCCAAACCACTTCCCTCCTGATTCACTTTATAATGGCTTCCAGGTCACTGTCACTCCATACTCTCTCCAGTAGCATGTGGTTCCCTGTGTGGTTATACAAAAAAAAGTCAAACAAAGCCACTGACCTTGGCAGAGGGTCACTGTCGCTCTGTCCACTCTACAGCAGAATGTGGTGCAGGTCAGTGTGTGCTAATACAAAAAAAAAAAAAAATAGAACCACTGTGTCAGACTCTTCATTTCCCAGTCATGACAATTTCACTATTATAACTGGTAGTATTAATTTGTTAATTTTACCCTCTATGCTATTTAGCCCAATAACTACACAACAAATACAAACAAGCAAACATTCAGCATTAACAAATGTTTGTTTTATACAGTTGAGGTTAAAGGCCCAGTACAAAGACTAGGCAGCGAACCTGTGCACAGATAAATGGAATAGAGTGAAACAATGATCAGGAAGCCTGGAAACTGGCGTTGAGAGGAAGAGTGTTTTCATTTGATCATAAAGGGCCACTGGAAAATTGTGGAAAAAGTTACCCTAAATTGCGGAGCTTTTTGCAAAAATTGCAGGGAAATTGTGGGAGTTCTACAACAGACCTTGAGTATTTCACAATAAATATTTTATTGTTTTCTGCAGCATGTATTAGTCACTGCTACATGAATACGCTGCCACTTGAATATGTTTTAAACATGAAGAAAAGTTTATGTTCCTAAAATGAATATTAACCGATAAGCTATCGTAAGCGTTGCCTATCTTCCAAAATTTTAAAACATCTGCCTCGTACAGTGCTAAATAGACTCTATAAAGTGAGCCACAGCAAAACACTATTAAATAAATCCAGAATAAACACATTTTTCTGTTTCTGGATGTAGAATAACAAAGCCTGATCAACAGCTGTTTACAGTGCTCTGTCAGCTGTTCACCCACTTTGGTACAAGAAAAAATAAAGAGACAGAGTGGCGAATAATTGAGTTTTAGTAAAATGTTGTTAAAGTGTTTAATGTTCATAATTTGCACTGTTGGTACTGTACACTATTTTTGAAATCACATATTTAAACGTTAAATTTGGGGCTTATTGGGGCTGGCAGTATAGACTAGAGGCTAGAGTAACAAACTGTGAATGAGCTGGGGACATCTAGTAGAGCTGGGGTTGATTCCCACAACCTCCACTTGCATACTGTGTGACTCTGAGCAAGTCACTTAACCTCCTGGGTTGCCCCTGAAAACAGGCACTTGTGCCTAGTGGGCCTTACCTGGGTACCAAAAAAAACCCAGTGTATTTTTACTGCATCATTCAGTAGTCAGGGTACATTAATTTACCTTTGTTTTACTCTGGCTGCAATGATTTTGTTTAGTTAAAGATAAATGTTCAGATACATATATTTTATGTGTTTTATAAGCTAGTTTTCAGACTTTAGTCAGGTTTTTATTGTAGTCTTTGCATGTGAGCATCTAGGTTGTAGATTGCTAAGCACGGGATCACTGTTACGCACTAGCTTATTCAGTTTTATAATCAGCAGGGCCATCCAAAATCCTCAGCTGTTTGAATACAAACTAGTCTGAATGAAAGTGTGCTCACGAGGAAAAACCTGCCCACCACTTACACAAAAGCTTCATAGTTAGCACCCCATTTAGGTGAATGAGATCATTTGCACCTTTTCTCCCATCTTCTGTTTCAGTCTCTGTGGCAACAAAAAGTTTTCTGATAGAGTGCTTCAACACAAACCAAATGTTAAATGTTTAAGTGTACAGTATTTATGCTTGGCCAGTGGATTTTGAAACCAAACAAGACAAGAATTCAAAAGAAAACAGTGTCATATAAAACCCTTCCCCTACCTTGGACTGCACTGTTTCGGTCAAACCCAAGTTTGCTTGCAAAATTGTCAATATATTTGTGAGTATTTTATTAAACATGTTAATACTTTTTACACAGTTCAACGTAAAAACTCAAAAATTGCGGAACATGTGAGTTTTTGTGGAGAATGGTGAAAATTGCAGATTGTACAAAAAAAATTCAGGTACAATTTTCCAGTGGCCCTGATCATAACTCTCCTGTGTTCATATGGACAAGCCCTGATTGTTTCTGTCTGAATGATGGGTAGCATGTCATGCACTGTTGAAAATCATCAGTCCAACATCTTTCAGAAGGACTAACACATTACTGGAATGGTTATATACATCACACAGACCCTTCCAAACTGCAACTGTCTTCAATGAACTGACTGACTTTCACCACCACATCACTCTGTCTTCATACTACCTTCAGCTCCTCCCACTGAGCTCCTCTCAGTGAGGAAGATGGCAAGGCACCAGTTCCCCCTCAGGACACATCTGGTAAACAACCACCTTCCCCTACTATAAGGAGGGGGTTGTTACACAGATATACAATCCCACAGAGGCCCACACCTTGTCAGTCCTCTAACAGTTCTTGCCCTATTGGATGCAACAGTAATTTAACCAACAGTCCCTGTGAGCTCCCTTAAAGTAAATGTGGCATCACACAGTTGAACCTGAAAGTGAAACGTTGCAGGCCCAACACTTGGTAGCTGAGGTGAGCTCCATGCATGCAAATAAAAGTCAATTGTAATCGCAGCCCTGGTGGTCACACTGCTGATCTTCTGCCCAAGCTGTCCCGCAGGGAAATGTCATAGCCCAGAGCTTTTGACTCCCTACCATGGGTGCATGACATGCTACCTATTGAATGGCTAGAGTTTGTATAGATACTACTAATACTGCATAGACTGATCTGTAGGAAGTAGCGCAGGATTGTAAAGGAGTGTAAGATTTAAAGATTTCTTTATTGCTCTTGCACAAATGCTGTTTCTGAATTTTGTATTCTGTTTTTATTGTGTGTGGTGGCCACAGCCTCTGGGGTTGTGCGCCTTTGAAATAAAATTGCCTTGCCTTGTAAAGTCCTGTGTAGATACTGCTATTAGGGCATAGACTGCTCTGAAGGACGCAGCACAAGTATTGTAAAACCATTGGGGGTATTTCAAGGGGTAGAACATCTTTGGGTAAGACAAATGGAGTAGGTCAGGGATAGACACACCAGAGGGTGAGGGGGTTCTACTGGGGGAGGTTGGAGTCAACATGGAAGGGGGTGGTACAGGGGGAGGCAGGATGCAAGGGGGGGATAAAATGGGCAGAATTATGTGATGCAATGGAAGTGGGGTGGCGGTTTGGATGAACATATTGTGGAGGCTAGGAGGGTGCCCAATCTGTAGCAGGTTAAGGAGGCTGGAGGAGGAAGTGCTGTGGCTTGGTAGAGCATTGAAGAGGATGAGGGAAGGGGGGGCCATGAGGCAGGAGGGTCTCATCTGGGGAACAACATGAGAACACCACATGGGAGGAACAGTGGCTCAAGGGAAGGGATGGGGAGGGACTGCAAGAGCAGGACAAACAAGGGGTCTAGCATTACTGGGAAGGCTAGAGTCGGGGTGAGAGCCAAAGCACAGCCTGACAAGAAGTGCAGGAAATAGGTTTGAGGTGCTGGCGGCACTGGTGGATGAGGAAGGGGTGCGCAATTTCTGGGGGAGAGCAGGAGGGGGAAGAGGAGGGAATCCACAAGAGACAAGAGTCTGTCACAGTAGGAGACAGTGGAGAGGGGAGAAACACGGTTGGTGGGGAGGATAAAAGAGGCAAAGGGGGGCCAGGGGAGGAGGGAGGATGGGGATATGGAGGCAGTGAAGGGCAGGTAACAGGGCGGGGAAGGAGAGAGTAGGGAAGGAAATAGTGAGGTGGCATGCTCTAGTAATGGATACCTTGGGAAAAGGGCGAGAGCGGGGACAATGGACGAGGAAGGGGGCTGCTAGTGCTGGGGGATTCCATATTTAAAGGGATCGGATGGGGTGACGGGGGGGAGGCATTGTAGAATATGGGTGGAGACTATAACCGGGCTTACGGCAGACAGGGCAGGGCAGGTGGTTCTTAAGTGCGCAAGGAGGGGCAGGATGAAACTGCATGCAGTGGTGCATGTGGACAGTAATGACCTGGTGGGGGAGATGGTGGAAGTAGTGAGGAGGAGGTTTGAGGAACTGGGAGGGCTATGTGAGGAAGTGGGGGAAATCAGTGGCATTCTCAGAGGTGTTCCCAGTACACTGCACAAGTACAGGAAGGAAAGGGAGGATTGGGGAGTTCAACACTTGGCTGGGGAAATGGTGTTGGTCTAAGGGGTACAAGGTAGTGGGGGACTGGAGCAGAACCTGGGACAATAAGGATCTATATGCAGGGGATAGGCTGCACCTGAGCGGGGAGAGGAAAGGGGTATTAAAGCAAAAGTTTGAGGGGTACATAACATCAAAGACAGATTTAAACTAGGTGGGGGGTGGCATGAGGACAGCTAGTAGGCAGGGATCCCAGAGGAGGGAACTGAGCATGCCTACCCCTAAAACTATCGGAGAGGTATTTGGGGTGGGGACACAAGGATGGGTTAGGAGGGGGATACCAGGGTGGAAGGGAGGACACACAGGTTGGAAGGTGGTCTCACTAAATGTGAGAAGCTTAGGTAAAAAATCAGATGAGCTACAGGCTCTCTTGGCTGTGGGGAGGGTGGACATTGTGGCCATCACGAAAGCATGGGCCACCCAGAACCAGGACTGGGATATGATGATCCCAGGGTACAGGATATTCAGGAAGGACAGGGCTAGGTAGAAAGGGGGCATGGCAATCTACATGAGGGAAGGGATAAGGTATATAAGGGGGGAAGGGGTGGAGGGCAGGACAGAGGCCCTATGGATAAAGTTTCAAGACTCCAAAAGAAAGACACAGAGGATGGGGGTAGTGTTTAGGCCACCAGCTCAGGGGGATGACCTGGATAGGGATTTGGCCGAGCAGATTAGAAGGGTCTGTAGGAAGGGGAATACAGTGGTGGTAGGGGACTTCAACCTCTCAGGGGTGGACTGGAACGCCCCAACCACCATGTGTGCAAAGGAGCAAGTATTACTAGAAACATTTCAGGACTACTTCCTGGTGCAATTGGTGAGTGAGCCAACTAGGGTGGATAGGAGTCTGAACCTGGTATTAACAAATGGGGAGGCTGTAAGGAATCTGGGAGTGGAGGGCCCCTTGGCTGGGAGTGACCATCACACAGTGTGGTACGTATGCAATATGGGTAGGGAAACAAGAAGAATGGGTACTGGGGTGATCGATTTTAAGGGAGCAGACTTTAAAAGGATGGGGGAAATCTTGGTTGAGCATCTGGTGGGAATTCAGACATGCATGAATGCCAGCCAAAAGTGGGGTATAATTAAAAAAGGGCTAGCAGAGGCAGCTGAGACTTGTACCAGGACACAGAGCAAGAAGGGTAGGGCAAAGAAGTCAAGCTGTCTGACTTTGGAGGTCATGGATATGATGAAGGCCAAGAGAAAGGAATTCCAGAGGCTTAGTAAATTGGGAGGCAAGGGGACAAAGATGAGTATACGAAGAAGTCCAGGGAGGTTACCAGGCTTATCAGAGCGGCCAAGGCTTCCAGACAGCTGAGACTGGCACAGGGAATCAAGGATGGGGAAAAGGACTTCTTCATATATATTGGAGAGAGAAGAAGAAACAAAGACCAAATTGTGAAGATTAAGAAGGATGGGGAGTGGGTGGGGAAGGGGGAGGACCAGACAGAGGCACTGAATGAGTACTTCTGCTCGGTGTTCATGAAGGAAAGAGAAGGGCAGATACACCATGGGAAGGGTGAGGTGGGCAGAAGGGGGCCGGAGTTACTGATATTGGGATTACAGAGGACAGGGTGCTGGAAGGACAAAGGGCGCTGAGGGCAGACAAGGCACTGGAACCAGACAGCATTCACCATAGGGTACTTAGGGAGCTAGCGGAGATCCTGGCAGGACCACTGGTAGACCTGTTCAGTACATCACTGGATGCAGGATGCATGCCACAGGACTGGAGGATGGCCCATGTGGTGCCCATTCATAAAAGCGTCCCGAAGGATGATCCAAGCAACTATAGACCAGTAAGTCTCACTTCAATCATGGGGAAGCTCATGGAGTCAATCCTAAAAGACAGACTGGTGACCTTTTTGGAAGACAATGGTCTCCAAGACGGGCATCAACATGGTTTTGTCTTGGGCAGATCCTGCAAAACAAACCTAGTCGAGTACTACGACTGGGTTACTAGGGAGCTGGACAGGGGCCATGCAGTGGATGTCCTGTATTTGGACTTCAGCAAGGCCTTTGACTCAGTGCCACATGGGAGGCTGGGGGGGAACTGGAATACATAGGGGTGGGAACAAAAATGGTTAACTGGATCACCAGCTGGCTGAGAGATAGGCAGCAAAGGGTGGTGGTGGTGGGAAATTCTTATCACCGAGGCAGGATTTGTCTAGTGCACTTACCCAGTCAACAAAAATGAAATAAATTATGAGCGGGGTACCCCAGGGATTGGTACTGGGACCGGTGCAGTTTGGGATATTCACAGCCAATATCTCAAATCAGGATCTGGAGTAGGATCAGTCTATTTGCAGATGATACTAAGATAGTTGCTGTATTAGATGACATAGAGGGGTGGAGAGGGCTGCAGGAAGACCTGACCAAACTAGTGGTCGGAGACATGAGGTTCAATGCCAAGATGTGCAAAGTCCTGCACTTCGGAGCAAAGAACCAAGGGAAGAAATATCAGTTGGGAGGGGCACAATTGGAAAGCACCATGGAGAAAAAGGATCTAGGGGTACTAATAACATGGAGTATGAACCACTCAGCTCAGTGCAGGAAGGCAGTGGCATAGGCAAACAAAATGCTGAAATGCATAGCAAGGGGAATCTCCTCTAGGCACAGAGAGGTGATCCTTCTCCTGTACAGGTCACTGGTCAGGCTGCACCTGGAATACTGCATGCTGTTCTGATGTCCATTCCTGAGGAAGGACATCAGATTGCTGGAGGAGGTGCAGTGTAGGGCAACGAAGATGATCCAAGGACTGGAGGGAAAATCCTATGAGGAGAGGCTGGGAGGGCTGAAAATGTATCCCCTGGAGGAGAAGAGGGATAGGGGGGATATGATCGAATCCTTTAAATACTTAAAGGGACTAAACGGACTAATACAGAAGGGATTCTCCAGCTCAGATGGGGAAGGGACATGAGAGGGCATCGGCTGAGACTGGGGGTGGGGGATTCAGGAGGGAAATGCAGAGACACTTTTTCACAGAAAGGGTGGTAGACAAGTGGAATGCTCTGCCAGAGGAAGTGGTATCATGTAGAATGGCTGGAGGATTTAAGAGGGGTGGGACAGTGAGGGAGGAGGTTGTTATAGAGGAGGGAGGTGGGGCAGCTGCAAGTTGAGGGGCTAGGCAGCAATCGAGCAGACTCGATCAACAGTGAGGCCTGTTTCTGCTGGTATTTCATATGTTCATATGTTCATAACTAATTATCTAAAAGGGTTGCATGGCCAAGGCCCTAATCAAGTACTTACAATTTAGCACACCTCACAGACCCTGAAAAGCCTCTGCTGGTGGATGCATGTCTTGGTGGATGCAGATTCTACACTGCTGTCTCTGGATGACATAGCAGAGAGGTCACTGCTGCATGAGGGGCTTGCAGGAGCAAGCTGTGATAGTGATGTTACTGGTCTTTACTGCCTTGTAAGGCTGACCTGCATGGGGAGTTCTGGATGAAGTAACTTGTGGTAAAAGTTACTTTTACATTGTCTTTGTTCTCCCTCTTTTACTCTGGACAGACTTCAGTTGGAATACACTATCCACAGGTGGGTGCCCCAATAAGATTCAGTCTCTGGATGTTTGAAAAAAATACCCCACATGTGAAAAGTCTCTCAGGCAACTGCCCAACACCAAAGAAAAGGCCTCTCTCCTGTTCAGCTCTGCATAGAAGCTGTGCCTCCTTCAGAGGCTGTGTCTTCGCACACAGTCTCTCACTCTGGTGCGGACTTGCCCTTAAGCAGTCGCAGGAAAACGCTGACAAACTGATTGTCTGAGCATTTATCAGGTGAATCCCTGCCCTTACATTCAGGATGCAACTTCTGGCTTCATTGCCTTCACATTTTGGCACCTTGCAGCTTGACTGGCTGCTGGTGAGACCCCAAACCAGTTTCTCAGGAGTCCTGGGGCTTAGGGGTCAATTTTCATTGCCACAGTCATGTCTGTTTTTATTTAATGTTGTCCCTCACTGGTGGCTTCTGTACATGATTAAACATGCCACCAGTGGCACATTTTTAACTGAGCCCAGCACTTCTACCTGTCAACTGGGAACATCCCTAGATGTGCGGCTCACCAACCGTGAATCCAGTAAGTGACTGATGGTGCAAAGATCAATGGGTGCCCACCAGCACCAAGGACCAAGAAAAACCCTTGGGCTGCCTGCTTGGTCTCCATTGCAGGCATCCCTGACAGAGGGACAGAGTTAAGTGTGTCAACAGCATGTGTGCCACAGGGATATCATTGGGGACCCCATGGAGCCCCCTGGTAAGCTCTCACTAGGTTGGGGTTACTTACATATGAAGGATGGGGACCTGGTCTAAAAATAAAAAGACATTCTGCATACCTTTTCAAGTAAAACCTTTTTTTGTGTGATAGGTCTCCAGACTTGAGTCTGCTTAGAGCTTGGATCTAGCTGACAGACAAAAAGAGAATGAAAGAGACTTGGAGAGAAGCTGAGGGCTCCCTCCCCCCATCCAAGACAACATCCTCACACAACTTGCTATGGATTATACGATAAGGGTAATTCAATTATTGTTAAGGTAAATAATACTATTTATAAGGGCTCATAACTCTGTCCTTCTGCTAATAATAAACACGATGCTGAAACGCCCCCCCCCACCCTTCCACCAGATTCAGAGGATCAATGGTGCCTAAACAGGGTCCATTTTTACTAACTACAACACATGACAGCCTAGCCTAAAGGGAGTGCATTTTCTCGCCATATGGGGGGGAGGTGCTAGTGCCATGTCTCAAGCCTCCAATGTCAGTGAGGCCAGAAGAGGCTATGTACAGAAACCAGACGATTCACAATGCATATGGGGATGGTCTACAGAAACATAGAAGTTGTTGGCAGATGGGGACCATACGATCCATCAAGTCTGCCCTTGGCTTCCTACCCCCCTATTTAGCTGCCTGCTTGTGTATCCTACAGAGGCTGTTCCATGCCTGCTTGAATTCCCCCACTGCCTTGGCTCCTACCACCCCCTCCGGCAGGCTATTCCATGGTTCCACAACACCCTCTGTGAAGAAGAATTTCCTCATATTGCTTCTGAACTTTCTTCACTTAAGTCAAAGGTTGTGCCCTCTAGTCCTACTGTAGTCTTTTACCAGAAAGAGGTTCTGCACGTGCACCCTGTTGTTGCCTTTAAGGTATTTGAATGTTTCTATCATGTCCCCACAATTCCTGCGTTGTTCTAAGGAGTATAATTTGAGGTCATCCAGTCTTGCCTCATGTGGTTTCTGATGCAAGCCCTGCACCATCTTTGTTGCTCTTCTCTGTACCGTCTCCAGCCTATCTATGTCCTTCCTGAGGTGTGGCCTCCAGAATTGGACACAGTACTCCAGGTGAGGCCTGAACAGGGACCAATACAGCGGCATGATTTCTTCATGCCTTCTGCTCATGATGCCCATCCCTATGCATCCCAGGATACCACTAGCCTTTAGTGTTGCCTTTTCACATTGTCTACTGATCTTGAGGTCATCTAATATGATCACCCATAGGTCTGGCTCCTGCCTGGTAGCCACCAGCTGCTCCCCCTCCCATTGAGTGCAGTTTCCCTGGGTTATGCTTTCCCAGGAGCATGACCTTGCATTTTTGGGCATTGAATTTCAATTGCCAGGTCTTGGACCACTCCTCCAGTTTTCGGAGATCAGCTTCCATGCTTTGTTGTCCCTCTGTTGTGTCTACCCTGTTGCTGATTTTGGTGTCATCTGCAAACAGGCATACCTTCCCCTTCAGTTAATCCACAATGCCACTGATGAATATGTTGAAGAGGGTCGGCCCCAGAACTGAGCCCTGCAGGACCCTGCTAGTCACCCTCCCCTCCACAGACAGAGTGCCATTTACTAATACTCTCTGAGTTCTCCCATGTAACCAGTTTTTGACCTGGTTTGTAACCTCGGACCTAATTCCCATGTTCTCCAGTTTTTTGACTAGTCTTCTGTGTGGAATAGAGTCAAAAGCTTTGCTGAAGTCCAGGTAAACCACATCCACTGCCCCACCCTGATCCACTGTTTTGGTGACCCAATTGAAAAAAATCAACCAGGTTTGTCTGGCAGGTCCTCTCTGCTGTGAAACCATGTTGATTTTTGTCGAGCTGACCAGTTTGCTCCAAAAAAGCTATGATTCTTTTCTTCAGCAGGGGCTCCATCAGTTTTCCCATGATTGATGTCAGACTAACCGGAAGGTAGTTCCTGGCATCCACTGTTGTGGAGCAGTACTACTGTTGCACTCTTCCAATCCTCTGGCACCTCCCCACCCCTTAATGATTTGTTAAAGAGCACTGCTAAGGAGGCTGCCAGTTCCCTCCCTAGTTATTTCAGTATTCTTGGGTGTATCCCATCTGACCCCATAGCTTTATCTAATTTAACGTGTCTATTTCCTTCAGGACCCTTTCCTCTATGAAGGGACCCATGTCTATTCCTTCAATCGGACACTTCTTTATGCCTATTTGTGGTCTGTTACCATCTGCTTCCTGTGTGAAGACTGAGCAGAAGTACTCATTGAGTGCCTCTGCCTTCTCCCCATCTTGCTCTGTGGTTTGTCCATCTTTTTTTGTGATTCTAACAATGCCACCTTTGGTCTTCCTTTTTTCACGTATGTACCTGTAGAAGGTTTTGTTACCCTTTTTACTTCCTTTTTTTTTTATTTAGTTGTTTAACCAGGTATTGCACACTAAGCTGAAAGCTTTTTTGCAGGAGCGGCTTGGGAGCACAAGGAGGTTAGGTGACTTGCTCAGGGTCACACAGTATGCAAGTGGAAGCTGTAGGATTCAAACCCAGGTCTGGTCTGCTGGATGTCACCAGATTTGCAGATTTGCAGCTCAGAGCCTTAGACCACTGCACTATACTCCCTCCTATTTCCTGAGCTATCCTAGCCTCTGTTTGAGCCTTTGCATTTCTTATCACTTTCCCTGTCTCTTTTAGTTTCTGTTTATATTCTGTTTTGTCCATCTCGTTCCCCGACACCGTGTACTTTCTGAAGGCTATGCGCTTTTCTCTCACCAAGATTGCCACCTCCTTGGAAAACCATAGTGGGTTTTTCCTCCTTTTGTTCATACTAACCTGACAGGCACACTGTGATGTGACCATGGTTATTGCATTCTTCAACCTTGTCCAATATTCCTCAACGCTCCCTTCTGTCGAGTTACTAAGGTTGTCTCTTAGGCAGGCCTTCATGTTTGTGAAGTCTGCCCTCCTGAAGTCAAGGACCTTCAGTTTGGAGTGTGTGGAATCTACAGTCCTTTTTACCCTGAACCATACCGTGTTATGATCACTGCTGCCCAGGTGGTTCCCTACTCCGACACCCATAACCCTATCACTATTTGTGAATATCAGATCTAGAACCACGTTACCCCTTGTGGGTGATGTCACCAGTTGACTTAGGCCTGCTTCCTGCAGTGTGATTAGGAATTCCCTGCTCTTCTGTGATGGTGCTGTGTTGGTATTCCAATCTATGTCCAACAGATTGAAATCTCCCACCAGCACCGTGCCCCCCAAGTTGTACTCCGGGATAGTCACCTCCCAACCATGATTATTTGTGAACCACGTTTTGGTCATGGCCACCCAGTCTAGTCCTGCCTCAGCTATTGTGGCAGTGAGGTCAGTCATCTTGTTAGCCAGACTGCGTGCATTGAGGCACTCTTGCTGTGTCGCTTTGTTTGTCATGTCTCCCCTGATATTATTGTTCATCCCTTTGTAGTTTTCCCTGTTTATGGTTTCTCCCTTTCCATTGTGATGGTCAATGCCAGAGACAGAAATGGTTTTATATTGCTTGCTATCTGCTTTTACTGTCCTGGAGTGTGTAGATTTGGCGCTAGCTGGAGGGGAGAGACAGCAGGCTCTATGTGTGCTTCTCCTAGAGCTACCATCATCTCCCCTTCCACTAGTTTAAATGTCCTATGTGGACGTCAAATTTCTGGCCCAGTGCTCTGGCTCCCTCTTTAGCCAGGTGGAGGCCATTGAATTTGAAGAACTCCCTTTCCCAGAAGTTGACCCAGTTTCCAACAAAGTGGTGCCCCCCTGTGTGGCACCAGTCCTTGAGCCATACACTGAGCTCACTTATCTCTTTCTCTCTGATTTTCTGCCTGTTCTTCCCCTTTTCCCAAACAGGCAGAATCTCAGAGAATGCAATGCTGGATGAAAATGAAACCAATTTCTCACCGAGCTGTGCAATGTGCTCCTTAACCTGCTCGACCAACCGGCTAGCAAGGTCATTGGTCCCTAGGTCGACCAGGATGTTTGAGCCCTCTTCTTCCTTTTTAACTATGTTGACTATTCAGTCAGTTTCCCTCCAAGCAGATGCTCCTGGGAGACATCTGCACGTTTGTTTTGTCTCAGGTGGGGGTTCACACTGAGAATCATGGAGTCCCCTACGATTATGATTTTTTCCTCTTGAGGTTTTGTTTATGATGTTGTTTTGTTATCCTGTTGCATTTGGCATTCCTTTGGCCTGAGACATCCTCCGTCATTATGGATGGTATAGACGCAAGAGGTGTGTACCTGTTTGCTGTGCTTAGGGTGCTTTGTTGGTTTGGGAGATTTGCCCAAGCTCTGCCCCCTTTTCCTGCAACCAGTTGCCATTCCCCAGGCCTGGTCATTCTCTGGGGAAGAGGTGTGCTGGGGTGGTGTCAGCAATGTGGAGGTGCACTCATAAAAGAAATGTTTCCCTGTAGGTGGTTACACAGGATGCTGATCTCACCCCATGCCTCCTGCAGCTGAGCCCTGAGGTGACATATGTCCAAGCATATAGGACAGCGGCCATGCCTTCAGGTGACGTGACCATTAAAAAGTGTCCTGCAGTGTTGGCATCCAACTATATCCGTGTGCGTGTCAGTGGACGGAAAGAAAGAGTACATAATTACTCAAATTTAGAGAAAGACATTTTGTTCCAGGTGGATGAAAGAGAAACAGGATTTTTTTTGTCTTTTTGTTGTAATCACATAGACCCCTCCCCTTCCTGTTCTTTAGGCAGGAAATAGGGGATAGGTCACAGCCCTATATAAGTAGATGACCAGGGGGATGGTGGGATGGGGGAGGGAAGGTTGGGAGAAACCCTGATGAAAAGAAAAAGAAAGAAAATGCACAAATGAACAAAAAGGAGAACATCAACAAAAAAACATTCAGCCAAAAGGTAATTTCACCACGTATAAACCTGGTGCCCCCTTCTGGTTTCAGTCCCCTTACCTTAGCACTGAGTACTGAGAGCCGAGGGTCAGAGGAAGCAGTCCCCAGTGCCATTTCCACTTTGCCCTAACAGCCGCTGGGAAGCACTGCCCATATGGCATGAAGCCTAACAGTGCATTACTACCCTCTCATCACCATGGAAAGGGAAGACATGCATCCTGAACTCTACCCTGATGTAAATTGAGGAATTTATTCATTTATTTGAAAATTGGTAACTAGGAGAGGTAGACAGAGTCAAGACTCATTTACATATGTGACTCGGAGGCTGGGAACAGAGGGAAACCAGCAGCACAAAATATTTGGACAAAATTCGGTAAAAACTAGAACACAGAATAAATATAAAGTTGTATGTGCAGAGAGTAGAGTGCGGTATAGTTCAACATGAACACCTAGCAAATGTATGTTCTGATGAAGCAGAGATATTTAATGAATAAGAACGATACAGACAAAAGGCAATTGACCTGAGGGGTTACTAGCACCTGACCATGTAATGGAGGGAGAAACTGTAGTGATATGGAAGTTAACCCAAAACAGGAGTGGGAACCCAGTCAGCTGCTTACAGAATGGTTGAAGATCGGTTGTGAAGGTATCAAGAGGAAGGGTTACAGAGACAGTTGGGGAAGGGTTGGAGTTTCAACTGGTACCTAAAGGAGCCAGGGGATTTGGAGAGGCAGACAGAGGAGGGGAGATGGTTCCAGAGTGAGGGAAGTCGATATAAGAAAGCAGACTCCCCAGCAGCGAAGTGGGTTTGAGGAGTGGCAGAAGTGTGATAATTCCTGGAGTGGAGGTAACAGGAAGTGGGGGGAGCTGGTAAAGGAGAGAGGAAAATAAAGAGGGAAAGGAACCAAACCAGAATTTGGATATGAAGAAGGTACAGTGAGCCTCGCGACAAGAAGGCAGAGGGAGAATGAACAGGGATGAACACAGTCAACAATGGTTGGTGTGAGGGGGCAGTTTGTACTAAAATGACAGGAGTTACAGAGAGTGTCCAGTCTGATGAGGGAAGTGGAAGGGGTAGTGCCATAGACCATATCAGTGTAGTTTAAGACAGGGAGCAGTCCAGTGGCGGAGCCAGGTTTGGGAGCATTTGGGAGCCGGGGGGGCTATTCAGTCAATCACAGTCTCCACAATGGGCATTCAACAGTCAATAAAGATGGTGGTGGGGTGCCACTACTCACACTATGGCAGCCAGGAGGGGTGACCCCCCCCAGCTCCGCCTCTGGGGAGCACCATTTTGGTAACAACCTCCCTGCGGACATGTAGAGATAAGCAGTCTTTTTGCAGTACAGGGTATCAAGCTTGGAATGTAGTTTCACATGGATGGAATATACAGTAGGTGGATGAAGACCCATGCACCCCTCTAAGCCGACATCATGCATAGTTCCACTGATATCTGACAAAACCCCCAACCACCAACCTGGATTGTTGTCTCTTGTTGGTACCACTGGATCTCTGCTGCAGGTGCTTATAGGCAAGGAGTGGGAGTGGTCTTTATGCAGCGGGGTGATAGTATTTCTTTCAAGGTAAGGGAGCACAGGGAAGGATGGCTCCATGGGGCAGGCTGTGCATTTTGGGGAGATAATAGGAAGAACTTTAAAAGAAAACTGTAAAAAATTATAGTGAAGAAAAAAAGACGATAGAAACAGTCATTCATGATTATTTTTCTTTCTTAGTTACTGCAGTGATTCTTAGAGTGTTTGATTAGGTAACACAAGCCAGAAAAAAAGGTTGTACAGTAGCTAATTTCCTCTGAACAGGAAAGAATAACAGCTGTGAATTGTGAGATTTTTTTATCTCATGAACTTAATCCGTTGGCAAGAATCTTGCAGGGGAAGAAAGAAAACACAACATAAAGAACAAGTGCTTTGAATTCCCTCTGGCAGATAAGTACATAATTTCAGATCATTTTCTCCTGGAGACTCTTGTTCCTGCCTTTCCCCACTGAGATTAACACTAATTAGTTGCAATTACGACTGGATTAGTTACAGATCTGATAGCGGCTAATCCTTCAAACCAAGTGTTCATTGACGTAAATGAAGGGGGATGGGGGGCTCACATCTTGTTGTTCTCCCTTTAAAAGTTCATCAGTTGTGTCAATGACCAGCCTTGCATAGTTTTGACAATCCTACAATAATTTTGGACTTTGTTAGATTTGTTAGATTCTATTTACTACTACTACTAGGCCATGCAATAAGACATGAGGGCTTTATCCACTCTTTTGAAGGCTTAGGTAATTTTGACTAGAGTTTTTAGGTGGCACGTATAGCTTTTGGCAGCTCTTGGAGTAATGTTTTGTCTTTCGTGCAATTTTTTTAACATTATCGTTACCTTGAGTGTGAGTGAGTCCATTGTGGTTAGGTCAGTGACAAGGCCCAGATGGATCCAGGTCAAAATCCCGCAATGAAAAATGGCACAGTCAAAAAGCACACTGCATGGATACCACAAAAGCATGTGGTCAAAAACTGCGCAAATAAAAATAAACCAACTCTGAAACCGAGCACATTTTTATGCCCACATGGTTTTGATCATGTCATTTTTCGCCGCATGATTTTGACCAGATACGGACCCAGATTTTCCATGCAGTTCACCCTCCCCCCACACGCAGAAGGATTTGCATACCCATGATGCTTTGCATAGGGTGCTATGCTACAGAATGCATTTTTGTACCTTGGAGAGATTTACAAAAAAACAAACACATTTGGATATGAGCTGCCTTTTCTGTTGCACATCTATCCTACATACTGCTCTTCTTTCAAACTACCTCTGTATTATGGTGCTTCTAAGATGTTACTTCTGACTCTTATGGGTGTCTTATCCATTGGTCTGTAGTGGATGACTATGCTCTTTGCTAAGGGCATAAGGGTATAGTGTGTACCATTCTTTTGGGGCCTGTCAATGTGGTAGTTTGCTGAACTATTGCAGAGATTAACCCCAGGAGAAATAGTGAAAGAAAAGTAAGAGTCGAGTTGAGGGAGGAAAATGGGAGAACAACACATGAAATTTAAGTAATAAGGCACACCAGGGCGTTGGTTGTACTAGGTTTACCCTACGGTCAGGGGTGTTATAAGGCACAAGGCAAAAAAACAAGTGCCTTCAGCTCCTGACTGTGGGATAAACCTAGTACTACCAATGTCCCTGCAGTGCTTTATTGCTTATATAAAATGGGCTCACTGGCAACTGTTGAAAAACAAACTCCCTAAAAGTTTTAAATGCCACAAAAAATATAATAAAATGCTGAGGGCCTCAAACAACTGGTACAACAATGCATGAGAGACAGGGCTATCCTAGATTTACTACTGACTAACAGGGAAAGGATCACAGATCTCCAGGTAGAAGGTCACCTGGGGGCCAGTGACCATCACGTGGTATGGTTCAGTTTAGCCACTACAACTAAATCATCCCATTCCAAGGCAAAAATATGGAACTTCAGAGAAGCTGACCTTGATAAGAGGGTCAACAGAGTTAAGCTAGCCCTGGCAAAAAGAAATACAGGTGAGGGGGTACAGGCAAAGTGGGCAAGCATTATGGATGCAATACTTGAAGTAACATCCCATTGTGTTAGAGAGAAAAGGAAGTGCAAAAGAAGAATGAAACCACTTTGGTTCTCAAAAACAGTAGCAGAAAAGGTCAGATCCAAAAGGCTGGCCTTCAGGAAAAGTAAGGGAATGCAGTGGGATGAAGATTGGGAGGCACACCAAACTTCCCTAGGGGAAGCAGGGAAGGTAGTAAGGCAGGCAAAGACCCAAACCGAGGACACACTAGCACAAACAGTAAAAGAAGGTGACAAGACTTTCTATAGATACATTAGTGAAAGGAAAAAGTCCAGAGGGGGTATTGCTAAAATCAAAGGAGATAAGGGGGCACATGAGGAGGAAGACCATGTAAAAGCATCTATCCTAAATAGATACTTCTGCTCAGTATTTACTGAACAGAAGGTACGACAGGGCCCACAGATCAGCACCACGGACACAGGGGGGAGGGAGGTGAGCACTAGTCCCTTCACAAAAGAAAGGGTCCTACAAGAGCTCAATAAGCTCAAGGTGGACAAGGCAATGGGACCTGATGGCATACATCCCAGGGTACTAAAGGAGCTAAGGGTGGAACTAGCAGAGTCATTATCAGAACTGTTTAGCGAGTCTCTGAGTACAGGAGAGGTCCCAGAAGATTGGAGAAGGGCTCATGTGATCCCACTCCACAAGAGTGGTAACAGGGAGGAGGCAGGGAACTACAGACCTGTCAGTCTTACCTCAGTAGTGGGCAAGATTATGGAGGCACTCCTTAAGGAAAGGATAGTGCAACACCTGGAATCCATAGGAGCACAGGATCCAAGATGGCATGGGTTTACAAAAGGAACGTCCTGTCAAACTAATCTCATAGATTTCTTTGACTGGGTAACCAGAGTGGAAGACCAAGGGGGAGCAAATTGATGTCGCTTTATCTTGACTTCAGCAAAGCTTTTGATACTGTTTCACATAGCAGATTGATTAATAAGCTGGGTATACTTAGGGTGGGTCAGACATTGGTCAACTGGGTGGCAAACTGGTTGACGGTCAGAAAACAGAAAGTGGTGGTAAATGGTATACATTCACAAGAGATGCAAGTCACAAGTAGGGTACCTCAGGGATCAGTCCTGGGGCCAGTCCTCTTCAATATCTTCATCAGTGACATTGCAGATGGACTGGAGGTAAGGTTTGTCTGTTTGCAGATGACACCATGATCTGCAACAGAGTAGATGATCCAGATGGGGAGGGCAGAATGAGAAGAGATCTGGATAAACTAGCAAAATGGTTGGAAGAGTGGCAACTGGGGTTCAATGCAAAGAAGTGCAAGATCATGCACATAGGGAAGAGAAACCCTGAAGCCACCTATAGGCTGGGAGAGAAGTTGCTGGCAGTTACAAGGGAAGAAAAAGACCTGGGCGGCATCATCATCACCAATGACCTGAAATCATCCAAGCAGACCACTAAATCAGTAGGTAAGGTTAGGGAGATGTTAGGTTGTATTAGTAGGGGTATCACAAGTTGGAAGAGGGAGGTAATAATCCCTCTTTGCAAGACATGGGTTAGGCCCCATCTGCAATACTGCATGCAGTACTGGAGGCCACATCTGCACACAGACATTAACCAAATTGAGGCAGTCCAGAGAAGGGCAACCAAAGTGGTGCAGGGACTGCATCAGAAAACATATGAGGACAGATTAATGGAGCTCAATATGTATACCCTAAAGCAAAGGAGGGAGAGAGGTGATATGATCGAATCATTCAAACACCTTAAGGGCATTAACAAGGTGAAAGAGTCTAACATGTTTCAATATAATTAAAATAGCAGGACAAGAGGACACAGTAGGAGATTAGAGGGAGGCAGATTAAGGGGTAATGTGAGGAAGTTCTTTTTCACAGAAAGGGTGGTGGATGCATGTAACGGCCTATCTCAGGACGTGGTTGATATGAATACAGTGCAGGGCTTCAAACAGGCATGGGATAGGCATAAGGGAGCAATACAGATGAGTATGAATAAGATAGGCCATTGTCAGAGCAAAGGCCGATGGCACATTTTTAAGGTAGAAAAAGAAATGAGCAGACTGGATGGGCCTTGTGGTCCTTATTTGCCATCAGCTTCTATGTTTCTATATTTCTATGTTTCTATGTTTCTAAAATAGTTCCTCTGCAGATGTTTTTCACCTGTCAGTCATCTGTCTTTCTACACATTCAAAGGCTAGTCATGCAGGTGGCATGTTCAGTCTCCAGGGTGACTGGGGTTGGTGGATTGTTGCTGCTGATGATATTCCTGCTGTTATTCTTGGGGTAAGGAACAGGCCATGTCCAGGATTTATTTGATTTATCTTTTATTTGTTTTTGTGACTGGGGAAGGAGGGTTAAGAAATGTTGTCGTGTTTTAGCCTCGTCTCAGTGGGGGAGCATACAGTAAGTACTGATTACTGGATGAGCTGTTAGTGAGGTTTTTTTGTAATGAATTGGGGACATTTAGTCAGGACACTGAGGATTTCGCCTACTCTTGCTGTGGGGGTGCTGTAGGACTCTGCAGCAAGATGGAGGATCCTGGAGAGGAGGGTGGAATGGTATCCAGGGTGGAGGAGACTGCTTCCCACCCCACCAGGTGCGGTTTGGAATCCTTTTCCGAAACTGGTGAGGTTATATTACCTAAGAGTAACACTGTAGGGAAAATAGCTGTGATTCCTGATGATGCTGAGACACTTAAGGAATAATCCATGACAGGGTGTGGGTTGGGCTGGGATTTGCCCAAGCCCGGCGTGGTTTGGTCACGAGGCCGCTGAGACATTCAAGTACCTCAGGGGTATAAACTAGGTATAGGAGTGTAGCATCTTTCAGAAAAGAAGATGTACAAGAACATGGGGGCGTGATACAAGGTTAGAGGGGGATAGGCTCAGGGGCAATGTGAGGAAGTACTTTTTCACAGAAAGAGTAGTGGATGCTTGGAACAGCTTTGCTGAGGAGGTGGTGGGGGAAAAAATGGTAGGGGCATTCAAGAATGCATGGGATAGATATGAGTACACTCGAAATGGGGAAGAGAGGGCAAGCCACAGATCAACTAGGGTCTGTGGTATTGCATTACATAGGGAAAAGGGGCAGACTAGGTGGGCCACATGGTCCATATCTGCCGTCATCATCTATGTTCTATGTTCTAAAGCCTATGTCTATCTCTGGCCAGAGCAGACTGTCAGCAACTTGGAGGGGGGCTGCCTCAAACCTGTGGATACCCGAAGTCAGTGTGAGGTCAGAGGGAAAGAGCAGAGCAGAATGGAGCCCAGAGAGTTTTAGAGGGGGCTGTGCTTGTAGCATAACCACAGATCCAGCTGTGGCAGCTCTGAGGGGATGGGTGGAACCAGCCTGGGGTTAGTTGAGAGGAGGAGAGGGCATCCCAAGCAGAATGGCCAACCAGTCATGTTCGTAGGTGGGGACATCAACTCTGTAAAGTAAGAGGGGGAGTTGCCTGCCTGCTTTGGGAGTTGAGAGAACTCGAGAAGGAGGGAGTGCATTGGGAAGGCCCTGAATTGAGAAGGTTTCCTCCAGTCTGCCACTCAAACATTCGCAGAGGATTAGTGTGAATAATTTGGGAAGGAAAGAGAGAGGTAGCCCCGATCTGAGCCAGCTATTTCCCTTGCTTCCTGGATTTGGAAGAGCGAGCAGTGCTGGAAATTGTTTGGAACAGAAACTGCTGCCTTAGATTTGGGGTCAGTCAGCCCCTGGGATGTAAAAGCTGCTGCCCAGAATCCCAAAAGTGGCCAACCAGTCCAGGGAAAAAATGTGTCTTGGTGGGGATCAGCTCAACCATGATGAAACCACCATTACTCCATTGTGGACTCCCAGGTCCAGAGGACTTAAATAATGTCTTGACTGGCCAAGTTATCTATTACAAATGGGATCCCCTGTTTGACTTTATTTATGTTGTGGACCGTCTGTTATTTAAACTGTTTGGATGTTTAACCTAAGGAGTTCCCTTGCAGTCCAGCACTGAAGATGGCACCCCGTTGGAAGTAAAGGACCTATCAAAGTAGCCAGATCCTGGTAAGGACCGTTAAAACTGATCTGGTCTGTGTTTCTGCAGTTGTAAGCAACCCTCCCTGTTTTTACCATCAGGCCTACCCCTAGACATGGGGGATGAGGGCTTACATTTACTTTTACTTTCCATGCATCATCGGCTGGTACTTTATGCAGTAGTTATGCAACGGTTACCCCACAACATAAAGTAGCAGCTGAGCAATCAGGAAAGTGAATTTTTAAATATGGTTGTACAATTACAGATAAGGAATCTGCTATAATCCTTGATGCAGGATGCAGAATGGTACAAATGCCTAAAATCATCTCCCAAGAGGTGAGAGAGGGAGCCGTGGTGACCAACAATCTGGCATCCTCCACTACCACCACAGATGAGAACCCTGAGGAAGAACAACTGGATAAGGAACTGGCAAAGAAAATGTCAGTTTTGCTGCTGCAGGTTGCTGAGAACAAAGATCGATATATATATATATATATAGGATAGCATATGACTGCCCATACACAACAATGCTGTTCTTATACTGAGTGGTTGCTATGACGTCAAGAACCTCGACAGCGAAGTTTGAGAGATCCCTCTGATGACATAGTAACCACAGGTTTAAGAATAGCGATGTGTATTTGGGCTACCATAAACTATTCTATATAGTTTATGGTCCCCAAAAACGCAGTCGCTACTTTTTCCTCAAGGCAGCCAGTTTCTGTTGTCCAGGATCACATCTCTGGGCTATCTGCCCAAATGGACTAAGCTTTGTGTGACTTGACTCATCAACCACCCTGTTCTTATGAATCACACTGATGGGTGGTTGCATTTCGATGTAGCTATTAACGAGAACAAAAAGTCATTCTGCATTAGTAGCTACGTCACTACTAAAGCAGAACAACTTTTTGCAGTGTATGGCTTTCCACACACAACCTCATTCCACCATACACTATAATGGGGAGAATCTGCATTTGTGCCTCAGGTCACTCCTGCTGGCAACAGAAGGATATGATTCTGCTCAGCTGCTGATATATCCAGAGTCACAAACGAGATATTTTCTACAACTGTTCTAACTGATGCCCCTGCCGCTATGTCAGAGGGTCTGCTTGCAAAGCTGGCTAAAGTATGTTTCCCTGTACATCTGACTTGGGCTCCACTGTCATTATGTTTGCTTGCACGCATGTGCAAGAAACATAGTGCCATCATCCGAGTTTTTCAGAGGTGTGTCAGCATCTTCCAATTCAGTCAGTGTGTTTGCAGGTGCGGTCGCAGATCTCCAATCACTGCTGGAGCTGTCTATGACAGCAGTTGAAAATGCAGTGGCATACAGTTGAAAGAGGGAGCTACGCTTCAGTGAGCAGCGATAAGATATCGCCTGCTCATGCGTGCTCCCCCCTTTCACACACACGCACACTCTGTGCTCGCCTCCCACACACACACTGTATAGCCGACGGGGTGACCAATCTCCGCTGGCTGTGCTGTAGCCTCCCCAAACAGAGTTCCAGATGCTACATTGGCACGCACCCCAGTGGCAACACATCTCATATGGGCGACGGGGTGACCAACTTCCGTCGGCTCCAGACCCCCAAACAGTTTATAGCCGCCACACTGGGAGCCCACCCCAGCGTGGCACAAGTCCGATGGCCGACGAGGTGCCCAATCCCCGTCCGGCTCCAGCCCCCAAACAGCTCAGAGCTGCCACGCTGGGAGCCTACCCCAGCGTGACACAGTCTGCATGGCTGACGGGGGTGCTCAATCCTCCGCCGCTCCAGCCTCAAACAGCTTCTAGGTGCGCGCAGGGAGCCTACCCTAGTGTGGCAAACGCCTCGCCATCTTTCTGTTTAAAAATAAAACCTGTAAACAAGAAACATTCCTCGGCGTTCGCCCAGCCCACCTGCGCCACCCACTGCGCACCCTGCTCCCCACACCTCCCACCCCATACTTACCTCCGGACTCGCGAAACGAGACCGTGGACCGGGAACACATCTGCACTCTTTCAAATCCGACCGCAAACTGAGGAAATGCCGTAAGCTGTATAATGGGATAGATAGGTTTTTCAACTTTGCTGCATATCTCAGGCATTTTTGAAATTTTCAACATGGGGTTTTGGGACCCCTTCTCATGAATGCTGTCACTGTCATGGTTAATCTGGTCCGAAAGGTGATTTCAGAGTCACTGCGAAATCACCTTTCGGGACCAAGTAACAAAACGACACTGCCACTGTTCATAAGGTGGGCTCTCAAAAAGCCTATTTTGAAAATTTGGTGGAAAATTTCCTAAAAATGACTGTTTTACGAGCATGTGTTGTGTAGTTCCTACGCACACTTGTAAGTTCGCGAATTTTCAATATTTTCACTCCAGATTTTCAATATTGCCATTTTACCACACCTCCTTATGAGCAATACAGCTGTCATTTTTCACATCTTGCCCAAAATGTGTTTCCGCCCATGTAGCGCACAATGGCACAGTTGGTGTGTGAAATCAATGTGGACACATTAAGAAAATCACAGTGACACTGTTCATGAGCAGAGGTCTTAAATGGCTATGTTGAAAATTTGGTGAAAAAATTCCTAAAATGACTGTTTTATGAGCGTAAGTGCTATGCAGTTCCTCACGCACGCTTGTAAGTTTGCAAATTTTCAATATTTTCACCCAGATTTTCAACATTGCCATTTTATTACACTTCCTTATGAGCAGTACAGCTGTAATTTTTTCATATCTTGCCTAAAACATGTTTCCACCATGTAGCGCATAATGGCTCAGTCGGTGCGAAAGCAATGTTTGGGACAGATTAAGAAAATCAGAGTTATGCTGTTTATGAGCAGAGGTCTTAAAATGGCTATGTTGAAAATTTGGTGACAAAAGTCCATAAAATGACTGTTACGAGTGAGCATTGTGCAATTTCCACTTAACTGTAAGTTCATGACTTTGTAATATTTTCAGTCCAGATTTTCACCAGTGGCATTTCTTCCACTTCGCTATGAACAGTACAGCTGTCATTTTCACAACATGGCCTAAATGTATTTTCACACCTCAGTGCAGAGATGCGTGGTCGCTATGGGAGAAATCATTGTTCAGGACCGAGAAAGAAAATCACAGTGACACTGTTCATGATCGGAGGTCCCAAAATGCCTGTGTTGATAATCTGCTGTAATAAATCCCCAAACTAATTACATCATGGGTGTGCGTTGCACAGTTTCTATGTACGCTCGTGACTTCACCAGTTTTTTTAATATTTTTACTGCAGATTTGCAACATTACCATTTTTTACACCTCCCCATGAACAGTACAGCTGTCATTTTTCACATCCTGTTCAGAATGTGTTTTTGCACCTGTGATGCTAAATGCCGTTGTCGCTGTGCATAAGCAGTTTTCGGCTAACAAACTGATATTGCCACTGTTCATGAGGTGGGGGGTCTCAAAAAAACTGTGTTGAAAATTTGGAGTGAAAATACCAACGACTGCCTGAGGTGTTAGGGTTTCCAACCATAAGGCCCCACCCTGTAGAGACTGACAGGCATCAGGGGTGTGACTTGGGATTCTTGCCTGTAATGTTCATACCATTCCACACCCTGCAGCCAGTGACAGGCATTGAGGTATGCCTTGGACTCTTCGGCCCCAAAGTTCACCCCATTCTCCTATACCGCACCCATCTCACCATATTTCCTGATGGAATGGGGTGTGCATAAGGGCCAAAGACGCCAAGGACAGCATGACACTTGTCAGTGTCTGCAGGGTAGGGTGTGGTGAAATGGCATTGCCGTTATGCCTGACAACCCAAAGACACACCCCAATGCCTGTCACTCTCTGCAGGGTGGTGGTGGGGTTGGCTTCAGTTCAATACTTCACTGTCATTCCTATTATGCAGCTCTGTAACTTTTACACTACCAATGCCAAAGCCAGCAAACAAACATTCGGCATTGACAAATGCTTGTTTTCTGCTTGGGGCTGAGAGACAGTCTGAAAATCTACACTCAACTGACAGCATGCAAAGGGAAGATGAAATATTGTAGATTAAAGATTTGCAAGCACAAGGGGTTGAGTCGATGAATCATCCAGACTGCATGGATTTCAGAGAATCAGAGGAGAACCCCAAACAGACCATGATATACAGTACTCACTACAGCTAAATGAAGCACATACCCCGGATGATGTGCAGGACTTTGGTGGTCTTTCCAGAAGCCAAGACCTTGCACATGGTGACTCTACACACTTCTCAGGTACTGGTGCTTCATTACATTTATCTATAAAACTGCAGATAGTTTTTTCTCAGAACCCTGACCCGGTGCTATTTAAACAGACCACTGATGTAGCTCTGTCTGTCCCAGAAGCCCCCCCCCCTTGGACAAGTTGAGGTGGCCAATAAAACCCAAACTGAAAATATACAGCACACTGGAATTCAGCAAGACCCAAAAGTAATACCACAGAATCATGAGAAGCCTTCAGCATCTGAAGTCCCTTTGATGTCTTCAAAGCCCATGTTGTTTGCTTCTTCAAATGCTATTCTACAGGCAAGGTCATTAAATCAGGGCTCTGTTACAGGGCTGTAAGGATGCATCACAGGAAGATGGTCACAGCCTGGGACCTCCGATGAATCTAGAACAGCAGACACACAAACAGGAGCTTCAGATGGCACTGGAGGAGCAGGCAACGATCCAAGAGGTGAGGGTTCAAATGTGCCACAACAACGCTCAGCCCAGAAAAAGTATTCTAAGTTTCTTAACCCCTCCGAACCATCCAGGAGCAGAAATACTGTGAGACCTAAATACAAAGGAGGCTTGGAGGAAATTCCTGATTGTGTCTTTATTGCCAGAACTTTGCTGAAGGACAGCAAGAATATCTATGCCATGGAACTCTACACTCTCATGCAAACACCTGGCAGCATTTACTAAAGATATTAGCTTTAAACTCCCTTCTGGCTTGGAGCATTTCTGGACTAAATTTCATGCTTTTCATGGTTTGGGGCTGGCAGTATAGCCTAGAGGTAAGAGTAATGAGCTGTGAATGAGCCTGGTACATCCAGCAGATCTGGCTTTGATTCCCACAGTCTCCACTTGCATACTGTGTGACTCTGAGCAAGTTACTTAACCTCCCAGTGCTCCAAGGTCATCCCTGAAAACATGCACTTGTGTCTAATGGGCTTTACCCCATTACAAAAGAATTAAGGAAAAAAAAACTCTCCTTTTATGGTCACCTTTTCTAGCCATACCTCTTACAAAGCTGGCCTTCAAAACTGTTAACATCCTGTTAAAAAATGAAGGGGTCAGGTTAATTAACATTGACTACTGATTCAAGCAGAAGTGTGTGGTTCTGGGGAGTCCAGAACCCATCCTGGACTCTGGGAAAATATAGACTACAGGGTGGAAAGTCCATGTGAGGATGAACCGCACTGACTCAGGGCTTGAACATCTGCCTAACAGTTTTTTCTTGGGAAGGGATGAGGTGTCCTGTTCTATCCAAGCCAACCGATGGCATTCTGTTTGATGTGGCACAGGGGAATCATCTTAGCAGTGCCTGTGACAAAGTATGTTACAGCCTTTGTTCAGAACTTGGCCACCTGTCTATTCACTACAGGAACAGGGTGTGCTGCAGTCTATGCAAGGAAGTGGGATATTCATATCAAATCTGTCCATGTGCCTCCCACATACCGAGGAAGATATGGACCAGGTGGAGCAGGATTTTAATGTTAACGTGGCTCAGCAGAAAGGACCCAAAATACCTGAGACAGATCCATCTCCTGCCACTAGACCACCTTCTGCTGATAGATCCACTTAGGCTTCTAGGCTTTCATCTGTAACTAGACTACTACTGACTAAACCCTCAAATGAGGATATAGCAACCGTGGACAGATCCAGTGCTGAGCCAAGAACAAACAGTAAGACCTGAGAATGAATCTCTGCAAAGGTCTGGCAACATAGCAGATTCTGGCGGTCACTGACTAGACTCATCTGGTTTCTTGAGTGGAGGCAGAGATACCAGTAAACAGTTTTCGGAAACTGTCAACAAGTAAATGGAAGTAGATCAGAAAGCTACACAAGAGTCTGAAAATGAGGATGTGGTGGCATATGGTAAGCCTTATATACTGCCCCAACCTTTCACGCACAACACAAACTCCTTCCATATGGTGACCAGAAGGAGAGGTAACAGGGATCAACCAACACCAAAGATTCAAAGAAAGAGTTCCATCCTGCTTGATAACCAGTACAAGATCTTATGGGAACATAAAGACTGAGGTGAAATGGAAGAGGACTCTGATGCCTCCTCAGTTATATCCTCACAGTTAGATGTCTCTTCAGAGGTAAAGAGGAAATCCACAGATACTTCAGTGTCAGAAAAAGGAAGACTAGGAAGAAACTAAACCCTAGCAAGACCAAGAGATGATTCCACTCATCTTATTTCTTCTTCTTGTCTTTACACAGATTGGAAGGAGACAGTTCACAATTTCAAATCATTATACTAAATATTAATATTATCAAAAGCCCAAGGAAAAGGACAACTACCTTTGCAATACCACACAGTATGCGTAGTGACATTATATCCCTACAGGACAAACATTTACATTCCCTCTATGAGAGTAATAAGGTTAATTATGAACCGGCAATCGTAAATGGAGAAAGCCGATTGGCCGAGAGGTTTTCGAAGCCGTGATGATATCGGGCTACATCATCACGGCTTCAGAAAACCTCCGGTCACCAGCCTTCTCACCGGCAGATAAAAAAATCATTCCGATGACAACGGGCAGCCACGCTGAACTTGCAGTCGGCAGCAGCAATAGCTCCTCACGTACTCCCGCTTGCATCATTCTTTGACACAAAAATTCCCCCGCAGTCAGCTGCTCCTGTTCGTCTCCGGCAGTGGTCTTACAATCCAGACATAAAAATAAAATACTGAATTCACCGCTGATGTAAAAAAAATATTTCATTACTCAAAGTAATGTTTGCCTTTCGAAAGCTAAACACGAGACTCCGAGCATGCGTAACGGCATCTGTGGCGGACACTGATGCGCTTCCTCAGAATCATGGCTTTAGTTTTCAAAAGCACTTCCCAACTAAAATAACACTCATTTTAAGCACTACACTAGTATTTTGACATCAGGGTGAACTTATAAATTAATTTCTATGTTTGGAAAATACACCTCAAAAAAAGTGATTTCTCGTCATGGGTTGCCACCACCATTCCTGCTCAGGAATTCAGAACCTTGTCACCCGCTCAACAAGCAACTACAAATTTAAAAAAACATTAATTCAATTCACAACCTAGTTCTTCCTCATTCTAACAAAGCATTACAATAAGGCCACCTACCACCCACATCAAAACTAAACGGACTATATTATTTCAATGTATTCCTACACATTACAAAATGCATTACTAAAACATTTTAGAAGCTTTTGTAAAATATTTTATCGATACATATATGCAATCCAGTTCATATTAGCAATAATGCAGCTCAGGGTGTGGTATATCATGGGATATCGTCAATGTTGACGACTTCGCCCGGGCGGCCTGCGGCCCAACCACCCTAGGCGTGACGATATCCCATGATATACTACACCCTGTCGTGCATTATTGCTTAATTATACAATGGGTTCAGAAGATGCCTCTCCCTGATTGGTCAGTTGGCACTTCAAACCCATTGTAAATCCTCACCAGTACCAAGGGGAAGAAGTGCCAACTAACTGCACCACTTGCCAAGCTGGCATGTATCCATACGTCCTGCCGCCCTCTCACTACAATTCTAAGTGCCGCGCTACATCGTCCAACTGAAGTCACCAACAAACGCCATACACAAACAATTTAATCAATGGTATCCATGACAACCCGCATAACCTCGTCCTAAGTTCCAAAGTATGTATAACAGTATTTTTTTTTCACAGCAGCTCCTCGGTAACAGCTGGCAACTGTCTCACCTGCTGTGTCTCACTTTTTCAGATGAGCTCTGCTTCCTCACAGCACCCTTGAATCCCGAGACTCCATGGCGACCATCAGAGTTTTTTTTCCCCTGAGCAACAGTTGGGCAGCAATTCTTTCTCACCTCGAGGCACACCATTGCTGTAACCATTTAAATAAACTTCTAAATCCTACATATCTTAGCTAACAGCCAAAAGACCGCCACATTAGTTTGCCGGGAAGCCCAAATTTTAAACATGTACTTCTGTTTTTTACTGATAGACACTGATCTTGCAAACCAATTTAAAGGAAAAAACTATAAAAACACTGCATTTACTAATGATGGTTGCTCCCTCCCACCTTCCATTAATAATTTTCTTTTAGCACATTCACTTCCTCCAGCTTCCGTTATGAGAGCTCTATGTTATAAACAAATCCTTGTGGCAGCGCCACAATGCTAATCAAAAACCCAGAAACAGATCCTGATGGCTGCACTTCATGTGGGTATCCACGGTTCTCTCTTTAAAAAAATGAAATCAAATCTACATACCTCTACGAGACTGTGTGAGCTGACGGGAGGTGACCGGGCAAGAGTTCAATGCACAAAATTGAAGCCGCACACACTCTCGCTTGGGGGATGCGGAGAGGGGTTGCAAGTCTCAAACAAAATGGTCCTATTAACAACAGAAAAAACAACAAAAAAACAAACCTCACAGGTTCTCTTTCTGCAACTACACTTACGACTGACTCACTTCAAGAGTGCAGATGTGTTGACAGGTGAATAAAAAAAAAGTACATGCTCTCCTAGAACATGATTTTACCTTCCAGCAGAGCACTATTTTTTTGGGCAGAGCAATAACAACAATAAAATTCATTTAAAATGTCAAAAAACAAAACTTTTTCTTTATTTTTTTCAAACACGAAAAAGGAGAAAATTGTATAATCAATCAATCAAATCTTTATTTATTCAGGCGATCATCATTGAGCAAGGCTCATTTACAAGATGGACCTGATTTTGTCAAGGTTCGAGTTGATACACAGCAATTACATCACATACTTATAAGACAGTTATACATACAGAAAAAAAATGATGTTTATAACACAATAATATACAGTGAATTCACATGTTGAAACTCAGTTAAGAGAAGGTTAAACTAATATCTACAATATGTACAGTACATATATATCCCAATGAGGGTCATGACAGTCACACACATAATGAGTACAAGGATGGTGAGGAATATTGGGTGCCATATACTGGGGTGTCTGACTGGAAGGAATATGCCATATGTGATTGGAATATAGTTTTGTGGGATGACTATTCTATCTCTAGCGGTAGCAACTGCATTCTCTGTGAAGAAGGCTGTACAGTGCTGCTTAAAGGATGTGAATGGAATGATAATGGACAGTTTTAGGGATTTTTGTAGGGTGTTCCATGCTATAGCTAGAGAATAGCTGATTGCTGCCCTCCCTATTTTGGTGTTGACTTTGGGCAATTTGAGCAGGATGATATTGTTGCTTCTTAGGGCATAGGAGCTAGGAGTGTTCTGGTTGAAGCAGACCAGGATATAGCTTGGGAGTTTTTTTGATAAAGCTCTGTAGATCCATAGAGCTGCATTTCTGCTCCTCCTAACATGAAGGGAAACCCATCCAATTGCGTCATAGAGAGAACAATGGTGGGTATTATATGGCAGGTCTGTAATGAACCTTATTGCTCTATGATATAAGGTATCCAACTTTTGAAGGTAGGAAATGGGGCAGTGACTATAGAGGAAATCTGCATAGTCAATGACTGATAGAAAGATGGCCTGGACTAATCTCATCTTTGAGTCTCTGTTAAGGAAGGGTTTTAATCTATAGAGGAGGCCAAGCCTTAGGCGAAGCTTTTTTAACAGTTGTTCTAGATGCTGAATGAAGTCAAGTCTGTTGTCAATCCACACACCTAGGTATTTGAAATTTTCAACATACTCCAGATTTTCTCCAAGTATAGTGCATAGCTGGGGGAGATTGATTGAAGAGGATGTGTTGGTGGTTTTGAGTTGTGAACATCATTACTTTGGTTTTCTTTGCATTAAGCAGAAGCTTTTTCTTGAGTAGCTGATGTAACAGTGAGAATTCTGTTTGTAGGATTTCATGAGCAACTGTAGGCGAAGGGTTGCTGACATACAGAACAGTGTCATCAGCAAAGAGGTGTACTGAGGACTTGGTAAGGGTTGAATCAATTTTATTTATATAAATGGCAAAAAGGATAGGACCCAGAATAGAGCCTTGGGGGACTCCTCTTGACAGTGGTCTTAATGGGGATAGGTCACCTTCAGCTTTTGCCTGCTGTGATCTACCGGAGAGGTAGCATCTGAACCACTTAAGGGAGGATGGATCTAGGCCAATGGGGTGTAGGGATGAGAGTAGCAGTTCATGGTCCACGATGTTGAATGCTTTGCTCAGGTCCAGGAATACTGCACAGACATTGTTCTTTTTATCCAATTCGGTTTGCCAATCATTTGTGACCTTGGCTAATGCAGTGATAGTGCTATGTTTGGCCCTGAATCCAGATTGAGTTGGATTTAATAGGTTAGTATTGTCCAGATATTCGCTTAACTGAATACTCACTAATTTCTCCAGCATCTTGGATAACACAGGTAGAATGGAAATGGGCCTGTAGTTATTAAGATCCATAGGGTCCCCTGATTTTAGAAGGGGACTACTTGGGCTGTCTTCCAAGTGTGGGAATAGAGCCAGAGTTTAGGAAAGGTTAAAGAGGTGTGTTAGGGGACTGCAAGCACATGGCATGCAATCTTTAGAAAGAAGGTCCAGAAGGTCTGCTCCTGCACTTTTTTTGGTATCCAGATGCCATAATAGATCCTCAACTTGTTTCAACAGTATAGGTTTGAAGCTAAAGGAAGAGTCAACTCTTTGATCACCAATGTAGTGGGAGCTTAATTGGTCCCTTAATAGGTTAGCTGGGGAGGTGTCAAAGGCAAGGCCAGCTGTTGTGAAGTGGTTGTTGAATGCATCCAGGATTTCCATTTTGCCAGTAATGGGGCCATAGTTATTGTGTAATTGAGTTGGAAGGGGGTTGTTAGCATCCTGGCCCATCATACCCTTGATGGTGCCCCAAAATCTAGCAGGATTATGGTAGGAGGAGTCGAGCTCGGCCAGGTAGTAGGCAGCCTTTGCACTGCTGACTTTCCTGGTGCATTTATTCCTGGCTTTCCTAAAAAAACATCCAGTCATTTGTATTCTTTGTTTTTCTTGCTACTTTCCAGAGTTTGTCTCTCTCCAGCAGTGCAGCTGTGAGGTCAGCTGAAAACCAGCGACAGGATTTGTCTTTTATTCGGATGCTAGAGATTGGGGCATGGGTATTAAGGACATTTATTATAATGCTATTTAGCACCTGCTGAGCTTTTTCTACAGAATGTGCCAGGTAGAACATTTGCCAGTGTGGAGAGTAGGCTAGATCATGCAGATATCCTTCAATATTGATGTTTTTCTTGGATCTCCTCATGAGGAATTTTGCAGGATTTGTTTTAATGCTGTTGGATCTTACCCCTGCGATGGAGCAATCTACTGCTCCAGGTTGTGGGTCACCCTAGGATTTACAATGCCTGGTGTGTTTTGCTCACTCGGCCTATCAGCCTCGTGCACAAACAACACACCAGGCATTATAAATCCTAACATAACCCACCACCTGTTGTGGTAGATTATTTAAAAAAACCTATGGTCAAAAGGACCTTCATATTGGTCCATTGGGGAGGACCTCTGCTCAGGGGTGGAATTTTGTTCTCCTCATATGAAGTAACAGTTCAAAAATTGATAGACCTAGTACCTGGGAGGGTGTTAATTTTAGGTGTACAATTTAGAAATACGAACCTATGTCTCTTTAATGTATATGGGCCACAGAAAAAAGCTGCTAGGGTGGATTGTTTCAAGTCAGATACAGATACAGATGGAGACCAAATGACACTGAACCAACTAATATTTTTTTTAATGTATGGGGGAAATTTGGCCAGGACACCAGAGAAATTCCCCATCTCTTTCTGTGGGGGGTGCTGTTGCTTCCTGTGGAGGGACATGGAGGTTTCTGATGTTGTGGAGGACGGAGGTGGAGGTGTCAGTGTGGGAGGCACTGCAAACATTGTTTCAAATTTATCTACTACTGGTATTACGGATTCACATATGGAGGTAATGGACATTACGGATATAGAATTAATGCTGGCTGAGAAGAAATTGCAGGAGAATCTGAATGATTGTAAAAAACGGTTGTTAGCTCAAATGGCAGAAGTGGAGCTGACATATTTTAAAGAACATACCAGGCTTGAGGAAGAAATAAAAATGCAAAATGTAAGCCAGTAGCCCATCCGGCTTACCAGAGAAGAAATTTCAATTGCACACTCCGGTCTTTCAATTTGGCGCCAAGGCTACTGCCCCGGATTCACCCTGCAAGGTGAAGGACTCACAGTTATCAACAGAAGAAAGATGGATGCCCGATACAGCCCTGAAAAATGCTAGTTGGGTGCAACTTGCTACAGGAAAATGGATTTCTGATCTGGGAGTCTCCAGGTGCAGCACTGACACCTCTGGCTCTATTATCACCCCCAGCAGCTTGGCTGAGCTGTCCACTGATCACAGGATGTCATCGTCAGGTGCAGCAGCTGCCTGCGACATAAGGACGACTGCTTGAACTCCATCTGGTGCAGGTATTATTTACAGTGCCTTATTGTCCCATGCCCTGAGATTTCTGTAGTGGGACTCTTGGACAGCTGACCACGCTCTCGCTTATCCCACCTCCAACTGGCTGCCCTGCCACTCCTGAAAATGAACCTGCCTGTGATTTACAGATTGCCATGACCTGACATGGCTCTCTTTTCCTTTCCACACTCCTCTCCCGAGAGAAAAACGTCAAGAGTGAGTCATCCCCAGCAAACACACACCTGAATTCATCTCCTTTCAAACTTGTTTGCATTGCTTCTTTATTTTAAACAGTACCTTCTGTCATCTGTCTCCCATCCCAACAGTCCAATCTGCGATGCTGCTGATTGATCCATGGCACCTCCATGCATTGCGCTGCACCCGGTAGAAGTTACTATCCCTTTTCAAATGGGTGCAGTTTAATCCCGAATTTACTATCCCAGCCAGAAATTCTATATTTAGGTGAAAACAACTCCTTTTGGTTGCACTTGTCTGGCAGAGCCATTTGTGCTCTCATGCCTCTCCTCCACTCTTCATTTCTAACTAATTCTTGTAGCCCTTCTCAGTAACCAGCTCAAAATGAAAAATGAATTCACAGGAAAATTATCAAAATGTACCACTAGCTATAGTGGGGGGGGGGAGGAGTAACCATGACAACCAGCTGAAAACTATAGTAAGGCAAAATTCCAAAGGTTAAAAAAAACAAAACACCATTCCAATGCAGGTGGAGGAACTTTTTAATTACAAACAAATCAAACAGTTAAGAGTTCTAACACTTAAAGATCAAAATGATTTTTTTAAAAAAACATTATTTAGTTTAGTTATTAGGAGTTCGCGGACTTCATCGTTGACATGGCACTGGAGTCGCCTAGATGGTTAATTCTGGGTGACTTCAATGCCTGGGTCGACGATGAACTCTCGCACTTTGGAAAGAACTTCCTCCAACTTATGTCTATGTTGGGCCTGTCGCAGGTAGTTACCTCTGCTACCCATATAGGTGGACACTCATTGGACCTGGTGTTCCTACTGGATTTGGATGTCTCGCATTTGAGGTGAACCAAATGCGTGGACAGACCATCACACCATAAGATTCAGTTTTGGGCACCTCTAATAGGCCTATCCTCACGGAGATGGTCCAGTATCGCCTTTAAGGGGAGTAAATCCAGAGGGCCTAATGGCGGTACTGGACCTTTCGGTATTTCGATGAGAACATGGATCCAGGGGACATGGTTATTGCCTATAACAAGGCGGGACCGGGGCCCTGGATCAGATTGTTCTTGAAATTGTAGCCTGCTTCATCACTTCAGCTCAAAGACTTCTGGTTTGATGAGTCTTGAAGGAGCTGAGGAGAGTGGGGCGAAGGCTAGAGAGAGCATGGCGGAAATCTTGCCTGGATGCCGACAAACTTAGATTGATGGATCATTATGTTATCTATCAATCGGCAATATCCCGTAAGAAGACAGAATTCCTGTCCAGGGAGATTGCTGCTGCAAGAAATCGACCGGCTCAACTCTTTCGGACTATTGACAGATTGTGCAATCCACTCTGTCTACAGTCTGGAAGAGATTTTTCACAAATAAAGTGTGATGAGCTTGCTCGATTTTTGCTGATAAGATTGCCGGCATTAGGGCGGATCTCAGCCAGGTTCACTCTACAAGGGCTTGCAGTGGTCGGCGAGGGGAAGCAAACACCTGTGTTACCTGGTCTGACTTTGGTAGGCCGAATTCATGGACATTAAGAGGATTGTCCAGACTGTACGGCCCAACCAGTTGTAGTTTGATCCAGGCCTACGCCACTTTGATTCAGGTTGCGTAGATATTATCTGTCCGATCATTGCTGAAATGGTCTGGAAATCCTTGAAGCAGCGGATCTTTCCTGAACCCTAAAGGAGGTCGTTTGACCACTCCTAAAAAACCTTCACTGAATCGGACTGTCCAGCTAACTACAGACCTATCTCTAACCTCCCTTCTTGGGTAAGGTTATTGAAAAGGTGGTTGCACTGCAACTGGATGACCATCTTACAAATCATGATGTCTATGATACTCTTCAATCAGGATTTAGGAAAAGACATAGTACTGAGACTGCTCTTGTCCGGGTTCTAAATGATCTCCTGATAGCGAGGGATCAAAAGGCTTGTACTATTCTAGTCCTTCTTGATCTCTCTGCAGCTTTCGACACTGTGGACCATGGTGTGCTTCTGGAACGCCTGCGGTTCCATTGTGGACTGTCTGGTATGGTCCTACAATGGTTTCAATCTTTTCTCACAGGGCGGAGACATAGGGTTATCACTGGAATTTATTCCTCTGATGCCGTCTCCTTGCCTTGTGGGGTTCCGCAGGGTTCCATTTTGGCACCCATGTTGTTCGCTGTCTACATGCTGCCATTGGGAGACATTATTAGGCAATATGGCCTGGGTTTCACTGCTATGTAGATGATACCCAGCTATATTTGTCCTTTAGCCCCGGGCAAGAAGATGCAGTCTCTAAACTTAACAACTGTCTATCTGAGATCAGTGATTGGATGAGTGCCAGCTGGCTAAGGTTAAACCCGGATAAGACTGAGGTGTTGGTGGTGGACCCAGGTCGTCATGAGGCGGGTTGTAGGGCTGGTCTTCCCTCGGGCATATGGATCGATGGGGCCCAGCTCTTGACCTCAGACCGGGTGCGTAACCTGGGCGTTATTATTGACGACAGTTTGACGCTGAAATTCCAGGTGTCATCTGCCGTCAAATCCTCTTTTTACCATCTGAGGAATATCGCCGAGTGAAACACCTTGTTCCTCCGGTTGACCTCGACATTAGTCCATGCCTTGTTACCGCCTTGACTACTGCAATGCCCTGTACCTAGGGATGCCGGGGTTGATATCCGCTGCTTGCAGCTGGTGCAGAACACTGCAGCCAGGCTTTTGATGGGGACATCAATGAGGAATCATATTACGCCTGTAATGCGCGAACTGCACAGCTGCGGTTCAGTGGCGGATCACCTTTAAAGGTCGGTTTACTGACTATAAAACCCACAAACAGGGACGCGATATCTGCAAGATCTGCTTGTTCCCTACCGTCCCTCCCGCTCACTCCGATCCACCAATGGAGGGATTGCTAGAGGTTCCCAGGGTTCGCTTAAAAACATCTGGGGCACGAGCGTTTTCTATGCTGCCCCTACCCTGTGGGAATTCCTTTTACCTCGTCGGATACAAAGCTGCCTGACCGTTGAAAGCTTTAAATCAGAGCTGAAAACCTATTTATTTCAAAAGGCTTATGGAGAGTAGCTACTGCACTGAATTGAAATTGAAATTATATTTTATTGTTGTTTGTTACACTATATGTATGTTTTATATGTATTTAATTATTGTACAGCGCTTTGATTTCGAAAAGCGCTAAAAATAAACTTTTACTTACTTACTTTTACTTAGTACAGTTGCCCATTTTCTAAGTGCAATAATACTCTCAGGGTGGCGGTTATGGGGCAATACCAACATTCAGGGCTATAAGGCCCTCCGCTGTGGTGTCCGGACACTCATTATGCCCCTGGGCAGTCTATTCTAATACCACCCACCCTGTTGGGTATTATTGCTTGCTTGTTACAAGTGCGGCTCTCCCCCCCACATCAGTAAGAGCTGTGAGATCATTAAATGTACCTTGTGTGGGACCTTCAGACACTCCAGTTTTCAATGCACGTTTACCCCACGTGCAACTTATATGATGAGGAAGGGCACACATTTTGATCGTACCCCCAGGCAGCCCAGAACACTACTAATGCCGACTATATGGCACAAGACATTTACATCAGTAAAGCTGCTTGGGCTCTACATTCCCCACTGACTGGCGGTGGTGGACACACTTACACCATCAATGTGAGCCAGTCCTATAGCTCCACAGAGGTACCTGAAGCATCTGTACCATCCAAACAAAGTTTTGTATCATTGGACACTCCATGTGCCACTCTTGTAGTGGATCCTAACTTCTCAGCTCTGGCTTCAGCCCCTTTTCCCCAGGGGACCAATGCTGACACCCAGTCGGTCACAACAGACATGCCCCCTCCCCCCACTCCCATGGATGAGACTTTCCAAACTGTAAAAAAGGAAGGAGTAAGGGTAAAAAGAAGAAAGAGTTACAGCAGGATACAATACCATTGGATAATAAGTATGCCTCTTTACAGTGGGGGGGGGGTGTACCTATGGAGGATAATTTGAATGCCTCTTCGGTACACTCCTCCCATAAAGATCCAACTTCTGACACGGAGGATATGAGTCCCTCCACCACAAACACTAGCAGGAAGAAATGGGGCACCAGATCCGGGGATAAGATGATAACCTGATATGCATTGACTTTCTAACTATGGCTACTTTTTCTGAATTGACATTAACCTCTCTAAATGTTAACAGCATAAAGACAGAGAGGAAAAGAGTAGCCACTTATACATTGTTTGAACATCGTTTATATGATGATTTTTTTTTTCAGGATACCAGGAATAACTCTACCCATGAAATAAAGATGGTTACGTCTGCCTGATGCTGGTGAATGGCACATTGGTCAATAGGGAACTGGTGCATGGAGTTCACCCACTCGATGACTGAGTAGGTACCAGTAGAGAAGTGAACAGTTAATTAACAAAAGGAGCAAAAGGTTTTTTTACCTGTGACCAATATGAAATTAAATGGGTTAGAAATAAGTAAACAAAAATAAAAATACATGGAAATCTGATATATTTCACAGGTTGGACACCAGGATTGCCTATCCAGGTGCTGCAAAAAGCAGGTCAGGGACCCAGCATCATAAGCGTCTAGTGACGTCACATGATGATGCGCTGTGCTCGGCACCCGATTCTGACCTGATTCGGTTATAAAGAACTGCATACAGTGGGTGGTTAGCGCCTCCATTACACAAGAGAACTCGGGAGGGCCCGCACCACTCTACAGTCTACACAATAGTAAGTAAAAGAGATAAATTCACTATCTGTGTTTACAATTTGAAAATTTCAATTCTAAGGTGAAAATGTTAAACAAATAGGGGTACTGATAGCCATCGTTTTTACCCTTCTTTTACCAAACCATATAACAGATGAAAAGTGAAACACTAACAGAACAAACTGAGGTAAAAGCTTGGAACCATTGTAATTCACCATTATAAAACCTTCTTTAAAAAGTGGCAGACAGGAGTTTTAGTTTTCAAACTGGATACTATAGTTTATTGTGTTATATATAAACAAGCATTTTTGATGCCAATGGAACAGGAAAAGGAATGGCCTACCTGTCCATGAAGTGGATTAGGTAAATAACATATAACAATTATGTGGCTTAAAATGCACCTTACCTATAGCAATAATCACTTTGAGAGAAAATAAAAGTGACACAGTTCTTTTTTATATTTATTTTTTAACCGGAGGTATGAGTGTGCAGTTTACCCTTAACAATTATTAGAAATTGTTAAACATTTCATTTCTGGTGAGGGCTGCAAGTTCTGTCCTATATAAGGACTATACATACATATTGAAGAATATTTTTAGATTAATTAATTTGAATATACATATTTATATACAAAAAAATTTTTTTGAATCAAGGTGCAGTAAACAGCACTGAGGAAGGAATGTAATCGAAACATTTGCTATGTCAAAACTGTATTAAATGAAATTAAATTTTCTACATGAACAGTAAAATCTATTATTTATAAACTGAAACACTGGGTGAGTGAGCTTATTTTTGACCAATCTGATCACATAAGATTCTTGCATTTTGATTGGTTCAGGCCCTTCCCTGATTATACTTTATTTTTTCCTTATACCGAGGTGGGCTGGACTGGACAACACTCCTTTGAAGTTACCTTTGCATCGGTGTGTAAAAGTTTCAGGGGAACACCTACCAGAATTTCCTTCTGAGCGAACAAGCAAGATTTCTGGAAAATTGCAGTCACAGGATTAAAGAGCTCTACATTGAAAAAGGAACAATCATTGGACTTTGGTAGTCTTTTTGATTGACTGGACTCTAACACCAGACATTACACACTCTCTGTGTTTACAGTGCTGAATTTTGATGAATTAGATCAGGTGACCAATAAGCGGTCATTACCACAGTCCATAACAGAGACAGAGGAACAGAGAATCTTGAATAGTTTCAAAACAAATAGGGAATTTGGTGGCCAGACTTCTACATGCTCAGTCACTAATCAATATGAATATTTAAAACAAAAGCAAGCCAAGTTGAAAAGGCATGCCTTTACCCTAGCACAATACCTTAAACAGAAATGGATCCCTGGGGGACTGCCTATCTTTGTGGAAGCTAGCCGTGGCTTTTTAGATACTGAATTAGACATGAAGTGAGATGGGGTACGCAATAGGTACTCTAAGGAGTTTATGCTCCTTGTCATGGAATCCATAACTAAATAATTACAATGAATAGAAACAGATATTGCACACTACAAGAGGGAGGTAAAAAAACAAATAATGTATAGAAGAGCTTAAAGAATATTTAGACAAAGTCAATAGTCATCTTGCAGAGTTTGAAGAAGAGCTCAGGGACACTAAACTCCAAAAATTTAAAAGGGACCTAAATGATTATAAAAATGATCAGGTCTATACTTATACAAACAGGAATACTGTTTTTACTAAAACATTTCAATATAACTTAGACTTTGAATCCTCAGCAGTCAGTTTGGGTAGTGACAATTAGGCCAATAGATGCACCTACAGCGGCAGAGGAACCCCTTTTTCTATGGGGAGAGCAGGAAACATAGAACATAGACTTTGATGGCAGATAAGGACCACTTGGCCCACCTAGTCTGCCCCTTTCCCTACCTAGAGGATAAGCTGCAGATCCTATTTAACCAACAGCCTATTTCTTCCTAACCCCCCCTCAAAAATTGCCTTACATCTGTTCCATGCATTCTTGAATTCTTCCACAGTTTTAGGCCCCACAACCTCCTCAGAAAGGCTGTTCCATGCATCCACCACCCCCTCTCTGTGAAAAAATACTTCCTCACGTTGCCCCTGAGCCGTTCCCCCTCTATCTTCAAATTGTGTCCCCTTGTTCTTGCACATCTCTTTTTCTGAAAGATGCAACCCTCTTGGACTTTGTTGATTCCACTGAGGTATTTAAATATTTCTATCATGCCCCCCCTCTCCCTTCTTTCCTCAAGGGTATATATATTAAGCTCCTTTAGTCTCTCCTTATATGGCTTCTCTTGCAGACCCTGCACCATTTTAGTTGCCCTCCTCTGAACTGTCTCCATCCTGTCTATGTCCTTGTGGAAATGGGGTCTCAGAACTGGGACGCAGTACTCCAGATGGGGTCTCACCAACTGTCTGTACAGGGGGATAACAACTTCCTGTTTTTTGCTGGTGATACCTCTCCCTATACATCCCAGTATCCCCCCAGCCCTCCCTACCGCCTTCCCGCATTGCTTGCCAACCTTAAGGTCATCTGATACGATTATCCCCAGGTCCCTTTCCATTTTTGTTGTTGTCACTCCCCCCCCCACCCATTGTGTAATCTTCCCCTTGGTTTTTGTTTCCCAGGTGCATTACTTTGTGCTTCTTTGCATTGAATCCAAGCTGCCATACTTCTGACCATTCCTCCAACCTTGCCAAGTCCCTTCTCATCCTTCCACGCCTCCTTGTGTATCAACCCTGTTGCAGATCTTTGTGTCATCTGCAAAGAGGCATACTTTTCCTTCCAGTCCCTCTGCAATGTCACTTATAAAGACATTGAAAGGACTGGACCTAGTACTGAACCCTGCGGTACCCCACTAGTAACCCCTCTTTCTTCAGCGTGGACTCCATTTACAATTACCTTCTGTGTCCTGTTGTTCAGCCAATGTTTTACCCAGGCTACCACCCTGGGACCCACTCCCAGGCTGGTTAATTTGACTACTAATCTTTTGTGTGGGACTGTGTCAAATGCCTTGCTAAAGTCTAGGTAGGACATGTCCATAGCTCCTCTCTGGTCTACTACTTCAGTCACCCAGTCAAAGAAATCAATTAGATTCATCTGACATGACCTTCCCACTGTGAACCCATGCTGCCTTGGGTCCTGTGCCCCACTGGCCTCTAGGTACTCAACAATTCTTTCCTTCAGAAGTGATCCCATCACTTTCCCTACCTCAGAGGTCAAACTGACAGGTCTGTAGTTTCCTGCCTCTGTCTTGGTCCCACTTTTGTGAAGAGGAATCACATCCACCTTCTTCCAGTCCTCAGGTACCACACCATCATCCCATGATTTGGTAAAAAGGGTAGTCAGTGGTGTTACTAGTTCTCTGCTTAATTCCTTTACAGTGCTGGGGTGAATTCCATCTGGCCCCATTGCTTTGTCCACCTTCAGTTTTAGGAGTTCTTTCAGAACGCTTTCTTCTATGAAAGGACTGGGATCAACCCCCCTCTCCAGAGTACTTCTGTTAATTGGATTAGGCACCTCCCCCACTTCCTGTTTTGTGAATACTGAACAGAAGTATTCATTCAGTATCCCTGCTTTTTCACTGTCACTCTCTGCCAATCCACCATCCATTCTATTCAGCCTCACTATCCCTCCCTTTGTCTTTCTACACTCCTTGATATACCTATAAAAGGTTTTTCCCCCTTCTTAACCGAGTTAGCTATCTTTTCCTCAGTTTGTGCCTTTGCTATTCTGACTACCCTCCCTGCTTCCTTCTGCCTTAACTGGTACAGTTCTCTGTCCTGCTCCTTCTGTGTTTCCTTATACTTCCTAAATGCTATCTATAGCTGTAGGAAACATTTTCAACAGAGAGGCAAGAGAGGGTACCAATATACCAGGGACTATTCAACCCAAGAAAATACAGAAGGACTGACAGAGCCCAGCCTTTCAGGTATCGCAGGAACAGGAAAAGATACAGGAGCAATATAAAAAAGAAAAGAAATAAGACAACAAGAGAATGTAGTGAAGGCCAGGGCGACTAGATCAATGATACCCAAAACACACAAGTACATAACATTTCAAAGAAACAATTGATGCAGTTGGAAACAGAAGTACTGGGAAAGGGCCTGACATTTTTCCCACACAGCCCAGTTAATGAATTTGAATTAAAACTGGACCTTAATCGTTTCTTTAGAAAACTGAGATTAAAATATTTTTTCGGCACACAACCACCGAGAGATATAAATATTTCAGAACAAGAGAAAAGGATTTATTTTAGTCAACAACTTCATTTGAAATCCTCTTTTCTACTACAAGGATTACCCCACCAGATAGAGACATACATGACAATGCTAAATAGGGAAATTGAGAAGTTACTAAAAACTGAACGTAATATTGATAGGAGATCAAAATTTAATTTGACTGCAAAACAATATGGAGCCCTAAAAAGCTTAGAAAATGACAGCAGTATACCTATAAAAAGTGCAGACAAGGGAGGGGCAATAGTTGTGATGTACTATGCCCATTATAGAGAGATCTGCCTGGATTTACTACAGGACACCAATAACTATTTGAAACTAGAAAAAGACCTGACTGAGACTATAAAAAAATCTAGTTAAGACTTTACTGGATGCAGCATTCATAGATGGCCAAATAAAAGAATGGTAAAATAAATCTTTATTTAGAAATACACTGTCTATTCCTCTATTCTATATATTACCAAACATTCAGAAAACTTTATGACAACCACTGGGGAGACTAATTGTCTCAGGAATCAACTCAATACTGGAGCCTCTTTCTATTTATACAGATCATCACATAAGACCTATAGTAGAACAAACAAGGTCTTATATTAAAGATTCAGCTGACATTATTAGACTAGTGGAGGAACAAAGTGAGACAGATCTACAGGTGGAAGAGTGCATACTAGTAACATGGGATCTGAAGGAGCTATATACATATATATCCTATTTACAGGGATGTGAAATACTTAAAAAATAATGGAAGACTTCAGGGGAGAAGATAAACCATCAAATTACCTTATTATTAAAATGGCAGAAACTGTTTTGATGCAAAATTATTTTAGGTTTGAGAAACAATTTTTCCTTCAAATTAGGGGAACAGCGATGGAGTCTAGTATGGCCCCATCGTATATTAATATTTACATGAGTCACTTTGAGTCTGAGTATTTTTGCAGTAATAGCAATGAGTACATCAACAAATTAAGAATATGGAGGTGTTTAATAAATTATGTTATAGTTATATGGACTGGCACAGAACAGGAATTGAAGGACTTTAATAGGTATCTCAATACCAGGACAAACCATCTGATTTTTACCATGAATTATGACAAATGTGAAATACCATACTTACTGTAGATCTACTGATCTGCAAAGAAGGGAACAAACTGGCAACAAAACGTTTTCACAAGTCCACAGACAAAAAGGTTATATTACATGCAACTAGTTTTCATCCAAAAAGGCTTATTGAGTTCATATCTCATGGACAGATGGTAAGGGCAAAAAGGAATTATTTGAATGAACTTGAATTTAAAGAGGTGAAAAAGGAGATGGTAAACAGATGTCAACAAAGGGGATATGACAATAGAATATTGTCAGAGGCAATCTCAAAAATTGGCACTAGGGACAGAAATGAACTTTTAAACACAGGTCGAACAGGATGTAGGTGAGGGAAAAATTATACTAGCGACAGTGTATAATGATTTGTTTTATACAATGAAAGGTGTTATAAACAAACATTGGAACATTTTAAGAGCAACACCAATGAGCACACTTCTTTAATGAAAAAAACATTGATGGTAGCTAAATGAAATAGGATACTGGGTAACAGATTGGTGAGAACTGAACATAAAATACCAGAAACAAAACCACAAAATGTTTTGAGTTCAGATGACGTGAAAGGAAATTAGCAATGTGGCCATTACATACACTGCATGACACATATAAGGTAAAGAAGATAAGGAATACAGTAAGGGATGAAGATGTCAAAATAGAACAGTTCATTAACTGTTCAACTGTAGGGGTAGTGTATATGCTTAAGTGTCCTTGGGACAAGGCGAATGTGAGTAAAAGGGAGAGAATGTTAAAAAAATAGAATTACAGAGCACAAAAGTGAAGGCAAGGCCTAACAACACCTGTAGCACGCCATTTCATTGATTATAACCATCAGTTATCATATTTGAGGTTTTTGGGGTTGGAGAAAGTAATACCAGACGGGGGGGGGGATAATTGAACTAAAATACTGACAAGAGAAGCATACTAAATTGATTGATTTAAGGCCACTAACCCCAGGTATGGTCTAAATGATTAGACTGACTGGTAATTCATTATTTATATTAAGTACTTGTAATTTCAACTATGGGTATATGAATTAAACTATGCTAGCAGTTAGTCCACGCCTGCACTCTGACATATTGTGTATTTAATTGTAGACAATACAGGAACATAAAAAATATTTTTGAAGAATACAATCTCTAATAGATATGATCTTTTGGGTCATTAAAAATATACAATGGAACATAATACAGTTTTCTGTTTGAATCCTGAGATGCCTCTGATGACCTCTATGACCTCCCACTGGTGCATGGAGTTCACCACTTGAGGACTGAGTAGGTTCCAATAGAGAAGTGAACAGTTAATTAACAAAAGGAGTGAAATGTTTTTTTACCTGTGACCTATATGAAATTAAATGGGTGAGAAATAAGTAAACAAAAATAAAATACATGGAAATCTTGTATATTTTACAGATTGGACACCAGGATTGCCTATCCAGGTGCTGCAAAAAACAGGTTGGGTGCCCAGTGTTAGCGGCATCATAAGCGTCTAATGACATCACGTGATGATGCGCTGCACCAATCGCCCGATTCTGACCTGATTCAGTTAAAAAGAACTGCGTAGAGTGGGCGGTTAGCTACAGAACTCGGGAGGGTCCGCACCGCTCTACAGTCTACACAATAGTAAGTAAAAGAGATAAATTCACTATCTGTGTACATGATTTGAAAAATTCAATTCCAGTGTGAAAATTTTAAACAAATAGGGGTACCGATAGCCATCATTTTTACATTCCTTTTACTAAACCATATAACAGATGAAAAGTGAAACACTAATTGAACAAACTGAGGTAAAAGCTTAGAACCATTGTATTTCACTATTATAAAACCTTCTTTAAAAAGTGGCAGACAGGAGTTTTAGTTTTCAAACTGGATACTACATTTTATTGTGTTATAGATAAACAAGCATTTTCGATGCCAATGGAACAGGATAAGGAATGGCCTATCTGTCCATGAAGTGGATTAGGTAAATAACATATAACAATCCTGTGGCTTAAAATGCACCTTACTTAATAGCAATAATCACTTTGAGAGAAAATAATAGTGACACAGTTCTTTTTTTATATTTATTTTTATTTTTCAATCACAGATATGTGTGTGCAGTTCATCCTTAAAAATTATTAGAAATTGTTAAACATTTCATTTCTGGTAAAGGCTGCAAGTTCTCTCCTATTTAAGAATATATATATATATACACATATATAAAAAAGGTTTTAGATTAATTAATTTGAATATGCACATTTATATACAAAAATATTTTTTTTTGTATCAAGGTGCAATAAACAGCACTGAGGAAGGAATGTATCTGAAACGTTTGCTATGTCAAAACTGTATCTAATGAAATGAAATTTTCTACATGAACAGTAAAATGTATTATTTATAAACTGAAACACTGGGTGAGTGGGCTTATTTTTGACCAATCTGATCACATCGATAAGAGAAGAGACATGTAGTGGTGCAGGAATCTGTATTAATAATCCAGCAGCTAAAATAACTTACTTGGTGGATATCTACCCTGATCGGGCATTATTAATAGATGTTTCTTTTCACTCACATGACATTAGGCTAATCAACATCTATGCTCCTCAAACTAATGCTGCACGCATAGAATTATTAAAACTAATACAACTTTACTTATTTACTGCTAAAACTGTTTTCATTGGTGGGGACTTTAAATGTAGCAGACTTTGAACTGACAGAGGCCTTAAAACAGAGAAAATGTTTTGTGATGCTACTTTTCTGAACAAACTGCTATCCCAAACTGGATTGGTTAATGCTCATGTTCAGAAGGGGGGTGTCCCAGAACACATGCATTTTAGGGGAAGGTTGTCAACATATATTGAATATTGGTTTACCCTGGCCAATCTCCCGATTGTCCAAGCAGCAGTGCACCAAGTGGCCTCTTCTGACTATGGATTGCTATGTTTAAAATTGTACAATTTTAAGGGCATTACTGCTTTTAGGGATATTGGAGACTGAACACCAGTATGTTAGGGGATGCAGAGACAGCAAAAAGGCTTCATCAAGTGACAGAAGCTAGAAAATCAGTTTTTTACCTTGATGACCCTTCCATTGAGTGGTAGGAGGACAGTAAATGTGATTTTCAAGACTATTTCAAACAGGTTGCAAGGCATATTGGGAAAACCAAATTCCAATCCTACAGTATATGACTCTGCTCACAGTTACAAGACCTAGCTACTGCACAATCAGAAGGCAGGACAGACTATTTGGAGCACATATCTGCTTTAAAAAAAGAAATGGTTAAATACCAATATAGTAGACTTAAATCTTTGGAGATGGAACAGAAGTTTGGCACACAAGACAAACATTTCCAGATTAATCCTTTCACTAGTTGGCACTCCAGCACTAAATGAAAATGTCTCCATTGTATTCAGAATATGGAAGAGCAGTTAGTTTCTGGGAAAAATGAGGTGCTGTTAGTGTTTGAACAGTATGTCCAGCAGCTATGTGGTTTACCTTTCTCTGTACTACAAAAATGGCTGCAAGGCTACAAGATGGTGCTCTTCCACAACTCCCGCACCATTTGGCTTCTAGTCTACTTGGCCCTATCTCCTGAATGGAACTTGATGGGGTAATTACAAATTTAAAATTAAGCACTGCACCAGGAATGGATGGTTTGCCAAGTGAATTTTATAAGTAGATATGGCCTTCTATGGCTACAGAATTGATGGTCGTATATGATTCACTATTACATGCTGATAGGTTACCACCAGAAATGTATAAAGGACTGTTAATTTTTCTTTTTAAAAAGGGGAATAGAGATCTTTTATCTAATTGGCATCTATTACTTTATTAAATGTAGATTTAAAATTTTTTGCTAAGATTCTGAGTAATCGCTTAACTCTAGCCTTAGACCCACTTCTACATCTCACTTAAACATGTTCTTTGTCTGGGAGGAAAATTATGGACTCACTAATACCTTTGTGAGAAATTGTAGAAAGAGGTAAAGCTGGAGGATTAACTGGGTACTTGCTTAGCTTCAACCAATCGAAGGCCTTTGATAGAGTATCCCACGTCTACCTTCAGAATTGGCTTAGATTTTACGGTATACCACAGCAATTCATTCTGTGGATTAAGCTGTGATACAAGTCCGCTTCAATTCTTCCTTATGTCAATGGCTGGATTGGTAATATTTGTGGGATAAGAAATGGAGCCCAGGGCTGGCCCAGTGGTGCTGAGGGTTGAGGCACTGGATGTCACATCTCGTGCTATGCCAGTGACCCAGGTTCAGGAATGGACTTGGGTCACTGAGGGAGGTAGGACTAACTGTCCCAATGGATGCTCTCTTCCTCTGGGGGGCGGGTTACAGGGCAGCGAGGTCCACATGCATTGTTGCCTGTGGAAGTACAGGTGGTAAGACACAATGGTTCCTTACAGGGAATTGGGGAGTCGGGAGGGTGCTGTGGATGCTTGATGTTGGTGCGCATAAGCATGCCATCTGTCTGGACTTAGGTCCTCTGCGTCGGCACCCTCGGGGAGGGGGGTTAGGACCAGGAAAAAAAAAGGCAATAAATCTCCTGGTCTTGCACAGATTGATACTGGGTCCACGCTACATTGTGGCCCAGCCAAAAAGACCAGAGGAAAGGATTCCTCAGGACAGAGACCAAGAGGAAGGTAAAAAAAAAAAAAAAAGAAATGGAGCCCAGTACGGATGCCCACTTAGTCCTCTACTACATATTTTGTCACTGGACCCGTTACTGAAGAGTTTGAATTCTCTTCCAAAATAATGGGCCTTTTCCTGACTAGTCAAGATAGAGAAATGAAAATCCTAGCTTATGCAAGTGTATGACACTGCATTTTGGCAGAAATAACCCAAGGTATCTGTATCATCTGAACAGCATTCAACTACGGTCTGTTGATAAGGAACGAAACTTGAAAATTATAATAAATAACAAACTATCAGCTTTTGACCATTGTAGAAAAGTGACACAAACTGCACATAGGTTATTAAAATCTGTTGGATGTACATTTGTATCTAGGAGCAAACAATGTCTGTTACCACTCTACAGGATTTATATAAGACCATACTTAGACTTTGGTTCTCCTTTCTGGAACCCGTATCTAAGGAGAGAGGTCAATCTACTGGAAAGTGTCCAGAGAGGTGACTAAATTAATTTCAGAGAAGGGGACCATGAGCTACGAGGAGAGACTTGCAGAGGCCATTGTTTATAGCCTGGAGGAGAGCAGAAGGAGGGGTGACTTACTTCTGCTATTTAACATATTAAACAATCCTGAGCTAATGTCTCATTGTGATCTTGAATTTAATGTTAGAACCACCAACTTGAGGTTACATAATAGACAGCTGGTTGTCCAAAAAACAAACACAAATAAAAGAAACAATTACATTACAATATGAGCTGCATGAGTATGGAACAGACTCCCCCCATGAGTTGGTGAATAAAACATCTATTAGCAGTTTTAAAACTGGGCTTGACAAATACTTGTTACTGAATCATAGCAAGAACTAATTCACCCACTAGGAGTGAGAGACAATTTAGATGGGCTTTCAGCCTTCTTTTGTCTTGTTTAACCAAGTAACCAAGTAACACGGACGACATATGTTTAGCTCTAGCGGGGTTGCAGGCAAAGAAAACTCTGGATGAATTTTCAGTCACAACTGGTTCATCAATAAAGTATCAGAAAATCTCATGTGTGCCGATAGGATTACAAGATCCAGCCATGAGGGAGATAGCTGAAATAGTCTGCCATAGGAGGTGGTGGGAGCAAGCACAGTGGAGGGATTTAAACATGCCCGGGACAGGCATAAGAGAACCTTGGAGGTGGGAAGGAGTGGTGAAAAGTCATTGACCAGGTAGAGTCACAGGCTACAAACAAATGTAGGGCTTATGGACAGACCAGATGGGCCTAGCAGTCCTTATCTGCTGACAATATCTATGTTTCTATAGCTGGGGTTTAGATCTTAGATGGGCAATGTAAAATTTTAGGTATTTATTCTGGATCAGGAGACGTAGCAACTGTCAACAAGGAATATTGGTTAAATGTTGCTACTAGAAGAGTGGTTCAGTGGAACCAATGGCATATAAGCAAGAAAAACAGAAGCTATATGTTCAAAACATATCTACTACCTATTTTTCTATATCTGAGTTATATTCCCAAGCAACTGGAAGTTGCACTATATCAGTGTTTCTTTCAATGTATGAGGGGTAGTAGACTTAACCCAAAAAGAGGGATATTACTTATCTGGATGTATGTTGTGAGGGACTAACAATGATTAACCCAGTTGTTTTTTGCTATAGAAACATAGAAACATAGACTTTGACGGCAGATAAGGACCGCTAGGCCCATCTAGTCTGCCCATTTCCCTACCTACAGGATAGGCCGCAGATCCTAGTTAACCAACAGCCTATTTCTTCCTACCCCCCACAAGAATTGCCCTATGTCTGTCCCATGCATTCTTGAATTCTCCCACAGTTTTAGACCCCACAACCTCCTCAGGAAGGCTGTTCCATGCATCCACTACCCTCTCTGTGAAATAATACTTCCTCACATTGCCCCTGAACCCCTCCTTCTATCTTTAAATTGTGTCCCCTTGTTCTTCCAAGTCTCTTTTTCTGAAAGATGCTACCCTCTTGGACTTTGTTGATTCCACTGAGGTACTTAAAAGTTTCTATCATGTCCCCCCTCTCCCTTCTTTCCTCAAGGGTATACATATTAAGCTCCTTTAGTCTCTCCTCATACTGACTTCTCTTGCAGACCCTGCACCATTTTAGTTGCCCTCCTCTGGACTGCCTCTTATCCTGTCTATGTCCTTATGAGATGGGGTCTCCAGAACTGGATACAGTACTCCAGATGGGTCTCACCAATTGTCTGTACAGAGGGATAACAACTTCCTGTTTTCTGCTGCTGATGCCTCTCCCTATACATCCCAGTATACCCCCAGCCCTCCCTACTGCCTTCTCACATTGCTTGCTAATCTTAAGGTCATCTGATAATGATTACCCCCAGGTCCCTTTCCTTTTTTGTTGTTGTTACTACCTCCCCACCCATTGTGTATTCTTCCCCTGGGTTCTTATTTCCCAGGTGCATTATTTTGCACTTCTTTGCATTGAATCCTAGCTGCCATACTTCTGACTATTCCTCCAACCTTGCCAAGTCCCTTTTCATCCTTTCCACGCCTCCTTGTGTATCAACTCTGTTGCAGATCTTTGTGTCATCTGCAAAAAGGCATACTTTTCCTTCCAGTCCCTCTGCAATGTCACTGATGAAGACATTAAAAAGGACTGGACCAAGTACTGAACCCTGTGGTACCCACTAGTAACCTCCTTTCTTCAGAGTGGACTCCATTTACAATTACCTTCTGTGTCCTGTTGTCCAGCCAATGTTTTACCAGGCTATCACCCTGGGTCCCACTCCCAGGCTGGTTAATTTGACTATTAATCTTTGTGTGGGACTGTGTCAAATGCCTTGCAAAGTCTAGGTAGGCCATGTCCACAGCCCCTCCCTGGTCTACTACTTTGGTCACCCAGTCAAAGAAATCTATTAGATTCATCTGACATGACCTTCCCTCTGTGAATCCATGCTGCCTTGGGTCCTGTGCTCCACTGGCCTCTAGGTACTCGACTATTCTTTCCTTCAGAAGTGACTCCATCACTTTCTCCCTACAGAGGTCAGACTGACAGGTCTGTAGTTTCCTGCCTCTGTCTTGGACCCACTTTGTGAAGGGAATCACATCCGCCTTCCTCCAATCCTCGGGTACCACACCATCCTCCCATGATTTATTAAAAAGAGTAGCCAGTGGTTTCACTAGTTCCTCCTTAATTCTTTTAGAATTCTGGTGAATTCCATCAGGACCCATTGCTTTGTCCACCTTCAGTTTTAGGAGTTCTTGCAGAACCCTTTCTTCTGTGAAAGGACTGGGATTGACCCCCCTATCAAGAGTGCTTCTGTTAATTGGATTAGGCACTTCCTCCTCCTCCTCTTTTGTGAATACTGAGCAGAAATATTCATTCAGTATTCCTGCTTTTTCACTGTCCCCCTCTGCCCACCCACCATTCTGTCTATTCAGCCTCACTATCCATCCCTTTGTCTTTCTACCCTCGCTGATGTACTTATAAAAGGTTTTATCCCCCTTCTTAACTGAGTTGGCTATCTTTTCCTCAGTTTGGGCCTTTGCTATTCTGACTTCCCTCCCTGCTTCCTTCTGCCTTAACTGGTACAGCTCTCTGTCCTGCTCCTTCTGTGTTTCCTTATACTTCCGGAATGCTATCTTTTCTTCCTGACTTTCACAGCCACCTCTTTTGAGAACCATAGTGGCTTTTTTCATTTTGATTTGTTTATTTGCTTCACAAAGGCTTGTTGCCTCTGTGATGGCAGTTTTGATAATTCCCCATTGTTGCTCCACACCTCCTTCTAGCCTGTTTGCTAGTGCTTTCTGAGGCACTCTCCATCTTGCCAAAGTCAGCCTCCTAAAGTCCAGTACCCTCACTTTTGTATGGCTTGACTTCTGTAGCTGAGTTTAACGTGAACCACACTGTTTGATGGTCACTTGTCCCAGATGGCAACCCACTCCTAGATCTGAGATCCTCTCACTGCCCCCGCTTGAGAGCACGAGGTCTAAGATTGCTCCCTCACAAGTGGGTTCCAAACTAGCTGTCTAATGCCTGCCACCTGTAGGGCATCAAGAATGGCCCTGCTCTTGGATGTGGCTGCAGCAAATGTGCTCCAGTTAACATCTGGCATATTCAGGTCTCCCATCAACAGTATCTCCCTTTCTCTGCCATTCTAAGAATGCCTTCTATCATATCCTTGTCCATTCCTTCCCCTGACATGGGGTCTGTACACAACCCTGTGTGGATTGTGGTGCCCTTTCAGTCTCCAAGGTGACCCACAGTGCCTCCTCTCCTCCCTGTTTACTCTTTTGTTCAGTTGCTTTTATCCTTCCTTTACATAGAGCTACTCCTCCCTCTTCTCCCCTGCCTGTCTCTCCTGTAGGTTATGTACCCTGGTATGTTAACATCCCAGTCATGGTTCTCTGTGTACCATGTTTCTGTGACTGCTATGATATCCAGGCATCCTCTTCCATTAAGGCCATCAGCTCAGGGAGCTTGTTGCCCAGACTACGGGCATTGTACTCATTACCCTCCATTTCCTGATGGCCTTACTCCCTTTTGCCCCATCCCTGTCCTTCTTGCCTTTGTCACTTTCTCCATTTACCCCTGCCCTTCTTCCTATCGACACCTCTATGTTGGTGTTTGCCGCACTTACTACCGTGATTATTTGGGGGCTAGGATTTTCCTGCTCCTTTCCAGTGCCTCCCCCCTTGGCTAGTTTAAAAGCTTGCCAATGAAGCATTAAACCTATCACCTAGGATCCTGGTTCCCTCCCGGACAGAGGCAGCCCATCATGCCAGTAGGCTTGCATCACTCAGGTGGACCCCAGTCCCCAATGAAGCCAAATCCCTGAGCTCCACACCAGTTTTTCAACCACTGATTGAATCCCATGGTGCGGAACACCCTAGCCTCTCCTATGCCATAGATGGGCAGCACCTCCGAGAAGGTTACCGTGCGTGCTACTTGACTAAGGCCCTCCCAATTCCAACTCTTCCTGCACTTCTCTAATCCCTTTCTTAGCCAGGTCATTTGTCCTAGGTGGACAATGACATCCAGCTCCCTCCCTGTGCATGCTCCGGCAATCCTAGGATTTGCTCCCTGTCCCTCAAGCCATGGTGCCAGGCAGGCTGCCACCTCCCTCTCCTTCCTCCCAGGTCTACCTTCCTAACAGTGGAGTCCCCACCAGGAGTTGTTTCCTCTCCTGCAGGGTCCCCTGCCACCCTCCTGTGGGTCTCCTTTGTGGAGGTTCCCAGCATCCTCCTTGGTCTCCACTGTGGGTGCCTCCATGGAGGAACCACACTTTGCCAGAATGGCATAGGAATTGTGGACAGGTACAGCGGGAGGATGCGTCTGTTCCACCACCCTCACTCTCCCTGGAGCCCACTGTGGTCCAACAGCTCCTCTTTCTTGGCAACCTCTGAGGCAACGGCAGTGGCACTGGTGGTCCCTGGATGGAAGGAGGTCCCACAATCCTGGCCAACTCAGCCTGGAGATGAGCAACCTCCTCCCTCAGCCCAGAGAGGTGCCTGCAGATGGGACAACATCACATCCTCCAGAACATCTCCCGGAAGACTGCTGCTCCACAGCCACTGCACTGCACCACTCCAATCATGTCTTATTTCTGGCCCCTTATCTGTTTGCAATCCTTACTCTTTCCTCTGTTTTTTCTCTCTCTCCTTACTTTCTGCCTGTGTGCCCTTTAAGCTCCTGATTGTCCTGTTCTGAGACAAGAATATCCTATATTTCTGGTAGACCACTTACTTACTCAGAGGCAGACCTCCAGCAGCTAGAGGGGCGAGCTACTCTTGCCCTTCTAGGATGGTGGGTCCTTGGTGGTTCTGTGATCACTCACTTCCTGCCCCTAAACAGGAAGTTCCTGGTCAGCAAACCTGTGCCTATAAAAATAGAACTAGCTTTGGGTGGAGGGAGGTAAGGAGGGCAATATAGTCCCAGTAGAGAGTTCAGTCACACAGCAGTCCTTTCTCCTGGTGCCTTCTGCCAAGCTATTAGCTGAAACTTTCTAGGCAGTCTTTAAATGTAGCTTCCTTCTAGCTAAGCCACTGCCCCTACTTACCAGATCTTTCTACAAGTAATTTAAACCTCACAGCAGTTAGTCCTTTCAGTCACCTGAGATTTACACCTAGATAACTCTGCAGATACCCATTCAGTTCAGTTAACCCAAACACACACTTTTTTTTTGTATGTTAGTTTTTTTACCCTAAATTAAAGGTCAAATACAAAAGTTCTTCTACTTTACTCCCAGCAGAGAAGTTCAGTCACACAGCAGTCCTTTCTCCTGGTGCCTTCTGCCAAGCTATAGTATTTTATTTAAGCCAATATAAAGCCTGTCCTGTTGAATTCACCATATCTTGGGTTTCATGGATATGGATTATATTTCTGAACTGGCACTTGAATGGGTTGTGATGTCTCCTTTCCAAAACATAAAAGATTTCCAGGACTTCAAAGCATTTAGTGGGATGTTTTGAGACATTTAAACAGTGTTCATCCGAAAGAACCAGATATGCACTATAACCAGGAATGTTTTCATGATTTTGTAATACAAAATTGTTTTAATGACTGTCTCCACTTTTTCACTAGACCAAAACATGACCTAGATTGTACTGAACAGATGCTCAAAGACCCCCCGTACACCTCCCAATATGTGGGATGTCTTATGGCTGTGTACGCATGGGAAATTAAATGTTAAAAATAATCTTAAAGATCATGTGCAATGGTTTTTACATAATTTTAATAAAAGCTTAAAAAGTGGAAATTCAAGTCCTTGTGTCATGATTAGTGTTTCCTTAAAATGTCATGCTGTTTGGTTTTGTAGTTTTCTTCAAATCAGCATTTGTTAGCTTGCTGTACAGTGGCTGAAAATAGTGAAGTTATTTCTGTCCTCTCAGCCAAGCTTAGAGAGTGGTGAAATCATTTTGGAGTAGCTTGCCATTTCAGATTCCCAATCAGAGCAGCACTCTGTAGAGTTTATAGTTTGCTGAGCTCTCCAGGTTTCTTACAAACCCAGTCTCTGGTTTGTGTTTAGATTGATCAGCTTAATATATATTATCTGCTTCCTTTAAAAAGCTGATCATTTCAGTTTTAATGCTGCACTGAAGTAATGGAAATCTTTTTCTGAGAAATCAGATTGTCTGTATCACAGCTCTGTTCTTTCTAATCAGACCTTGATTTTTTTCACCTATATAACACAGGGCTGTTTAATGAACATAAAATAAATCTAAATTTTGTTCATTCACAGAAAGTTTGTCTTTGATGTAGCCTTCATAAATACAATCATGTAAGAACATTTTTTTCACATCAGATTGACAAACAGGTGCTTGTCACACTCTGCTACAGTATTTCAAGCATATGTACTGTCAGAACTCACAAATTTCAGTTCTTTGGTGGTTTCTGTGTGAAAATACATCATGCACATGTATAACTAGAAACACTATGTGGCATCCCAATGCACCGACTGTGTTTCTGCCCCACAGTTGAGGCAGCTGCAGTCTACTGCCACCAGTCCCCTGCCCCACAAGCCCCCTGCTGCCCACTGTCTTCTCCCACACAGCCAGGGATTGTGCACCCTGCTGCCTCCATCCCCTGCCTAAAGAATCAGGACTACTTCACCCTGCCCAAACAATTGGGGTTGCTGAACCCTGCTGCGCTCTCTCCACCACCCTCACAGTTAGGGATGCTACACCTGTTGCCCTCTGTTCCTGTCTCCACAGTCAAGGTTGCTGTGCTGTGTTAAGCCCTAGAATGCCAGGTTCCCTGCCTCCACAGCTGGGGCTGCTGCACCATGCTGCCCTAGCCACCAGAGGTGGCACTTTGCTGCACCCTGCTACCCACTTCCACTGTTCCAAATGGTCAGGGCTGCTGCATCACATGTACCCCATCACACAGCCAGGGCTGCTGTACCCTGATGTCCCATGTGTCCTGCCCCACAGTTGAGGCTTCTGCACCATGCTGTCTTCTATCCCCTGTCACCACAGACAGGGGTGCTGCACCCTGCTCCTTTCTACACAGTTGGGGCTGCTGTGGCCTGCTGTGCCCTAGATCCCCATGTCTTTGCAGTTAGGCTGCTGCACCATGCTGCCACTTGCCACAAGATCAGGGCATTTGTTGCACCCTGTTGCATGCCTCCACAGTTGAGGCAGTTGTACCCCTGCTGTCCCCTGCCACCAGAGTCAGATCCTTTGCTACACCCTGCTGAGACAAGAACAGGGGGCAACATGTGCAGTGTCCCTGACTGTGAGGGTGAGAGAGAGAGAGAGAGAATAGCAGGGTGCAGCAACCACAACTGTTCGGGAAGGGTGCAGCACAAGAGCAAGGACATTTGCTGCACCCTGTCCCCTTCATGTGGAGGCAAGGGGCTCTGTAATGCAGCAGGGCACAAAGGACAGCATGGTGTAGAAGCCTTGACTGTGGGTCAGGACACAGGTGGGCATCAGGGTGCACAGCAGCCTGACAATAGCACAGGGTGCAATGTGGCAGCCCAGCCCATTTGGGGCAATGAAAGTGTGTAGCAGGGTTCTGCAGCCCCAACCGTGGATGCAGGTGGCATGAGACTCCAGAGTGAGTGTAGCACAACACAGCAGCCCTGACTGTGGAGATAGGAACAGGGGGCAACAGGGTGCCATGGCCCTGACTGTGGGGGTGGGGACAGAGGGCAGCAGAGTGCAGCAGCCCTGAATGTTCAGGCAGGAGAAAGGGGTGGCATCAGGATACAGTAACCCAAACTGTAAGATAGGGTGCAGCAGCCATGCCTGTTTGGGGAGAGGGATGTGGGCAGCAGGGTGTAGCATAGGATCTGACTCTGGTGGCAGGAGGGACAGCAGGGTGCAACTGCTAAAACTGTGAAGGCGTGCAACAGGGTGCAGAAACGCCCTGAATCTTGTGGCAGGTAGCAGCATGTGCAGCATGAACAAACTGCAGAGGCATGGGCTCTACAGCACAGTAGGCCATAGCAACCCTGACTGTGTAAGAAGGAGCAGGTGCAGCAGCTCTGTCTCTGGTGATGGAAAAGAGGACAGCATGGTGCAGAAGTCTTGACTGTGGTGCAGAACACAGGGAGCATCAGCTCGGGCAATGAAAGTGGGTAGCAGGGTGTAGCAAAAGCCACACCTCTGGTGACTAGGGCAGCATGGTACAGCAGTCCCAGCTGTGGATGCAGGGAACCTGGCACTCTAGGGCTTAGCACAGCACAACAGCCCTGACTGTTGCAACAGGAACAGAGGCAACAGGTATAGCTTCCCTAACTGTGAGGGTGGAGAGAGGCAGCAGGTGCAGCAGCCCCAACTGTTTAGGCAGGGGGCTGCAGGCAGCAGCCTGATTCTTTAGGCAAGGGATGTAGGCAGCTGGGTGCACAATCCCTGACTCTGTGGGAGAAGACAGTGGGAAGCAGGGTGCAACAGCCTTGAATGTGGAGCAGAAGGCAGGGGGCTTGTCGGGCAGGGGACTGGTGGCAGTAGACTGCAGCTGTCTCAGCTGTGGGGCAGAGACACGATGCATCGGGATGCCACATAGAGTTTCTAGTTTTTTTTTATTTTATTTTTATTTATTAAACTCTAGGATTACAAATACCTGTGAGCAGGAACTGCTCATTTACAAAGGTTCCACGTCAAAGGATGTAGGTTAACATACATACAAAGGAAAATGACAATTACATTCTTAATTCACAAAGTGGACTTAAACATGATATATATATATAGTAATAGTGGAGAGAGTCAGCAAAAGCCAGCTACCATCGGTTATCAAGGTGAACTGTATATGGGATAGGAGGAAGTCAGAAATGAGGTCAGCGGGCTGGGGCCATTGTAGGAGGGTAGAGATGGATAGCAAGACATTGGTGTGGTGGGTTGGGTGTCTCATGTCAGCACGAGAGGGAGGGGGGTAAAGGGTGGGTAGTCGAGGTTGGTGAAGAAAAGGATGAGGCAGTACGGCCAATTTCAGTTAACCAATGACTAAAGTATGAGGTGAGTACCATTGTTTAGGAGAGGCAGTCACACTGCGTGGAAGAGGCGAGGGATAGTCATAGCTCCCTTTTGAAGGGACCAAGAGTCCCAGCTGCAAGTGCTTCTTTGTTAAGGGTATTGTTGTATAGCTATGCACATACATGATATATTTTCACACAGAAACCACCAAAGAACTGAAATTTGTGAGTTCAGACAGGTGCTTATCACACTCTGCTATGGTATTTCAAGCACATGTACTGTTTGTCAATCTGACATGAAAAAAATTTTCTTACATGAAATCTATTTATGGAGGCTACATCAAAGACAAACTGTTTCTGTGAATGAACAAAATTTAGATTTATTTTATATCCATAGAAACATAGAAACATAGAATTTGATGGCAGATAAGGACCGCTTGGCCCACCCAGTCTGCCCATTTCCCTACCTAATGGATAAGCTGCAGATCCTAGTTAACCAGCAGCCTACTTCTTCCTACCCCTACCCCCTAGAATTGCCTTATGACTGTCCCATGCATGCTTAAATTCCACCACTGTTTTTGCCTCCACAACCTCCTCCGGAAGGCCATTCCATGCATCCACAACCCTCTCTGTGAAAAAATACTTCCTTAAATTACCTCTGAGCTGCCCCCCTCTATCTTCAAATTGTGCCCCCTTGTTCTTGCACACCTCTTTTTTTGAAAGATGCTACCCTCTTGGACTTTGTTGATTCCCTTGAGGTACTTGAAAGTTTCTATCATGTCCCCCCTCTCCCTCCTTTCCTCGAGGCTATACATATTAAGCTCCTTTAGTCTCTCTTCATATGTCTTCTGGTGCAGACCCTGCACCATTTTAGTTGCTCTCCTCTGGACAGCTTCCATCTTGTCTATGTCCTTGCGGAGATTGGGTCTCCAGAACTGCACACAGTACTCCAGACGGGGTCTCACCAGCTGTCTGTACAGAGGGATAACAACTTCCTGTTTTCTACTGGTGATGCCTCTCCCTATGCATCCCAGTATCCCACCAGCCCTCCTTACTGTCCTCTCACATTGCTTGCCCACCTTTAAGTCATCTGATATGACTACCCCCAGGTCCCTTTCCATTTTTGTTGTTGTTAGTATCTCACCCCCCATTGTGTACTCTTCCCCTGGGCTTTTGCTTCCCAGGTGCATTACCTTGCACTTCTTAGCATTGAATCTAAGCTGACATACATTTGACCATTCCTCTAACCTTGCCAAGTCCCTTCTTATCCTTTCCACCCCACCTTGTGTATCAACTCTGTTGCAGATCTTTGTGTCATCTGCAAAGAGACATACTTTTCCTTCCAGTCCCTCTGCAATGTCGCTTATAAAGACATTGAAGAGGACCAGTCCGAATACTGAACCCTGCGGTACCCCACTAGTAACCCCCCTTTCTTCAGAGTGGACTCCATTTACTATTACTTTCTGTGTCCTATTCTCCAGCCAATTCTTTACCCAGGCTGTCATCTTGGGACCCACTCCCAGGCTGGCTAACTTGTATATTAATCTTTTGTGTGGGACTGTGTCAGATGCCTTGCTAAAGTCTACATAGGCCATGCCCACAGCCCCTCCCTGATCTACTACTTTGGTCACCCAGTCAAAGAAATCTATCAGATTCATCTGGCATGACCTTCCTGCTGTGAATCCATGCTGCCTTGGGTCCTGTGCCCCTCTGGCCTCTAGAAACTCGACAATTCTTTCCTTCAGAAGTGATTCCATCATTTTCCCTATCACTGAGGTTAAACTAACAGGTCTGTAGTTTCCTGCTTCTGCCTTGCTCCCACTTTTGTGAAGGGGAATCACATCTGCCCTCCTCCAGTCCTCGGGTACCACCCCATCCTCCCATGATTTGTTAAAGAGGGTAGTCAGTGGTGTCACTAGTTCTACCCTTAGTTCTTTTAGAATTCTGAGATGAATCCCATCAGGCCCCATTGCTTTGTCCACCTTCAGTTTTAAGAGTTCTTTCAGAAACCTTTCTTCTGTAAATGGGCTGGTATCAACTTCTGTATCCAGAGTGTTTCTACTGTTTGTTTTAGGTACCTCCCCCTCTTCATTTGTAGATACTGAGCAAAATATTTGTTTAGTATTTCTGCCTTTTCACAGTCACCCTCTTCCCACCCTCCTCCCCTTTATTAAGCCTCACTATCCCTCCCTTGGTCTTCCTTCGCTCCCTGATGTACCTATAAAAGGTTTTATCCCCCTTATTAACTGAGTTGGCTATCTTTTCCTCGGTTTGGGCCTTTGCTGTTCTGACTGCCTTCCCAGCTTCCTTTTGCTTTAACTGATACAGTTCTCTGTCCTGCTCTTTCTGTGATTCCTTGTACTTCCCGAATGCTTTCTTTTCCTCTTGAACCTTCACTGCCACTTCCTTTGAGAACCATAGTGGTTTCTTACATCGCTTTGTTTTGTTTATTTGCTTCACACAAAGGCTTGTTACCTCTGTGATGGCAGTTTTTATTATTCCCCATTGTTCTTTCACCCCTTCTTCCTGCCCATTTGCTAGTGCATTCCTTAGGCACTCACCCATTTTGGCAAAGTCAGCCCTCCTAAAGTCCAGTACTTTTACCTTTGTATGGCTTGACTCTATTGCTGTGTTTATTGTGAACCATACTGTTCGATGGTTGCTAGTTCCCAGATGGCTACCCACTTCTACATCTGTGATCCTCTCTCCATCTCCATTTGAGAGAACCAGGTCTAAGACTGCTCCCTCTTGAGTGGGCTCCAATACTAGTTGTCTAAGGCATGCCCCCTGTGGGCATCTAGAATAACCCCACTCTTCAAGTGGCTGCTGCAACTGCACTCCAGTTAACATCTGGCATATTCAAATCACCCATCAGCAATATCTCCCCTTTTTCTACCATTCTAAGTATACTTTCTATCATTTTCTTGTCCATTTCCTCCCCCTGAGAAGGGGGTTTGTATACAACCCCTGTGCGGATTGTGATGCCATTGCCAGTCTCCAAATTTACCCACAGTGCTTCTTCTCCTCCCTGTTTACCCTTTTGTTCTGTTGCTTTGATTCCTTCCCTTATGTAAAGAGCTACTCCTCCTCCTCTTTTACCCTCCCTGTCCTTCCTGTAGATAGTGTATCCTGGTAAGTTTATGTCCCAGTCATGGTTTTGTGTGTACCATGTTTCTGTGACTGCCACGATATCCAGATGTTCCTCCTCCATCAAGGCCACTAGTTCAGGAAGTTTGTTGCCCAGACTACGGGCATTGGTACTCATTGCTCTCCATTTTATGATGGCTTTACCTTCTGTTGCAGCATCCCCCACTGACCTTTCTACCTCGGTCTTTTTCTCATTTAGTACCCTGTTTTGTAGGGAGAGGCTGGGATTTTCCTGCTGCTTATCAGTGCCTCCCCCCATGACTAGTTTAAAAGCTTGCCAATGAAGCATTTAAACCAATTGCTCAAAAGACTTGTTCCCTTCCTGAACAGATGCAGACCATCCTGCCAGTATAGGCTGGTGTCCCTCCAGGTGGAACCCCAGTCCCCAATGAAGCCAAACCCCTGTGCTCCACACCATTTTTCAACCATTCATTAAACTGCACGTGCAAAGTACCTCGCCTCACCCATGCCATTGACAGGCAGCACCTCTGAGAAGGATACTGTGTATGCTACTTGTCTTAGGCCCTCCCCAACTCTACAAAGTCCTCCTGCACTGCTCTAATCTCATGATGAGCCAAGTCATTTGTCCCTAGGTGGACAATGATGTCCAGCTCGAACTCCGTGCAGCTGTTCTCGTGATCTGGGGATGCTTCCTGTCCCTCAAAACCACATGGCACCAGGCAGGCACCTCACTTCAGTTTTCCCTGCTCCCCAGTTCTATCCCCTAATAATTGAGTCCCCACCAGGAGCTGCTTTTTCCTGTGGTGTCCTCTGCTCCTTCCTGTGGGCCTCCCTGTGACAGTTGTCCTCAGCCTCCTTAGTCTCCTCTGTGGGTGCATCCATAGGGAGCTATGCTCCCAGAATGGTGTATGGATTGTGGAGTGGAACAACTGACTGGGTGTGCCTCTGTTCCACCATCCTCACCCTCCCTGAGCCCACTGTGGTCCAACTGCTGTGCTTTCTTCGCAACATTTGAGGTAGTGGTAGTGGCTCTGGTGCTCCCCGGGTGGGGGAGGTTCCCTTTCTACTGTCCAGTGTGGCCTGGGGGAAGGTTTCCTTACTACTGTCCAGTGTGGCCTGAAGACGGGTAACTTCCTCCCTCAGAGCAGAGAGTTGTCTGCAGATAGGGCAGCATCTCAGCCTCCAGAAAGACTCCCGGAAGACTGCTGCCCCACAGCCATTACATTGCACTACTCCCCACATGTTTATCTACTTTTTTTTTTTAAATAGCCCTGTTATATATTTAAAAAAATCAGAGTTTTGATTAGAAATAACTGGAAGCTGTGATACAGACAAACTGATTTCTCACAGAGGAAGATTTCCACTACTTCAATTCAGCATTGAAACTGAAATGATCAGCTTTTTATGAGAAGATAATGATATATTTTAAGCTGATCTAGCTAAATACAAACCAGAGAATGGGTTTGTAGGAAACTTGGAGAGCTCAGCAGATCAGTAACTCTACAAACTACTGCTCTGATTGGGAATCTGAAACAGCAAGCTACTCTAAAATGTCATCACACTCAAAGTTTGACTGAGAGGGCAGAAATAACTCCACTGTTTTCAGCCACTGTAGAGCAAGTTAACAAACGCTGATTTAAAGAAAGCCACCAAATCAAATAGCATGAAATGTTTAGGAAGCACTAATCATGACACAGGGACTTGAATTTCTGCTTTTCAAGCTTTTATAAAAAATATGTAAAAATCGTTGCACATGATCTTTAAATACAAAGATGTTAGATAATGGCATTTTGCAAGATCAAACTGTCAATCGGTTTTAGAGACAATGGAACATCTATATTTCAAGTGTCCATGTATTCAAGTGTTTTGGTCCCTGGTTCTGCATAGATGGGGACAACTCCTCTTTTCCCACATCAACCCTGAGATGTTTTTCCTGGGACTCTTTTCACACCACTGGAACATGTATAACCTTAGCAGTATATGGCTAGTATTAGTGTGTTTTAAATACTGGCTCTGGCAAGTGCATTGTAGGTTGACATTGCAACAACATATTCCACAAGAACAACTTTTCCAGTTAATTGTGTAAAGTATCCTAGATATACGTGCAATGCAGAAACAACAGGTCTCCAAAGTCTTGTTTCTGGATGGGAGGGCACTATTTTGGATTTGTTGGGTGTTCTTCCAACTGTATTATGCCTCTTTATAGATCACATATTCGCCCTCACTAGGAATTCAGATCACCCTTCTGGAGCCATTAGATCAAATACGATATAAATCTTTTAGAAAAAGTACAACATATGACAATTAAAATTATTCCCAAGTTATTCAATATGTCCTACTCGGAAAGATTTGCAACTACAGGGATGGCTATCTTGGAAAACCAAAGGCTCAGGGGCAACCTCCTTTTCTGCTCTACAAAATGCTACTGAGCAAGGAACTTTCAGCTGAATGTGATCTACAATTGGCCTCCAAAAGACCCAATCTCCAATGTCATACTAAGCAATTAGCAATACAGAGGACCAACACAAAAAAGAGAGACAATTACTTTACTATTAGGGCAGCTAAGGCCTGGAACAGACTGTCACAAGAGGTTGTGGATGCCAACAGTTTTGAGTCATTTAAAACAAAACTTGACCATCATTTTAAATGGAAGACTAACATTGCATAATGCACCCATCATGTGGTGAGAGACATTCTCGATGGGCAATTGCCTTCTTATGTCTTTACCATCCTAGTAAACCTAGTAACAGGAATTTATAACAGTACAAAACAGATTACTTATTTTTCTGATTTACTGTCTATACGTTATGTAATTGCTTTGTGGAATTGTTTCTAATTGTGATTTCTCTAGTTTGCTCAATAAGGGAAGTTGGAGTTTAACAGTTAACTTACGTTTAACTCTGAGTGGCATCTGAAACAAGCTTTGGCTTAGTGTGCTACTCCTGGTTAAACAATGTTCCCTTTCCCTTTCCCTTTATTGAGCAAACTAGAGAAATCACAATTAGAAACAATTCCACAAAGCAGTTACATAACGTATAGACAGTAAATCAGAAAAAACCTTTAAGAAAGGGAAAGAAAAATACAGATAAAAAGAAATAACAAAAGCAAATGCAGTGCCGGCCCGGTGGTGTAGAGGGTTGAGGCACTGGTGCCTTGCCTCTTATCATGCTGATGACCCAGGATCAGGAGCAAGCTCAGGTTGCCAGGGGTCACCCTGAGGAGAGAGGATCGAGCGTCCAGTGAACAGCTCTCCTCTCTTGAGGAGAGTGGGGTGTGGACCCCTACTCTGCCTGGATCTCTTCCACCCTCTTCCTTCCTCCAATGATTCCCTTGTGCCTCTCATGTATTTTTGAAACCCACCACTAGTTCTGCCCCCACTGCCTCTGATGGAAGGCTGTTCCAGGAATCCACCACCCTTTCTGTGAAGAAATACTTCCTCACATCTCTCCTAAATCTACCCCCTTCCTGCTTCATACCATGACTCCTTGTTCTAGAACACCTTTTTTTCTGACAAATATCTCACTCCTGTACCTTACTGTAATGCCCAGGATGCCATGTCTAGGTTCATACCCCTGCCTGGTGATTGTACAGGGCTCACTGGGTTGAGGAGATGGGTTTGTGCCTTCTCCTGTGGTAGTGGGTTAGTCCCAGAAAAGATAAGAAATAACGCAGTGCCTCCATCCAGAGAGAATAAGTGGGCCAGATGTTGCATGTAGTACCACCGTCTAGGATGCAGTACCTACCCACCTCCCTACACTGAACTGAAACACCCCTGGGGAACCAACGAGACAGTTATTACTTTCATCAATAGAAAGTTCAAACAACATGCACAGACTGAGCACCCACACAGTGATAGAGGTCACTAAATAAACTGTGCCTTTATTTTGTCACACAGGCCCAGAGGCTGTGGAGAGAGAGCAGGGGCTAGACAATAACAAGTTGCTGTACACACCACCACACTTAGGCTATTCCCCTTTAACCCCACTGTACTGTGGGTCACTACCACCCTCTCAACCTCACACAGCATATACACACCTGCCCAAGCAAAGGGCACATAAACTGGCTATTTCACCAAGGGTGTGGAAACTTTTATCTGGTACCAATACTAGAACTATAAATAGAAGTAATTTAGATTCTGGCTACCCATGTATTGTGACACGGTCCCGTTGCAGGCCTAACTGCAAAGCTGCCCAGGAGCTTGTGGTAGTGCACTTGGTGGAAATTTAGCAAGCTTGCATTTTACCCCCCCCACATGCTAGCACAACTTCTAAAACTTGAACTTCAAAGTGGACCCATCAACCATCCAAAGGCAATAATTGTAATCCAACAGAAAGAATTGAACAGGACCCCAGTCAGCCATGCCAACACTCACCTGACTGAAGTGTACAAAGCGCTCACCGGAGCAGGGTTGGGTGCAGCTGAAGGGCCATGTCTGACCCTGGTTTACCAACAGACATCCACAGGAACAGTTGCACTCCTGAAACTCTATAGTGCTGTTTAATTCATACAAATCCAAAATGGAGCACAAACAAGATATAGAAGCTGGTACTACTTTCCCAGAAACCCCAGCACTTCTGAGGAAGCTCTACTGAGCTAAGCGCCAGAGTTTCTGGGTAAGAGGTACCGGCCCCTATATCTTATCTGTGCTCCATTTTGGATTTGTGTGAATTAAACACTAATAAGTCACATTTTAGAAGGACCTGTCTGCTTTTGCCTATATTTCTGGAGCACTACAGAGTTTCAGGAGTGCATCTGTTCCTGTGGATATCTTTCAGCACTCACATGTCCCTCGGGTTCAGACGATCGTCCATAGTTGGGACCAGCAGAAGGCAATGGTTGATGCAGCACTCAGGATCTCCTTGCTTGGACAAGGATCAACAATATACCCCTTCTGGCTCTTCTTTTCACCATTCACAGGAAGACACACGCAGAGGTTTCATGGTTCCCAAGGAGTCCAGATCCCCAGGAGTGACCCCCATGGCACAACTCCCCCCAGGGTTGAGAGTACCTCTGTATTCTGGGCATGCACCCGTGACACCTCATTCCCTAAGTCACCTCATTCAGTAAGGGCTAGTTGGCCCCCTACCTGACTCTGCAGCAGCTCAAGGGAGGTGCAGATCTTTGACTCCAAAATCTTGATTCAGCTGTCTCACAGGCTTTGCACTTCTCAGGTGTTGATGCAGTACACAGGATCAAACAGTCTCTTTCTTTCTCTCAGGACCACTAAAACCCTGGAGAGGGCTTTCCCAAATGAGTCTGGCTAGGCTGAGAACACAACACACCAGCAGTCAGTCCTCACTCTCCAGAGTCTCTCCTAGACTGCCCCCAGCTCTTTGAGGGCTCAGATACTTCCTCGGGTCTAAAACAGTCTCTGTTTGTCAGGCAGACTGTCCTTCAGACTGACTGCCCTCTCACTGGCTCCTCTGAGCCTGCCAGTACAAAGGGGAGGGCCTCTGATTACATGTCTTCCCACAATTCATTTCAGTTGCTGGAGGGTCTTCCTAGCCCTCTGATTGGCTGGCCAGTGGGGTCACAGGACACCAAAATGGTGACACCCAGGAGATAGAAGCCTGGTACTCTAAAGTCTTATATTTTTTGTCCCTTTCTTCTTCTCCCCCCCCCCCGTTAGAGTGCTGGACCCTGGCTTTGTTTCAGCCCCGGGCTGTCATCTGGTGGCTAAGCTGCAGCGGTAATATAGTTCATTCAGTAGTTGCGGCTGCCAGTCTGAGAAACAGGAAGCACTGGAGGAGGAGCCACTTTGCAAAGTGCTCCCACTCAAGAAATGCTGGGGTCCTCGCACATTGCAGGAGGCTCCAAGGAAACACACCCTCTTTGGCTCCCGGTCCCCTCTGCCCAGAATAGGGGACCAGGGGAGAAGAAACAAGCGGCCACAGGCAGCCGCATTGATGGGTGCAGGAGGTACCAAACAAAGTCAGCAGCACATCTGGTATCTCACTCCCTGTGCCACACACTAGTCCAGCAGGAGAGAGACTGCAGTGCAGTGACAGGATCCTGCAGCAGTCAAACAGTTTCAGAACCTCAGGAGGGCATCCAGCAGGGTGTTCAGGTAAGCCCCCCCTCCCAAAGGAGGGTTACATAATTAACCCCTGTGAGGTATTTAAAAGTCTCTGTTACATCCCCTCTCTCCCTCCCTCCTCTCCTCCAGAATGTACATATTGAGCTCTTTTAGTCTCTCCTCATAGGGCTTCAAATGCAGACCGTGTACCATTTTGACAGCCCTCCTCTGGACCGCCTCCACACTACCTGTCTCTTTCCAGAGATGTGGTCTTCAGAACTGAACACAGTACTCCAGGTGGGGTGTTACCCAGTGACCTATATAGGAGCAATACCACCTCCATCTTCCTGCTGGTGATACCCCTACCCATGTACCCCAGCATTCCACTAGTGCTCTCAACTGCCTTATCACATTGCCTGGCCACCTTTGGGTCATCCAATATGATTACCCCACCCCCAGATCTCTTTCTTGCGTGGTCATTGTCAGTATCACTCCCCCCCCGGGTTTTTGTGGACCAAGTGCATTAATTTGCACTTTTTTACATTGAAGCCTAGCTGCTTGGTTACCCAGCCAAAGCAATCTATCAGATTTGTTTGGCACAACCTTTTCACTGTGAAACTATGCTGCCTCAGGTATGATAATTTGTTGGATTCCAGATATTCCACAATTCTTCCCTTTAATAGTGTTTCCATTAACTACCCCACCACCAATGTCAGACTGACAGGCCTATAATTGCCCACCCCTTCCTTGCTACTACTTTCATGAAGTGGGACTACATCTGCCTTTCTCCAGTCTTCCGGGACCACACCAGTCTCCAGTGATCTGTTAAATGAGTCTATCAGAGGTGCAGCTAGTATCTGTATGAGCTCCCTCAGCACCTTTGGATGCACCCCGTCAAGCCCCATAGCTTTGTCCACCTTCAGATTAGTGAGTGCTTTCTAGACTGTCTCCTCAGAAAAGGGACTAGAGTCCATTTCCCTTCCTTCAAAGCCCCTGGTGCATTTTTATGTGATCCCTCTCCTTCCCCTTCTACTCTGAGGCATGGGGTTAAAACTGCGCATGGCAGAATGTCGTGCGGTATAAGCACATTGCACGCTTCAATGGTATATTTTTTTCTGTGGGGGTCTCTGCCCCCCAACACCCCCATTACGGGGGGGGCTGTGCCCTGGACCCCCCACTAAGGATTCTAACTCCAGGGGGGCCAACACAGACAGCACACAGGTCCAGGATTTGGCACAATCTGCAGCCTTCAAAAAAAATGGGACCACTTTCAGGGGTGGGTACTCCAGCACCACCCTGACATAATTGGACTGGGTGAAACCTGGCTCTCCCCTTCTGTACCAGACTCTGCTGTGAACCTCCCCGGATACCTCCTCTATCGCTCTGATAGAGTGGGTAAGCGAGGTGGCGGCTGCGCTCTCTAGCTTAAGGACTCGCTGTCAGGCCAACTACTCCCTACGCCACAGCTAACATCAAGGGCACAGGCTCTGACACTAAAATTAACTCTAGGCAGGTCTATTTCCCCTCTCCTACTCACCATTGTCTACATTCCACCCAAGGAACACAAACTAGCCTTCCAGGCCATTCTGACCTATCTCTCCACTCTACTGCCTCAACATGGAAAAATAGTTATGGGTGATTTCAACATAAATTGGTTGACAAAGACAGCTGCCCCATATATTGATGATGCCACAGTGCTTGACCTCACTCAGGTTGTCACCTCCTCCACCCGGGTAAATGCCTATACAGGGACATCCTTCCTCCTGGATCTGGTCTTCACAAACCACCCCTACAAGAATAACCAACACCCAGGTACTCCCCAATGCTCTAAGTGATCATTCTCCTGTACTCTGCACTTGGTCTTGCAGTGCCCCCAAAACCACCCCCAAAATTACCTTACAACACAAACTCGGCTCTGGCAAACTCTCCCAACTCAAGGCCCACCTCAGAAAGTGGGACTGGACACCCCTCGTTAACACCCCAGACCCTGATCATGCGCTTGATCTATTTATTTCCACCTTCAATAGAATCTGTGATAAATTTGCCCCCCTTACCAAGAGAATGTCCAAAGGTAACCAGGTCTCCTGGTTCTCTGATCACCTCCTGGGCCTAATGTGACAGCGTGACTCCCTTTGGCACATTGCTAATGAGACCAAACTGCCAGCTGACAGGCAACGGTATAGGGAGGTCCGCAACAAATGCACATGGACCCTACGCACTGCCAAAGTGGACTTCTACAAAGTGTCCTTAACATCCACCTGGGGAGACGGGCACAAATTCTGGAATAACATTAAGGAACTCTGTGGTAAAGTCCCAAACCAGCCCCTGGACCAATAATAGATGGTAACATCTCCACAGATCCCCTTAGTATAGCCTCAGCCCTAAACTCTGCTTTCACTAGTCTCAACCATGTCCTCCCCCCTAACTTCTTCGACCCCCCGCCTGTCCGGGCCCCTCCCCCCCTTTCTCCTGCCTTACACCTACGCGTTCTCTCCCCCGAGGCTGCCAAACCCTACCTAGCCAAAGCCCTTAGCCACTCACTCTATTGCAGTGATTCCCTAGACCTGAGACTTCTTCACCTTACTCTCCCAGAAGTCCTTTACCCACTCACTCATATTCTCTATTGCTCCCTTTGTCAAGGGAAATTCCCCTTCCACTGGAAACTGGCCTCCATTACCCGTATCTATAAGAGTGGGGACTGCACCTCCATTAACAACTACCACCCTATATCCATTCTCCCCCCCCATCTAAAGCCTTAGAGCGCATTGTCGCCAACCAAATCACTGACCACCTCACAAAATACAATCTTCTCTGCAACCAACAACATGGTTTCTGTAAGGGGCATGGCACCACCACCACCCTCCTTGATTTCACCTTGCATGTCCACTCTGCCTTGGATCGTGGCCACCTCACAGGAGCTATCTGCATGGACCTCTCTAAAGCTTTTGATACTGTCAACCATGCCCTCTTGCTGAAAACACTCTCCTCCAGTGGTTTCTCCAACTATACTTTAAACTAGTTCACCAGCTATCTGTCAGATAGAACACAACAGGTCAAGGTAGGCACTGTCCTGTCCCCTAGCCTCCCTGTCCGCTCCTGTGTTCCACAGGGTTTAATTTTTGGCTGTCTGTTTTTCAGCCTATATCTTAACTCCCTCCCATTGGCCATCTCCAGCAACCTGCTCTTCTATGCGGATGATGCCGTCCTGTACGCCTCCGATCCCGAGCCACTTAAACTCCACCAAACACTACAACATTGTTTTCATGAAGAACATTGGTTCACTGTCCAGCGACTAATAATCAACTACAAGAAAATAAAAGTCATGATCTTCTCACATCCACAGAAACCCCTCAAGAACCACTGTCCCCATTTCTCACTGTCAACCACACCCCTCTAGATCGAGTTAACAACTTTAAATACCTAGGGATTACTCTAGACCCAGCCCTCAATGATAAGCAACATATTCTCCAACTAGTTTCTGCCCTTAACTTGAGATTAGGTTGTGCTTTATTGGTACAAACATTGCCTCACTCCCGAGGCTCTATGGCTCACCATCAATTCCTCTGTCCTCTCCCTCCTAGACTATGGTATTACCATATACAGTGCAGCCACACTTCTGCACTAAACAGACTCCGTCTTGCACTCAACAAAGCCTGCTGTCTCATCCTCGGATGTGATCATCTCACTCACACCTTTTCACTCTACAGCTCCACAAAATGGCTAAACTTAGACAGCAGAATTAGGTATCACACCTGCCTAATGACAAAAAAGATACTTCTAGGTCTCGCCCCTCCCACTCTCTCCTCTATTATTCACCCAGCATCACCAGTCAGATCCACACGTAACTCGGACAAGACATTACTATGGGTACCCCGCCCTCGAACCTCACAATGTCAAAGAACATTCAGCTACCAAACCCCTTACTGGACTAACTCTCTCCCTAGCCAAATAACCAATGAAACAAGGCTAGGCTCTTTTAAATCTAGATTGAGGGAGTACCTCCAGGACACTAATGTATGAGATTGCCCCGGCACTGTCCTGCAGTATGTTATCCTATACTGCACCTAACTGCTTCCGATCCCAGTGTCAAAACCCCACCTTTATTACTATATGACTATCAGCCTGTTACAGAACTACTGCAACTATTTGGCTGTGCTAAAATGCTGAATCATTTACTATCCTGACTTTAAGCCTCCTACTGATCAGCCTTGACTGTCATGTAATGTAATGTAATGTATTTTAATTTGTATTGTAATGTACTGTCATCTTTTTCAACAAATGTTGCTCTGTGCCTTAATGTAGGACGTAGAACCTTTGTAAATGAGTATTTGACTCAAAGGTCTTTCTGAATATCCCAATAAATAAATAAAATAAAATAATGTTGTGCGCTATTATGCGTACGACATTATGACCCAGTACACTACTCTGAACACTGAGCATTAGTACTTAAGATGCCTGCCTTTTCTTAGTTCCCCTCTGTACAGCCCATCCTCTCTTTAACCATACAATCCCTCCCTTTGTCTTCCTTTTCTTGCTAACATACTCAAAACATATTTTGTCCCCTTTTGATCCTGCCTGAGCTGTTCTTTCCTCAGTTTGCACTTTTGTGCTCCTTACTGCTTTCCTTGCTTTTCTCTTTTTTTCCCTGATACACTTCCCTATCCTTCTCCCTCTGGGTCTCCTTATACCTAGAGCCAGGGTTCTTGCATGAACCGAACCCGGATGGAACCAGAACTGATAGTTTTCAATCAGAATTGAACAGAACTAGAACCTCCTAATTGAGGTAGGTGGTGAACCAGAACTGAACACGAACTTATCCTTTTTTAAAATGCAGAACTGTGTTATACCTTTAGGTTTCCTGTATTTCCTTTCCCTATGCTGGATGCTGCTGTCTATCATGATTTTGATGGACTGATGTGGTTAATAATTAAATCATACTGTCAGTTTAACTTTACATACAACTGTATTTTCGATTGCAAGGTAGACCTGGAATGTGACTCGAGAGGGGGAATTAATTTAATTTAATGAGCTGCATGATGAGGTAGTGTTGGGATGTGTGAAGGCTAATAGCAGGTGAAATGGAATTCAATTCTTGCTATTACCTAAGTTAAAGATGTGTGAATTTAGTTAATTGAGCACTCAGTGGTTCCTTTTGTTTTGTCTGTTCGGGAACCAGCTAAGACACTGAAGTCTCTGGTAACCTCATTATTACCTACAACAGGCTGTGCTTGCTTTGCAACAGGTTTTGCCACTAAATTAATTAAATAAACTTCATGGCCCAGATATTCAAACGGGTTGCGCTATGCGCAACAGGGTTGCGCATGCGCAAGTCCCAAACTGCGCCAGTCTGCGATATTCAGAAGGAGGCAGTTGCACCACCGAAAACATGCTGAGCAATAGTGTAATGAAAATGAAGGCATGCGCAACCGAAGGGGGTGGATCCATGCATAAAGAGCGCAATGCGATATTCAAAGACTTGCGCGATGCGCAATAGCGGCACAGCCGGAAACTGCGCACTAGTGGAAATGAGCCAAAATAAAAAGGCTCAAGGAAGCGGCGCAAGAAGGCTACCAGGGTGCCAAGTGGGGGAGAGAGAGACAAAGACAGAGACAGACAGACAGGCAGCAAAGGGCAGGCAGGGAAAGTGTGGCCCATAGTCTGTAGAGGCCTGTGGGGGGTGCCCGGTGCAGTGGAAGTGGCAGTCAGGACAGTGGGGGTAACACAGCAACACCAGCCGGGGGGAAGCCAGGGAGATGGACAGTGCCAGTTTCCACATGGAAGCTGTAATGAGGGGGGTGATAATGCATGCTGCAGGGGGATGTGGCCGTGGAAGGGCCCGTCGGCGGTATGCCCCGACTGGCGGTACCGTGCCCGCATCAGCTTTGAGCTGTACACAGATGTAGAGATCGTGGGCCGGTACCGCCTGAACAGAGCAATACTGAGATGGCTCTGTGAGCTGTGCAGTGATGTGATGCAGGCACCCTCACGACGGAGTCACGCTCTGTCGGTGGAGACCAAGGTGACAGCCTGCTTGTGCCTGCTCGCCACGGGCACCTTCCAGAGGCTGACAGGGGACACCACAGGCATCACACAGTCGGCCACGCCACGCATCCTCACCCAATTCCTCAGCGCACTGCTGCCACATGCTGCGGAGTACATCCATTTCCCCAGCACCGTGGCAGAGCGTGCAGCAAACATGCAGGAGTTCCACAGGGTAGTTATGCCTGGCATGCTAGGGGCCATAGACTGCACCCATGTGGCCATTCGCACGCCACCTGGCCCCGATGGCCAGGCATATCGGAACAGAAATGGATTCCCCAGTGTCAACTGCCAGGTGGTGTGTGATGCCACTGGGTGCATAATCAATGTCTGTGCCACACACCCTGGCGGAGCACATGATGCCTTCATATGGCATCAGTCTGCACTGTGCCATCAATTTGAGAGTGGGGACATCCCCACAGGACATCTAGTGGGTGAGTACACATGTATGGAATAAACTCGGGCCAAGGGTGGGAATGCCACAGGTGCCATGGTAGTGGCACACAGGGAGATGGCCAATATGGACCTGAACATGACACTGATCTCCACTATCTCCACACAGGTGACTGCAGATACCCACTCCGTCCCTGGCTGCTAACACCATACCAGCGCCACATGACCCCAGCGCAGCTATGCTATAATGAGGCACATGCCGCAACATGCAACATCATAGACCGGGTGTTTGGGATGCTCAAGGCACGCTTCCGATGCCTAGACACCTCTGGCGGTGCTCTACAGTACAGCCCCAAAAGGCCTGTGGGATATTCCTGGCCTGTTGCATCCTGCACAACATGGCCAAAGACCATGGGATAGCCGTACAGGCTGAACAGGGGGACAGCGATGGGGACGCCAGTGGCGCCGGTGATGATGGTGATGAGCAGCCCCCCCTAGGACGGAGGGACCCCGACTGATCCGGCAGGCCCAGCGCACTGGGACACCATCACAGAGGAGCACCACGCCGCAACACAGGTAAGTCAAGGGACATGTGCAACCAACACTTTCCATGCGCAAACCACAGGCACACAGGGAACACACCAGGGTGCATGACAGTCAGGGAGTGGGACGGTCCAGGCATACAGACACACCATTGGGAGGGTGAGCACACATATGGTACACACACCAGGCGCAGAGTGTACATGGGCAGATGCACAGCACTGCAGAACCGAAATTGCAAACACACAGCACCACCGACCAACCCCACCACCCGTACTGTCCAAGTACGTGTGTCAGATGCTGGGCATCCTTGCACCTTGGTGTACAGTGCAATGCAGGCATCATCATGCACATGCACCTGTGGACAGCAGTTGGGAGGTGTGCAGGTGGTCCGTGTCGGCGCTGGAGCAGAGCACCCAGCAGTGCACTGCCCACCATGATACACATTGCACACATGGCAGCACCAGACAGGCCTGCACTGGGAGACAGCTCAGTCATGTAGCACTGTCCCACGGCCACCACGGATGCGCGGTGGCCCTGCCGTGACCCAACAGCATGGGCAGGCTGAGCAGGGGCCACATGGGGTGGCACTGTTGCACCACCAGGGGTCCCACTGCATGAACGCGACCTTGCCCGCACAGGGGTCTGCAGCATGCCGAACAAACCTGCACCAGGGGTGCTCAGGATGCCCGCAGCAGAACCCGGCATCGACAGGCCTGGTGTCGCACAACACCAGGAACGGGGAGTGGAGAGTGCACTGTGTGGGGTGTGTGGTACAGGGGCACCTGACTGTGTGCCCAATGCGTCCACGACAGACACCACTGCCTGGGTCAGCCTGTCAATGGTGGCGGTCACATCCGTCCGCATGCGGACCAGCTCGGCTCGGTCCCGAGCACACTCCCTGCTGTGCCGCTCCACGGACACAGACAGTGCCTCCACGGACCTTGCAACCCACCCCTGCAGCTGTACTGATTCCTGCAGCAGGCTGGTGTGTGCATCCAATGGGTACTGTGCCCCAATGGCATCCTGACCCCCAGGGTGTGGACGGTCCTGATGCACAACACCCCTTGAGGGTGGGCGCTGTTCGCCAGGACCAGGAATGGGTGGCTCAAAGGGCGCGGACATGTGCCACTGCTTGACACTGTACCCCCAGACCTGGTGTGCGACTGCTGCTGCTGCCCTCCAACCGTTGTGCCCCCAGGTCCACCTGTACCACTGCTGTGCTGGCAACAGTGCCAGACACCTGCACAGCCACCGGTGCTGCCCCACCGGTGCTGACAGGCACAGCCTGGGACTGTGCCAGCATGCCGGTACACATGTTTGAACCAGAAAGGCCCAGGGGCACGTGCTGGCCTGCCGTGTGTCCGTCATGGGACACAGAACCATCACTGGCCATTGCAGGCCTTCTATCATCAATGGTGCAGGTACATGCTACTGCCATGGTCACAGCGTGCTGGCATGCTTGCATGCCAGACTGCTGAGACACAGGCTGTGCACCCCCCGCACCCGTATCACTGACACCAGAGTTGTCGGCCCAGCGTGCATGCTGCTGCAGTGCCTGCTGACTGGTGGTGGAGGTGGATGGTCCCTCCTCCATGTCCAGCAGATCAGCATCACTGTCTGGACCCACCACCACCGTCTCCTGAAGACGAACAGGATCTGTAACAGAAAGAGAGTACATGTGAGTGCCTGTGAACAACCACCCCCCCCCAAACACCAACACCATGTCATACCGTGCAGTGATGGGTTTCCACCTGTCTGGAATCCTCCGCCTGGTATGCCCCCAATGGCACTCGGCTGCATGGCTGTGACCAGTGTCTCCTCAGTTGGGGTCAGCTCCAACACCACTGGCGGCCCCGCCAGTGCCAGCACGCGCCGCCTGAAGGCCGTCACCTTCTTTCAACCTCCCGCGGTCTGTCCCCATCTTTTCTTGATTCCTGCACGGAGCGCTGGTGGCTTCCGTGCAGGTTAACAGCCTGAGCTACCCCTCCCATGCAGCCCGGACGGGACTGAGGGTGCCCCTCCGCCCACTCAGTATAGGCTCATCATCCAGGTAGGCCTGGAAGAGGCCTCGCCTCTGCTGCTGTGAAGTTGGGCCTCCTCCTACGCCCACCGTCCTCACCCTCACCTTGGCTCTGCTCGGTCATGGCGATCTGTATGGGGGAAGTGGACACCTGTCACTGTGCAGTCTACAGCATTTCCCCATGAGCATTGTCCTGAACATCACACAGCATGCGCACTCACTCTCACCTGCAGTAACCGAATCTGGCCAGCGCAGCCCAATGTCGCATATTTATAGCGCAACACATGCAAATTAGGAGTGGATAATTTAATGACATGCAAATCGTGCCACTGCACCCTTGAATGGCTGATCAGATGATTGGTATGTGTCGGCTGAATATCGCTGAATCTGCGCTTTCGCGAATACGGAAGAGTCGGTTGAGCCAATGGCGCAGTTCTGTGCCTGCGTGGTACACCGCATTCGTGCATGCCCAGATAGCTTACGATGCGCCTGTCGCGCTGCGGACGCGGCTGAGCACGACCGGCAATTCAGGCCATGGCCACCATTGTGCCAGTGGCGCCACAGCACTGGGCACTATATGGCGCTTGTGGCACTACTGGCAATAGTCCACTGTGGCACTGGTATGCAGCTGGTCGGGTCGCGCAGGCTGCCTATACGCCAGATGGCGCCAGGCATAGCCTTGCGCCCTTGCGCATGACCTTGTGTATGCCCTTTGTCTCCTGGCGCTGTTCGCCTGCCATGTGTACGCCTTGGCTGGCGCTTCGTTCGGTGACAGCGCTTATGGAAGTGACGGTGCTGTTCGGAACAGCGCCATGGAGCCTGTGTTGGTCTGATTACGCAACATCTCCACGCGGTTACGGCACAGCCGGGCACCATATTGCCTGCTGTAAACCTGCTACCATGGCTAGGAGGAGGGCTGTGAGTGGAGCCAACTGAGGTGGCCAACCTGGTGGCCCTAGTAGAGCCCCACTATGAGGCACTCTATGGTGAGGCCCCCCTCACCATAGCAAGAATGGAGGTGTGGCAGCAAGTGGCCACTGACCTGGTAGGGGTCACTGGATGGTGCCGGTCTGCTGAGCAGTGCCAGCACCGGTACAGTGACCTCCACCGGAGGGAGCCAGACGTGTTGGCGAGGCTGCGGGCACGTGCCAGGCAGGGCGTGGTGCCTAGGCCAGGTGGGTGTACCATCTATGCACCTGTATTATCTTTAGGGGTGTGCGTGTGTTTTGGTGGCTGTGTATAGGTGATGGCTCGGCTACGGTTGGCTGTGTCAGTGTGTGCAGCTGTGAGATGAATGGTTATGGCTGTGTGGGCAGGCACTCTCACTGGGGCAGGGGCACTCTGCTTTTGAGTCACACTGATGTTTGTCTCAACATATGTCTCCCACAGGCCGGAATGTGAGGATGCGGGCCCAGGTCGATGACGGCCATGCCAGGGACCCGGGGCCAGCAGGGGTGGCACCCCAACAGCATCGTCAGTGGCAGCAACAGCAACAGACGGAGCTGCTTGAGCAGTGTGAGTATCATGACTTCATCGATGCTATTGCATGTTGGGGGGGGAGAGCAGTAGCCCTGTACAATACAACTATGCAGGACAGGGGAGGTCGTAATTCCACTATACAGGACACTAGTGAGGCCCCACCTGGAATACAGTGCACATTTCTGGAGACCATCCCTACGTAAGGACATAGAGTGGGCAGGGAAGGTTCAGAGGAGGGCAACAAAGATGGTGCATGGCTTGCATCACCAGTCCTATGGAGACAGGTTGAAGGAACTGAACATGTACTCCTGGAGGAGAGGAGGGAGAGGGATATGATAGAGACATACAAGTATCTTACAGGGTGGAACAGGGTGCAGGAAACACTATTTTGAAGTGCAAAAGATGTTCCAGGACTACAGGGCATGGGATGCAGTTGGAGGTGGATGATTCAGAGGACACATGAGCAAGACTTACTTCACAGAACGGGTGGAGTACAAGTGGGACACCTGCCAGAGGAGTGGTGGGGGCTGACACACTCACGGGTTTCAGACTGCACAGGATAGCCATATGCGTATTCTTGAGGTCAGGGGTAAGGGCACCTGACTTCTAGATAAATAAAGTAACTTACAGGCTGAAATGTACAGACTATGTGGGCCATAGGCCCTATCTGTCAACACTGGCCATGTATCTATGTCTGTAGGCACGACACAGGTGACATGCATCACTGTCCAGTTTCACAGCACGCCTGTGTATGCATCACTGGTGGTCCATGCATGCACTGGGCACATGGCTGGGTAACTGGCACGACCACCTCGCCACCGCCACTTCACAGCCTCGTTTGTGCTGTGATGGACATGGGCAGTGTGTGTGTGTGCAGTGGTGCGCATAGCTGGTGCCGCCTGTTTGTGTTGGCCTATGTGCATGTTCAGTGTGGGAGGGTGCATGCCATCACAGGTGCGGGACATAGGTCTATATGGTTTGCAGGTTGGGTGGTGTTCAGTGTGTGTGGCTGGTCACAGCCATTGACTGTGTTCCCATTTTCCTAGGCCTCGAGGTTCTCCGGAAGATGGCAACAGATGTCAGCCATCCGACAGCTGGTGGGGCAGAACTGGACATCCTGCACTTCATCCACTGCCATGGTGTACAGCGGAGGTGGTACAGACCAGCAGGAGACCAGCAGGGGGACGGGCGGCCAGCTGGCCCATGATTTCTCCACCTTTCCCACTTCTCCCATCCCTACCACCCTGCCGTCCCTCTCCATGTTTGTAATCCCTACCCCTTGACCAACCCGACCTTCTACCCATCCCCCCTTGTACATAGTTGGACTTGTTTTGCTAATGTTTATCGTTCTTTAATACATTGTTATATTTTTATATGAATAATGTGTTGGTCTGTGATTTGCAGCTGCCTATGGGTGCCCAGTTGCAGGGGTGTACATGCCATCTGGGCTGGTATGGTCCTGGGTATGTGTGTGTGTGTGTGTGCCCGTGTGTGTGCATGCATGGGGAGGTATCTCCAGCATGGCAGTGCCTTTTGGGTGGTCTTGCCATCTGCTGCCACCCACTGCTGGGTGCACAGGGTGTGTCTGGCTTGTAGGCTTCTGTGCTGTACGGGGTTGACGTGTGCTAGGGGGGATGCATGGTTTCCTGCAGTGCCAGTCACTGCACATAGGTGGTGTCTTGGGGTCACAGTGCAGGGTGTGCTGTGCGTACGGGGGGCTGATGTGCACTGTGGTTGTCAACCCCCTGTGTGTGGCACCTCAGCATGTCAGTGGTTGTGCTGGGGTGTCATGGCCCTGCTATGCTGTGTTGGCTTGTCCCATGGGCAGGTAGGTCATCCGTCCCACCCCCAGTGATGATGTGCTTGGGGTGTGCAGGTGTGGTGTGGGTTCTGCAGTGTGTTCCTGTGCCCATGTGTGGCATGGCTGGCGGTGGGCCCCAGCCTGCCTCCCTGGATGTGCAGTTCCATTGCTGGGGGGGAAGGGGCTCTGCTTGCGCTATGGCACCTCTGGAATGCTCAGCTGGACTGCCCTGGTTGCGCCATTGAGCAACATTTCGGCTCAGCTTCTCCTTCCTGGTTGCGCTATGGCACAGTATGTGTGATATTCAAACGTAGGTTGCTTGCGCAATTCCTTCTGCTCCATGTTTGAATATCGCACCTGCTGCGCATTTGCGCAACTGGTTTGTGCTTGCTCCTGCTGTTGCGCTCATTTTGGGCGCAGTTTGAATATCTGGGCCCATATATTTAAACTTTCATATGCCATCATTAACTTAACTTACTTTTTAACAGCATTTGATATATATATTTTTTTATTTTACTTTATTGAATGTATTGCATGTACTCAACAAAATGTCTTGCTCTTTTTGTCATTTGGATATTTTACATTGTTGAATTAAAGTAAGATGTTTGGCAAATGCAACATTATTCATGTTTTATTTATATTTAAGAACCAAATTTTTTAAGAACTGATCCAGAACTGAAAAAGTAACAAACGGGCTAGAACTGAACTGAACTAGAACCCCACCCTGTAGAACCTGAACCAAACTAGAATCCCATAAAATCACAGAACCCTGGCTCTTCTTATACTTTCTGAATGCTACTTTTTCAGCCTTTACCTTTCTTTTGTTACCTCTTTCGAGAACCATAGCAGTCTCCTCTTCCTTTTGCTTTTCCTGTTAGGCACTGAGATTTGTTGCCTTCACTATGCCCTCTTTTAGTTTGACTCACTTTTCCTTCCCCCCCCAGGTCATCTCCCACTGCCAGGTCATTCCCGAGGCTTTCAACAATCTTTGTACTATCAGCCCTTCGATCTTGTTGAATATTCTCTGTTGCCTTTAGTTCTGTCTGAATTCCATTTTTTCAGGAGGTTAAAGCTTGGTTTACTAATTATCTTATCAATAGATATCATTGTATTAAGGTAGATGGGATCTTATCTCCTTTTAGGCCTATTAATTGTGGAGTCCCACAGGGCTCCATCCTGGGTCCTTTGATCTTTATGCTTTTTATGAATTCAGCCCCTCAGATTTGCACACAAACATCTATGACACTTGCAGTACTTTATGGGATCTCTGATGACCCCCATCTCTGCATCAAAAGCTGTTCAAGATGATTTTTCCTGTCTTCGAAATCGGCTTATTTTGAGGTACATGGTCTTGAATTCCTCAAAGACCAAATTTATTTTATTCATGGGACCCAGGATGAAACCCAATTCTTATCTAAATTCAGTAATAGATCTTAGAGGCCAGGTCATTGAGAGGGTTGTTATCTAAATATTTAGGAATCTTGTTGGACTCTCACTTGTCTTTCGAATCTCGTATTTCTTCCTTATGAAAAAAATTGAATCAAAGGATTGGGCTATTGCACAGGGTTAGACCATTTATAACAAAAGAATCACACATATTATTAACCCATTGTTTTTTGTTAAGTTTATTCGATTATGGTTTCATTATTTACACGGCTTCTTCAAACAAGATCCTTGACAATCTGAGGGTTACATACAACACTATCCTTAGATTCATGGCAGGCTCAGCCTTTCGCATTCATCACTGCAAACTCATTAAGCTATCTGGCTGCCTTTCATTACAAAATAGGATACTTTACAAAGTTGGGCTATTTCTCTATAAGGGTACCCTGGGTCTGTTACCCACTTCTATATATTCTCTATTTTCCAGAGCACTGAATAGGTGTGGAACCAGATCACAAAGCAGGTTAACCTTTTCCATTCTTCTTTTTTCGAAAACCCGTGGACAAAGGTCAATACTCTACAAAGCTCCTCAGTCATTTAACATTCTCCCATTGAATATAGTCAGTAACTCTTCTGTTTCTTTATTCAAATAGAAATTATGACAATGGCTCCATGATTCTTACAAATGCACCTGTTTCTAGGTTTGGATTCGATAAACTGATCTTATATGTTATGTTTGTTGATTTTATATATTTTATTGTCTTATATTTGTTGTATAACTGTTTTGTAATGTTTTCTGTTTTTTGTACACTTGTCACATATGAAAACGAGCAAACATGCTCATTGTACTTACAAGTATAAAAAATAAAATGAATGAATGAATGAATGTACAGTGGTCATTGGACCCCAGATGGCTTCCAACCTTGATATCTGCAATACTGTCCCTGTTAGTAAGAATCCAGTCAAGTACTGCTCCATCTTGAGCAGGTTCACTGACTACTTGCCTGAGTAACACCCCTTGAAGGGATTGTAAGATGTTCCTGCTCCTAGCTGATGCTGCAGCAGAAAGGCTCCAAACTACATCCAGCAGATTGAAGTCCTCCACCAGCAACACCTACTCCTTTTCAGCCATTTTGCCAGTTGCTTCTAGCATTTCTTTATCTAAGTCCTCCCCTTGTGTCGGAGGCCTGTAGATCACTCCTGTCCAAAAAGTGGCTCCATTTCTCAACTCAAGGGTGACCCACATCCCCTCACCCCCCCAAATGCTCTGTACCTCTGTCGCTTTTATGTTTTCCTTCACATAAAGCACCACTCCCCTTCTTTTCTTCCCTACCCTGTCTCTTCTGAACATTGTGTAGCCTGGTATGACCATGTCCCAGACATGGTTGTCAGAACACTATGATTCAGTAATGGCCACAATATCCAGGTCTGCCTCCACCATGACAGCTTCCAGGTCTTGGATCTCATTTCCCAGACTTCTAGCACTGGTACACATAGCCTTCTATATTTTGTTAGATCTTTTCTTGTCGCTTTTTCCTTTTTCAGATTGTTCCCCCTTCCTCACCTTTCTCCTTTGACTGCTCCTTTTCCCCCATTCTTCCTTTGCTAACCCTCTGCTTTCCTGAATAGCTTGCATCCTGGTGGGACTCACTCCCCTCGGGATCTCCCTACTGTTTGTCTCAGCCTGTGGTGGGCCACTTTCTTCCTCTACTATTTCTTCCATTACCTTCCTTGGCTTGTTGAAATGTCCATTGAAGTAACATTTAAACCATCCACTGAGGACTATGGTTCCCTCCTGGATGGAAACAGACCATCACCTAGGTACAGATTCTTATCCTTCCAGGTTGGCCCACAGTCCCCTATGTAGCCATACCTCTCCTCTCTGCACCATCCCTTCTACCATTACTTGAAGGCCTTGGTGTGGAGCTTCCTCTCCTTCCCCTTATAGTTTGAGACACACTCGCCATTCACATTTTAAACACATGGGAAACACGGGATGAACCAGATAAATGATCTAACTTTAAAAAAAGTGAAATTTACACATGGAGCTGACTCCGGCAATTCATCTTTATGTTTAAACCCATGAAATGCCCTTATCAAGTTAATGCATTAGCAGCTGCAGTGGTTCTGACCAGATCTCATTTGTATTTCCTTAACCATATTCGCTCTTAACCGTGCTGGTAATCTGTATGTCTTTTGTCTGATAGGGCGAGCATTCTTGGTCACTATTGTGTGCTTGACCCCTTTTGCTCAGCTTGGCACTGTGGTGAAAGTACTTTTAAATGTCTTTACCAAGTTATGAATTTCTGTGGCATGTTCTGTGGGCGTGGAAACATTCACCTTTACAGCATCAGAAGTAACAGTTTGTTCCATTCTGTCATAAGCTACATCAATATCTTCTTTAGCAGTTTCTGGAAATACTAACAAAGCAACCTTTGATGTTTTTTAACCCATTTCTTCAGGAGGTTAGCATGGTATATCTTGGCAGGATTGTTCCTGTCAGGGGTCTCCATCTTATAGTTAACTGTACCAGTACATCTAACCACTTTATAAGGCCCTTGCCACTTCATTAGCAGTTTGTTTTCTGTAGAGGGTAACAGTAACACGACCTTTTCACCTGACTCAAAAACCTTTTCTTTATCCCATGGTCATAATACTCCTTATGCTGTTTTGGAGCTTCTTCAACTTAGTTTGCCATTTTCTCAGTGCATGCATATAAGATGTCATAGAGACTTTCTGAGTGGGGTTATCTTCCCATGTTTATTTGAATACATCTAGTGGCCCTCTAGGTTGTCTACCATACAGCATTTCAAAGGGTAGCATCTTTCAGAGAAAAAGATGTGTAAGAACAAGGGAACACAATTTGAAGATAGAGGGGGGATTGCTCAGGGGCAACGTGAGGAAGTATTTTTTTCACAGAGAGACTGGTGGACACATGGAACGGCCTTCTTGAGGAGGTTGTGTGGTCAAAAACAGTGGAGGAATTCAAGAATGCATGGGACAGACATAAGGCAATTCTGGTGGGGGTAGGAAGAAGTAGGCTGTTGGTTAACTAGGATCTGCAGCTTATCCAATAGGTAGGGAAATGGGCAGACTGAGTGGGCCAAGTGGTCCTTATCTGCCATCAAAGTCTATATTTCTATGTTTCTTTGATGTTTGTGGTACTTCTTTTTAAGCAAAAATCAGGTAAGGTAAGTACTGGTCCCAGTCTTTCCCTTCACCTTTTACAAACCTTTTTATCATGCATTGTAGGGTTTGATTAAAATGATCAACAAGACCATCTGTCTGAAGGTGATAGGGGGAGGTTCTTATGGCAGAGATACCTAGTAGGCAGGTACACCTCCTTTCGTAATGCAACACCAAAATTACTACCTTGAACAGTAATAATCTTTTTAGCTGTGCCCATCACGCTGAAATGTTTTGCAAGTTCTGCTGTCACTTTTGGGTCTGCGGCAATATGCGTTGGAATTTAATTATTTATTTAGTTTTTGTTGACCGGGTTAGTGCACTAGACAAATCCTGCCTATTTTCAGGCACGACCAGGGGGAGAGGGATACAGATGAATGCCAACTGACATTGAACCAGATTAAGCTGTTGGTGGTATTTTAAGTGAATGAGGGAAATTTGGCCAGGACACCAGGGAAATTCCCCTGCTCTTTTCGATAAGTGCCATCTGAACTACCACCAATCCAGGCAGACGGGACCTCGGTTTAACATCTCATCTGGAAGATGGCACCTCAGAAGTGCAGCACCCCTCTCCTGCTGCACTACAGTGTCAGTACTGGGATATTAACCCAAGTGCCAGATGTGGGAACTGATCCCACAGCCCTCTGATCTCCCGGCCTCAGAGGCGAGTGTGCTACCTACTGAGCCACTGACACTCTGGGTATCAGGTAGCATAGTCACATACTACCAAAATGAATTGGTTACCCTTTTTACCTTTGTCTAAGGGCCAACCACATCCATTACAATTCTGTCAAAAGGCACATCTATCAAGGGTATGGGCACCTAGGGCAGCTTATCTTTTTTAATCACTGGGGTTGCTTTCTGACATTCAGAACAAGAACTGAAATAGGTAGCAACATCCTTATGAATCCCAGGCCAATAAAATCTGCGCAAATATCTGGCAAGGGCACAGTCCATCCCCAAGTGACCAGCCATAGGACTATCATGTGCGATCTATAACAACTCAGTTCTATACTTCTTTGGTGTGACCAATTGCTCTATCTGATCCTGCATCTGAGGATTATCCCAAATGCTGTACAGTAGCCCATTACATTTTTTAAACATTGGTTCACCCTGTTTTTGTTTCACCCTCAGCTGCTTAAAATAACCTTGGAGAGAAACATTGTTAATTTGCTCAGATACAAAATAATAATCAGTTATCAGTTTAGTTTCAGTACTTTCATCTTTCAACCCCTTATGTCTGTCAGTCTTTTGTTGCCACTGTTTTTTCAGGCATTGTCTTTCTTTCATGAACTTCCAGATCTTGGAGCTGGGCTCAAACAAGTCCAAATCAAAGTCTGTTTGTGCACTGCATTATGTCTTTTGTATGTTACATAAAAGTTTTGTTTTAAGTGATCCCAAAACTTGGTGCCAGAATTCCTTCTGTTGATTACCAAATCAAAGTCACCAAAAGGAAAAGAGTCCCTAACATCTGAGATCTTCTTTGCCTGTACACTTGTTATCACAGCTGCTGAAACAGCAGGGTTTACTCTTTCTGTGATTAACTTAGTAAATCCTGTCTCTTCCTTTTCTTCTTTCATCACTGGTGCTGCCTGTACAGTTTTAGTCTGGTCTTTTGTTTCTGCTTCTAGTTTGGCTGTCATTCTTCTGGTAATCACTCCTGGTCTTGCTGTTGCCAGATCCATACCTTTCCTCTATGCTTCCCTGGTACCACGTCTAGTACCCACACACAAAACACCTGGAGTAGAGTATGTACAGCGTAAATGCACACCTTGTCTGAGACCAACTGTCATAGTGGCATGAGTCAGGAAGCACAGGCAGACCAGGAGGAGTTATGAAATTCACAAGTAGTGTTTTATTATTATTATCAATAACCATAAAATGGAAAAAAAAACAAAATTGTATAGGACAGCTCTTCATAAAGGCCATAAAAAAACAAACAAAAAAAAGTACATCTGAGTCCCTCTCTAGAAAAACCATGGTCTCATTATATAAGATATTTTTGCCTGGCAATTCAAACTCTGCATTCTGTTGTTGTAAGTTGCATCTCCTCTTTTTCACAAACTGCATCAAACTTTAGCATTTTCCTTCATGAAGTCAGCCTGAAGTGCACATCTAGTCTTAACAGGTGCAAAAAAATAATACAATTTGTCCCAGAGCTGGTTTCCTGTTGACAGTTCTGTAAACAATGTTTTGGAGATCAAAATGCATCTCAGGGTCAACCGTCTGTGTTCCAGATTGATATTTCTAACAAACCCAAATAGCTCTCTGCAATCATTTCAACACTATAATTATACACATTTGCAAACTAAGAGATCCCAATGTAACAGGATAACCATCTACTATTTATGAGCATATCATTTTGATATAAATACATGTTCTAGACTTCTGCTTAGGAAAACAGGCCAGGCAGCAAGGCATCATGGAACATGGAATTTGAACAGAGAGAAAAAAGGGTCTGCCCTTTTCCCTGACCAAGTGGATAAACTAATTAAAAGTTTCCTTTTGACATCTGCCTGTCAAAGCCTGTGTTAGCTGATATAACAGGTTGTAAAACCAGCTACTGCTTTGAACCTTGGAAACCTGTTATAAAATATTGCATTTTACGACATCAGGAAGTAAGCCAACTCTGACAGTTACCTGTGAAAATCGTTACATAGCTAAGAGAAATGTCTTTCAGGATGTTCTTCTGAAGATCAAAGGGGCAATTCTGACCTGTCATAAAGCATGCTGCTCACTAATTAGGAAAGATATATATGTTTTTTAATTGGAATGTTTAGCAGTGTGCAGTGGCATGTGACTAATACAGTATGCAAGAATGAGAGTGTCCTCACAGCCAGCACCACCATAGAACTGTGACCTCACAAGCTGGGTGGGACACGTTCCCCCTGATATTGTCAAGTTGCTGAGGGAAAATTGTATACTTGTGTTTGGATTTTTAAGAGACACCTGTGTTCTGGACACTTAAGAAGCACTTCTACCAAAATTAGGTATTTTCAACACCACTATTAACCAGCTGAAACTGGGGTAGGATCGGTTACTCAGTAAAAAGGTGGTTTGTTTATACGTGTGCATTTATTTTTATGACTGTACCGTTAATGTTATATGTTCTATGTTTTGTATTTTATTTACTATGTTTAATTCTAGTAAACTCTGTTTTCCTTGAAATCCTGCCTGAGCCTTTTTCTCATTTTGAGTGTGAATGCTGGGACAGTTTTGATAATTCTGACAGAACTGTTAAAGAGCTTATAGTGTGCCACCATATGCAGCAAGGTAAGAAAATACCTAGGTATCAATTGAGTCAGAAGGGAGAATGTGAACCAGGTTGTGTGCCCACTGGGTTAAGTATTGTACTGCTTTTCCTGAAGAGGGTGTGATATTTGGACCTGTTACCTGGGCGTGCTAGCGAAAAAAGGGTTCATATTTGACACCAGAACTTGAGACTGGTAGTTGCCCAGACCCAAAACAGACAGGAGGGTTACCCTGTTTGTCTCCTGTTCATGTTTTGCACTTCGAGGTTGGGTACTGCAGGAGCAGAGGGCCTGACCCCAGAGTGCGTTTGTGACAGATGTGGTTGGCAGTGGTGCGATCTAAAAGATTTAGTTTGCAGTGCTGCAATCAATAAGATTTGTTTGCATATTGTGAAATTATTTGGTGACATGAACATTAACAGTCCAGTGTGTCATACTGATAACCTGCAACAGTTCACACACAAAACAAGGCAGTGATTTGAAAAAAAAAAGAAGAAATATATCATTGTGGTTACAGTCTAAGTTCCCTACCTGTTTTATTTTTTTTCAGGTGCAAGCTTGTGTAGCTATAGAATATTGAAGAATATGACTTCCAACTACACTGAGTACACTGTGGAATACCTGAGGAAATTTTAACTGGAGAAGCTGCAAGTCCAAAGACCAGCACCAGAGCAGGTAAGTGGCATGGGTGAACCTGTACCTCCAGGACTGGGTTACAAATTAAATTCTAAATTGATAGCTGAATTTAAAGAGGGGGAAGATATGGATGCATTTTTAAATTCATTTGAAAAGGTATGCATTTAGGCAAAATTTTCCAGAGAGTCCTGGTGCTTCCAGCTATCCCCATTGCTTACCGGTAAAGCTAGTGACACATTGGATCAAATGGACAATCAGGACAGTAATGATTATGGCAAACTTAAAGCTGCATTGTTAAGAATGTATGACTTGACAGGTGAAGCGCACAGAGTTAAGTTCTGTAAGTTCAGGAGAAGCCCTGACATGAGCTACGAGGAACTAGCTACAAAACAACATCAGTTTTTGAAATGTTGCTGGGAAGGGGTTAAAGCAGACTCTGTAGAGAAAACTGAGGATGTTGTACTTTTGGAGTAGTTCTTTTGGGCTTGCCCAGCAGAGCTGAAAACCTGGCTAGAGGACCGAGATCCAAAAACAGTGCAGGAGGCTGCTGAGCTCTTAGACTGCTATGCTAGGAGCAGACCTATTCTGAGAGGGAGTGGGGCAGGCGGGGCAATGCAAAAAGGGAAAAGTGCACCTTCAGGGCAGCTAAAACCCTTGCTGCCTTCTCAAAAAGGAGGCAGCCCCAGGTTACAAAGAAAGGATTTGCCTGAAAAAAGAGGTGGGTCTTTTGTGTATCCCAGAAAGCATGCCAGTAAACATGAGGGAGCACATGCACCCAGTTACTGTGAATGGAGTGCAATACCATGGGTTAAGAGACACGGGGGCATCCCTTACTTTGGTAAAAAGGAATCTGGTTGAGCCTGAACAGCTTATATCTAATCAGTTTGTTACAGTATGGGGATTCACTGGGGAGGAGAAAACTGCCATTTGCTAATGTTGTCCTGGACTGGGGTGAGACAGGAGAGACTGTGCAAAAAGTTGCAGTGGCAGAAAATCTTGCCCTGGATGTGATTATAGGCAACAATCTCCAAAAGAGGGCGGTGTGTGCAGTTACCCACAGTCAGGTGGCAAAAGCAAATCATGGTTCTCTGGACCCTATAGAAGCCCCCTGTGAAAAACACCAGGAGGCTGGTTCCCCAGCATGTGTCTCCTGATATGGAGAATAGTGAAAGGAGGGGTTGAAATTCCCCAGGTAGCAGTTAATAAAACAGCTACAGAAGGTTACTCTGAGGAGGGAGGGGTAGCCAATTGTCAGAGAGCTAGGGACCCTAGTTTAGGAACTGAAGGGGACATGTTCTATGTCTTGGAAATGTATAAAGGTTTTACAGCTGCTCAGAAAAATGACCCTACTTTAGAGAAGCTGAGGGCTTGTGCAGAATCTAATGGGACACAGGGAGGTGACAGGAGACATAAGTTATATTGGTAGAATGGACTGCTGTATATGCAGGATGTAAGGATGGGGGGATGATGGTCAGGCAGCTTGTTGTTCCCCAGGGGTACCGTGAGCAGTTGCTCAAGATAGCTCATGATATCCCCATGTCTGGAGATCTGGAAATTGCATTCACTATGCAGCGATTGGCCCAGAAATTCTATTGGCCCAACTTCACCCAGCAGGTGAAGGAATATTGCAGGTCTTGTCACTGGTGCCAAGAAATAGGAAAGGCGGGTAGTAAAACCCAGGCCACCCTAATTCCCTTGCTCATATTGGAGGAGCCATTCCAGAGGGTAGGAATGGATATTGTGGGACCTTTGAATACTCCCAGCTCCTCTGGGAAGAGGTTTATCCTAACGATGGTGGATTATGCCACCCGGTACCCAGAGGCAGTCGCTCTATCCTCACTGAGGACAGACAAAGTGGCAGATGCCTTGCTAGGGATTTTCTCCCATGTTAGGTTCCCGCAGGAGGGTATCACCGATCAAGGGGGTTCCTTCATGTCGAACTTAATGAAGTGCTTGTGGGAGAAGTGTGGGGTGATGCAGAGACGCATGACACCTCATCACCCACAAGCAGGGCCCCGAGTTTTCCGCAATTCCACGGATGCGGCAAACCGTGGAAATATCCGCGGAATTTGCCATCACCCGCGGAATTCGGCCACCCGCGGAACAAACGTCCGCTTCATTTGCCGATGGGGTGCCCAATCCCCGTCGGCTGAAACACTCAAAAGTCGTTGTGCCTGCGGCTGGAGCCCACCCCAGCATGGCAAACATGCCAGTGTTTTTTGCCGGCGGGGTGCCCAATCCCCTGTCGGCTGACGCCCAAAGTCGTTGTGCCGCTGGGAGCCCACCCAGGCGTGGCAAACGTCTCATTGTTTTTTGCGGACGGGGTGCCCAATCCCCGTCGGCTGAACGCCTCAAAGTTGTTGTGCCACGCTGGGAGTCCACCCCAGTGTGGCAAGCGTCCCGCAACGCTTTTTTTCCTGTAAAACAAAACTGTCCCACGGTGGCCTCCCGAGCCCCTCCCACATCCCGCACCCACCCATTGCGCACCCAGCCTCCCCACCCCCTCACCCATACTTACCTCCGGACTCCGGCGCGACGATCTTCGGTGGACCGGGAACACGTCTGCACTCTTCAAAGGCAACCGCGAACTGAGGAAATGCCGGTAAGCTGTATAATGGGCTAGATAGGAGGGGTTCAACTTTATTGCATATCTCAGGCATTTTTGGGAATTTTTGCACCAAATTTTCAACATGGGGTTTTTGGGACCCCTTCTCATGAATGATGTCACTGTCATGGCGTTATTCGGGCTCGAAGGGTGATTTCGCGCAGTGACTGCGCAGTGACTGCGAAATCACCCTTTGGGACTGAATACCGCCATGACAGTGACATCATTCATGAGAAGGGGGCCCAAAACCCCCATGTTGAAAATTTGGTGCCAAAATTCCAAAAAATCACTGTTTAACGAGCGTGCGTTGCGCAGTTCCTACGCAGGCTCGTAAGTTCACGGAATTTCAATATTTTCACTCCAGAGTTTCAACATTGCCATTTCACCACACTGTCTTATGAGTAGTACAGCTGTCATTTTTCACATCTCACCCAAAATGTGTTTCCACCCTTGTAGCGCAGAATGGCGCAGTCGGTGTGCGAAATCAATGTACGGGACAAATTAAGAAAATCACAGTGACACTGTTCATGAGCAGAGGTCTTGAAATGGCTATGTTGAAAATTTGGTGAAAAAATTCCTAAAAATGACTGTTTAACGGCGATGTTTCGTGGTTCCTCACTGAGTCGTAAGATCGAGCTTCAAATTTCAATATTTTCACTAGAGTTTCAACATTGCCATTTCACCACACTGTCTTATGAGTAGTATAGCTGTCATTTTTCACATCTCACCAAAATGTGTTTCCACCCTTGTAGCGCAGAATGGCGAGTCAGTGAAATCAATGTTCCAGACAGATTAATAAAATCATAGTGATACTGTTCATGAGCAGAGGTCTTAAACTGGCTATGTTGAAAATTTGGTGACAAACACCCATAAAATGACTGTGTTACTAGCGTGCATTGTGTCAGATATGGCAAAAAACAAAAAGAAAAAAATTAGGAGTAAAAATGTGCCTTAAATTGCAGCAGAAATTGTGGTGTTGAGTGCCGCAGGATTCTGCGGCAAGATAACGCTAAGAACTTTGCTCCGATGTGCCGCAGAAAAATCGGGGCCCTGCCCACAAGCCAATGGGCTTTTGGAAAGGTTTAATGGTACCCTTAAATCAATGCTCCAAGTGTTTGCTGAACAGTATGGGAGGGACTGGGAGAAATACCTTTCCCACCTGTTGTTCACATACAGGGAGGTGCCCCAAGATTCAACAGGGTTTTCCCCCCTTCAAACTCTTATATGGATGTGGGATGTGTGGGCCCCTAGACTTGATCCATGAGGACTGGGAAGGCAAGCATGCCACCCAGGGAACTCCTATAGTGGATTATGTCCTTAACATTAGGGAAAAGCTGAAGGAGCTTATGGGAACAGCCCAGAGCAACCTGGCAGCAGCCCAGCAGAAGCAAAAGGTATAGTATGAATGCAGAGCCACAGCTCAATCGTGCACTGTGGGTCAGAAGGTCATGGTCCTAAGTCCAGTCCAGAAAGATAAGCTGCAGGCTGAGTGGGCAAGACTATACAAAGTAGTCAGACAGGTGAATGACGTAAATTACATTGTAGAACTGTCTGACAGGATACATACCCAAAGGATGTACCATGGCACTATGATGAAGCCATATGCAAATAGGGCTGACATGGTCTTTGCAGTGTGTAGTCCTGGGGAGGGAACAGATGAGGAAGTCCCTCTTCTGGACTTGCTGGAAGAAAGCAAGCAGGAGTCCTCTGTGGAGGCAATCAAAATGTCGCCCCAGTTGGCCCCGGACCAGATCAAGGAAGTAAAGGAGGTTTTAGCAGACTTTGCGCCATTGTTTAATGTCAAGCCTGGATTAACCCCCTTAGTGACACATGATGTAGATATGGTGATGCAAGCACCCATACGGTGGACAGCATATCAGGTGCCAGAGGCCATACAAAAGGACCTTAGGAGGGAGGTGGAGGAAATGCTGGATTTAGGGGTAATCCAAGAAACCTACAGCCCCTAGGCCTCACCCATAGTCCTCATTCCCAAGCCAGATGGCTCTACTCATTTTTGTAAGGACTGTCATGGACTCAATGCAGTCACAAAGTCAGACACCCACCCAATGCCACAAGTGGGTGATCTAAATGACAAGTTGGGAGGGGTGACATACTTTACCACTATTGTACTGACAAAAGGGTATTAGCAGGTAGAGTTAACTGCCAGAGCTGGGAAGATGTTGGCTTTCATCACTCCGATGGGGTTATTTGAGTTTATGGTAATGCCTTTCAGAATGAAGACCGCCCCTACCACCTTCCAAAGGCTGGTGAACCAGGTGTTGCATGGTACTGAAGAGTATGCCATGGCATACCTGGACAATATTGCCATCTTCAGTGCCAGCTGGAAGGAACACCTGTCCTACCTTAAAGAAGTGTTGGGCAGGATACAGAGTGCCGGGCTCACTGTGAAAGCTGAAAATTGTCAAGTGGCCATGGCTGAGGTGGCATACTTAGAGCATGTAGGAGGGAAGGGACAACTCCGTCCTAATCAAGCAAAGATTGAGGCAACCGAGGCATGGCCCAGACCTCAAACACAGAAGCAGGTTCAGAGTTTTCTAGGGACCGCAGGGTATTACAGAAAATTTGTATCAAACTACAGTGCCCTGGCAGCTCCCCTATCTGGCCTGCTGGAACCAGCCTGTGAACAAGCCTTTACACGGCTAAAGGAGGAACAATGCAGTGCTCCTGTATTAGCCAGTCCAGAGTACAGTAAACCATTTGTAGTCCAGACAGATGCCTCAGATATGGGCATTGGTGCAGTACTTAGCCAGACTTCTAACCAAGGGAAAGATCACCCAGTCGTATACCTCAGTAAGAAATTACTTCCCAGGGAGCAAGGCTTTTTCTACAGTGGAGAAAGAATGCCTTGCAATGGTGTGGTCACTAAAGAAATTAGAGCCATACCTATACAGATGGCACTTTTAGGTACAAACAGATCATAAACCCCTGGTTTGGCTGGCACAAATGGGTAAAACAAATGGTAGGCTTTTAAGATGGAGCCTTGCCTTGCAGGGTTACGACATGACTGTCACTCACAGGGCAGGGGCAGCAAATGCAAATGCAGATGGGTTATCCCAATAGTTAGAGCAGTGAACTGAATTTGGGGAACTCATCCCATGCCTAGGAATAGATTCCCCCAAGTTCAGTCTAGGAGGGAGGAATGTAATGGGATAACCATTTACTAGTTATGAGCATATAATTTTAATATAAATATATGTTTTAGACTTCTGCTTATGAAAACAGGCCAAGCTGTTTTCCTTAAATTCCTGCCTGAGCCTTTTTCTCATTCTGAATGTGAATGCTGGGACAGTGTTGATAATTCTGTCAGAACTCTTAAAGTGCTTATAGTGTACCACCATATGCAGCAAGATAAGAAAATACCTAGGTTTCAATTGAGTCAGAAGGGGGACTGTGAACCAGGTTGTATGCCCTCTGGGTTAAGTATTGCACTGCTATCCCCGAAGAGGGTGTGATATTTAGACCTGTTACCTGGGCGTGTTAGTGAAAAATGGTTCATATTTGACCCCAGGACTCGAGACTGGTAGTTGCTCGAACACAAAACAGGCAGTAGGGTTACGCTGTTTGTCTCCTGTTCACATATTGCACTTCGAGGTTGGGCACTGTGGGAGCAGAGGGCCTGACCCCCTGGAGTGCATTTGTGACACCCAGTTTCACATAACTATTCATATATATTTTAACCATAGAGAAGCAAGGGGAGAAAGAAAAAACAGAAACAGCAAGAGAAGGAAGGGAGATTACAGAGAGAAATTGTGGGACCATCAGAGTGGCAATTCCTAGGTGCCACAAGAAAAATTTGATAGTGCAATGAGACAGGCAAGAGACAGAGAAGTGGCAGAACAGGATAGGACAAAATATATCCTTGCTTTTAACTCTCTCTGCATAACAAATGGGACATGGTCTTACCGAGCCCTGTCACAATCCCAGTCCCCCATCCTGTAGATATTCCAGCAATCTGGTGGTATCCCCCTCACCTGATCCCCACTGTAGAACTAAGTAAACCCCCCTTCCTGGCCAACCCACTCTGCATGCACCACACTCTCCACTGCCTGTTCAGAACACTACTCACCGTATGAAACTTAACATCACTGTAGGCAAGAGGAGAAAAGTGATCTGCACCAACCCTCCTCTCACCACCTCAGCTGGCTACCATTTGAATAAAGGGGACTAAGCATGTGTGTACTGTAGAAACAGCTGAGGGATTATTTTTTAGATATGAGAGTAGTAATGTACAGCATATTCAAGAGGGTAGCCTTTATGGCTTTTTATTTATTTATTTATTTATTTTTTGCTTTGGTTTATATGTGTAGAGATCTGTTTGTGTAATGAGGTTTTCTCAGTATGGAAACTGGATCAGGTACCTGGCTGTGCATTAGTTTTTTAATGCCATTATTTTTTTAATGCATGATCATGTAACATTTCTTGACCAATAGGTTTTGGGGAATATTCGTTGCCATTTTTAAGTACAGTAAATAAAAACACTTTTTTTTAGTTAACATTTTTTACTAAGAAAGATTTTCAGAAATCAGAATGACACAGTTAAGAGGGCATTGAGGCATTAGCATGCCAGAATATCTCAGCAGTCAAACCCTAAAGAAATCACAATGCTTCATCATCATGGAAAAAGGGTTTAGAGGAATAAAGCACTCCTACCTGAGCAGGCTCACTGTGCAGTGCAAACTAAAAGTAGTGTTATTAAGTTAGTACAAGGCTGAAAAAATTAGGAGTCTGTGTGTACCATGGCAAATTCAATTCAAAAGAACTTTGTTTCCCAGAGAACATATGGATGTTCTTTTCTATTTTGATACCATGAACAAGCAGAACAGCTCTACCAACCTTTCATGAGAAGTGGTGGAAGGAACCTGTCCCCATTTGAGGAGAATCTGGCACTTCACTTTCAGGTCAGCCAGCAAAAGCCATGTTACCATGTCAGAGGTTATACCAGGCATGCTTGTAAGATCCCCCAAAGATCTAGAAATTGGAATTTAGTGATAGTGTGTTACCAACTATGGGTCTACAAAATGTTTCCCCAGAAATTCCTGAGCTTAGAACATGACCCATTTGTAACATTTGTAACCCCTCTCCTAAATGCAGGTCTGTTAGTAGCATGTAGCCAGTGGTGAGTTTAGGGTACCCATTATGTAATCAGAGTTCTCAATATTGTTGGGTCGTCCTTGAAAAGGCAGACCATAGACTCAAAATACTGATATGAAAGGATGAACTCCACTCCAGAAATTCTTATTTCAGTAAACAGTCACTGTTTTATTATATTATTCTCCACACTAAACCAAAGGGGGCGACAGTTTCATAGCTTTTTGCCACTTCTTCAGGCCCTTGCAGTGTTGCATCTAGGTAAAGGAAACATATGTAGTGTTTTAATACTTAGAGCTAAATAACCATGTAAATCTCTTAAATACTGACCACCACAATTACATATTTATTAAAACAAACTTGACTATGATTATTCAAACTTAACAAATGTTACTAGACAATCTTTACAATATACACTTGTGTCAAAATACATACACAATGTAAATACAGCAAACAGTTCTTCTGGGAATTGAGCCATGGACCTACTACACTAGAGGCATGAACCAAACCACCACACTATCTGTGATTATACATGTAACCTATTTCACATATACCATTGCTATTATTTCCTTGTATATCAGTTTAATTTAATTTCAGGATGTTATTTTACAAATGCATTTAGTTTATATATTAGACATTGTATCTCTATAATCTCTCCATCCTTCTCGGTTCTTATATATGTTAAAACTAGCATCTATCTGACACATTTCCATAAAAATATCTCTATGTTTTGGTTACTTCCAATTAATATCATATTTCTTGTCAACTTACTAACGATTTACCTGTTGAACGTTTTATATCCTCATAAGTTTATTGGCTTGACTCCTTTCCCTGGTTTAACAATATTCAGTAGCATAAACTGCCATTGAAAGGAATGAAAGATCCTTTTAGAATTTAAAAAAATACTAATCTTAGACATTTCAAAAAATTGCTTTCTTTGTTAAGGTTTAAAATCTTGCCTACCTCATTACATACAGCTGTTTTAGTAGTCTAATGTCACGGAGATGTTTATTCTCTCCTACAATGCAGTAAAACAAATCCTTGCAATTTCAGTTACAGGTAAACATTATACTGCTTTCTACAACTTTTACAAACAGTCAGAATGTGGTAAAAAGGACTCACTAGACTCTTAAATAGAGTAGCAAGGTTCATGGCGTCTCTGCAGGGAACAGGGAGCACCTGAACTCTCATGCATGTCTGCTTAAATCCCCTGGGAGGTGGGGGGGGCCGATGACGTCACTGATGACATCATGAACCCATCCCCTCCAGGTTCAAGCCTTGGATGTTCTCCTGAAAGGCAGAGAAGAGCTGTCCCTAATACTTCTGCAATGGAATTATGTAAAATGGGGGAGAACAGAGGTCAGAGAATGCAACAAAAATGTGGTTTGCCCCACAACCCATGGCTAAAGCCAAAATAAATTTTTGGCAGGGGATATTATTATTATTACTGACTCTGGAAAAATTACATACATATATCTTTTAAACTCAATCTATATTCCAGGCAGAGTGCCGGAAGGTGGATACCCTGTGCATGGAAAAACTACTTATTCATTGTGTTTAAAAGTGATATGTGCTACTTAATAAATCTTTTGTCTGAATTCTGCCAGACCATACAAAATAGTAAAATTGTAATCATCCTCAAATTACCCTTCCTATACACAATTAATTTCTCATTCTGGTATTTTAACAGGTTAACATATGTAAATATGTTACTTCCCTGAGATGGCTCTTTTCAGGGGTTAACATACAATTGTTCATGTTACCAAAATAAATTCCAGTCACATTTCATTTAACTCAACTCGTGGGTTCAAACTGTCCATGGTGTAAATCCAATAAACTTCCCTCTGCAGTACCAACGTTTTCCAGGTGATGTTCATGCCGAGTGGTTCCTGTACTCTTTCAAGTCCCCAAAATCTAAGGGATGCTGCTGAATGTCCAACTGTGTTAAAATGCTTCACCACTGTTGATTTTTGGTCCTTATTTCCAATATCGCTCTTGCGCTCTCCAGTTCTTGTTTTCAATTCTCTTTCAGTTTTTCCAACATACAGTTTGTCACAGGGACACTGTAAAACGTAGATCACATGCTCTGTTTTGCATGTTATGTGCTGTTTGATTTCATATTTTATGTTTGTGTAAGGATGTTCAAAAAATGTTTTTCTGCTGGTATTGCTGCACTGGTAACAGTGCCCACAAGGGTAGCTCCCATTTCTTAAGTGTCCAAGGAGGAGCTGTTTGTTAACAGGTTCCTCAATGTGATGCTTTGTATGTACTAATTTGTCCCTAATAGTAAGGTTTTTTTGGAGGTAATCAGGGGCCATAGCTTCTATCTAGAGTTTTGTGGGTCCCCTACCTGTAAAATATGTCAATTTCTAGTAAGGATGTTCTGACTAAGATGGCTATAAGCTGTGGAGAACACAATTCTGTTCCCTGTGGCCTCCTTTCTCTCCCTGTGTAATACAGTCTCTCGGGGGGGTATCTAATATTTCTTGTACCCTCTGTCTGTTGTATCCCCTATTAGTGAATCTCTGTGTCATATTTTCTGCTTCTCTAATATACTCCTGTGTGTTGCTGTTATTTCCCTTTGCTTTAATGATCTGTGACTTGGAAATGCTGTTCTTCAATTTTGGGTCATGATAACTTCCTTAGTGTAGAATTGTATTTCTGTCTGTTGGTTTCCTATATAATTTCGTTTCTAATCTGTTACCTTCTCTATGGATAAGTAAATCCAAAAAAGGTATCTGTTCTTGAGTGATTTCCATATTAAACTGTATTTCAGTGTTCCTACTGCTGACAAATATGAGAAACCTGTCCAAGTCATCCCTCATGCCTTCCCAAATGAGGAAGACATCATCAATAAAATGTCTCCAAATTTTTATATTTTCAAGAAAGATGTTATTTTCTGAACTTAATATGTGGGTGGATTCAAAACCCCAAATGAAAAGATTAGCGTAGGAGGGGGCCATTGTGCTTCCCATGGCTGTACCCATTATTTGCATGTAGAAAGTCTTTTCAAATTGGAAATAGTTCTTGTTAAGCACTATTTCTGCTAGACCCAGAAGAAATTCACTTGGTGGATGTTGGTCACCCCGGTTCCTAAGGCTCTTATCAACAACTGCTAGTCCCTTTTCATGATTAATGCTTGTATATAGGTCCTTAATGTCCATTGTTACTAGCCAAATGCCTTCAAAATCTAAACTCTCTGTATTTATGTCCATTCTAATGTCTAGCATGTGGCTAGTGTCCTTAATGTATGTTTGCATCTTACATATCTCTGTCCAAATATGGAAATCGGCATATTTTGAGAGTGGTTCCAAAATGGAATCCACTCCAGAAACTATTGGTCTGCCTGGCGGTTTTTCAGAGTTTTTGTGTAATTTTGGTAATGTGTAAAAAAGTGGTATCCTGGGTGTCTTGTTAATGAGCATCTGCAACTCTCCTTCAGCAAACCAACCTTGATCAACTGCCCATTCCAGATATTAATCTACCTCACCCATGATCTCTTGTGTTGCGTCATTGTCTAGGTGTTGGTACCTGTCTGTATGTGAAAGTTGCCTCAAACACTCTGCCTGATAATCTGTGTATTTCCATAACACAATACCACCCCCCTTGTCTGCCGGTTTAATAACTAGATATTTGTCCTGTTCTAGTTGTTTCAATGTGTCTCTTTCCTGTCTCGTAAGGTTATTATATGTTGGAACCAATTTTTTGTCATTTAACATATTTTTAATTTGTAGTCCCACTACTTATATGCATGTTTCTACTGTTTCCCCTCCTTTTGGTGGGGTAAAGGTGGATTTAATGTCCAGAGCCTTTTGTAATTCCTGCCTCCTAGTAGTGTGTGCCTGCTCATGATTCCCAAACCAATCTGCTAACCATATTTTTTGATAAAATTTCTGCAGATCCACTTCCAATTGGAATGAATCCAAACTCCTTGTAGGAGAATATGATAAACCTTCACTGAGGATGGCAATTTTACTTGGGGAGATCTCCATTCCACTAAGATTAAAAATAGGTATGGGTTCAATTATCTCTGTCTCCCCCTGTTCGGACCTCCTCTCCCTCTTCCTCATCTTCCACCTCCTCCGACAGTTCATCCTCTCTGGTTTCCATAAGGTAGTCTGCACTGGTCCTCTCATCTCCAATTTCTATTCCTCAAGCCATATCTCCTCTCTTCCCTGATGTGGGGTTGTTGATATCCTGTGGTGTTCCCTGTCTCCTGACGTTGTATTGATTCTTCTTCTAAAAAAAGGTTCTCGCTGGCCCAGTGGCGCTGAGGGTTGAGGCGCTAGACGCCACACCTCGCTCTCGCCGGTGACCGGGTTCAAGGCAGCGACTCGGGGTTGCTGGGGTCGGCAGGGGAGGAGGATCGAGTGTCCCAATGGATGCTCTCCTCCCTCAGGGGTGGGAGCCATGATCGCCACACGATCTCGTCACTCTTGTGGCGGTGGAGAGCACCGACCAAGGGAGGCCAGGCTGACTCCGTTCATGGGCGGGGAGGAGACGTCAGCTACGCATGAAGGATGAGCGTGCGTCAGCACGCCGCCTTCGGGACGTATGTCCTAGCGTGGGTCGTCTCAGAGGGATGGGGGAAACTAGGGGAAGAAAAACGAGAAAATCCCTCCCGGTAGCACTAGATGATAGCCTCTCGGTACCATCCCAGGACCACCGGAAAGCGGGGACAGACCCCAAATGTGCAGGAGGGGATGGAGGCACTCTAGGGGCAGATCCCACCGGAGGTGGAAATGGGGGAAGTTGAGAAGAAGGAAGGAGTGGGCTCCGGGAGTAGAAGGGGGTATAAAGATAAAGTATAAAAAAAAAAAAAAAAAAAAAAAAGGTTCTCTGCTATCCTGTTGTCTACTTGGTTTAAAATAAGAATTATTAGTTACATAGCAATCTCTGCTATCTGATTCAGTGTTATATTCCTGTCATTCTTGATTGAATGAGGTGTTCCTATAAACTCTCTGTTTGGTGAACCAATTATATACTTTATTATCTCTATAGTCAACAATGTCCCTTTTAATTGTTTTAATCTTTTGCTGCTTGATATAATCTTTGTATTCTACTCAGTCTTTCTTAATCTTTTCTAAAGTAGTAATGAAATCCTGGTGTTGGGCCCTAGCCTTATATTCATCTTTTATACCTTGTATTTCTGTTGTTAGTCTGTTTCTCTCCTCAACTATGGCTTCGATAAGTGCCAATATGAAATCATTAGAACATTTATTTTTAATACCCATCCATTTTTCATTCAGCTTGATAGTCATAAATCCCAAATTGGGCTCTACCAATACCCTTAACCCCCTCGGTATTCTCTTTTTTTTTATGTACTCTCCTAGTGACAGAGCATGCCATTCAAGATGGACATCCTTCTGCTCTAAGTGGTCTATCTTGTTCAGTAACATCTTCTCACTTGTTGTTTCTGTTCAAGATTTATCATGACTTAGCAAACCCAGAACTCTTTCCTGTTCTTCTGGTATGAAATAGTAAGACAATTGGGTGCTCTCAGGACCCTGTTGAAATTTCTGAAAAGGCGTCGACCTACTGCTTGAAGTGCCTGTTGTATGGCCCTGATTCATATTGATAAAGAAGCGTAACTTATTGGAGGGGTGTGGTCCTGGGAGGCTGTGTGGGAAGGAAGGAGGGGAGAGTGAAAAATAAAAAGGTGGTGCAGTATCAAAAAAATGAGAATTCACTGAGGCTTATAGGCCTATCAATGTTGGGCCACTAAACCCCGGAGGGTGTCAAACCATCCATTACAATGTAGCCAGTGGTGGGTTTAGGTTGCCTGTTATATAATCAGAGTTCTCAATATTGTTGAGTCGTCCTTGAAAAGACAGTCCATAAACTCAAAATATTGATATGAAAGGATGAACTCCACTCCAGAAATTCTTATTTCAGTAAACAGTCACTACTTTACTATATTATTTTCCACATTAAAACAAAGGGGCAACAGTTTCATAGCTTATCACCACTTCTTCAGGCCCTTGCAGAGTTGCATCTAGGTAAAGGAAACATATACAATGTTTTAATACTTAGAGCTAAATAAACATGTAAATCTTTTAAATTCTGACCACCACAATTACATATATATTAAAACAAACTTGACTATGATTATTCAAACTTAACAAATGTTACTAGACAATCTCCACAATACGCAATTGTGTCAAAATACATACACAATGTAAATACAGTAAACAGTTCTTCTGAGAATTGAACCATGGACTTACTACACTAGAGGTACAAACCAAACCAAACCACCACACTGTCTGTGATTATACATATAACCTATTTCACATATACCTTTGCTATCATTTCCTTGTATATCAGTTTAATGTATTTTCAGGATGTTATTTTACAAATGCATTTAGTTTATATATTAGACATTATATCTCTATAACCTCTCCATCCTTCTCGGTTCTTATATATGTTAAAACTAGCATCTATCTGACACATTTCCATAAAAATATCTCTATGTTTTGGTTACTTCCAATTAATATCATATTTCTTGTCAACTTACTAACGATTTACCTGTTGAACGTTTTATATCCTCTTAAGTTTATTGGCTTGACTCCTTTCCCTGGCTTAACAATATTCAGTAACATAAACTGCTATTGAAAGGAATGAAAGATCCTTTTAGAAGTTAAAAAATACTAATCTTAGAAATTTCAAAGAATTACTTTCTTTGCTAAGGTTTAAAATCTTGCCTACCTCATTACATACAGCTGTTTTAGTAGTCTAATGTCACGCAGATGTTTATTCTCTCCTACAATGTAGTAAAACAAATCCTTGTAATTTCAGTTGCAGGTAAACATTATACTACTTTCTACAAGTTTCACAAACAGCCAGAATTTAGTAAAAAGGACTCACCAGACTCTTAAATAGAGTAGAAAAGGTTCATGGTGTCTCTGCAGGGAGCACCTGAATTCACATGCATGTCTGCTTCAATACCCTGAGAGGCGGGGTGATCCGATGATGTCACTGATGACATCATGAACTCTCCCCCTCCAGGTTCAAGTCTTAGATGTTCTCCTGAAAGGCGGAGAACAGCTGACCCTAACAATTCTGTGATGGAGTGATGGAAAATGGAGCAGGACAGAGGTCAGAGAATGCAGTAAAAAGGCAGTTCGCCCTCCCGCCCATGGCAAAAGCCAAAATAAATTTTTGGCAGGGGATATTAATTATTATTACTGACTCTGGAAAAATTACATACCTATATCTTTTAAACTCAGGCTATATTCCAGGCATGGGTTCTTGTCACTAACTTGGTGCATTCTGGGGGAATAAAGGCCCTTTGTAGAGCTCTTAACCTAGTGTAGCTGAAATGTTGGACACTAACACTCAACATGTGAGAAAATTAGGTACACTGGCCCTCAAAATGTTGGGCACATCATCAAACATGGAACTAAAAGCTCTGAACATTGTGCTAGCTAGTGTCTTTACTTCTGAAAATTTAAGTTTGCCTCAGCATCATTGAGTGTAGTGAATGTTTGCTTTACTGTCTGAGTGCGCAGCACCTTCTCTGTGAAGGCATTACCTTTCCCATGTGGATGAGGGTCGGAGCATTTCTGAGAGGTAAAATAAGGGATGTCACTTGCAATGAGGGACAGTTGAAAGGTATGCTTGGTGGGAATGGCATGTGTGGCAAAGGAATAGTGGTGGTAGAAGTGTTAATTGTTGCTAGTACCTGGGGGCTAGACTAGAACTCAGATGTGTTCAGCCTTGCCCTGGGTATTGGCTGCAACTGGCCTGGGGGATTTGCCAGACTAAGAAGTTGGCAATATTGAAATCACAAACCTGAAAGGATCACAGAGAATGAAGAACTAATGAACAAATGGGACCACTCAGTACCAACGTAAAACAAGTAGATGCCAGAAAACCAAATATTATAATACAAGAAAAATTAACAAAAGTACCTCAAATACAGTAACTGAAGTGTCCATACCAAGTGATTACAGTGTCTTAAGCATGGAGAGACACAAGATCATTAAATACCTAGTTATGCAAACAGAAACAAAACAAATGTGGAACAAAACACATACATAGTCCCAGTTGTCCTTGGAGCTACAGGACTAATTAAAAATAGCTTTCAGGCACACCTGAATGTGCTCTCAGTAGCCATGACACTATACAAACTACAGATGGAAGCCATCAGTGGAACACTGCATATATTAAGAAGAACACTCTCAGCAAATGCTAAAGTTTTATCTTTGGTTCTTGACATTAGTAATGTTAAGGTTGATCTAGTCATTTGGTCAGATCATCCCTCCATGCAGTTCCCTTGCGGAGTCCCCCATTTAACCTCCTCGGTAGAGATGGTCATTTACCATCCAGTTAGGAATTTGGAGCCTAAGAGTGTCCTGGCAGTGCTGGACATCTCAGGCATGGAGACAGATTGTGCTGAGGTAGCCAAGGGAGCTATGGAGGCTTACAACATGGCTCATACAGCTGCGTTGCAACTCCCTGGCACCCCTCTGTGTTCACCCCTTGATTTCCTACCACAAGTCACCATGGTTTGATGATGACCTGAGAGGATTGAAGACAAAGGGGGCGAAGGTGGAAAATTGTTGGTGGAGGTCTAGGGTCTAGGTTTGATGGGGACAGATTGTCACTGAATGCTCACTATGATGAGTATCAGTGGGCAAACACTCTAAAAAAGTCAGTACTCCTGTCATGGGTGACTGCTGCCAGAAAGAACCATTCAGCTCAGCTGTTTAACACTGTGGACAGATTATTAAATGTGCTTGGTCTGCAGTCCTATAGATTTTTTCCCACAGAAAATTGTGATGAGTTTAATCAGTTCTTTCTGGACAAGGTGCCTTCTATCTGGGCCGGGATGTCCTCAAGTGACCTGTTATCAGCTGGCAGTGTCCATTCAATGGTGGACAGCAGAGGCACCCATCTTTGTGGGAAGAGTTTCAGGTGGATAATGTCTTCTATGTAGTCATGGGCCTATGCCCTACTTACTGTACATTGGATCAAGGACCAAGTCAGCCTCTTCTCAGATGAAGAGTCCTGAGTCCCATTTTTGTGGTGATTGTTGGATGTCACCTTAGGGAGGGTTTTTTTCCTTCCACACTGAAGAGGATGGTGGAGAAGCCTCTTCTCAAAAACCTTTGTTGGACCCTGATGAGCTCTCAAATTACAGGCCTGTTTCAAACATCCCTTTTCAGGAAAGTTGATTGATAAGGTGGTAGCAGTGCAGTTTGAGCAAGACCTGGAGAAATATGACATCTATGAGCCTTTCCAGTCTGGTCTCTGATCTCACCACAGGACTGAGACTGCTCTGGTTAAGGTGCACCATAGTCTCCTTCTGGCAAAGGATAACAGGTGGAGTCATTCCATTCTTACCCTGCTTGACCTTTTCTCAGCGTCTGATATAGCGGATAATGGGGTGCTGTTGGATTGACTGAAGCATTTTATAGGACTCGCAAGAACTGTGTTACGGTAGTCGGAGTCCTATTTATCCAGTAGGCTGTACTCTGCTGTAGCATGCTTCAAGGGTTAATCCTGACTCCCATGTTGCTTGTCATGTACGTGCTGTCATTGGGGGAGATCATTAGAAGACATGGCTTGGGTTTTCATTGCCATGTTAATGATTCTTAGTTGCACATGTCTTGTGCACCTGATGGGAGTGTTGCAGTCTCGGGGATGAGTGATTGCCTTAAAGAAATGCAAGACTGGATGCCTGCCAGCTGGCTTAGACTTTATCCACTGAAGACAGAGGTGATGCTGATGGAACCAGGTCAGCATAATTTGGCAATGATGAGTGGTGATGCTGCCTTACATACTCAGATGATGTCCAACCTGGAGACGTGGATAGGGTGAAGAACCTGGAGTCATTGTGGATTCCAAGCTGACCTTAGAACATCAGGGGTCCGATTTTCAAAAGGACATGTTTGACTCAAGGTGCCTTCACCATGTTGGTATGACACAAGTGACACCTTGCATCAGACTTTGTGGTATACCTGATTCCCAAAAGCAGGCTGCATCCAAATCAGGATGCCTTGCACCCAAGCCACACTGCCCACCTTTGAGACAGAAGCACCCATGTACCAGATCACAAGGGGGCCTGCACCATAGTGGGGCTGTACCATCCCCTTATTTGCAATTTTCAAAGTCCCTCCATGAACATAACAGGGGGTTCCACTTATACAAGCCAGGAGGTGGTCTAAGGGACTTGCACCACTGGCACACGCTGTAGCGATTGAGGAAGACCTGCCTGGAGGGGCATTAGAAACATAGAAACATAGAAGCTGATGGCAGATAAGGACCGCAAGGCCCATCCAGTCTGCCCATTTCTTTTTTACCTTATAAATGTGCCATCTGCCTTTGCTCTGTCAATGGCCTATCTATTCATACTCATCTGTATTGCTCTCTTATGCCTATCCTATGCCTGTTTGAAGCCTTGCACTGTATTCATATCCACCACTTCCTGAGGTAGGCCATTCCATGCATCCACCACCCTTTCTGTGAAAAAGAACTTCCTCACATTACCCCTTAATTGACCTCCCTCTAACCTCATGCTGTGTCCTCTTGTCCTGCTATTTTTCCTATATTGAAATATGTTAGACTCTTTCACCTTGTTAATGCCCTTAAGGTGTTTGAATGTTTCGATCATATCACCTCTCTCCCTCCTTTACTCTAGGGTATACATATTGAGCTCCATTAATCTGTCTTCATATGTTTTCTGATGCAGTCCCTGCACCATTTTGATTGCCCTTCTCTGGACTGCCTCAATTTGGTTAATGTCCTTTTGAAGGTGTGGCCTCCAGTACTGCATGCAGTATTCCAGATGGAGCCTAACCAGTGTCTTGTAAAGAGGGATTATCACCTCCCTTTTCCGACTTGTGATACCCCTACTAATACACCCTAACACCCCCCTAGCCTTACCTACTGCTTTAGTGGTCTGCTTGGATGATTTCAGGTCATCGGTGATGATGATGCCCAAGTCTCTTTCTTCCCTTGTGACTGCCAGCAACTCCCCTCCCAGCCTATAGGTGGCTTCCCTATGTGCATGATCTTGCACTTCTTTGCATTAAACCCCATTTGCCACTCATACGACCATTTTAGGGTCAGCAGGAGCACGGGGGCTGTCCTAGGAAGCACCATGGAGACAGCAGCATTGCCAAGGTTATGCGGTGGCACCCGGTGGGGGTGCCATGTAGAAAGCCACACAGCCGATAGGATGGCATAGCTTCCTGGGGGGTTGGCAGGGTCAGACACTGACATTGCCACAGGTGGGCACAGCCCTGACACCTGCCCCATAGATGCAACATGCACAACCCTGTAGGCGGGAAGGTGCAGCTGCAGGTTGAGGACTGCCAGTGATGGAAGGAAATGTTCTCCGGGCACCACAACAGTCCCCCAGTACCCACCCTACTGCGTTCAATATTCCCAGTATGGTGGTCAGCCTGTTTTTCACTTTGAAAAAGAAAAAAGAATCGGAATCAAACTACCAGTCACATTCTACAGAATTTAAACAATCATAAAATATGTTTTTATGTTTGCTTGCATGCATGTGCAAGAAACATCTTGGGACAGTACGACTTTTTAGAGGTGTGTGACTGTTCTGCCCAGTGCAGTTCTCAGTGTAGCAGGCATGTCCCTTATGCACTGATGGATGGGTGAGCTGTCTATGACAGCAGTTTGGCAGAAGTGGTCTTCACTTGAAAGAAAAGCTCCACTGCAATCAGCGATCGTAACATGTCGCTTTTTAACATATTTATGTCACCTTTTTCTCCGGCCCTCCTCTATGTCTGTAGTTAACATATTTACATCCCCCTTCTCTCAGGCCATCCTCTGCATCTATGACATTAAAACAAATGCCTTGCTTTGCCTCTTATAATCAGAAAAAACATAACCTTTTTTTTTCCACAGTCCCCATGTAAGCCGATGTCAGGGGTGCCCAATCCCCCTGTCGGCATGCCCCCTTCCCAGTTCATTTGTTGACAGGGGAGCCCAATCCCCATTAGCATAATTCCTCCCCATTAGCTCATGAGCCCTTCCAAAGACAGAAACATTTTGTGTGCTGACGGGGTGCCTAATCCCTGTTGGCTCCAGGCCCCCCTCAACAAACACCCAGGCGGCATGCTGGGAGCCCACCCCAGCGTGCCAGTTGTCCCTGTAAAAGAAAAAAACATCCTACAATGTTTTTGTTTTGTTATTTCCCTGTGAAAACAGGAAACGGTCCCTCGTTGTCTCGGTGCCCCTCCCCAACCCACACTCACCTCTGCCCACCCCACCCCATACTTACTCTCCGGAGCCCGCGCGACAATCTTCGTGGAGCGGGAACATGTCTGCACTCTTCAAAGCCGACTGCGAACTGAAGAAATGTTGGTAAGCTGTATAATGGCATAAATGTGTTTTTTTTTCAACTTAGATAGATATCTCGGCCATTTTTGTGAATTTTGGCACTAACTTTTCAACATGGGGTTCTTGAGACCCCACCTCATGAATTCAAACACTGTCATGTGGTTATTCGGCCCCAAAAAGTGATTTTGCGGTCACTGCATGGAATCACCTTTCGGTACCAGTTAACAAAACAACAGTGTCACTGTTCATGAGGTGGCCTCCCAAAAAGCCAATGTTGCACATTTGGTGAAAAAATTCCAAAAAATAACTGTCATGAGTGTTCATTGCGCAGTTTCCATGCGCACTCGTAACTTCGAGAATTTGTAATATTTTCACCCCAGATTTTTGACATTGGCATTTTTTCACACCTGCTTATGAACAGTACAGCTGTCATTTTTCACATCCAGGATGAAATGTGTTTTCGCACATCCAGCGCACAATGGCATGGTTGCTGTGGGAAATCAATATTTGGGGCAGATTAAGAAAATCACAGTGACACTGATCATGAGCAGAGGTCCCAAAATGCCTATGTTGAAAATTTAGTGACAAAATTCCACAAAATTACTATGTTACAAGCGTGTGTTGCGCAGTTTCTACACATACTCGTAACTTCGAGAATTTATAATATTTTTACTCCAGATTTTCAAAATTGCCATTTTTGCACACCTCCTTATGAACAGTATAGCTGTTATTTTTTCACATCCTGTCCGAAATGTTTTTTTGCACATCTGGCACACAACGGTGCGGTCGCTGTGGGTAATCAATGTTCGGGACAGATTAAGAAAATCGCAGTGCCACTGTTCATGGGCAGAGGTTCCAAATGCTTTCATGAGGTGGGGGTCATAAAAAGGAAATGCTGAAAATTTGTAGTGCAAATACCAACAAACGCCCAAGGCGTTAGGGTTTCTAACCATAACGTCCCACCCTGTACAGACTGACATGCCTGTCCAACTTTGCAGGATGGGGGTGGGGCTGTCATCACTTTAGTACTTCACTGACATTCCTATTCTGCATCTGTCTAAGTCATGCACTTCCAATGCTAATACCAGCAAGCAAACATTCAGCATTGACAAATGCTTGTTAATCTAGGGACAGTTTGAGGCCTAAAGGGGTTGACAGTGTCCCTTTAAGGAAGGTAGCTCTGCTCTGTATGTGTCACTTTTATATACTGACAACCCACACTGAAGCTGGGCAGAACTACGTGCATTCACCCCGCCAGTCTGATGTGTGATGTCTGACATGGTGAGTGCTCACTTGGGCACTAGTGTACCCGTGGTTGCACCTGATCTGCTGTATCAACAGTGGCACATAGTGTTTAATTGTGGTAACAGGTGCTCAGGTGAGGAAACTGGTTGGATAAAAATTATCCCTGAACAAGCATGCCCATGTAATACTTGGCTGCCTGTGGTATTTCAGTAATTATTCTTTCATGTCACTTTGGATACCTTACACTCTACACCATCTCAAATATTCAAATAATTCCATGTGCAGTTTCCATTATATGTCCACAATAGTGTCTACTGGTCTAGACAACTGCTAGCTTAGGCCACAGTCCAGAAATTCCAGCACTAATAGGCACAGAAGCACAAAGTCAGTCCCCAAAAAGAATAAAAGGCAAATGCAATTTTAATGGCAACATGCAAAAAACTCGAGCTGCAGCCAAAAACCCCAGCACTTCAGTTCCACATAGCCTTTGTCAGGGGGGTGATGATGGCAGTGTGGAGCAGAAACGCTGAGGTTTTTGGCTGCAGCTTGAATTTGTTGCACTTTATTACTAAAATTGCATTTGCACTTTATTCTTTTGGTGTACTGGCTTTGTGCTTTTGTGACTACAAGTGCTAGAATTTCTGGATTCTGGTTCTGTCTGGGGCTGGCTGCCGTTTTCCTAGCACCAACCCTGCATCGTTGATTCACAGCAACTACCTCTGGGAACTGTGCCTCTTAGACCACAATCCTGGGTACCGATATGTCCCAGTTCCTGCATTGGTAAAAAAGGATGTGAATTTTTCAGCAGTTATCATTTCATTACTATTCCTATCACATCCATCGCTGTTACTACACCTGCCGCTATACTTCCTGCCTCTGCCTCTCAGAAGGAGTCAAATAGTTTCTTGTTTCTGGTAGAAACTGTACTTACCCTGCAGTGGGATATTCTTGCAATATTCAATGAAATTCAGCTATAAATATTATAAATCCCAAAATAGAAACAGTGCCATTACAGGCTGGTGAGCTTGAAGAGAGCGAATCAGCACGCTGGAGGACAATTAAAATCCTTTAACCAACACCATTGCAGAGTGTACTAAACCACTTAACATTTCATGCAAAAATCAATCAAAAAGAAGGCCACTCCCATAGGTGCAGTGTCAGGCTAGCCAGGATTATGGAGGGTATTAAAGGCAGAGGAGATCCTGTTCCATTTTTTTTTTAAATTTATCTCAGCCAGCCCGCTGGCACAGCAGTAGCATTATTGCTTAAATTGTGCCGCTGGCGACCCAGGTTCATGAATGAGCCCGGAGTATCAGAGGACCGGCCAGGGACCCATGGGAGGTTGGATGAGTGTCCCAGGGGTGGAGGGTTGGTGGCGTCCAGCGCTTGGGTGACACCCGGTGGACACCAGGACTACATCAAACCAGGACCACATAGCAGAGGGAAAGCAGTGGCGGACGTCTGCGGGACATGTGCAGGAGCGCGCATGCCTCTGTGCTGATGTCATTGCATATCCACACCTTGGGGGACCGACACAAGGAAAAAACATCACTGCACCCGCACAGCATGAAGGCCTCCAATCCCATGCCGAATGATGCTGATGCCAGCTGAGGGACCAAACTTGGTTAATCTTGGTCTCCCCTTTGGGGGCCACACCATGGGGGGCAAGTCATGGACCTTGGTTCCAGGCAGCTGTTGGGGCATGGAGGCAATGAGCCAGGGAATATACCCACCTGAAGCACGGAGATAAATAGAATTGAAAAAAAAAATATCTCCGAAGCAAGAGGCTTAAAATGTCCTAATGAAGTTATTCAGCTAGACAGAGTCCATAGAGGAGGAGGACAAGAACAGCCAATAACCAGAGATATCACATGTTCCTTTATGTGAAACCACACAAGTTTCAAGTCAGGGAAGAAATTCTCCTGAAAGCCAGGTTGGACGGTGGCCTGTAAGCCAGAGGGGTTAAATTCTCTATTTATCCAGACTTTAGAGTTGAAACAAACAAACAAAAAAACCCGCAAACAATTTAATGCTCCAAAGGCAGAGCTAAGAAAACATGGAATTAAATATATCCTACCCCCCCCCCAAAAAAACTAAACTTTCTTTTAACAAGGGGAAAATGAAGTAATGCATATAACCTGAAGCCTTACATAACTAGATGATATGGACCTGAAAAGAGAAGCTGGAAGACCCCACTACTTGCCTCGTCAAAGAATCTAGTCACCGCAGTGTAAAAGGCAACCTGATACAGTTCAGCAACATACTGTCGCTCTGCAGACCCATCAAATAGCCTGTCTGCTACGGACAGTTCATCTCTTCATAGCTTGTTTCAAGAGCCTGATCAGAACAATGCTCTTAGCTCTGAGCATATCAGGCAGGAGGGGGAAAAAAATAATTTGTTATGGCTGCCTAAACACTTCTTTCCTAGATGGAATTCACTGTCTACCCATGCTATAAAAATTAGTTTTTCTAGACCAGAAAAATTATATTGCCAAAGCTTCTACTATAGTACTTTGGTAATAACAAATGTTAAAGGTTCTCTCTTTAGAGCTCAGTGGTTCAGAAGACCTAGTTGCTGACACCTCACCTGGCACCACGCTGGCAACCTGGGTTCAGGATTGGACCATGGTTGCTTGGGGACCAGCCGAGTGGGGTGAGGGAAGAGGATTGAGAGTCAAATGGACTATTCTCCTCCTGGGGGGTGGGAGTAGTGCATCTTACTGCACTGATACCGCCAGTGGAGGCTGAATGGTGAAGCAGGTGAGCGCGGGGGAAGGAGATCCAATGCAAAGGCCTGTAATGTGTGCTTGCATTAGCACACACATAATTACACGCAACCAGCCCAAAGGGGAACCGGAGGAAGAAATGGAGAGAAAACTGTATGTGTACCAGCTGCTAAGGATAATGGCACCAGTGCCCCCATGTTCCATCCCATGTGGATCCCTGTTGGTGTGATGACAGTGGGAGTGGCAGACAGTACTGGAGGTGCAGAGCAAGAGCCTGATGAATTACAGGCCAGGGACCAAACAGCAATATATGAATAAAAAAAGGATCTCTCTGAGGCCAGGACTTCTGAAAAGAGAATAGCTGATAATTTATTTCCAAGGGTGAAAAAAGGAGGGAAGGAGGGAGAAAAAGTAAAGGATAAAAAAGTATACTGTATATATTGAAATACTTATTTCCGTCTTTTACTGGAAAACACAGAAATATTATTAGTCCAGCTCTTCCTAAGGCCATGACCAAAACCTAGAGCCCCATGTTGGTATATACTGTAGCACTTCAGTCATTTGGTAATAAAGTTTGCAAAATTTATATTTTGGGGCATTGGTCAATATGGGGTTGAGACAATTGCTATAAATGACTCTATATGCATAGGTGTGGGTGTGTCACTGCAAGGGGTTAGGATCCAGGGTAGGCTGGGCAAATGAACTCTTCCACCCAGAGGTGACAGCTTCATGCTGCACATTACTGTATAGAAGGCTCAGGAGTCAGTGCGAGGGTTGAGGCCACGTTAATGCAGGGCAATCAGTGCTGACCACATTTTTTACTCCCTAAAAGTGGTTCAGTGGGCCAGTAAGTCAATCTGGCCTAAGTTATATCCTCCATCAAGAAGGATATAACCCAAATAAATGGCTTCTGCCAAGGTAGTTGGTTTAAATGAATTTGGTCTTAACTTCGTGCTTATGCTAGAGGATGCTAGGGAATCAAATTGGAAGTTGCCAGCCTATCATGTTTAAAATCTATTTATTCATACAAATCTGAAATGTTCATCAGAATGGCAAATAAGGGGGAGGAGGTGCTGCTAGTTGGTGACTTAAATCTGCCAGAAGTGGAGCGGAACCTTCCAACTGCAGCTTCAGCAAGGAGCAGGGGTATTCTTGACTCCCTACAAGGGGCTTTTCTAAGGAAGTTAGTCAAAGAACCCACTAGGGATAGGGTGATGCAGAACCTGGTGCTTACAAACAGAGATAGCATTGTTGACATCATAGTGAGCAGTCCCCCATGTACCACTGATCACCACACAGCGTGTTTAGCATAAAGACAAGAGCATAGGCAAACTACACAAGGACAAGGGTCTTGGACTTTAGGAGAGCGGATTTTAAAGAAATGGGGGACTGCCTTAGAAACAGCCTTATAGGAGGGATTGACAGGGAGGTGTGGAGGCACAGTGGGGAAAAAGAAGGGAGAGCATAATTAAGGTAACTAGCCTATGTGTGAAGGAAATGAATAAAAGCAGATGGAAAAAAGACTATTATGGTTCTCTAGGGAAGCAGCCAAGCTGCTGAAGGAAAAAATGGTGTCATTCAGGAAGTAGAAGGAAACACAGAGGGATAAGGACAGGGTGGTGTACCAAGTAGAACAGAGGGAAACAGGACATGTGGTGAGGGGAGCAAATGTACAGACAGAGGGAAAGATTAACAAAGGGGTAGTTAAAGGGGATATGACTTTCTTCAGATACATAAGTGAGAAGAGGACAGCAAGGGCAGAAATAGTGTGGATTAAGATAGTGGAAGGGGAGACGTACTGCACAGAAGAGGACCGCACAAAAAACTGCCATCCTGAACAGGTACTTGTGCTCTGTTTTTGGAGTGGAAAGTGGGGAGGAACAGACCACCAAGGAGTAGCAGGAACAGAGAGGGGAGGTGGACACAAGTCTGTTTTTAGAGGGAAGAGTCCTGAAGGGACTTGCAACTCTGAAGGTGGATAAAGCTATGGTTCAGATGGGATACACCCAAGGGTACAAAAGGAACTCAGGGAGGTGGTAACTGACCCACTGACAGCCTTATTTAACAGCTCACTGGAAACAGGTGAAGTTCCTGAGGATTGAGAAAGAGCTGACATGGTTCCTCTAGGTGAGAGCGGCAGCATCAAAAAGGCTAGCAACTACCGGCCAGTCGGTCTCACTTCAGTGGTGGGGAAATTCATAATGAAAACCCTACTAGAGGATAGAGTCTTAGTGTCTTGAATCCAGTGGGCTGCAAGGCCACAGGTAGTGTCAGACAAATCTGATTGATTTCTTTGACTGGGTGACTAGGGAAATAGAACAGAGAAGGGCAGTGGACAAGGCCTATCTGGACTTTAGCAATGCCTTTTATACTGTACTGCATAGAAGACTGATTAAGAAATTGAGCAGCTTAGGGGTGGGATCCAGAGTGGTGAACTGAGTTAGAAACTGGTTAGCGGATAGGCGACAGAGGGTGGTGGTTAATGGCTCTCAATCTAATGATGGGAGTGTGACCACTGGGGTGCCGCAGAGCACAGTATTTGGGATCAGTCCTCTTCAATGTCTTCATACGTGATAGTGCAGAAGAACTGGAAAGACAAGTATCCCTTTTTATAGATGATACCAAAATCTGCAACAGGGTGTACGCTCAGGATGAAGGGGATGACAACTTGGAAATGGGCATTGTGTTCGCCACCCCTCCAGAGGCAGACATCTCTCTATGCTCCACAGAACTGAGGGACATAAACCTGAAAATACCCTCCGTTATACCCATACTGACTACAGTGCAGCGTTGAATTGAACTGAGTGACTGCGTAAACAGAGTTTGCTCTTTTCTTCCGGTTTTCAAAGTATGGCCATATTGTGAATAAATATTCCCTCCCCAAGATGTATTCCCTTCTCCTTCCAAACCACACCTCAGTCATGGCCAGCAAAGGATGAACCCCACTGGATTGTGAAGTGGATTTCTATTCAAGTCATCCAGTGCATTCTTGTTGTGGAGGTAGATATGTGTTTGAGTAGCAGGGTCAAGTGACCTTGGGGGCACTTTTACATAGGCCTCTCACACTGAAGTGTTTTTTTCTGTTGGGGTTAGGTGATGAAGGCTGCCAGTATGGGGCTCTTAAGTGAAGGGTAGATCGCATTTAATGGAAGACAGTTGGACTGAATTGTATGGCTCCTCGGTTTAGCTGTAGGGCCAAAAGTTGTAACATAAGTACTCCTGAGAAATGTTATTCATTTCAGACTACATGAGTTGGCAGTGATTTTCCAGTGTTGTTTTTCCCACTCTAACTAATTGAGCACAGCCTGCCACACCACTGCATGCTCGTGAGGTAGAGGGGCTACACAGCAATGGCTGCCTCGCGGACGTGTGAGCGGCAATTCTCTGAGGAGTGGTCCTCAAGATTACTCTGTGACAGGGGCTGGTGTTCATGGCACCTTCACTACACTGCATGAGAGGGAGAATGGAACAAAAAAGTCGGTATTTGATGCCCATGTTAAGTTCTAAAGCTATCTGATAAAGAATTAATATAGTTCATGATGACCTGTGGGAATCAGAATCTCTTCAGCGTGCCCAAACAAATCAACCGCTCCACTGATCTATAATTTGTGGTCAACCCTGACTAAATGGCTTGTGGCTGAGATGTGTATTTGTAGCATTCATACTGGAGTTCAGGATCCCCCGAAGTGGTTGAATGTGATTCTACACTCAGGTTTCCCACACAGTCATGTTGTGTTGTCAGCCAGCAGGGAAAATAGTTCTGCACTAATATCACTGCATGCAACAAGGGTAGTCTGAAACAACATAGGTTAAAAAACTTGGAAAAAAGGGGGATCATTGATGTATAGCACAAACATTCCTTGAAATCTTCTATGCCAATTGACACCCTTCACTGTGGGCACAGATTTTCTAGGGGGGAATATGGCGAGTGAGCAGTGTGCCCTCTTACATGCCAGTTCACTTAGATGACAAGCAACAGGGAGTTTGAATGCTTATGAGACAGTGTGACTCTTCTGTAGTGGCTCCCTCATGAGCATGTGAGGGAAGGTTAATGGAGGATGGAGCTGCATGAACACAGCATCGAAGGGGGCTCAGAGACAGGACAGATTTGGCCCACTGGATGGTTGGAGGGAGCAGTTCATCAAGGACTCAGGACATGAACTGACAGCTCTTGGCTGCAAAACTAGGAGTGGGGGGCATTAACTCAGGCAGTTTATATAGATCATGTGCCCCAGTCCAGTCACCTCAGCAGAACAAGGTTCTTCATACATTTTCGCCATGAATGGGGGGATCTCTTCTGGTATCCATGAGGTGGGTGTGGTCGACTGGAACCCATGGGCAGTGGTAGCGCACATCTCAGCCCCCTATGTTTCTTGGATGGTGCAGGTCAGACAGACTTGAGAGGGATGGATTTCCTGGCTACCTTCATAGTCCATTGAGGAGGCTTAGGGGCCATATAACTTGGACACGGGATCCAAAAGGGATAAGGTACCTGTATAGGATCTGCTCTTATAAAAGGTATAGTCAAACTGTGCTAGGTGCACATTGAAAACCCATTGCAGCATTGTTCCTCTTTCTGGAGGAGGTAAATCCCAAACCCTCCAACAGCTGGAGAGCCCTGAATTCAGGGCTAGCCCAGGGTTCAAGGCCCAAAGGGGACATCTGCTAAATACCTCCAGCACCCAAGATGAGTGCCTGGAATTGGATTCATGGCCCAGGCTGACATGGCACACAAACTCTCCTTCCCCCAAAGAGCTGCTGGGTGGGCATTTCCAGACAGGAGAGCACTTAGGGAAGAGCCCGCCACCTTTCCTCTCTCCTGTCATGGTTTTAAAGGTCATACTGACTGACATTGACCATTGAATTGGGGACACCACTGACACTGGGGCATCTTCATTGCAGACCCTCACCTTTCCCCTTCTGTACACAGAAGAAGCAGAACCGACATCTATAAGAAGGGAACTACCCCATAGCAGCCCACGTTACAGCTGAAGATGTATAGTAGGCTGGAAGTGGGAGTCCTTAGATTCAGATTTGTTTTCTTGTTCACTATATCCAAATGGCAGATGTATCCACAACTTACTATAGCTGATGTGACAGCTTAGACAATAGCCAGTGTAATGAGCAGAAGGAGGTACAATGGGGGGAACTACTAGCTCACCCAGCAGGTGGGTAGTGGGAGTAAGGCGATCTGTGGATCATCCTTCACAGTGGACTTCCCAAACACGGTGATGCAACTGATTAGTCAATCAACCCTAAGAACTCCTCAGGCACAGAAGGTCTCAGCCACCCAGTCTCACTAGGTGTCAGGCATGATGCGAAAGCAGCATGTTACAGAGAATATAGTGCTGGGGGGGATGATAAATTATAAAGTACTTGTACTGCATATATGTATTAATATGGTATCTTCCTATTTACAGAATGCATATCCACTATACCTATCTTCTTTGTACTCTGTCTCTTCTCTGTTCATTCTTTCTTTAGGGTATCACTGATTGGATTGGCAGGGCCAGGAATCTTGGGAACAGGTGAGAACCACATTTCTCGATTGACACTTTCTTCTAATCTCCTGTAACAGCATTAATGGTGCTACTCAAATGTGTTTCCTGGAATGTCCAAACGGCGAACCACCCAATTAAGAGGAAAAAGATGTTATCTACTTTAAAGGGAATGGGGTGTGACATCACCCTGCTACAGGAGACACACCTCCTGAAAACAGAGGCAGCAAAATTACACAGAGAATGGGTCAATTCAGAATGTTCTAGTTGTTACTCATCAAAAAAAGAAGAAATTACACAGTAGACAGTGACAAGGAGGGTAGATAGATCATAGTTAGGGGTAAAGTACAATTATGGGAGGTGATAGTGGGCAACATTTACACACCTAATTCATATGATGCAGACTTTCTGCACTCTGTAGTTCAAAAACTAGTGGACTTGGGTAGGGGGAGAGGTTAGTTTTTGTCAGAGGAGATTTCAGTCTGGTTTGGTCTGGGATCCACTAAATGACAGGAGCACCTATGAACTGGGGGAGCCATTGTATAAAAAGGCCAGGCAGACTTTGCTGCAGTTATGCATGGATCCAGGACTCAGACGTTTGAAGAGTCCTGCTTCCTACAGGTACTGATTACACATTCCGGTCAGTTAGACATAACACGTCGAGTAGGCCTGAATATTTTTTGGTCAGCTCTACCCACATGCATGGGATCCTTGAGGCAGCAATTTGGGAAAAATCACTGAGATGGAGTTTTAAGCCCTTGCCCCAGCAGCCAAAGAGTTTGTAGACTGTCTGATCCATCTTTACTTTGATGCCAACATGTGGGCAGAAACAAAAGAATACATTATATGGGATGCCTTCAAGGCCTTTATTAGAGGCCATATCATAAGCTTTTCAGCACATAGGAATAAACTTAGCAACAGCTGCACAGCTGCAGGACAAACTCAAAGAGGCCAAACACACTCTAATAATCCAGACAACACTGTAGATGCAGAATGGCAGGTCATTAAATTAAAATATAAAGTGAATTCCGTTGTACAGCAGCAGGTGGAACAACCCTTATACTTCACTCAACAGAAATACTGGAAGAGTAAAGAGAAAGCCTGTAAACTGCTAGCATATAGATTGAAGCAAAAAGTAGCAAAGCCCACATCCCTCATGTCCATAGGTCTGGGGGACCTCACCATAGACCCACTGGAAACTAACACAGTTTTCAAGGACTTCTATTCCCATCTCTACATGTCTCATGCATTCTCAGGGACGTCCAGGGTCATGGAATTCTTAGAGGGCTAAGACCTGAAATGGGTCACAGGGGACTTGGTGGAGGTCCTAGAGGACCAATTCACAACGCCTCTTATTCTGCAGCTGCCACTCCCTTCCACCCTTCCCCATCATTGACCCTACCCCCTTGTCCTGTCCCATCCCCTTTTGAAGCAGTCCACTGTTCTGCTGGATACCACTTCTGCAGGTAACGCATTCCACCCAGCCACCACCCTCTCTGTGAAAAAGTGTCTCCTCATCTCCCTCCTGAACCTTCCTCCCTCCAGTCTCATATCATGGCCCCTGGTGTCCCTCTACTCCCTTACTTTGAACTGCCCCTCTGTACCTGTCTTGTTTATTCCTTTCATGTACTTAAAGGTTTCACTCATGTCCCCTCTGTCCCTCCTCTCCTCCAGCGAGTACATGTTCAATTCCCTCAGTCTCCTCTCATATGATAAGTCCCCCAGCCCCTTGATCATCTTTGTCACCCTGCAGTGCACCCCCTCCAGTACCTTAATGTCCCTCTTCAGAAACGGGCGCCAGTACTGAATGCAGTACTTCAGGTGCAGTCTAACTAATGACCTATACAGTGGCAGAATCACCTCCTCCCTCCTCGAGGATATACCCCTTGCAATACAACCCAGCATTTTGTTGACCTTTGCAGCTGCCTTCCTACATTGTGCCGAGTTGTTCATTGACCCTGTAATGAGCACCCCAGATCCCAGATACTACTTCCCTGCACCTCTACAACCTCTCATATGCTAACCTTACCATATGTTCTACGCTGTACTGATTATGTCCTGAATGGTATCAGCTGCATAGTTAGTTGCCCTGCTTGTTTATAATGCCTGTTTTGCCTATTGTACTATGTGTACTACATGTCTATGCTTCTCAATATATTGGAATAAACCTAACGGGACTCACTGCTGGTATACCCCATGTCATCATCTTCTGTTATGAAATATGTATACTGTCAATGAACTTCCTGTATGCTATGTCCTACCCCTGCATTATCTGTTTGTATCTGCTCAACTCTATGTAATCTAACTCCAGGTCGCCCCTGAAAAAGGGACCTCCGGGGCCCAGTGGGCCTACCTGGTCACCAAAATTTAATAAATAAATAAATTCTCCTCCTCCTCTGTCTGGGCTAGCTGCACTCCCCCCCCCAGCTGGTAACGTCTCCTTGGTTCTTCATCCCAAAATGCAGCACCTTGCACTTTTTGGCATTAAACCTCAGTTGCCAGGTGTCTGACCAGGTTTCAAGCTTTGCCAGATCATCCTGCAATCCCTGCCATCCCCCCAGGTCACCCACCACCACTCCTACCTTGGTATCATCAGCAAACAGACTGATCTTGCTCTTGATGTCCAATGATATGTCTGCAATGAATATCCCAAACAACACTGATCCCAACACTGAGCCCAGTGGAACACCGCTCGTCACTACCCTTGGGTGTGAGAGCTCCCCATCCACCAACACCCTCTGTTGCCTTCCCTGCAGCCAGTTCCCTACCCATCTCACCAGCTTTACACCCGCCCCTGTACCTTCTAACTTACTTCCTAGCCTTCCATGTGGCACCAAGTTGAATGCCTTACTGAAGTCCAGATACAGGACATCCACTGCATGGCCCCTGTCCAGTTGCCTAGTTACCTAGTCATAGAACTCCACCAGGTTGGTTTGGCAGGATCTGCCATGTATGAAGCCATGCTGTCTACTGTCCTGCAGTCCTTTGGCCTCTAGGAGGGCCACCAGCCTCTCCTTCAGGATAGTCTCCATTAGCTTACCCACGATGGATGTGAGGCTTACTGGTCTGTAGTTTCCTGGTTCATCTTTGGGGCCACTCTTGGGGAGGGGCACCACATGAGCCATCTTCCAGTCCTGAGGTACACACCCTAAATGTAGTGAGGCATTAAATAGGTCTGCCAAAGGACCCGCAAGGACCTCTGCCAGCTCCTTCGGTACCCTGGGGTGGATGTCATCTGGGCCTGGCGCCTTGTCCCCCCCTCAGTGCCTTCAAACCCTCCCGAACTCTGCCTCCATGATTTCCCCATCTGTCACCCCATCCCCTGTTTCTGCTATTCTTCCCCCTTTGGGTGTCACCCCCCTCTTCTCTTTAGTAAATACTGAGCAGTTGTAATCATTTAGTGTTTCTGCCTTATCGCACCCTGCTTCCACTCAACCCTCCTCCTTCCTAATCCTTACTATGTGGTCCTTACAGCTCCTTTTCTCCCTGATGTACCTAATGAAGTCCTTCTCCCCCTTCTTAATGCCTTGTACCAGCCTGAGTTCCGTAGATGCCTTGGCTCCCCTTATTGCCTGCGTCACCCTTCGATCTCCATCAAGTACCCTCCCGTCCTCCCTCCTGTTTTCTTGTACTCCTAAAGGCAGCTCTTTTCCTCCTTACCTTTTCCATGACCTCCTTGCTCAACCAGCTCGGTTTCTTAGCCCTAGCCTTCTTGCTCTGGGCCTTGCAGCAGGTTTGGTTGCCTCCACTATCCCCAGCTTTATGAGCTCCCTCTAGTTAGTGTCCATGCTAGATTGAATTCTGGCCAGGTACCCTTTACCACTTCCCATCCTCCCAAAGTCAGCCTCCTGAAGTCCAGCACTCTTGTGCCAGATTCCACTCCCTCCTTGCCCATATCCAATGAGCCATACTGACTGGTGGTCACCCCTGACAGTGGTTCCTCCACTGTAAGTTCTCTCACAAAGTCCCCATTTGCCAGCACAAGGTCAAGGTATTCCCTAACGTGGTTGGTTCATTGACCATTGCAGCAGGAAGCTGTCCTGAAAGGCATCCAGCAATACCTGCTCCCTTCTGTTCCTGGTTGTTGGGGTACTCCAGTCCACTCTGGCATGTTGAAGTCCCCACAATCACCACACTACCCTTCTCGCAGGTCCTCCTGATCTGTCCCGCTAGTTCGCTGTCTAACTCCTCTGTCTGAGATGGCAGCCTGTACACCACTCCCATTCTGAGAATCCTATTCTTTGAATCCTGGATTTGCATCAAGGTGACCCGTACTACCTCCTCCCTCTCCCTTACACACTTCAATCCTTCCTTTACATATAGTGCCACACCCCTCCTTTCCCAATTACCCTGTCCCTATGAAATAACCTGTACCCTGGAACAGACAGGTCCCAGTCATTGTATTGGATGGCCCATGTTTCTGTGATGGCTGCAATGTCCATCTCTCCCTCTGCCATGAGCACCTGTAACTCTGCAGTTTTTCTTCCAAGGCTCCTAGCATTAAGGGTAACCACCTTCCACCCTCCCCCCCCATCCTGACCTCCTTTACTAGCATCACCAATAGTACTTGCCATTTGTCTTTTGTCACTGATATGGGGGGTAAGCTCATATGGTTTCCCAATCTGTGGTCTCTGCACGTCTCTTGCCCAATTGCCACCCCCACCCCGCTCCTTGTTTAAATTCCCATTAAGTCACTCGTAAAAGGGAAGACACCAGGGCCAGATGGACTAAGCGCCAATTTTTATGAAAAATTAGCCCCTGAGCTAATGCCTCACCTCATGTGGCTGTATCTGGAATCAAAGAAAGAGGGAAAGCTCCCCATCTCCCTGAGGGAAGCAACCATTAGAGTATATATATATATATATATATTTTTTTTATATATATATAAGCATAGAAAAGATACCACAGTCTGCATGAACTTTCAGCCTGTCTCTCTCCCAAATGTTGACACAGAAATATTTCAAAACTACTAGCACTCAAACTGGATAGAGTCCTTCTCTACTTGATACACCTCTCCCAGACAGGGTTTATGAATTTGCCAGAGTATAGATAATATGAGTATGCTATCAGACCTGCTTAGCTCAGCTCAGGAGGGAAATACATCTACAGCCCTGGTAGCCATATATAGAAAGGAGGTATTTGATTCGGTAGAGGGGGACTATTTGTTTGAAACCTATGTCTGCCTTTGAACTGGGTCCAACATTCATTGGATGTGTTAAAGCATTGTACAGCTCACCTACAGCGAGTGTGATCATCAATGGGATCATCTCACCTAACTTCCCCTTCCACCGGGGGATGAGACAGGGTTGTCCACTCTCCCCATGACTATTTGTAATCATGGTAGAGCCCCTAGCACAGGCTCTCTGGAGGCATCCTGACAATAGGAGTATGACAGAGGGAAGAGTCACATGTAAAGCATTCTATGCAGATGATGTACTTCTTATCCTGTCGAATGTTGGACCCTCTCTCGATACCGCACTGACAGTGTTTGCAGAGTTTGGCACCCTATATTGCCTATAGGTTAACTGCGGCAAACTAGAACTTCTTCCAGTAGCAACTTGACTCTACCACATAGCCAATACACACGACCATAACCTCAAATGGTCTCTGACAGGCATCAGGTACCTGGGCATGCTGATTAAGCCAAACCCTTCAGATTGGGTAGAGGCCAACCTGCAGCCACTACTGAAGGACTTCTCGAAAGACATGGACATATGGGAGAAACTGAACTTGTCCCTACCCAGAAAAATAGCTACTATTAAAATGATAGTGTTCACAAGACTACACTACTGCTACACAACCCTGCCCCTCCCAGTACATAAAAAATGGTGGCGTATGATAGATCAGTTGATTGCCTCCTTTCTGTGGCAGCAGCAAAGCCCAGATTTGGGATAAAGATATTGAGATCCCTGGTTGGTAATAGGGGTTAGAATGCTCCTTGGTCTTGGGTGTATTATATAGCTAATGGGGTCAAATCAGCAGTGCAGTGGTTGCAGGAGTCATCCTTAAGAGATCCCTGGTAGCTTCAAGTGGAGCACACAATAGGGGAACATACTCCACTGACAACTCTCCTTCTTGGTCACAGAAAAGGGGTCCATACCATAACCCTGGTGATGCAGTTCACAAGGGACTCGTAAGAGCCCTGCAGGGACTATATGGGTGGGAATACCCATCTCTTGGTCTATGAGAGAGTTAGTATGGAACAATCCAAGACTCAAAATTGGAGGAAGGCTCCAAAAATTGGGGACCTGGATTTCCAAAGGAATCCTTACCCTGCAACAACTACTATTTTTAAAAACCAAAATCCTAAAATACTTTGTCCATCTACAAGCGGAATTCGGTCTACCATGATCAGATCATTGGCTGTATCTCCAACTGACACATGCCTTGTCAGACTGGCTCGGACCAAGGTACAGGTACTTGCCCTCAGAAATGGACCTTAATAGACAGCTTGGCAAGTCAGCACTCCACCAAAGATGGATCCATGTACAAGCGCATGTAGAGTCTCCTTCTCCCTAATTGGGAGGCCCACAAACTAAAAGGAGAAGCTGACTTGTACACTGTGATTCCTCAGAAAGGCTGGGAACAGTGCTGGAGGTTGGCACACAGAGGATCGGTGGACCCTCCATTTTAAACTTATACAGAAAAATATTGAGGAGGTGGAATCACACCCTGGAGAAACTATCAGTGATGGGTTTTTCAGTTCCAAATTAGTGATGGTGATGCCATCCTCCAAGATCCCAAGTGCATATACTCTGGGATTGCCCGGATATTTGTCATATCTGTGTAGTGGTACAGGCCAAGGCAGAACGCATCATTAAGAAACTTATATCACATTTTCCACTTCTGTGGATCTTAGGGGACTCTTCCCTACTGCAAGGGCTGATGGGCACATTTAGACCCTTAATATATACCATGTCCATGAAGGCTAAGTGTCAGATGCTTATGTGGTGGAGTCAAACCACAGCACCCATTTACATGGAACTGGAGGTAGGGGTCACCAAATATGTCTCTTTCCTAACAGTGTTCTATGGAGCATGGGTGAAATGGGAGAATTTCCTAGTGCATGGGAACCCTGGTTACTAGAAATGGAGATCCACACTTACCCCACGGGACCTGGATAATATAGCAGGGTTAGACCACTCATCAGTCACTAATGCCTTACTTTATTTCTAATGTCTTTCTACCCCTCTTTTCTAACTGGGTATCTCTACAGGAAGGTATGCAAAACATAAAGTATCAAAGATTCCATCACGTATGTTTGAACTTGATAATTCTAGTATACCAGAGACTGCAAGATGACACCACTCACAGGTGTAGGATGAGAATCATCAGAAGACACACTAAAGTGGGAGTGACTGTGTGAATATTTTCTTTACTAAGTTTTGTATTCTTTATCATTAGAAGACAGGTTAGTCCAGCTTTACAGTTTAATTCTTTGTTCATGGGAATTGTAATACAAGTGTTGTTCAGTGTTGTATAATGGTAGAAGAGATCACAACTGTAATGCTTAAGTTGTTTGTTATTAAATGTTTAGAATTACCAGGGGCAGATCCAGCAGTCCTGTAGATAGAGGATCTCAGGTCAGATAAAAACTTAAATAACAGGCCAGGGGTCTGGTGGGCTGCCTAGGCCCCCAGAACATTTTTAACATTTGGTGCATTGTGGTGCATCTTGGAGGGTATTTCAAAAAACAATTTTTCTACCCTGTTCCCCCTCCCCATGCTCTGTGAGGTGCATCCTAGCACCATCCCCAGAGTCTGAACAGTCCAGTATGTTACCCAAACCACCCTCCCCCTCAAAAAAAATTAAAAACTAGCAATACAGAAGACCAATAGACTGCAGTTGGTCATCTGATTCAAAACACTTTATTACAAAGATAACATGCAGGCAGCAGCAGCACATACAAAACACAAAAATGACATAAGTGGACAGAGACTCTATGATACACAATAGACAACTTAAGTGACAATCCAAGTAAACAAGTTCAAAATAACACTCACTCAAATTAAAGATCACATTACCATAGTCCCATGAACTGTACAAGCATATGTTTCCATGTGACAGAAAGGTTTGGGTAAAATCATTTGACATGCTTCCCAAGCTCACTCAGCAGAGCAGACAAGCCACGCTGCATTGTCATATATACTGTAGTTCTGGACACTCAGTAGAGCAGACAAGTCATGTTGCATTGTCATATATACTGTAGTTCTGGACACTCAGCGGAGCAGACAAGTCATGCTGCATTGTCATATGTAGTTCTGGACACTCAGCAGAGCAGACAAGTCATGTTGCATTGTCATATATACTGTAGTTCTGGACACTCGGCAGAGCAGACAAGTCATGCTGTATTGTCATATATACTGTAGTTCTGGACACTCGGCAGAGCAGACAAGTCATGCTGTATTGTCATATATACTGTAGTTCTGGACACTCAGCAGGGCAGACAAGTCATGCTGCATTGTCATATATAGTTCTGGACACTCATCACTGAAGACAAGTCATGCTGTATTGTCATATATAGTTCGGGACACTTAGTAGAGCAGACAAGTCATGCTGAGGTCAAAATAGTCAGAACCCTCAGGGTAATGGAACACTATACTGGTTCCCAGTGTATGGTGTTTTAGACGCTGTCATCCAGTTTTTATCACAAAGGTGTCTACATGCAGAGCCAGCAAGTCTTGCCATGCAGCAGTGCTGGACTGTAACAGTGTTTGACATAAACACACATGACCAGTACACATTTAAAATTGGTACCATACTAATGCAGCCTGGCTGTGCCGTTCAAGTAGATAACTGCCATCACCAACAGTCGGTCAGCATCACTATTCAAAATGTCAGGCAGTTCAAGCCTTCATGGATGCCTTCTTGCACATTCTTCTACGATCTTGGAAGGTGTGAGAATTCTCTCTCCATGTGCATACATCAAAGTTAAACCTGTTAGTTTCTCTTCTGTCATGGTTGATCTTGTATAGGTCTTGATAAGGTGCGTCCTGCTGACTGCTCTTTCGCACTTGCAGCTGGTGATGGGAAATTTTACACATATTCTAAGCACTCTATGAACATTTGGAAAAAGCAGTGGATCGCAAAGCTTCAAGGCATCAATGAGGTTGTTTGGTAGTCTCTCACAGTCCTTACACCTAATGAACTATGAGTGCAGTTCTGCTTGCAGAGTATCAGGCTGGGGCAGATCATCCATGAAGTAGCCTAGGTCTAGTGACTGCACACTGGAGTTACCCTGCTCTGCCATCATGATGCTGGCGACAATCTGTAGGGCGAGGGCTGCTCCCTGATGCAGCAGTGAAAACCTGCTGTCCATCTCTGTAAGGAGATGGTCCAGGAAGGGAATAGTCACTGTTCTGCAGTACTACACTTCAGGGTTCTCTGCACCCACATTTTCTTTGTGCCTTTGTCTTCCAGTTGTTCATGGCTTACTTGGCTGAACTCCAGCAGTTGCAGCAACTGTTACAGCTTCTTGGTACCATCTGGAGTGATTTTTGTCTATGTTGTCCCTAACATTTCTCAGAGCTGCCTGAGTGAGAGTCACTTTCCCCACATCTAGAGCCGGGCCTTGAAGAGAAACATTTAGTGCATGCAAGTACCGGAAGCATTTTACTGCCACAGTGAGGGCTACCAGAAATTCAAAGCTCGTCAGACACTTTAAAAGACCAGTTGCCTGTGCTAGATTTTCACATTTGGTATATAGCTGGGTGATCACCTCTAAGGTATTGACCACTGCTGAGTACAAGGAGATCAACATTTCAAAGGTGTCATGCCGTTCAATCCATCTTGTATAGCAGAAGTGCACCAGCTTAACTGTCTTTCCATCCAGCTTTGCAATCATGTCCTGAAGAACAGTCTCTCTCTTGGATGAATATTCAGAAAACTTCTCAACCTCATCTGCACTTCCCACCATGTTGTGGATCATCTGATTTTCTGAAGCTTTTACAATGCACCTGTTGAACTGATGGGACCCACACCAAAACCACAAGGCCTTAGGATATTGTCTTTCAATTCTTGGTCCGCTCCTTTGTTTTTTCCAGCCACGTTGCCACTGCCAGCTCCATCAGAGCACTGACTCCTCAGTTTGTTGGCATCCAGAGTTAACTTATCCAACTGGGTAAGGATTTCCTCATAAATACTTGATTCAGAGGTGTCACTGTTGACGTCCATGTAGCTAACAAAGTCATCATGGATCTCACACAATTCATCTGCATGACAAAGTATGAGAACCAGCAGCTCTTCGTTACTGACATCTCGTGACTCATCTACTGACACGCTGAGCCATCCACCTCCCTTCTTGATCTTGGGGACTATGTCCCTTCGAATGAGATCTCCAGTGACCAAAATCATTTCATTCTATATCGTCTCGGAATAGTATGTGGCATTTCTGATTTCTGTCTGCAGGTTCAAAATTCTGTTTCAGGATCTAATCTCCACTATTGATGCAAAAGCCCAGCAGAGCCTGAAAGTTTCCACAATTAATTGTTTTGTCGCTCAGGTATTTGGAGTCATCTCTGTGTCCTCTGAGGGCTAAATTGTGTGTTCCACAGAGACTTATGGCACTTGCTATTGATCTAAGCACTTGAAAGTTCTTCCTTCTTCTTTCTTCTAGTCCCTTATAATAAGGCGGTAGTGGTGGCCCTGGATTCCATTGCTCCTGTTCGTGTTCGTCCCCTCACTCTTCAACCCAGGTCTCCCTGGTTTGATGAGACCTTGAGGGAGTTGAGGAGAGTGGGACAAAGGCTAGAGAAGTGTTGCCAGAAGTCGGGCCTGGAATGAGACAGGCTTAAATTGATGGACCACTATGGGGTCTATCAATCAGCAATTACCCGTAAGAAGGCAGAATTCCTGTCCAGGGAAATTGCTGCTGCACAGAATCGACCAGCCCAGCTTTTCCAGACTGTGGACAGATTGAGCAATCCAATCTATCTCCAGCCTGGGAGTGCTTTTTCACAAGAACGGTGTGAGGAGTTTGCTCAATTCTTTGCAGATAAGGTTGCCACAATCAGGTCCAGTGTCTGATCGACCCTCTCTAATGGGAGTTGCGGTGGCCAGCAGGAGATGTCAGATGCCCAGTTTGTGCGGTGTGACTTCTGCCTGCCCACAATCAATGACATTGTGATGGTCATCCAGTTGCTGTGACCAACCAACTGTAGTTTGGATCTGGGCCCTACCCGCCTCTTAGTAGGCTGTGTGGATAAAATTGGCCCGGTCCTAGCCGAGATTGTCTGGAGGTCTTTGGAGATGGGGAAACTTTCTGGATCCCCTGAAGGAGGCCATGGTTTGGCACCTTCTTAAAAAGCCCTCCTTGGACCCGGACTGTCTGACAAACTACAGACCTGTTTCTAACCTACCTTTTGTGGGCAAGGTTATTGAGAAGGTGGTTGCATCACAGTTGGATGACCATTTGACCAGCCACAATGTCTATGATTCTCTCCAGTTCAGATTTAGGAAGAGACACAGTACCGAGACAGCCCTTGTCCGGGTACTAAATGACCTCCTAATAGCAAGAGATCTAAAGATCCATTCCATCTTGGTCCTTCTAGATCTCTCTCTACAGTATTTGACACTGTGGACCATGGTGTGCTGTTGGAGCACCTGCAGTTCATCTGTGGACTGTCTGGTACAGTTCTCAGATGGTTTCAATCATTCCTCGAGGGTAGGACTCAGAAGGTGATGTCTGGGATCTTTTCTTCGGCACCACTCCCCCTATCCTGCGGGGTACCTCAGGGCTCCATCTTGGCACCCATGTTGTTTGCAGTGTACATGCTGCCGTTAGAAGTGATTATTAGGTGGCACAGCTTGAGTTTTCATTGCTATGCAGATGATACTCAGCTGTACATGTCCTTTGTGCCTGGTCAGGATGATGCTGTTTTGGTCTTTAACAACTGTCTTGCCGAGATCCAGGATTGGATGAGTGTGAGTTGGCTGCAGTTAAACCCGGAAAAAACTGAGGTGTTGGTTGTGGTCCCAGGTCATTGGAAGGCGGGTGTGTTGGCAGGATTACCCTCTGGATTATGGCTCGGGGGTGTTCAGCTAACTACCTCGAACTGGGTGCGGATCCTGGGCATTATTTTTGATGACTGCCTGACCCTTGAATCTCAGGTGTCGGTAGTTGTCAAAACCTCTTTTTGTCATCTGAGGAATATCACCCAGGTGAAGCACCTGGTTCCTTCCGATGATCTTCAACACTGGTCCATGCCTTCATTACCTCCCGCTTTGGCTACTGCAACACCCTTTACCTAGGGCTACTGGGGGTTGATATCCGCCGCTTGCAGCTAGTGCAGAATGCAGCAGCTAGGTTAATGACTGGTACCTCTAGGACCAGTCATATAACGCCTGTGCTCCGTGGACTGCACTGGTTGCCAGTACAGTGGTGGATCACCTTTAAGGTTGGTTTGCTGACCTATAAGGCCCTACACAATCAGGGACCTGGTTACCTGCAAGATCTCCTTCATCCCTACTGTCCCCCCTGCTGTCTCCGATCCACCGACGAGGGAGTGCTAGAGATTCCCAGGGTCCATTTAAAGAAATCTGGGGCCAGATCATTTAGTTTTATGGCCCCGACCCTATGGAATTCTCTACCTCATTGGGTATGAGATTGCCTGACAGTCCAAAATTTTAAATCTGCTTTTAAAACCTTCTTATTTAGCCAAGCTTATTGAGATTTTTAAGCCATTGTTGTATTTATTAGATTTTAAATTGCAGTGTTTGTTATTTATTGATGTATTTTATTTATTTGTTTATTGCATTGTACAAGCACCTTGGTTGTCAGAAAGGCGCTTTATTACAAATAAAGTTTTCTTTGCTTTGCCTTATTGTGCCTCACAACATTGCTGTCATTGTTCATTATGACTTGTTTGAAAAGGTCTGCTCGAATGGCACAGGAAGCATGGTTCTCATGTCCTCTTACTCCATCCTTAGGATTGGCACCATGCACTTTGTTGAAAAAATGCGCATCACAGTCTGAAGTAGCTTTTCTCCAGTTTCTGTAACCACGTGTAACCAATGCACCTCTCTTTCCGTTGTTAGCAGAGTTGCCAAAAAGTACACAGGGTAGACAGAATACTGCATCAAGGAAAGCACTGTAAACTAGTCCGGTGGTATGCGTCTATCCACGAGGGTTGAAAGTAGCACTTTTCCTTTCCAAAAGTAGTAGCAGGTAACTAACGCAGGTAAGGTGCCAGCCTGCCTATTTCACTGGTCAATATCTGAGGTCCATGGTATAATATATTATAACTAACAGCTTATTTGTCATCCTCATTGCCAGACTTGTTGCTCAGTGTACATCACAGCATGGGAAAAGCATTGGAATTTCATGGCTCAAGCATCTTTTAAAAATGACATTTTTGTCAAACATAGCAGCTTCATAATACCAAAAATGTATTTTTGTATCAGCTTTATCAAAATGAGTTGCTCTGGAAACAGACTACATTTACAATTCCCATAACCGAACATTGCCTGCAGTTTGGTTGGCAAAACATTGCTTAAAAAATACTTAAATTCAAGATTACATAAAAAAAAGACTAGCTTCATTTGTTAGCAAAATGTAATTAGAACCCCCTCATTAATTCAGGTTTCTCCTAGACTTCTGCCCAATTTGCCATTAAAAATGTAAATAAGCATAAGCACTTTGTTTCTGAAACACAGCAGCCACAATGCACCATACAGTAACAACAGTAGCAGCATGGCAAAATCATCCCCTACTGACATCTCAGACTGGCACTGACAGGTACACTTGAACTGTCTATGCCCCAATAAGACACACATACACACTCAGGGTGGGATATTCAAAAGAGTTGTGCATGGCGCAACAGGGGTGTGCCATGCGCAACCCACCAATGCGTCCTGTCATGATATTCAAAGGGGCAAGTTGTGTTGCGCAACTCCCGATGTGCCAGGGCACATCGGTAATGTATGCGGTGCAAGTGTGGGGGCGTGCCTATGCATGTGCCACACATCCCGATATTCAGCCCGGGATGTGTGGCACATATGCTGGCACAACTACACCTTGCACCACTCAGGGGGGCGCAAAGTTGTGCCTGGTAAATCCAGAAACAAATCCTGGCCACTCACAGGTGAGCTGCCATATTGCAGAGTGCAACACGGCAGCCGCCATCCATGGGTGGCCACCCGCCAACCCAGAACACTGCCCACATGCTCCCTGCCCAGGGAGCATTGTGCCCCCCCATCGCCCGATCACGAGCATAGGTATAGTACATCTCTGGAAGTCCAGTAGTCTGCATTCTAATGCCTGATTGTGGGCATATGATAATAAAATCTCTGGTGGTCCGGTGGACCGCTTTCCAAAGCCCCATTGAGGGCATATGATTATTATATCCCTGGTGGTCCAGTGGAAACCCCCCCAGCACCTGATTGCGGGCAGAAATACCTAATGACACACTGGTGGTCCAGTGGTACCCCCTCCCCACCTGGCCACTGAGGCCCCTACCACTCAGCACCCCCCAGTCATCGGCGGGCAGCAGCACCCCGCCCACATGCTGCCTGGCACCCACCGACTGACAGTGTACAGTAGGGTCTGTACGCCTTTTGGTCCACTGCGTGGGCAAATGGGTGTGCAGACCATACTGGACTACACAGGCCCAAAATGTGAATGAGCACTGGGGGAGAGTTTCCACTGGACCACCAGGGATAATTGTAACAGATGCCCATGATCAGGCGATAGAGAGCGGTCCACTGGACCACCAGGGATAATGTTTACATATGCCCATGATCGGGTGATAGAGAGCGGTCCACTGGACCACCAGGGATACTTTTAGCAGATGCCCGTGATCAGGCATACGGGTGCAGGGTCTGCCAAGGGACAGATGGGCGTTGGTCCCTGCTGGCTGCAGCCTGGCAGAGCACCAGGCGCAAGTCACTGGGGATCGCTGCACCGCATGCAAATGGAGCCATAATGACATGTATGTGGCCCCATTTGTGCCTTGCATGCATAATGGCCTATTTACATGCTCAGTGCTGAATATCATGATTGATGCACCTAGAGCAACCGCACTTGCACTGGCGCATCCCCCAGCTCCCCTCCTGCTACTTGCACTGGTGCAGTGCACTGCGTCATGCGCAATGCGTGCAGCCTCAGTGCCATATTCAATAGTGCTGAGCAATGGTGCAGCATCGTTGAATATCACCTGGTCCATGCCCTGGCACAGCCCAGTTGCGCTGCGCCCATGGCTTGTGCCCCTGTCTGGCGTAGTCTGAATATCCCACCCAATGTTTATACAGCTTTTATAAAATGGCAGGGTAAAATTCAGCAATCTGATTGGCTCTTATTTATATGTAAAATATGGTTTACCCATGGTTAAAAAAAAGAACAGCTCAGCAGTGAAGAGTCTGGAACCCAGATCAATGGGCATTTGGAACACAGGTATTTCAGTTATCCCCCTACAGCCAGAGCTGATCTTCCACCACAAACATGGTTGCTACCTATAAACTGTAAAAAAAAACTTCAACTGGGCCCTAAAAATAAAACTACCTTAAATAAAACAAATTAATTAAATGTTGTTTCCCTGATTATCACACTCTCCTTACATAAGTAAATTAGAAACAATAAGTATTGTTTATAGTTTTCACTACAACTGTTTTTTTACTCACAGTGAAAAATCCCCCTTCTGTCTTTACCTGCTCATCAGGGATCTCTCTTCTTCTTATCCGGACAGTGAGATAATTGAGTCTCTGGCTGTAACAAAGGCCTTTGTTGTCTGTGTGTACAGTGTGTTCGGAGAGAAACATTCTGCCAGTGGAACTAAGCAGAATTTTGAATCCATGTATTCCATGGTAAACATTCCATGATAAATCCTCCATATCTTGAATGTGGAGAAAACAGAGGAAAAAACAGGAAGAAGAAAGTAGGCAATAATACAATGACATCATCAGTGACATAACTTGCAGTGGGCTGAAGGACTATTTTATCACAAATGCACACAAATAAGTCTATTGTTTCTACGTAAAAAACATGTTTTTCCCAACAGTAAAAAGTAAATACAAAAAAGGAGCCAATTTTATAAGCGCAATAAAGCACTCAGGGATGTGTGTAAAACATATTTTACAGCACGTCCAGTGGCTGAAGTCACTTGACCTTTGGCCTCATGCCTTACTATGCCCCTGGCCATGCTGTAAAATATGTTTTACACGCACCCCTTCGTACCTTATTGCTTACATACTGCGGTTCTCTATGATGTACAGATGTGCAGGTTGTCTGCTACCTATACCTTAACTTAATGCACAAGTAAATTGATTCTGACAATTAATTTCTGTAATACATTTATGTCCAGCATTCAGGGAGTACACATGCACACACATAGCAGCATACATGCAGGTACTGTTTATCTTTTAACAAATGGTTGTGTGTGACTGCTTCTTTTCTGTCTTGGCCTGCCAGCATAAACAAACTCTGGTCAGAGCCAATATGGCTGTGAAGAGCTTTTAGGAGCAGCAAGAACAGTGAACAGAATATGCTGTGCTATCGCTGCGCAGGAGTCAGCTGTAATACTGCAGCGATCACAGTACTACACATGCGTGATACTTGCACATGTGCAGTTTGCCCTGGAGTCAGTCTTGTGCAATATGGTAGTGCTGACATAACTATGAGTAACAACCCAGTCCCCTCTGGTTACTAGAATCCCATTAGTACTAGTATTAGGCAGGTAGGAAAAGGTAGCTGGTGGGAAGGTCATTATGAGCTTCTACATAATGACATCATTATTTACTCAGCTAGCCTGAGAGAAGGATGATTATGTCATTTAGAACTCTCACAGCAGCATAACCATTTTAGAGTCAGCTGCTCTTGGAGAGCTTAGAATGTTCATCAGTAAATTCAAGTGTGGCAGTTCCATTGGGGCTTTGTCAAAGGAAGCCCTGGTATTTCTCACCCTAGTTTGGTATAATCTTCAGTTTGCCTGCAGGGCTCATTAGTTTCACTCCAGGGGGAGTGAGAGTGAATGCAGTTTTTATGGATCCAAGGGGCCAGCCTCTAAAGTTCCTGAAGTTCACAGCAGCCTTAAGGAAGAACAATGAGTAGAATCTGACAGCTACCAGAGAAAGAAAGGTGCCTTTTGTTCTTTCTCTGACTGGGAGGAAGAAACAACTAATCTGTGAGTACAGAATTTGAGACTGTTCTCTGAGGGAGTTGTCTAAGGTGTGTGTGCCCTAGATAAGGCTAGATCACACTGGTTAGGACCCCTTTCAACACAACTGTGCTGAATTTAAAGTTAAAGTTGGGAGTCTTTAGCATGTCATTGGGGATTGGAGACTCATTTGGTGTAACCTTGAAAGAATGGCAGAGGCTGTTTGGGGCAAAGAGTGGGAACACCATCTGGAGTTTCAGGCAGGGCTAAGTGGTTCGTGGACGGGCACCAGTGTTCCCTGGACAATGACCATGCTCCAGGAGGATTTTAAAGTGTGTGGCACATCCCACAGATATACACTTTGTAAGAGAGATAGAGATGTTTTTGTGGAAAACAGTACTGCCTGGCACAGTGTCCTGCAAAAGAGAGTGTGCCTGTATTGCAATGATAAACATTTGGGGGACCACCCTTGCTTTAAGTAGCATCTGTAAATAAAGCCATAATGCAAAATCCCAGTTACTGCTTTGAACATCCCGCTCATTGCTTCTAGTGTGAATGTTATTGGGGCTCCTCAATAGTTAGGTCTAGCATTCACTTAGAATCGTCTCCCCTGGACCTGGTTGTAAATGAAAAGGTCCATTTTAGTATGTACCCCCACCCCCCATCCTCTAGATAATGAGCCTGGTATACACTCCAATGCTAGGGGTGGTACCATGAGTGTAGCTCTGCAAAAAGAAAATTGTATGCCATGTAGCTGTCAGTAATTCTTTTAAGGGGGGTGCCAGCTAGCCAAAGGTGGTGTGGGGGTTACAGACATATGCACAATACTCGTGCATGCACAGTTTAAGTCTGCGCCACCGTGTTGCACACAGTGGCCATCACATCCACACTTGCAGAAAGGAAAAGGAAAAGTAGTGCGCCAAGAAGTGAGTATGTTTATGCGGCCTGCAGAGGGGAAGGGCTGCATAAACAGAATCACTGGAAACTATGCTGGAGCACTGGGGCAGAACATCAGACAGCGGTCCGGTTACGTGCTTCCATAGTACTCGTCTACAAATCTGAGATGGCATAACATCTGTGGAGCTTGGCCCACACAACTGTAAAAATCAGACTCAGGAGGAGACTGTTAACAAACCAGAGATCTGGTCTCAGATTTGCTCATTACTTTCTCATTCTTTTCTAAGCAGTACTTTCTGGTAAATGTGCCTTAACCATATTGATCTCAGTGCTGGTAGACTACTTCTGGTTTTCCCGATTGTATTAGGAGAAGGTAGTAGCAGTGTTTGAGTGGTTTGCTGCCAGTGGTGGCATGCTCTGAAAAAAAGTGGTCCCCATGCTCATCTGCACATTTTAGAAATGACCCCTTGAGTTAAGGACAGGAATTGATTACTTATGTGCAGCTGTTTGAAACGTCTCTATTTTTATAAATTATATTCATACCTCTAAAGGATCCCTATTTAACTGTGCCTGAATAAAAACTGCAACTGTCAGTTGTGTTTTGTTTTGGTTTTAGATTTATAGAACTGTTATTTAATACAATAGCAGATTAGGTACATATGGACACATGTTGATACATGGACATATTAGGATAACAGTATCTCAATTACAAGGGTGTTTGTGTTAGGGTTGGGTGTTGAATGTACACATACACTAGTCACTTGTTACAGAATTGCAGATATATCATGTTTAAGATAGTATAAGTTTGACTATTCATGAGTAATATAGACTTATTGTACACAGAGTTAAAGAAAAATGTATCTGAACAGTACACTGTGCAAAATCTGATTGACACCACTGTGTGAAACAACTGGTGAATGCTTAACTTATAGTAGGGCAGGTTGTCTTCTAACCTATTTTTTACCTAACGCATATATATGTTCATATTTATAAGACTTTTAACATTATTTACTATGTATTGCTGAAAGAGCTACTGACGCCTCAAAGAAAACTTTGAAAAACATAATTAGGTAAAATTCTGCTTGTATTCCATATATATATTCTAGAATTCTCCTCCCCATTATTTATTACTGAGAAAATGTGCATGAATACATGATTTGTATCCCTTGCAATTACTTTAAAGTTAGTCTGCCTCCGTAATGTACTCCCTACTTCAAGTCATAATGCTCTGTTGTGACATCACACTCTGTTGATATGAGAGTAACTGTGATGTCACAAACAGTGCATCATGACCTCAGGTAGGTAGACAGCAACAGAAATAGATGAACACTACAGGGGTAAAAAGCCTGTTTTCATGCAAATGACCTCAGCAATAAATAATGGTGAGGAGGAATAAAGAACTAATGTGAAATACAAGCTGAGCTTTATCAAAATATTATGTTTTGTTAAAGTTCTCTTGAAGGTGTCATCTGTTCTTTAAGTTTATTTTCCCTTGTGTTTTTAATCATTGTCATTTACTAATGCTTGCACAGGCACACTCACAGAGGGTTTTAAAATGAAACTTCAGTTGATTTATAGCTTGCGTCAGGAAGTGAACTTTCAAGTCAGTGAAATTTGAGCTTGGGATAGCTTTCTTTTGATGGAACTAATCCTGTCTTGGCAAAGTAATTTGCAAAGCTGAGGCTGTTTAGAAGTACAATAGGAGTTTTGCTAAACAAATGTAAATATCTCTATAAGTATACAACTTACAGAAAATAAACCTTTTGAAAGTTGATCAGGACAACAAGACCTTTCAAATGAGCCTATACATTAAGTTGAGCTAAGTATATATTTTAAACTATGGCTATCTAATTACCTGAATTTTCATTTTTCATCACAATTTTAACCTTTCGGATGGCTATATTTAAAAATATCTAATGAATTCAGATTAGTGACTACCCTCATTTGAAAGGTCATTTTGTCCTGAACAACTTTCATGTTGGTTGTATATTGGTAACTTCTATACTTTCCAAGATATTTACATTTGGCATGACTCCTACTGTGTTCACTCAGAGAGAAAACAAAATGAGGTTGTTTGGAATACCCCAGATTAGTGACTACTCTCATGAGAAAGGTATTTTTACCCTGAACAACTTTCACACTGGTTGTTTTTGTGCATCTTGAATAGTTTTAAACATATTTAGATTTGTTTGAAAGGTGTACAAATTTGCTCTCAGAGAAATGCAGCTTGGAGTTCTGTGTCCATCATTTTAATTAAATAGAAATAAGGGAGTATTTCTTTAACTGCCATGGAGCTTTGCAGAATGGAAGGATACACTGAAAACTCCTAAAAGATGTGTTCCACAGAAACATCTTTTTTCAAGTGAAAGCAGGACAGCTGTAGGCTTCGCCCATAGCCATAAAAAGAACAGACATAAACTAGTGCTATGGTGGACAATCATACTGGCAATGACATCTCAAAAATAAAATGGAGCTGAAATCTAAGTTGAGCCAGCATAGTTTTGTTCTGTTAAAAATGAACCATCCATGTTCAGGGAAGCACATTTCACCCCAGTGTGATTCTGAGCCCCTCTAATATAGTCTTATTGGTCATAACAAAGGCACTAGTCTAGAGACAGTTTTGTTTTTATCACACACCATGCAAGTTCTGTATATCATTTTTGACTTTGTTTAGTAAGGTAAATGACTGTAAAATGTATCTTGAAAATACCAATCAAGTAGCAACACTGGATCTTGTTATTATTGGACAATGTGTGTCCTTTGCTTTGTTTTTCCCTTAATAAGAGGAGGAACATTAGTTCATTTGGAATCTCCCATTACGTTTCTAGAGTTGTCTTTAGCTACCTGTCCCTGGACAATCTTTAAGCCCTACAGAGTATCAGGGCACTTATTAATGTAGGGTAATGATCTTACACACTGATAATAAAGAACATGGTAACAGGGTCAGTTGCAAACACTTTATAATCAAAGTCCAAATTATTTAATAAAAGTACCTATTTACATTTACCAAAAACTATACTGGCTATGTGGCTAGAATAAATAATAATAATAATAATAAAATTTATTTGATTAAGCACCTTTCAAATATTTCAAGGCGCTGTACAAATCATCATTACATTCCACATGACAGTACATACACTAACAACAAAACCAGTAGAATATTAAAACAATTTAAGATACTGCAGGGAATGCCTGATTCCATAAAAATGACTTTAAGGCCTTCTTAAAACTATCCACCATTGTACTTTCTTGGAGCTGGCGAGGCAGAGAATTCCAAAGGGTGGGCGCCGCAAAACTAAAAGCACGGGCTCCAGAAGACTTCAAATTTACCCTCGGAATCCCCAGCAACCCCTCGTCAGCTGAGCGAAGCTGTCTCAGAGGGATGTAAGGTACCAGAAGCTCTTTCAGGTAGTCGGGACCCAACCCATGTAGGGCTTTGTAGGTCAAAGACCCACTTTGAAGGTGATCCGCCACTGTATAGGCAGCCAGTGCAGACCTGCGCCTTTGAGGGTAATATGGGATCTCCTAGACACCCCAGTCAACAAACATGCTGCAGCATTCTGCACAAGCTGCAAGCGTGGATATCAACCCCAGCAAGCCCTAGGTATAGGGAGTTGCAGTAATCAAGATGAGATGTCACAAAGACGTGGACCAAAACCGGCAAATCACCTGGTGGAACCAGGTGCTTAATCCTGGAGATGTTTCTAAGATGAAAAAATGAAGTCTTGACTACTGCAGACACCTGATAATGAAGGGTCAAACCAGTGTCAAGCTCCACACCCAGATTACGCACCCGATCAGAGGTAGGGATCTGATCTACCCCAAGAACTAATCCAGAGGGGGACCCTATCCCTAAACCCTCAACCCTGCGACCGGGGTCCACCACCATAACCTCAGTCTTTCCTGGGTTCAACTTTAAACCACTGATATTCATCCAGTCTTGGATGTCAGCGAGGCAATTATTCAGCACCGAGATAGCGCTAGCCTGGTCAGGTGCAAAAGACAGGTAGAGCTGGGTATCATCAGCATAGCAATGAAACCTCAGCTCATACCATCTTACAATGTCTCTGAGGGGTAGCATATATACTACACGAATAACGCTGGAAAGCACACGAACCCTGAGGTACCCCACAGGGAGAGAAAGCCGGATGAATGTAAACCGGAGACCACTCTCTGTGTTCTCCCCAGGAGGTAAGATGAAAACCATCTGAGGACAACACCAGAAAGCCCACAGATGGACCTCAGATGTTCGAGCAAGACCCCATGATCCACAGTATCAAAAGCTGAAAATAGATCAAGGAGAACCAGAATAGAACGGTGTCTCTGATCTCTCGCCATCAGGAGATCATTGAGCACCCGAACCAGAGCAGTCTCGGTGTTATGCCTCTTATGAAAACCTGACTGGAGAGGTTCGTATAAACTATGGATGGTCAAATGGTTATCAAGTTGAGCCGCCACAACCTTTTCAATAACCTTCCCCACAAAAGGGAGGTTAGAGATCGGACGGTAGTTGGCAAAGTCATTCGGGCCTAAGGAAGCTTTCTTCAAAAGGGGAGTCACCACCCCTTCTTTCAGAGAGCTAGGGAAAAACTCCCATCTCCAAAGAACACCGAATAATCCGAGCAAGGACTGGGCCAATAAGTTCACTACATCCTATAATCAAGGAAGTGGGACCCGGATCCAAACTACAACAAGTTGGGTGCATCTCAGAGACAGTCCTCATAGTCTCCACAAGGTCAGGAAGATCAAAGGAACTCCAGGAAACTCCGGGCTCTGGGACAGCACACTGATCAACTGCAACAACCTTGGAGTGAGGTTGGGGACACTGCCTCCGAATGTCTTCCACCTTATTCGAAAGCAGGCGATCTCCTCGCAGTCAATCTGCGTAAAAACTCGACGGACCTGCCGACAGGCTGGGTTGCACAGTCTGTCAACAGTTCTGAAGATCTGAGCTGGTCGATTCCGAGCGACAGAGATTTCTCTGGACAGGAATTCTGCCTTCTTACGGGAAATTTCTGATTGATAGAGCTTATAATGCTCTAGCAAAATGAGATGGTCGACATCCGAGGCAGTCTTCCTCCAGCGACGCTCCAACCTACGCCCCAACCTCCAAGAACCTCTCAACGCCCATAAAACCAAGGCGGTGGGTCATGCAGAAGGGGGGAACACAGGATGGAGCAATCTGGTCGAGAGCAGCTGAGATGGCCCCATTATAGGCCACCACCAGCCGCTCAAAACTGACAAAACTGACAAAAATCCAGTCCAAAAAAGTACCTGGTTAAAATTGAGAACTGAACAGAAGATCCATGACAGAAGCTGCTACAGGCTGTGAAGTCTCTTCTCAATTTGTCTCCTGGCCAGCCCCGAGTCATGCTGTCTCTTCTCACTCCCGACAGCACTGAGCATAGGACAGTCTCCTCACTGAATCACATCACGGCACCCCCCACACGACTCTTCCTCTATGAGCAGACTGATGCTGGAGTAGTACTGATCCTGACTCCTCCTGGTGGATGACCCATGCCGCACTCCAACTGGCAAGACTTGAGATTCGACATGACACCGGACTGCTGACTCTGCCTGCCACCATCTGAAATGCTTGCCTGCTGGGCTGTTCACTCCAGTTCCACGCTCGGTCCATCCACTACTCATTCACCAGTGTGCTAGTTCTTTCTCCAACTCCAATGAATTACAGCTCACTGGTGTTTAGGCAGCCCAGGCATTTAAAGAGGGCACTGAGTGCTGACCATATCCACTACTGGATGCCACAACCAATCAGGAGCCATAAGCACGAAGCAGACCTGGTTGAGAATTACAGGAGTTAAGGTCCACTTGCCTTTTGCTGTAGCTATGCTAGTACCTCCCCCCTGCCCTGGAACAAAGAAGAAACAAAGAAGCTCAGCCACACTGCAGCAGTAAGCCATGAAAATCAGGCAGAGAGGACACAGGAAGAAAGCAGTTGCCACAGTGGACTTGGTGACTGGACGGGTTGGTGGACGAGTGCCAGTTAAGTTGTTGTTCTGGGTTGGACAAGGTTTTTTTGGGGGGGGGCAGAGTGTGGAAATTAATATATTATTTGACCAGACCCGGCACCAAGTTGCTTTTACTGATCGGGCGGGGGCCGGGGCGGAACTGTGGCTGTGTAATGTGGGGGTTGGCGCCAGGGATCGGATGTTTAATGCTGTGTAGGGGGGCACATTTAAAATGAATTACTCACTCCTACAGACTCCACGGCTCTGGCAGCTTTGATGAGGGAGCTACAGCCACCTTAGCCCCTCCCCTCCGGTAAATCCGCCCCTGTGAATTACAATTACTGTAATAACTTAGTACAAGTTAGCTTATGTTCACAACTGTGGCCCACATATACTAGACGTAGATATGCTAGTTTATGTAGCTTGTAATAGGCCAGAAGGTGTTCTCCAGCAAACAGTACTGGGAGGTTGTGGATTTTACATTATGTTAGAGATGTAGTTCCAAGGGATTATACTGTATATGTAATTTTGGTTTTCTTTAGTCTCAATCAATTATGCTATACAAAAAAAGAAGACTGGAACTATGCTATTAATTCAATTCTGAAGGGGGCCATATCAAGCAAATTCCAGCAAATTCATTTTAACACCTTCCACAAGGTTTATTTTACTCCCAGTTACTTGAATAAAATTGATACATTTCTTATTAGTGTTTGCCCTAGATGTCACTCTTCCTCAGGTAAATTGGAACATGTGATAGTTAAGTCAGAGGCCCTGCAGACATTCCTGCAGAAGATACTTATCACTTTGACCGACGCTACCGTGATACTCATCACTAAAGATGAGGATGTGATTTTGCTGGGTAAAGGTATTTGGTCCAGGTCGATCCCTATGCACAAAAGCAAATGTATTGCTCTTGGCTTAATTAACGTGAAGAAGTGTATCTTAATGAAGTGGAAAGACTCAGCGCCACCCGAATATGCAGCTTGGTTAAATATGATGATTTTGATTGATGGGTTATAAAAAGTTAATCATATGACCCTGAAGAAAGTGGCCTTTTATGATAATATGTGGTCGCAGTTCAGGCAAGTCCTCTGTTCAGTTACTGTTTAGTGTTTAGTCAATCAAACCTTACCAGTGCAAGACCATACCAGACATAGTCATATGTAATGATCACTGATTTATAAGTTTAGACTTTAATATGTGTTTATCCAATACTAGTCACCATATAATTTGTCTGATTGCTTTTTACTGGTATTGTATGAAATCACTATATTTACTAAGTCACTAGCTGATCATATCTACTGTATATGCTTAATTAATTTTTTCCCTGTTCTTCATTCTGAAACTATGCTGATTTAACTGTTCTGTTGCTGTATACTTACTGCTTGATAAATAATTTTTTTTTTGTTTTAAATATTGCCATCAGATGATTGATCGCAACTCAAGGCCTGTACACTAACCTTCAAATAAATGTGTTCCCCTACTACAGTTTGAAGCCTGTGTGCCCTGTCTGCCTAAAGTGATGAACAGTGATTCCATAGTGCTGAGGCAGGCACTGAAGATCTGGGAACTATAATTAAATAAAGTTTGAACTAGTCACCCTGAAAGAGAAGGAGTGCCTAGCCACAAATGCTAGAGCAGACCCACATTGGCACCAGAAACCCCCCAACTCACCCCCCCAGGAAATAGGAAGAGCCAAGTGCCATTGTACCAACAGTACAATTCCTGAGGAGCGGCACCTTTTATGTATTCCTAAAAAAGATGTGGCTCAGGTGGAGGCACTGTGCCATTGTAAAATAAATGTTACTACTATGAGCTGAGGGCCCTCTTCCTAAAGGACAGCCTCACTAAGCCCCTAAAATTGCATCTTTTGCCAGGGCTGAATCAATCCCTGTAAGCAGGCACTACACAAAAAATACTACATGGATGGTATAGAACCCCCAAAGTCCTCAAGAAATCAGGTAATAAATCATGTATCGTAACTAAGGCCATGCAATATCCTATATTTATCATGGCAAATTTATTGTCACTGGTGTTGCATAAAAATTAATTTTCACCAAGAACAGGTTATTTCCACTTTGATGAGTGCTGTGATTTTTAGAGCTGGACATGACATTGAAATCAAGTGTAGCTGTGCATGGAAAAGAAGTTAAAGTAAGTGCTTTTGCAATGAGAAAGACTATTCTGAGAGAGCTGTTTGCAAGTTGTGGCTTTCCCAATAGATCCAGAAGCAGGGTCTGACAGAGGTTTTGGTCCCCGAGCCAATGAAAACAAAATTATAGTAAGGGGAGACGTGTAGGTTCAGTCTGCTCATGAATCAACAGGAAACAATTATGTCAAAAACGCCAATAACATAAGTCACTCAGCCACTGAGTCACTGCTTTAGAGCAGCAACAGCTTGCAGTGCCAAGCACAAGCACAGATAGGTCACTGCACAGCAAAACCGAGTGGCCAAAAGAACAGCTAGAACACCATCACCCCCAACCCCACTAACTCTAAGGAAATTGGAGAGGATTCCAACAAGAGGTTCTTAATAATTCTCACAGGAAAGTATATGAAACACAAATAGAAGTCCTTTCCAAAAGACAGAGCTTTGTTCCCAACCCAACTGAGGACAAGTTTTAAATCTTAGACAAAATATTTTTTTAGAAAAATTAACTTAAGAATACACTTTGCAATGCCTCATGTTCAGCAAGAAGCACAGGTCATCAGAGGCCAGCCAGAGTGGACTGAGCAGCCCAGAGACAGCTCTCCTCCCTTGGGGGGGGGGGGATCCTGCTTCTTACCACATGACTGCACCTGGTGGTGGCCAGGTGGTGGCACTAGCCAAAGCAGTGGCAGGGCTGTTGGAGGACACTAACATGCAAGTGCGTCGATGCCCATGTACATGTCATTGCATGCCGATGGCCTGGGGAGGAAAACACAGATGGAAAAAGCCCAAGCCCTATCCAGCACCCCCCACAAGCAATGCACAACTGGCACTGCAGTCCCCTCACCACCAAGTGTGGTCCTAGGCAAGTGGTGTTTAACTGGTAAGTCCATGGGAAAGTCATTGACAAGGGTTAGGGGGCATAGCATTTATGGGACACTGAAGCATGAAACAAATGATGAAAAAAAGAATAAACTTTGCTGCCGCAAGTAGCTCTGTTATTTATTTGGATTCCACCATTGGGGGCACTACTATTATTTTATCAAATGTGCATGACCCGCCGGCCCAGTGGTGTAGAGGGCTGAGGTTCTGGGTTTCTTACCTCTCTCCACGCCGGCAACCCGGGTACAAGCATGAGTTGCTGGGGATTGGCCGGGGAAGGGGCTAGGAGTGGATAGAGTGGCCACCAGGCAGCTCTCCTCTCCTCTCCTGGATTGGGGAAGTAGGCTTTTCCAGCTCTTGACTGCCACTGAGTGGAGGCACATTGGTAGCGTCGGAGCACTGGAGGGGATAGCATTAGGCCGGATGGGCAGATCAGGGTGCTCAGTGCCGGTGCACATGCGTGCCTCCACATGTATGTGCTGCCATGAATGACTGAGGCCCTCTGGTAGTAAGGGGTGAAAACCAGGTGGAAACAGAACCCCCAGAGGCAGGATGAAGACTGGCCCACCACAGGCTCTGCACCGGTGGCTGGACACATGTCACAAATCCTGTGGCAGAGGACACAGGTGCAAGGTAAGTCCCAGGGGAGCCAGGTGATGGGACTCGGGGGTCGGTCAGATGGGGGCAGCTGAAGGAAGGAGAAGAAAGAAATAATGGAAAAAAAAAAGTGGATGATCTCCATCTTAGTTCATTTAACTGCTCCTGTTGATTGTGACAAGGACACTATTATGGTTGGTACTGTTGGCACAACAGACTCTCTTTTAATGCTCAGCATAATTACTTCTGTTAGTTTTGATCTGAGATACACACTTGCTACATGGCTACTACCCATAAACCCTGCTGCTCCTGCCACCAGATACTTAAAATGATTTTAGTGTGGGATAATGATCCAGATGTCAATATGAATTAAATGATTGTCATTATGTTTTGGGAAGAACGGAGGACAGGTGATGATTTTATCTAACAGCATAGCATAGAAGTACAAACTACAGATCTTCTTTGCTTGGAATTCAGACACTCTTACTTTAAGTCAGGGTCAACATATAACCCTAAGGGATCCATGACTCCGGAGCACCAACATCGGCAGTGACAGCCCCCACAGCGACACAGTGACTGTGGCAACATGGACAGCGCATGCACAGTGCAGTGGCAACACAGATGCCAACAGCCACAACAATGAATGAAGCCCAGCTGCAGGCATGAGCCACCCCCCCTCTTGTGCAGCAGAGCATCCACCCCCCAGCAGCAGGCATGTATACCCCCCATGCAGCACAGCATCCTCCCCTGCCCCCCAGCAGCCACTAGCCCCGCACCCCAATCACAGGGCCACAGCCACGGTGCACAGCAGCACAGAGACAGTGAGGGGATGCAGGGACACTGGCCAAGTGAATTTATTGAGGCTGCACATGGAAAGCCTGTGTAGCAATGCTGTGCCCACCACACCACACCACCCCCACCCACCACACCACACACCATTGCCCCTTGCACACAGCCATCTGACTTTTGCCATCATGGCACCCATGGCAATCTCACTTGTAGGTGGATGTTGAGAGTGATGCCCATCAGGTAATCCCTGATACTGTGGTGCTAATACTGCTCAACAATCTCCTGGATCCATTCACTGACATCCATGGGCTTTCTGCATGATGTCCTCACTGCCAAACCTCAGACAAGCTGCTGCATCTTGAGTTTGGTGAGCCACTGATGTCCATGCAGCATCTCTATGAACCTCCAGATCATGGGGTGGGAGGCCCTCATGAGGGAGTTACTTCCAAAAATGAAAAAAACCTGCGCTCAACTACTACGAAGGGGTGCTTCACTTACTGGGTGGTTTAGTCAAAAACTCACCCAAATAACAACAGGTGTCATCAGTGCCAATGCACTGAAATATAAGTGAGCAGAGCACGACCTTACCCCAGTCCAACTAGCCAGCCACTATGACCAGTTGGACTGGGGTAAGGTCTTGGTTTTGCACAAGTGCATTGTGAAGTAGATGGTGTATTTATACAGTTTTGTATACACACTATATTGCACGTTGATGCATTTTTGCACATTTTTTGGCTGTACTTTTAAAGAGCAGAACAGCAGAATAGGTTTTCTTTTTTGGCCTCTATCTTACAACCTTTATCTGTTGCTCACTTATATTTCAGTGCATTGGCACTGAGGAACCCCATGAGGGAATTGAAGCCCCTGTGCCATCCTTCCAGCCTTCCAGGGCATTTGTGGTTCTGGGCAGCCCCTCCAGCACGGTGCTGTAGACATTCCAAAAGTCCAGGGGGTATGTTCATCGGCACCGCACCCCACTACGAACAGAACACCCCAGCCAGGTGTCCTTGAAGAAGTCGAGGTATGGCGCAAGCTCCTCCTCCTCATATGGCTCAATGAACTCCCAGTTCCTCATCTCTTCATAGGTGCTGGTGACATCCATGGGTGGCACAAATGCCGGCACTGCCAGCATGCGGATATGCATGGTGAACATGTTGTTCACCACGTACAGCTGTGCCAGGGACCCATGTTGTTGCAGCTTCTTCCACAGGCACTGGGTGAAATGGAAGTAGCACCCACAGAGGCGGTCCTGTGGGAACACGGCCCATAGGGCTTTGCATGTGGTCACCTCATAATTAATCATGATGGACATCAGGCACAGCTCGGGATACAGTTCTTGGAGCTTGTGCAGCATTGCCATGTAGCACCCCACAGTCCTGCTGGCCATCAGGGCATAGACCGCCGGTAGCACTGCCATTGTCTCCACCCTGTGCAGGCTGTACAGCTGCTGGAAGAGGCAGGAGCTGCTGAAGAATGTTCTGCCACATACCATGTGGTACACCATGATAGGTATTCCAAGTTTTTCCGGGTGCTGAAGAGGAGGAACCATGCAGTGCTGCCCTCCCCTGAAGTTGTGCAGGAGGAACAGCTCTCCAGCATCAGTCCCGCAGTACTTTTCTGGGATGGTAAGAGTGGACAGTGTTGTGGGCTCTGTGGATGACCTATGGACCCTCCTTCTTGCCCTCTGGATCGTGCGCTTCAGTGTCCTGACTGGCGGCAGATGCCTACTCACCGCGTCCATGAGCCTGCTGCAGCATGCGTCGACCACCTGTTGGCAGCTCTCAGTTGTCTCCATGACCTGCTGCTTCACCACTGCTTGGACCTGCTGCACAGTGACTTCTGTGCTTTTGAGCACATGGTTGTGCCAGCCAGTGACAGAGGCATCATACACCCCATCCACGGTACATGCACGCCCGCGGCAGTTGCCTGAATGATACTCCACGCATTTCCAGTATGTGGAGGCCCGATGCATCTGCTCCCTTTGGTACAGATAGCCACAGAATGTGAGGAGATTATTCCCCCAGGCCCTCTTCACATACTCAAGTGGCATACTTCACAATAGCCAGTCCGATGTGTCTGGTCTGACCCCCGGCCCCTCAGTCTGCATTTTATGCAGTGTCACTGTGTGCACCTGACCGGATTCCCGATTGTGTGTCGACATGCAACACCTGTCACCCTGTGTGGGCTTGCTGGGTGCATCTGCAGTGGATCATCTCTGCTTGACTCTCCTGCTGTCATTGCTGTCAGGGTGCACGCCTTCCCTGGGACCCGTTATGTCTCTGACGTGCACTTCCAGTGCTGGAAATCAATTTTCGTCATGCCCATTTGCACTATTGCTGCCATCGGCACATTGTGGCTCACGCTGGTCGACCTGTCGGTATGCCGCACCTGTCGCTGTGCTGCCTGTTGGTCCCTGTGTTTTGTTCTGCAGGTGTTGCGCCTATGAACCATAATATGTCTACTAATCCATTGATGCAAACTTTCCAGAGACTGATTATCAGAATGTGGAAAAAAGTTTTGAACAGATGAATTATTTATTTATTTATTTTTTTATTTATTTGAGTCTCAGGTTACAACCTTTGAGCTGGAAGCTCATTTACAAAGGTTCCACATCAGTTTGGAATACAAAGACAAGAAGAACAAGCAATAATTGCAATGAGATTACAAAACATGAGATAATGTAAAATATACATAATTTAGCACTATTATGAGCATTAAAATAGTTAAATACCCTTAAGAACATTTGACATTTAGAGGTAGGAGCACTTACAATGGATTCTGTATTGCCTGAAGTAAAAAAACACAGCAAGTAGGTAAGACAAATGTATAGTGGCAACAATAATTGATTGTTGTATCCAAAAAACATAGGATACCCAGTGGAATTGGTTTAAGGGTATAGACAATGGAGGGTCAGATGGGGTGGGATAACTATAATTTAGGAAAGTGAGGTCGAGAGGAGGAAAAAGTCTGAGAGGGTTTAACTAGCCAGGAACTGAGACTCTGCAAGTTTCCTTTGTCTGGGGGTGGAAGAAATGAGGGGGGCAAGGAGGTGATTCAAGAGAAATGTAGTGGGGAGAAAGAAGGCTAGAGAGAGGGGGGAGGCTCCATGCATCTGCAGATGTGGTCTCCAGAACTGGACACAGTACTCTAGGTGATTTCTCACCAGTGATCTATACAGCGATAACATCATTTCTCTCTTTCTGCTGGTGATACCCCTCCCTATGCACTCTAGCATCACAATAGCTCTCTCCACTGCTTTGTCACACTGTCTGGCTACTTTTAGGCCATCAGATATGATTACCCCCAGGCCCCTTAGGTTAATACCCCCTCATTTTGTACTACACCCCTTGGTTTCTGTGCCACAAGTGCATGATTTTGCACTTGTTCGCATTGACACTTAGTTGCCACACCCTTGATCACTCCTCTAGCTTTCTTAGATATCTATTCATTTTTCCACACACACACCCCGGAGTGTCTACTTTATTACAGATTTCAGTGTCATCTGCAAATAGGTATACCTTCCCTCCTAGCCCCTCTGCAATGTCACTAGTAAAGACATTAAAGAGGACCTGTCCCAGTAATGATCTCTGTGGCACCCTGCTGGTCACCCTCCCTTCTTTGGAGTGAACTCCGTTTACCACCACCCTTTGTCTCCTGTCCCACTTCCAATTTCACAAATTCCAATCCCACAAAAGGTTGATCAGGAAGTTGGTGGATCTTGGGGTTGGGGAAAAGATGGCCAGATGAGTGGAAAACTGGCTGAGGGGCAGAACCCAGAGGGTGGTTGTGGGGGAAGAGTTATCTGGCACCAGGCAGGTAACCAGTGGGGTCCCACAGGGCTCAGTTCTGAGGCTGGTGTTGTTCAATGTCTTCATCAATGACATTGACGATGATATTAAGGGCAAAGTGTGCCTATTCGTGGGTGACACCAAGCTCTGCAGGAGAATGAATACAGCTGAAGGGATATAGGACCTACAGGAAGAGCTGGAAAAGCTGGGGAGGTGGTCCAGGATCTGGCAGCTTGGCTTCAATACCAAGAGAGATGCAAAGTTATGCATATTGGAGCCAGGAATCCTAGGACAGAGCACTACCTGGGTGGAGTCTGAATATCTGCATCAGAAGAAGAGAAGGACCTGAGAGTGATGATCACTAGTGACCTGAAGCACTCCATGCAGTGCAAGAAAGCAGCAGCAAAGGCAAACAAGATGCTGGGATGCATATCTAGGGGGATCAGTAGTAGGAGGTTATACTGCCCTTGTACAGGTCACTGGTAAGGCCGCATCTAGAGTATGGAGTTCAGTATTGGTGCCCACACCTCAAAAAGGACATTAACCTGCTGGAGAAGGTCCAGAGGAGGGCTACAAAGATGATGATAGTGGGTCAGAAGGGTAATGCATACTAGGAGAAGTTGAGGGCACACAACATGTACTCCCTGGAAGACAGGAAAGAGAGAGGGGACATGATAGGGACCTTCAGGTACTTGAAAGAGATAAATAAGGTTGATAAGGAGAGTCTCTTTAAGCTGAGTGGTGACCACGACACGAGGGGGAACAGTCTTAAGCTGGAGGGTGTGAGATTTAGGAGGGAGGTCAGGAAGCACTTCTTCACAGAAAGGGTGGTGGACACTTGGACTGCGCTGTCGAAAGAGGTGATCTTGTTGAAGACAATGGGCAGCTTTAAGAGAGGCTGGGATAGGCATATGGGGAAAGTAAGGATCATGAATAAGGAGGATGGGAGGAATGGGGAGGGAGTGCAGGAACATTAGCTCAAGCTGTGGACCCTGCAATACAAGCAGACTTGATAGACTAACTGGCTCTTCTTCTGGCTTCTTCGTATGTTCGTATGTAATTTTTCACCCAGTTTACCACCTTTGGACCCACTCCTAGGCTTCTTAGCTTGTTTACAACTCTCCGATGTGGAATAGTGTCAAAGGCCTTACTGAAATCTAGGTAGAGGTAGGCCACATCCACTGCTCCACCCTGAACTAATTCCCTGGACACCCAGTCAGAAATCTATCAAATTTGTTCAACATGATCTCCCCTTAATGAATCCATGCTGCCCTGGATGTTGAAGGCCAATGGATTCAAGATATTCCACAATCCTCTCCATAAGTAGTGATTCTATTAATTTCCCCACCATCGAAGTCAGGCTGACTGGCCTGTAATTGCCAGCCTCCTCCCTGCTCCCACTTTTGTGAAGTGGGACTACATCTGCCCTTCTCCGATCCTCCAGAACCACTCTGGTCTCCAGTGACTGGTTGAACAGGGCTGTCAGAGGTGTAGCCAGCTCTCCCCTGAGCTCCCGCAATATCCTAGGATGCACCCCATCTGGTCCCATTGCCTTGTCCACTTTCAGATTTGTGAGTTCCTTCATGACCCTCTCCTCTGTAAATGGACTAGTGTCTACCTCCCTTTCTTCGATGTTCCAGGCCCTTTCTGTGGTCTCTCACCTTCCTCTTCCTCAGTGAACACTGAACAAAAGTATTTGATCAAGATGTCCACTTTTTCTGGTCCCCCTTCACACACTCTCCTCCTCCACTCCTAAGCCTTACTATCCCTCCCCTAGTCCTTCTTTTTTCACTTACATACCTGAAAAATATCTTGTCCCTTTTCTGTACCACCTGGGCTATTTTCTCCTCCATTTGCACCTTTGTACTTCTAATTGCTTTCTGTGCCTCCCTCTATTTCTGCTGATACACTGCTCTATCCTTATTTTTCTGTGTCTCCTTATACCTCCTGAATGCTAACTTTGTTGCTTACCTTGCTGGTCATCTCCTTTAAGAACCATGGTGATCTCTTTTTCTTCCTGCTTTTCCTTGTGTGATGCAGATGTTTTCTGCCTTCTCTATCCCTCCTTTGAGATTCACCCACTGTTCCTCCACTCTCCCATGTCCCCCCGGCCAGGGCATCCCAGAGGCATTCCACCATCTTTTTAAAATTGGCTCTCCTCCTAAAGTCCAGGACTCTCATTTTTGTGTGGTTCGATTCTGCCACAGTACTTACATTGAACCACACCATACGGTGATCACTGGTCCCCAGGTGGTCACCCACTGAGACATCTTCAACACTGTCCCCATTGGTGAGTACAAGGTCCAGTACTGCCCCGTCATGAGTGGACTCTTTTACTAGTTGTCTAAGAAACAGTCCCTGCAAGGAGACCTGGATGTCCCTGCTCCCAGCTGCAGCTTCAGCTGGGATGCTCCAGTCTACATCCAGCAGATTGAAGTCCCCCTGCAGCAGCACCTCTCCCTTGTTTGCTATCTTTTGGATGGTTGCCACCAGAACCTTATCTAACTCCCCCCCCACACACACACCCATGCTAGAGGTCCATAGATCATGCCAGTGCAAATAGCGGCTCCATTCCCTGTTTCTAGGGTGACCCACAATACCTCTGCCCCTCTCTGATTTCCTTGGATCTCAGTAGCTTTTATGCTATCCCTCACATAAAGTGCCACTCCTCCCCCTTTCTTTCCTACCATGTCTTTTCTGAACAGAGTGTAGCCTGGTATGACTATATACCAGTCATGGTTCTTAGTACACCATGGCTCAGTAATGAAGTCAGCCTCTGCCATGACGGCCTCTAGGACCAGGATTTTGTTTCCCAGACTTCAAGTGGCAGAGAGGCGGTGGCAGTTCTTGGGTTGAGCAGGGAGTTTATACAGTGGCAGCATTTTGGGGGGTCATCAGGGTTGTCTGCCTGCTGTGCTTTGAGATATGAGCTTTTGGCTACGTTAAACTCATGCTGACATTTGTTCCTCAGGCATCTATAGTCAACCCAATCTGGGTGCAGGTGTATATACTGGGGATAGTAAACAGATCACATGTGCTCAAATTTCCAGCAATATTAAAAATGCTAACGTACAAGGTTTAGGCTCCAGTTAATGACATTGTTAAACTAAACCATTTTAATGTTGTAAATGAAAATGATTTTGTCACTTGGTGTTTATCCTCTTGGACCTTGTCAGCCCCTATCAGGATGGCTCTTCCAGCACAGTCACCCACCATCCCTGGGATTTACTCCTGTTCCCCTACATTTACCAACTGTGGTGGGGCCAGAGGGGCTGGCCCTTGCCCCTCCAAACCAGGGTCCAAGTGGATACCTGATTGTAGGTACAATGCCTGTGGGGGGGAAGGGGCTTCCTTCATCCTGCCTGGCAAGAGATTTTCCTCTGAGTCCTAGGACATCAATGTGCAATCGACGTGCAATGATTCTGCGTGTCTGCCCATGCCCCACACCCTTCTGGGCACCCTGACTGCCTTGATGCCCAGCTATGATGTCAGGCACATTGTGCAATGCGCACCCCCCCATCCTGCAACAGGAGAGCAGTACTTCAGATTCCCAATCCTCTCACCCCCTGCCATTCCCTCAGCAACTCAAGTTCACGCCTGAACCCAGGTCATAGTGCATAGTGAGCAACAGTGCTACCAGGCCAGCTCTAAAAAGCTTTAAACAATAATATTTAGAAACAATCCAGCTTATATTTTATGGTTTCTGTACATCTCTTCCTTTTGTTCTTCATTACTAGGCTGATTACATGAAAACAAGATCCTTGTTCCTTCAGTTGATCCATTCCTGCTGTTTCAGCCTTTGCTGAAGTCATCATAATTTTTACAGCAACAAACTATGATGTCACAAACAGCGGGTTATGACTTCAGCAGCAGAAGCAAATGAACTATAGGGGACAACAATACTCTTTCCCTGTAAATGTACTCAGCAAGGGGTAACACAGGAAAGACAAATGCAAACAACATTTAAAAAATAAGTTGAATCGGGTCTAACTATTATGTATTTTAAAGTTTTATCAAAAGTGGCAAACTCAGTTTAAGCTTTAGGGCATGACCTAGGGTTGGGTTATCATCAGTAAATCTAAAGCATGAGTGCCATGAGGCACGAGGCACAGCCAGTAGCCTGGTGCCCCTAGGGTTAGATTAATAAAAAAAAGCCCAACCCCTGGAGGGCTTTAATACTATTATGAAACTAAAATGTTTTATTTTTTTAAATGAAAATTTTTAACATTACAATTTTAATTGTTATATTGTACATGTAGGTTTTCAGCCATTATCCTTATCTTTTAGTATGCCATCAGCCAGGCAGAATGTTCCATTTCCAGCAATTGTGTTATTATAGATTGAGGGAGCACTTCCAACCAATCAGAATGCTCCTTTCCCTGTGCCTTAGATACGCTTGTGTATGTTAATACTGCCACCAAGACCACTCTTTTTTTTTTTTTTTTGTTCTTACTATTTTTGCTCCCACCGCCTCTTGTGCTCCGCTTCTTTGGGAGACGCCTGGTAACTTGTTCCCATTCCTTCCTGTCTGGAGCACACAGTGGTCCCCCATACAGCCTTGGTTAACCCCCCCAGGCAGGGATGAGGTGGGGGCCTGTATACCCCGAACATATGTACTTTGTCGGCAGCTGCCGATCGGGACAGCCAGGGGACTTTTGGGAATCCGTGCTGGTGCTCTGTCTACCCAGAGCACAGGAAGCCATTTTTCAGGTTCTTATTGGCATGAAGTGCACCTCGATATCAAGGCGGAGCTCCGACGATGTCCATTACACCCTCCCATACTGTGGCCAGGTGTGCCACCAGGCCTCTGCTCGAGGTCGCCGTCGAGTGCCCAAGCCTCTTCCCCCTCCCTCCCTGGAGAAAGCGAGTGGTTCTCTGGATGTGCAAGCCTTCTCCCCCAGCCCACCATCCAATGATCCAGGCTCGTTCCCGAACCCGGGTCACTGGCATCGTGAGCAGTAGCGCTACCGCTGCGACGATGGGCCAGCATAGCAAGACCACTCTCGCAGTTATAAGAGTGATCTCAGTGTATTCTTAGGGCAGCAGAACTGCAAACTGAAGGTGAGCAATTGTGATACTCTAAGGATGAAAGTGAGACCACTCTTACAATTAAGCAATAAGGCATGACAAGGTGTGTGTTATCGTGTATTAGAAAATGGTTAAAGGAAAAACTCCTTTCTGATTGGCCGAATCTCCCTACCACCAGGGCTGTTATTTCTTAACAACGCCCGGCCAAAAACAAGTTCGTCCTGCCACCGCTAATACCACCTGTTACCCTCTGTCTACGCTGTTCCCACACTCACCCTTTGCTGAAACTCTGCATTTCACCTCACGAGTTCATGTACCCACTCACCACTGACAAAGAATTAAAAAAACCCCAACCAAATAAACATTTATTTTTTTCTCATTTTACTAACATAAGCAGAACACCATCCTCCGATCAGCACCCTGCTCTAGTAATTGACGCTATCCGGTAGCATGACTCCGTGCTCGGGACTGATTTTACGGAAATTCCCGCTGCGGTCCCCAATCTTGCCAAGCTAAAATGCCAAACCAAAAACTCTTCCCTAGCCACAAACAAATCACCCTAACATAAAGCCATGTAAAAATACTTTCTTTTTGAATTGGCACTCTTCATCAGCCATCGCGCCTAACACAGCTGCACGCCATTCCCGCTTCACCAGTGCCACACGCTCCGTGCCCATAGTCTGGAACCAAAACCATTTTTTCCCCTATATACATTAATCCGTAATGGTAGCACGATCCCGGAAAGTCCATTGGGGTTCAGATTCTCAAACGGCACAATAACAAACCACTGCACTATAATCCAATGCTAAAAAAAAAGAGACTCTCATAAGCAACTGCACCCTCTAGTGGCACCAAAGGGACTATTTTACAGAACCTGCTATTTCTCTTCATTATTATTAATATCAAACCCTCTTTTTTTTTTTATGAACTTTATTACAAAAAAAAAACAAATACTACTAGCCCATTTTCTAAGTGTAATAATACCCTCCAGGGTGGGCGTTATGGGATATAACGGACCTTCCAGGGGCTATAAGGCCCGTCGGGCCTCATTATGCCCCTGGGCGGTCCATTATATCTCAATAACGCCCACCCTGTCGGGTATTATTACTTACATAACGTCACTCCTGGGGTTGGTTGAAGCACGAGGCAAAGCCAAGTGCTTCCACCACCCCAGGAGTAACGTTATTACTCAAGCTAACACACACCTTGGAGTGCCTTATTGCATTATACAATGGCTCGATGTTATACAAAACAAAAATAAAAATACAAATGTTTTTAGTAGATTTTTAGTGAGGCAGTATATCTTTGTTTCTGAAAAAAAAAGCCATATCAGCCATATGCTCATCCATAAGATCAGCACAGTGATGTTATTGTGTAATACTATCACTGTCTCAGGCACCCACTGACCAATCAGAGTCCAGGAAATGTTCTTGCCATTGTATAATTGATCAATAAGATATTAAAATTTTAAAAAACCTTACTTGAATGTGCCCATTTCCAGGGTAGCTGTGTGTGAGACACTCTTTACAGAATAAGAGTGTCTCATTTGCAGGGGAAAGGAGCGCTTCAATAGGCCAGGAGCGCGCCCTCAATTTATAATCCTATAAAGAATGTATCAAGTGCAGGTGCCTGGGAAACAGCCTCTTTCAGGAGATTTTTTATTTTTTTTATTTTTAGTTTATAATTGACTGCCCGCAATCAATAATACATAACTACATATACAGAGGCCTCTTTTATAGTAGTAAGAGTGTTCTCACTTAGATTCTTAGGGTATCAGAACCACACGTTAACTGCAACAGAAGACCGACACCAACATCGTACACTTGTTGAGTAGCAACATCTTTATTTTAACAATCAATGACAGTGTAAATACATAAAAAACATTTACAACTCCAGGGCCCACAATGGGAATGCCACCATGCTCACAAAGCGCCTTGACCAGTTTTGGCTAAAACTCTTTTAGACTCCTGTCAATCAGTATGCTCCATTTTGCCATTGGTTTATATGTCTATTTAGAATACTAAATTAGAGCTCAGAGAACAATGAGTCAGATAAAGAATTGTAGCATTTAACAGACCACTGTATTCTTAGATCAGTCGTGAACTGAAGATGAATGGTTATGATATCCCAAGAGTTTATTAGTATACTGTAATATTGATCAAGGTGTATCAATAAAATATTAAAAATTAAAAAGCCAGCTCTGTTGCTCTGAGGAAAGTGGGACTGCCCTGGCACACTGGTGACTTCGATTCACACTCCAAGCCCAGGCCATCAGAGTGGAGGCCAGCAGGGAGGGCAAAAAAGTGCCAGTTGTATGCTCTTGTCCTAGAGGAGAGCTTGTTGCACTACTCTGGAGTGGCTGCTGGTGGCGGTGATGTGGTGGAGGTGCCTGTGATGGCGTGGATGGCCATGTGCCATCAGGCACCCCCCAGGCCAGCTGCTAAGTGCATTACTGTGCGGGAAGGTGAGTGAAGACAAGGTGTAAATACTTCACTGGTACACTGGGTGACAGCCTCTCCAGTCCCAGTCCTCCTCAAGAAACTGGTTCCCCAACAGACAAGTTCCAGAGCCCCTCAAGTCTGCATCACTGTGGTGTGTGTGTCTCTCTTCCTTCCTACTGAAGTGAGGCCCCCAGCAGGGATAGGACAGCAATTGTATGGTGGTTAGGAGGAGTCCAAGTGTGTTCTCCTCAATGACAGAAGGGGCCCCCAGCAGGGACAAGCCAGACCCATAGATGCTGGACTGAGGTCTGGTTGAACTCCAACAATTGGCAGCAAGGGGCGAGTCAGGCAGGAGCAAAGGCACTGCATGCCCAACAGAGTGGGATGCTAGTGTGCACAGAAGAGTGACAAACAGATAAGGCAATAAAAAAACCTTCCCTGGACATGTCCATTACCAAGGCACCTATGATTGAGACACTCTTTACAGAATGAGAGTATCTCAGAGTTACATGCAGGGAAAATGAGTGCTCCCATTAGTCGAACATGCTCCCTCGATCTATAATTGCAATAAAAAGAAAGTAAAACTACCATAACGCAGGAGTGTCAGTGAGTCAGCAGGCTGCACACTTGCCTCTGAGGCTAGAAGATCAGACAGCTGTGCATTTTAGCCTGAAACCAGAAACTTGGGGCAAACCCAATACTGGCAGTGAAGTGCAGCATGGGGGGTGCTGCACTCCTGAGGTACCATCTTTTCGATGAGACATTAAACCAAGGGGACTGTGTTTCAAGGATATCTTCACAGGTTGGATAGGGACAAATTTTGTCTGTCAATGATTTATGTTCTAGAGTCACAAACTGACAATTTGCCAAACAGGCTAAGCCATAAGATATTGCATATGTAAGAAGGAATCTTACGATTTATGAGTTGGGACAATGCTCGATCCACATAAGCAGGAGGGCAGAACTGAATTTCCAGCGGTGAATAGTTCAAGTCAAGAACCGTGTTGTAAAGGCCACTCCGTGGAAGCCTAGCACAATCGTCAAAAGTCAAGTGCCATAAAAATAATTTCTTGACTGAGGAGATGATATAGACTGGGAGAACATGATGATACTCCCGGCCCAGACAACAGATATGGGCGGCAGACTGGGTGGCGAGAAGAGGCATTATCCAGTTGGATACCAAAGGAATCCAAACAGTATTGGCAGAACTCATAAGGAGAGTAAAATTGTTTGGAAAAAAAGACATAATGGTAAAAGACTTAGGGCTTGACCATGTGTATACCCCCTCTGGCACAAGTTCAGTAAGTAACGTTCTGTTTAGTGGGGTTGAGATGTGAGCGCCATAAACCTTGAAAAAACAAACTAAATAATCTTGTTTCCAAGGGGGCTGGAATACACTGCTGAGATATGTGAAACAAGGAAGCAACAGGGTTTTCATTCGGTAAATACGCTTTAGTTTTGCCAGTGCTCTATGCTTTCAAATGAATAGCATTCTTTCTGCTTTAGAAAGACAGGTTTCCCAATTAAAAATGTCAGCAGTGGGATAGTTAAAGTAAATGCCCAAGACTTTCATGGGGTTGTTTTGTACAGCGATTCATGCAATATGGGAGGGGAGGTGAAGTGCAGGAGAGCCAAAGGGGACAACTACACTTTTAGTGTAATTAAAAGCGGAACTAGAGTACTGGGAAAATGATTGTAGTAGGGAGGACATGGTGTCCCTGAGTGTACCATCAGAAAGTAAGATGCAGACATCATCAGCATATGCCAAGACTCTGAAGTCTACTATCCCAGGGTTAAGAGTAATACCTCTGATCTGCAGACTGTGTTCTATAAGACACAATAATGAGTCTAATGAGAACACATACAATAGCGGGCTTAGGGGGCAGCCCTGCCTGATGTGTGGTGAAGGGGGACAGGTGTGCAAAGACTAGAGTGACATAGGGGTTTAGACATGCTGAGCCATATAATAAATGAATCCATGAAATAAATGGGGAGGGAGTCCATGTTCATTCCAACATAAGACCTCAAAAAGATAAAAGTGGGCAATGCGGTCAAATGCTTTCTCCTGATACAAGGGGAGCATAAAACCATGGCATAAGCCTCATTTACCCCATTCAAAAAGTCCACGTGGTACAAGAAGATTATCAGAGATATTCTGAGTAGGGACAACACAGCATTGGGATGGGGACAGAATGACTACAGTTGCAGAGGAAAGGCAAGTGACCAACAATTGGGCGAGAATTTTGTAGTCAGTATTTAGGAGGCACAAGGGTCTCCAATTTTTCCAAAGTGTTCTATCATCCTTTTTGTATAAAAAGATGAGTAGGGCTTGGGACAAGGTGGGAGGGAGCACCCCAGTCATCGAAATCTAGTTAAACAAAATCAACAGCATAGGTCCAAGATAGTCAATGAATGTTTTATAAAATTCGTGGGGGGGGTCATCTGGCCAGGGGCAATATTAGAAGGTAAACTTTGGGTGGCTGTGAAAACCTCCAAGAGTTGGAGTGGTTGCATCAGGGAAGCTTGCAGGTAGTCTGGCAAAGTTGTGTGTGTGTGTGGGGGGGGCAGCGGGCCAATCTGTGACTCTATAGTGAAAAGAACACTGAAAGTATCTGTGATGTGAGTATGGACCTGCAACAAGATGTCACCTATATCAACTTTCTGAGGGTCTTGCGGAATCCAGAGAAGCAACCACACGTGTCTACGCTGAAGCTTGTCTGTGCACACTTTATACATGTCCATGGACCATTTCCGGCCCCATGTACCAAACTTGCTCTCATACACCAAGGACCTGGCCCTGTCATATTGGTAATGAAACATTTGAGATTTAACCCTTTCTATGTCAGTGGTAAAGTCCACGCCATGTGTGTACGTACAGGAAATCATGCTTTGCAGTTGGAAACAAAGGTCCAAATACTGCAAGTACCAGGAAGTGCTCAAATGTTTAGCTCGTCATTGGAAAAATATACGAAATTCTGTCTTAGAGTCCTCCCGCCAAGTCCAAAGTCATCCTAAACACCTAGGACAGTCCATCTTTAAAAAAAAAAAAACATGGAGTCAATTATTGCAGATGGAATGATCAGCCAAAACAGAAGTGTTTAGCGTCCAGAGCCGGCGTGGGGGAATAGTGGAGGATCCTAATGTACAGGAGCAGTGAACCGCCAAATGGTCTGAAATCTTGACAGGGATAACTTGCGAGAGAAGCACCAGTAGGGAACAAGATAAAATCAAGAAATCTATATGAGTCTCTAATGGGCCTTTCAAAAACATGAGGCAGGGGGACACATTCGATGAACATTGACAATCCTGTAATTGAGCAGTGGAAACCATGCATCGGATTTTCATAATGGCAGGAATGTCGCAAGTCCTTGGTGTGCTGAAGCATATGGCGCACAGGGCTTGTGGCATTCTCCAGCCAACAATCATGAATTTCCATCCCTTGCACCACTCTCAGGACCTTAAACCACATTTTTGTGGTCTAGCCTACACCACTCCTGGGAGATCTAGTCTGTACCACTCCTGGGAGCCTAAGTTACAGAGCTTGCACCAGATATTTGACACAAACTGCCATAAATTATGAAAACTGTTGCAAATGCACCCGGGATTGAAAAATCGAGCCCAATTGAGGCAAAGGGACTTGGAGCACCGCCACAACCCAAGTCCCATGCTGCAGGGCATGACACAAGCCCTGCACCACCATTTGAAAATCCAGTCCCATGTCTTTAAGAAAATTGATGTCACAAAACACCTTCAACATCTGACCACCACAATCTGAAATACTCAAACCACAATTGAAATCACCACCCAGTATGACGTGTTTTTTAGTATGAAGGAAAGGTTTTAGAATGCTAAACAATTTTACCCAATCAGACTTCAGTTAGGGAGCATATACATTATAACTCTTATAGGATGAGGCCCAAACATCAAATCCAGTAACAAAGCTGTGCCAGGAAATACATCAACAAGCCTTTGTAACTTAAATTCAAAGCCCCTAAAAGGAATGCCCACTTCGTCACAGGTGGCAAGGCCTTGTGACCAATAGGACAGACCTTGGGCCCATAGATTCTTAGCTGTAGGTAATTCAAAAGTCGTTTTAAGGCAGGTGTCCTTCAGGAATAGGATGCTACCAGGGAGAGAAAGGAGGACGGCAAAAGTGAGCATCCTCTTTCGATGGGACTTAATGCTGTTGACATTTAATGTCAACGCGGATATCTGAACTTGTTGATGGAACATGAATAATTAAGGGGGTGCTCCTCCACCTTTTCACATTTGTGAGTGGGTTCTATTTCTCACCTGTTTGGTAGATTGCTCTTTCTTTGGTCATCAACTTCAGAGGGGACAACTTTGAGGGAAGAGTGTAAGGATGTGACAGAGACACCCACTTTGTCTTCAGTGTCACCCCATTGGGAGGAAGGGGCCAAAGCAGCATAAGCATTATGAAGAGAGATGTCAGATTTTTGGGAAGGTTTAGCTTTACCTGCTCCAACCTCTTTTCTTTTGTGCCAGGAGTTGAAAATTATCAGTTTCCATAGGTGCAGGGGAGGGGGGTGTAGGGGTGGAAAGTTTGGTCATCATATCAGTGACATTGTAGGCGAGAGAGAGAGTGGCACTGAGGTCTTGGGGGGAAGGAATAGAGTCACCAGCCAATACAGGACAGACAGGGAAAGGAACAGTAGGCAAGGAGACACAAGATCTGGCAAAGGAGGTTCCGCAGGATCCACCTGAAGCTGGTGGGAGGGTCCCCCTTCCTCGGTAACAGCTAAGCTTTGACCTTGAGCAATTAAGGCATCCTGGTTAAGACAGTCAGTCCGGTTATGAGGTGCTAATGGACACTGTTTGAAAAATGGCCCTGTTCATCACATAGATTGCACCTATAGGGGTTAGGGCAGGAAGGAGTGGTGTGCCCCTATATTCCAAGCAGCTACCACAATGGGCCATGTCACATACTGAGCTGGAGTGTGTGTGAGACCCACACTTGTGACAGACCTTGGGCTGATCCGGGTAGAAGCAAATACCTTTATTGCACCCAGTATAGAAATTGCCTGGTAAATGAGTGATACCAGAGGCAGTTTGATGTAACTTTACCTTGACCTTCCAACCTCCCGTCCATACCTGCTCGCTTATAGGGGTAGGGGCATCAAAGACTTCATAGCATTTACTAAGCCAATAAAGGATATCGATAATGCTAACACATTCATTCCAGAACAGTAAGGTAATCATTTTGAAAGTGGGTTTTGACAAAGGTATGGTCAATAAGGGGGTCCACAAGGGGGAGTCTTTGGGTTTGTCATACTTAAACCAAAAGCAATCTAGTGAAGAAAATGTACAGAAACTAATGTCAAACATTTTCTTACCAGAAATGTGGATGACTGCATACAGGTCTGCAGCCATGAAACCCATGGATTCTTTCAACAATTTACGGGTGACATATGTTCTATCTGAGGCAAATCCAACCCCCCCTTATACCATTTTCAAACCACATTGTGCCTTTGTATGGATTCCCTAGGCAAAGAAAACAAATCAGTCATTTTGAAGGAGCAGTCCAGACCAGGCTGAGATGATGGAACTGCAGCAGAACCGGTATGGCAGTATGACCAGTAGTGGAATCCTTCATCTGTGAGATTTGCCTGGAATGAAATGAACTGTCCCTGATGGAGCAGGGTGAGAACTCATGGTGGGCAGTGAGGAAGAAGGTCCAGGAGGCATGTTAACAATAAGGTGAGCACCCGAGGGGGCAGATTTGGCTGCATTCTCATGAGCAGAGTATTCATATTTTTCCAAGGGGACTTAGAGATGCCATTTGTTGCCTTCCTCCAGCCCTCCACAGGAAGAGCTGCTTCAGTGGACCAGTTCTGTAAGTGTTTCTGCATGTAACAGGCAACAGCAGAGGTGGTATGCGGAGGTGCAAGCTCCTTAGGGTCTGAAGACAGAGCCAGTAAGCAAACAGAAGGGCCAGGTTCGCCTGCAGGCTGAAAGAGCAACTCGGAGACAGACTCAGCACAGGAAGCAGCAGAAGCTGCAAGTTTAGGTGATAATGTCAGCTCTGAGAAAATAGGATGCAACACCAGAGCCGGTAGGGAGTCCTGAGTTGGTGCTGATGAGTCGGGGCAGTGAGACCACTCCTGTGGCAATTCCACATTACTCAATGGGGCGGGCGCAGCAGAAGGAGTGACAGAAGAATCCACCCAGGGAGAGGTGCAACGGAAATGGAGGGTTCATATGGGGAATCTGAAGTGGCCAGGTTCACCGGTAAATCTCGGGCAGCAGACAGGGAAGGAGCCACCACATTGTCATAGGGAGGATGAGAAAAAAACTCCAGCAGCAGCCACCGTGCAGTCAGTCATCCTTGCAAGGTAGAAAGAAGAGGTAGCAAGGTGATGTTTTTTAACCTGGTATGCCTGTTCTTCTTCTTCAGCTATCATATTCATGAAGAGACATTTATTTTTTTCCAGTTCCATTTGCAAACAATGTTCAGCAGCCTGTAGAGTAATATCCAAGGAAAAATCAGAAGACGCAGTAGAGCCAGAGAATAGACCCATAAGCAAGGATGCAGAAAGTAATTCGTAATCTGTAGAGCCAAAAAAAAAAAGTGCTGGGAGTCTCACACAAAGCAGAAACAGGGGAGGAGGCTCTTTCCCCGGCTTCCAGCATATCCGTGCTCACAGCTTCAGTCAGAGCAGCCATCTTGGCAGTACACCAGATGGCTGAGGGGCACCTACAGGACAATAGGGGAATTTTATTGGGGGAAGAGGGAAAATAATAAACAATACAAAATCAGTTACAAAGACACAACTGGTCTCAGAATCATAAGCTAAGAAAGCAGATTTGCTGAAATAACATGTCGCTGTACAGTACAGTACAAATTTAGTCATTAGTATGGTGTCACATGGGATAGCAGGAGTGTCATATACTGTACATAGTTATAGAGAACAATCCAAAATATCATGACAAGAGCACCACAAATGTGGCATGGTTAACCTCTTAGTGGCTCAGCCATCCTGTTCATAAACCTGTCATAAAGTTATGATGAAATGTTTAGCAATTTCTGTATGGGACACCAGTCAGTTCCAAAATCCATTGGCAGCAAACTTGCATATATATAATATTTTAAAACTACTAATATAACTGGTAAGGTCCCAGGATGATATTGAGTCCACTGGTGTATATATAATCCTAAATTAAAATGTCATAATTAATCTGGGAAAACAATTTAGTTTTCTACACGTAACGCCCTCACCCCTGCCTTTTTGCAAAATGACAGGTGGCATGCTGTTGAAGCTGACAGCAGTACCTGGTGGGGACTGGGTTCAGGGAGGACTAGGTTACTCGGCATAAGGGGCCTAGGTTTGGCTACTCTACACAGGGGCACCCAAGTAAATACGAACACAGGAAGCAATAACTGTAATGTCCAATACCAGGAATGGGATTCTAAAGTGTGGCTTTTATTCACATCCAAACTGAACAAACAAAGCATAGACGGACCCCCACGGGGCTACATTCCTGGTAATGCAGATTAGTGCAACAGAACACTTCTTCACTATTCCAGCCCTTTGTCTCTGAACCTACCAGGCACACAGCCCAGACTTGCACACAGCTTTGGGTACACAGCCCGACTTGTACACTACTTAGGTTTTTCCAATGGCCCAGCTCCCCTGCCAGCCACTCGATCCGCGGTCCATATGGGAATGAACCAGTTTTCCTGTTGGTGACTCCCCAAACCACCTTAGAGCCTTCGACTCCTTAAGGGAAATTTCCTTCCATCCCACATCTGGATACTTCCCTCATCACTGGCCAAGTGCATGAGGCAAAGTAGAAATCCACAGAGCAAATCCATAGAGGTGGACCTGGTTACTAAAGATGGGGGGTCTCCCACCTCCAGCTCCCACAATCCATACCCGGCCATTTCTCTGGACAATAAACAACTCTTTTTGAAAGCTTGGCAATGTAGATTACAGGGTAGAAGTATGTCACATCTCCTCTACATGTCTTGACTTTCCCCTGTGCTGGACTTGAACATACTTTACTCTTGGCTAAGCCTGACCTCTAGGCCTCCCACTACTTCAACAGTCCAATCCCCACTTTAACACAGTTCAGGATGAAACATGGGCCCTTTAGAAAGAGCAGAACTCACCCTTTGGTTGCAGGTGCCCCACAGGCGAATCTTGAAATCTTCTTGTAACCCACACACACTTGGGAAAAATAAGGCAGCTTCTTCTCTAGCAGTAGCCAGGGAGTTGCCCCTGGAATAGCAGGCAAACCTTCCAGCCCCATCCCCTGAGGGATGGGGCACAGAGACCCGAATCAGCGGTCTCCACCACTTTAAAGAACAGCTTACTGTGTCCCTCTTTAGGCGGAAACACACACCTTTCCCTAAATGTAGCTCTATTTCAGAGCTGAGGCTCCAAGAGCCTGTGCACAGAACTGCTGTGCTCCTCTCACACCAATCTCCAACTGCAGACTACTCCAACTGACTGTTCAAAACTCCCAACATTCTAATCTAACTCCCTTCTGCAGATTCCAATGTGGCTCATGCAGCTGCAATAGTTCTATGGTGATGTCATCCCTCTGTCTCAGCTGAGACTGAGAACAGAGTGAGACAGTGTGAAATCCATTTAACTGGAGTTTCACAAGCTGCCTTCCCTGCCTACCACTAGGTCTTACTGGGATTCTAGTAACCCCGGGTAACAAGGGGGTTACATACACCATATCAAGATAAGTCCAAAAGTGGCAGACATAATCACAATCCAAAAAAAGATGTTCCTGGGTTTCCAAGATGTTGTTACGTGTTGGTCTTAAACAATATATTTCTGTCAATGGTGTAAGTTTACAGTTATTCTTAACCCCCAATTTTCTGTGAATACTAAGCCACAAGACATCCCAAGCTAAATTTGGAATCCTCCCATATGCTAACTGGGCAAGAGTTACAGGGGTTTTGTTTAGTGGGCAGTGTGGCACAACAACTTCGGAGGAACACACTGCATCCATTAGACAGGAATACACCCCTTTCCTAGTAGTTTGAAGTCGTAGGCTGTATGGTATCTTCCATTGCAGTGACTTCTGAAACAGTGGTTTCACGTAATATGGCACAATATGCACTGATGAAATGAGTCTGTATTTGCCTTGTGCTCATGCATGATTACAAATTCCTAGCCATTCTGATAAAATATTTCTCCAAAGTCGGTATTGTGGGATCCCGATACTAAAAATATTATAACTAAGAAATATACTGTAGTAAAACCAAAGAGGATGCACCATTCCTAGCTCTCCTTCTCTCCTTCTCGAAGTGATCAATATGTAACGTCATGTTTTACTGGATTGAGGCAACTGCCCCACAGTGCCTGGAAAAAATACTGTACAGTCTGGTTTCTAAAGAAAGAGGTGGGGGGAAACATAACTGATATACAGAAAAATGGGCATTAACAAGGTTTTAATCAGTAGCACCCATTTCAGTTTAGAGATCTGTTAATATTTCCATTTGTTAATGAATTTTTCAGCAGTAAGGATATTGATTTCCCAGTTGAGCCAAGCCAATATAGGCAGTGTAGCGCAGTGGTTTAAGGCTCTGAGCTGCAAACATGGAGACCTGGGTTTGAATCTCACAGACCCCACTTGCATACTGTGTGACCCTGAGCAAGTCACTTAATTTCCTTGTGCTCCCAGGTTGCACCTGTAAACATGCTATCAGCTTAGTGTGTCTCTCCTGGTTTAAAAAAAAAAATCTCCCTGTTCAAACAGTACACTTAAAATTTTTACAGAGTGTGTCTCAATCTTAGTGTTAGAAAATGTAGGAACGGAAAGTTGATCAATCCCAAGTGGTATCCATACACTTTTATCAAGATTGATAGATGAGCCCGAAACAGCTGCATAATGTGCCAAATGGTCGGCTACTATATTCCCCCTCCCCACTCTATGCCACTCTCCCCCAGATGACTTCCTGCTTAACCCTTCTATGGTGCTCCCGCACTGCGCAAAAATCCCCCCTACTTACAAGAGGGTGCAAACTGCCAGCCACCTTCTCAATGTTCCTTCTTAACCTGCTCCTAGTAGGGGATATCTAACTAAAACCAGGCCCCCCTGTAAGACAAATGCAAACTACATCCCACAAAGGCCTAAATATCATGCATATGAAAATCAGGCATTTCCTACCTAAGCTAGACCTGCTTAACTGCTGGGTGGCAACACTTTCCTGATGCACTCTGCTTTACGGAAACAAGGCTTTCCTCCCAAACCCCTGACTCCTCCCTATCCATCCCCAATTACACCCTCCACCGGCAGGACCACAGCAAGAGGGGTCAAGGTGTACCAATCTATGTAAGACAACCAATCTCTTGCTCCGTCATCAAGAGGGAATCTTGCTCTGGCTCCCACGAATTGATTCTATCCCAACTCACTCTCCCTTCTACCCTACCAATTTTCATCAGGGTGATCTACGCCTCCCCACACCTTGCCCAGGATGCCCTCATTTCTTGCGTGTCCTCCCTACTTCCCCTCACTGCACCCAGCAAACTACTCCTACTAGGGGACTACAACCTAGACTGGCTCTCCCCCTCCCAACAAAATTCACATCCAAATTACCAAATTCACCCAATTAACTACTGAGCCCACCTGTTATAATCCTCGCTCAGCAAACTACTCCCATATTAATTGGATCCTTGCTTCCCATCCCATTACTGCTGTGATCTTCTGATTCAAATTGTCTTTTGCAAGGTATATCTTCTGTTACTGTTTTATTTTTCTCTGTAGCAAAGTGTTTCTTACAGGGTACATCTTCTGTGAAATTATTACAGGTGGTGCTTTACAGGTTTTACAGTTTTATCTATCACTAGGATAAGCTTTCAGGGTTACTGCATTTCTTGCTGACTGATTGTTTCTGCTCTTGCCTCCTTGTTTATTTCGTCTGTGGTTCTTCTTTTTCAGCAGGGGAAGGGCCCAACCACCCACCCCCATCCCCAATCACCCCACACTACACTCCTTTTATAGGGTAGCACAGTCGTGACATTTCCTGTGGCAAAGCAGGAAGGAGCGGATCAGTGGGGTATCCACACGGTGACCTCATTTACAGGGGCACTAGTAATTTAACTTGTTATAACAAGTTATACAAAAACAAACAAACAAAACACAAAATCAAACTTTTGCTTTCATTTTCTTCCTTCTAATTACTCTGACCAGGTTATAAACCCAGCAACTTATCTGGAATGGATATCGTTAACTGTAGGTACTGTGGAACACTTTTCAGAAGGGCAGTTTTACAGGATTTAGGACACTGTCCTACATGCTGAGCCATTGGAGATCTTAGGGCTCAGCTCCAGGCAGCATGGGCAGAGATTGTGCACATCAAATTTCATATTGAAGAGGAAATGTATTATAAAAACCACCCATCATTTCCTCAACATCCAACAGAACCAACTCAACCGCAGAGGGTAGCTGGTCTGGGATGTTGACAGGTGGTTAGGAGTGGCAAATCGGGTGCCCTATCACTTGGTGCTCTCCAACATATTACCTCCACAAACCATTAAAAACTACAAACAGGTTTCTGCCTCTACCTCTACCTCTGAAATTAAACAAAGGGGCAGAGGACACTGCAGAGCAGGACACTGCAGCACAGGAGCTAGCACAACAAAACTCGCCTAAAACAGGAACCAAAACAAAAAAAGCAAATAGGAAATCCAAAAAACTTCTGATCATAGGAGACTCCACGATTCAGGGAGTTGATACCTATCTCCAGCCGGGGTAATGGTCAGACGTCTCCCAGGTACATCAGTGTGGAGAGACACTGACCACATTGCTAAAATTGTTCAGGAAGCAGGAGAAAACATTGACATCCTGGTACACATCGAGTCTAATGTCTCGCCAGCCAGTCAGTTGTGGAGACCAAGGAACACCTAAACAGGCTGGGTGACAAACTATCATCCATTTCGTCCGACGTCTCCTTCTCTGAGATCCTGTCAGTCTGGGAGAGGGGGGCAGATGGACAGAAAGTCAGAGAAGGGGAGACAGGGGAGCTAAACATGTGGCTCAAGGGCTGGTGCCAGGAAAAAGGACATAAATTTGTAGGGAACTGGCAACAGTTTTAATAATAAATAATAATAATAATTTTATTTATATAGCGCCTTTCATAATATCAAGGCGCTGAACAAGTCCATAAAAACATCAACAAACAATGCAAAAGACAAACCATAAAAATTATGAAATATATTCTAAAAGCATAATAAATTACAATAAAATTACATACACTAAACAGTGCGTTTAACTTTCAAGAAAGGCCATTCTCCAAAGATAGGTTTTAATTCCTTTGAAAGTCTCCACGGAGGAGCATTCCTCAGAATCGCAAGGTAAAGAATTCTAAGAGTGGGTGCGTATAGAAAAGCTCTACTGCCGGAAGATTTCAAACTCACTTGGAATCTCTAACAACCCATGTCGGCCGAGCGGAGGATCGGCTAGGCAATGAGACACCAGAAGGTCTTTCAGATAGGCTGGACCCTGATCGTGAAGGGCTTTGAAAGCCAATAAAATGACTTTAAAGGTGATCCGCCACTGTTGAGGCCAGTGCAGCTTCGTGAGCACCGGGTAATATGACAGACCTGCTTGTCCCAGTCAAAACCCGGGCTGCCGTGTTCTGCACTAGCTGTAGGCGGCGGATTTCAACCCCAGAAAGCCCAAAGTAAAGGGTGTTGCAGTAATCTAGGCGCGAGGACACAAAAGCATGGACCAAGGTTGGCAGAGAGTCAGACGGAACAAGGTGCTTAACCCGGGCAATATCCTAAGATGGTAAAAGGAAGTCTTGACGATGGCTGACACCTGAGACTGAAGAGTCAGCCTATCGTCAAGAATCACCCCAAGGTTACGCACCCGTTCAGAGGCCAGAAGTGACACACCGCCGAGAAAAATTCCAGACTGCGCGCCGGCTCATGACCTCTCAATCTGACCACCCGGGTCCACAATCAAAACCTCGTTTTTTTCCGAGTTCAACTTTAGCCAACTAGAATCCATCCAGTCTTGGATCTCCCCCAGACAGTTATTAAATAACGAGAGAGCTCCATCCTGGTTGGGTGCAAAAGACAGGAATAGCTGAGTATCATCTGCATAGCAGTGAAACCTCAGCCCATACCATCTTATAATGTTTCCGAGGGGCAGCACGTACACTGCAAATAACATGGGCGACAGCACAGAAACCTGAGGCACTCCACACAACAAAGAGACTGGGCCAGAGGAAAAAATCCCCGACACAACTCTCTGTGATCTCCCAGTGAGGAATGACTCGAACCATTTAAGAACGGTTCCAGACATTCCACAAATTTGCCCCAGGCATGCTAGCAACACCATGTGATTCACAGTGTCAAAAGCTGAAGAGAGATCAAGGAGAACCAAGATAGAACATCTCCGTAGATCTCTCGCCCTCAGAAGATCATTTACCACCCGAACCAGCGCTGTCTCGGTACTGTGTCTTTTACGGAAACCAGACTAGAAGGATTCGTAGATACTATGGATGGCTAAATGGTCATCCAGTTGGGCAGCCACAACCTTTTCAATAACCTTCCCAATAAAGGGAAGGTTAGAGATAGCTCGGTAGCTGGAAAAACAATCTGGGTCCAAGGAAGCTTTCTTCAAGAGAGGTGTCCCCACCACCTCTTTCAGAGAGCTAGGAAACTCACCCGACTCCAAGGAGCACCAGACAATTTGCGCTAATATTGGACCTATGATGTCTACACAACCCAAAATTAGGGCAGTAGGTCCAGGATCCAAGCTGCAGCTTGTGGGGCGCACACTATGGATGATCCTCATAATATCCACGAACTCCGGTCGACAAAAGGAACTCCAGGAGAAGTGAGGTCTTGTGCTCTCGCACACTCCCACCACAACATCCTTAGAGGTTGCCGGACGCAAGTCCGCCCTGATGTCAGCCACCTTAGTTGCAAAGTATTGAGCAAGCTCATCGCACTCACTTTGCGAAAAGGTTTTCCGAACTTGCAGACAGGCTGGGTTGTACAGTCTGTCTACAGTTCAGAACAGCTGAGCCGGTCAATTCTGAGCAACTGCAATCTCCCTGGACATGAATTCGGCCTTCTTATGGGTGATTGCAGATTGATAACTAGTATAATGTTCAATCAATCTAAGGCTAAGTTGTCGCCATATGGACGGCGCTAGCAACGCCTAACTCTTCGCTCTTGTTCCTCGATCTCCCTCAGAGTCCCATCAAACCAAGGGGCCCTGGGGCCACGGGAAAGAGGAGCTCAACAGGAGCAATAGAATCCAGGGCAACCGCATGGCCTCATTATAGGCCCATACAAGCGCTTCTGGACTACTACCCACCAATACGAGGGATGAAAGGTCAAGCACCACCATCAGGCCTTGTGGAGTAATGTTCCGTAATGGGCGGTACCTGACCATCTCCAAAGGGGCTGGCCTTCTCAAGGGGGTGCAAAAATTGAACCTCGCGATGTGGTGATCAGACCAAACAACTGGTTCCACCCCCATATTGAATGCATCAATCCCAAGGAGGAAGACTAAGTCAAGAAAGTGTCCAGATTTATGTGTAGCAGTGGAAACTACCTGTGTGAGGCCCAAAGAAGACATTAGTTGGAGGAAATGTTTACCAAATTGTGAGAGTTCATCGTCGACCCAGGCGTTAAAGTCGCCCAGCACCATCAATCTGGGAGCCCCAAATGATATGTCGACGAGGAAGTCTGCCACTTCCTGTAAGAAACGTTTCCCATCTCTGGGTGGACGGTAGATGAGAACGATTCGAACGCCTACACCTGCTACAACTGTGCACTCAAAGGACTCAGCCTCACCCACTACCACATTTGAGAGGCCCAATTCAGTCTTGAAACAGACTGCAACCCCCCCGCCCCTACGGTCCAATCTCGGGCGGTGTAACACCGAGTACCCAGCTGGAGTCATGGCCTCCACTATAGGGACAGAATTTTCATCCAGCCAGGTCTCGGTGATGCAAGCCAGATCAGCAATACCAATAAGGTCGGCAATAATAGCAGTTTTATTCCTAACAGATCTGGCATTGCATAACACCGCCCGAGTTGGACAAACCTCGGAGGTTGTCAGGCCTATCTGCCTACTGTAATCAGTAGTGCCCTTAGGTATGGAAACCAGACAGGGCGGACCCCACTCTGGATTCCATTTCGCCCCAGGGCACCTCCTGGACTTAATAACCCCAATACAGTGACTCCACTCGTACCCCCACCCCTGTTCGCACACCCCCGCCCCCTCACCCTCCTCCGGGCAATCCCCAATGCCCTACAACACTGATACATCTCGAACTACAAGGGAGGAGTACAAAAGAGGTGGAGGGCCTGAAGAGAGGAGGGGGAGTAATGCACCACTGTGGAGGAGGAAGGCCAGCACATGATGCTGCTGCCCAAATTAAACACTAAAATAAAAATAAACCCCACCAAAATTTTCCAAAGCAAAAACTCACTAACTACCTAAAACTAACAATTAAATCAATAAATTACAAAACAAAACAGACCCTTCCAACCCCAGTCCTCTCACCTGGGGCAGAGTACAAAGGCACTTTACTGCCTAATAAAACAAACAATGTTTAAGTTCCCTCCAGTTCTCTCACAACAGGGAGAAAACACACAAATAACAAAATAAAATGAAGTTTTGGACCCAGGGTCCTCTCACCACCCTGAAGACCAGGACAGAATCGACAGAAAACAAAAACAGCAGCTTCTCAAAAATCCAAAACAGTCCAGGACCATAAAAGGCAGTCACACAAGTCCAGAGGGAGGAATTAGCCCAAGGGAGATCCAAGAAATTCAAGGTACTCCAGCAGGTTTGAATCCAAGGAGGAACGAGCAAACCCCACTCAATTTACTCCCAGCCGAACCCTCCCCCGGGCAATATATTGCCACTCACACTAAAGGGCCACACAAAGAGCCACCGCCGTAGCCCCTTCCATGGTCCAAGGTGGAGGGACGCCCCACTCAGCTCCCTGACTGGGAAAATGCCCAAACGCCCTGCGGAGTAGCAATGCCCAGGAGAGTGCCAGCCAGAGCAAACAAAAGGCACATAAATCTCCTAAAATTATAGAGCTCAAAGGGCTCACAGTCTCTTGATAAAATCCCAATCCAAGATCTTCAGTCTCCTCTTCAGCAAATCCAAAAATTCAAAAGCTCCTCCAAACACCTTAGATACTAATTTCTCACAATCCCCTCAGCCAGAATGCTTCTTCATGAAAGCAGCATACTCCAAACTTATCCAAAAGGGGAAACAATGCCACCAAAGTTCCAGAGAGTCACCGAAAACATTACTCCCACGTACAGCAACTCGCAAAGAATCTCACTAAGCTGCTGGCCCACGAGGTGTAGTCATTGCCGTAAGATCACATCGGGGTCTCGGCTAGGTCCACTGAGTAACGAAAATGAAGAAGTCAGCTGGCGTCTCCCGCAAAACGGCATCGGCCGCCGCTACAACAGGTAGTCCGTAAAACCGTTAAACCGGAACGCAAGCCGGAAAGCCGGAACGCCAAACACTGGGATGTACACCAAAACACACACAGGGATCAAATCCACTCCAAATCTTAAATGTATAATATAAACATATAATAAAAGTAAAAAATAAAAATAGAAGATAACAATTAAATAATAAAAACAACTAGTTCGAAAATAATAAAACGACTGATTCAGGGAAGCAGCAACGACGCGCCCAGCCTGGCGGCCAGGCTTTGGGAGCAAAAGTCCTTTAAATTTGATACACTGCATCTGACTAAGAAGGGAGTCAGGGCATTGGGGCAGATGTTTGACATCTTTGCAGAATATTTAAACTAGCAAATGGGGAGAGGGGTGCAGCACCCCATATATCTAATGGGAAGACCTCCCCTCTCAGCTAGTGGTCAAACAGGAGTTCAGCATGTTTGCAGTTCATTTGCATCACCAGGTAAGGAAAAAGGTCCAGCTCCCCATACGACACACAGGGGAAATGCCAGACCTCACCCAACAACTAACACACCGAAATCTGGCCAATGGAAAATCATGTACACAAATACTCGCAGTCTGAGAAACAAGATCCCAGACCTGCAGGCAATAAAAACAGAGGCTAAACTGGACATAGTAGCAATTAGTGAGACGTGGTTTACCAGTAATCACCTTTGGGAGACTTCAGTACCTGACTATGTACTTTTCAGAAGAGACTGAGGTGCAAAAGGGGGTGGAGTGACCCTGTATGTCAATGAAAATATCAAAGCTACAGAAATTCAGAATACACATGAAGAGCCAGAAGAACTGTGGGTCACCCTGGAAACAGGAAATGGGACAGCCATAAGAACTGGGGTTGTCTACAGGCCCCCAGACCAAGGGGAGGACATAGACACATTACTGTTAGAAGATATACAAAACATGACAGCTGAAGGGGAGGTTCTGATAATGGGAGACTTCAACATGCCAGATACAGAATGGTCAATACTAACAGGAACATCTTCCAGAACTAGACACATGGTGGATTCCCTGCAGGGGGAGGGCCTCAAACAACTGATACATCAACCCACAAGAGACAGGGCTATCCCAGATCTAGTACTGACTAACAGGGAAAGGATCACAGATCTCCAAGTAGAAGGTCACATGGGGGCTAGTGACCATCACATGGTATGGTTCAATTTGGCCACTACAACTAAATCATCCCATTCCAAGGCAAACATATGGGATTTCAAAGGAGCTGACTTTGATAAGATGGCCAACAGAGTTAAGCTAGCCCTGGCAAAAAGAAATACAGGTGAGGGGGTAAGAGCAAAGTGGGCAAGCATTAAAGATGCAATACTTGAAGCAACATTCCATTGTGTTATAATGAAAAGGAAGTGCAAAAGAAGAAGGAAACCACTTTGGTTCTCAAAAACAGTAGCAAAAAAGGTGAGAGGCAAAAAGCTGGCTTTCAGAAAATATAAGGGAACGCAGCAGGATGAAGATAGGGAGGCATACCTAACTTCCCTAAGGGAAGCAGGGAAGGCAGTAAGGAAGGCAAAGGCCCAAACTGAGGAAACACTAGCACAAACAGTAAAAGAAGGTGACAAGACTTTCTATAGATTCATTAGTAAAAGGAGAAAGTCCAGAGGGGGTATTGCTAAGTTCAAAGGAGATAAGGGGGAGTGTGAGGAGGAGGACCATGTAAAAGCATCTATCCTAAACAGATACTTCTGCTCAGTATTTTCTGAAGAGAAGGTAGGGCAGGGCCCACAGCTCAGCACCATGGACACAGGGGGGAGGGAGGTGAGCACTATGTATCCCATTTAGAACAAAAACAATACAGTAAAAATTTAGTTCATTCTTGCCAGGGATGGACAGCAGTCTCCCAACTTAATCTTAAACTTCAAATGATAAAAAAAGGAATGAAAAAAAAACAATAGATCTATCATACAGGGACCACCAAACTTCAAAGATAGGTAAGTATATTCTCTCTTGACAGAATGTAACCTACTCCCCTATAACATCCGAAAAAAATTACTAAATAAACAGGTTTCCAAATTAGTAGGTGGTAGAAAAGTAAAACTTAAATAAGTAAATATGAGGAGTAAAAATGTTTTCATTTTGAGAACCCTTTTTTGGGGAAAATTTCAAGGATTTCCAGATCCGTACATTACTTTCACACACTGCAATATGATTTTCCCAATTAATGTGGGAAAGGATTGCTTGGCCAAAATAAAGTCCCAGGATCTTAATCAGTGTCACTGAAAAACGTATTCCAGTAGTATCCTTAATGGGGGAGGGGGGATATGAAATCCTAAGACCATTCCAGTGCTTTTCTCAAAATTTATTGTAGCCCCTGAAATATGTGAATAGTTTGTGAACTGCTGTAAGGCTGTAAGACCTGAGGCCTGTTTTTCTCATAAACAAGCATACATCATCCATATAAGTTGAAAGCTTTTGTGGAGCCAATCCAACTCCCAGGAAAAGGCCTTCTATACTTTGGTCATTTATTATGTTCTTAATCAAGGGGTCCAGTGCAAAAGTATAAAGTAAGGAGCTTATTGGACACCCCCGATGGATACCAACTCTTAAGGGCACATAGTCTTCTAAAAGTCCAATTACTGAAGGGATTATGAGTACTTCCTTATAGAAAAATTTAAGCCATTGCAACATCCATGGGGGAACTCCATGAGTTTCCAAGACTTGATAAGTTATGGGATATTCTATGGGGATTTAATATACAACTACATCTCAGCAAGCTACCTCCACAAGCTCGGTGTTCTATTTCACCATGCCCTGCGCTTTATTACCAAGGCACCTGCTAGGACCCACTATGGTGATCTGTATTCTATTGTTAGTTGGATGTCCCTAACCAACAGAAGATTGCTTCACCTTGGCACATGGATGCTCAAAATACTTCTTAACAAACTGCTGGGCTATATTTCCTCTTTCATTCATATTTCACACTGCACCTACTCTCTAAGGAAGTCTGCCTTCCTTCTCCTGGACGTCCCTAGAACTCACACCTCCCTTGGTAAGGGCTCTATTTCACATGCCCTCCCCGCAGCTTGGAACAGCATCCAGGCAGTGCTCAAGCTCACTAGTCTGGTCACGATTAACTTCTTTAAGTCCTTGGCCTCAAAACATTTTATTGTTTTATGTAACTGCCAGAGGGTTTAGCTCTCCTTGACACCAGCCTACCCCCTCTACCCTCTCCTGACACCCACTTGCTACCCCCCTCTACCTCCCCCTGCCTCCTCCTCCTCCTCCCCTCACTCCACCCACCCCATCTTTCTAGGCCACCTACTGGCCGTTTAGCCATCCTATTTCTGCTTCTATGTTCTCATTGTCCTCTCCATTATCCCTCTTCCCGCTTTGCTTACTTTCATTTTGTTAGCTTGTACTATCATTTTGTTAGCAATATATCACTGTTACTTAGGTCTCCCTGCCCTATCCACTCTCTCCTTCCCCACTCTGCATAACATCAAGCTGTTAGCCTACTCAGCCCCTACAATTTATCCCCATGCACTTTTCTACTGCACTGTGTGATTGTCCCATGCCTTTTACGTAGTTTGTTAATTTCCCTGTTGTATTATATGCCTTCACTGTAAGTTGCTGTAACTTGCTGTACTTCTGCATTATGTAAATGCTCTCCACTTCTCCAATGTTAAAATCTATTACTGCCTATTTGTAATGACATGATATGAATCTTCCTGTATTGCGTATGTATGTACCTTGCTTTATGTAAACATGTTATTTCCTATGCATGTACCTCTCTTTCTGTATAAAGGATCTCCTTGTGAATAAGCCTGCTCAATGGAGCATTCCTGCAATAAAGGTGAATTGAACTGAATTATCAAAGGCTTTAGCCTGATCAATAGACAAAAGAAGTCTCTGTGTCCTATTTTGTCTACCTAACTCACACATATCTCTAAGTAAGGCCAAATTAAACGTAATGTTTTGATTGGGTATCGAACATGTTTGCACAGGGTGAATTAAAATGTCAGCTACTTTCTGAAGTCTGAGGCATAATAGTTTGGACAATATTTTGTAGCCTGCATAGGCCTCCAGTTGTTATGACCTTTCCTATCTCCCTTTTAAATGCAAGAAGATCATGATTGGTGTACCAAACTCAGCACTCACATGTGGAGAGGTAAGGAGAGCATTATAAACTATCTCCAAAAAGGCAGATGTTTATTGAATAAATGCAGTGCTGGAATTATACTTCCAGAGGTACCAGGGCTCTAAAATGTTTGGACCAGGGACCATATGCGACTGTTTCAAATCAGTGTGTAATGCACGCCAATGGGTCAGATGGAAGGCACGTTGCACTAAACACTACTCCGTTGTTTGTGTAGCCCATGTTTTCTTAGTAGAAATAAGCTTACAGTGTAATGCCTTGTGTTTACATGGCTTCTAATGCATTTTCTAAAAACTATATATTTGAGCATGACATAAATGGGAAAGGCACACTGAGTCAAAGCTAATTTCTAGGTGCAGTCTGGGCTAGGGAAACAACGGGGTTCCAAGCCAAAAAGGAAAAAGCAACAATGCACACATAATTATTCATTTATATATTTATTTATTTGACGGTAGGGAGGTGGTGGAGAACAGTGCAATCTAACAAGGTGCGATAAATACAAAACAATAACAACTGTAGAAGAAGCAAATACCAGATGTAGAGAAATAGACTACAATAACCTCATATCAGTCAGCACTGAATCCACAGGTGATTGGCAAAAATGAAAACAGTAACAGTTTCAAAACATAGCAAGGACTCTTGGAGCAAGTATAGATGTTCAACAGCCTGACATACTGTGCTACTTCTTTAGCTTCTCCTGCCAAGGTTTAGAACTAAACAGGCCTGCTACAGCAGCGTACGTGCACTGCACAAGACAAACGCCTATGCTACAGTAAAACAGCTCCTGGTGGCCATCAGCTATCTGAAACAAGCTGTGTTGAATAATAATCATAACAGTGAAACTGCGAAGCAGCAGAACTGTCATTTCAGTGTTTCTTTCTCTACAGCTCTCATCATATTTAAGCAATAAGGCACGACAGGGCATTGGTTGCACTACGTTTACCCCACAGTCAGGGGCCTTGTAAGGCACATTGCAAAGTAAAATGGGCTCAGAGGTAACTTTTAAAAAACAAAGACTCTGAAAGTTTTCAAACTCAAAAAATTATAACAAAATGTTGCTAAATAATGCAAAATAGTCCCTCCACAGATGTTTTTCACCTGTCAGTCACCTGTCTTTCTTCATATTCAGTATACTGTGTGATTGTTCACCGTGGAATAGAAGAATTCAAAGCTCTGCATTATTTCAGTAGTAGAATGCCTCCCCCCACACACACACACATGGAATGGTGACATAGAATACATAAATTAAAACATTTTCAGAGTTCCACTGGCATACACACACAGACAAATACACACAAAGTCCTCAGGTGGAGTCACAACCTTAATTTTATCAGTTGCCCGGTAAGAAGCAGGGCGTTCTCTGTCAAACTGGTGGGGGTAGGAGGGGGAATTTTCATGGTCATCAAATAAACACCAGCATACGTGACAAGTATCTGTAACAAACATGGTTTGTCTTATCTTGTCTGTGTGCTGTTCCCTTTAAACTGCCCACCATACCTCCTATAATCATGGTGACACTTCTGTAAATTAGTACAACCATTCTATAATGACAGACAGTTTCTGAAAGGAAAGTGGGTGGGGGGGGGGCAAATGAGAATGTTCAACAAGCATTATACAGCAACACTTGTAGACAATCAGCACCAAGAATTTTCCCTACCCATTTTCTAAAATAAGTACATTACCCTATCATCTTGGAAAAAAAAGGTCATCCCTCAGCTTAGAGCTGGGGGGGGGGGTCTGATTTTCAAAGGGCCTGGCATGGCCCTTTGACTAAGTCCCCATGTGCAACTCAATGCAGAGAAAAACCTCACACAACTGAAAATGTTATTTTCAGCAGTTTGTTTGTGTATCGGTGTGGTTGACTGTTTTTGCCTAGGTATAGTATGCAGAAAAATGCTATTTGTAGTACTACCAGATGTAGCATTTTTGCACAGCCATGTAAAATAAATCTGAGCAAGCTGCTCTAAACTGTGGAAAAGGTTGCAAAAAATCAGTCTTTTTGAACACTGCGTGCATGCTAAATTGCAGCTCTGCAAGAATACCTACCCTTTTGCAACTTTATTTGAGCACATGCACAGTTATTCAGGTTTCGAAAATCTGTCCTGAGGTTCATTAATATGCTGTACCTGTATCTTCAATGTACCTGGTTCAGATAGCTCTAATTATCCTTTCACTTTCAAGAGCACTAAATGCATCACATAAAAGTTCTAAAAAACAGTAACCAACTTTCACAGGCCCGTCAAAAGTAAAGCAACAGAACATTAGGAGATTAGGTCTGATACCAAAATGAATTCTTTTGCATTTCTGCTACAGACATTCCATGGATCACCTGCAAGTTTTCTCACAAGGTTTCTGGTGCCCACGCAGGCTGGTAGCCAGAGTACACTTACTAGATCAGCAAACTTTTGCCTCCTTTCACAGGACAAATAGTAATTGTGTCTTTCTCCAAAAAAGTGTCCTTCTGACACAACAGCAACAGTCCATGTTTTGTACCTTCAAAGTTGGAAAACTGTGGCAGTTTTTTAATGGCAAGCTTCTAACAGCGCTGTTCTCTCTTTGAGAGCCAAGGAGCATGATGTCATATTCCAGTCTAATAGTACTGAAAATGTGTCCTGTTAATTAACTATACCTGTGACCTGGGTTCTGTAAGTAATTGCGAGTGCGAGCGGTAGCCAACGTGCTCCTTAGCGTCAGGGCAGTGACCAATTTCACGCACCCTGACATCCCTCAGTACAGAAGAATGGAGCCAGAGATTTAAATGCTTTGGTTCTGCACCCCCTACTTAAAGATTCTCAACTCCAGGGGTGCATGTCAGAGGGTGCAAAAGCAAAAAATACAAGTTTGGGCGGGCAACAAAAACACAGTAGCGCCGGACCCAGACCTGAACCAGGCACTCCATGCACTGCAAGCAGAGGCCAACCCCCAATGCCATGGCACAGCTTGGCAGCTGACTGCAGCACCACCACCCCTACATCCCTCCACCCCTCCCAGGCCACACTCACCATGCTCGCTCCCCCCCGCGTGTGTACGTATAGTGACATCCTGTCACTAGGGTCACCCACCCCACCACATCCGGTCACCCTCCCTGTCCCCTTGCCTTTTGGGCTTTCACCCACATCGTGTCGCTGTTTTGGATGGCGCCGTGATTCAGACGCCCACCTCACATGCTACCTTGACCTTCCTCCTTTAAACGAATGAATCCCTAGTCTGTTCTCAGACAGAAGGAGTGTTTGCGTTATTGCTGGTATTAGTGCCAGCTCTAGAGAAGTGAGACATAATTATTTATTTACTGGATTCACAAACATCTTGTATTGCTATTGTTTAATGATGCATTTAACTGTTTTAGGATCTTAACCCAGTAATGTCTTGCTTCCCACCGCAGTAATAGCCTTGCATAGATTCCTTTCTCAAAAGTTGCTCTTTTTAGGTCTGAGGGGTTAACCTGCAAGCTTTGAGTGAAGGAAGAGGTACAGGGGTCAAAACCCCGGCCCTAGTGCACAGATTTATTTTTCATAGCTACCAGGGCTCCTTGATTAATTACTGGGGCTTCACCCTGGCAGGCCCCAGCTTCATTCCAACAGTGGGTAAATGTTTTATAAAATTCATTAGACAGTTCATCCGGACCTGGGGAAAAACCTGTTTTAAGTGAAACAATCACTTGTGAACTTTCAGCAGCGGTAACAGGGGTGTCTAGCACTTCTTGTTGTGATTAAGTCAGTCTGGGGAGGAGGGACCATCAGAAAATTGGTCGGGGGGGGTATGTGTGCTACACTCAATTCCAAATGATTGGCATAAGTGTTCCAGCAGTATATACGCAACATGTCAAAATCAGTAGTTTTGTGGACTCCCATACTATCATATAAGCCAGTCATTAATGTGGAATCAAGTCTGTGCTTATATGCCATAAAAGGGTCCGCACAAGGTTATTTCTCCATCCCATATTTAGTTTCTGCCTCTAAAGTAACAGCTCTGCCATACTTGAAATTTAAACATTAGTGTTTCCAATTCCTCCATATGTATGGTATGTTTAAGTCTATAAGTGTGGGGCAAAGACATATATTTATATAAAGTATTCCTATGCCCCAAGTAATTTAAATAATCAGAAGTAGTCTTAGACCTCCTAAAATATACAAAGAGTTTTTTAAGTCAATCTTTGTGTCTGCCGATCATTGCTAGGCATCCTCGTATAAGCATAGGACTGGATTTCTGGCAGTTAATAATTGTGTAACTTCTGAGTGAAGCTGTTCTTGTTCCAACAAGCATTTGTCAATGCCGAACGTTCGCTTGCAGGTATTTGCAGTGGTATTTGGCACTTGGACATAGCTTAAAAAAATCAGTGACAAAGAAGTACGAGCATTTGTCAATGCCGAATGTTGCTTGCTTCTATGTGCTGTTTAGGTATCTGGAAGTCATTGGAGTGCAAATATTGAAAATTCGCGAACTTACGAGTGTACATAGGAACTGCGCAACGCACGCTTGTAAAACAGTCATTTTTAAGAATTTTTTCACCAAATTTTCAACATAGCCATTTTAAGACCTCTGCTCATGAACAGTGTTACTGTGATTTTCTTAATGTGTCCCATACATTGATTTCGCACACCGACTGTGCCATTGTGTGCTACATGGGCGGAAACACGTTTTGGGCAGGATGTGAAAAATGACAGCTGTACTGCTCATAAGGAGGTGTGGTAAAATGGCAATGTTGAAAATCTGGAGTGAAAATATTGAAAATTCACAAACTTACGCGCGTGCGTAGGAACTGCGCAACACACGCTTGTAAAACAGTCATTTTTAGGAATTTTTCACCAAATTTTCAACATAGCCATTTAAGACCTTTGCTAATGAACAGTGTCACTGTGATTTTCTTAATGTCCCATACATTGATTTCGCTACCGACTTCGCCATTGTACACTACATGGGCGGAAACATGTTTTGGGCAGGAAGTGAAAAATGACAGCTATACTGCTCATAAGGAGGTGTCGTAAAATGGCAATGTTGAAAAATCTCGAATGAAAATATTGAAGTCGCAAAGCGTACCAGCATGTGTAGGAGCGGCATAGCGCGCGCTCTTAAAACAGTCATTTTCAGGAATTTTTCACCAAATTTTCAACATAGCCATTTTAAGACCTCTGCTCATGAACAGTGTCACTGTGATTTTCTTAATGTGTCCCATACATTGATTTAGCATACCGACTGCGCCATTATGCGCTACATGGAAGTGAAATCGTTTTGGGTGAGATGTGAAAATGACAGCTGTACTACTCATAAGAAGGTGTGGTAAAATGGCAATGTTGAAAATCTGGAGTGGAAATATTGAAAATTCGCCAAACCTACAGGCGCATGGAGGAACTGTGCTAACGCGCTCGTGAAACAGTCATTTAGAATTTTTCACCAAATTTTCAACATAGCCATTTTAAGACCTCTGCTCATGAACAGTGTCACTGTGATTTTCTTAATGTGTCCCATACATTGATTTCGCACACCGACTGCGCCATTATGCGCTACATGGCAGAAACACATTTTGGGCAGGATGTGAAAATGATAGCTGTACTGCTCATAAGGAGGTGTGGTAAAATGGTAATGTTGAAAATCTGGAGTGAAAATAATGAAAATTCGGCGAACTTCACGAGCCTGCGTAGGAACTTCACATAGCATGCGGCTAAATAAAATAGTAATTTTAGAATTTTGCGCAAATTTTCAACATGGAGTTTTTGGGACCCCTTCTCATGAATGATGTCACTGTCATGGCATTATTCAGGCCAAAGTGATTTGGTGCAGTGACTGCGCGGTGACTGAAATCACCCGCCGAGCCTGAATAACGCCATGACAGTGACATCATCATGAGAAGTCAAAACTCATGTTGAAATTTGGTACAATCAAAAAACTCTGAGATATGCAATAAAGTTGAAAACCCCCTATCTAGCCATTATACAGCTTACGGCATTTCCTCAGTTCGCGGTCGGCTTTGAAGTGTCAGACGTGTTCCCGGTCCACCAAGATCGTCGTGCCGAGCTCGGAGGTAAGTATGGGGTGAGGGGTGGAGGAGGCAGGGATGCGCAGTGGGTGGGCGCGGGTTGTGGGAGGGGGGCCTGGGAGAAGCGCCGTGGGACTCTTTTCAATTTACAGGTTTAAAAAAAAAAAACAGACAACGTGGGACATTTGCCATGCTGGGGTGAGCTCCCAGCATGGCAGAAGGATGGCTGGGGGGGCCGTGGAGCCGACGGGGATTGGGCACCCCGTCGGGCTGACGTGGGACGGGATGTTTGCCGCGCTGGGGTGGGCTCCCAGCGTGGCAAGAGATAACTGGGGTGGCCTGGAGCCGACGGAGGTGGCACCCGTCGGCAGTGACGGGGATGTTGGCGCACGCTGGGGTGGGCTCCCAGCATGGCAGCAAAGATTTGGTGGGTGAGGATGGCGTTGCAGTGACAGCGGTGGTTTTCATAGAACATCACCGCTGTCATACACAGCACCGCGTCCGGATTGGCAGGACTGCCACGCCTGCTCAATGGAGCAGGGGATTGCAGGGGAAGGGCACACCTCTAAAGTGTCCCATTCTCCCAAGACGTTCCTTGCGCATGCGCGCAAGCAAACGTAAAAATGATACATTAAGACTCCAACATTTAGTAGCTGAAAACAGCCTAGGTGGTATATTGGCCAAATTGAGGGTGCAAGCCAGTATTACATGATCTGAAAATTCACAGGGTTTAAGAAAAAAAACTGTGGGGTACTAAAAATCTAGAACAAAAAATAAAATCTATTCTAGTTGCAAAGGCATTCCTAAAATAAGTATATCCTGAATCCTTATGAAGAGACCTATGAATGTCTATTAAATTAGCTGTTTGAATAATATTCTGCAATGCATGCAAATCACAATACACATATTTATGGAACACATACAGAGGTGAGAAACAAGTAAGTGCCTCAGCTGGGACTTGAACCCAGGCCACCCGGAATACCGTTGCAATTGCGCTAACCAGCTGCACCACTGAGACAACTGGAACCTGGGCTGTCCCTGAGCACATTACTGTTGCTCAAATGCACAACCAAATGGCAACACAAATATTTACTTGCAACAATCACACATAAGTGCAGTGTGCATATTTATGTAACACATACAAACAGAGGTGAGAAAGAAGTAAGTGCACACCGTACTCCTGTGTGATTGTTACAAGTAAATATTTGTGTAACTCGTAATGAGTAATGTGCCCTGGGAGCTGGAAACAAGAATCCTATCAGGGCTGGAGTTATCTATAGACCCCCAAACCAGGAGATCAAAAAGGACAAGGTTCTCCTGGAAGACATAATGAGGATGTCTGACAAAGGCAAGCTATTGCTAGTCGGGGACTTCAATCTACCAGAAGTAGAATGGTCCACCTTCACAGTCTCCTCAGAGAGGAGTACAGACTTCCTCATGGCTTTGAGTGGGGCAAGACTGAATCAAATGATGGTTTCTTCCACCAGAGAATCAGCTAACCTCGACCTGATACTCACTAACAGTGTCGGGGTATCAGACATACAAGTGGGGATCAAGCTGGGTACCAGTGACCACAGGTCAGTCTGGTTCTCCATTAGCAAGAATGAGGACTCCTGCCACTCCAGAATCAGGGTGCTTGATTTCAGGAAAGCAGATTTCCCAAAAATGAGAGAAAGGATCAAGCCCCTGCTGGCAACAGATACCACATGGAATGTGGAGGGCAAATGGACAAAGCTGAAAGACGCTATAGCATCAGTCACAGTGCTATGCTAAATCAGCAAGTCCAAAAGGGCAATGAACCCCCTCTTGTTCTCCAAAGAGGTAGCTACTATAGTTAGGGAAAAGAGAAAAGCTTTCCGGAAGTACAAGGAGACCAAGTCTGAAAAGGATAGATATGCCTACAGAGAGAAACTCAAGGAAGCTGGGAAAGCTATTAAGGTGGCAAAGACCCAGGCCAAAGAAAAACTGGCTCAAGAAGTGAAAAGGGGGACAAAACATTTTATCGATGCATTCAAGAAAAAAGAAAGTGCAAAGGAGGAATAACACAGCTGGCAAACAAGAAAGGACACCTGGTGGAAAATGACAAAGACAAGGCAGAAGTTCTCAACGAATTATTTTGCTTGGTCTTCACACAGGAAGACATTGGTAATGGTCCAGCACCAGCCAGGACACTTCCCCATACCAGAGGAGCTGACATGTCCCCCTTTACAAAAGTGTCCTTGAGAAGTTGTCTAAAACAAGGGTGGACAAGGCAATGGGCCCTGACGGAATACACCCAAGTGTTCTAGAAGAACTTAGGGATGAACTTGCTGCCCCACTTGCTGAACTGTTTAACGGTTCACTGGAACAGGGGATACTACCACAGGACTGGAAAAGAGCCACAGTTGTGCCATTGCACAAGAGTGGCAGCAGGGAGGTAGCAGAAAACTACTGTCCAGTAAGTCTGACCTCAGTGGTGGGTAAAATAATGGAGAAATTACATAAGGAAAGGGTAATAAACTACCTGAAAGCAAGTGGGCAACTTGACCCAAAGCAGCATGACTTCATACCAGGATGCTCATGCCAAACAAATTTGATAGAATTCTTTCACTGGGTTACAACAGAAGTAGACCAGGGGCAGCAGTGGACGTGGTGTATCTGGACTTTAGTAAAGCCTTTGATACAGTCCCACACAGAAGGCTAGCCAAGAAGCTGAAGCAAGCTGGCATCGGTCACAAAGTAGACAAATGGATCACAAGCTGGCTGTATGGCAGGACACAGAGGGTTATGATAAATGACACCTTGTCCTAAGAGAGGAAGGTGTCAAGTAGCATGCCGCAGGCGTCAGCACTAGACCCCATCCTTTTCAACATATTCATCAGCGACATCACTGAAGAACTGAAAAGGAAAGTCTGCCTCTTTGCAGATGATACAAAGCTCTGCAACAGGGTGGACACACAGGAAGGGATCGCAGAAATTGAGGCAAATCTCCGGATGCAAGAGGACTGGTCCAGGAACTGGCAGTTGAGATTCAATGCCAAAAAATGTAAAGTCATGCCCTTGGGTGGAAGGAACCCATGCATGAAGTATGTCCTGGAGGAGCAGCTACTAGAAGAAACAAAGCTGGAACGGGATCTTGGTGTCATGATCTCAAACAATTTAAAGGTAGGGAAGCAATGAGAAAAAGCGGCACTAAAGGCAAGCAGCATCCTTGGATGTATTGGTAGGGGTATTATCAGTAGGAAGCATGACGTAATCCTCCTGCTGTACAGATCCCTGGCAAGACCTCACTGAGAGTACTGTGTGCAACTCTGGAGACCTCAACTAAAAAAGGACATAGACCATCTGGAAACAATGCAGAGATGTGCCACCAAAATGGTGCAGAGTTTGCACCACGAAACGTACGAAGCTAGGCCCAGCCAGCTAAATTTATTCTCCCTCAAGCAGAGAAGGAACAGAGGAGACATGATTGAGACATTTAAATTTGTTACAGGGATCAACACAGTACAAACCAGGAACCTCTGCTGGGAAAACAGGGCTGCACATACTAGAGAACACAACATGTTCCTGGTGGGAGGTAAATTCAAAACAAATGTTAGGAAGTACTTTTTCACGGAGAGGGTGGTGGACCCTTGGAACAGCCTGCCACCGGACGTAGTGGCAGCCAAGATGGTCAGTGAATTCAAACAGGTATGGGATAAACAGTATAGTTACCTTAGCAAGACAAATTGATAGTGGGGTAGAAAACCAGGGCAGATTAGATGGACAACACGGTCTCCTTCTGCTGGCAGATTCTTATGTTCTTATGAGAGGGTCCAAAGGAGAGAGCCAGGCTTTGTGTCTGTAAAGAGACTTAAGGAAACAAAGCCTAGGTTGGGCAGTGAGGTAGAAAGACATTGTAACTGATAGGGAGGAAAGAAGTGTTTACCTGCAGAAGTGTGCAAGCTTTCTTTTGTATTCCTGTGTGCATACTGTTGTTTAACTACGTGTAAATAGTGAAAATACCAGAATATTATTGCTGTATTTGGACAACTACTGTTCAGTAATAAATGAGTTATGTTTCTAGAACTGGAGTAACTGGTTGCTTGTGACTGTATGTTTGAGGGAAGAGTATCTGGATAAACGAGTGCGTAGTAAGTCTCGAGAGAAAGAGAGAGAGAGAGCATGGAGAGTGCCCTACCCAGAGCAGATGCCCTCACTGCTGGGGAGTCTAAAGGGTAGAAGAAGGTCATCAGAGCACTGGGGTCTGCACTCTTGATAAAGAGGGGACCTTGATAACAATGATTCTGGTCCAGATAATCTCAGTGGCAAAGACCTGAGAGAAAGAAAGAAGCCACCAAGGACTGCGGGGTGCTCTGACTATCACACCTTAAGATAGATTTTTTTTTAGCAAATCAGTTTTGCTTGCAAAACGATAGATCAAACAATTATACAATTATAAGCAGTTATAATCCAACATGGCAAAAGATAGTCAAAGTAACAATTTTTTTTGCCTAGTTTCAGCATATAAACAATGTTTAATGGCTTCTAAATGTCCCTTATTTTTGCAAAATCTTAAGATATGTTTTGCCTAAATGAAGATTAAATTTTAACTTTTGATCTACCCATATTGCTAAGTACTTATAAGCTGATGCTTGTTTAAGCGTTGAGTTATCTACAGCCTTTATATTAAACTTCCTGTATGTAGGTCTCCAGCATTGCTGAGACTCTAGATAACATTTCCGCTAGTAATGCAACACTTTGGGGCTATACACACAGGGGGTTCAATTCTCAAAAGAGTTAGAATGCCATAAGCCGTGGCTACGCCGAACATACAATACATGGGGCTTGCGGCACTTCCTGGCCAGCAATCGGATTCTCGATCCTATGCGTATGCGTCATGAAAGTTAGACCAGATTTTGCTGGTCTAACTTTGCGGCAATCATGGGACCTTTTTACAAGGCTTGTGCCAAATATTTGGCACAAACCACCATACAGGGAGTAAAGTGTCACAAATGAGCACAACCTTTGTGAACTGGGCGCAAGGTGAAGCAATGTGTTCGGGGCAGCACAGGGTTTGACACCTACATCAACCTTTGAGAATCAAGCCCAAGGAGTTCATATTTGTAGGGGGAGGAGTACCAAACCCCTCTGACTAAGCTTGAAAGCAAACTAGGGTTACAAGATATCAGAGGACACAAACTATATTAGCACCCACTAACACCTAATGTGCAAAACCCATTGACTTCTGTGTATGGCATAGTGCCAGTTGTAGGGTGCTGTTCTATGCACAGAGACCATGGGCACAGGCCCTACCACCTTAGCCATTCCCCTATCTTCCTGACCTTTACCTTGTGGCCTTCTTACAGGCTCCACTGCACATGCTTGAAGCCCCTACTGTTTTTGCCTCCACCACTTCTGCTGGCAGACTATGTGAGGCATCTACCACCTTTTCAGTGAAGCAGTACTTCCTCACATCCCTCTTAACCTCCTCCCCCACTACTACCACCAGCTTCATTGCAAGCCCCCTGGTTCTGGTGCTCTTTCTCATTTGAAACAGACTTTCCTCCTGCTGTGAGGTACTTATAGATCTCTTATCATGTCCCTTCTCATTCTCCTCTCTTCTAGAGAGTACAGTTGAGATTCCTCAGTCTCTTCTCATAGGTTCTCTCGTATGACCCCTGCACAATTTTATCTGTCCTCCTCTGGATTGCCTCCACTCTATCTTTCTGAGGTGCAGCCTCCAAAACTGGACACTGTACTCCAAGTAGGTTTCGCCATTAAGTGATACAGTGGCAACACCAACTTCCCTCCTCCTGCTGGACATACCCCTCCCTATGTACACCAGCATCCCACTAGCCCTACCCACTTCTTTATTACATTGTCTTGCCACTTTGAGATCATCACTTATGATAACCCGATGATTCCCCCCCCCCCATTCTATATTCTGCTCCTGGGTTCCTATACTGTAGGTGTATAATTTGCAGTTTTTCACATCAAACCCCAACATCCATGCTCTTGACCACTCCTCCAGTTTCCCAAGATCCCTGCACATTTTTACTATCCCTTTGTGACTGAGTGTCCAGTCTGTTACAGATTTTGGTGTCTTCTGCAAAAAAGCATACCTTCCCTTCCAGTTCTTCTGCAATGTCACTTATGAAGACATTGAAGAGGAATTGGTTGTTGAAAGAGAATAGTCCCCCATGATCATGGGTTGAACATTTGGATAATCAGGCAAAAGCATTCAGTTTAGGGATTTTAGAAATGCCTAAAAGCTTGCAGTTGGAGGATCTCTCAGGTTTGCTAGAAAAATGACTGACACAGTCCTTGGGCCTTCCCAAGGAAAAACTCCCTATGCACTGTATTAAGAAGCCCCTGACATCCTTGGGAATCAATAAGAAACAAAATGATTTGTAGACACATCCCAGCTTATTTTATACATCATGTCTTTATTTAAGTTTCCCTTTTTCATAACAACAATGCTCATTATCAAAGAAAACAGGATCAGTGGCCTCTAGAATTCATTTGCTCTGGCTGCTTCTCTACATGTAGGCAGACAGCTGAAGGATCGCTCCGGAGATAGACAGTGCTCACAGTATAAGAACAAATACAGGGAAACCCATAAACCTGGCACTTATGTCCTCTGGAAAACATGCCTTGTTGCTGTTTTTTGTGTTTGATGCACATGTGCACTAAATGCTTTGGGACAGTAACGGGAAATGAGAGGTACATCACTGCCACGCCAGTTACAGCTGCATCTGCAAGAGGTGTGGCAGTGTGCACCAATCACCAGGCACTTTGGTCATGACAGCAGTTCAGCTCTGCTGACGTGCCATGCCATGGACTTGAAACAAAAGAACCGCTCCAATGGGAGTGCTTCATTTGTAGCCCGAACTCCTGCCATGCGCATTAGAGTGCACACTAATGTGCATGGCAGCAGTTGTTCCTGTATTCTCTGTCCCCACTCCTTTGAAACCCCCCAAACTTCATCTGTGGCCATTCTGCAGCCTCTCCCAGTACTGGCTTCTGCCCCCCCTCAACATTAGTTGCCATGTGGCTTTTTCTTGCAGCTGACATTGGGGTGCCCAATCCCTGTATCGGCACGTATCTCCCCCCATATTAACATGGCACACTGGGAGCCCACCCCAGTGTGCTGAAATAATTAATTTTTTTTTTATGTTTCCAACACTGGGATACCCACTCTTGGTGTTGGCTGTCTCCCCCCAACCCCTCCCCAAACTTGAATAGGTATTTTATCGACATCGGAGTGCCCAATCCCCGTGTCAGCATGTCCCCCCCCCAACTAATGTGGCACACTGGGAGCCCACCCAAGTGTGCCAAAATATTGAAATATGTTTCCAACACCGGGATGCCCACTCCCAGTGTCGAATGCGCCCCCTGCCCCCACAAACTCATTCAGTGCTGACATCGGGGGCCCAATCCCTGTGTCGATGTGCCCCCCACCTTCACTATCATGGCACACTGGGAGCCCACCCCAGTGTGCCTATATGTTTTTGCCCTGTAAAATAAAGAAAACTGTCCTCCAATGTCTTTTTATTTATTTTTTCCCTGTAAATAAGAAAACGCTCCATCATCGTCTCCCCAGGTCCCCTCCCCATCCCCACTCACCTTCTGCATACACCACCTCCACACTCCCCCCACTCCATACATACCTCTGGAAGTCCAGCGCTGTCATCTTCTCTGAACCGGGAACACGTTTGCTCTCTTCAAAGGCGACCAACAAACTAAGAAATCATGGTAAGCCTTATAATGGGACTCAATGTGGGGGGTTCAACTTAGGTTGATATCTTGGCCAGGTTTTGGAATTTTGGCCCCAAATTTTCTACTTGAGGTTCTTGGGACCTCATCTCATGAACGCTGGCACTGTCATTTTGTTTCTCAGTCCCGAAAGATGATTTTCCAGTAACAGTATGGAATCACCAATTGTGATTAAAGAGCGACAGTGCCACTGTTCATGAGGTGGGGTGCCAAAAAGCCCATGTTGCAAATTTGTAAAAAAAATTCCAAAAAATGACTGCATTACGAGTGTGCATTGCACATTTTCTACGTATGCTTATAAATCTGCCAATTTTTAATATTTTCACTTCAGATTTTCAACATTGTAATTTTTTCAAACCTCCTTATGAACAGTATAACTATCATTTTTCACATCCTGCCCAAAACATGTTTTTGCACCTGTCACGCAGAATGGTGTGGTCACTGTGCAAAATCAACTTTTGGGATGGAGTACTGAAATAATAGTGCCACTGTTTATGAGGTGGGATCCCAAAAAGCCCATGTTGAAAATCTGGTGAAAAAATTCCAAAAAATGATTGTGTTACAGCTGTGCGTTGCACAGTTTCTACACACACTTATAGTGTAAGGGCCAAATACCCCAAGGCACACTGTGACACCTGTCGGTATCTGCAAGGTACAGTGAGGTGGAATGGCATGAGTGTTATGGCCGATGACTGAAAGGCACACACACCCAATGCCTGACAGTCTCTGCAGGGTGGGTGTGGGAGTTGGCATTAGGGTTAGAAACACTAATGCCTCAGTAAGGAAGTAAATCAGGGTGGAACAGTGGATGTCTCCTACCTTGATTTCAGGAAAGTCTTCAACACCAAGCAACACAGAAGGCTGATATAACGAGATGGGTAGTCTGGCCACAGGGCAGAAGCTGATACACTGGGTTAGAAACTGGCTGATGGACAGGAGCCAAAAGGTGGTGGTAATAGAATCCAATCCAGGGAGTGGGTGATGACCAGTGGGGTACCTCAGGGATCAGTCCTAGGACCAGTCGTATTCAATGTCTTCATTACAGACATTGCCAAAGGGCTAGAAGGAAAGGCCTGTCTGCCTGTTTGCAGATGACACCAACATCTGCAACAGAGTGAATACTCCAGAAGGGGTGGGGAAAATGAGCAGACACATGGAGAGGTTTGCAAAATAGTCTGAGGAGTGCCAACTGAGATTCAATGCAAAGAAGCACAAATAATGCACCTGGGTAGAGGGAAACCTGGGAAGAGTTACTGGATGGGGGTGAGGTGCTGATGGTCACCAAGGAAGAAAAGGACATAGGAGTTATCAGTTCTGATGACCTTAATGTGTCAAAACAGAACACAAATGTTGCAAGGAGGCCCAGTGGCATGGTTGGGTGTATAGGCAAAGGTATCACTAGCAAAAGGTGTGAGTTTGTGATGCCATTGCATAATGCACTAGTGAGCCCTATCCTACAGTACCATGTGCAATTCTGGAGGCTGCAACTATGCTCGGACATTGACAGGGTGGAGCTGGTCCACAGAAAGGCAACCAAGACGGTCAATGGCTTGCAAAAGAGAACATATCAGGACAGATTGAAGGACCTCAATGTGTACTCATTGGAGGACAGGAGGGAGTGGGGGGAACATGATACATAATTCAAGTACCTCAAGGCCATAGACAAGGTGCAGGGGTGGACACCTTTCAGTGCATCAAACGTTCGGCATTGACAAATGCTTGTTTGTTAAGGTGCAAAGTTTATTCAATTTCTTGGCATGCAGACAAACATTGCAAACAATGCCAGAGACTAGAAGCCCAACATATCGCACATCCTTAATGCACTTTGTCCAGCTCCTTGTCTCCTGTTCTTCCAGTGAATGTAAATGCCCAGTTTACTGGTTTCCCTTCTCTACACATACCATCACAGTGCTGCTTTCTGTTTATAACATATATTATAAGTATTAACACAACAACAGCGTATGTTGATTACCTGTTTTTATTCCGAACTATTAGCAGGTTCTGCAACTTAAGTTGCATTTCTGCCTATGACTTGTGCCTATACCACTCCTGGTGATAGATTGAACCTTTGTTTTAACTGTATTTATTTCCTTGGCTCCTCAGTGACTGTATGTAGATTGTATGTAATACTTTACCATAATCATCATGTTAAGCCTTTTACTTTCATAGCCACTTAATGCATGTCATTACATCAGTATGTACTGATTTCTCTGAAATATTTGTACTGTGTAATTTGACCTCATACCAAGTGTATTCAGCTGTCCTGTTTTGTTCTAATTGTATCTCTGTATTGTACTGATGTTTGTTGTGTCTGCCACCCTGGTGGCCCAGGTCACGACTTGTTGCACTTGGGTTATGCCCCTTATCGTCCCACATATACTTCACATACACATTGCACTGTATTCCTGGTCTATTATATTGTGATACTGATATTTTGCACTAAAATGTAGCTCTAGGTACCCATCATATAAGCATGAGTGCCAGGAATGTGCTTTGCTGCTCATATATGCCAATGTTTACATCCTTTCATAAGATTAGATCATGCATGACTATTATACCTCACTATAAGGCATTGTGTTTGTATTTTACATATATTACATATATTATCTACCTAATCACTGATAAGATGACTCTGAGGGATCATTAGTGATTATTGTATACTTATATTCTCATATAATTATATGTAGTGTGTGTTTTACACTCAGGCAGATATGCCACATGTAATAGAGCTCTGTCAGCACTTCTCTTCATTTCTTTAGAGAGAAATCCTTTGTTATGTCTTATATTATACTTAAGCAAGAAATGACACATGTAATAGAGCCCAGTCAGCATTTCTTTTGTCCTAGCTATAATGTTAACGCAAGCATATTCTGTCTCATATGATACTCATTAGTAATTCTGTCTCCTAAATCATTATCCAATACATAATATTTCTCATATCCGTAACTATGTCATAATCTCTGTTGCTATACTGGTATCTGTAGTATTTAGGCTTCTGTAACTAGTTTCACATGCAGAGAGAACAAGATCTTAGAGAACCTTAGATCTACAAATACTGGAAACTATGTACATTCTTCAGGAGAGTGATGAGAAACCCATCTCCCTTGTGATTTTCTCTGTCACATGCTTGGCGTAAGTAGTATAATAAACTTTATTAGTACTCCTTGCTTGTTTATGAATGTTTCTTGGCAGACTCCGAAGACACAAGAATTTGTATTATTAGTATTATTATTATTTATTCTACTGTCTGAGATTGTCTACGTAACAGACTGAAAATGGTCCTCTGGATGAGTTTGTTCATCTGGTTATTAAAGACATAACTAAATAAATAAATAAATGTGACCAGGTTGCTGTGAGTGTCAGTTACTACCCCTGCCTTATTGGTTCGAATAAGATGAAGAGGACTGAGTGGAGAACTCCTGATGGGGGTATCCAAGATTGTATTTACTGTAAGTTGGGCAGTGCCTCCACCCAAAGAATGGTAAAGTAGGCCTGGTGTCAAGTAGAGTACCACCACTTGGGTTGCAGTACCTCCCCACTGTGATCATCTCGCCCCGAATCAACACAATGGATGAACAGTTAACCCAATAAAAATTATTTGGTTCATCCGCTCGCCCATGAATCAACAGAATGCAATGAACAATCAACCCAATACCAATTATCAGTGTTCTACTCATAACATGTTCATAGAGCATAAATATGAACAAATAAAAAGGGCATTATTAGGGGTCATGGGATCCAGCTTCGAGGGAAGAAAAAGGGTTAAATAAACTGAGGTAGCAGTCTAATATTGACTGATCTTCTGTTGCCCAGCCAGGCCCAGCCTAAATTAAATTCAAGTGCCCTATCTATACTTCCATCATGCTCCTAGGTGCAGCCAAATAAACGGTAGGCCTGGCTATTCTTTAGGTATCTGTAGAGGCACAGCCAATTAACTTGCAAGACAGCACACCCCCAAACTGCAGACATGCACAGTACTATTTGCCCAGCTGTGCTACTGGGCACAACCCTCTCCCTATTGGTATCAAAGTATTTACGGAGCCCCTGTACTTCACTGGGTACCCAGCCATTAAAATGGTGTAGGTCTGATGACACTGCCTGTGGCTGGCCTGTGTTGGTGCACTTAAAGTGGAGCAGCTAACTCAAAAGGCCCCCACACTCCAGTGTGGGGCTAGTCCCAATGTGCGCCATGTATGCAAAAATGTTTTGGTTTACTTTAGTATAGCAGATTGTATCAGACTCGTTTTAATTAGTTCTAAGCTCATATCTTCTGTTACTACAAATCCCAGAATCCCCTGCAGCTGACATAAAAGCAGTTGGCAGCAGTGGGAGATTCATAGGCAGCAGTTCTATTAGATAATCTGTTCCCTATACTTGGTTACAGATACAAAATGTTATACCTTGGCGTTCCCTCATGCTCTTGTGTTGCTGAAGCACTTGTGGAATGTGCTGTCTCAGCATTCATGGAGCACCGGGACAGCAGGCTGATGAGCCTGGGAGAGTCGTTGAAGGTTTTGTCCTGACTGACTGTAGCTGTTTCTCATCTTTTGTTTGGAGTGGGGTTCTAAACAATGCTGAAGATTTGCTCTGGGGAGTTAATGTGGGAAACATAAGAAGTAAAGAAATTTCAGGGCTTTTGTAGTTCAAGTCCTGGCCTTTTTTTTCTGAGGTCAAAACTGTAATCGAACTAGCTATGCTGAAGTGAAAGTCGGTCTACTAGAGGTTGACTGGAGACAGCTCTGGAGGATAAAGTGTAAGCCCTGAGAATCTGAAGGAACTAGTTGCACTGAGGAGTGCTGCTATGCAAACCTCCTAAATTTTAAAGGTACACCAGCCTTGCCAGGAGTCTGAGGTGGTGAATTTTAAACTGATACTATTTACTGTGCTCAGACAGAGTGATTTTTCTTTCCTTTTACAGGTATAGAAGACCTGTACTTTAATATAAGGCGCCAAAGATGGAAGAGAAAGCAAACATCATTGGCAGTGGTTAAGACTGAATTGAACACTAGAGTTGTCAGATTCTGGTGTTAATTTCCTAACGTCTTGGAATGTTGGTGAAGGAACATTTTTAGGGCTTATCCAAACCTGCCATTGCCTTTTGAGTACTCACCATAGAGATATGCAATAAGGTATGGGATAATATGCAGTAAGTATCTTATCCATCTGTACCCCTGAAGCTGAACGCAGAGTCAAGGTATGGCACAAAACACAACTGGAACTCAGATTATGAGCATAGATTACCCTTAAGGGTTTAACAGCTTATTTAGGATTTTTCTTTAGGGAGGCAGGCTCACATTTTAGCTACTTTGGTTGACTCCTTCCTCTGGCCATATAATTGAACCACTGCAGGTTTACTGACTGGGTCAGAATAATCTCGTATGCCGACCTCAGGTCTTTTTGAGATAAACCTGTCACGACTTATGTACATCTCCCTTTGATGACGAGTTATGGCTTGTCGTGGTTAGCTATAGAAGGTATGGAAAGCAGGGGCTCCTGTAGTGTCCTATTTGGCTGCACGTCTTAGGTCTCTTTTTCTTTATTTTCTCTGCTTTAGTTCTATACTGGGTTGGGTGACCTGCTGTGCTCCTTTTTTTTTGTTAATTAGGAAAATATAAAATTGCATTACAAAATTACCTGTTCTTTATTTAGGTTATCTAGGACAACCTAAGTCAAATTTTTCAAGAAAGTCAGCTATATGTATCAATTTTAGGTACTTCAGATATTTACAACGTAGTCTGCATTTCTGTTTTTTTTTACTTGTCTTTTATATCTGCAAGTATGTCTGGTAATATCGTAATGACTTGTAGCTGATCGATTAAACTTTTATATGACAAATAAAGTTGCAAAATTCAGCATTTTACCAACTATCTCTCGCTTCAGATCTCTGTTGTTTTCAATTGCTGTGTTGCCATTGTGAATGCTACAAATTAAATTGTATTTTAATGTACATATGTTATTTATATATCACTTAATGGTTTGTACTGTTATTGGCTGCAGTTGTAAAAGAGTGTTCTCCCCTCTGTTTGCTTACCAATAAATTGGAAACCTGAACACTGAATTAGATAAGATAGGGAAGGCAGGTAAGGGACATTGTGGCGACAGTCAGATATCCAAATTCAACAGGGTTAAGAGGACAAGAGATGGCAGCAAGGGGGGCCGCCTGATGGCCCAATGGAAGTGCATCATGATTCCATGCTGACGCTCTAGGCTCAGAAGCAAACCTAGGAGTCAGTGCTCTGACAATTAGGCTGGTGGAGGAACACTGCCAATGGCAATAGCTGTGGAAGGAAGGTGGCAGGCTCCAGCACCACAGCGGCCCCTGCTGGTGGGCCAGGAAACTTGCTGTCTTGGCTGGAGCACACTGCATGTTTTACCTGGTGTTGGAGTTAAAAGGATGTTAAATGGATGGTCATAGGCGTATGTGCTTTGGTGTGAACTTTGCAGCCCGGGAGAAGAGAGTTCCGAGGATGGTGGAAATCGGTGCTTGTTTGTGCATGTCGAAACCCTACAGACTGAAAAACTGACACAAAGTGCTATTTTTTAGGCGTCTCACAAAACAAGGGAGCTTATCTTCCCTCTGTCAAATCTGGGATGCTTGAACTGGATGTGTGAGGGCGAAATTCTGTGAAAATTGAATTGTACTTAATGGTGCTAAAAAGTTTAACTGCAAGTTAGATTATTGTCAGTGTACAGTGTAAGACAGAACAGGGGTGCTTGAGCAATTGTCCATCAAGTGTGAAACCAGCTTGACAGCTAAAATGACTAATAACGCAGAATCCCATAACGAGTACTGTAGGCCTAAAATAACTGAAAACTGTGTGCGTGGAACTGCATACTTCTGACCGATGTGCATGTTATACAACTAGCAGGTGGATGGAGAGGATTGTGACAGAATTATTACGTGGCGCCATCAGCACAGTTGGTGAGAACATCATGCAGCAGACAGCACAGCATCAGCATCAGGAAAAGTTATAGTAGGAAGGAAGCCTGAGCTTGCTCCAGCGGGAGTGACAGCCTCCGGGTCATTTTCATGTAAATCAGCACCAGAAGAACTAGTAGTTGAACTAGCATGACCATGACCATGAATGTGGTGTGTGCCAGGACCAGATAGTAGCCAGTGGTCGATAGCTTGATCCAGGTCAAAGTTGTCTAATGCAGGACCTTCAACTGCTATATGCAGAAGTAACTGGAGTATGTCATCAGCCAAACTTGTTCTTATTTTTATTTTTTATAAGATTCTGGATGTAGAATACTCTCTCACATTTAGCTGTAGACACACTCGTAGCTAGTAACATTTCTGTAAGGTCAAGCATGTGAGCAAGCTGGGCCGGTCTCTCTTGCGGTAGTCGTGAATACACTTGTAGATATGTTTATCAACTGCAGACTTAAGCATTGCTTTGAATGCAGAATACTCCCTTTTTATACTGGTTATGTGATCTTCAGAAAAAATTTGCAAAAGTAAACTAACAAATTGCTTAAATATTGTGCCAAATTGTGCAAGTTCTTCTCGTGATCGAAAGTTTTGAAATCTAAAAGAACAACTGAACCATTTGAGAGGTTCCTCCGAGAAATTCTAAAAACGCTGGCCAATGTAAGATACAGTATCAGTCATAGAATCTATTTCTGGACAAATTCCCTTTGAATGTAAAAGGAACAATCTCGTCCTCACTGCAATGTTTTGAAATGAGATAGTTCATGCATTTTTCTGCAGGATTATATTAGTTTAGAAATGATGTCCTAAACTTTCCAGGTCTTATTTTTAGCTCCGTCAACTGGAGTAGGCATGCCTCGACAAGCTGGGGGACTTCTAATATTAGCAGGTCATCCTTTTGAAATTCCAGTGATAGATTTTTCAATATTGGCAAAAAATCTTGAAGAATAAACAGTGATTTTGCAAACTGTACTGAGTGCGCATCTCTTAGAGGTGCCTTTGCTTGGCCCCATCATCACCAGCAGAGTTCGACACACATTCAAGATGTTGAACTACTGTGGGCAGGTAAACTGGAACATCATGGACTGAACATGTCTTACTTGCAAGCCAAAGAACTTGCTTTATTGCACTGAAATGAGCCAACTCGATGTGTAAGACTTGCTGTTTCCTACAGTTCCCTAAGTTTCTTGGGGCTGTGGTGGTAAAATTGAAAAATTCCTTTCAGGGTGTGTTCTTTTTGAACAAAGGAATTTTTTTTCATGACGTCGAGAACTGATAACTCCAGTTTGTGGGCTATGCAATGCATGGGTATTACAGTGGGGACAAGTTCTTGGATTTTTGCTATGGTGCCACCTGTATGGCCCATCATCACACTGGCACCATCTAAGTTGGCAGATAACGAGAACTGATCTTGGCTTGCTCACATCGTTAAGTTCCCAGAAGAAAGATCAACAGACTCCAGCGCAGAGCTTATTGCTTTAAAAACTCCCATCTGTGTGAGAATGTTCGAGAGGTACAGTTTTAATTAACACATTTGTAACCTTTTTTTCTGCGCCATCAACAAAATGAAGGAAACATTTTCCCACTCTTCTATGCTTGCATCTGTACTGCCATCTGCAAGAATGGTAATGAATTTTGCATTTTTGACAGTCTGCATCTGTGTTTTATACATGACAGCTGATATTGCGTTACAGAAATCTCTGTCCCGTTTACCATTTGCGTAATTGCTGCCAAGTTTAACCCCATTTTTTTTCTTGCAATGTGCAAAGCCACTCCATATCTGAGAAAGGATGTACATTTTTTAGCCAAGGAATATGCGGTGCTTAATAAACACCTCATTTATTTTTGGTGGCTTCCTTCATCTGAGAAAATACGTGATGTATTGCTGTTTCAAATATGTTAAAATTGACTGCACGTTGACCAGTTTCATGACTTCTGGTTTGCACAAATTATCCTGGAGTGGTGGTGGGGGGGGCAGGGGCAGGTTGGAGGCTGGTCTCAATGAATGCACAAAGCCTTGGTAATAAATTAGCAGAATTTCAGGCTCTTTTGGCAATAGAGAGGGTGGATATTGCGGCCATCATGGAAACGTGGGCCACTCAGTACCAGGAATGGAATTTGATAGTCCCAGGTTATAGGATATTCAGAAAAGACAGGGAAAAGTAGGGGTGTGGCAGTATATGTATGGGAGGGGATAAGGGAGGACAGTGAGGAAGGCAGAACAGAGGCCCTATGGATGCAGTTCCAAGACTTACAAAGTAGGACATTGAGGATGGGGGTGGTGTACAGGCCACCAGCCCGAGGGATGAACTGGATAGGGAGTTAGCTGAGCAAATCAGAAGGGTCTATAGAAAAGGAACACTGTGGTGGTGGTGGTGGGGTTTCAACCTACCGGGGGTCAAGTGGAGCACCCATACCACTATAAATGCAAAGGAGCAGGTCATATTACAGGCATTCCAGGACAGCTTTCTGGTGCAGTTATTCCGGGAGCCAACTACATTGGATAGGACTCTAGTCCTAGTTCTGTCACCTGTGGAGGCTGTAAGGGATCTGGAGGTGGAGGACCCTCTGGCTGGGAGTGACCACCATACGGTATGGTTCACACTCAATATGGGCAGGGAATCAGGAGGTACAAGTACCAGGATGATTGAATTCAAGGGGGCAAACTTTAAAAGGATGGGGGATATTGTGGGCAGGCATCTGGCGGGTATTCAGCCATGCATGGATGCTAGCCAAAAATGGGATGTTATTAGGAAAAGGCTGGTGGAGGCTACTGGGACATGTATAAGAACAAGTAGTAAGAAGGGGAGGGCAGGAGGTCATGAAGGGGGTGAGGGCCAAGAAAAAGGCATTTCGGAGACTCAAGAAATTGGGAGGGAGGACAACAGGGAGATGTATATGAAGAAGGCCAGGGAGATTACCAGGCTGATTATAATGGCTAAGGCTTCCAGGGAGCCAAGATTGGTACAGGGCATTAAGATAGGAGAAAGGACATTTTCAGATACATCAGTGAAAGGTGGAAAAACAAAGATCAGATAGTGAGGATAAAGAAGAATGGGGGCTGGGTGGAGAAGGGGAAGGACCAGGCAGAGGTACTAAATGATTATTTCTGCTCTGTGTTCACGAAGGAAAAAGAGGGGCAGATACCACCTGGGAGAGGAGGAGGAGGAGGGTGGGGGGGGGAGGTGACTGATACAGGGATTACAGAGGATAGGGTGCTGAAAGGATTAAGGGCACTGAGGAGGGGATAAGGCACCAGGTCCAGACAGCATTCACCCTAGGGTTCTTAAGGAACTAGCTGAGATCCTGGTAGGGCTGTTGGCTGACCTGTACAATACTTTCTTGGACACAGGATGTGTACCACTGGACTGGAGGATGGCCCATGTGGTGGTACTCATTCACAAAAGTGGACCCAAGGACAAACCAGGCAACTACCGACCAGTGAGCTTCACATCAGTTGTGGGAAAACTGATGGAGATGATCCTAAGAGAGAGGCTGGTGACCTTTTTGGAGAACAATGGTCTCCAGGATGGTCAGCAGTATGGGTTTCTCTCAGAAAGATCCTGCCAGATAAACCTGATGGAGTACTACGACTTGGTGACAAGGGAACTGGACAAAGGCCATTCTGTAGCTGTCCTGTATTTGGATTTCAGCGAGGCCTTTGATTCCATGCCACATGGGAGGCTGGGGGGGATGCTGGAATATATAAGGATGGGAACAAAGATGGTGAACTGGATCAATTGACCAAAGGGTAGGCAGTAAAGGGTGGTGGTGGTGGTGGTAGGGGACTCTTGTCACTGAGGGATGTGACTAGTGGGCTGCCACAGGGATCAATGTTGGGACCTGTATTGTTCGGGATCTTCATTGCTGACATCTCTCATGGGGTTAGCAGTAACATCAGTCTCTTCATGGACGACACAAAGATGAAAGCAGTGGTAGATGACATTGAAGGGAGGAGGGGGCTGCAGGAGAACCTGAACATACTACAGGAGTGATCGTAGGCATGGCAGTTGGGGTTTAATGCCCAAAAAGTGCAAGGTATTGCACTTCAGGGCTAAGAACCAGGGGAGGAGCTATCAGCTGGGGGGAATAGCTGGAATACACAGAGGAGGAGAAGGATCTAGGGGTGTTCATAACAGGGAGTATGAGCAACTCGGCTCAGTGCAGGAGGGCGGAAGCAAAAGGAAACAGGATGCTGGGGCACATAGTGAGGGGAATCTCCTCTAGAAATAGGGTGGTAATCCTGCCCCTCTACAGGTCGCTGGTCAGGCCGCACCTGGAATACTGCATGCAGTTCTGGTGCCCATTCCTGAAGAAGGACATCAGATTGTTGGAGGGTGTACAGCGTGGGGCAACAAAGATGATCCAGGGATTAGAGGGATACTCCTATGAGGAGAGGCTGGGCGAGCTGAACATGTATTTCCTGGTGGAGAGAAGACGTATGGGGGGACATGATTGAAATCTTCAAATACCTAAAGGGGATTAACAAGACTAGTACAGAAAGGATTTTTCAGCTCGGGGGGGGGATCAAGAGGGGCACCAACTGAGATTGGAGGGGGGAATTCAGGAGGAAAGTTAGGAGACAGTATTTTACAGAGAGGGTGGTGGACAAGTGGAATTCTCTGCCTGATGAGGTAGTAGCCTGTACCATGGTAGACTGCTTTAAGAGGGGATGGGACAGAGTGAGAGGGGGTTGGGCAGCTGCAAGGCAAGGGACTAGCTGCACAATTGAGCAGACTCAATAGACTGTGAGGCCTGTATCTGCTGGTGCTTTCATATGTGTAGGAGCCTCCCTCCTTCCCACAGACACACACACACACACACACACACACGCACACACATACACACACGCACATGCTGTGATTGCTGACTGGGAAGAAGGAGAAAACAGGAACATCTTGTCTCATTCCACAATCCTGACCTTGGAGGAGAAGGTGGAGAAGTGTCTCTGCCAGGGGTTAACACCACCTGTGGAGACAGTGTAGATCCTAGAGATGATGGGTGTTGGAGTTGGTGGAGCCAGGTTTAAAAGGGGCCAGACAAGCAGGAGCATAAACACTTAAAAAAGAGCCAGGAGCAAGGTCAAACAGAGAGCAATATATACACAAATGCAACAGGCTTAGGTAATAAGTGGATAAACTGCAATTGATGATGGCTACCGAGGAAATGGATATAGACATAGTAGCAATAACTGATGCATGGGTAAGTCAGGACAATAGCTGGGACTTAAATGTTCCTGGATATACTCTATTTAGGAAGGATATGGAGTACAAAGAGGGAGGGGAGTGGTAGTATATGCAAAGGCAGACATAAGGGTCTCAGAGGACATATCTGTCACAGGCGGGAGGGAGGGAGTTGAGTCACTGTGGCACTAAATAACAGATGATGGGGGGGATATAGACTAGGCATAATCCATGGGTTGCCAAATCAGGGGGCAGACGAAGATAAGGAAGTATTAGGAAAAATCTGAAGGACAGCTAGCCAGTATAAAACTATACTTATGGGACACTTTAATATCCTGGACATAGACTGGGACATTCTGACAGCCTAAATTGATTTTTATCATCTGGAAACAGTTGCATGTTGTTTGTCTTACCTGATGACGGCTGTCTGTCATTGCTTATGTGGTATCCTTTTGCTGCTTTGGGGGGGGCAGTAGTTAGGGTTGGAAACCCTAATGCCACATTTTCCTACATTTTTTGTGTTAAGCTGAACCGTAAGTGGTGCATTAATGCAGTTTTTTTGCAAGGAATTTCCTTTCTTATTGAGATAGCAGAATTGTTTTCTCATTCATGCAGGTCCCTTTAGGACCTGTGTGAACAGATGTGGATGCACAGGCCCCAGGAAAAAAACTCTATCTGCCTACGGAAGTGCAGGGCCTGCTGGTCCTGCACTTCCATGCAGTGACAAATGTCAAGAATTCATGGGGCTGTTTGATGGGCTGAGGAAGCACAGGGCCCTCTGGACCTTGCACTTCCATGTGACCACAGATACAGATGCACAGGACAAAGAGTCCATCTCTCGGCTAATGCGCAGGGCCCTTGGCCACCCCCAGGTGCAGAGGTGCAGGGCCCTCTAACAACAGAAGGCTTGTCTTCACTCTATAGTACCTGGACCTGTGCAGGCAACCCTGCGCCTTTCTTTCCCTGACTGGAAGGGTGTTGCATAACAGCACCATCCCCCACCCTTGCCCCATCTAGCTGGCTGACTGACATCATTCCTGAACTCATCTCACAATCACAGGATCACAAAACACTACTCGCTTGTGTAAAGTCTGGCACTACAAACAATGTTTCTTAATAATTATTATTATTTAAAATTTTGTCCCCAGATTTTCAAAATAGTCATCAATGACTGCCCTTATAAACATCACATGTGGCATTTATTGAATAGTGGCCAAAACATCACTTCACACCACAAGTGCGAAAACACATCTTGTCTAGGATTTGAAAAATGACACCAGTCCGGTTTATGGGGTGGTGTAAAAAAATGACTATGTTCAAACTTTGGAGAACAATATTGACAAGTTTACTATGGCAAGATCAATTCTAATAACCTGACTAGCTGCTGGCCCCTTGAGACAGTGATGTTATTAGACAATAACATTACTGTATCAAGGTCAGTTGCAAAAATGACATCAGTTCAGTAAAAGATATTCCTCCCTAGTGCACTACCCCAAAGCTGACATGGCTTTGCATTCCCTGTTACACAGACAAAGTAAGAAACATCCATTTCATAGTTTAAGAATACAGACATACAATCCCATAACTCTCTGAATGTATTTTGTGACTGTAGGTCCTAAAACAAAAGTTATAGAAAGACGTAACAGCAGCTTCTCAGTCCCCTGGTATTAATGAAGGGCAGTCATTGTATTGTGTGCACACAACAGTGCCACACTTGCTTCACAGTCACCAGGCAGAGAAGCCTTCCTCAAAATAATACGGACCCAAAACAGTAAAATAAAATACATGAGAAGTTTAAGGAAGCCATACCTATAATCGACTTTCTCCTCCACAAACAGACATGGTACCACAACTCGACGATTGGTTCCCACTCAGTACCTGCACTCGCCAATCAGCTTATGCTCCTTCAGTCAGTTAGGAGAGCCATAGTAAAGTTCTCCATTGGCAACACATTCAGAAAGCAAAACTAAAAAAATTAATAAATAAAAAAAAATATAACACCACATGGCAGAAGCAAGCATGTATAATTGCAATGTCACACAGGGACAAACACAGACCTGTGTACCGTGAGAGAAAGAAACAAGCAGGCAGTGAAACAGAAGGTAGTATAGAGTCACTGCACCATCTAGTGGACACAACAGAAACTAAGGGGGCGAGATGGTGTCCTAGCAAGCAGACACACGGTGAGGAGCTCCGGCACTTGCTGGTATTATTTGGTGTTGTTTGGCGATTCTATGCAGTTTATTCTCTTGCTGAGGTATGCGATTTGCCTCTTCATGTCCAATAAAAGAGAAAAGCGCAAAGACAGAGCTAACTCATCATCCAGTGAGAAGTTTGCCTCGCCAAGTATATGACCACTTGAGAAGTGACTTCTGCGTCCTGCAACCAGCCCAGGTAGCAGTGAGCAAGTTGCTGGCACCACTCCAGTGCTAACGTCTTCATGTGTTACAATAAAGGAGGGCCTACCTGTTCAAAGCTCTATTTTGAATTTGCAAGATATTTTGGGCCAGAGTTTGTTGAAGAGAGTACTAAAACTCAGAGCAGAAATTGATATTGTTACTGGAACTGACATGGCGGTGCAACAAACTTCTCATTCTGCTGTGTTTCAGGTGAGTTACACAATCGAAACCCTGGGTAAATCAATTGGTCACGTTCCTGCTGTGCTTGAGAGGCAAGAACACAAACAAGATGAGTTTAATGCCAAATTAGACTTTATTTAGAAAGAGGTTAAAGCCGCTAAAGAAATAGCTACTGATAACCAAAAGAAAATCAAACAGAATGTGAAAAATCTGACTCAACATGAAAATTGGCTTACTACAATAGAAGCTACCAATGCTGCTCAATTCAGAGAATCTTATAACATGCACCGCAAAATCGAAACTCTTGAGAATCAAGTCAGATATAAGAACCTGCTGATTGTCAGTTTGCCGGACAGTCTGGATACAGAATTTGATTCTGTCAGAGACTTGCTCAAAGATATCTTTGTTTCTGCGTTTGATCTCCCCTCGGAAAATGTATCCTATGTTACTAAGGAGTATAGAATTTTTAAGGCTTTGAGACCTGTTTCAGCAGAACAAAGCAGCAAGATTGATGTTACCCTCAAAACAACAATTTTATTGAGCTTTGCGTTCGAATCAGATCGAAATCTCCTGATTAAATTATCCAGGGTAAAGTGGTCATTAGTTTATAAATCTCATCATTTTTATGTTTACCCTGATTTCTTCTTTCAAACACAACTGAGAAGGAGAACATTTCTGAATTACTGTCAACTTGCCGAGTTTATCAAAGCCCAGTATGCGTTGGACTTGTCAAGAAATGGACAGTCTCCAACATCTTCTGATGAAGAATTATCTGAAATTATGTCGGAAGGTGTGGACGAAGTGGGCTGAGCACAGGGGGGATGGACTTTTACGTTGGTTTGCTGGCTTAATGTTGGTTTGATGGATAACCCTTATAAAATGATATCATTTATTATAACATGAGCTGATAGGCAGGCCATCTGATTCTTTCTCTTTTTTCTTTATTCTTATTGATGTATTAATTATGAAGATTAATAGTAATGTTAAATATATGGCCTGATGATAATTATGGTGCATAATGCTTGCAAATGATGTTAATTTCTGTAGCAGTATTATATTATTGTCCTACTGTTGAAATGGACTAGAGTTTATCTTACATACAGAAATTCTGAATGTTTGTTGTTTATTAAAACTTAAAAATAAATATATGATAAAAAAACAGAAACTAAGGACTTTTTTTCAAAACATATACCTACACACACCAAAAAAACAACATTTTAAACTTGATTTTTTAATTCTTTTTTTCTTTTTGACTGAGCCATTGTATAATAGCATTCCTGGGTGTATGTTATTGTGTAATAAAGTCACTTCTCCGGTGTTGAACGCACTCAGCCTGCAGGCTCATGCTTTAACCACCCGGGGTGTGACATTATTATACAATAATACACACCCTTATTGCCTAATTAGAGAAGTTATGAGTGAACATTGAAATATTTCAATGATCGCTCAAAACTTGGCCATTTTATCATATTTTTACACCAAATTTTCAACACAGCCTTCTTATTTCTCCACCTCATGAACCCAATAGGCGAACATTTTTAAATCCCCAACTAAACCACATTTCATACCACAGACAAATGATGAGGGCAAATATGTTTCTTCAGCTTTTGTGGAACTAACCAAGGCATTCAATTTGGTTGACCATGGGGAGTTGCTAAAAGGCTTCTAAGGGTTAATGTTTCAGTTGAAGTAATCTCATTGCTAAATAACTGATAGGTAGGACACAGAAATCTTTGATTAATGGTTCATTCTCAAAAGAGGGTTCAATAGGTTGTGGTGCAGCACAGGGGTCCATTCTTGGCCCCTGTTATGTTCATTGTTTGTTAATTCACTTACTGAAGTTTGTAAAAGTACAGAATTGATTTTATACGTGGATGACGCTGTTTTAACATGTTCGGGCAATGGTCTTTCTACTGTAGAAAAAAACCTTAAAACTGACTTTGGCATGATGCACACCTGGTTTGTCCAACACAAATTAGTTTTAAATTCAGGTAAAATAAAACTTATGGTATTTACAAATCCCAGAAAAGTTACTATTACATATTTTTCTTTATTTGACAATGATGGTAATAAAACTGAAAAAGTTTCTGATTTCAGATATCTTGGTTTAATAATTGATTCTCATCTTTCATTTGAACTTCATAGGCAGGATTCACAAAGCAGATGTGCTGGGCGCAAATGAGATGCGCTGGCACAACCAGGATGCGCTAACCAAAAACCGTTTGATTCACAAAGAGATGCGTCACAGGATGCCCCATGCACATCCCCACTGTGAATCGTGCATTTTGCGTATGGCGCAAGGGGAGATGCCCCAGCGCACCATGATGCGCAAAACCACCCAGGGCAGCAGAACGGTGAATAAGGAGCAACCCAGCAGGGAGTGGAGGAGCAACAGCGGGATATTGCAGTGGGACAAAGGAGTCAGGGACACATGCCCAAAGGGACAAGCCAGAGTGGCAAAGGGCCCAGCAGTGACCACAGCAGATGAAGTGCACAGACAAGGCACACAGAGCAACACCCAGTACCACATGACACAACCCACACAGGACCACAGCAGGCACACATGATAGGCACACTGTCACCTGCAAGGTGCTACACATCTGCTGGGGAAACCATGCAGCATGGTGGTGTCTAAAGGATATGACCACCTGCACAGTAGCCCAGGGATGCAGGGGTGTATGAAGCCACACAAGGCAACACTGGTGCATAGGCTTGGTGGCACACAGGTGAGACCACTGCACCACACAGACATGCCATGCCCCCAACCACTGTAGACCACACGCAGATCTGATGACTGACAGTGCAGCAGCACAATGGATGCATGCCACAGGCAGTACACACACAGACCCAGAGCACAGACATAGGCAGCAGGACACCATGCCTGCCCACAAGCCACAGGGGACATGGTGGGCACACAGTGGGTGGGACACAGCAGGGGTGCAGGAGGTAGCCGCCTGCACAAACACATGTGCAGACATGTTTGGCAGCAAAGGGACAGAGGACAGCTGCAGACAACAACCCAACACAACAACAAGAAACAGTGAATGACCAAAGACAACGGTTCAGATAAATAACATTTTACTTATAAAACACAACAACATCATTTACAACAACAACAACTATGTACAATACCAGAGAAAAACAGGGAAGGGGAATGTGGGTGTATGTTCAATAACAGGGGAAAGCAGGGGAGGAATGTGACTGTGGGAGCAGGTATAGGGGATGGGTGGGGAAACTGTTGTAAAGAAGGGAGGTTAAACAAAGCAACCAAAGTCCAATATTCACACCATGGGGCATGCCATGGGATGGTGCACATGTCTCTGACCTCTTGATGACAGGAGTCTAATTACATCTGATAGGGCCCACAGCAGTCGACCCTGCCTCCGGAAAAGTGGATGTAAAGAGTCCTCTAGCGCGTGAAGCACTTGCAGTCCCATGTCCATAGGCACCTCTTGCTGTCATCCCCCATGGCCTTGACCACCAGAAAGCACAACCAGTGGACCTAGAGTGGGGAACAGAGAGAACAGAGACTAAGTGCCATGTTTCAAACCCCCCAACCCCCCCCATGTGTAGGCTGGAGGCATCCGCCATGGACATGGTCAAAATTCCACCAGGCACAATGCACACTGCACCAGGCAGATACAGGGTGCCACACTGCTGGTGCACAGTAACTGAGTGGGTACAAGTCCCACACGAACAGAGAGTGGCTTGTGCAGAGGGGCATAAGGGCAAACCCATGCACAAGGCAGCAGCCTGCACAAGCATGTAGGCCTCATCAGGACACCAATGGAGCACCACTGTGTGTCCACAGTGTACACGGCATGCACACATGGTGGTTGCCTACACAGGGACCATGTGCACCGTGGCCCAGGCACATGCTGCACCAAACACACCACTGTGTCTGCACGCCCAGCGACATGGACAGGCACAGTATGGCAGCTTAACACCCACCCCACCTGACACACATTGGATGCACAAAAGAGCACTCACCTGCACCAGCATGACCCCTGCCATGTGCACCTCCAGCAGCCCTCCGCACCCACATCTCTAAGGCCTCCACAGCCCACTGCCTGGCCTCCAGCCCTGCAGGGAAAACAAAAGTAGAGAATGACATGAGGAGATGTGATGTGAGACAGCCCCCCCCCCCAGCAACTCCGGTGTGGGCATGCAGTGAAGGTGTAAACAAACAGTGCACCAGTGATGATAGGCCCGGCAGTGTGCATCAGCGCACAGCACCCCCTCCTGTGCCCCCCTATGTGCGCAGATGTCAGCATGCAATGCAAATATCAGTGCCACCCCATGTATGCCATAGTGGCCCCGCCCCCACCCAAGCACCATAGCATACATGCCCACCCCATGCAACATGTGGTAGATGTCAACACAATGCAAGTGCAGCCAAGCCCAAGTGTGTGTGTGTGTACCCCTTGTGAGTGTATTGGTGTGTGGTGCAGCTGCCCCAATCCCCATGTGCATGTCATGCAAATATACAACTGTGACATACCTGGTCATGGCACCGCACCCCTGCATGCACATTCCTGCAGGCTCTCTAGGTGCACCCTGTCCCTACATTGCAGGTCACTGTATCTGTGCCTGCACTGCTCCCCATTGTGGGGTATACCCGTCCAGCCCACCAGTTGGACCGCTATCCTGGCCGCAACTGCTGACCTGGGCACCTGCAGGTCCTCCTGCCCAAACAGCTGGCCCTCCATCCATATCACTAGGGCCACAAGGTTGAGCAGCTCAATCCTGGACCACTTAATTGCCCTGTGGCCTGCTCTCTGTGCATGTGGCATGGCAACAGCAATTTCAGCACATCAGCTCTTCCCTGTCAGGTCTGTGCAAATGTGTGGTCTACGCGTGCCACATGCATCACTAAGCCATGTGCAAGGCACCACGTTGAAGCATGATTGGCACCAATGGCACTGCTGTGTGCATGCACACTGCACAATGACATGGCGGGAATGCAGGGTCACGGGTCATGGCTGGATCACGCATGCACACAATGTACTCTCATGCCATTTTGTGTCTGGCTTGCATCATCATGCAGGGCAATGGTGATGCGCAGTAGCCAACAGACATGCAGCGGTAGTCACTGCACAATCAAGGCACAAAAAGGGACAGGTAGCACAGTGGGCATCGCGCACATGGACATGCATGTGCATACAGATGTCGCCGCCTGTCGTGCTTGAGCAGACTGGTGATGATGCGACTGTCATGCCATTCGTGCATTCGCAGTTATGTGCTGATGGGTTTGCACCATATTCAGGGAGATGCCCTGAACACACTGTGCATGCACGGACAATGCACCGTGTGGAGATGTGCCCAACACAGCAGATGCGCACTGCTGATTGAGATGAGCTGAGGGCAATTATGCAATTCACAGTCCCAAATCAGCTCATTACTGAATTCAGAGGCATCTCACCTGTTTAGTATCTCATTACACCTGCTCCAAACCTCATTTGCATGCCCTAAGCCGTAAATACTCCTGACTCAGCCCACAGAGAGCATAGGTGACAGAGAGGATTTACAGCCTTGAAGGTAAGTTCTGTATACGTTTCCTAATGCTTTGTAGCTGCAGCAGAGGACAGTATGGTCCAAGGACTGCCAAGTATCATCCAGACATGTGAATAGACTGTAGACACTCCCTGGTGTGTGTCACACACTGTCCCACAGCCCACCCTAGCCACAGCTGGTGGGGAATGATGGTGGGTGGTGTGACAGCAAACACATGGACGGATGCCGTGTGTGTTGTAGTCTTGGCCATGAGCCAGTGTTGCATGCCATGCAACAGCTGTGGCATGTCCTGGGATGTGCATCTGTCTGTGGCAATGCACATGGACAGGGCGGACACAGCACAGATGTCCCTGACAGTCCCAGATAATGTCCCAGACATGCTTTGCAGGCAAGTATTTGTTTGGCTGGCAGTGTGCCAGTACACAGCTGCCCCTGGCTGGTGGTACATGCCAGTCATGGTCCCTGCATGTGCTTGTCTAATGTCTGTGTCTTCAATCCCACAGTAGCCAACACGTCTGGAGGAGACAGTGCTGCTGGACACAGGCAGCCTAACTTCACCAATGATGAAGAAAGAGCCCTCATAGAGGCATACAATCTGCGTAGGGATGTCCTGTCTGGCGGGGTGGCAGCCTAGCACTGCAAGATGAGGGCAGGGAGGCAGCAGCACGGCACATAAATGCGGTGGGTAAATACAACAGAACCCCCCAGGAGTGCAGGAAACTCCTAAATGATGGGAAGAGGAGGGCCAAGGAGAAGCTGGCACACATTGAGGCCTCTCTGAGCTGGATAGGGGGTGGTCCGCAATCGGGGTGTGGCTCACACCGAGTGAAGAGCAGCTGGTGGCACTGCATTGGCCATGCATCCATACAGGGTGTCCCTGGGGGGGGATCCAGATGGGTGGAAGCCCATCGCAGCACTGTGAGTATACATGAACCTGATGTGTGTCACACCATGTGTGTGCGTCATGTTTGCCATGCCAGTCCCACTGTGTGTGACAGACAGCCCATGTGTCTGTGTATATCACCATGGGTGGGTGCAGCCCATCTGTGGCCAATGCTGTGCATGTCTGTGTCAGCCATGCCCGGGGGTTCATGTGTAGTTGTGGTTCTCAGCATACCAGTGGTGCCATCCCACTGTTGGTTGGCCATGGTGTTGCACTGTCCCTCATGTTGCCATGTGGGCATGTATGGGCACTGGGCCACCCCAGTTGTCGCTGGTGCATAGCTGCAGCAGCAGAATGGGTGTTGCAAGTCTGCGCCAGGGACTGTCATGCGCAACTATGGCACACCACTATGTCACACTGTACATGCATGTCTGCCACTACTGTTTCCATTGTATGTGACTAAGTCTCCCTTCTTTCGTTTGCAGCTCCATCACACCTCATGGGTGCTACAGTGTCCACTGCAGCACGGGATGCCTTAGTGGGTAATGATGAAGGTTCATCCCACAGGGCTGTGGGCACTATGGAGTATGGTGCCATCCTTGGCCTATCCCACACAACAGTGTCCCCAGCTGCATCACCAGCAGTGGCAGGCCCATCTAACCCCTCAGCTAGTGGCGTAACTGCTGGTGAGTGTGACACCTCTTGGCTGGAGGGTTTCCTGGGTTTGGCTGATGATGACCCAAATGAAGCAGTGTACATCACTGATGCCCTGCTGGTGCTTGCATCAGGCACACAGGGGGCATACTGTGATGTCCCTGATGATCCTGATGCCACTCAGATTCCAGGGGACATGTTCGACAGTGGTGCATGTGACTCACAGGTGCCTGCACAGGTGGCACCTCTAGCATTGGTGCCCCGGTACTCACGGCATGCCTGTGGAGTCCGCACAGTCTCCCATTGTGGTGGGTGCTCTGCCCTTTGTGCCTGGTGCTGCTGTGGCAGCAGGAGCAGCCAGCACATCTCGGCCAGGTGCTGTGGGTCCACCACAAGTGGCAGTGGACCATGATCCCACCATACCTGGATGGGATGGGGAAGTGCGTGCCCTTTCCCCACCCATGCCCCAGTCTGCTGTGGTGCATCCACTGACCGTGGATGCACAGCAGCAGGCTGGCTCACCACCCAGCCATCAGCACCGTCCCCATGAGCCTTCACCCACTGATGAGATTGAGGGCTATGCTCACCTCCTGTGGGACACCATGGAGGGGCAGACATCCCTACAGGTGGAAATCAGGGGTCTTCGGATGCTGCTGGCCCTTGAGTATGAGTCAGCAGTCACGTGGCATGCCCAGATGTTGGCAAAGGCACGCCTTCTGCAGATGCGCATGACTGCAGCTCTGGAGTGGATTTCACATGCTGCTGAGCCTGCATGTGCATCCATGTGCAACGTGGCAGCCGGGCCTCCAGCCGTACACCCAGGAGCACCTCATGCATGCCCAGGTGGTGGCATCAGGTGAACCCATTGCTGCTGATGCTGTTGCCACAGTTCACCATGCCCAGCTTCCCCGGACCTGACATGGATCTAGGGGCCGCCATCCCAGTGAGCACCCATATACAGTCTCACTGCAGTACCCCTACAGGGGTGTTGGCAACCACCAGTCATGGGCGTGGCCACCTACATTTCCGTGGTGGCCATGGTGTCTCCCTGTAATGTCCAGATCACCCTTCACATGGCCACTGTTCCTGTTACCTGTGTGTCCCACCCACCTGGCAAACACTACCTGGGGTGGCATGGGTGGCATGTGCCTGCCCCAGTGCATTGCCATCATGGGTCCGCTGTGCAGTGACATCTGCATATCCATGAAAGTCATTGTTGTGCCATATGGCATGGGCATGATGAGTGCAGTCCTATGTCTGCTGTGCACGTGTGCCAGCAGCTGTACAATGATCCATGCCATCACTGGCACATACACAGTGGCTCATGGCCATGTGTAGTGTGGCCTATGTGTGTGTGTGAGTGTGTGCAGCATGGACACTGGCATGGCTGCGGGCCACTGTAGCATTGCCACTGCTGTATGGCCTGTGTTGTGTGTGTGTGGAGCTGTATGTGTGGTATGTTGTGCTCTCCATGCAATAGGAACCTGTGTTACTCACCTGCAGTCACCAAAGTGCTCCTCCACAATAGTGTCCCTGTATTGCCAGGCCCTCGCAACAAGACATGGATCTCAACGTGCCTGTGGCAGTCTAACATGATGCCCCTAGGGCACTGCATCCTCTTCCCCACCCTCCTTCTCCTCCCCAGAACTGTCACCCTTCACAGCCTGAACAGCTATTCCACAGTCCATGGCCATGTTGTGTAGTATACAACAGGCTTGGAATATGCCACAGGCCTTCTTGGGGCTGTACTGTAGGGCACCACCTGACCTATCCAGGCACTGGAAGTGCATATTCAGCATGCCAAAGATGTGTTCGATAATGGCACGCTTGGCAGTGTGTGCCTCATTGTACCACTCCTCTGCTTCTGTTCCAAGCCATCTGAAGGGAGTTAGTAGCCAGAGTCAGAGTGGGTATGCAGGATCACCTGTGGGGAGTAAGGGTGGCTGTTAATCCACTGCTTACATGTGCTACTTGACCTCCCCTCTGCACCATGGCACACTGTTGTGTGCAGTGTGGGCACACCACTGACCATGTTTCGGCCTTTCCTGCCATCCTACCTCCCCCTCCCACCTGCTGTGTGCTGGCCCTGCTGGACACATCTGCCCCAGGCTGCCCATGCCACTGCTTTCCACACATGTTCTGGCCCCCTTTGTCTGCATGGTGTGCCTGGCAGCAGCACATGTTTGTCTGCATGTGGTGCGCTGTGCCCTGCCACACGTGACTACCATGGCACTGCGGCCCTCCTTCCATGCATTGTAGTTGTGCTGCTCTGTCTTACTGTGTGCACACCTGCAGCACTGTCCCCCTCCAGTGTCCCACTTATGCTGCCCCTTCACACATAGTGCATTGTGCTACTTGCACACCTGCCCCCAAACTATCCTGCACCATGGTATCCTGTTGTTCTGCAGGTCAACATGTCCCACACATCTACTAGATGCCTTATTGGTATGTCCCCTGCCTCATATCAGCAGCAGAGGGTGGACTGGTGCCATATGAAGGCATCATGTGTGTTCCTATGGTGTGGGGTGCAGACATTGCTGCTGCACCCTTTGGCACTGCACACCACTTGGCAGTTTACAGAATGGTAGCCCTTACAGTTGATGTATGTCACCGCATCATCACCAGGTGGTGTGCGGATTGCCACATGTGTGCAGTCAATGGCCCCTATGATGCCTGCCATGCGTGCCACCCTGTGGAGCCACTGCATGACTTCTGTCCACTCTGCCTGTGTGCTTGGGAAATTAATGTACTCTGAAGCATGTGGGAACAGTACAGTGAGGAAAAGTGTGAGGAGATGGGAAGTGAACAACTGGGAAATGCTGTGGTGTTCCCAGCTGGCCTCTGGAAGGTTCCCGTGATGAGCAAGCACATTACTGTTTTCACCTTGGTCTCCACAGCTATGGCATGACCTCTTCCAGTGGGTGCCTGCATTTCATCATGGCACAGCTTACAGAACTGCCTCAGAATGGCCCTGTTCAGGCAGTATCAGCCAACTGTTTCTGTGTCAGTCAGCTGTTCAAATGTCAGTCTGGCATGATACCGCTGTGGGGCTGGCCACCTATGGTGCCTTCCACCACCACGTTGCTGGTCCGCCTGTCTACTCATCCCCGATATCATGCACACCATCAGGAATGGTGCGCCATACATTATTGCCTTTCAGCTGCCTCTCTCCTCCTGCTATCCTGCTGTTCACCTGCTGGGGGCTTGCCTTTAAGTCTGCTCCTTTTATACTTATCTCCCCAATGGCGCATTTGGGGCTTGCGCCATGGATGCTCTATAATTGCACAATCATTTTGCACTGTAAATGGCTCTGCGCTGTGTATGCAGGTGTACACCCCTCAAATTGTGCCGCATATCATTTCATTGCATCTCTGGTGCATCCTGTTCAGTGCAACACATCTGGCATGCACCAGGGCAACCGCACTGTCTGTGAATGGCTCCATGGCGCATTTCCGAGTTGCGCCGGTGCATCTCATTTGCTCCCATTGCATCTGCTTTGTGAATCCTGCCCCATATTGCTAAATTAATAAGTAAATTGCATCAGAGATTGGGCATGTTGTATCGCTTAAATAAGCATCTAACATACGAAACAAGATTAATCCTTGCTCATAGTTTTTGGTTTCTCTTATCGACTATGGATCCATTATATATTATTTCTCAAAAGAAAAAATGCTCAACAAACTAAAGACCACTTATTACAATATCATTCGTTTTGTTACTGACTGAAGAAAAAAGACGCATCATTGTGAACTGTATAGGTCTACGGGGTATTTATCTTTTCTTGATAAATTTTGTTTCGGGTTATTAATTTTTTTATGGAAGAGTCATCTGGGTTTTTCTCTGAATGTTATTATTAATCTTGTTCTCAAAAATGTGCAATACTATTTCTACCAGGTCACAATACAGGTTTTCTTTTCAGGTTCCATTGTTTCATACTGCTATGTCTCAAACTTTTATACACTATACAGATACAACATTTTGTAATGCTTTACTGATCTCTGTTATTAACTGTGCAAATATTTAATCTTTCAAGATTTCACTTTAGAAGTTCCTTCTCTCTAACTCTGATTGTAAATGTTTTGATTAATTTTATTAATGTTGTTAATGTTGTTTTTTGTATATGTGTTATTAAGTATACTGTTATGTTTTTTGTAACTGGACACCAGTAAAAATGGGCATTTTTTGCTCACTGGTCACTCAGTATAAAAATAAATATATATTGGTCAGGATTTGAAAAATGACAGTTGTCAGTTTCATTAGATGATGTGAAAAGATAGCTATATTGAAAATGCAGGGTCAAAATATTGAAAATTACCAAATGAAATATTTTTTTTTTACTTCAAATTTTCAACATAGCCTTCTTATAACTTCAGTAGGTGAAAATGTTTAAATCCAAGCCAAAACGTCATTTCATGCCACAGATATGAACATACATTTTGGCAAGGACATGAAAAATGACAGCTGTCACATTTATGAGATGATGTGAAAAAAATGGCTATGTTGAAAATTTGGGGTCAAAATATTGAAACTTGCCAAAGTTATAACAGCGTGTTGAAAAATTTAAATGTACACTCATAACTTTGTTGTTGTTTTAATTTTTTAACACCAGAGTTTCAGTATAGCATTCTTATGACCTCAGCTCATAACGAAGGGTGGTAAAAATGTTCAAATCCTGCCCAGAAGGTGATCTCACGCAGTGACTATGAAATCACCTTTTGGAATATATTTTAAACATTTTACCACCCTTGTTCATAAGGTGGGGTCCAAAAATGCCATATTGAAAATTTGGTGTAAAAATATTACAAAATGTAAAGTTATGAAAAAATGTCAAACCCCACTGAAATACATTAAACCAGACCTACTTTATTTTCTCATACTGCAGTTGCTGGTTCCAACAGCAAGACATGTCTTCAGTCGAAGAGTGGATCTACGTCATGGGACATGTTCAGGTGTGTGAGAGGGGGGTGTTGGGTGGAAGGTGCTGAGTAGGGGGTTGGGGGGGTCAGATCACCAATGGCCAGTTTTCTTTTTTTCGGTTTGAGCTTAAAAAAAAAAAACTCTGGCCAGAGCCAGTAGGGCTGCAGGTGAGGAATTTGGGCCAGATTGGTTCCATTGTAGGATGGTGGTCCCTTGTGAAGCACCACAGCAAGTAAGTTGCCAAACCTGAGCGATCAGAAAGAGAACAAAGCCAGAGATCAAGTAGAGCCTGTGGTTTCTGCAGCAGGTAGAGAATATGGGCAGGCCGGGTGAGCCTAACAGTCCTTATCTGCTGTAAATTTCTATTTTTAAATTGTGGCTTTTGTGATATGCAAAATGCAAGGATCCTGATAAAAAAGAGAGATGCAATCCTATGGTTAAATCTGCTTGTGTGACTATAACTGAAAGCAAACTTAATGCATAAAAAACTGATTAAACAGTACTATCCAAAAGCAAAATAATAAAGAACTTATTCTCAAGAATGCTTCTTTACTCACAACATTGGAGTTATGTTTTAAGGGTCTTAAGGGACCCTCTTTTGTGCAGTCCTCAGGATGGATGGATTGTTTATAGCATAAACTCCCTTCCACAAGGGAAGTGTGATTGGGAATGCAGCAGCTGGTGTTCATCATTTTCAAATATTTTCTATGGCAAGCACAGAGCCAAGTATTTCTTATATTAATCAGGAGGTGGCACCTGACATAATGGCTGGACAATTTTAAGTCTTAATTAGCTTGTTATATTAGGAGCAATTGCTAATAATAGAGACTGAAGCTTTCAATAACTAATGGGAAAAACCTTTCAATACCCCAGTAATGATGTCACTAAAAATACTGTGTAGCAGAAATTGTGTAAAAGAAGTGCATATAATAAGGGGCGGGTCCTAGGGGTAGGGAATAATGACATGATATAGTTATGAATATTGTATTATAATTTGCTAACTGATTTTAAAATAAAAAGTGCTTTGACTTTTGCATTAAGTCCCATGGGATCTTTAACTTCCACCTGTGCAACCAGAAAAAATGGACAAAAGGGACCTTGGTTTAACATCTCATACAAAGGCTAGTACCTCAACATCAGTGTAGTACATCCCATACCCAGGTGCTACACTACAGTATCAATACTGGGTATTAGCCCAATTTCCTAGTGTGGGGCACCAGCCTACGTCCTTCTGGCCCCAGAGGCAAGCATGCAACCTATTGAGTCAATAACACTAAATATTTAACATGTTCACAAATACAAAGAATTGGATATTGATGAGGATTTGATGGCCCCTCAAGACCCACCCCTTTCATTAATCCAAAGCCAGTGTTCATTATCTCTGCATAGGTGAGAGTAATGACTATTAACCATTCGCTCCAGAGCAAGAAACAAATTCAAGTTACAAAACAGCAGTTCCATTGTTCCTTTGTTAAGGGTCTTGATCACAGCCATGAAAGAAAATGGAGAGTGGAGGTACCAAGGTTTGGCATTAGGTTTCAGAGCTATGATTTGAATCTGCCTCAAATTAGCAAGTGTCTAAAATGTGTATTTTCTTGATTTTTATTATGAATGCAATATCTATGAAAGAGATCAGATTGACAGCACTAAAGTATTGAATGGTCATTGAGTACGAATGACCCCCTCAGCCACTAGAGGTGGTATCTCCTACAAAAGATTAAATGCTGGCACCACACTCTGAGCTGCTGGAGGTATCTGACTGGATGGTAGCTGGTGGTGGCTACAAGCTGGTGGGTGGTGGCTACTTACTGCAAGCTTCTTGTACATGGATCTTTGATCCTCCCTCACCCTGCCAGCCCCTGAGCAACCCGAGTCCATTCTAATCCCAGGTCACCAGTGTGGCAGGATGAAGGTGCCCAGTGCCTCAGCCCTCCATGCCACTGGGTTAGCATGCTAGGTGCACCTTGGGGATCGCTGACCTTAGGCTCAATTGAGAGATGGACCACAAGTAATCCAGGATGCTAACCATAGGGTAAGAGAGGGAGTCGAGCTTTCTTGCCCTGGTACCCAATGGAAAAAGCTCTCCCATTTGAAGGCATAGCACTGACAAACTGATTCCTTTTGAGAGGCCTCTACAACATGGAGGACCTTGTCAGAGAGACCCAGAGGTTGGAACTCTAGCCACTCAGGAACCAGTACAAATGGCAAAACAGCAGACTGCAGGTAATTGCAAAAGATGCAAATCATGTGATATACTCCTATCATCACCGTTGTGTTCCTTTGTTGTCAATAACAAGAAAAACTAGTCACATTTGGTGTGTAAGTTCCCTTTAACTAAATTAGCTCTGTTTTGATGTGGCTCTATAATTTGCAAACTGTAGTAAATCATAGCACTCACTATCGGAACAAAAGGGGTTACAAACACTTGTATCTTCTGTTATTGCAAATCCCAGAATCTCCTGCAGCTGGCCTTTGAACAGTATGCAGCAGTGAGAGGTTCAGTAGCCTGCACTGTATGTTAGAGTTTATTTAAGTTCACGTAGTGGGTACAGCCCAGCCAACCTCGGTATAAAGAAAACGTGGTTTAAATGGGAGAAACCCAGTACCAATCAAGACATACTGGAGGTCGATCCAGAATTAAAGGGGTGTACACAAATAGTGGGTCAGGCACTCCTTATAGGAGTGTGTGGGGGGTGAAAGTTACACTGCAGTTCGAATATGAAAGCAAGGCTAACCAATGATGCTTAGTAAAAAAATGTATAAAAATTGCAGGCAAGGGTGTTACCAGTTATATGTTCTGTAACAGGTACAGCGGGGCTTCTGCCTAGAGGAAAGTGCACAATCCTATATGAGATGAGTTGCCTATCTATTCCTCCTCTGTTGCTTGCACTGTGCTGTATGGTAGTTGGTGTGTATGTTTCCTTCAACTGAATTAGCTGTTTTAATGTGGCTCTGTAATTTGCAAGCTATGGTAAATCATACCAATCACCATCAGAACAAAAGGGGTTATTAACACTTTTCACATCTTCTGTTACAACAAATCCCAGAATCTCCTGCAGCTGGCCTTAGTGTTGTATGCAGCAGTGAGAGATTCAGTAGCCTGCACTGCATGTTAGAGTTTATATAAGTTCTGATATTTTGTTTGCTGGTCCTGTCAGCCTCCCTGGGCCATGTACAGTCACACAGGGCTGATCTAACTGGAGATTAAACAAAAGCTCTATCATGCACTATGGGTTATTGAATCTCCCACTGCTGCTTGCTGTTCTGATGTAGCTGATAATGCAACCTCCCACCCCATACACACACATCACAAAGCCATTCACAGCAGTTGTTTTATTATCAGTATACTGGTTGGAGTTCCTCTGTTGCTTGCACTGTACTGTATGATAGTTGGTGTGTATGTTCCCTTCAACTGAATTAGCTGTTTTAATGTGGTTCTGTAATTTTCAAGCTGTAAGTAAATGGTAGCAATCACCATCAGAACAAAAGGAGTTATTAACACTTTTTACATTTTCTGTTACTACAAATCCCAGAATCTCCTGCAGCTGGCCTTAGAACAGTATGCAGCAGTGAGAGATTCAGTAGCCTGCATTGTATGTTAAAGTTTATATAAGTTCTGATATTTTGTTTGTTGGTCCTGTCATCCTCCCTGGGCCATGTGCAGTTACACAGGGCTGATCTAACTGGAGATTAAACAAATACTCTATCGTGCACTATGGGCTATCGAATCTCCCACTGCTGCCTACTGTTCTGATATAGCTGATAATGCAACCTCTCACCCCATACACACACATCACAAAGCCATTCACAGCAGTTGTTTTATGATCAATATACCTGTTGGAGTTACTTCAAAGAAACAAGACTTGATTCTGTTTTTTTTTCTTTTTTCTCCACTTTCTACTCAAAATGAATGGGAGAAAAAGTCACAATTCAAGCAAGGCAGTCAGCCACAGTGGGTGGAACAGTGGGTGGAAACTTAGGAAGGACTGTAGAGTCCCTTTACTCATCCTAAAATGCAATCAGGCACAGTGGGCAGAACAGTGTATGGAAACTTAGGAAGGAACGTGGAGTCTCTTTACTCATCCTAAATGGCAGTCATACACAATGGGCAGAACAGTGGGTGGCAACTTAGAAATGAATGTGGAGTCCCTTTACTCATCCCAAAAGGTCTGCAAGGCTATGCCCACTGCAGCCCTAGAAAGAAATAAAATCAACAAGGGACATTTTCTCATTTAGAATTAGCACATTGTCGACACTGGAGACTGGGCACCCAAGTGTGGGGATACTGTCTGGCAGCACTGAGAGTGGGCACCCTGGTACTGCCACCTATATAATTGAGGGATGGTGACCTGGAAGGGGGTAGTACAAATCAGTACTGAGGGTAGGCATCCTGGGTTGCTACATAGTATAAAATATAAACATTGATAAAGGGAGGCATGCAGCCTGGAGAGGAGGGGGTGAGCAAATGGCACTGGGAGGTGGGCACCCTGGTCTGTTTTTATGATATTAAAGTCAAGGGATTGGGGAACAGCAAAGGAGGATTGGTGACACTCTCTGCTTCAACAGAAGCGGGCAGCATGATTCCAGTGGCAGTTTCAATATTCAAGAAAGTCCCACTGTTATCACAAAAGAATAATACAAAAGAACTATGTTTGTTTTGCATTGTTCATTTTTATGAGCCTTCGCTAAACCCACCACCTCACTGGTCCAACTGAAGTAGGCAGCACGACTCCTGCTGTAGCATCACAATTCAAGAAAGTGCTATCAAAAAGAAGAGTTTAGACTTCGTATTTTTCGCACAGTTTTTTCTGTGAGAAAACTAAGTCCAAACTCTTCTTTCATGAGACAAGGTTTTCTTCTCATAGTTCTTTCATGAGCTCTCACAAAAGAACAATTTTTTTTTATAATTTAATGAAAACTCTGTGAGAAAAAGAACTGTCAAAACTCTTATTTTGTGAGCTGAGGTTTTTCTTTCATGAGATTCATGAAAGAAGAATTTTGGCTCACAAAAGAAGAATCGGAAGCCCTCGCTAAATCTTCCATGTAGGATTTTAGGACTACCCCAAAATTATATTTAGGGGTCATTTTCAAAAACAAACTGCAGAATCAAGCTTAACGGTCCTGTTTGGCTAGATTCATGTGTTTGTTTTTCTCCTGGGCATCATTTTTATGGGTTTTCAAGTTGTATTTATTTTTTGTTATAAAACATTTATGGCTGCCATACAAAAGATGGTTTGTTTCTCTTGAACAAAGAGTGTCGGCTCATGAAAGAAGAGTATTCTTTCATGAGCTGGGAATCATTCTTTCATATCAAACATATAAATGAAAGACCATACTGAACATGTTCAGAACTGAAATGTCAACTCCTTATATAACTCAGGAATAGATTAATATGTTTTCACCAAATCAAAAAAAGGTATCTTTCTATGGCATGCCCCTTTTATCCTGAAAATTCCAGAACAAAATTCCAAACCATGTAGGCTGTAGGAGAGAGCAGAAAACAGCAAAAACAAACAAACAAAAAAAAACAGATTTTTCCACTTCTTCCACTGTCCTGATCATGGAATCCAGGCATCCAACAGTTATGTAATTTGCCAAATCAACAGGCAGTGCCCCCCAGACCGCGCATGCAAAATGACATTCAATTCCCATGAACCATGGTGACGCTATTAAGGTGGAAAGTTAAGGGTTTAACATTAAACACCCTACTCAACCCTAACTACAGGGATGCTACAGCACCCATATAATAAGCAACATTAGGTTAGGTTTACAGGGTAAAGTGAGTCTGTTTTCAAATTACCCAAAACTCTTTTGGAGAGTGGATGGTGATGAAGGGAGTAGCAGCATGGAAAGGGATGTAGAAAAACTGGAGCATGGTCCAGACTTTTGTAATGGAAGTTCTGTGCCAAAAAATGCAAAGTGATGTCCACTGCGAAGAGAAACCTGCAAAAGGAATATTGCAGTAATTGGATCATGGTAGAGCACTCAAAAAAGGAAAGAGACATAAGAGTAATAATAACAGTTTAAAAGTCTCTTCTCTGTGTAGCATGGCAAATGGGAATGTTAACTGGATGCAGGGATGCATCAGATGAGGTTTCACTAGTCTCATAAAAGAGATGATGTTGCTACTGTACAGGACACTGGTTAGACCATAGTTCACTCCAAAGAAGAACCTATATAGACTATTGTCCCAACCTGTTAGCCTTTGCAACAAAGTCTGGTCAGAGCCAATATGGCTGTGGAGAGCTTTTGGGATGCTTTTATCCATTATTTCTTATGAATTTGCACAATGCAGGTCTGTGGAGAGGCAGCTTCAATGTGGTCTTCCTTTTACACATTTTTGCAATGTGTTTTCCTAGAATATGCCTGCATATTGCTATATATTTAGCCTGAACAGGTCACAGAAGAAATGGCATCTTATTTTCAGTGGGGCTCTACATCTACATAATATCATGCAGCACTGTGTAAAATCAGAACACACTGAAAACAATATTTCACATCTGGAGGGACATATTAAGTGCCAGACCGATGCACAAGCAGAAAGATGCATTGAACAAAAAGGGGGTGCCGGTCAGCCCTGATACAATATTGAAGAGAATGTGCCACCTTTACAGGGTGTGCTTACAGTGAAGTCCACCAGGATGAAGCGCAGCACTGCAGAATTCTGCAATAGAGTTACTGCAGTAAACAATGCAATTTTAATAGGAGTTAATCCCTTTTGTCATGCAGTAAACCTGTGACACTGCGCTTCATCCTGGTGGGCTTCATTGTACCTGTTGAAAATGTGACCCTGGATGGGAGTCGCAGTGCAGGCAGCTGCCAAGTCAGGTGCATCCAGGGTGACCCTAACTGAATACCTTCCAGGGGGAATGTGTGGCACATACTGGTATGCACCACAGCCCCCATGGGCAATATTCAGCTCAGGAATGCAAATGAACTAATTAAGCATACAGGGTGCAAAGGGGCCTTATGCATTCTCATTACTGGCCCATTTGCATGTTGGCACGAGGATGAATGCACCAGAGCAGCTCTTGCCCCCAAGCCCTAACCACTCCCATGTGAGACAGGCCCTGAAGTCTCTGGTCATAAAATGACACTGCCCCCACCCATTCCACCAGCCCCGATCATACCAGAGTCCAGGCTCTATTGGTTCCATACTGTAGGGACCCCAATGCCATTCCCTGATTGCACCTGAATACACCTATAGTCCATGTCCATAGTGTAGTGGCCCCCTCCTCCTCAACGGTGCACAGACACCCCTCCTGCCCACCCAGCCCATCCCATTGTGATGACTGGCTCTGTGATGGGATCATACCACTGTATTGGCGGGTGGAGGAACACTCACAGTAAGATGCTGGAATGTGTTATGCATAGGCATGAGCTGTGTGTGGATGATAATGACCAGTGGTCATACACTTCAGGCATTTGCATGCGGATCCACCATCTTAGTGCCATTACACTGGTCAGTGCAGGTGATGGTCGATGCTGTCCCTACTCACACAGGTCCCAAAACAGGCATGTTACAACTGACCTCCCATTCATTTGTACAATTGGGGAACTGCAGATGAACTATCCATAGCCTGAAGTGTACACTGCAAATGGAATTGCATGATACTGCACCCCATGGCACCTGGGATACCTCAGCAGTCTGGAGGGTGGCATGTTACACAGGGGAACAGAGGAGAGTGTGGACTTGCAGCAGTGTATGACAGAAGAAAGATACAGCATCAGCAAGGCATGTATTGGATGTACAGTAAGGAAATTCCCTCTTACGGTTTGCCAGGGACATACACAAAGCTGCATACACTGGTGGGTCTGCAGCTTGCGTGGTGCCGCAATGCATGGTACAGCCAGTTGGGTCATTCCAAAGTGCAGGTCCCCAACCCGGGTTCAGTGCAGTCAATGACTGGCCATGACAGGTTGTGGAGGGCAGTGCCAGTCTTTGCAACAGGTTGGGTATGGGGAGAGTGAGGGTGTCTGCATACAGGGGTGTGGGGTGGGGGTCCTCTATGCTATGGACATGGACCATGGTTTCCTCTGCTGTGATCAGGTTTGGGGGGGCCCTACACTATGGAGCTCTTTAGGGATGGAGTTGGATAGATTGGGGATGGAAAGAGGATACCTTTAGTCCACTAGAACTGACAGACTGCTGTGCACCTAGGTGCACATCTGCAGCCAACCTGTGGATGGCTGGAGAGGTTAGGCCAGCTATTCGTCGCCTAACTGTGTGCCATGGTACTCTGGACTGTGAGGGGTGCATTCCCATTGAATGTGCCACAGCATGGCATGTGCATGGGAATGTCTTCTTGACTTGCACAGCATACCATTTGTGTGTGCCCTGGCCCATTCCCTTGTGGCTGGTGCATCCCGCACATTTGAATATCATGCAGCTATGCATTGTTTAGTTGTACGACACATCTCCCTTTTCCGATGAGATGCACTGCGCATCTACTTTGAATACAGGGGTCCTGGACTAGGTACCCTGAATAAATACATTATAAAAATGATCAAATCATGGCCCCACTGAAAACAAGATATTGTATCTAATCTGGGACAGCCTGAGTAAATACAGTGCAAAAATGTGTAAATGAAGATCGCTATGAAAATGAAATGTAGCATCTCCCCTGCCCTATCCAGGATACAAAATATAGGATAAAAACTTTTCAGTGCTCCCAGATCCAAATAACCATTTTCCTGTAAGAAACCCTAATTTTTCCTGTGCTTTCCCTGCAGTGGCAGAATCAAATCCCTGCAGATTTTTCCATAAGCCACTTGTTCCTTATTTGTGACTTTGTTCTTTATTTATTATATCAGCAGCCTTTTATCAGGAAAAGAACTCTGATTTGCTGTTTGGTATTAATATTATTTGTCAAGATGGCCTTAGAATGATTTGGATTTACATGGTATGCATAAGGCACAATGGAGGACTATATGAAATAACAAATATCATTCATTATTTCATGAACTATACTCAAAATTAGTAATCACATGTTGGGCAATCTTTCAAAAGATACTAGTAATGCCTGTGAATAAATTTATATATATATACACATATATGTATATATAAAAAAGACAAAGAACCTCTGTGCGCAAACACCAAGGCAAGGGTTACCCCAAAGGGCATTTGGCTGGGAAGCCAAGTTTCAAGAAAATACAAAATCACACATGCCCACACAATGCAAAACATCATGAGCTGCATATGCAAATCACCACAGAATGTTATGCTGGTCCAACTTTAAGCAGAATTGCATGGTGCAGAAAGCTCTCTCACAGTTTGCAAAGGGTGCTAACAGAAGACATATGTAGTATGTATAGTATATATATATATATACAACACACACACACACACGTGTGTGTGTGTGTGTGTGTGTGTGTGTGTGTGTATTTGTATATATATATGTGTGGGGTTTTTTTGCACTTTTAGTTGTTAGTTTTCAGACAAATTCTCATAGACTTTTTTCTGTCCACCTGATGGAATCTTGAATGAGTTAAGTAAATGTTATTATTTTCTTCAAGGCCCTGATCCAGCAACTCAGCAAATACATACTCAGTACACCATATTATAAATGATAAAAAAAAAATCTTCTGTTTACAGTTGTTTGATCAGGAATTTTATAAATGGTATAGTTATACACTAGTATCTTGCAAGTTCCCCAGGAAGATCTCTGACATTCCAGGAATAATATCAAGCCTACACAAAATCTCCAAAAAATATAAAAATAATAATATAGAAAAACATAAAAGGAATTTACAAGCTGAAATGGGCAGACTGGGTGGGTCATATGCCCTTATCTGCTGACAGTGTCTATGTATCTATGTATCTAAACAATAATTTCCCTTCTAATAAATGGCACGATCTCTTTCATTCTCAAAAATAACACATTATATATCAAGTCAATATCTACTCCATCTTGGCATCAAATAATATCTTGGTTTGTAAAAAGTGCTGAAATGCCTAAAGTTTGTTGTAATTAATTGAAAAATATCTACATGTCTGTCATGTGCAGTATTGTGTTTTTTGATACAGGTTGTATATTGTATTTGCTATGCTTGTATTTATATACATATTCTGTGTAACTATTTGTTTATTTTATACATTGGGACACCCATTGAAAATGAGCCTTGGCTCAATTGGGCTATCCTTTTCTGAATTTTCAGAATAAAATATTTACTGCTATTACATGTTGTGAGAGATCAAAGCAAGTTATCACATACCCTGGCTACATTATTATCAGACATCAAATTTATTTATAGAAATTGTGCACGATTACATTACTAATACTGTAAATTAAAATATGACTGTTCAGACCTTCTTACTGTTTAGACTGCTCTTTCAAACCACAAACAATACATTTATGTTCCACAGCCTAGAGTTGGAGGTCCAAAACACAAGAAAAACTCAACTGTTGTCCCCTACAAATTTCTTTCTTAGTTGTTTTGACTAACGTTTTATAACTCTATATGGGAACATAAGGAATCAGATAATTATACAGATGAATTTCTCACTCATGGTTTGTCAGCAGTTAATTCATTAGATGAGGTCTCCCTTGCCAGGAGTTTGTTTCTCCACCCCTCCCCTCAACATACACACACACACACTATAAGAGATCTCAGTATCTCTTATCTGTTATGTTTGGGAAGCAGGCACAGCCCTTGCTGTCAAAAATAAATTTATATATTTAGTCTGGGTAGTTCACATGAAGACCTTGCATTTTATCAGTTAGGTCTTGAGAGGTTAAAAAACAGTGTAAATCTTTATAAATTTGCTGGAAAAGGGTAACATTTCTGAGGTATGAATCTTTCTTGAAAGATATTCAGGCCCAACTGAAGTTAGTAGCAAAAAATGTTTAAATACTAGGCACTTAAATGTGCAATTTGTTACATTTCCAAGGGGGTGAAAAATCTCCAGTTTAACAGGCAACCAATATTTAACAAGCTGTTGCAGTTTCCTAATGGCCATCTGATAAGCAGCTTGAAGTTATGTCTTCAACATTCTAAAGAGAAAGAAGGGATTATTTTATTTTAGTTGTCATAGTGATTTGTACAGTAGATAGTGGAAGGATACATTGAAAAGTCCAAAAAATGTACTCCATGATGCTCCATTTTCAAGCTACAGGTAGCAAGATAGCTGTAGGCTCCACCCACAGCCATACAAAATCATGAGGATTGGTTTAAATAAATGAATTAAATGCAGTTTTGGTCAGAGTGTGCTTTGTTTTCCTTCTTCTTTGGAGAGGACTGTGGTAAATATTCTGAGAAGCACCAGGGTTTACTGAGAGCACTGCTACCTTTTTTTTTTCACTAGTTAGATCATATCTGGAGTATTGCAAGCAGTATTTGAACCCATATCTGAAGAACAATAGAGGCTATCCAATAGAGGGCTATAAAAATCATCTGGGGCAGCAGGGAAAGACCTAGGAGGGAAATATTGGACACTCTAAACATGCACTGTCTGGAGGAATAGAGGGAAAGAGAAGATATGACAAACACATACAAATACATGTGAGGATGTAATAGGGTAAGTGTCACAGAGTTGTGTAGGTTAAGGAACAGCACAACCACTAGTGGGCACAATCTTAAACTGGAGGGAGGTGAATACAAGAAGAAAGTCAGAAAGCAATTCTTCACAGAGTGAGTGGTGAATAGGTGGAATCAATGATGTAGCCCAGAAAATCAAATTTGTAAGCCAAAACCCTTTGGTGCCTCTTTGCTGCCTCTCTCCCCCATTGTGGACAAGCTTGTATTTGTTACCCAGAACCACTTGAACATCCCATATTGTACTTCTGCAACTGCATAACAAGAGCAAATAATACAGTTGTACTTAATTGTATGCATTTAACACTATGTTTAATTCAGAGTACACTGTTTATATTACAACACCAGTAGGAGTGGCTATCAGAAAATAGGAGTTACCAAAATCAGTGGTCAAGGACTAGAATGCTATCCCACCTCCATTCAAATTGTAAACTGTGGCTTCCTGGTATATGAATTCCTACGCCCATGGATGGAACAGTCTTCATGGAAACAGCACAGGTAATGCGACACTCCAGGCATGATATTTTCCACACTTCAAAAAAGGCAAATCTTCCTTTCAAAGCTCTTTGACGCACAATAAATTTAACTTTCAAGCATAGCCTGGTTTTGTGGGATGTGCCCTTTTTGTAGTTTGGAAAATATCCTGCCTTGGAGTACCACTCTACCTGTGCTGTTTCTATGTGGTCCGTTTTGATCAGGCACCCACTTGCATAGCTCAGAATGTCAAGTTCCTGTGGATCATGGAGCAGTCTACCCAGTACTGTGATCAACACTGAGACTATCTCAGGGTTTAAAACCTTGGGGTTCAAAACTACATGAGGCATTTCCAAGGAGGTAGTAAGGAACAAAAAGAAACCAGGGGTGGGAGGAGCGCTGAAAGGTCAGAGTAAAACAATATAAGAACATCAGAATAGATTCAGTGTTTTTTTCTGTCCTTAACTGTCTACGTACAGTATACAGACCATGCAGTTAGTGATCTGTTTTCAATAAGCAAAGACTTGTCCAGTCCAGATGCACCTCAAAATGAATTCAAAGAAGTTATCTGTATCTTAGGGGAGAGGACAAATTAACCAATAATAAGCTGATGCTAAAATATACACAAGATATTGGTTATATATTGCCCCACTCACCCTTAAATAATTAATCTATCAACTGTTTATTCCATATAAATGATTTATTCAAAAATACTTCAATCACTTCCAGTCCATAACAATATCAATGTTTCGGGTAAACCCTTCTTCAGGAAAGACTGGTTTTTCAATAAAAAATAATAAATATCATCAAACCTTGTCATAATAAATTTATTTAATTATCTTACAGAAAATTATGATACTGGTGTAAATCCTACATAAAAAGAGATGCCATATAGTCTTACTTGTATTTTTTCAATCGTTTTTTCTCTACTATATTTTTTGTTAACATTCATTGTTTGACTCCCACCAGAGGACACTAAACAAAACCAAAAATACAAGAATGAAAAATGCTAATATGCCTTTCATTTAAATCTGTTATATCTTTCAATAATTTAAACTAGTTACAAAGCTCTAACCTTAGCATTATTTCTTAATTTATAACTCAGACGCTCATGAGCTCATACAGCTACGATTTTAAACTGTAATCCTTGTTTCTGAAATTAAAAAGAAAACATCATATAGTTCTCAAACTCAAACAATATCTCATTATTTGTACATCTTTACATTACTAAATCTTTTACTTCTTTGTGTTAATACTGTAGCAGTGCATATAATTGCTAACCCAAAAATCATTTCCACAGACTCATCGTTCCAAAGGCTAAACATTATAAACTATCAAGATAACTTTCTGCCTGCTAACCTCATGGAGCATTTCCAAGCCTTTTTCATGCCGTCAAAAGTATTCATAGTTTTAAATCCTACATGCAATAAAAAATACCTGAAATTAGGATTTGTTCAAGTATAAAATATCACGGTCAACCTTCTTTACAAAATTAAAGCATTTCTTAACTTACATTCAGTCTTTTCTTGTGTCCGACTCAGGTAGAAGTTATGCGGGGCAAAGAAACATCTCTTTTATGTCACTATTAAACCCCACCTCCAAATCTGGCAACCAACGCAATCGTGCAAAGCAAGTAAATCCTGCTTGCCTGAGAGCCAGACCCGCCTCTTAGCGGCACCAACTATCTCAAATCTTGGTGTTGGAGGTGCTCCTAAATAATGTGATACACCCGTAATTATTGTTATATCAAAGACCATGCTTTTTTTCCCTCTGTTTTTCTTTTAGCTCTAAAGATTTCTAGTGTTCCAATCAATTAAAGAAGGCTCTATCATTTGGTAAAACTTATTGTTGCCATCGAACTTCTTAACCACTATATATGCACTATACCTCTCTCATAATATTGGTTGTCATTCTATAATTTCATTCAAACCATAGCGTGGGTTAGTAGTTTGAAATATGGGTTTCAGGAATAGGAAAAACTGATGCCAGTATAGGGCAAGAAGGAAAGTGAAAAGAGAAACAAAAGGAACCTCAAACTCAAGTGGTGATGAGGTCACAAGTGAAATAGGGATATTTAATCTTTCCTTGAGAAATTTAACACAAGAAGAAATTAAAGTATTAAACAAAGGCTTAACCGTCTGCCCTCATGAAAAAATAAATGATTTTGAAATTAAACTGGACCTCAATAGATTTTTTAGAAAACTTAGACTTAGATATTACTTTGACAATAATCCCATGGAAGAATTAAGTACAGAAAAAGAAGAAAGAATTAGGATCTAGATTAAAATTAAAATCACAATTTGTACCTCCTGGACCCATTCCTCACATTATTGAAACATATATCTGTATGGTCAGTAAAGATGTTGAACGAATTCTTAAAAATGAAAAAATATGGATAGGAGGACTAAGTTTTATCTTTCTTCCAAGGAATTTGGAGCATCAAGAAGTTTGGAAACTGATTCTAATATAGTAATTAAAAAGGAAGATAAAGGTGGGGGCATTGTAATTGAGAATTATCTAGATTACAAACTAAAGTGTGAGAACAAGTTAAAAGTGAAGGAGGACTATTTAAAATTGACTGAGGACCCCACTAGCAAAATAAGTAGCTTAATAGCAGAAATACTTAAAAGGGTATTAGCATGTGAATGGATCAATGATTGGGAACATAAGGCACTTCAGAAGGAATATCCACTAATCCTTGTGTTTTATACCCTACCTAAAATCCATAAAGACCCCGTTCATCCCCCAAGGAGACCAATAGTAGCTGGAATAGGGTCAGTGTTAAAACCCCTTTCAATATACATGGATTTTCATATAAAAGATTTGGTAGAATCGACCAAGTCATTCCTGAGGGATTCGACCCATTTAATAAATCTATTGGAGGAATTTAATAGAGACTATGACTTGACTAATAAATTGCTACTATTAGCAAGTTTTGATATAAAGGACCTATATACATCTATTCCCCATCAAGAAGGTTGTGGAGCACTTAGAGAAATTTTGAAACAAAATAGAAAAGAAAGTGAACCACCAAATGAGTTCCTATTACAACTTGTAAATTTTGTTTTAACACAAAATTATTTTAGATTTGAAAAAGATTTCTATGTACAGGTAAAAGGAACAGTGATGGGGTCAGGTATGGCCCCTTCGTATGTCAATATCTTCATGAGCAGTTTTGAAAATAATTTTATTTACCAGAATAATAGTTTTTCAAAAAATATATTATTATGGAAATGCTTTATTGATTATATTGTAGTAATTTGGGAAGAAACAGAAAAGGAACTTTTGGATTTTCATTGTTATTTGAATAACAGTACAGAATGTCTAAAATTTTCAATAGAATATAGTGTGGAGGAAATTTCATTCCTTGATTTAGTGATTTTTAAAAGAAATGGAGAATTGTGTACAAAAATGTTTAGGAAACTGACTGATAGGAATACAATACTTGGGGCAGAGAGTTTTCACCCTAAAAAACTAGTGGACTCAATTCCTATTGGGCAATATTCAAGAGTTAAATGGAACTGTACAGTAAATGAAGATATGGAATTTTTTACAGAACAGATGACAGAAAGATTCATTAAAAGAGGATATAGAACACCAGTTCTGGAAAAGGCAAAGAATGAAGTAGCAGAAAAGGCCAGAAGGGATTTATTAAATAAATCTGAGAATAATACAGACCTTATATCTGAAAAGATTATTCTTTCATTAAAATTTAGTGATGTCTATTATGACATAGGTAAGGTGGTTAAGAAACATTGGAAAGTTCTCTATCAAATAGATTGGTTCATTCTGAACATAAAGTGCCTGAAGTGAAAAAGAGTGGAATGTTCTTGACTGAAGAAATTAATGGCAATTATAGCTGTGGAAGGTGCATACACTGTAACAATACGTACAGAACTAAAGCTATTTGGAATAATAGTAGGAATGAAAACTATCTAATCAATTTATAAATTGCCAGACCAAAGGAGTTAAATATGGTATTAAATGCCCCTGTGATTTGCTATATATAGGAAAAACGAAAAGAAAATTAAAACAACAAATAGGTGAACATAAAGGTTATATCAGGAATAAGGATTTAACATCCTCGATTGCATGTCATTTTTTAGAAAGGGGACATCAAGTTCCATCATTGAGGTTTTTAGGGATAGCAAAAGTGAGTAAAAACAGCAGAGGGGCAACTTTAATAATAAATTATTCCTTCGAGTAGCGTGGTTTATTAATTTATTTCAAACTACTAACCCACGCTATGGTTTGAATGAAATTATAGAATGGCAACCAATATTATGAGAGCGGTATAGTGCATATATAGTGGTTAGGAAGTTCGATGGCAACAATAAGTTTTGCCAAACAATAGAGCCTTCGTTAATTGATTGGAACACTAGAAATGTTTAGAGCTAAAAGAAAAACAGAGGAAAAAAAAGCATGGTATTTGATATAACAATAATTACAGGTGTATCACATTATTTAGGAGCACCTCCAACACCAAGATTTTAGATAGCTGGTGCCGCCTGGCACCCAGGTAAGCAGGATTGCTTGTGTTGCGTGATTGCTTTGGTTGCCGGATTTGGAGGTGGGGTTTAATAGTGACATAAAAGAGATGTTTCTTTGCCTGCATCACTTCTACCTGAGTCGGACACAAGAAAAGACTGAATGTAAGTTAAGAAATGCTTTAATTTTGTAAAGAAGGTTGACTGCGATGTTTTATACTTGAACAAAGCCTAATTTCAGGTATTTGTTATTGCATGTAGAATTTAAAACTACGAGTACTTTTGACGGCATGAAAAAGGCTTGGAAATGCTGTATGAGATTAGCAGGCAGAAAGTTATCTTGATAGTTTATAATGTTTAGCCTTTGGAACGATGAGTCTGTGGAAATTATTTTTAGGTTAGTAATGTTAGTGGGACTGGACACACACTGGACTATATGTGTTTGTGAGACTTGGGAACTTGATTTGGTGGGGTTGAAATTGGGTTCATAAATAACTGCAGTCAGTATAGAGAGAGACTATATTCAATGTAGAGAAGTGCAAGGTAATGCACATGGGAAACAAAAACCCAGGGGAAGAGTACACAGTGGGGGAGGGGGGGAGATTCTGACAACAGTAAAAATGGAAAGGGACATGGGGGTAATTATATCAGATGACCTAAGGTAGGCAAGCAATGTGAGAAGGCAATAAGGAAGGCTGGGGGGATACTGGCATGCATAGGAAGAGGCATCAATAGTAGAAAACAGGAAGTTGGTATCCCTCTGTACAGACAGTTGGTGAGACCCCATCTGGAGGACTGTGTGCAGTTCTAGAGACCCCAGCTCCGAAAAGACATAGACAGATGGAGTTGTCCAGAGGAGGGACAACCAAAATGGTGCAGGGTCTGCACCAGAAGACATACGAAGAAAGACTAAAGGAGCTTAATATGTATACCCTTGAGGAAAGAAGGGAGAGAGGGGACATGATAGAAACTTTCAAGTACCTCAAGGGAATCAACAAAGTCCAAGAGGGTAGCATCTTTCAGAAAAAGAGATGTGCAAGAACAAGGGGGCACAATTTGAAGATAAAGGGGGGATGGCTCAGAGGTAATGTGAGGAAGTATTTTTTCATGGAGAGGGTTGTGGATGCATGGAACAGCCTCCTGAGGAGGTTGTGGAGTCAAGAACAGTGGGGGAATTCAAGAATGCATGGGACAGACATAAGGCAGTCCTAGTGGGGGGTAGGAGGAAGTAAGCTGTTGGTTAACTAGGATCTGCAGCTTATCTGTTAGGTAGGAAAATGGGCAGACTAGGTGGGCCAAGCAGTCCTTATCTGCCGTCAAATTCTATGTTTCTATGTTTCAGGGGGAAGGGACTGAGAAAAGGGGTGTGTGCCATTATGAACAGAGAGGGACAAACAGGGTGGCCACATTCCACCATGGCAGGCGTCTTCAGAAGGGTTGTAGGCTGCACAGGCTGTGGGATGACAATAATTCTCAATTGGGCCTGGAGAGAGAGAGGGAGGCTGCCCACTCTGTAGACAGCTATCTTGTATCAGGAGTGAGGTATTATTGGTTAAGGAGTAAGCTGGGGAGTTGGGGGGTGTCCAAGGATAAGGGTGGATATGGGCGGCAGAAGGGGTGCTGAGGGAGGCTGGGGCAACGTTCAGAAATTACAGGACGTTATGTTACAGCAAGCAGGAGGGAGATATTAGGACAGAGGACCCTGATAGGGATGTTGGACGCTAAGGGGAAAACATATGGGGTAAACATTCCGAATATAAAGAGAGTGGAGGGGGAAGAGTCAGGAGGGGCTGTTGTGGGGAAGCCTAGAAGAGCAGACAGTGAGAAGGGAGGGGCTGTTGTGGGGAAGCCTAAAAGAGCAGACTGTGGGAAGGGAGCTCCTAAGGAGAACAGGGCAAGAGGGAGGGCAGTTTAGAGGGGCAGTCGGGGGAAACTCAGGTTACTTGATGGAGGCTGGCATAGAGTGTTACTATAAATTTGAGATACTAAGCAACCTAGAGGGGGAGGAAGGGGTTGGTGGAAATGAGGAAACTGATACAGACGCCGGGGGGAGGGAGTCGGATACCCATAGGGCATCACAGACCGGCAATGGAAAGGATAGAAATAGTCCCAGAGGGAGAAGGGGAACATAAATGTTAAGCAGATGAGGAGATGCAACATATTGCAGACATGAGGGAGGAGAGCACGACTGGAGAGAAACTGGAGACAAGGAGGCGGAGGAGGGGCCCCCCTTCAGCAGGGGGGTCTGTACCAAGAATGGGGCCCTAGGTAAAGGGGACCCATAGAGGGCCTCTGGAGGTAGAGGTATTATTACAAGGGGGGAGGATGGTGGTGTGGGGAAAGGGGAAACCATCAGGGCCAGGATAAATGGTTCGGATAAGAGAGGGTTAAAGGTGACACCTATTCAGGGGGATCTGAGTTAAGTGGGCAAAATAACAAGAAAGGCAGAAAGGGGAGGGTGACAAGGGGGTCTCTAATAAGGCAGGAAGACTCCCATGGAATTGAGATCACGAATAAAGGGGGGATGGGGGTTGAGAGTGCATAGTGGCGGTAACCATAAGGATGATGGCAGTGTTACAGTGTTCTGTTATTGGGAGACTCGATGATTAAGGGTATCCAGTGGGAGGGACGGGGGTGGATGCCATAGCAAGGTGAAAGTAGTGAGTATCTCTGGGCTGACAGTGCACAGAGCAAAGTTTGTAGTGTACAAACTGGTTAGGGATTGTGGAGGGAAAACGGATTTCCTGGTGCATTTGGGAACTAACGACCTAGAGGGAAATAGCGTTTTGGAAATCCAAGCAAGGTTCCAAGAACTTGCCAGAGTCTGTTGGAATAATGGATGCAACATTTCCTTTTCAGAGATATTGCCAGTACCAAAGGCCTCAGTTGAGAAAAAAATGAAGATCACAGAGGTTAATGACTGGCTCAGGAAGTGGGGTGAAGAGAGTGGGTTGGGGTGTTAGGGAACTGGAAAGGAGTTTGGGAGGATAAGGTACTGTATGCCAAGGACAGGCTTCATCTTTCCCCATTAGGGAAGGAAGTCCTTAAACAGGGATGACTGACTACATTCAAGAAAGGTGGGGTTTAAACTTGTGAGGGGGAGGGATAAGGAGGGGCTGACCAGAACCCTCCTCCCCTCCCTCCAGATGAGGGCAGTAGCCTCAAACCCAAGGGGAGGGAAACAGACTGGGGAGGAGGTTTCAGGAGGAGCAGAGGAGGATGGAGGTACAAGGAACCTGGGTGGGGTTTGACAAAGGATCAGGAATAAGGGTGGGGGTGATGTTGTTAAATGCCAGGAGCTTGGGAAACAAGTTGCCAGAGTTCCAGGCCATGCTGTTCAGGGGGTGGGGTGTGTGCAGCAGTCACGGAAACGTGGCCAACAAAAACCATGATTGGGACCTAAACTTATGGAGTACACTATGCTTAGGAAGGACAGAAAGGAGGGCAGAGGGGGTGGAGTGGCTATGTTCATTAGAGATGACATTGAAATTGCTAGGGTAGAAGAGGCAGAGAAGCATTAGGCCTTATGGTCAGCGTGGCTCAGTTGGTAGCATGTCCGCCTGTGGACCCAGAAGATCGTGGGTTCTCATCCCATCGAGTTGGACTTGCACCTAAAATCGCTGGCATCCGAGTGCAGTATTAGAGGCACTGCTGGGTGTGTGCTGGTCCTTGCGAGGAGATGTTAAACCGAGGTCCCTTCTGCCCCTCCTGGTGGGTGTCCAGGTGGAAGTAAAAGAACCCAGGGCACTCTTCAGAAAGAGCAGAGAAGATTCCCGGTGTCCTGGCCAACATTCCTCTTCCCATAAACCGGTTCATGCAATTATCCAGGCTGTGTGTGGGTGATGATGTGTGATATGGCCACCACCACACATTCAGTCACTTCACTACCAGTCTAGCATTGCTTGTAAAACGCTTTGGATGTATGAAAAGTGCTATATAAATAATCATCATCATCTTCTTCATCTTCTTCTTCACCTTATGAACCCCAGCAGGAGGTAAGGTCAAGCTGGGTGTAGTATATAGCCCCCCCGGGATGGGTAATGTTCTGGAGGATGGTTTGCTGGACAACAACATTGCCCAGTGTGGACTAAAAGGGGAAGGAGTGGTGTTGATGGGGGACCTTAATATGCCAGGTACAAACTGGGGAACCATGTCCTCTAAGGTAGCCAAGGAGCAGAGGTTGCTGGATGGCTTCCAGGGTGTGTTCTTAACACAGCATGTGATGGAGCCCACAAGGGAGGGGCATGTCCTGGACGTGGTTCTGGCAGATAAGAATCTGGTAAGGGACCTGGTTGTAGAGGATCCCCTAACTGGGAGTGACCACAACACTGTCTGGTTTCAAATAAACATGGGGGGGGGAGAGATCTAGGACACTGGCAGTGGACTTCAGGGGGGCAGACTTTGTGGGCATGGGAAATATTCTTAAGGATCACTTGAAAGGAATTACATCAATGACAAATGTGGAAAAGAGATGGGAGGTCATAAAACGGGGACTTCATGAGGCAGTCAGGACCTGCGCTAAGGTGAAACGTAAGGGAGCAAGGTCACATAAACCATGCTGGTGGTCCAGTGAGGTTCAGGTAGTGGTCAGAGAAAAGAAGGCAGCCTACAAAAAATATAAAACAACAAGAGGGGATAGGGAAAAGGAAATGTACCATCTTGCATCTAGAAAAGTCACCTGGATGGTGAGGGGAGCAAAGTCTAGTAAAGAGCAGTGGCTGGCACAGGGGATACATGGAGGCAAAAAGGGGTTCTTCCGGTACATTGGAGAGTGGAGAAAAACTAAGGGCCATCTCGGCAGATTGAGATCAGAAGGAGGGTGGGTGGAAGAAGCGAGGGACCAGGCAAGGTATTAAGCAGTACTTCACCTCTGTGTTCACTAAGGGAAGGGATGGGATATCTACAAAGCAGAGCGCGATGGGGATAAGCGGTGAGTGGTGGGATCAGGGAGCAACAGAAATGGAGCAAGAGGAGAGGTACCCCAGGGTGTCACATCAGGATAAGGATAAAAAGGCCAGTAAGGTGGAGGGGACAGATGATGCTATCTCCACCAAAAGGGTGTGATTAGCCCTCAAGGCCTAAAGAGCTAAATTTCCTGGGTCGGGATGGCATTCATCCGAGGTACTATGAATTGGCGGACATACTGGCTGCACCCTGGTGGAGCTCTTCAACAGGTACTTGAGACAGGGAGAGTACCTAGGGATTGGTGAGAGGCACATGTGGTGCCAATCCATAAAGGGGGGTTGAGGGAAGTATCAGGTAACTATAGACCCATCAGTTTGACCTCGGTGGTGGTAAAATTAATGGACAGTATACTAAAGGAATGATTGGGGGTGTACTTGGAGGAGATGGGAGGTCTGGATAGTAGGTGACATGGGTTTGTGCCAGGTAGATCATGTCAAACCAGTCTTGTGGAGTTCTACGAATGGGTAACATCAGAACTGGACTGGGGAAAGCCTGTGGATGTATTATTCTTGGACTTCAGCAAGGCGTTTGACTCTGTCCCCCACAATGGTCTGGTGGAGAAACTGACGGGGTTGGGAGTAGGCCCTTTGATGGTCAGATGGATTGAAAACTGGCTAGCTGGACACACCCAGAGAGCAGTGGTTGGTGGGGAGCTCTTGAACCCTAGAGAGGTCGGTAGTGGGGTACCACAGGGCTCGGCCCTGGGTCTGATCCTGTTTAATGCATACATATCGGACATCAGAGAAGGTATAGGGTGTGAAATGAGTCTCTTCACTGATGACTCCAAGATGGGAGCAGTAGTTGAGGGGGAAGAGGGGAGGTTGGCCCTGCAAGGGGACCTGGACACCCTGGAAAGCTGGGCTCACACATGGAAATTAAATTTCAATATCACCAAGTGCAAGGTGTTACATCTTTGGCGAGGAAACCCTAAACACATGTACACCCTGGGAGGGGAGGCACTGGAGGCCTCAACAAGGGAAAAAGACCTAGGGGTCATGGTGGATGCATGTATGAATAACTCTGAGCAGTGCAGGAGAGCGGCTAGCAAGGCAGACAGGATGTTGGGATGCATCGTAAGGGGGATCACCTCTAGGAGCAGGGAAGTGATTCTGCTGATGTACAATGGACTGGTTAGACCACACCTTGAGTACTGTGTATAGTACTGGAGACCACACTTGAAGAGGGACATACAGCTCCTGGAGAGGGTACAGAGGAGGGCAACTAAGATGATACGAGGACTAGGGGATTTGACGTATGAGGACAGACTTGAGGAGCTCTGCCTGTTTTCATTGGAAGAGAGGAGGCAGGAGGACATGATTGAGGCTCTACTACCTCAAGGGAATAAATAGGGTAAACATGGAGGGATCTTTAGATAAGCAGGAAGGTATCACCAGGGGCATGGTTTGAAGTTGGAAGGTGGAAGGGTGAGGGGGAAGAGGAGGAGGTTTTCACTGAGAGGGTGGTGGACCCTTGGAATCGCTGCCTGGTGAGCTGGTTCAGAGATCACGGTGGAGGTCTTCAAGAGAGGTGGGACAGACACAGAAAGTGGATGTATCAGATGATGGCCTGACCCCGGAGGGGTGGGGATGGATGATAGGGGTTTCTGGAACACAAGGGGGGGGAGGGCCTTGGCACCCATCTAGGAATCTGAGGTTCAAGCAGACTTGATAGACCATAAGGCCTAATCTGCTGGCAAAAAAAAAAAAAAAAAAAATGCTGCTACAGTATTAACACAAAGAAGTTTGAGAACTATATGATGTTTTCTTTTTAATTTCAGAAACAAGAATTACAGTTTAAAATCATAGCTGTATGAGCTCATGAGCATCTGAGTTATAAATTAAGAAATAATGCTAAGGTTAGAGCTTTGGAACTAGTTTAAATTACTAAAAGATATAACTGATTTAAATGAAAGGCATATTAGCATTTTTCATTCTTGTATTTTTGATTTTGTTTAGTGTCCCTTGGTTGGAGTCAAACAATGAATGTTAAAAAATATAGTAGAGAAAAAACGATTGAAAAAATACAAGTAAGACTATATGGCATCTCTTTTTATGTAGGATTTATACCAGAATCATCATTTTTTATAAGATAATTGAATAAGTTTATTATGACAAGGTTTGATGTTATTTATTATTTTTTATAGAAAAACAGTCTTTCCCGAAGAAGGGTTTACCCGAAACGTTGATATTGTTATGGACTGGAAGTGATTGAAGTATTTTTGAATACATCATTTATGTGGAATAAACAGTTGATAGATTAATTATTTAAGGATGAGTGGAACAATATAGAAACAATATCTTGTGTATACTGTTTTCAATAAGTTAAAGTACAGAGTGCACAAATGAAAAACATTTTAAATAGGTAACGTTTGTACCCAGGAATACTACATTGTAAGGCTTTACAACAGCATGATACTATAAGTGGTTGATGACAGTTTTGATGGATGTTCTTTGGCAGGTACTCAACAATGCCTGTTAGGCACACTCAGCAGTTTGGAGTCTCTCAGCTTTGTTTAGCTCTGCCTTTTCTGCTAAGAACCAGTAGAAAGAAGGAAATGAGAAGAAAAGGGTGAGTAACACTAACCAGTTATGTCCATTTAATTCTGTGTACCATTGCTCTATAACACAGTATACCATCCTAGGAGACTGGCAATACCAGGATAAATATAACCTGGTGCCCTGGCACTACCGGAACTTGTTCTGTTTTCTAATACAGTGCTAAGCACCTCGCTGAAAATGAAACTCATTAGTATCAATGAGCAATATCCTGGCTGAGTCTGTGAACATAAATAAATAAAATGGCAGGCCAGACTACATTAGAGCTATTATAGTGTTCTTCTAGCCATGGATCAGTACAGTCAGTTGCCTTCTAGAGTGGTGTGGGAACAGGAGAGAACAATAAAACTGCAATGCTAAGCTCGCCCATTCTGAACAATGCACTTCGTCCAGAGGAGCACACTTCCAATAAGGAAAATACAGCATATCCCCTTAAACAATACGACAGCTACCCCCTCCCCCCCCCAGGTCACACTGGGAGACGAGCAACTTGTTGCTCAGCGTGCCTTCCGGGTGAACCATTTCAATAAATAAATTAAAAAAAAACTGTAATTAAAGTTTTCTTCTTTAAGCAGCGGCTCTTAGATATTAAAGATCAGTTGAGATTTGAACAAGCCTTACTACTACTTCATGGTGACCCTCTTAGGTCAGGTCCTGCACTGTGGCATACTAATTTGTATCTTTATTTCACTGATACAAGTTGAGGTACTACTATTTTATTTATTTATTTATTTATTTATTTATTTATTTATTTCATTTGCAGATTAACACCTTTGAGCCAACAGGCTCTTTTACAAAAGGTTCCATGTCAGGTAGAACAAACAACAGAACAAATTACAAGGTTCCATTACATTAGGGGAAGAGACAAGATTACAGTGGTAGTTTGATGAGCATTGCAGGAAGACAGAATACTGACAGGCTGGTACTGGAAGTGCATTTGGTATGCAGTTCACTTATATTGTTAAGTCTAAAAAAAAAAAAAGGCATCAAGGAATCAAGCCTAAAGTTAGGGAGGAGAAGCCTGAGGGGGCTTTGTCATAGGTTGGAAATGGGGTGAGGGGTGGAGCAGGAGAGGGGCACACCAGCCCAGGGGCTTTGTCAGGAAGGTGCAGGAGCATGGGAGAAGTGTGTGTGTGTGGGGGGGGATGGGATGGGGGGAATATATCATGGCCGCCTGCGTTTAGTGGTTGCAGTCATACTGGTTATTTTGTGCCAATAGGGTTAGCAGGTCTCTTTTAAAGGGGCCAATTTTTGTGTGCTCCAGTGTAGTAGTAGGGAGTTTGTTAAGCCAAGTGGGGCCATGGTAGGAGAGTGACCGCTGAGCAAAGCATGTTCTTTTGAATGGGACATGGAGCACTCCCTTAGTCGTTCCTCTAGTGACCTTTGAAGGGGGTGTCATTGGAACAGTGCGGCAGTAGAGTTGGGCGTGAGACCTAGTAGGGCTTTTTTACCCATAATGCATGCCTGATACTTTGTCCTGAGGTGGAGCTGGAGCCAACCTGTAGAGGTAAAGGGATGAAAGTATAGGTACGCTGGTTGGCACCAAGGACCAGGCGGCAGGCCTTGTTGGCTAGTAGATTAACTCTATTTAAGGCTGAGTCAGTGACAGCACCATAAATGACTAGCGAGTAGTCGATGATAGACAGAACAGAGCTTTGAGTAACTAGTTTAAGAGCCTTGTGTGTCATGGCTTGCCTATGCCTATAGAGGATGCCTAGCTTAATATTGCCGGTTTTGACTACGTGGTCGATATGGTGCACAAAGGAGAGTGTAACATCAATATGTACTCCGAGATATTTGAAGGTGTAAACTTGTTCAATGCTATTCCCTTTTTGGCTATAGATAGTCAAGGGTTCAACATTCCTTTTGGAATGTGGCAAGGTTAATTCCCTTTCTCTGCAAAGAGACCCCCTCTCTTCCTTATCTCACTGTTATAAAAAAATCTGCTCTAATGTTGTTCCCCAGTGACTGAGAACAATAAATTAATTACTAGTATACATTTTTGCTATAAATGCCAGTACCTGATTTAGCAGGAACAAAAAGTTTTTCTCACTGGGAAGCAAGCTTCACTTTACTAGTTTACTGCATAGCAATAGGACAGATGGTCCTTGCCTTCTCGTACAGTTGTGTTTCCCACCTTGCTTTTTCATACTTCTGCTAAAAAGAGCAGGAGTCAAATATTCAACGCATTGTGCAAGCAATTTATTTGATCCTGCAAATTATTTTCTAAACCAAGAATCATTCATCTAGAGCCTCCAGGGACGTCGCCAAACCGTATAACTGTTGCAAATCCTGGTGATGTCCCAACAATTTCCAGGCAACCATTTTGCTGCCAAGAAAGTGTTTAAACATTTTCAGGAAAATATCTCCTGTGTAAATGTTTAGAATATTGACTCCAGATGTTTAAATCAGAAGACCTTAAGAGACATTTAGGAACTATGCAATACTGGGTCAGATTGGGACAATTCATGCAGTTGTAAAATGAATACTTTATATGTGAGAAGGATTGGCTCTCTGTGGGACCAGCTTTCTTTATATTGTACAGAGGCTTAGCATTCTTTGAGATGGTAACTGCAGCTGACTGTGTTAGATCTGCTTTGTAATGGCACATGATGGCTGAGCACCCTTTTGGCACTTTGTCCCACTATCTAGTAAGATTTGTAGATTAAATCATTATGAGGTTCTTTGAATTCAAGGGGAACTAAACTATGTTTACAATAAATACTGGGACGGGGAGGTCCTGCTCTTAAAAAAAAAAAAGGCAATAGTAAATAACATTTTACCCCCCATTCTTTCAAAAATATACTTTTTGTTGGGCGTATTCTGCCATCCCCCACCCACAATCCCAGTTATGCATTTCTCCAAGGTGCCCCCAAAGCTGACATCATCACTGAAATCAGCAATGGAGTACTTGTATGACAGCTGGCCTAGGGGAAGTATACTACAGTGCATAACACTACTCTTACTGCCGGTACTGATCTCCCTCCTCCCCTTGTCCAGTAAAAGAAGTACTTTGCAGGGGGTCCATTACAAGCGGCCAGAACTACAATGTGGCAGTTAGCCAATTTAGGAAGGATATCATGGAAGGGATGAAGGAAAAGTGGACCCATCTGCCAGACGAGCTGATTGATGTTAAGATGGTTGTTAGTGTTAAGTGAGGGTAGGATATGCACACAGAAACATAGACAATGATGGCAGAAAAAAAAAAAGGTCCAGCCAGTCTGCCCAAGTTCCCAATATAGCCCTGGGGCCTACTGTTCCTTCCAGGTCCCAGGTCCCAGGTCCCTGCCCTCAGCATCCCCCCCAACCCATTCTCCTCCCCGATTCCAAAGCCACAAGCAACTACCACACCCTTCATTCTGTCCCAGCCATGCTCAAAACCATTAATGTTGTCTGTACCCACCACCTCGGGTGGTAACCTGTTCCATGGCTCCACCATCCCCTCTGCAAAATAGTATTTCCTCACATCCCTCCTGGACCTCCCTTCTGTTAGCTTTCACTCATGACCATGTGACCGTAAGCTGGTATCCAGGATAAATATCTCCCTGCAGTCCACCCTGTAAATTACTTTTAGGAATTTGAAGGTCTCTATATATCTACTCCTCCCCAGTCTCCAATGAGTACATGTTCAGTGCTCCTCATAGGACATGTCCTGCTGACCCTGATTCATTTTTGTTATCCTGTGCTGCACTGTTTTGAGTCCGTCCCTATCTTTCCTGAGGTGAGGACCTCAGAACTAGGAGCAGTACTCCAGGTGTGGTCTCACCAAGGATCTATACAGAAGAAGCAGCATCTCCCCTCCTCTGCCACCAGTACCCCTCCCGATACATCCAAGCACCCCACCTCCCCTGCTATAAGCCCTGTTGCACTGACTGGATTGCTTTAGGGAATCGCTGATCATAACTCCAACATCTCACTCCTCAGCCGTGGTGCTGACTCTCACCCCTCACATCCAGTACAGTAAGTATCAGAGCTTAGTGCATGAAAGCCTGACAAGAGAGTCTGCTGGCTGCTTATTGGAACAACTGAACTTTGACACCAGTAACTTTAACTCAGGAGCCACACCTGAAATTTCTTTGGATTTCATGTGTCTGAATTAACTTGGGCAGATGTTCATTTGGGCATCCTATGGCCACAATTTAGAATAAACATGACCCTCATTATTACGATCATCTAGTCAGCCTGCTAAATCTTTTAGTGCAGTCCTCAAGGATATTTCCTTTCTTTCACTAAGTGTCCTTATTTTAGTTAATATTTGTATCATTTTCAACTGTGCTAAGTGTGATGTATCTCCTAATATGGAGTAATCTTATTTACTGATTACCAAGGTTGCTACTGAAAAAGGAGTCTGGATCCAGATAGGCACCTGGTCAATGAATAAATAAAGAAGAAACATAAGTTTTTCCAAAAACTGTGCCTTTGTTTTTTTTTTTTTTAGACTTGCCCATTTTTTTAGGTTGGGAACTCTCAGTCATGGTATTATAGTATGGTTAATGTTTAGATACATAGATACATAAAATATGATGGCAGAGAAAGACCCTCGTCTAGTCTACCCGTATGCCTACCTGAAGTCATGTGCTACACTTGGTCACAGTCATACCTCTCAACTGTCCCTGATTTTCAGGGACGTCCCTGATTTTGCCTGTGGAGGAATTTCTTTTATATATATATATATATATATATATGTCTTTCTTTTATGCATACATATAGAGTGGATTACATATAAAGTAAAGTGTGTTACAACATATATATATATATATTATGATTATAACATATAAGCTGCTAGTGCAGTTGAATATAGCCAGGTCTGAGTAGAAGCTAAGGGTCATTATAAGTTTGTAAGAATTGCAAGGCAAGCAAAAGGCAATAGCTCATGCTGGCTGAAACCAGTTACTTAAAGTTGTGAAAATAGCAGTTTAGATAAAGCTGAACAGAACTGATGGTACCAGCCTGGATAGCAAGCTTGGGCAGGGTTGGGCAAGAAGCAGAGATAAGAACATGTAGTCACATTGGAAATCAAGCTGTACAGTACCATGGAGTGAGTGAAACTCATTGTTTCTATTAGGTCAGCTTGACCCAGGTGTATGTATTAAGCAGTGATGAAATAGGCCAGTGGAAAAGTACCTGACGATATGAAACTGTTTTTCTGTTATTGCTAAGAAACTATGATTACCTTACACTGAAATGTTAGTGCGTTTTCAAGATAAGAAGTGCTATAAAATACTGTGTAAAACTTAGTTGAGGAGCTCTTGCCTTTAGCAGAGGCTCCCACACATGTGTACAGACAATAAACTGAGTTTATTGGAATAACCATTGGGTGTGTTATTGAATATATAGAATTTAAGGTAAAGTATATACAGTAATGAGAATCTCACCACAGTTTTTGGCGTAGTCGGCAGGATAGCTTCACTTCTCCGTGTCACACTGTGATCGGACTGACAAGTCCCAGCCTCAGGGAAGGTGGCCCGGAGGTTTAAGTCCCACATCATGTGTGATGCCTTGGGAGCGGTGACAGTCATCAGTTACCTGTTTCTAGGTGCAAGGAGGTGGCACCAAGGTGCTAAGGCACTTTCGGCGTCAGGGGCGCCCAAAAAAATAAAGTGCTAAGGGCACTCGGGCGTCAGGGGCGCCCATAAAAATAAAGAGTGCTAAGGGCACTCAGTGCTAAAGAGACTTTTCGGCATTCAGGGGCCAGCCCGTAAAGGTAAGTGCTAGGGGCACTCAGCGTCAGGGGACGCCAGTAAAGGTAAGGGTGCTAAGGGGCACTCGGCGTCAGGGGACGCCCGTAAGAAATATAGGAGTGTTGGGCACTCCGAGTTTGCTCAAGGCGCCTTTTAGGGACTACAATGGGAAATATGGAGGACCTCTACCAAATGGATCTCAACCTAGTACTGTTAAAGATTTTTTGTTTTGTTTTGTTTTGTTTTTAAACTGCAAACCATGGCTCTGGAAAAAGACTTGGTTTGGCAGGTTACTAAAATAGCCAAAACAAAACATTTGAAAAAAGTTAATAGCTGCAGTGTTTGGAAATTATCATGAAGGTCCTGCAGTCAGTTTTCTTACTCAGACTTGTGTATCGGAAAGAAGAAGAAAAAATACCTTGGCACCGGGTAAGTCTGAATTTTTTATTCAAAGCTGTTTTATGTCTGTCTGTTTTATTTCTGTAATACATATACTAAACAAGGTAATGCTCCGTATTTCTTGTGCATCTAGACTTATATCTGTGTTCTGTAATTATGTTCTGTTGTCAGGTTGCGAGATAGGATTGACTGCCTTCAGTGCACAACATGTTACAGTAAAAAAAAAAAAAAGAAAAAGTTTCTTTGCCTCATAGCTGACTGTTTTAATTGGCTTTATTTTTAATGGAACATTTGTGCTGCCTAGATAGGGTCAGTGAAGAACTTTTGTATGTAGTTGTTGGATGAAGAGCAGGTAGTGTTGAAGGTGAAGAGATATGACGTCATAGATGCAATGTGCAGAAAGATTTGTAGTTTGCAAGCAACGCCAAGCCACTGCTAGGTGAAAATGTAATGTGTTAACAGCTATAAATGGCTTTATCATACTTCTAGTTAAACCAGAAACTTTTGCAAAATGGCAAAGTGCCATATTTGGCTATCGCAAAAAGGTGTAACCATGTTATACAAGATGTGTTCATTTTACAGATGGTACGTTGTGTTGTGTTTTAAAGGTGTTAAAGGAGTTATTAGAATGTGTTTAAAAAGTGTTTTGTTCTGGAAAGATTTGGCATGGCAATATGTATAAATGTGTTGGTTTAAAAATTGTCAGTATTACAAGACAGGCAGGAGGCAACATATATCTAAAACACGTACAGTTTTCTAATGGAACTATGGGCATTACCTCAACAAATTGGTGTGAAACAATGTCAGTCTTATTTTGTGTTAAGTATTTCTTTTTGTGTATGTGTATGTGTGTGTACTGTCTTGGCCAGCAGTTTTATTGTAAAGATTTTAATATCAGTAGTGTTCAAGGACACTACAAAATAAACTGGGTTTGAATGACCTTGCATGCACACTGTGACCTTTTGCCGTTATTTGACCTTCTTGTGTTTCAACATTTTATGTTACTACCAGTTCAAACTTGATGTGTATTCCATACCTAAAGCACAACTTTTCACACAAAATGTATGTTTTCATGAAAGCACACCAAGAGTGAACCATGTAATTTGACTTTTTATTGCAAAACTAGTATTCTAAGTGAAGAGGAACAAACTTTTCTTCTCCTCTCATGGCTTCTGACTTGCAGCCAACACAGGCAATACTCCAGCTGGAAGGGGAGAATTATTCATCATCTCCCCATATTTTTATTATATATATGTACAGTACGCTTTTGAAAAAAGGACTATTACAGCTGTTTTTGAGAGTTTACCATCTACAGTTAAAAACAATGGTTTTTGTTTTTATGTGTGACCATGGTGTAATCATTTTTTTTTTTTTTTTGTCTTTTTGACATGCATTCTAAGAGATACGTACGTACGGTATTACCATCAATCTGGATTTTTTATAAACTCAGCTGACATTTTGTCATGCTTAGGATAAGGGAACCCAGGGACGCTTGGCTTCTTTTATCCTATGGAAATAATCTTGTTTTACTTTTAAACTGGTGTGTGTTTGTTTTTGTTGTTTGTCTGTGTTTCTTCTCTTTCTTCTAGAGAAAAAGTTACAGGGTAAAAAAGGTAGACCTTTTCATGTGCCACAGGTGCAATAGGCACTGTTATTAAATTGGCATAGGCCAACAACATATGTATTTGTCCCACTAATTGCATTGTGTAAAAGGCGTATTGTTATGAACAATATGTTTGAAGCGTACAACTGCACAAGCAGGTTAGCAAGAGAGAATGGAAGAGGAGACCATTATGGTTTTCCAAAGAGGTAGCAAAGAAAGTGAAAGCCAAAAAGATAGCATTCAGGCAATACAAAAAGACACAGGCAGAAGGGGATAGGGAGAAGTACCAGGAGAAACAAAGGGAGGCAGAAAAGTCAGTAAGGGAAGCCAAAGCTCAGACAGAAGAACACATTGCAAAATCAGTGGTTAAAGGGGACAAAACCTTTTACAGGTACATAAGTAAAAAAAAAAAAAAAAAAAAAAAAAAAAAAGAGGGATAGTGAGACTAAAGGGGGAGGATGGGAGTCGAGTGGAGGATGACAACAGTAAAGCTGACATATTGAACAGGTATTTCTGCTCAGTCTTTACTGAGGAAGAGGGGGGTAATGGGTCTGAAGGAGTACAAGGGTGAGAATGGTGCAGAAATGGATTGCATCACAAGTCCTATGAAGACAAGTTGAAGGAACTAAACATGCACTCCCTGGAGGAGAGGAGGAGAGAGGATATGATAGAGACATACAAGTATCTTACAGGGAGAAACAGAGTGCAGGAAAACACTATTTTTAAGCGAAAAAGATGTTCCAGGACTAAAGGGCATGGGATGAAGTTGGAGGGAGGACGATTCAGAGGAAACATGAGAAAGAATTTCTTCACAGAACAGGTGGTGGACAAGTGGAACACCCTGCCAGAGGAAGTGGTGGGGGCTGAAACAATCACAGGATTTAAGAATGCATGGGATAGACATAAAGGAATTCTAGAGGTCAGGGGTAAGGAGAAACAAACTAAACTTACAAGCTCAAATGGCAGACTGGGTGGGCCATAGGCCTTATCTGCTGACACTGTCTATGTATCTATGTATTGTAACATTACAGGATTTTATAACTCAGGTCTCCGTCAGGCCTGCTTGCAACAGACAGGAAATAATGTTCATCACTGTCATAACTGCTGTGATTTAAAAGCAGGAGGTAACCATAATATTGTCATGATTTACAAATGGTCAAATGGTATAATTGAACCTCGGCCTGCACCACCAGGTGTCGGTTAATGTCCCATTTTATTTTTATTTTCTAATTGCCAGAATTTAGGCTCTGTCACACCACTCTTTACAAAACAAGAAGTAAATGGTTTAAAATATTGTTATTTATGTGTTTTAACTCAGTGTCTAACACACTTTGCAAGTTTGCAGGTTTCCAGGTGTGCACACACAAGATCTCCACGTTCAACAGCAGTAACCTCTGCAAGTGTAATGTTTTCAGCGAAATTACACCTATTTGTAGAACTTTAAATCAACTGAAGAAGGTCCAGTCAGTTCAGACTCTGCAATCAAGCTTATTGTTTCTGCTTACTATGAAGTTAAGTCTGGGGAAGGGCACTCCCCAACTCCAGCGAGAAGATTCTGCTTCAATTGACCTTCAGCAATACATCCATTTTCTTCGCTGCTGCTTGTTCCAAACATGGCTGGTACTTTCTACAACCCTATTGCTCTGTTATGGACTGTGTTCTTAATGGTTTATTGTCAATTGTTACCTTTTATGGACTGTTAATCTTTATGCTGGGGTGTAATCAACTACGACAAAACAAATGCCATGCCAGTGTGTGTGTGTGACTACTCCATTAAAGGACTTAATGCACCCCTGGCCAGTGTGTCTACTAATCAGCCAGCCAGCAAAATGAACACTGACTTTTCTACTATGCTGGTGTTTTGTTTTAAATTACTGTCTGCATTGCCCCATATGCCTTGTGGGGTTACCACCATTCTGCAAATGACATTTCATCTGTACTGTAACTACATCAACCTGTGGATACTTATATGAACTTTATGGACTGTTAACTTTATGGACTGTTATGTTTTATAAGGACTTATCTGTCAAGAGACATTATCAATAGATTCTTCAATCAAGCTCCAAGGTGTGCCACACCTCAACACAAGGTAGCATCTACCTTATTCACTCTCAAAGTGAATTCCATGAATTCTTTTTCATCAACAAAATTGTTATGTTATATTGTGTTATATGTGGTGTCACATGTTAGCATTTTTCACATATTTCAATTGTGGTGTTGACATCCCTCAATTCTGTATTATGTTTTACAAACTCACCATTGTGTTCCATCTGTAACTCCATGCCTTAACTATCTGTATGCTGGGAACCAGTTTTAAATCATATAAATAAAAGGGGTTGGTTAGTTGATACAGAGTATCAAAGGGGGAGTTGGAGAATTTCTTTATATATATATATATATATATATGTCTTTCTTTTATGCATACATATAGAGTGGATTACATATAAAGTAAAGTATGGTACAACATATATATATATATATTATGATTATAACATATATAAGCTGCTAGTGCAGTTGAATATAGCCAGGTTCTGAGTAGAAGCTAAGGGTCATTATAAGTTTGTAAGAATTGCAAGGCAAGCAAAAGGCAATAGCTCATGCTGGCTGAAACCAGTTACTTAAAGTTGTGAAAAATAGCAGTTTAGATAAAGCTGAACAGAACTGATGGTACCAGCCTGGATAGCAAGCTTGGGCAGGGGTTGGGCAAGAAGCAGAGATAAGAACATGTAGTCACATTGAAATCAAGCTGTACAGTACCATGGAGTGAGTGAAACTCATTGTTTCTATTAGGTCAGCTTGACCCAGGTGTATGTATTAGCGCAGTGATGAAATAGGCCAGTGGAAAAGTACCTGGCATATGAAACTGTTTTTCTGTTATTGCTAAGAAACTATGATTACCTTACACTGGAAATGTTAGTGCGTTTTCAAGATAGAAGTGCTATAAAATACTGTGTAAAACTTAGTTCGAGAGCTCTTGCCTTTAGCCCGAGGGCTCCCACACACATGTGTGTACAGACAATAAACTGAGTTTATGGAATAACCATTGAGTGTGGTTATTGAATATATAGAATTTAAGGTAAAGTATATACAGTAATGAGAATCTGCGACCACATGCCTCAAAATTTTACTCTGTCCCTCCTAAAATCTTTGTTTCCGTGGCTAAACGGTGGGGATTGTAAGCACAAAATCATGTAAAACATTGAAGTTACAGACTTGTTCTTCTTTAGAAAATTCATCTTCCACTAAGCCCCATATTCTACCAGCTTTGTGGGTGGACATCTCCAATTTTTAAGATTTGTCCCTGATTTTGGTCCTTTGTCCCTGATTTTTTTAAGCCTTGTCCCTGATTTATAAGGCAGGAGGTTGAGAGGTATGGTCACAGTTATTAGAAAATAACCCTAGTGATTTACATACGCTTTAAGGAGAAAAGGGTTTTATATGTAGGCTGCATAACTGTTGTGATACCATAGTATTCTCACATGTGATGATAATACCTAAAACTCACAAGTGGCACAGTCATGACTGTGTGATAAAGGTGTTCTATACCACTGTATAAAATGGGCTTTAAAATCCTAGCAAGAAAAAATCCCACATAAGAGGTAAGTAATAATCCCTCTTTACTAGATACTGGTTAGGCTCCATCTGGAGTATCGTGTGAGTACTAGAGGCCGCACCTGCACAAGGACATTAACAAAATGGAGGCAGTCCAGAGAAGGACAACCAAAATGGTGCAGGGACTGCATCAGAAAACGTATGAGAACAGATTAACAGAGCTCAATATGTATACCTAGAGCAAGGAACGAGGGAGGTGATATGATTGAAACATTCAAATATCTTAAGGGCATTAATAAGGTGAAAGAGTCTAACATGTTTCAGTATAAGAAAAATAGCAGGACAAGAGGACACAGCAAGAGATTAGAGGGAGGCCGATTAAGGGGTAATGTGAGGAAGTTCTTTTTCACAGAAAGGGTGGTGGATGCATGGAATGGCCTACCTCAGGAAGTGGTGGATATAAATACAGTGCAGGGTTTCAAACAGGCATGGGATAGGCATAACAGAACAATACAGATAAGTATGAATAAATAGGCCATTGACAGAGTAAAGGTCTATAGCACTTTCATAAGGTAGAAAAAATGGGCAGACTGGATGGGCCTTGCGGTCCTTATCTGCTGTCAACTTCTATGTTTCTATGTTTCCCTGAAACTTCATTGGTCTAAACACATCACCTGCATACCTCTCAACCTCTTGGCATTAAAATGCATAGCACTGGCCTTCAAAATGTGGAGTAGATGGTCAGAATGTGTAACACTTTTTTTAAAGAATGGTGCCTATAAGAATAGTGGCCCATACAGTATGTTAAGTGCTAAGGAACAATTCTATCAAGTTAGTTTAATTTTTATGCTGGTCCAATGGCGCGCTGAGGCACTGTTTGCCTTAACCCCCCCCCATACCGGTGGCCCAAGTTTGGGAATGAGCTCCGATTGCCAGGAATTGACCGGGAAGGAGAAGATTGAGTGTCCATCGGATAGCTGTCCTCTCCTGGGGTGGGGAGGCATGCCAACTCAGCCCTTGGCTGCTCCCAGGTGGAGGCCTGAGGGTAGCAACAGAAGCTTTAGCAACACTGAAAGGAGGTGCCGCAGTACTGTAGTGTACATGTACCTCCAAGTGTACACATGCTTACATGACACCACAGCAGAGGTTCCAAGGAAAGAAAATGAAAAAATAATCGGCATGGACTTCATGAAGCCCTTCCTGCCTGCCTGCCTACCTCCATCCCATGCCACAACCTGGACCACCACTCCAATTCTGGATGTGAGTCACCAGGTGGGGGAGAGGGCAGCCCTCCCCATCTCAGCTCTACCATGAAGGGCAATCCGAAGGGGACTTTAGGCTCAGTGAGTTCAGGGAAGGTCAGTGCAAGATGGAGGAGGTGGGGACAGAGCTGAGGCCTCCTACTTCGACCCCCAAGGCAAAAAGCTTTACAGAAGGAAAAAGCTACTTTCATTTTCAATATTTTATGTGTCCAGAGGGCCAGTGGCATGGAGGGTTGAGACATTGCATGCCTTACCTCCTGCTATACCAGTGACTTGTGTTCAGGATCAAGCACGGGTTGCCAGGGGTCAGGGGGCTGAGAGAGGATTGAGTGTCCCAGAGACAGCTCTTCTGTCTCAGGGAGGGTGGCCAAGTCATCTCAGCCCATGACTGCCACTGGCTGGAGACCTGGTGGTAGTGCAGGCAGAATGACTAGAAGGAAGTGGATTGTGGTGATGTAGGATGAGTGCATCTCCACATACATGTACTGGGTGCAGCAGAACAGGGAGGATCAAGAAAATTAGAAAATCTGGGGGTTGGCCTTTGTGAAGCCCTGCCCATGTCCCAGTGGTCCGCCCTGACACTCTGGTCTTGGAGACAATCTGAATATGTTTGCTGTGGAAGGGGATGGGCCTCCCCCTCCCATCTCACCATGGGGGGAAATCCATAGAGGAACAAGCTTCCAAAACAGGAGAGAAGTAGAGATGACCTCTAGGCATAGATACAGTGCTGATAGTCACCCAGGTCTGCCAAGGAGGATAAAATCCTTATGGGAAAATATTTTGTGTGCCCAGAAATAGCTATAACATTACACGAGGAATATCAGATTATGTTCACAGAATAAGGGTAAAGGTGAGTCTAAGAAACATAGCAGTATGGGAAATGCATAGTAGTTGTGAGTTATGATAACCTGATAGTTCATTCATTTCCCAGGAAACACATATTTAACCTAGCCTGATTGGCTTAGCAACAGATTAACTACATGAAAATAAAATGTTTTTTTCTATTTAAAATAACTAACTTTTTTCCATTTTACAAGCACAATGCACACTAAAGAGTATGTTTTTCTTGAGAAATAATGTATTTTCTGGGTGCACTGAAAAGCACTCAGCCTTACAAATTACTCAAGGCAGGCATTAATTGTTTACCCTGTCATAGGTTATTGATTGCATAATCAAGTTCCTATTTTCTTTATTCTGCATCATTTTAATGAAAACCCTTAAAATCAGGCACTCGCCATCCTGTAATCATAAAGCAAGAACACACAGCTCTGAGGCGAGTTCATGTGCAAAAAGTAAGGGTTTTATTTGGTGCCAAAAACTAAAAACATGCAAATCCTCATGCCTGACATGTTTCGGAAAACTTTCCTTTTTACGGGCTGCAGTAGGTGGAGCCTGCAGACGTTTTGCATGTACAAAAGGAGTGATGTCATGTTTTCTGTCTATGGAACTGACTGAAGGTGTAAACAGTCTCCTCCACCTTACTTTCCTCCAAGAAATGTTTTCTGCCCTCAAATAAATATGCTTTCATGTTAGTCAATGGCTACAGGGTACTATTTTCTTTCTTAAATGAGCAGTACAAGAACTGGAACCTGAGTAGTGGGAGGCAGCATTAGTTTTTTTGGGGCGTAAGATCCACCCTCACCTCCACCCGAGAAGCTCCTTAAGATCCACCCCCACCTTTTTGTATTCATGTGGAAGGGGTATGAGGTGGATCTATCATGTATGAACAACTGACTATCAGAGTTGCCTGGGAAAGTAATTAAGGAGTGCCTGAAACTGCATCTAGGCATATCCCTTCAAACACACACATAAGCTCCTAAAGATCCACCTTCCACCTTTTTTTGATTCATGTGGGAGGGGCATGAGGTGGCTCTATCATGTTGGAAAAAGACACACTAGTTTGGGACCCGGACCAAGCAACAGAACAAGTCTGTGGAGTGATCGAGTTGTGGAGCTCCTGCATTTTATTAAGGACTAGGAGAACAGAAGTTACTTAATGCCTTCAAACTGACTTAAAAACCATTGAAACAAATGATTATCAGAGCCACCTGGGGCCTCAGAAGGAAAGAGTAATTAAGGAGTGCCTGAAACTAGAACTCCCAAGAAAAACAATAGACACAGCATTCTGATTCAAGTTGAAAGAGCCACATGTTTTTCTTAAACATTTACTGTATATACTAAAAACATAAAGTTCAGCTTTTGGGATTAACAATATTTGTTTACCATATTCAATCTATATCTATATATCTATCTATCTATGTACATACATATATATATATATATATATATATATATATATATATATATATATACAGATATAGATAGATAGTTTGTCTTTGTAGTAGTTTCAAAACTTTGAAAGCATTGATGTTAGTAATGCATTTAGAAATACATTGTTAATTGTTTTTACAGTTAAACATGCAGTTTCATGTGAGGGCACATTTTTTGGGGGGGTCAGATTATTTTAATCATGGGCACAGTACTTGGTAAATACAGTCCTTTGATGATAAAGTGTATTTTTTCTTTTAAGTTTGAGAAGTATGTATTATATATAAGTGCACCGCACAAGTCACATTAAACTGTTCCACCAATGAATTGGTTTAGCATGTTTTTTTGGAGTTGGCAATGCATTGGCAACTCAAATTGCATTATTTGTCAATGCTTAACCAGCTGAAGAGCAATGAATGTGAAATGTTTTTGCAGCTCATTTGGAATGCATCTGCAGTCCAGTCATAGTGCAATGTGAAGCTACATTTTAACTTTAAAGAAACAGTTTTTGCAATGCTTTGTGCTGGATCCAGCAACACTTATGCAACTCACTCAGAAATGCTAAAGCAACTCATTGGAAGAACAGTTTATTGTGACTTGTACTGTAGCAGTGTTGTAAATGGGACTGGGGAATGAATAACAGTTCGGTGCCTAGAATTTATTTTTTTATTATAATTGAGTTTATATGTGACAAGTGGGTAGAGGATAGTGTTTTGAATGTGGCAGTAGGACAGATTTGTTCAGATAAATATATGCTGTCTTGCAAATAAGAAACAATTGTAAGGGATACATTTTGCAAAACAATGATATATATCATAGGGGTTTCTTTCACGTATTGTTGGAAGAAATAGCTGTGGCTCATTTTGTACTATCAGTAAAAGGAGAGGAGAAAACATTGAACAAGAAAACGATTGGTGATTTTAAAAGCCATTCTGATCAAAGCTGACATAAAAAAATCTCAACTGTATTTTTTATTTTATTTTATCAGAGACACTTGAAACAGGATGTTAATACATCAGCAAGCAGTGATGCCATTTGTCTGTGTTAGAGAAGTTGTGGGTGGAGTTGCCTTGAACATGTTAAAATATACCAGCTGCAATTAACAACTACTTGTAGAAGCAAAAGGCTGGGTGTGTTTTTTTTTCTACTTTCTTTCCACTGATATTATAAACTGAGCCAGGAAAAAAGTAAGACTGAACAGATCAGAGCTGGCACTAAAAAATGTGATGTTCCTAAGATCTGTTGCATGCCCTATGCTTTCATTTTCAGATGTCCGTCAAGTCTAAAAAAATTATTTTTGGTATAAAATGTGTCTCTCTTTCTGATTTCTTAAGTAGTTCTGTGGGTTTGAATGCATTTCAGCTGGTGCTAAAAATGTAAAAATGAAGTGCATTCCTCCTGCCTGTCAGATAATAGGAACATTGACAAAAAGGGTGATCTGTTTTGCCTTTTATTAAACTCTGATTTAAATTATTGTAATCATGGGCACAGTACTTGATAAATACAGTCCTTTGATGACAAAGTGTATTTTTTCTTTTAAGTTTGAGAAGTGTGTATTATATGTAAGTGTAGCAGTATTGTAAATGGGACTGGGGAATGAATAATGGTTAAGTGCCTAGAATTTATTTTTAATATAGTTGAGTTTATATGTGGCAAGAAGGTAGGGGATAGTGTTTTGAATGTGGCAGTAGGACATATTTGTTAAGATAAATATATGCTGTCTTGCAAATAAGAAAAAATTGTAAGGGATACATTTTGCAAAACAGTGATATATATCATAGGGTTTTCTTTCATGTATTGTTGGAAGAAATAGATATGACTCATTTTGTACTATCAGTAAAAGGAGAGAAGAAAACATTGAACAAGAAAATAATTGGTGATTTTAAAATCTATTCTGATCAGAGCTGACATTAAAAAAAAATCTCAACTGTATTTTTTATTTTATTTTATCAGGGACACTAGAAACAGGATGTTAACACATCAGTGAGCACTGATGCCATTTGTCTGTTTTAGGGAAGTTGTGGGTGGAGTTGCCTTGCACATGTTAAAATATACCAGCTGCAATTAACAACTACTTGTAGAAGCAAAAGGCTGGGTATTTTTTTTTCCTACTTTCTTTTCACTGATATTATAAACTGAGCCAGGAAAAAGTAAGACTGAACAGATCCGAGCTGGCATTACAAAATGTGATGTTCCTAAGGTCTGTTGCATGCACTGTGCTTTCATTTTCATGGGGGGGCATGAGGTGGATTTGTCATACTGGAACAACTGACTATCAGAGCTGCCTGGCAAAGTAATTAAGGAGTGCCTGAAACAGCATCTAGGCATATCCCCCCCCAAACACACACACACACACATAAGCTCCTAAAGATCGCCCCCACCTTTTTTTGATTCATGTGGGAGGGACATGAGGTGGAGCTATCATGTTGGAATGACTGACCATCAGAGCTGCCTAGGGAAGTAATTAAGGAGTGCCGGAAACTGCATCTAGGCATATCACCCCCCCCAAAAAAAAATGCACACACATAGACATCATGATTTTTTTTAACTCTAAGCATGTCAATATTTGTCTCTTACAGTATGGGCAAGTTGGGCATAAAAATAAAATAGAAAAAAAGGATCAAGCAGGTGCCTTTTCCTTTGTCAGATACATACAGACAGAAGGTCACAAATCCTGTATGACAGGTTCATTATATGGATGTTTTCCATATAAAACAGAAATTTTGTTAATGTCATGTCTGTAGCATCGTCTGTAGCCAGTAAACTATTACTTACATAGGTACTGTAAACGACAGGTTTTAATTCAAAAATCCAGTCTTGATAAATTTGTTTTTTTAGCAGTTCTGTAAGATTTATGTCTCTCTGATGTAAGAGTGCATAGCATAGAAATGAAAGGGTTTCTGTACTTGATTGTTGTTTCTATGAGAAGTGGGCATGACAGTGGCATGCAAGAGTGAAGTCTAAATTGTTTCTTGGCCATTAAGGATGGCTGTATTAGTCAAAGCTTGTAGTAGCAAAATAAAGCAAGAAAAATAATATATTGTGTTTTTTTTCTTTCAATTGTTTAATCAGGAGTGGCACACAAAGCTGAAAGCTTGTTTGCAGGGGCAACCTGGGAGCACATGGAAGTTAAGTGACTTGCTCAGGGTCACCCAGTATGTAAGTGGGGGCTATGGGATTCAAACCCAGATCTCCAGATTTGCAGTTAAATGCCTTAAACCACTGTGCTATACTGCCTCCCTAGTTATGGCAGTCATCTGTTTAAGCTTCATGATGTTGGTGTAGTAAGCATACCAACATACTAACATACAAAAATGCCAGCAGAATAGGCCTAGCAGGCTTTCATGTCTACTTGTTTGGTCAGTCCCCACCCTGGGAGCTGACCTTGCCTCCCCCCACCCTCTCAGGCTTCTCCCTTCCATTCCAGGGTATTCCTGCTTCATTGGACTTTGCCTCCACAATCCTTCCCATGTACCTGTCCCAGCTCCTCTTGAACCCCTCCTCAGTCTCTGCCTCCATCAGCCCCTTGGGCAGCGTATTCCATGGTTCTACCACCCTCTCAGTGAAGTAGCACCTCCTCCTTTCTCCCCTGAGTCTCCTCCCTCCAGCTTTCACCCATGCCCTCTAGTTGTCCCCTTTCCTTTCTTCAGAGCACCATGACTGCGCCTCCCCTATTTACCCCCTTCATGTACTTGAAGACCTCTATCATGTCCCCCATCTCTTCTCCCTTCCAATGTGTACATATTTAGCTCTTCAAGCCTCTCCCCATAGGTCCTTTCCCCCAAGCCCCAGATCATTTTGGTTGCTTTCCTCTGGACCCTCTCCAGGAGTTCAATGTCCCTCTTTAAGTGTGGCTTCCAAAACTGCACGCAGTACTCGAGGTGCGGCCTCACCAAGCAGTTATGCAGAGGGAGTATAACTTCCCTCCTTCCCTCCTTCTGGAGTGATCCCCCTAGCAATGCATCCCAGTATCATGTTGGCCTTGGCCGCTGCACTCCTACAAGTCTCCAAGTTGTTCATCTTGACATCCACCACCACCAGTGTCTCAGCCATACTGCCATAGCAGCAGTACACTGCACAGCAGATATAAAATGTCAATAAGCAGGTCATGCAACAGATGTGCTGAGCAGTTACTGAAGCAAGAAATGTACAGCTGTCATTTTTTATATCCTGTTCAAAATCTGATTTTGCACCTGTGGTGCCAAATGGCATAGTCGCTGTGCAAAATCTCCTTTTGACTAACGAACTGATGGTGTCACTGTTCATGTGGTTGGGTCACAGAAAGCCCATGCTGAAAACTTGGAATGAAAATACCAAGAAATACCCAGGGCATTAGGATTTCTGACCATAACACCCTGCACTGTAGGGACTGACAGGCATCAGGGGTGTGACTTGGTATTGTCAACAGTACTGCTCACGCCATTCCACCTCCATCCCACCCTGCAGCCAGTGACAGGTATTGAGGTGTGCCTTTGACTCTTCAGCCCCAAAGTTCACTCCATTCTCTTATATTGTACCCATTTCAGTGTATTTCCTTATGGAATGGGGTGAGTGTAAAGTTTGAAAACCCCAAGGCATACTTCAACTCTTGTCTGTGTCTGTGTCTGCAGGGTAGGGTGAGGTGAAATGGCGTGAGCGTTGTGGACAATGACCCAAAGGCACACCCCAATGCCTATCCATGTCTGCGGGGTTGGGGTGGGGTTGGCGTCACTTCAATACTTCACTGCCATTCCTATTCTGCTTGTCTGTCTCTCTCTATCTACTGTATATGTCTATGTAATTATCTATCTTTCTATTAATTTTATGTATCGCTATTTTTACCTATTTCTAAAACAAACCTACATATCACATTTGCCTGCACTCTGAGCACAAACTTATGAAACTGTGCATATGTGTACTCCACTTCTACGTAAACCTTATACTTTCCTAATATTCCCATTATCACAAGCATAACTACCTTGCCCTTATCAAAGGCGACCCCCTCTGAAAGTTAATATCACATTTTCTCTAACAGTCCATCATCATTACACTTGACTTCCTGACATCAACACATTGCTTAAATATAACTTACATCACCTCATGGACAAAAACCCTGTTTCTATAAAAAAAAAAAAAAAAAAAGTGTAAATAATCCCAAGGCTGAACATATGCCAGCCATTACTTTTTCATATACTGCCACCTTCTGTACCATCATGGGGATTTGCATATGTTTCCCTTAATGCTTTGCATTATTGGGATATGTGTAATCGTGTTTTCTTTAAAAATATGGCTGTCTGGCCAATATTATCCGGGATAACACATACATCAGTGGCATTTGCTCTGGGGTTCTTTTGTGAGCTTCCTATTCCTTTCATTACTCTGTGCACCTCCATATATGTTCCTAATGTATATGCTTCCTTAGAACAGAAACTAAAACAAATCTTACTACTTACAAATCATTGTGTTGTTTCTTCATACCTCCTTAACAATTCCACACAACTTCACTAACTTCATTATGCAGCCGTGGTGGAACTGACCAGAATTTGTTTTGTTAAAGGAGTCTTCTGAAACCTACCAGGTGTGAGGATGTGCATGTTTTTAGCTTTTGGCATGAAATAAAACCTCACTTTTTGCACATGTACTTGTCTCAGAGCTGCATTCTTGCCGTTTGACAATAGGGTGGTAAGTGTCTGATTTTAAGTGTTTTCCATTTGCTAGTAACTATCAGAAGCACCCCATTCCCAGTGCAGCCTCTGTTTTTGTTTCTCGCATTTTAAAAGAGAGATCCTTTAAATTACAATTTTCAAGACTAGTCAGTTTACATTAACAGATTTCTATCACACAACATAAGAAACTGCAATTTATTTTATGCTCCTTCGAAGGGCCCCAGATGCCCTGCTCTTTAACACCCCACATGAACATGCTAGTCACGATGACCTGAGGGTAGATGCATGGCAGCCTGTGGATACACAGGACACCAATGCTGTCAACTGCACTTCTACTGGTTTACCACCAGGAGCTGTTCCAGGAGCAGTATGTGCCAAGTCTTCCCTCCCAGACAGTGTGCATGAATGCTCCCCATTTTCCCTACTGGTCTTTGCTCCCATTGTCCTAGGCACACGGATGAACCAATGCTGTCAACTGCACTTCCGCTGGTTTACCACCAGGAGCTGCTCCAGGAGCAGTATGTGCCAAGCCTTCCCTCCCAGATAGGAGAGTGTGTGCATGAATGCTCCCCATTCTCCCTGCTGGTCTTTGCTTCCATTGTCCTAGGCACATGGATGAAGCTCAGTTGCCACCATGCCGAGTAGGTGCCTCAGCGCTTGGCATCATGGAGCTGGCTCAAGAATGGGAACTTTAAGACATTTCTTTCTTTATTAAGAAGGGATATTTTGCATGAAAACAAAATATTTGTCCCTAAGAGTTCATCTGGTCCAAATTCAAGGATTATTACTTCACGATCATTTCCATAGCACCTGATTAAGATGTCTCAAGAGAGGGAGTATGATGAGAAAATAAACTCAAAGGTATGAAGACCTGCTTTTATGGAAAAGCACATTTATACATATCAGAACAGCTGCTTCATTGGTCTTGGAGCTGTGCAGATGCACCAGGAGATGATGCACAATTTAAGGTCCACTGAACAGCTACAGTGGAGGGGGAACCAAAATGCTGCAGGCATTTTTTTCTGGTGAATTGTCACTCTCTACACTGCCTGCAGCATCACTGCAATCTGAGTTGGGGGGGCAACAGAGGGAGGGAGCATGAGGGATTTTGTTTAAATCAGATGCACTGGGAAGTGATCAGGGTTGGTGAATGCAGACAGTAGAGTGGGGTGCAGGAGGATTTTATCTTTAAATTGAATTTAGTTTATGGTAGCTTCAGTTGTTTAATTTAATGAAGCAGCAGTAATCAAAATGATTAGCTTACAACTGAACACTGAAACTAACTTTTATTACATTCATTATTTATGTATTGGAATTTGATAACCAGGTAAATTCGCTGGAGTTCAAAGACCCCTTTTTTAGGAGCGATCTGAACAAGCATACAGACTACAATATACAAATGACAAGGGATTGTGTGCAGAAGAGTAATAAGTGTACACACATCAAGTACCTTTCTCGCTTTGACACCTCTCGCACTGAAGCAAGAATCATATTCCTAGACCTACGAGCCACCCCAGCACCGAGAGGCTGTGGGTGTGAACCAGGCAACGGCACAGCAGTTCAGACAGGGGTGATCTACAGACCCCCGGCACATGGGGAAGAGGTGGATAGGGTGATAATAGATGAAATGTATGAGATGGCAGCAAAAGGGGAGTTGCTAGTAATGGGTGACTTCAAAATGCCTGATGAGGATTGGTCTAACCCAGTGACAACCACAGCCAGGAGTAGAGGCATCTTGGACTCCCTTCAGGGGCAGACCTCAGACAATTAGTGAAAGAACCCACAAGGGACATGGTAATCCTGGATTTAGTCCTCACCAATAGGGACAGAATCATGGAATTCTGAATGGAAGATCACCTTTGGGCTAGCGACCACCACACAGTGTGGTTCAACATAGGCAGAGCATCACAGTCCAGCCACAAAAAAGCAAGGGTTTTGGACTTCAGGAGGGCAGACTTTGCAAGGACAGGAATTGCTATCAAGGAAGCCCTGGAAAGGGGAAGGGCAGGAACGGGGGTTGAGGAGCAGTGGGCGAATATCAAAGGGGCAACAGTGGAGGTAACCAGCCAGTGCATCAGGCCCAGAAACAAAGGGAAAAAAAGAAAGAAACCACTATGGTTGTCAAGAGAGGTAGCAGAAAGGTTAGGGTCAAGAGGCTGGTGTTCAGAAAGTATAAAAGGAACTCAGAAGAAAGAGGATAGAGTGATGAACCTGAATTGTCTAAAGGAAGCAGGGAAAGCTGTTAGGGGTGCAAAGCGCAAACTGAGGAAAGGTAGCAAAGACAGGAAAAAGAGGGGATAAGACATTCTATAGGTACATCAGCAGGGGTCGAAATTGGCACTGGCCCGCTAGCCAAATGCTAGTAGATTTTGCATCGGGCTAGTAAGATTTTCATTTAACTAGCCCTGCACAGCTTGTACTGCAGAAGGCAACACTTCAGTATGTACAACAACTGGACCAGTGGAAAAGTCTGTGGGCTAGTGGATTTTCCCCATCACTAGCCCTGCCAGCTAGTGGCTGCAAAACTTAATTTTGACTCCTGATCAGTGAAAGAAGGAAGTCCAGGGGGGACTGTCTGGCTCAGAGTGGATGAGGGACAGTGTGTGGAAGAGGACCAGGAAAAGGAATCCGCACTGAACAAATACTTCTGTTCTGTATCTACTGTGGAAGGGGAGGGACAAGGGCCAACACTAAATATCAAAAAGAAGGCCAAGAGGGAGGTGGACGCCTGTCCATTTACAGCAGATAGAGTCCTGAGGAATTCACCAAACTAAAGGTAGACAAAGCAATGGGACCAGATGGGATACATCCCAGGATATTGAGGGAACTAAGGATGGAGCTTGCAGCACCACAGGCAGCCATGTTCAGTGAGTCACTCAACACAGAGGTGGTTCCAGAGGATTGGAGGAGGGTACATATAGCTTCCCTGCACACATGTGGTAGCAGGGAGGTGGCAGCAAACTACAGGCCAGTCAGCCTCGGAGGCATTGCTCAAGGAGAGGATTGTAAAATACTTGGAATCCACTGGTGCCCAGAATCTGAGGCAGCATGGATTCACTGCAGGAAAATCATGTCAAACAAATCTGATAGATTTCTTTGACTGAGTGACGAGGGAGATAGATCGGGGAGGAGCAGTCGATGTTGCCTACTTTGATTTCAGCAAAGCCTTCGACATCATTCCACATAGGAGACTGTTGAACAAATTGGGAAGCCTGGGCAGGAGGCACATGGGGGTAAACTGGGCTGGAAGCTAGTCAGAGGATAGAAAGCAGAGGGTGGTGGTAAAAAGGATCCAGTTTGAGGAAAGGGAGGGTGACCAGTGGGGTGCCTCAGGGATCGGTCCTGGGGCCAGCCCTTTTTAATATCTTCATTAGCGATATTGCAGAAGGGCTGGAAGAGAAGACTTGCCTGTTTGCAGATGACACCAGGATCTGCAATAGGTTAGACACTCCTGATGGGGGAACGATAATGAGGGGAGACCTAGAGAAACTGGAAAAATGGTCCAAAGAGTGACAATTAAGGTTTAATGCAAAGAAATGCAAGATCATGCACCTGGGCCGAAGAAACAATGGGGAGAGCTACAGGATGGAAGGAGGGTTACTGACTGTCACCAGGGAGAAAATGGATTTGGTGATTATTATCTCAGATGACCTAAAGGTAGCCAAGCAGTGTATGAAGGCAGTAGGGAAGGCCAGTGGCATGCTGAGGTGTATAGGAAGGGGTATCACTAGTAGAAGAAGGGAGATGGTGATACCATTATACAAAACACTGATGAGGCTTCATCTGGAATACTGTGTACAGTTCTGGAGACTGCATCTTCAAAAAGACATAAACAGAGTGGGTGACAAAGATGGTGCAGGGCCTACAGCAAAATACATATGGGGAGAGACTGAATGACCTCAATATGTATACACTGGAAGAAAGGAGGGAACGGGGGGACATGATAGAAACTTTCAAGAATCTTAAAGAGCTCCTGACACAGTTGAGACAACTCTGAAAAAATGTAATATTCAGGCATAAATGTACATTTTATTTCATATTTTATTCTGTAATTCCCACCCTTACTTTCTTGTTTCTGAGGGTATTTGCATGAATACAGTATCTCTGCCCTTTTAGCTCTGCTTGCCTGCCTGCCTACACCTAACATCATGATTCTGTTTATGACATCAAAGTATGTTGTTGTGGTGATAATTATGATGTCATAAATAACAGGTTGTGATGTCATGTGTAGAGAAGCAGCCAGAGTTGATATAGCCCGGGGGACAAGGATCTTGTTTTCATACAACTCTTTTCGGTAATAAAGAAAATGAAGAATTAATTACTGAAAATATATGACATAGTAAAGAAAATAGGATGGAGCTAAATATAAATCTTACTTTTTTCAAAGTTTTCCTAATGATGTTAAGGGCTCTTTAAGGGCATAAACAGGGTGCAAGGGGAAGATACCATCAAATATAGCAGGGGGACAGGAACAAGGGGGCACAACATGAGATTGGAGGGGGGCAGGATAAGGGGAAATGTACGGAAGTTCTTTTTCACAGAAAGGGTGGTGGATGCATAGAATGACCTACCTCACGAGCTTGTGGGAGCACCCACAGTGGGGGGTTTAAACATGTATAGGATAGACATAAGGGAATCCTAGAGGTGGAGAGGAGAGGCTTAAGCCGATGACCTCATAGGGAAATTGGCTGACAACTAGGGTAGGGAAATGGAGCAGACTAGAAGGGCCTGGCGGTCCTTATCTGCTGACAATTTTTATGTTTCTAAGTGCAAAAAGAAAAAATAAATATTATTTCATTAGCTGCTGCATTGTCATTAGACTCAAGATGCCCTGTACTTCTGGGTTTCAGAAAATACAGGTGTGGATATTAGGCTGACAAAGGATACTGCAATCAGAGAAATAAAGTTCCAGCATTAAGAAATTGCAGTAGCTTTAACAACATCTATATATCTCATAGCTGATTCCCATTGTGATTGGTTGACCATCCATGGCACTCCAGACATTACCTCCTGGGTTTTAGCCCCACCTGATAGGCTAGTGATCTGTCTTCTGACACAGCAACATGCTGTTGCGGTCTAGTCCAGTGACTATTTTAGAAATGTGTTCCAACCATATGCTGCTAGAAGTGTATTAAAATGTTCGGGGGTGCAACAAACTTCTATTTTTTGCCTGACTGCCTGCTTATAGCAGTCCTCAGCTCCCGTGTGTGAATGTACCCGGAACTGCTGTGTCAGTGTACATCACATATGGGAGCTAAAACGCTTCCAAAATGCAGTATGTGCATAAACACCACTTTCATGACCTTGCTGTAGGCAATTTTCTGGCAATGTGCCACTCTCTCCACTGCCTGCAGCATTGCTGGAATCAGAGTTGCCTCAGGGACACTCTAGCAGGGATAGAGAAGTACAGAGATGGGGCACTTAAAAGGCAATAAATCTCTGTGTCAGGCAGGTTAACAAGGGCAGGAGAAAAAAGAGGCCCCTATGGTTCTCTAGAGAAGCAGAGGAGAAAGTAAGGGCAAAAACACTAGTATTTAAAAGGTACAAGAGGACACAGAAGGAGGAGGATAGGGAGAGTTACCAAGAGAAACAAAGAGAGGCAGGAAGAACAGATAGGAGCACAATGGTTCAAATGGAGGAGAATATTGCCCAGTCAGTAGAAAAAAATGGATAAAACATTGTTTAGATATATAAGCAAGATGAAAAAGACCAAAGGAGAGGTAGTAAGGCTAAAAGGGGAAGGGGGGTTGTGAGAAAGAGGCCCTCCCCCAAAAAACAGACATATTGAACAATAACTTTTGTTTAGTATTTACGGAGGAAGGGGTAGGTTACAGGCCAACGATAAGGGACAAGGGCATTAAAGGATGGGAGGTGGACACTAGTCCTTTTGCAGAGGAGAGAGTCCTCAAGGATTTAGCACAATTAAAAGTAGACAAGGCAATAGGACCTGACGAGGTACATCCTTGGATACTGAGGGAGCTCAAGGGGGTGCTGGCTGCACCTCTGACAGCTCTGTTCAACCTATCACTAAAAACAGGGCAGGGTCCAGGGGACTGGAGGAGGGCAGATGTGGTCCCACTACAGAAAAGTGGAAATAGGGAGGAGGCAGGAAATTACAGACCTGTCAGCCTGACTTTGGAAGTGGGTAAAATAATGGAATCACTACTGAAGGAAAGGATTGGGGAATACCTTGGAACCAGTGGATTACAGGTGGGTTAAGAGGTCCTTATCTGCTGACAGCTTCTGTTTCTGTGTTCATTGTTTCATTATGAAGTGGGTCATGAAAATACAAAATCTCTTTGGTCGAAAAATATCACATGACCTTTGATTATTTTCTGACAATCACATACCTAATCTGAACTACATACTTTGTTAATAAATAAAATGCCATTTTATAAGTGGGGCAACCCACTCCAGGGTGTGCAGTCATAAGGAATAATGGACTTCTCAGGTGACTGATAATACTATGCATCATGCCAAACAACTACCAAAATTGTGCATCATTCCCTTATAACAGCACACCTTGTCATATGTCATCCCATATTCTTCTTACATTCCCAGAGCAGACCACACCTTCAGCTTTTCAATGGGCAGAATCCCACTTCTCAGCTGACACAACCACACAGCTTCCTAGTTCAGCCATTTTACGGCAAAAACAAAGAGTGCTTGGTACAAAAAAGCACAGGCAAAATGGGGACAGCAAGATGCACTACATGCAATGGTGTGCCTCCCCGATGGCATACAGTATGTTGCGATCACACCCTCCCGGTGTCACTGTAATTTCTCACAGGGAGCTCTGTCCTTGGTACCCCCCACACTCCCCTTCAAATAAATGTAAACATCCCCCCAGGCACACATTGTGGACCCCACGTTCAGTGTAGGGGATGGTCAGAAATCCCAGTCGCAACATCATACTCACCCTCATCCCAACACCCACATTCCAGAGCCCTCTTCGTGGTGCCCTATTGACAGGATACCCACCTTCCTCGGGTACTGCTCAATGTCAGGAAAGCATTAACTAGATGTTTTTCCTGTAATATGGAAAGTCACCAGTAGGCGATGCTAATGTAACTAGCTATATTGTGTTTTTGTTTTTTATTCTTTACTGGGTAACGTCCACAAGGCACAAGGCCTGTTTTCAGGGGTGACCTGGGAGCACTGGGTAGGTTAAAAAGCCACTGACACAATGTGTGCAAGTCTCTGTTCTTGAAACAGAAACATAACGCAATGTAAATCAGTGTGTTGATTTTCTGTGAGGGGTTGTATTTATTTATTTATTGAAACATTTCACCAGGAAAGGCACTCTGAACAACAAGTTGCTCATCTCACGGTATGTCCTGGGGGAAAGGATAGTGGAAATACATACATGCATACAACAACAGACATTATTACCACAATATTGGCAGCGGGTGGGGGGGGCATGGCCAAGCCAGCATCCAGAATGGCAGCATAGTTCTGGAGCTCTGTGCCTACACCGTCAAATAAAGTGGTTTTCCCGGCTCCCTGGAACTCGTTTCGGCAAGAAAACCGAAAATTGCTCATGATAAAACTGTTATGCCGCCAAAAATGTCTAAAAAGCAGGGGGCATCTAACTTTTAAAAGTTCCAGCAGCGGACCCAAAGCATTGGGTTCAGAGGCCCTGCCACCATGAGCTGAGATTCTGGCGAATGTGGACACACCATGGCACGCTGCTACTGTGGATGAGAACAAGTGTAAATTCACCGCTTTTGGACCTGGAGTAGTTATTTAATGAGTTAAAATATGATCTAACATGCAAAATGAATGCGGGGTTTGAAAACGTCTCCGCTCAGTTGGTGCACCTCCAAACAACGGTGAACATGCTGGGGGAAACAGCGGAACAGCATTCAACTCATTTAACAGAGGTGGAAGAGTGGGTGAGTGCACAGGAGGATCGCTATTCCCAGTTAAACCCCCCAGTTACAGTCAACTTTGGCTGAAATAGAGAAGCTGAAGGCAGTGCGTGAGACCACAAAAATAGGGAGAGGCGCACAAATATATGAATAGTGGGCCTGGCTAGGGGAACGGAGGGCCACGACTGTACAGCTTACTGCAAAACTTGGCAGACTTGCCAACTGAGTGCACATTAGAAGTACAAAGGGCACACAGAACCCCTGGTCGCCATCCTGCTCCAAATGGAAGGCCTAGACACATTATACTAAAATTTCTACATTACCAAGATAGAGCGATGGTGTTGGAAGCCGCAAAGAAAGCAGGCCCCATCCGTATAGACATCACGGCCTGTTAGTAATTTCCAGTACTTTTCTCGTTCAGTGCAGATGGAGCGGAATGCCTTCATGCCAGTGAAGAGATGACTACATCAGCTTGATTGGCCCTTTGCATTGGTATATCCAGCTCGACTGATTATCCGGAGAAAAGATGCGGCCTTGAAGGCCTTTACAAGCCCAGAGACAGCGATGCAGTACATCAAAGAGGAGGTTTATCAGCAAGACAACTCAGCTAGATGAACTCCCTTACAAGAGGTTGTTGAACTTCGTCAGATAGTGCTGAGGGGTGCCAGGGTTTCTCTGCTCTGGAGACATCAGGAGATGGATTGGGGGGGAGTTAGGCTTTGCCCGGCTGGGTCCGTAACTCGTCAGAGGCCTATAATGGCAGGATCTGGTGGTCTCCCCTGTGTCCCTCGATTTATTTTCCATCTTCTCGGTTTGCTTTACTGGGAACTTCACCAGCTTAAATCTTATGCTTTATGAGATTGAATTGGACCCAGTTTTGGACGTTGCCTTTGGAAGACTCAAAATCTTACAGTTTATGTTACAATTATCTTACTATAATTTGTATGATGTAATATCTTATTCAGTTTACTTATGTTGAATATTAAAGATGGTGGGAGAAGGGTCCCAGGGGGGTGGGGGGAGGCAAAAATTCAATTTATTTTTTACGGTGTGGTGTACCGGAAGCCACGCAGGGAGTTCAATTTGTCCACAATGAAGGAGTTAATGTGGAGGATGTCTCCTATTGGTTGGAGAAAAAGTGTACATTAAAAGGGGACCCAGAGCCCATTCTCAATACAGAGGGGTTTTGGAATGGTGGTTGGAGATTTAAAGTTAATTTAAATCAAACCGAAGAAGGTTTGCAACATCTCTCCAGTTGCTTTTATTTGGGAAGGAATAAAGGATTATCTTTTATCCAGGGCAGCCTCGTCACTGTTATAAGTGCGGTTCTGGTAGACACCTCAGCAGAACCTGTGAAGTCATAAAATGTGTCCAGTGTGGGGAGTTGGGTCACATAATGTCAGATTGCCATCACCCGGCTAAATGCTCTCTCTGTGAAGAACGCCATGTATTTACAGATTGCCCTTGGGCCGCCCAAAATAAAACAAATGGAGACTTTTGTGTACAGGATTTTTACCTAAATACTGCAGTGCATGCGGTCCAGAGGCAAAAACCGGTACCTCCACCCCCACCCTCAAGCAGGTCTGAAACCATGTCCATTATGGAATGGGCAGAAATTCCGGAATCAGTATGAACTACTTCCTTACGAGAAAAGGAGGGCTTAGTACCTGCTAAGATGGTACCTTCTACAGATTCTGTTCCTGTTGTGGCCCAGGTTACTCCTAATTCTGTGCCCCCCCCACCTGAAAGATCTTTTAACCCTGTCACTGCTAGATGTAGCAGCTTAAGATCCAGGATTTCTAAAGCACCACTATCTAAGCAGGCCTTGATACCTCTACAGAATGCATTTTCGGTATTGCTTCGGAACATTCTTCACAGCCTGAAGGATTTTCTGACCCAGAACCATCTGCTGATGTTGTGGATTTAGTGAAAAATAAAAAGAAGGGTCAATCAGGGATAAGAAAATCTACAAAAAAGAAATAATAAAAATAAAATGGAAATATTGATAATGGGTTCAGGATTTCAGCTATGATATTTTTCCTCTTTTTTTCCGTCTATGTTATTAAATATTAATCTGGCATCTTTAAATGTTAATAGCATTCAGTCAAATAGGAAGCAAATGTTGATCTATTCACTTTTTGATGGAGATAATAATGATATAGTATTTTTTCAAGATACTCGCTTACATACAAGGTTTGAGGCAGAACAGGCCACTGAAAGGTGGAAATGGGGTATTATTTATTGGTCTGTTGGTGAAGAATTATGTACAGGGGTAGGCATAGCAGTTAATAACCCTACAGTGCACCTGGTTCAACTTATAGATATTCTGCTGGGCCGTATATTATTGTTGGATATGATAAAGATTTACATTGTAGATTTATTAATGTTTATGCCCCAAAAGTCAAGTCTGCGAGAATTGTATTATTTAAGACATTATTACCTTATTTGTTTACTTCCAGATTTGTGTTTTTAGGAGGATACTTTAATTGTAGTTGTTATCGTACTGATAGAGGTATACGAGCCACAAACTTATTTTGTGATACTAATTGCCTTAATGATTAATTGATACAGTCTGGATTAGTTGACGCCTTTGATTTGTCAGGTAAACCACAAAAAACATTTTTCAAGGTACTAAAGCAACACGGATAGATTTCTGGTTTGTTTCAGATACTCTAACAATACAAAAAGCTCAAACTGTACCTGTAGCACCTTCTGATCATGTGATACTTGAGGTCACGATAGGTAGTTATGAATTAATGCATAGGGGACCAGGATATTGGCGACTTAACCTTGAGTTGCTTAAGCTACCAACTGTTGAAGAAGGAATTTTGGCGGCACTACAGGCAAGGAAATCAGTGGTTAGTTTATATGATTCGTATAGAGATTGGTGGGAAGATACAAAAATAGATATAAAACAGTATTTCCAAATAATTGGTAAGATTAATGGGAAATTTAATAAAGACACATATCTAAAAATTAGACAACAGTGTTTAGATCTACATTTTATAGTTGCACAATGTGATCATACAGTTTTACCCGAATTAGATAGAATTTGGAAATTACTAAACTCAACACAATATAGTCGATATAAATCTTTAGATGTAGAAAGAAGATTTGGTTCCCAGGGAGGTAAAGCCTTCATGGACCCTTACCAGTTTTGTGCTGAACAAAGATATCAAAAAAATATAGCAGAAGTCCGTGACTTTACAGGTCAAAGATGTACAACTAGGAATGATATTATGAATGCTCTAGATAATCATCTACAGCAATTATTTGGATATGCTACTGTTTCTAGTTCCCCTCATTCCTTATGGTTAGCTCAAGTGGTCCCACCTATGCTTGACAATCACAGTAGAGATATGTTGGTTGCTGATATAACATCTTTAGAAGTGTCAGCTAGTTTTGCCTTAACAAAGGCAGGTACTGTCCCAGGGAGTGATGGATTACCATATGAGATTTATAAAATAATCTTTACAATATTGTTGCAAGAATTTGTAGAGGTTTTAAGGGATATTCTTATCATAGGATTATTACCAGCTAGTATGTCTGATGGTTTAGTGGTCTTTATGTATAAAAAAGGAGACAGAACTATTTTATCAAATTGGAGGCCAATTACCTTGCTTAATACAGACTTTAAAATATTTACAAAACTATTACATAACAGGCTTATACTAATTGCTGATTTTCTATTATACAGTTCTCAGACTTGTTCAAGACCAGGAAGAAAGATTTCTGATGCTTTAATATTACTTAGAGAAATATTTCATAGAGGTGCTACTGGTAAGCTCACAGGTCTCATTTTTAGTCTAGATCAAGCTAAAGCCTTCAATAATGTTAATCAGGAGTATTTATGGAGTTGCATGGATACATATGGAATTTCTATGAGATTTATTAATTGGATTAAAACATGCTATAAGTCTGCCTCTGCTAAAGCCTTTTGTAACGGGTGGATAGGCCGTAGGTGTAATGTTTTAAAGGAAGTACGGCAGGGTTGTCCTCTGAGCGCTTTGTTGTATTTATTTACTACTGATCCACTACTTAGAATTGTGGATGAAACAAGAGTTATACAGGGTGTCTCCTTTTCTTATGATGACCCTGAAATAAAAAGCACTGCATATGCAGATGATATTTGTTTTATAATAGGAAATATCCCATCAGCACAAAATTTGGAAAAAATATTAATTGATTTTACAGCTCATACTGGAGCCCAAATAAACTATGGGAAATCTTGTTGCCGTCCTCTTAATGCCGAGGATGTTACAGATAATACAATAATTGGGGTACCAGTAATAAAAGGAACAGTTCCTATTCTAGGGATTTTATTTGGTACTGGGGACTTGGCTTACCAGAATTGGGTGCTTAAATTGAATGAAGCACAAAATAAAGTTAACCTGTGGAATACCTGGTGTTTAGTTAAACTAAAATGGATTTACATGATAAAAACTCTTCTGTTACCTAATTTTTTTATATTTAAGTACAGTATATAGTTTACCGCCAACTTTGGAAACCAAAATATATAGCTGTTTTTTTCAGACCATCAGAGCTCCCTCCAGGAGCAGATTACACAGCGGGTGCCACAAGAGGTAATTACTATACCTCTAGGCTGCACCTTGCTGAGGGGGGTTAGCCCGTTAATGTGCTGCGTGCATCGACTGCTCCACTCACCCTGGGTCGGCATTACTTATATAGGCACTGCCCTATGACCTCAGTTCCTCTCTGTAATTTTACTATCTCCCCACTTTTCCATTTGCAGGTTATACCTGCTAGCCACTAGAGGGACCCTCTGCCCTCCTCACCCCAGACTCCCTATCAGAATCCCTTCCTGCTTTCTGTAACCTCTCTACCTGTCTAGTCTACCTCTCTCTCTACCTGCTTAAGCTACTCTGCTCCCTATACCCACCCCTGCCTCTGCCACGTGGTACCCTCACCCTGCCTCTGGCTAGCCCTACTCTCTACCCTAACCCCATTTCACCGGTCCCACCCCAACTGGCCACCAACCTCATTTGACCACTAGGAGTCGCTATTACAACCCCATTTTCTGGCCCAAACCCAGCCAGCTGTTATCACCTACAACCTGGATCCCATCCTATCCCTATTCCCATCTGCCCTGATAGGGGATCGAACCTTGTACCCTGTCCACCAGAGTCTGTGTCAGTACCACTACTCCAAAGTGGTATCTACACTATCTGAGGGGAAACCAGAATACTTGTAACTCACCACCCTTCTACTAACAGGCACCATGCCAGGGTACCTCTTCCCCAAATCTGGCAAAATGGCCCCATCAACAACCTTCACACTTCTGATCTCCCCCATTCTTCTGTCCCTTCCCATTTTAACTCTCCCTCCAAGCAGCTTCCCAGCACACCCCCCCCACAGTCTAGCCTGACCCATCCTAGATATGCCCCCTTCAAGTCCACATCATCCCTTCCAGCTACCTCCTGGTTCCATTTCCCCTCACCTCTTTCCTCCTCAATCTACTCCTTCGGCTCCCTTCTGGCTGCTGTCTCCCACTCCTGCACCCTCTCCCTCCACTCCGCACATCCTACTGGCACTCCCAGCCGGTGCATGACAAAATCCCGGCCTCTTCGCATTTTACGCTGCCACCTAATCATTGCCCTACTCCTTCTGGCTGCAGGGGGGATATACACCCTAACCCCAGCCCAACCTTAACCACAGGCCTAACCCACCCTCCCACATAATCCCTCAACCAAGGTCCCCACTGACACTCGTCCAGGCTACCTCCCCGAGGCCTATGCCTTCTCCATCTAAATATTCATAGCCTCACCCCCAAACTTGATCAGCTTCAGATCCTAGCTGCACACCACTCCCCCGATATAATCATCCTATCTGAGACCTGGCTAAACTCCAGTCTACCAGATAATACCATTGCTATCCCAGGTTTCACTATCACAAGGCAAGACCAGCCCTCCAGAGGAGGAGGGGTGGCGATCTACATCAGATCAGCCCTCCACTTCACAGTCTCTCTTACAAAAGCCGAACCCAAAGCTTACGAGCTTCTCATGGTAAAACTGTCCCCTCACTCCTCTTTACCTATCTTTGTGGCTAGTATCTATTGTTGCCCAGGCACACCTACCACAATAGTCACCAACCTACTGAGCCAACTCTCATCTCTTGCCCAGTCAGGTGAACTATATGTCATGGGTGATTTTAACCACTACTGGCTAGCGTCCACTTTTAACAAAACACTAACAGAGATTACCGCTCTTAACCCTAGCCAAACCATTACGGAACCCACACGCTCAAACCATAAGTCCGGAAATCACTCCCTTCTAGACTGGGCACTCACATCCCACCCACACCGCGTCATCAGTTCTGGCCTCCTCCCTGACTCCATTAGTGACCACCACCTAATCTTCTTGGTCCGCAAAATACACAGAGTTAAATCCCCTCCCAAATTCATACTCCAACGGTCATATAAATCCCTCAACCTCTTCCCCCCCTCCTGGAAGACCTATCTCATTCAAACTGGATCCCGAGCTCAAGCTGCTCTAACATGGATTCAGCCCTTACACACTTTCGCAACACCTTCCTTGCTGCCTGGGACAAACACGCCGCACTGCTCCAGGCGAGAGTCCGCGGGTCTCATCTACCCTGGATAACCCCTGAGCTGATAGCTTGCCTACAAGCCCGGGACAAGGCCTGGCGTAACTACAAAGCCTCCCTCCTCCCAAGCAACCTCATCTCCTACCGCATACTCCACAACAAGTGTACTAAGGCCATCTGCTTAGCTAAGGCTGAATATTTCAACAAAACCCTAAATGCTAATCTAGGGAGACCTTTTAAAATTCTGGAAGGTCATCAACTCCCTTTTCTCCTCCCAAACAGCAAGCCCCCCACCCCTCTTCCTCATCCAAGGGACTCTCCTCTGACCCCTGTAGGTAGCCTCTGAGTTTAATTCATACTTCACTACCTGCTCAGGCCCTCCTCAATTCCCTACCTCCTTCTACCACTCCAACCCCTTACATCTATCACCACACGCCCCCCTCATCTAGCCCTCTCCCAGCTGGTACAAACCCCTTTTCCTTCAGACCCATCTCCCCCTCTGAAACCCTAGATGCCCTTCGCTCTCTGAACCCCTCCAAAGGCAAATCCCCAGACGGTCTCGATAACAAACTCCTCTTCCTATCTGCTCCCACCATCGCTACTCCCCTCGCCGCCCTACTAAATCTTTCCTTCACTACCAAGTCTCTCCCCTCTGAATGGAAGCATGCCACTGTCCTACCCCTTCCTAAAGGTGGTGACCCTTCCTCCACTACTAACTACCGTCCCATCTCCCTAATCCCAGCCCTTGCTAAACTCCAGGAACACCTAGTGCTATCCCAACTCTCCCACTTTCTCTCTGAAACTAACTTTTTCACCCCATTTCAGTCCGGGTTCCGAAAACACCACTCCACCACCTCCTCCCTGCTAAGATTCACAGACTCTATCCTCACTGGGATGGATAAAGGCTAGTCACTGCTGCTATTTTCATTGACCTAGCAAAAGCTTTTGACACGGTATCCCATTCTCTCCTTCTATCCCACCTATCAGGGGCAGGATTAGCAGCGTCCACCACAAACTGGTTCAGTGCCTACCTACTAAATAGAACCCAATCCACTAAAATAGCAGACCACACCTCCTCCCCCTCCCCATCACCACCGGCGTTCCCCAAGGCTCAGTTCTTGGCCCCATCCTCTTCTCCATCCTTCTAAATGATCTACCGAATTCTTGCTCCTCTACCGCGATCCATATGTTCGCAGACGACACGGTCCTCTTTACCTCTGGCCGGACTCACGAAGAACTCACTTCCAAGCTCCAAACGGATTTCAACAAAATCCAGCACTGGTTCAATACCAACTAACTCTCCCTAAATGCCAAGAAAACTGTCTCTATGTCTTTCGGCACTAGACAGCGTTTATCCAAGCTCACCCCCCCCCCCGATCTTCCATATCCTAAACACCACCACCCTCGATGTAGTGCCCTCCTTCAGGTATATAGGAGTTTGGCTCAATTGCCACCTCTCCTTTTCCACACACATGGATGCCATCATCTCTAAACTGTGCCCAAAACTTGGTGCCCTCTACAGGAACCGCACTAGTCTCCCGCTACCAGTCAGATGTGAACTAGTCCTGAAAATGATTCTACCCACCATCGACTACTGTGACGTCGTCTACAGCTCTGCCTCAAAGTCCACCCTAGCCAAACTAGACCCCCTCTTTAACGCGTTCTGCCACTTTGCCCTTGATGCCCCCCACCACTCACATCACTGTGAGCTCTACTGTTCACTGGCCGTGCCATCCCTGAGCAACCGGCGCTTAATTCATAGTGTCAAATTCACTTCCAATTTCTGGCTCTGCTCCCTCCCTCTCTACCTCTTATCCTCCCTGTCTTCCCCCACCCCCCTCATGCCCTCAGGTCCGCTGACACTAGGCTCTTCACTCATCCCCCACCGAAGGACCACTGCCGGCCAATCGGCCTCCTCTTACCTCTTCCCTAAACTCTGGAATGGCCTGCCGGCCCAGATCCATCACTCCTCAACCAAACGCTCCCTAGCCTCTGCACTCTCTAACTACCTAGCTCCAAACTGCAACTGTCCCTGACCTCCCCCTCTGTTAGTTTCTCCTCCTACATGCCCTATAGCGCCTGACCAGCGGCTTGGCCACACCTAATTGTCTGGCTTATCTACTGCCCCACGCACTTACACTCTCACTCTTACTCACTCTTCCCTCTCCAAACATCCCCATCTCCTTTCTTCCTACGATGCATGCTTTCTTCAGCACTACCACAGTCCTACTCCACCCCTTTCCTCCCACCTTACCTAATCCTCCCCCCTACTCACCAAATGTTTACTAGTACACCCCCACAACTTCACTCTCCAATTCCACTGCCTATTGGTGTTCCCACTGCAGCCCTAGTCCTGCTACAGGCACTCATGTTCTGTTACTGCACCATAGTTCTGTTACTCACACTTATATAAATTTTCATGTCTTACCTCATTGTGTACCCATGCAATGTTTACCCTGTCCCTGATGAACAAGACCTGTACAGCTGTTGCTTGATTTGTACCCATGCTATGTATACCATGTCCTTAATAATGATGTTCCTATATGTAATCAAGTTCAAATGTAATCCCTCCCAACTGTATGTTATCTGTATTGCTCTGCTGCTAATCTCAACTATTGTATGTATAACTGCCTCCTCTGTAACCCCTCCCCCCAGGTCGCACCGGGAGATGAGCATCTTTTTGCTCAGTGTGCCTTTCCTGGTCAAACATTTTCAATAAATAAATAAATGTATCTGGGGAAGCTGTTTAAATCCGATCAAAAGAGGCTTATTATTCAGAGAGAAAAAAAATGGAGGTTTGAAAATGATACAACCTGTAGTAATTTTTTCACTATGTACTTATATGCTAATTTATTCCCTTTGGTAGCCCAAACAGTTAATAGATTGTCCCCCTGGGTCTTAGATTCTTTAGGACCTATTTTCTCCATTTGGTCTATGTATGCTGTCCTTCCTCGACAAATTCCAATTTCCTATTTACCAGATGCAATGATAACTTGCTTTACTAAAATAAAGCTATGGGGTATTTCCAAAGATCATCTTCTTTGTTGTACTCGGAAAAATTTGTATGAATCTTTGATTCTGAAATATTTTCAAGAGACAGCAGGATTTGACTCTTGTCGTTTGACAGATAGATTATTGATACAGTAAGTGAAATGTTGATTTCTCCCCGTATTCCTATATTTATGTGGGATGTAACTTGGTTGGCCTTGCATGGTCACCTGAATGTAAGGGGGAATTTGAAGCATAGACAAATGTCAGAGAGATATTGTCCTAGAGATACTTGCCCAGATGTAATAGAGACAATGCAGCACTTATTTCTGGAGTGTCCTTTTATTCAAGGATTTTGGCAATCAATTCAACGTCACTGGCCTACATCTCCATTTGGTCTTATGACTTTAAAAATATTATGTTTACACATTTTGTCCTTTTTATGGACAAAACATGATAGAGTAACGCTATGGTTATTCCTTGTCTGTTTCAAATTTTATATATGGTTTGTCCGGTGTAGATTGACTATTCAACAACTACATTTTACTTCTGAAGAGTTATTTTTTATGGTAGAGAAAGCAATTAAAGAAATTAGATTACAAGATTATAATTCAATACAGCCAACAACCTTTCAAGGGAGATGGGCCTCTATAGATTGGTTATAGTAGATATTGGCAGGAAAATAAAAGAGGAAGTACAGTAAATATATGTATATATTTTTATTAAATTAAGAAATGGTATAGAATAAGTAACTTAGGATTTGTGTTATACAGACATATACTTAAGATCCTTGGTTGAATATAATTTTATTAATGGATAGATTTATTGGAAAGTTTTGAGATTATACGTATAGATGCCTTGACTCCCCAGTAAGGGGGAGGGAGATATGTCATAGTCATATCATCAGTCATAGAAATTCTGGCATTATAAATTTATATTTCTCATTCTGTGACTAATTTCTGTCTTGCCTGTGCTTTACTTTACACACTAAACTATTATATAGATAACTAAAACTTTCTCTTGTGTGTAGCTTAGTCAACTTAATGTATTACCAAGGGTTTCAACATTAATGACATTCTTAGTTCAGAGCTTTATTCTTCTCACCTGCATGCTATCTTATCTTACAATGTCATGAAGGCTTGTAGAGGAATGTAGAAAAGGAGGGAAGAGACAGAGAAAGAAAAAATTGGAAAGAGATTACCTGGGATGGCCGGACGACCATAAAAGGAGGGAATTATCATACCATACCATACCATACCAAACCAAAACCTGCTGAAGGAAAAAAGGAGTCAAGGGATGGGTGAGGGCTAGCCCTGGTCCACACCTCCACAATTCCACGGCATCTTCTGAGGTGGGGAGCCACTCCACTCCTTGGTTTCTGGTCCTACAAGAGAGAAAGATAAAACTATGAGCTTCCAATATTTTTATACCAGATTGGTCACCCCACCAGATCCCCCCAACTTAGGGGGTCTAGCTGGGCGACTCTCCAATTGTCCCATCCTCTCCACCTCTCTGTATGTTTCTCCTGCTGAAGGCGCAACCTGGCTGTCAGTTGTTCCATATCTTGTATTTTTATAATTCTGCTCACCCATTCTGCTTTCATGGGGACCTGTACCATGAGCCAGTGTGAGGTAATACACTTCAGTGCAGACACTGTACATTGCAATACTATTCTTCTGGGGTCTGCTATAAGCCTAGCTACCCCTGGGAGGGTGAGGACCCACCGAGTAAGCTCCAGAGGAAGGAGTACCCCCGTGATTTCATGTGTCACCCTCTGGATCATAGTCTAAAATGGTCCAATCACTGGGCAGTGCCAGAAGACATAGGAGTGTGTGCTTCAGGCTCCACATTGCCTCCAGCACCTATCAGTGTTTGTGGGTTGGTAGTGCCTAGTGACTGATGGTGTATGAAAGAAGTGGATCATAACCTTCCAGTGAAACTTCCTCCACTGGGGGGGGAGGCTGTAACTTTACAGTATTTCTTGAGTCTTTGTTCCCACTCCCCTGCTGGTATCTCCACCCTGGCCTCCTTTTCCCAAGCCTCTTATTTTAAAAGCGAGCTGCCCTGTTGTTTTTTTCTCCAAGACATATAGAGCCGCTATGTATCTTTGCGGGGCCTGTGATTTAACCACCCAACAGATACACTCCCCCCCCATTGTGTGGGAGATCTATTTAGTTTCACGAGATTCCCTGAGGTGTTGATAAAGTGTCTTAGCTGCATGCAACGTAGGAATTCAGTATTATCCCACCTAAATTTCTCCTTTGCTGTAGTGTATGTGATGCATTGATTATGTTCTATAAACTGAACAAATCTAGTGATTCCTGCCCTCTCCCATTTGGCAAATCCTTTATCTAATCTTGGCGGGGTAAAACTAGTCTCATATCTGATAAGTGACATGGATTCCCATCCCTGGGGGGGAGGGGGGAAGGTTGTGATATGACAAAGCTTTTAGAGCATCTTCCAGCTGTGCAACACACATCTATTTTTGGTAGTACCTAGGACTTCTGGGAGTGCTACAATAAGGGCCAGAGTGAAAAGTGGCTGCCCCACTACTGCTGCATTCTCTATACTATATCATACCACTTAGAGCTAGAGCTTTGTCTCACCCAGGTACAGGCAGCTGTTAGAATCAAAGAATCATAGAAATGTGAAGGCAGAAAAGGACCCCAATGGCCCGTCAAGCCTGCCCATTCTTCCCCATTACTCATCTCCTTTTCCAAGGGCCCTCCCCTTCCCCCCCTTACCAACCCCATATGTCTGTCCCATGCCCTCTTGAATCCCTCCACCATTTCTGCCCCCACCACCTCCTCTGGTAGTTTGTTTCAGACCTCCACCACCCTCTCTGTGAAGAATCGCATTCTCACATTGCCTCTATATCTTCCTCCCTCCAATCTTAGGCTATTCCCTCTAGTTTTAGCCACCTCCTTCCTTTTAAATAAACTCTCCTATTCACCTTATTGATCCCCTTCACATACTTAAAAGTTTCAATGATGCCCCCCCTCTCTCTTCTGTTCTCCAGTGGGTACAGATCCAATGCCCTACACTTCTGCTCATATGGCTTCCCCTGCATACCATGCACCATCTTGGTTGCCCTTCTCAGAACCCTTTCTATTCTTTCATACACCACTGGTCACTAAACACTACCAACCCACAAACACTGATAGGTGCTGGATAGCTGTGCTGCTAACTAATATTTCTGGAAATCAGGGAGAGCCAGCCCCCCCCCCCATTCCCTTGGGAGTTGCAGTGCATTCCTGGCTATTCGGGGGCGCTTCCCATTCCAGAGGAATTTCAGAAAGTGTTTATTTAATATGTTCCAAAATGCTTGGGAGACTGGGATAGGTAAGGTCTGAAAAAGAAATTAGAACCTTGGGAGAACATTCATCTTTAGTGTGTTTATTCTGCCTATCAGACAAAGGTAGCAGTCTCCAGCGGGCTAGGTCTGCTATAACCATATCCTAGAGTCAAGGTCAAAATAGGGAGAGTTTATTCCATTTGCCCTGATGAGGGCATGAGGGGCTGTATACAAAGACCAAATTACTCCTAAAAATGTGGGGCCAAATCTCATTTTTCCATTGTTTTCAACATGACTTGCCAGTTGACCCTATCGAACGCCTTTTTTGCATCCATAGATATGGCTATTTGAAAAGGTTGCGCTCCTTGTGCTTCCTCTAAAATATTCAGGAACCTTTTAATATTGTCCTGAAGATACCTCCCAGATATGAACCCCGTCTGATCGGGGTGTATAACCTTATGAATTATCATTTGTATCGGAACTGCTAGGATCCCTGTGAATATTTTAAGATCTACATTTAGAAGGGAAATAGGCCTGTAGGATCCCAGCTCTGCTGAATCTTTATCTGGTTTTAGCAACACAGAGATTTGTGTCAATTTCTATGACTCTGGGATGCTACCCCCCAAATCTCCCTACAGACATGGAGCAGTAAGGGTGCCAGCTGCTCAGTGAATGCTTTGTAGAACTCTGCTGGTAGGCCATTTAGCCCTGGAGACTTGCCCCCTTTCAGGTTTTTAATCTTTTTGATAATCTCTTGTATTCCCACCTCCCTCTCTATCGTCACTTCTGCTTCCCCTGGATCTGGGACAGTCAGATTGGTAAAGAACACTCCCGCCTTCTGTTCGAAGGATGGGTCTACCTCCTGGGAATATAGATATTGGTAACATTTCCCAAATATATTTATTACTTCCCCTGGATCACTAGTGACCTGTCCCTGGTTTTGTGGATTATTGAGCCTTACCGCCGCTCTACTGCCTAGCTGCTGCCTAAGGGTATATGCCAGGAGTTTTCCAGCTCTTTGGCCCCCCCCAAATAGTAGTGCTGCTGGATTCTTCTATAGTTCCCCTACACCTTCGTCATTATTAAGGAGGACAGCTCGTCCATTTTCTTTTTAAATTGTTTCTTGGTCTCTGGATTCAAAGTAATTTTGTGCTGGAAACTGGAGGCCAGCTGTAGAGTGCTCCAGCTCTACCTGCTCACGTTCTTTCTGGGTTTTTTTGCCCTGAGGCATAGCATATGATCACCCCACCCCGTAACACTGCCATCAATGCATCCCATCTCATAGCATGTGATGTTCCCCCCCCTTTGGATTTTCTCAAAGATAGTTTTTTATAGTGTCTTCCACTAGGGTCTTGCAATCTGGTGAGTTTAAGAGCCCCACATTTAACCTCCAGTTTGAGTTTCTGATGGAGGCTGAGATGTTTAACTTCAGTAGCACAGGGACGTGATCAGAGATGGAGTAGGGCAATATAACATAGTCCCCTACCACTGATGCCCATTCTGTGGGCAGAAAAATATATCAAAATTAGCATAGCTTTCTTTCCTATCTGAATAATGGGTCTAATCCCTGGAATTCCCATTTGCACATCTCCCAACATCTGTAAGGCCCAGTTCTAGTGCTAATCTCCTTAGCATCTTGCCTGCCTTATTGTCCCTCCATATTGCCCCTCCCCCCGCTAACCTGAGTGCCAGAAATCACCATATTAAAATACCCCCCAATTATGTATAGACTGTTTGGGTCCATGATCGTGTCTAGTGGTACCTCTTTTAAAAAAGATAGACATTCTTTCTCTTCATTGGGAGCATACATATTCACGAGAAAACACTTTATATCCCTACAGTTCCCCTGAAGCTGCACAAATCTGCCCTCTGTGTCCAGGTCCACCTTGATGATTTGTAGGGGGTTATCTTTCTTAACCTATATTGCAGTTCCCCTTCTGTGTGGGTGTGCTGTCCAAGATGATACATACCCCTCTCTCACCCATTTTCTCTTGAGCTTTCAATGCTTCGCAGGGTTCAGGTGGGTCTTCTGCAGCATTGTAATCATGGTTCCCATCTTTCCCAGTTCCTGCAGCAACCTTGTTCTCTTAATTGGGCTGTTTATGCCCCTAACATTGTAGGTAATTATCTTTAGGTCTGCCATTTCAATGTTAAAATGAGCCCAAGATTGCATGTTAGCCAACATCCCCACCGGGTCAACTTTTTATCCGGGCAATATGTGATCCTCCTTTGTGTTGATGAACCTAGCTATCGTAATACCTTGGTTCTTCAATCGTTTGTTATAAGAACAATTGCAATAAAAAAGTAAACTTTAAACATTTTACCCAATGGGGTATAAAACTGATTAAACATGTTTTTTGTGTGATGCTTCCATCTGTGGCACTTCTTTTACCTTGTTACCACAAAGATCTATCATGGTAACAGGTAGTAAAGCAATATCTGCTATATTCCACCACTGTTGGGGTTAAGATTCCACCACTAACCGTAGCAAGTGCTCACTCCTAAACTATGTAGTTCCCTTCGTGGTCTCACTGAAACTCAGTCAGTTAAAACATTTAGCAGACATTTATAACCCAATTTACTTCCCCCACCTTTCAGTTTGCTTGACAATGCTATGTCATTCTGGTACCTGTCTGCTTGTCTGTATATATATTTATCCCCTCAACTTATTACACCCAGTTACCCTTTATTTGCCCTCAACCTGTAGGCAATTAATCTTAGCATTAATCTGCCCTGGTAGTCCCCATATATTTATGAGGGGCCCTTCAGATCTCCCCCCCCTTTTCCTCCATCAGGGGAGGCCCCGTATTAGGAACTACCTCTCTCCAAAGCCAAAAGTTACTTTTTAGTCCGATGGAGGCTAAGGAGAATGAAAAAGGAGAAGTGCTTACTGTCCCTGTAGTTCTTCACAGGCAATCTTTGTGAGGGTCTGGAGATTTCTTCATTATCAGGCTGCAGGGCCAAGGTCTGGGATTGCCTCGGGCTAGTGTCTGGAGAATGGAGAGCTGCATGTCTTTTGCTGCATCCCTGCGCCATCTTCTCCCACGTGTTGTTTTCCATCTGCCTCAGTGTATTCTTCCCTGGACCCTTCGACCACCATCTTCTCTTTTACAGCTCTTTCAATGGCAAGGAGTTATCCAGACTTGCAGTTGAAATCCCCAGTGATCTCATGTATGGCTTAGCCTCCTGCAGGGTGTCGTATAGCTTGGCACCAGTATTGGGCATAATGCGGAGCTTTGCAGGGTATTTTGCCCAGGCCTTCAGTCCTTTGGCATGCAGTTCTTAGAGTACCGGGAAAGGTTGCTTGCATTGGTCCATGGTTAGTGGGGAATGGTCTTGTTCAAAAAACAAGCGTTTATCACCAAACAGAATCTCTTTTCTCTCCCATGCCTTTTTTAGTACTAGTTCCTTCACCCAGTGGTCCAGTAAAACAACGATGACTGAGCGTGGCCATGCACGAGTGTCTGTGGGTGGCACTGATAAGGCCCTGTGCATTCTTACGATATTAAATGTAAAGTCCTGACCCAGCTGCAATATTTCTCTTAAGAAGCTTTCAATAAATTGTACCATATTGCCGCTTTCCATCTTTTCTGGAACTTCATGGATCCGTAGATTAGTTCTCCTAAATCTGTTTTCCAGATCCTCTAGTTTCTGCTGGAGAAGCCTCTCCCTGTTGTGTGACTGCAGGATGGTGCCATTGTGTAGTTCTGAGGTTTCTGTGAGGGACTCCACGTGTGTCTCCAGATCTGCTATATTTGCTTCCTGTTGTTTAATCTTTTTCTTGTTCTCTTTAACAACACATTGGATTTTATCCAATGTGTCCACCAAGTGCGCAACTCAGAGTAAAGTCACCGAGACATTATTGTGAATTGCTCCTCCTCAGCTACCTCTGATTCACTGTCTCTGTGTTGGTTGGGAGAGTTGGGCCTGCATGTACAGTAGAAGAGCAATGTGCTCCTGCTCCAAGGTTAAGGCTCCGTGGCCTTTCCTTTACCTTTTTCTGCCGCAAAGCTTTTCATTTTTGGTGGGTAGCCATGACTACCTCCCCCAACCTACATTTTTTAGTCTCACTTATCTTGCTCAGGGTGAAAATCGCTATTTGAAGGGCCTGGTTTCAGGATCTCATTTACCGCCCGTCTACACGAACTGGTGACGTCACCGGAAGTCCACGTTTATATTTTTTTATAAATTATAAAGCAAAAAAAACAATAATTTAATGCAGAATTGTTGAAGTTCAGCAAGTCAGGTTGGGGGGGTCAGGATACTGCCATGGTTCTAAAACTTTTTGCTCATACTCCGATTAAGTAACTTGCCAGACGTTTTCCAGAAACCCCTCTAAAAGTGGGAGCTGACTCAATATGTTCTCCTTAGTTCTTTGTTGAAGAAAGAAATGTTTTTCCAGAAATCTCTTTCTCCAGTATCTTTTACTGATGTTAATGACATGGGGCCTGATTTTCAAAAGTCAGCGCAAGCTGCGCCAGGGACCCCGCTCCCGATCCTCTATCGGGTACAGTCTCAGCAGCTAAGTCCTGCAGCTTGCGGCAACCTTGGCCATGCACCAAACAGACAGCACATAGTGAAGGTGTGACACAAGCCGTGGGGCAGCTGCCTGGCAATAGCACCAAAGACAGCAGTCCCTGGTGGCTATCGCCCCTCCAGCCCTGACCCCTGTGAAGATAGTAAAGAATACATTCCTGGTGGTCTAGCGGACCCTAATCAGCCCCGATCCCTATATAAATAAAAGCAAATAATGTCCCTGGTAGTCTAGCAACCCCCAAGCCATGATCGCCCCTTATAATAAATAAAATATTCCTGATAGTCTAGAGCCCTCCACCAAAGCCCCACTCACCCCTTATAATAAATAAAATATCCCTGGTAGTCTAGCAGTCCCACCCCAAGCACCGCTCTCCCGTTATAATAATTTACATATCCTTGGTGGTCTAGCAGACTGCCCCAATCCTCCAGTAAAATAATCTCCCAATTTCCTGGTGGTCTAGTGGACCCACACCCTGCAGTGCCCTACCACCCCACACACCCCTGACCCGTAACTGAGCCGGTGACTGATGCAGTCCACTGCTCACCTTCACGGCCAGCCGCCAACTGACCTCTGAATTAGCACGTACTGTAGTGATTGACAGTCACTGAGCATGTACTGTATATAGTACATGCTCATTCAGAGCTCAGCTGGCAGCTGCCTGTGGTGGTGAGCAGTGGGCTGTGCCAGTTGCTGACTAGGTTATGGGTTGAGGGGGAACAGTGTGGTAGGGCACTGCATGGTGGGGGTAGGGAGTCCACTAGATCACTAGGAAGTTGGGAAATTGTTTTACCAGAGGATCTGGGCTGGGGCAGTCCACTAGACCACCAGGGATATGTACATTATTATAACGGGAGATTGGAACTTGGGGGGGGGGGACTGCTAGACTACCAGGGATATTTTATTTATTATAAGGGGTGATTGAGGCTTGGAGGGGCCACTAGACTACCAAGGATATTTTATTTTTATTTATTCATTGTAAGGGGTGACTGGGGATGGGGGACCGCTGGACTGCCACGGGGGTCTTTACGGAATGATTCTCGAAGCCCTTTTACACTTGGGGATCAGGACTGGGAGGCTTGTGGCAATTTGGTGCAGGGTTCACAACCCTCCCAGAGGATTTCTTTTTTTTTTTCTGTAAGTAGTTTGTACGTTTTTTGGCTTTTGTTCCCTGACTCTGTGCATCCTGGCATTGTGCGCATGTGGAGGCATGCACACACCAATGCACTACGAGATGCCCTACCCTACCTGTCGCACTGTTACCACTTGTGCCTGTCAACGAACCACCATCCGGTGACATTGGGACTACAGGTGGGCAAACCCCTCTCCCGGGAGAGGAGAGCCAGTGCTCAAGCCTGCTTCCACCCTCCCCTCCCCATGCTGGCACCCCGACGACCTGAGGTCACTCCCGAACCCAGGTCACTGGCATAGTGTGAGGTAAGGCATCCAGCACCTCAGCCCTCAACGCCACTGGGCCGGTTCCTAGAGGGTTTCTAAGTACCCTTAGACCTACCCTTGGCTGGTCTAATGGTACTTAGACCTTTGCCCTTGGGGGGGTGTTTATGAATACCAAATTAGAGAATATGGCAGCCTGCATCTGCCGCAAGCCCCCTAGCACCATGTCACAGCCCATTTTGTGGGGCAAGGGTGGCACAAGCCCCCTTTCACACAGGCAGCCTGCATTTGAGGCAGGGCTGTTTTTGGAATAGCACCAGTCACACCTTTTGATGCAAGGTGCCACTTGCATCAGAAATGTTTGATGCAAGCACCTTGCGTCCCTCTAAGGGCTTTGAGAATTGGGCCCTTGTTGTCAGATGTGAACTGTGACTGAATGTCTTGGATCAGACCACTGAAGATGGCAAAATTTCACCCTCCAGTGAATTTTCAGTTTGATAGATCGGGCGGATTGGCCCAAGTGGAAACAGCATTTTATACGATTCAGAATCACCACAGAACCTATTACTGCAGAATTGCAGAATCACAGGCAGTTCAGGTGAGCTCCTCAGTTAATGTCATAGGCAGTGAGGCTGTAAACATTTTCAATACTTTTGTTTTCTCTGATGGAGAGAGAAGAAATTACTTTGATGTGGTGATGGAAAAATTTGATGAACATTTTATTCCTAAATGGAACCTCATATATTAGCATGCGTGTTTCTGTCAATGAACATGAAGACCAGAGGAATCAGCAGAGGCCTTCAATCGCTCCTTATATGAACTGTCAGAAAATTGCAATTTTAAGGAGAGAGATAAACAAATTAAGGGCAGGATAGTAAAATGTACACTGGATTAAAAAAGTTTTCTCAAAGGATGCAGATTATGTCGACTTACTGTGGAGCAGGCAGTACAGATGGTGCATCAGTCTAAGATGGTGAAGGGCCAGGTGGTACATCAAGAAGTCATTAAGGGCCTAGAAGAGGTCAGGTAAAAGCAACAGCTGAGATCACAGTTAGGCAACTGGAAAAAGCACCTCCCTGGAGTCCAGGAGGGCCCAAGAGAAAATGCTAAAAGATGCAGGTGAGACAGGCATGGGAAAGTGAGATGTGCCCAGCTAGGAATGACTGGCACTGAAAGTGTAGGAAAAGGGAACACTGGCAGAGATTGTGCCACAGCAAAAATGTAAGTGAACTGGTAGGAGCCAGTTCTGAAGGATCCTACTTTTTTGGCTCAGTGTTCTGTATTGCAGACACAGAACAGGCGTGGATTGTGCACCTGATGATATGTGTCAAGAGTGTCACCTTTAAGATTGATTCAGCCGCAGATCCAACAATCATTTTGGAGGACAGCTTCAAAGAAGACAACCAATACCCTCAGCTCCTGAAAGCCGGAGTCCTGCTGAACAGTCTGGGAGGTCAGATAGACTGTATGGGACACTTCATTGCTAATACTACCTACAAGGGTAAGGACTACTCTTTTCATGTTTTCATGGTGACAGGGTCTTGCAGTAGTAACCTACTGGGTTGCAGTGTAGCCATGGAGATGGGATGTGTAAAATGGCTGGGAGGGGTTACAGATATACCTGGGAAAGTAGGCCTTCTGCGTGGGATCCAGTGAAAATGTTGCTGAAAGATGGAGCCTTATCTTATGAGGTTAGTACAGCCCATAGAGTTCCGATCCTTTGCTCCCAAAAGTTCAAGAGAAATTGAGAAGGATGGAAGATAATGGGACAACAGAGAAAATTAGCGATCCTGCAGAATGGTGCACTCCAATGGCACCAGTTAATACTGCGGTTGGAGAGCAGGAAATAGGCATGGTTGTCCATACAAGTCCATCTCCAGAATCAAATTAAATATGTTTTGTGCTTCAGACCCTGCAGCTAAAAAATATTTGCATTATGGCTGTTTATTATTCCATAAGGGTTCCTAAAAAGTGTGGTCACATTTGTATATGTGGATCTGAAAAAACCCTGAAATGAAGCAGTAAAAAGGGAGAGGTACAGTCTACCAATCCTAGAAGATATCAAATATCATCTCAAAGTTGCCAGGTCCTAAAGTGGTTTTATCACTGGATCCTGCTAGCAGGTTTTGGCAAACAGTGCTAAGATGGCTAATTTTATAACACCATTTGGAAGGTAATGTTTTCATTGTCTTTCTTTTTGGAAATAACCAGTGTACCAGAGATCTTCCAGCAGAAGACAACACAGACCCTCAGAAATTTCAAAGGAGTGGCCCTTTAAATGGCTAATATACTGGTACTTGAAAAATCCAAAAAGGAATATGATCTGAGAATGGAAAGGGTACTGAATGCACTTAAAGAATTGTGACTTTAAATGAATAAGAAAAAGTGCATCTTATGCCAACACCAGTTAAAATTCCTGGGACACCTTACTGATGAATCTGGAGTGAGACCAGACCCTGAAAAGGTAAGTGTGATTCAAGCATTACCTCTTCCCAAGGATATTCCTGAAGTTAAATGGGTATTAGCAATGATTAGGTCCTGAAAAAGCAGGGCAAGACATATGAGGTCAGGTTAAATTACCTCAACAAGTACTCACTCGTGGGGGGGGGGGCACATGATCGAAAAATTCAAGTATCTAAAAGATATCAACAAGCTGACTACACGGGACCTCTTTTGTCTTACTGGGCACTGCTATAAGATGGCAGGGGGAAGGTTCAAGGAGTAGGTCAGGAGACACTTCTTCACTGAACAAGTGGTGATGGGGTGGAATGAGCTCCCAGAGCAGATTACACAGAAACATAGAAACATAGAATCTGATGGCAGATAAGGACCGCTTGGCCCACCTAGTCTGCCCATTTCCCTACCTAACGGATAAGCTGCAGATCCTAGTTAACCAACAGCCTACTTCCTCCTACCCCCCACTAGAATTGCCTTATGTCTGTCCCATGCATTCTTGAATTCCCCCACTGTTTTTGACTCTACGGCCTCCTCAGGAAGGCTGTTCCATGCATCTACAACCCTCTCTGTGAAGAAATACTTCCTCACATTACCTCTGAGCCATCCCTCCTCTATCTTCAAATTGTGCCCCCTTGTTCTTGCACATCTCTTTTTCAGAAAGATGCTACCCTCTTGGACTTTGTTGATACCCTTGAGGTATTGAAAGTTTCTATCATTTCTCCCCCCCTTTCCTCGAGGCTATACACCTTAAGCTCCTTTAGTCTTTCTTCATATGTCTTCTGGTGCAGACCCTGCACCATTTAGGTTGCTCTTTTCTTGACAGCCTCCACCCTGTCTATGACTTTGTAGAGATGTGTAGAGATGGGGTCTCCAGAACTGTACACAGTACTCCAGATGTCGTCTTACCAACTGTCTGTACAGAGGGCCAACAACTTCCTGTTTTCTACTGGTGATGCCTCTCCCTATGCATCCCAGTATCCCCCCAACCCTCCTTACTGCCTTCTCATATTGCTGGCCCACCTTTAGGTCATCTGATACAACTACCCCCAGGTCTCTTTCCATTTTTGTTGTTGTCAGTATCTCACCCCCCATTGTGTACTCTTCCCCTGGGTTTTTGTTTCCCAGGCGCATTACTTTGCACTTCTTTGCATTGTCTCTCTGGAGACAGCAGATGGATTCAAGGAGGTGTGACACAGTGAATGAGAGGGTTAGAGTCACTGGGGGGGGGACGAAAAGTGTGAAGAGGAAGTCTGGGCTGATAGAGTGGGGGAGAAGTGATCCATGACACCGGTGCAACAACAAATTCAGGAATGTCCTCAACCGTGCAAGGAACCCAATAATACCCTGACCGCAATGCATCCCCAAAATGACCAGCAACACAGCGATACTCAATGTGGGGGGATTGTGTCCCACTCCCGCACCACCTCATGCAGGGGACTGCGCCCCCTGCACCCCCTATTACAGATATCTAACTCCATGTCACATAGACAGTGGAGTTAAACATTTAACCCCAATCACTGAACAGACGATCAAAGTGAAACCCCCATCACTGCCGATAGAGATGCAGTGGAGGTTTTGCTGTGGGGTTTTCAGTGTGCCAGTGTTGCTGTAGCGACGGTCTACCAGGGAGAAGGAGCCCACAGTAGTCGCTAAGAAAGGGCTCTGCAATTCAAGCATACTAGATAGACCAGTAGTCCTTCTGCTGGCTATTTTTGTATGTTCATATGTATGTATGTTTAATTACCTGTGACAGTACATAGTAGATCTATCAACCACTGCTCAGTCTCCAAATGAGTTACTGAAATCGGGTTCTGCTTGGCTATGGGTTCCAGCTCAGGATCAGGTTTTAACAAGCTAAAAAGACTGATAGTGTCAGCCCCAGTGCTAGCTTTCTATGATACCATCAAACATACTGCAGTTAGCACAGATTCCAGCAGCTATGGAATAAGGGACGTCCTACTGCAAGGACTAAAACCTGTGGCATTTTGTTCTTAAACTCTTGTGGAATTATGCTCAAATAGAAAAAGAGTGTTTGGCTGAAGTTTGGAATTGTGAATAGTTCAGCCAGTGAGTTTATGATCTAGACATTTTTAGGCTGCTCACAGACTCTTGTCCCAGTGATCAACAGCAAAGATCTGGATAATGTTCCTTGGAGGCATCAGAAATTTCTATGACGTTTATTAAGTTTAAAATGTGCAGAATATGTGACAGGAAATCACTCATTACTGCAGACACTCTACCCATACACCCATTGCCAGATGAGTTTACTTTAGAAGCTGAAGGGGATGCTGAGGTATATGTCAAGGCTATTGAAACTAATTATCCTTTGTTAAACAACAAACTGGATTAGCTGCTAGAGGTGACTGAAACTGATGAACTGATGAAGCTGTTTTAGCGTTCGTCAAGGAAGGGTGGCCTAAATATGTAAATAGTGTTCCAAACAACATTTGTGACTTGTATGTGGTGCATGGATGACTTTCACAGAGCAACGGCTTGATCACATATGATCATTGCATAGTCATCCCTTCATCCATGAGAGAGGAGATCCATTGCCGTATACATGACGGTCATCAGGGGCTTAACAAAAGCAGAGAACAAGCTCACTCCTCCATATGGTGGCCTGGAATTGGGACTGATATCAAAGCATAAGTAAGTGTCTGTGACATCTGTAAGATTACCAGTGCTACCCAAACGAAAGAACCATTACTAGCAACAGATATTCCTGAGGGGTCACGGTAAAGAACTGCAGCAGATTTCTATGAAAAGAAGGGACAATAATACCTGGTCATCTCTGTTTATTTTCCAAGATTTGGGGAAATCATTCTAATGGCAGATATCACCAGTTAATGGGTTGTTACAAAATTAAAAGCAGTTTTTGCTCATTTTGGCATTCCAGCGGTACTTGTGATGGATAATGGGCCACAGATTTTAAATACATCACAACAAGCCCTCATTTTCCACAAGACAATGGACAGGCAGAATGTGCTGTGCAGGTAGCCAAGTGCATCCTGCAGTAGAAGGATCGTCTATTAGCCCTGATGAGCTATAGGTCAACACCCCTTCCAGCAGTTGGGGTGAGCCCAGCATGACTATTAATGAGAGACAGATTGGGACTCCTTTACTCACTTACACTGAAGGAAAATCTGAATCCACAATGGCCGTATCTGAAGAAAGTGAAAGAGCTGTATCTCTAGGCTGAAAAGTCCTATGCTTTCTATTACAATAGATGTCATCACACTCAAGATGTTCCCAAGCTGAAACTTGCTGACTGTGTTTAACTTAAGTCTATGTTCCTGCTGTCTTGCAGTCTTACTGCACTTCCAGTTCATGTAATCTGCACCATGCTTGGATCATCGTGTCTTATCCTAACTGTTCCCTGCCTGTAACCTGTTACTAAGCTGTAATTCCTATTAAGCACACACATTAATGTAATGTATAAATGTAATGTTATATGTATCCTACTGGAAAACTTGCTCATTTTCCTCTCCAATGCACAAACTGTAATGTTAAATGTTTCAATTAGTGATAACCTATGCGTTATCCTCTCCTATGTACCCCTCCTGCAGGTCGCACCAGGAGATGAGCATCGTTTTGCTCAGTGTGCCTTTCCTGGTGAAACAATTCAATAAATAAATAAATAAGAGAAACTCTGGAAAGTGCCTGCAACAGTGATAGCAGACAGTGCTCCCCCACAATCCTATCTGCTGCACACAGAACAGGGTACAACCTTACAAAGGAGCAGGCATCACATACAGTTGCTGCCCACACCGTCAAATGGGTCAGATGCAAACAATACCAATCCTGCAGATCGAGGCAAAGGTCCTTTGATTCCTAGACCATATCAAGTGTCCGTTCACTATGCAGATGCTGAACAGACTAATAATCCTAATGGCACAGATGTTGTGTCCAATACGGCAATTCAGTTAACTTCCTCGAGTCAAGGAATAAAGGTTACTCATTGAGGTCATCTTGTGAAACCGGTAAAGTGTCTGGATTTATAAATGAAGAGACGTTTAAGAGTTAACTGTATGTTGTTGTTCCTGTTAAATGTGAATCACCACTAGGTGGGGCTAATGCAACTTGCTATATATACTCTGATTCGGTGACTTGCCAGAAGTTGTCAGAGACTTCTCTGAAAGCAAGAACTGACTCTCTATATTCTCCTTAGTTCTGTATTAAACAAAGTAAAGTGTTTTTTACAGTAAACTCTGTCTGTAGTCTCTTTAATTGATTCACAAAGCACTCCACTGCTTTCATGAAGTCAAGCATGAGTCGAGTGGGCTGCGTTTCCCACTTTTTCTCCCAGTCCACTATGCTGCAATGTCTTGGGGGACTTGAGGCAACTTGTAGTCAGCTGTGCTATATAGGACATTACCACCAAGCCTGTCATGAAGATTCACTGTATACTGTAACGATGCTGCATGGCCCTCATACACAGGAGGGATCGTCCTATTGATGCTCTAAATCTTCTCTGCTGACCTTGCTCATGGTGTTCTGGGCTCAGATGTGAATCCAGGTTACCAACATGATAGAGCACACCTTTACTTCTCATTAACACAGAGCTGGCTAGTCAGCCTTTTCTAAAGAACATTTATTTGAAAAGGGCTAACTATGGAGCTGAAAGGGCTAAACATATTTATAGATAAAACTGCATCATTATAAGTATTCTGTTTTGCCCTGACTCCAAACTTTCCTTTAAAAAAATTACTTTTCTAGCCCTAATGGTTCCAGAGTTAACTTTTTTCAAAGACATTATCTTTAAAAAAAACAAAACAAAAAAACAATACTGTTGCACTTTTAGAAATAGAAACTTTTTTCTTAAATGAAAGTTTAGAGTCAGGGTAATGTGAATGGGGACTGCGGTGTTCTAAACAACTATTTGGTATTATTATTGTTTTCTGACTTGCTTCATTTATATAAATACATTTTTCTTTTTCCATATACCTTCCCCCCTTCGGCAATCCCGCATCTGTCCCCACCTCCCCTCAGCCGGCACTTACTTCCCCCAGACCTACCTAGAGTGAGTCCCCCACAGATTGCCCCATTGTTGTGGAGTTGAGGAGGGAGGGAGGGCTGTCCTCCCCCCCCCATAGTCTACATACAGAGCCACTCTGGGTATCCAAGTGGTAGCTCAGACCCGCGGAGATGTGCGGAACGGTGATCCATCATTGGATCCTCTTTCCTGTTTTTCTGTCCCAGGCTTCCCTGCCGAGACTACATAACAAGATGTGCACATGGAGACATGCATGCTCTGAGGGATCTCGGCCCCTCCCTTCAAGCTGCTTGACCTGCAGTGCCATCGAGCCTCCACCTGATGGCAGTCTGGGGCCGAGCAGATCATCCACTCCTCCCCGGGAAGGAGAGCAGTCCCTGGGACACTCAAGTCACTCCCACCCCCACCAACCCTGGAAACCCGTGTTTGTTCCTGAACATGGGTCACTGGCATGGCTGGAGGTAAGGCAATGAGTGACTCAGCCCTCCACACTACTGAGTTGGCATAAATAAATTTTTCCCTAAAAAAGGTACCTTCCTTTGCTCCATTCACCACAAACTCTCCCACTCATTTCCCCCGACTCTCACTTTCAGCCACCAGTCTCCACATCTCTTGAACTGCCATTCTCTTTTAAACTGACACAGACTGAACACAGAGAACATAACAAACTACCAAGCCCCCACACTCAAATCATGCTCACACTCTCTCAGTAAATGGAAAGAGAAGCCTGCAATACTGTTTCCCCTCCAGTCCAGCCGAGCCCCTCCCATGCACATTACCAGCCAGTGATAACATACTCTGAGGATGTAGGGATGTTGCATTCCTAGCAAACCACAAAGTAACCACCACGCATCGCAGTAACACAAAGATCCAAACTATTCACTGCAACTATTTATTTTTTAATTTGCACCCCATTACTAACGCAAATTAAAACAATAAAAAATCAAACTATTGCATAAATGGAATATGCAACGTAGACCCTTGTGATATAAATGTTTTATCTACACTCAAGCAGCCATACCGCAGGCTCATCACTCAAGGTTACGCCACTCTTGAGGTTACCTGAAGTCATAAACTGCTCTGCAGTTTGGGTTGTTAACATCAGGACTCTGAACAAACATTTTTTGGGGGGCAAACCACCCAAATTTCACTTTTATTGATATTGGCTTCTTTTCTATTTTTTTGAGACCTACCCTCATTCTGCAGCCTTCTTCTGAATACTGGACTGGTCTCCTTTCCTGCTGCACTCCTATACGCAGCCTTACTGTTTTTGTCTGGCTGTTTGAATCAAAGGCTTTTTCCCTAGCTAGGCGAGGTCTTCCTCCTACTTTGCTCTTACTGCTATTGACTGCTTTCCAATTTGGGTGAGGCCTACCCACTTTCTGCAGCCACCTTCCTAGTAGTGGTCTGTACCCCTCCCCCCCACACACTTCCAGTACACAGCCATACTTCAGTTATTACAGCTATCTTTACTGGCACTCCCTGGAGATAACTAACTAACCCTCCTCCCCTTAACAGTCTCACTATGGTACCTATACACTAACAGGCAGGAATTACGTGCCTGAGGTGAGTAACTTACCCGCACAGCTCCACACCTGTGTACAGGTATGCACTGGTGGTATACATGACCACCAGCCACCTGTCCACGGCCCCACCCCCACCTCCCCCAGTGTGAAGGTTCGCACGGGGCAGACATGGGTGCAGTTGTGGTATCAGGTGGGTGGCCAGTCGAATGGCCTGCCTGGGACCCAGAGTGGATCCCTGCACAGGAAGGTGTGGCACCAGGGTGGATCATTGGGTGCAGGGCACGGAGCTATGGAAGCACCCGCGGACCACACAAGTGGCTGGTGGTGGAACAGACCCCCCCACACCTGCTCTGGAGGCATCCCCCACTGACAGAAGCACTGCTTGCTCCCCACTTCAGCATGGGGCAGCACCCACTCCAGATTCCCTATGCCCACCTGCTGCCCATGTACAGTGTGGAGCCCCAACCCCAGCAGTGAGCCACCCCCCCATACACAGTGGGGCACTGGCCCCAGAACAGCGGTACCACCAACCGCAAACACCCATGATCCCCACCATACTGACCACACAACCCCAGGATCTGGCAGGTGGTGCCGTAGCCATGGGTCAGCTGGCGGCAATGCCCGATAGACACTGCCCTTGCCACTTGCACCGGGAATGGGGAATACAAGTGCAGAGGGGGGTCTCTGTGCTGCAGGGATGTGGGCAACTCCATGTTATGGGGTGCGGGTGCCCAGATACAGTTGTGTGCCGGGGCCTCACAGGCGCTGGTATGGCTGCATACAGCCATTATGGCAGGGTCTTTGCGGCACTTAGCAACTCTGCCCCTTCATGCATAGGGGCCTATTTCCTTTAACCCTTCCTTTCATGTTTCTCCACACCATATATCTCCTCCCCCTCTTCTACTGGCTCTCCTATCTTCCTCCTGACACCACCACCCCATTATGCCCCACCTTTTCTAACTCCGTCCTTCACTATCTTCCACTCTCTCTTCCTCATTACTCATCCCTCTTCTCTCTTTCCTTTTACAACTGGCCTCCTAGTTGATATCTCCTCCCATTTCCCTGGCTACACCAAGAAGCCCTCTGGCACCTTATACCTTCCTTTTCTTCACCTTACCACCCTCACCTCCCATCCCTCTCTTCTAAGCAGCTCTTAGGTTCATCTAAACTCTTTTTCTTGCTGCGTATGGTGGCAGGTGATGTTGAACTTAATCCTGGTCCCATCTCCTTCAACCCCTTGCAGATTCCTAGTGGGCTGCAAGTGACCCACCTTAACATCTGCAGTCTCCTTCGCAAGATGGATCAGCTGCAACCCCCCATGATTGACCTGGATCCTGAGGTCCTCATCATCTCGGAATCCTGTCTCTGTTCTAAGATTACTGATACCTCAGTTACACTCCCTGGCTTCACAATTGCCTGACAGGACTGAGCTAAGAAAGGTGATGGAGTGGCACCCTACACCTGTATTAGATTCCACTTTGAGACAGTGTGCTCCAGCACCTCTCCCTGAGCTCATGAGCTGCTTCTTCTAAAATGCTACTTCCCCTTCACTGTCTCTGTCTTTGTTGTAGGTGTTTACTGTCTACTGGTGCCTTGAAATATCTCCTGCCTCCATAACTGAACCCCTCTCCTTGAACTCCTTCCACTCCTCTATGTTACGCGACCATGGATAGTTTAGCATCAAGTGGTTCTCCCCCCTTCCCAGAAACTGGTCCAAAATATAAAATCCCTTCAACTCAACCAGTTGATCTCTAATCCCACCTGACTAAATCTCAAAATCAATAACCCCTCCCTCCTGTACTGGGTCCTCTCTCTCACCTTCATGGATGCAGCTGCTCTTCCAAAACATCCTCAGTGACCACTATATGGACTACAGTGTGCAGAAAATCTTCCACCCCAAATCTCCCCCTAAATTTATCTACATTCTTTCTTTTAGGTCACTGAACTTGTCTTCTCTTCATGCTGACTTACTTTTGACCAATTGGTCTCACATATCAACAGCAACTGACATTAACAGTTTAGAATGGGGTTTAATTCAGTGGGTAGGAAGTTGACTTGGGGGGAGGAGACAAAGGGTAGTGGGGAACAGGGCTAAATCAGGGGACAGGGAGGTCACAAGCAGAGTGCCATAGAGATCGGCCTTGGGACCCATCATATTTAATATGTTCATAAGTGACATAGGAGAAGATATCCAGGGGAAAGTTGTCTCTCTGCTGATGACACAAAAGCTATGTGGCAGGGTAGATCAAGAGGAAGGGGTGTGGGAGCTCCAGAAGGACCTAGAGAAACTAAAGAGATTGTCTATGATCATGCAGTGGAGATTCAATGAAAAGACGAGCAAGGTAGTGCACTTAAGGAGATGGATTCCATGCTTACTGGATGGAAGGGGTTAGACTGGCCACTTCTACAAAGGAGAAGGATCTAAGAGTCATAATCAGTGATTCCCTCAAACAAATGAGTTAATGTAACAAAGCATACACAGCAAGGCATCTTGGATGCTGGAGTATATAGGGAGGGTTTTTGACAGCAGGAGAAGTGTGGTGATTCTACCACAGTTTTGATCCCTGGAGATGCCTCTCCTGGAGTACTGCACCCAGTTCTGGAGTCCTCATCTAAGGTAAGACATTTTTTGTCAAGATCTTTTTATTAGTAATCCAAGAAAAGATATCACAAAATGTAGAAATTAAATGCCACAAAAAAAGGGCAAATATAGTTAAGACTTATCACCTCTCTAAACAAAAATAGGGAATATACCCTATCTGGTTACAATCTAAATATATAACTATTACTATAATAACAAGATAATTATGACGTACATTTGTAACACTAGCCAAATATAAGTCAACTTCTAAGTCAACTGGAGACCTGGGTTTGAATCCCATCAGCCCCCACTTGGATACTGTGTGACCCTAAGCAAGTCACTTAATTTCCTTGTGCTCCCAGGTCACACCTGGAAACAAACTTTGGCTTAGTGTGCCTTTGGTGGTTAAACAATTCCACTCCCTTCTTACATAAAGGAAAACATAATTGAAAAGAAAGTAGACAAGCACCCTCCAAAAGAAATACCTTTTTCTAGGTATCAGAAAAAGTCTAGAAAATATACCAACAGAAAAGTGAAGAAAAAGAGGAAAGATGAAGAATGTGAGAAGAAAGAAGTATGAGATTAATTTGATATTAAGAAAAATATTAATTCCTATTTTTATTCTACCGTTATGTGACAGCTGTCATGAACTCAATTATGGTTTTATAGTCTATCAAAATTGTGAATATTGTCTTTCAAACCATGCCAAAGCATTTCCAAGATAAGACTCTATAAGATCATTTGACCACTCATTTAAGGAAGTGGATCTGTCATCAGTCCAGTATCTAACTATGCAGTTGTTAGCTGCCATAGAAGCTAGGGAAATAGGATATTTATCCCCTTGATTGGATGCAGGAAGACAAGTGAAGTTACCAATTATACAGGATTCTATATTCAAGTGTTTATAAACATCATTCAAGTTTGCAAGTTTATTCTTTATTCTTTAATCAGAAATGGGAGGAAAATGGGACGAAACGGGGAGAGCAGGGCAATAAATGTAAGCCCCTGGGAGGGGGGCTACGTATGTTATTAGTACATTTCCAATATATGTATAAATGTATTTTGTTTATATTTCAAATGTTGTTTCCTATATTTACAAATATATGTAACATACATGTGTAATAGATACTAATATAACTATTTACTTAACCAGACAAAAAATAACAGGAGTTATTTATGATTTTCTGTAACTGTATCTGTACAACTGGAGTTCATTTTATTAGTAACCATAGATAGTTACATTGAAATTATTGTTTTTACAGTGCAGCTTTAACTAAAACAGACATTTTACATCTTTATACTTACACATTGGACTTACCTTACCAGCTCATGTTTTATAAAGGCTCATTTCAGTATTTATACCACCCTATTTTGTTTCACTTTTAGGTCAGGGTGAGCTAATGTTGTAAATTCAAAATTATTGTAAAAGTAGAAATTATCATGATTTTGGCTGATAAACTCTGTTTTTGCAATATGTAAACTAGTTATGCAAATATACATATGGGACGAGACTAAGCATTTACAAAAAATTATATGTAACATAAAAAATATATATAACGTGTATAAAAATATATGTAAAACATATACAAGGAATATAGTATATATTTTGAAATATACTAATAATATATTTCAGGCAATGTATTACTAAATAGAGTGACATGATCTCAAGCAATGCATGAGGCAGAAATACATTATGATTATATATTTCTGAAATATATTGTTTAATGTATTTCATCAATTCAGTGGATTGACATACTTATAATTTCCAGTGTATCGAAATATATTTTGTTTTTTTAATAAAATATATTCTTTCAATACATTTAACATAGATTCAATCATTTACAATTGTTTTAATTAGAAATAGTTTCAGTTTATTCTGAAATACTGTGTATTATATTTCATTGAGTCAACGTATTTCTTAATGTAGTGATATATATGTTTGCATACTATGAGTTAGAAATATATTATGTCAGTATGTTTAAAAATGTATTTCACAATATATAATATATTACATTAGGACAATGTATTTCTCAGTGTATTGACATACACTAGTGCATATTTTTCAATATATTGCAATATATTCCATTTTCATAAGGGCAGAAACATATACAAATGCAATACAATGTGAAAGGCTTAAGTATCTGGCCTGTATGGTCAAAAAACCCTCCTAGGTTTAACACCCCCTGGAGTAGCATCCCTAATTACCAACACACACATGGTAAACATCCACAGCTTGGATAAAGCATCAATGGCCATCCCAAATGTCAGGATTACCCTAGCACAGAGATCTTTTTGCGTCAGGGCCCCTTCCTGGTTCAACTCCCTGCCCACATCGGTCACCTGCCACACCAAGCTTAATGCTTTCAAGGTGGCCCTCAGGAGCCACCTCCTCACATCACGCACCTGCACCTGCCCATAATAGGTCTACCAACCAACCTATCACTTGGGCTACCACCACTACACCATAGTTGGTAATATCATCTCCAATGAGCCTAAAAAGTGACAAAGTCTAAATTACAACACTGCCTACTAACTTGGAATATAGCATGTTTCCTGTAATATAGTGCTTTGTTTAGCTAACAATCTGTATAGGCCTTTATATAACATGCCTTCACACCCTGTATCACTACTGTTTTGTGTATAATGTACTATGTTATCTACTGTTTAAATGATTGTATATTATGTGGCTGCAACCGCTAGATAATGTAATCAACCTTATCCCTCTAAATTGACAACTGACTAAAATCTCGCTCCCCCTGGACTAGCTAACCGCTAATGCTAATATCACTGTAGGCCTGCTTCAATGTAACTGTACTCTCCAACCCTATCCAAATGTACCCCACTGACAATGTATGTACTCTGACACTGTCTTACTGTATGTACTCCGACACTGTTTTATTGTATCCTTGCCTCATGTACTGACTGTGTATGTATTATGTAACTGTCTTACTGTAACCTAATGTAAAGTGGTTGGTGTACTCAACCCCGGGTCGCCCCTGAAAAAGGGATCTCTGGTCTCAGAGGGCTTACCTGGTCAACAAAATCTAAATAAATAAATAAATGTGTCATCTCCACCCTGTACAATTGTACTGTTGATAATTTGTTTTTTTGTCTATAGTTAAATGACGTGGAGCCTTTGTAAATGAGTCTATGACTCTAAGGTTTGTAATTCCAATACTCTTAAATAAATAAATAAACAAATTAGTTACAAACAGTGATTGAGACTATTGCATTCACTTGGCACACATAATTGTACATTATAACACAACCCTGCATCTCCTGCACTGTTGCAGGAGATGCAGACAAAAATGAAGGTAAAATTATGGTCAGCATAGGTACTTAACAAAGCAAGTTACCATACAGTGCAGCAGTGATTAGAAGGCCTAAGAAATTATTAAAAGACAAAGGGTGATTCAAGCCTCATGAATGGAATTTAGGGATTACAGTTACAAGTGATAGGTAGAATGATAGGAAGCAGTATGCACAGTTAAAGCAAGGTAGCCATGTGCACAGTTACAACAAGTCACAAGTGGTCATATGCAGGAGTAGACAAATTAATAGGCAATAATGACAAGGAAGCAGTACTGTATATGGAAGCAGTAGTCACAGTAACACAAGACAGCAGAGTGCACAGTTAAAACAGTGCACTAAGGAACTGTATGCAGGTGTAGACGAATTAATAGGCAGATTATGATAAGGAAGCAGTATGCACAGATTATCTAGACCATGCTGATGGCTGAACAATATTACTACAGCAGAACATTTCACACTGGTAACTGGACCAAATCACACAGAGCACAAATATGAGGCAAGCAGATATCTGACAAGGCAGTGTAAGTAATTAGTTATACGCAGACAGTTTAGGCATAGCATGTTTTGAATAAGGCAATGCAGTAGAAAGACACTTACAGACACTCGTAGGATGGGACTTGAACAGAGTTTCCTGGCGTCTCCTCTCTGGTGACTCCCCTCAAGGACTCCCACTCCTGCTGTGCCATTCATGCAGGACCATGTAGGCCAGGAGGGAAGAAGGAGAAGGAGAAGGAGGAGAAGGAGAAGAAGGAGAAGAAGGAGAGAAGAAGAAGAAGAAGAAGAATCAGCAGCATTTATATCGTGCTTTTCATACATCCAAAATGCTTTTCAAGCAATGCTAGACTGGTAGTGGAGTGACTGAATGTGTGGTGGAGGCCATATTGCACATCATCACCCACACACAGCCTGGATAATTGCTAAAACCAGTTTATGGGAAGGGGAATGTTGGCCAGGGCACTGGGAATGTTCTCTACTCTTTGTGAAGAGTGCCCTGGGTTCTTTTACTTCCACCTGGACACCCACCAGGACAACACCAGGGTGGGCAGAAGGGACCTCGGTTTAATGTCTCATCCGAAGGACAGCACACCCCAGCAGTACAGCACTCCCCAATACTGCATTCGGATGCCAGCGAATTTAGGTGCAAGTCCAATCCTGGAGTGGGACGAGAACCCACGACCTTCTGGTCCAGAGGCGGATGTGCTACCAACTGAGCCATGCTGACAAAAGAGTCACTGCAGTGGTGTTTTTCCCACCTCCACACACATGGTGTGGCAGAGGATTGGCCAAAAAGTTACAGGATAAAACAGCTCCTGCTGCTAGCCTTTCTAGTAAGCTAAATCACAGTGCTAGGGAGCCCTTGGTATCCTGGACATGCGCCCCCTGATGTGGCCAGAGATGGATGCTGGACACATGACAGGCATGGCTCTGACAGACATCACTGTCCAAATCTACAGCAGTGCTTGTCCAACCCTCACTCTCATGGTGTGGCCGAGGACTGGCCAAAAAGTCACAGGCTAGAACAGCTCCTACTGCTAGCCTTTCAGGTAAGCTGGATCACAGTGCAGGGGAGCACCTGGTGTCCTAGGCTTGCAACCTCTGATGTGGCCAAAGATGGCTGCTGGTCACATGGCAGGTACAGCTCAGAAACACTGTCCCACCAAAATCAGAGTGGGGCTTGTCCCACCCCCACACTCGCAGTGCAGCAAAGGATTGTCTGAAATGTCACAGGCTAGAACAGCTCCTGCTGTTAGCCTTTCTGGCAAGCTGGACTGCAGTGCAGGGGAGCCCCTGTTACCATGGGCTCACAACCCCTGATATGGCCAGAGATGGCTGCTGGCCACATAGCAAGTATGGCTCCAACTGTGCTACAAGAGCTAGCAACACTGTCCCAAAACCGGAGCGGTGCTTGTCCCGCCCCCATCCTTGTGGTGCGGCCGAGGATTGGCCAAAAAGTCACAGGCTAGATCAATTCCTGCTGCTAGCCTTTCTGGTGAGCTGGATTGCAGTGGGAAGCCACTGGCATCCTAGGCTCGTGACCACTGGTATGACCAGAGATGGCTGCTGGCCGTGTGGAAGGTGCAGCTCCAGCATCACACACTGCTTTGGGGCACAAAAGCCCCATTAGCCTTTGGGGCCTGAAAACTGCGCTCAGCCACCCAAACATGCTAGAGGAGCTCCCACAGTGCTCCTGTATTATACAGATGTCTCCCAGTCCAACCAGACATCAGATGGGACTGGGAGGACATTGCTCTGACAGCCAGAAGTTACACCAAGGGACACAATAATTTTAAATATGCAGTGGTGACTAAGGTTGTGTGGGGGTCACTATCTTTCTTGTAGTGTGGCCTTGAGACTGAAGGAGATCTGAAAAGATCTGGTGACTGCTCCCAGCCAATAGGGCCTCAGAAGATTTCTATTAGACATGTGCAAAACCAGGGAGGTTCTGGTTTTGGTTTTGCTAAATCACCCCTGGTTTTTGTTCCGGTTTTGGTTTCGGATTCATGGCCAGGCAGTACTGCTATGCTGTGCACTTGTGCACAGTCACACTGGCTGCAGCTTCTAGTCTGAGCACCGCAGTCTCCCACTCCCGCCCCTCTCCAACACACAGTCTCCTCTAGTTTTGTGTTTATTTGTTTTTTCTTAAAGTTTTAGTTGTAGCTTAATTTGCTTTTTGGAAAGCTCTAGTTTTGTTGTGCAGAGTCTGTCTCTGTCTGGCACGTGGTGTCTGCCCCCATACAATCTCCGCCCCTTCCTCAATTTCTCCCGTGTTTTTTTTTTTTGTAGAATTCTTTTATTTTTTTTTTCCTCCTGTTCTCACCACTCCCTTGCTGGTGTAACTTTAGTTCTGTTCTGAACAAAAAAGCTGGGGTTCCTACTCCCAAAGGCAAAGAAAGATACTGGCAATAAAGATGCCCTTTCCCCACCACTGGGTGACACACAATGGTGCAGAGGTCAGAGCTGCACTGTTATACATACTCTGGTTTGTGCATGAGCAAACTGGAGTATTTATGCTATGCACAAACACCCCCTGCACCTTTTGCTCTCTCCTACCATCCCAGAAGCCTGTCACATGACAATCATGCAAGCTGGGAGGCTGGTGAAGTGAAAAAGAAAAAAAAAAAAGAACACTGAGCTGAGATCCGAGCTGAGCCAGCAAAATTTGGCTTGAGTCTCACGAAAACTGAGTTGCACATGTCCCTTATGAAAATGGAATATATTGATAAATATATGCTGATGTATGTGTATATATTGAGAAATACATGGACACATATATATATTTTTAATATATTTTAAAATACACTAGTGTAATACATTTTTAATGTATGTGATTCCAAACATGTGTGTCAATATATTGAGTCAACAAAATATATTTTAACCACAATATATTTTTAATTTATATAATGCCTTATACAACTAAACACACTTTTTTCAGATTTCTCAGTTATGGAAACTTTCAGTCATACTTATGCTGGCAATAAAAAATACAAAGGGGCATTTATAAGTAATATGACAGGGGAGCATTGTATGTGATGATGTTGGAGGAGCGAGATGATTCATCACCCAGTAGTAAATGGTACCCTTTCTTCAATGTATGATATTTGGGATATGTTTAGTTCATGTTGTCCAACGATATTGTAACTTGTGCATTATAGTGTAATGTACAAGTTACACATCGTTGGATAAGATAAAGTAAACATGCAGGGCAAATATTACACATTAAACAAAGGCATCATATACTTCTGCTTGCTCCTCCAAAATCTTCACATACAATGTCATTGCCGTAGTCTGTGTCTGATTGGTGGAATGTTTTAAAATGCGTCCTTGATTTGGCGGCATTAATACAAGATTCAGAAAATGTATTTTGAGCCAAAATTGAAGTTAAACACTGCTATGTATTTGTTATCGCCAGACAGTTTTTATAACAGAGCACGTGGTAACAACTGTATTTAGTTGTCCTTTAAAGTCTTATTTATGTCAATATTTAAATATCTTGATTTATGTCAAAATCTAAATCTCTTGAGTTATTTTCATTTACTTATGTTAATGTAGCAATCTTTCATGTTTTAATTACAATAAGTTAAGCAGGTTACCTCTATGGTACTTCTGCAATGTGCTACTCCATTTGTTTCAATATAACATTTTGACAGTATTTATCATTCAATCAATAAGTCATGACCGTGTGTGCTGTGTATGGGATGTCACACCTAGGGTAGGTGAAAGCATTAAGTTGAAGGTCGAGTGCTTTCACCACCGCAGGTGTTCTTTTATCCCAATACAGTGCACACCATGTACAACACAAATTTCCTTAGTAAGCACCTGGTACTGCAAACAGTACCACACATAAGGAAAGGTGATGGGCCACTTAAGTACTTCCTCTATATCCTGCTGCACACACTTTATAGTGTATATTATTCAAGTTACTGGCATGTTATCATTCTAGAAGGGTGATTCTGGTAGGATAAAGCCATTCGGTTTTATTTTGGTCTGTCTGAAAATAGCACTGCTTCATCAGTTATTTCAATGATTGAAATGGCCACCTCTTTTTTTATCATGTGTTTCTTATTACACTTCCAAGTGCAACAGACTTCATATACATACATAACACAGTGTAGTATCCTATCCAGGATAAAACTCCCTTGGAGATACAACACTAATTAGAGCATAGCAAATTAACATTTCATAACAGTGTAAGGAACTATATAAAAAGCACATTAATGTAAACATCAAACTTTACTAATCCATCTATCAGACACTGCCACCTGACCGTTTATTAATGCTGAGTACTGAACCAATTACTATGCCAAACTTAATTATTGTGTCATGCAATGCCTACTGTTTCAGAAACATAAATCACTGTGCCTTTATGTTGTCTTGTTCAAAAGGAACTATTCTTAAAAGCAAATTAAGTGTAAGATCATGTGCAGCAATAAAAGCTCAGTTCTGTGCCAATTTTGTTAGGTCACAAGGTGCCACTGAAGAAACATTGATCAGAATACAACTTGAGTATTGGCCCATATCTGAAAAAGATAAAATTAGAAATAGGTGACAGCGCAATATTAGAACACGCAAACCAACAGGCAAGACCCTACTGAGAATGACACCAAAGTTGCAAGTGTCACTGTATTCACTGTAAACACTGAAAGAAAGTCTCTGATGTAACAGAACTACAAATATAAGCAAAACAATGTAACTTCATGTTGTTGATATTTCTTTATCTGTAACAGCTTATTTCTGGTTGAACAGTGACCGTGCAGACTCTTGACACTTGTATTTCTTTTATTTTTCATGTTCTAAAATTGCACAATCTCTTATAATGTTATAATTGGATTCCTATAAACAAACAGCATGATATAAATAACAGCATGATAAAGTTTATTTCTAATTTCTAGTTAATTCACTAACGTCTAGTTGATCATGGATTAATGGCATTCAGCGATTTGCATCTGCCCTTAGAGTCAGAAAAAAATTTTCTTTTCATTTTACATTTACAGTGACTGTTGACATCACTGTTTGTTACAAACAAGATTTTTACCACAAAATGTCATATAAACAACAATGAAATATTGTACTTGGAAACAAACATACATTACTTACATGTTCGATGTGAAACATTGTGCATGTTATTAAAATGCTCAACTTTATAAAGAGGTGGTAGGTATGCGCTGTAAATAAATAACATTTACATTGTAAAATAAATGTTGTAGGTGCCGTATTGGTCCTTTTAAGAACAGATCCAGAAATAAATTATTTGATACCTTTTATTGGACCAACATGGATGTTACAGAAAATAACAAAGTGCTCTAGCTTTTGAACCTACCCAGTCCTTCTTCAGAAACATTATGGCAGGTATTTTGAAAATCCCATACTATTAACACCAGATTATGTTGAAAAAAACAGAAATAACTCTCATTGGTTTAACATATACATTTAAAACATAAAAGAAGATTACGTCAGAGAAGCTAATTAACACCAGTCTGCTTTTAACTGAGGAGCCTCAGAAGGGCAAAGGTTATCAAGAATTCTCAACAACCAGAGAGTTCTCCTCACATAAATTTTAAAATGTCTCAGTATGCTAAGAAAGCATTCTAGCCTTGGGCCAGCATTCTCTCTAATACATGCAAGATGAGGTTACAACTTACATTCCAAGTGTCCTGGTGTATTAAAGAACAGATAATGAGAGACAAAATCCCGAAATTAGGTACAATCCACACCACATAATGCGGATGTGCATTACACGGACAATTGAGTACGACGGACATTTTGTGAAAACCAAAATCAAACCCTATGTTTATTTAAAAGTTTCAGCCTTTTAATGCGGACCTTGCACACTGGCAACCGCAGACAGCTGAGAGGCTAATTATGGAACTGTTTGGAGCTTTTGACATCTCGTTTAATGCACTTGCAACACTCACTGATTAGATAATCACTCACACTCACTGCTCAGACTTCAGAAACTTTAAGCCACTTCTGCATAATTAAATAAAGTTTATACCAACAGGGAGCTCTAAGCCAGCAGGTTTTGTTTTTAAATGTTCCATATGCCAAATGTTGCATCTTAAAAGGGTTTTCCTAGATAAATAAATTGCTGGTGAAATGTGGAGCTTTTGGTATTCATTTTATATTCTAAAAAGGCTAGGAGCCATTTGTATGAAGTCTCTGTAATCTCTAGCTAGCTTTTTATGATCAGGCTTCTTGCAAATAAGTCAGTACTCTCTGCTCACTCACCCAGTGTGGCAGACCCATGCAGTATGGCACCTCTACCCATTGCAAAACAACATACTGTTTCAAAAGATGTAACGGCACCACGTGCCGTCCACTGCGGATATCGGTTTCCACGGACAAAAATAACAAGCACCGAAGTGTCCGTGCAAAACAGCTTACACTGTATAACTGCAAGCTGAATAAGAGACATTCTATTAATCACAAGAAGACTGAGAAACCAGTAGCCCAGCACTTCTCCCAGGATGGCCACTCAATCTCAGATATGTCTGTGATGGTCTTAAAAGGATATTTTAACAGTGCACAACAGAGACGGGCTTCTGAAATTAGACTTATTTTACTTTTAAATATGGTGGCAGATGGATTGAACATTGATATTTGTTATATGACACACTATTCCACTTAAACTTGCACAGACCTTTACTTTAAAAGATGGACATAAATACTTTAGTTCTTCAGTGGGCCTTTGATTTTGTAAGTTTATGGTTATCTACGTGTTGACATCTCACCTTAACACTGTGGTGAGTGTGTGTGTGTATTGATGTATGTATGTATGTATGTTTGTGTGTGTTTTACATGTGTTGTGTTTTTGTGTGTTATGGGTATGGTGTGTGTGTGTGTGTTTTGTTTGTGTGTGCGTGATGTGGTGTGGTATGTGTGGGTTGTGTTTGTTATATTTGTTGTGTGTTGTGGTTGTCTGGGGTGTGCAGGTGTGTGTGTGTGTGTGTGTGGTGTGGTGTATGTCTACACATCTGTGTGGGGGGAGCGTGGCATGGGACAATTGTTATGTGGCTAGGACACTGAGTTTTCACATATAGTGTACATTTACTTCCTTCTACTAGTCGTCAGTGGTGGGATTACACACTGTCACATTTTTAAATCTGCTCATATTAAGATGCATATCTCATTTACTTGGGGGTTCATAAAAGGTGTAATTCCTTTGGGTAACAATTAATATTGGTGTGAATGATGCTGTGTTATGATTCTTGCACATACAGTATATCACATTCCTACTAGTTACAGTATCTTTCCCAAGGAGAGAGAGAGAGAGAGAGAGAGAGAGAGAGAGAGAGAGAGAAAGGGGAAAAAAAAGGAGGGGACCTGGAGGATTTCATCCTTGGAAGTTTTCATGTAGATTCCTTACACTGATTCTGTGCATTTTTGTTATACACTGACTCTGTGTTGAAACCTGCACTTATCATGCTCATGGTCTCATTTTCTTGGGGGTCCTTGACAAGTATTTTTAATTGGCACTTACACTTACAAGTGATACTATCATGTATCATGTATATATATGTATAAAGAAAATACAAAATCACACATGCCCCCACAATGCAAAGCATCATGGGCTGCATATGCAAATCACCACAGAATGTTATGCTGGTCCAACTTTAAGCAGGATTGTATGGTGCCGAAAGGCCTCTCACACAGTTTGCAAAGGGTGCTAACAGAAGACATAGACACGTGTTTCGTCCTAGCAGGACTCATCAGTATGCCTCGTCTGTTTGACACCTCAGTGAATGGACCAGCCACCCTTAAGGCAGTGTGCCTTGGATATATTGTGGTGAACCCATTAAAATAAAAAAAACTATTTAAAAGACAAAGAACCTCTGTGCGCAAACACTGAGGCAAGGGTTACCCCAAAGGGCATTTGGCTGGGAAGCCAAGTTTCAAGAAAATACAAAATCACACATGCCCCCACAATGCAAAGCATCATGGGCTGCATATGCAAATCACCACAGAATGTTATGCTGGTCCAACTTATGTGTATATATATATATGTACAAATATATATGTATGTTTACTTTGGGGCTCTTTTTCAACTTGCAGTTATACCTAATTTCGGGATTTTGTTTCTCATTATCTGTTCTTTAACACACCAGGACACTTGGAATGAAAGTTGTGACCTCATCTTGCATGTATTAGAGAGAATGCTAGCCCAAGGTTTTTTTTATCACTAGAATGCTTTCTTAGCATACTGAGACATTTTAAAATTTGTGTGAGAAGAACTTTCTGGTTGTTGAGAATTCTTGATAACCTTTGCCCTTCTGAGGCTCTTCAGTTAAAAGCAGACTGGTGTTAATTAGCTTCTATGATGTAATCTTCTGTTATGCTTTAAATGTACAGTATATGTTAAACCAATGAGAATTATTTCTATTTTTTCAACATAATCTGGTGTTAATAGTATGGGATTTTCAAAATAACTGCCATAAAGCTTCTGAAGAAGGACCGGGTAGGTTCGAAAGCTAAAGCACTTTGTTATTTTCTGTAACATCCATGTTAGTCCAATAAAAGGTATAAAATCATTTGTTTCTGGATCCATTTACATTGTAAGTAATTTAATAAGCTTTTATTTTTTTTACACCTAACTGATCCATTTTATAAGTGCACTAACCCATTCCAGTCCATGGTGTACGGGTGCATTGATGGATGTCCCTGGCAGTTGAAGGTCACTCTGCCTTCTGCCTCATGCTTGCAAATGGACCTGCTATGTTCATTAATTCCATTTGTGCAAGGCCTGTCATGGGTTATAGCTTACATAAACAGCAAGAATAGTACAATAGAAATTAGATTAAATTGTCTAAGTCTCCTGCATTATGAACCCTTATTAACATCAACATTCTTTACATCACTTCCTCAAACGGGCAAAGGATATGCACCTGTCATAGCAGAAGAGACATCCAGGAAAGGAATAGCAGCAAGTGAAGAGGTGACTGCTATCTCAGTGGAAGGGAAGTAACTGCAAATCTAGGAGCTTTCATTGTTACTTCTTTGTATTGCTATTGCATTGTGGAAAGGAGGAGTAGGAGTTTGAAGAAGGTTGTGCAATAGCTACTTAAAGTCTCTTTTTGAGTTTGGATAGGAAGGTTAGGAATATAAAAAGCAGTTGCTCAATCTATCTAAATGTGTACAACAAAGGGGGTAAGGGAAATTAAGAAAATAATGTTTTGCACTGATAGAGGAGGGAGAGGGGAGACTTGGGGGGAATGTTTGGTATCCTGCATCTGGAAGGGTGGGGGGTCGCTGGTGGGCAACGACAGCAATGGGTAGGGTGGTAGAATGCAACAACTGCGGTGCACCAATCTTTCTAAAAATTGCCTGGAGTGTGGGAAGATGTTTAGTGTGCAACCACATAGAGAAACTCAGAAAGGAGATTGAGGGTCTGCAGGAGGAACTAAGACAGGCAAGGCAGACTGGGGGTGGGTTTAGCCCAGTACTGGAGGGAGGAAGAATGGGAGATGAGGGAGGGCGATTTAAGCCAACAGTGGTGAGGAGCGGGTCAGAAGAAGGGAATGAGGGACAAGGGGGCCAGGCCAGGAAGAACGATTGCCAGGGAAACCAGGTCAGGAGACAAAAGACAAATGGAAGGAGGAGATAGGGATTTGTGAGGGGAGGCGGAGAAGTGGCAAAAGTCATGGAGTTTGTGAAGGGTCTTCAGAAAATAGTTTTGCACTGCTAGAGAGGAAGAAGGTGGAGAAGGGAAATACTGAAATTAGAGGAGTAATTGATAAATGCCTGGACCAAACCGGAGTGGGGGGAAGTTCTACTGGGAGAATTGCAACAGGGGCAAAAGGGGGAAATAATGTGCAGGAGGAAGAAGAGGAGCCAGAAATGAGAGAGGAAGATGAATGGAAGCAAGCAGGGAGTAACAGTGGTGGAATCTTAGTGCTGGGGGACTCCATACTAAGAGGAGTCAGGTGGGGTAGCAAGGGGGAGAGGCATAGTCGCATTTGGATGAAGGTCATGCCAGGAATGACAGCAGAAAGGGTGGGACAATCTATTCTGAAATATGTTAGAAGAGGTAGGGACAAGTCTCATTTAATTATACATCTTGGGATGAATGACCTGGCTGACAAGACAGTAGATATAGTCCAGAGGAGGTTTGAGGAACTAGGACAATTATGTGAGGGGGCAGGATGATCAGTAACTTTTTCGGAGATACTTCCAGTGCCCAAGGCAAGCACAACAAGAAAGCTGAGAATAGAGAAATTTAATGGATGGCTAAGAACCTGGTGTTGTGCTAAAGGGTACGGGCTGTTGGGAGGGTGGAGAGGGACCTGGGAGGACAGTAGTCTCTATGCCAAGGACAGACCACACTTGAATGAGGAGGGAAAGAAAGTGTTGAAACAGAGGATGGAGGAGTACATAGAGGAAGTAGGGAATTTAAACTTGGAGCGGGGGGTGGCAGTTGGGCAAGAGACATGCAGAGACCACAGGTTGGGAAACCATATGAACTTACCCCCCATAACAGTAACAAAGGACAAATGGCAAGTACTATTGGTGATGCTAGTAAAGGAGGGCAGGATGGGAGGGGGGGAAGGGTGGAAGGTGGTTACCCTTAATGCTAGGAGCCTTGGGAGGAAAACTGCAGAGTTACAGGTGATCATGGCAGAGGGAGAGGTGGACATTGAAGCCATCACAGAAACATGGGCCACCCAATACAATGACTGGGGCCTGTTTATACCAGGGTACAGGTTATTTTGTAGGGACAGGGTGATTGGGAAAGGAGGGGGTGTGGCACTATATGTGAAGGAAGGACTGAAGTGTGTAAGGGAGGAAAGGGAGGAGGGTAGCATGGAGTCAATTTGGATGCAAATCCAGGATTCCAAGAATAGGATTCTTAGAATGGGAGTGGTATACAGGCCACCCTCTCAGAGGAGTTAGACAGGGAACTAGCGGGACATATCAGGAGAACCTGCAAGAAAGGGTAGTGTGGTGATTGTAGGAGATTTCAACATGCCAGGAGTAGACTGGAGTACCCCCAACAACCAGGAACAGAAGGGAGCAGGTACTGCTGGATGCCTTCCAGGACAGCTTCCTGCTGCAAATGGTCAGTGAACCAACCAGGTTAGGGAATACCCTTGACCTTGTGCTGGCAAATGGGGACTTTGTGAGAGAACTTACAGTGGAGGAACCGCTGTCAGGGAGTGACCACCACTCAGTATGGCTCACATTGGATATGGGCAAGGAAGGAGTGGAATCTGGCACAAGAGTGCTGGACTTCAGGAGGGCCGACTTTGGGAGGATGGGGGAAGTGATAAAAGGGTACATGGCCAGAATTCAATCTAGTATGGACACTAACCAGAGGTGGGAGCTCATAAAGCTGGGGATAGTGGAGGCAACCAAAACCTGCTGCAAGGCCCAGAGCAAGAAGGCTAGGGCTAAGAAACTGAGCTGTTTGAGCAAGAAGGTCATGGAAAAGGTAAGGAGAAAAAGAGCTGCCTTTAGGAAGTACAAGAAAACAGGAAGAGGAGAGGACAAGGAGGAGTACTTGACGGAATCAAAGGAGGTGACAAGGGCAGTAAGGGGAGCCAAGGCATCTACAGAACTGAGGCTGGCACAAGGCATTAAGAAGGGGGAGAAGGACTTCTTTAGGTACATCAGGGAGAAAAGGAGCTGTAAGGACCACATAGTAAGGATTAGGAAGGAGGGGTTGGGTGGAAGCAGGGTGTGATAATGCAGAAGCACTAAATGAGTACTTCTGCTCAGTATTTACCACAGAGAAGAGGGGGGTGACACCCAATGGGGGAGAAATGGCAGAAACAGGGGGGGAAGGGTGACAGATGGGAAAATCATGGAGTGCAGAGTTCGGGAGAGTTTGAAGGCACTGAGGATAGATAAGGCACCAGGCCCAGATGGCATCCACTCCAGGGTACTGAAGAAGCTGGCAGAGGTCCTTGCAGGACCTTTGGCAGACCTATTTAATGCCTCACTACATTTGGGGTGTGTACTTCAGGACTGGAGGATGGCTCATGTGGTGCTCCTCCACAAGAATGGCCCCAAGGATGAACCGGGAAACTACAGACCAGTGAGCCTCACATCCATCGTGGGTAAGCTAATGGAGACTATCCTGAAGGAAAGGCTGGTGGCACTTCTAGAGGCCAAAGGACTACAGGACAGCAGATAGCATGGCTTCATATGGGGCAGATCCTGCCAAACCAACCTGGTGGAGTTCTTTGACTGGGTAACTAGACAACTGGACAGAGGCCATGCAGTGGATGTCCTGTATCTGGACTTTAGTAAGGCATTCAACTCGCTGCCGCATGGAAGGCTGCGAAGTAAGTTAGTAGGCACAGGGGCAGGTGCAAAGCTGGTGAGATGGGTAGGGAACTGGCTTCAGGGAAGGCAACAGAGGGTGGTGGGTGGGGAGCTCTCACACCCAAGGGTAGTAATGAGCAGTGTTCCACAGGGCTCGGTGTTGGGACCAGTGTTGTTTGGGATATTCATTGCAGACATATCACTGGACATCAAGAGCAAGATCATTCTGTTTGTTGATGATACCAAGGTAGGAGCAGTGGTGGATGACCTAGGGGGATGGCAGGGGTTGCAGGATGATCTGGCAAATCTTGAAACCTGGTCAGACACCTGGCAACTGGGGTTTAATGCCAAAAAAGTGCAAGGTGCTGCATTTTGGGATGAAGAACCCAAGGAGGAGTTACCAACTGGGGGGAGTGCAGCTAGCCCAGACAGAGGAGGAGGAGAAGGATCTGGGGGTGCTCATTACAGGGTCAATCAACAACTTGGCACAATGTTGAAAGGCAGCTGCAAAGGCCAACAAAATGCTGGGTTGTGTTGCAAGGGGTATATCCTTGAGGAGGGAAGAGGTGATTCTGCCACTGCATAGGTCATTAGTTAGACCGCACCTGGAGTACTGCGTACAGTACTGGCTCCCATATCTGAAGAGGGACATTAAGTTACTGGAGGGGGTGCAGCGTAGGGCGACAAAGATGATCAAGGGGCTGGGGGACTTATCATACGAGAGGAGGCTGAGGGAGTTGAACATGTACTCACTGGAGAAGAGGAGGGACAGGGGGAACATGATTGAAACCTTTAAGTACATGAAAGGAATAAACAAGACAGGTACAGAGGGGTTGTTCAAAGTAAGGGAAGGGAGGGACACCAGGGGCCATGATATGAGACTGGAGGGAGTAAGGTTCAGGAGGGAGATGAGGAGACACTTTTTTACAGAGAGGGTGGTGGCTGGGTGGAATGCGTTACTTGCAGAAGTGGCATCCAGTAGAACAGTGGACTGCTTCAAAAGGGGATGGGACAGGACAAGGGGGAGGGTCAATGAAGGGGAAGGGTGGAAGGGAGTGGCAGCTGCAGAATAAGCGGTGCGAGCTGCACATTCGAGCAGACTTGATAGACGTCTAGGCCTTTATCTGCTGGCAAATTTTGTATGTTTGTATCAAGTACAACTATCTTTTCTTTTCTAAAATTTGTTTGTTGTCTTTGTAATATAGCTAATAGTAGATTGAAAAGCACAGTTAAAAATACTATGTTAACTATATTTTTATCACATGAAATAATCACCATATAGCCTTTCTATTGTTATCTGTTCACACTTTGAAATTTAGAGCCAAATCATGAGCTGAGCCATGGTTTTTCTCTAGCTATACTGTAGACCCCAACCAATCATCATGCATGTAATAGTTAGGCACTATAACCCTGTCTTCAAACAAAGTGACCAATTAAACAGCTGTTACAAGGGTCGATGAACAAGTTAACCTCAAAGTAAACCTTTATTTTCATCTGTATTCAAAAGTGATCTGTAATTCAACAGTTTTTTCACACCAGCTGTGGTGTAACTCAGTCTGCCAGGTATGCATATATGACTGTCTCTGGTGCCCCTGTTTATGTTGCTATTGGGTCTGTCTGCTCCTAGTGTATGAGGTTGTTTGAAAATAAAAAAGCAAATTTTTACTTCCGCATTTGATGATGGCACAGTACCAAGAACAACTTGTTCTCAGATCTTGGCATGCTCATAATTTACTATATCAATTCAGCCTGAGCTAGCCATGGCCATGGCTCAATCATGCAGTGGCTTCCACAAGTCTACACCTACAGATTTCATACAAATGACATAATATCTCAAATAAGCAATTTTTTTATTTATTTATTACATTCTTGGATTAATACCTTTGAGCTAATAGCTCTTTACATAGGTTCCACATCAGGGAAAAGTACAAGACAATACATACAAATAAAGAACAAATATTACAAGGAATCATAAGTACATGACACATTTGGTGGACAGGCAAGAAAGTCAGATATGAATGAAATAAAGTCAACCAAGGGGAGGGAGCAGAATAAGTGAGGTACCTGCTAGGTCACTACAGCAGGCAATACAGTGGGCAGTGCCACTAGAGCAGAACAGGCAGTAGGAGCAGGCAGAGGCCTTGTCAGGGTGGGGGGACCATGGGTGGGGAAGTGAGAGAGGGTAGGAAGAAGGTGATTGGAGCTAGTGGCAGTCATAGTGAGCCCCAAGCAAGAGCTGCTGCTTAAGGTTTATTTTGAAGGCTCCAAGTGTGGGGAGATTGGCAATGTTATCCCGAAGGGAGTTGATCCACCGTGGGGCCCTGAATGTGAAGAACTGTTGACCTTGGGAAGTGCGGCATTTGGGGGTTAGGAAGAGCCAGTGTTCAGAATTTCTTGTGGGATGGGGGTTGGTGCTGGAAAGAAACAATTGTTGAACCCCTGTTGGTAGTTGACCAAGGTGAATTTTTTTTGGCCAGGAGGCAGGTTTGGTACTTCAATCGATCTTGGAGTGGGAGCCAATTAGACCTGGAGTACAGGCTGCAGGTATGAGTCAGTCTTGGTGCTCCCATAATCAGCCTACATGCTTTAATAAGCGCAACTTTTATGCGCCGTAGTGCAGTGTCAGTGGCACAGCCATAGACTGCAAGACCACAGTCGACAAGGAAGACCACAGAGCTGTGAACTGCAATGCTTAAGGCTTCAGATGTCAGACTATGCTTGTGTCTATGGAGAAGACCAGTGCATGAGTTGATTGCTTTGGTGGTGTTGTCTATGTGGATGGCGTAGTTGAGTAAACTGTCAATGGTGATGCCAAGGTATTTGAAGTGTTGAACGACCTCAAGTGAGGAATCAGCACTGTTACATATTGAGAGGGGGTAATATCTGTCCTTATTGTGAGGGCTTGAGAACAGCATGGTCTTAGTCTTTTGTAGTTCATAATCAACCTGTGATCCTGGAACTATTGCTCAACACTTGAGAAGTCACGCTGGAGTTGCCTTTCAAGAGCATCCAGGATTGCAGTACTGGAGAAGACAACTGCATCATCAGCATAAAGGAGGATCTGGCTCTGGCAGGCTTGGGGGAGATTATTAAGAAACAAGCTGAAAAGGAGGGGGACCAAGATGGAGCCTTGTGGGACACCGCAGCAAACAGGCTGGCTGTTAGAGAGGATGGTGCCTATCTTCATTTGCTGGGAGCGACTGCCTAAGTAACTACAGAACCAATTGACAGAGTTGATGGAGAGACCAATGGTGACAAGTTGGTCATCAAAGAGGTCATGGTTAACTGTATCAAAGGCCTTTGCTAAATTGATATAGATGGCCTCGGCAAGATGCCCATGGTCAAAAGATTTATGGATTGAGCCCGTGAATTCAAGAAGAGCCATGGTGGTACTGTGCCCAGACCTGAAACCATGTTGCTCTGGGCACTGGAGCTGGTATTTTTCGGAGTATTCATTGAGCTGGTCGGAAACGATCCTTTCAATTGCCTTAGAGAGTGGCAGCAGGATGGAGATGGGCCTATAGTTCTCTGGGAGAGCATGATCATCCTTCTTGTGCACAGGGGTAACAACAGCAGCTTTCCATCTCTGTGGGAAACTAGAGTATCAGAGCAATAGGTTAAGGATATACGTGAGAGGGGCTAGGATTTCCTCCAGGGTGACAGCCAGTAGTTTGAGGTCAAGGGTATCACTGCTGAATCTCCCTTTGCCCAAGACTTTGTTCAGATATTTCCTGGCTTCTCCAGTGGAGACTGTTTTGAAATAGAAAGGTGGGTGTTTAAGGGTGGTCTGCATGGCATTGGTTGGTAGGGGAGAAAAAGCCAGCAGGGAGGCATATTTATTTAAATCTATGTAGGTGACAGTGTTTGTTAAAGTATGTAGGTCAGTGTAGTAGAAATTCATAATTTTCATCCTGGAAAAATAGCCACTGTTTCCCCAAATTTTCCTCCTTTTCTTTGTCACCTTTTAGTGTGCATGTAAAAGAGTGCTGGAGAAAGAATATCAAAGTGAAAAGAATTTCACTCCACTCTAGAAATAATATAAACTATGGAGTGGAGAGAATTCTGCATTTTATAACCCACTTAGGGCCTGAGTTTGATCATGTCTATTTTCCCTACCAAGATAAAAAAAAGTGTAATTTCAATGTAAAAGAGAGACTCCATCAGTGAGAACTGACAGCAGATTGTATGAAGATAGAAGATCCAACTTGTAAAATGGTGCAAGTCAGTCCAGACTGCCTCACAATATCCAGCCAGTTGTGGGCATGACTAAGAAAGTATAGTTGTGTACCCACTTACCTTAACAGCAGCTCTTGGAGAGCATCTCTTTCAGCATGTCTTTACATGTAGGAATGTCTAGCCACAGGCATCATTTCCTCCATCAGATTTCTCAGCAGTCGACCTGGGACCTCCCCTTGACGGTGGTATCCCTGTAAAAATTGCGAGTTAAAAATCATGACTACACAATGGTGAGTAAAATCTGAAAATGTGAACTGCAACCATAACATAATAGTGCCTGTACTAAATAGCGATGACTGCTGTCTAAAAACAGGATATGTTAAAATTGCTACCGTCATCCCTCCTTACCTCTGCTACCTTCCGTGTCCTTTTTGTTCCTGCTACTTTGACTTTTCTTCCCCTTACCTGCAACAGAGTGCCAGCTGTGGGAGTCAGAGAAATACCTAGAAATTACAGAACACCCCCCCAGACCTGGTAGGCTAGTGGCAACCCTCTCCCCATCCGCGGGCCCCAAGGTGTACACCAGGTGATCCATCCCCCAATAGAGTGTGGTCTCCCCACCAGTGCCCAATTCCTGACTGCATTATACTGGTGCCCTGTAACCTTTCTATAGTGTAGTGAACCCCCCCCCACCCATCCTGATCCCCAATCGAGGCAGAATTCATCCTCGTACCTCCCCACTCGTCCCTGTTCTCTGATCGATGTGGAGGTACTCCCCATACACCCCACATCCCTGTTCCCCGGTCAAAGCAGAATGTATCCCCACAATCCCCCACTCATCCAGAATCCTTGATTGATGCATGATTAATCCCCACCCCCCCACTTGGCCTGAATTCCCTATTAAATCCCTGTACCCTGCAGTCATCCATAATCCCCAATCAAATCCCCATACCCCTCACTCATGTCATTCCCCCCCACACATCCCCATTCCCCGATCAAAGCAGAATGTATCCCCGCACCACCCACTTGTTCTGAATCCCCGATTGATGCAGGATTAATCCCCATACACCCCACTTGTCCGGAATCCCCTATCCAATCCCTGTACCAACTCATCCCATTCCCTGATTGATGCGGAAGTACTCTTTGTAGACCTGACAGTTCCTCGTTCCCTGATCAAAGGAGAATGTATCCCTTCACCCACCACTCATCCAGAATCCCTTATGGCTGCAGGATTAATTCCTGTACATCCCACTCATCCTGAATCCCTGATCAAATCTCCATACTCACCACTTGTCCATAATCCCCAATCAAATCTCTAAACCACCCCATTCATCCCCATTCTCTGATCGATGTGGAAGTACTCCCCATAGACCCCCACAGATCCCCATTCCCCGATCAAAACAGAATGCATCCCCACAACTCCCAGTCATCCAAAATCCCTGATTAATGCAGGATTAATCCCTGTATCCCCCTGCTTGTCCTGAATCCACAATCAATCCCCACACCCACACACATCCCGATCCCTGATCACACTATAATGCCACACCTTACATTTTTCCATAGTGCATTGTTCCCCCACCCTGTCTGTACAGGACCCCCAGCCCTGCCCCCCAAACCAACCTGTTCCAGCGACTGTCCCAGCCCTCCACACACACCACCATGGCCAGCTGCTAACTGAACTGTCACTGAACGTGCACTGTATATAGTAAGCCGTACTATACAATACACATTCAGTGACAGTTCTGTCGGTGGCTGGCTGTGATGGTGTGTGGAGGACTGGGACAGTCACTGGTACAGGTTGGTTTTGAGGGGTGGGATTGGGGGTTCTGTCCAGAGAGGGTAGGGGGCCACTACACTATGGAAAAGTGTATGGTGTGACATTATAGTCAGATTTTCATGAGTGGGGGGTACTGGGATCATTTCTGCATCGACTGGGGATTCTGGAGAGGTGTGGGGTGCTGGGATACATTCTGTTTTGACTGGGGAATGGGGACATTTTTGATGTATGGGGAGAACTTCCACATCAATCAGGGAACAGGGATGAGTGGATGGGTGGTACGGGGATAACTTCTGCCTTGATTGGGGAATCTGGATGGGTGGGGGTCCACTACACTATTGAAATGTTACAGGGGCACCAGTATAATTCTAATTTGGGATTGGGCACTGCTGGGTGGACCCTACACTGTGGCAAAGTTGTGGATGTCTATTGTCTCTTTGGGGATGGGTGGGGGCAACTACACTATGATAAGGGGGTGATTATCCATATGTACATCATGATGGTTGCTTACTAGACTACCGGGGTTGGCAGGCCATGGTGCTCCCGGCTGTAGTACCACAGCCTGCCCATGTGTGTGAACTGATTTAGGCATGCCTTTTACATGCCTAAGTTTGGATGGCTCAAATTTGGGTTGCAGCAGCAGATTTGCTGCAAAGTTTGTCTGAATATTGCCATGCACAGCATATTCATGGTACCACACCCTTTATTTGTGGTGCATACATTAATTCTGCACCATGGCACATTTGTAGTTGCACAATACATCTCCCCTGTTTGAATATTGCAATTTGGCATATTTTATGAATTGGCCACACATCTCTGTTTTGGGCCAAGATGCCCCGTGTATCTCTTGACAATATGGCTCAATATCTCAATGCTGTGTGAACATAGAGAGTATGGAGTAGGGATTCCCCTTGATTTGCTGTTTCCTCAAAATACACAGTAAGTGTATGGTTTGATTCAAAGTAAATTCTGACACCCCCTTTGGGAGAAACTTAGGACTGGTGCGTAAGAAGAACCTATCCTTGTGTAACTGCAGGTACGGCTCTTTGCACATCACTGCATGTGACTCTGAAATATGTCTACTCAATGTAATAGCAACCAGGAGAAGAGTTTTCCAGCTAAGGTGCCACAGCTCTGCTGAAGATGCATGCTCAAAGGGACTTAATGCCAACTTTTCAATCACATAAATGAAATCCCAAGATGGGACTTGGTCCCAAATAGGTTGATGAAGATGAAAATTACCTTTTAAAAAGGTTCTCATGACCTCAAGATGGGACAATTATTTCTTATCAACAGGCAAATGAAATGCTGAAATTGCCAAAAGATGTACTTTCACAGAAAAATATTTTAAGCCACCTTCCAATAAGGAGAGGAAATAATCTAAAATCCTCAGAGGGGGACATTCAAAGGGTTTAAATCACGATCTGAAGCCCAAATGGAGAATCTCCACCATTTAATTGCATGGGAGAACCATGTAGATGGCTGTTGAGCAGCAAGGAGGACTTCCGCCACTTGTTGTGATACCTGAAAGCAAGAAAAGACTGCCTCAACAGGAGCCAGTCATGAAAGTGTAGGGAGCAAAGTTTGGGCTGTAGACACCTGCTCCTGAGACAGAAGAGCTTGGCAAATTGGCAGAGGAAGAGGATCCTGGATGGTGACTTGCAGGATCAAGGAGAAAAAGACTAACTGGCCACAGAGGATCAATGAGTGCCATGGCCCCTCCCCCCGACCAGTTTGAGTAGAACCCTCTGAATAATAGTTAATGGCTGTAAAGCTGAAATAAATCTTCCTGCCCATGGCATGAAAGAACAGTAAAGGGGCATTTTTGCTTGCAGCGGAGAGGCAAATGGGTCCAACTCTGTGCATACAGATTGCAAGAAGACATTCTCCAGGACATCTATCAGGAGTTCCCCATCCTTGTTTTTGGGAAGTAGTTCTGCTTAAAGCATCCACCAGGGTATTATTAACACCGGGCACATGGACCACCAGAAGATGAATTCTTTTATGGATTGCCCAATACCACACTCTCCTCGCCTCCCTGCTCGGGTGATAGGAATAAGTTATGCCCTGTTTGTTGAGATAATGAACGTTCAGTGAACTCTTCAACAACTGTAAGCAAGACTCCAGATGTACAATGTGTTGCATGAAGATCGCAGTTGGAAAATAACTGAGGAGTATCTGTGACCTCCACATTTTATACGTGTCTGGATCCAACATGTGGTACTGTCAGGGGGAGGTCCTAGGTCGACTGCTAAGAAATCGTTGTGAGGAACTGATGCCTGTGGCTGGACATTCCTACATGTATTGACCTGCTGCAAGAGATTATATTGAAGAAGATGTGCTCTTTTCATTCTGTTTGTGTGCCCAACATCATCTACAACAAGCTGACACCTGTTTGTCCATAAATGAGACCTGAATAGTAGTGTTATGAATGAAATGTCCCGTTCTATTCATGAATGGTCTGTACTACTGTGATACTTGGCAGATGCCGCATTAGTGTCATTTGTAGTACATTTATGGCAGTCCTGATAAAGTCGCTCTTAGCATCACCGCACAGTATTCACAAGTTACTGCAGTATCACCAAGCTCTAGAATTTTTCCATAGCAAACATATGTTGCAAATTTGTAAACTAATCTTCAAGTTGAAAATGTGGTGGCACTGCTACGTAGATATAAGTGTACATGGGAAGGTCAATTACAATGCATGTTCCTTTAATTGTATCAACTTCAAATGCTATTTTCCTTTCAGTAGGTACTCTTTGCAGTGCTTGTATATGCCTAAGCTTGACACCTGTGAGAGAATCAGTAGCAGGTGGTGCAACACTAACCTTTCTGTACACCCTGCCTATATCGTGCTTCCTGCTATGATTGCATGGCACAACAAACTTCTCAATGCTAATTATTTTCCCATCATTATTCAACACTGTATGACTACTTCTTTTTGACTTTCTACTGTAACTTAATGATGAATACAGTTTTCCAAGTATAACTGCTCTGCTATACAGTTCAGCAACAACACCCTCCTGAACATTGCATTTTTCCTTTAGTGCTATAAGAGCTTCACCTTTCAGCTTCAATGTCTTTAATTTACCAATTCCAACAGCATTATCCAATTGACTTACCTGTTTTAATAATTGTTTACCAACAAGCTTGTTGAAGCAAGTGTCACACTCTGCCGAGGAGTTATCCATATATTCTTTGGTTATTCCAGGTGTAGCTCTAAGGCAGGTAAATGTTTTCATTATCTGCAATGGCAGTCCTTGTGTGCCATGAAACCATTTCAGTATCTCCCCATTAAAAGATTCAAGCACAAATGCAGAATGTGCCCATAATGGACCCACTGGATAACATTGTCTGCTAAGTACAAGCATAGGTGCACATTCATGGAAACGTTTTCTTTTCCATAGTACTCCTGGAAGTTCACAACAAAATGAATTGCTGTTTCCTTACACCTCTTAACTTCGTCTTGACATATTGAGTCCTGACTCAAAATGTACACCAGTTCAACAAGCAATAACCAGTGCTGATAATATGAATGCGATAAAATGTCACTAAGAACAATGGAGCTGTAGTACAGAAGCCATTTTTTCCATTCTGTTGCTTTCCAGAATTTATACAAATATACTGACCTTGGAAGTCTTCTAATGTCTGTGGGTGGCGTAATTTTCTTTAAACGATCATCTAAGCTGTTGATCTGAAGTCCAATATACCATTCCTCTTTATGATGTTGTGTATCAAGCCATAATGTTGCCATTTGTCTAGTGACTCCTAAACATACAGAATGTATGTAGCCTGGTGGCATCCTATCTATGAATTTAAAATGAGGAAGATTTATGAGAACTGATGGCCCTTTCTCTCCAAACACAGGCCTGTCATTCATCAAGGCTTCCTCTGCAAGCTCATGTGTTGTCTTGTCATCTCTTCCATGCGTTTCCATATAGGTATAGCATCTGACAACCCCTTTTCCCTTTGATACTCTTTCTCCAGGATGCAAACAATATGCACAAACATATTCTCAATTGAACTGTGTCATGTTCTGAAGAATTGGTCTAGCAACTGTGTCACAAACAAATACTGCAGAAATCACCTTTGATGTGATTATCTCTCCTGTGCCATTTTTTTGCCCACTGAAATCCTGATTTCACAAGTGGAGTGCTTTTCTCGATGTATGGTTTTAGAAATACATTTTCATCAGGTTTCTTTGAATCATACCAAAGCCCACACAGCATGGCATTTTTCACACAATACTGCTGTGGTAATTCATTGATTAATTGAAGACTGGCACATCATCACAGCTCAGGGTCAGTGACAAACTGTGATCCCCCGTAATGGTCCAGAACATAGTTCTTTGTAATGTGTGCCACCATAGATGTCTTCAGTGTTATGTGGGTGTGTTTTCTGCCTTGTACTCGTCTTGCCAATGTGCAATCCTGCTTCAGTCTCTATAATGGTTTTAAGTTGAGCAGCAAATGGCAAGTAAATAAAAAAACTGTCCATTTTTTTATACTGCTCTCTTTTGTCCATGTGTGTCCCCAGGTGGCACAGACTCCAGCTTCTTCAAGAAATCCTAGATAGGTATGACAAGTATCACAATAGAAATTAAACTGTATACCATCTTTAATATAGCCAAGAGTTTTCAGGAAACGATATTTAGAGGAAGGTGCATTCCTCCGAGGGCAATGTAAAGGAATCAGGTTTAACGGGTCCAATAGTACAGATCCCCGTTTACTTGTGTTTTAAAATAAAAGCAGGAATCAACAGGAAGCTCTGGCCATTTGTTATGTGACTGCCAGCAAACTATGGTTCATCTTTGTCCAGTGCATTGTCACCTTGGTTGATATCACAGCCATGTTCATCTGATACAGCGTGTTGAGAACACTGTTCACCGCCATCTGCATCCAGCTGACCTGAATTTGGGGAGCTACTGTTTATGTGACTGATGCTAGAACCTGTGTTTGTGATGTTATTGCTTTCAGTGTCATTACTAGTATCTTCATTGCCAGTTGATGCATTGCAAATCCTAACCTGTGATATACCACCATGATAGCATTCACTGTGAAAGCAATGTTTACACACTGATAGGTTACCATGGCCTGCTGTTTCTGAGTTATCACCATCATGTCCAACCACATTTCCTTCACTGTCTGATGTAGTTACACCTTCAGTGTTCTCACAATCACTAGAATGGTTATCATACTTTTCTGTTTCTCACCTACCACTAACATCATCTTTGATGTTCCCTTCGTTGTCTGACGTATTTTCAGCTTCAGTGCTGCCACATTCATTTGAAATAAAACAGTATTCATCACTCCCTGTAACATAATCATTACTACTACTTTCACTTCTGTCCTCTGTAAACTCTTGATGGAAAGATGTCTTACTATATACTGATTCAACTTCAGAGTCCTCATTTATGTCTTCTTCCATGATTAAACAGCTGTCTTCTTTCATGTGTGTACTGTCATCCTCGGCATAATCACATTGAAAGTTAGAGTTACCCTCACAATGGTCATCGCTGTCCTTGTTTTGATGTGAATTCTGTAGGTCTGTCTTCAGAAAGTCATTTTGTCTGCCATCATCTTCCTCCGGCTCATTGATATTTCTCTCAGCAGCAGCCTCCTAGTAGTAAAATGCGATAGGATGTGGGTATTATTATTACAGCAGTGATTGTAAATATGAAACAATTCTGATCAATACAAACCTTAGAAAATAAATAATCTACTGTCTTTTTAAGTCATATCATGAAATTGATTTGTGATACTTCAGTTACATGCATTGTATAGATTCTTAACCAGAAGAGCTTTTATATCACCGGTTATTCCTAATTTAGAAGCAGCAATGTATCACATGCTAGAAGTACTTAAAGTTAAGTGTATTTATGCAGGAAAGCTTCATTGGCCAACATCATTTACAAGGAGGTCCTGAAAAGGCTATTAGCCAGTCATGTAAAGTCAGATATACTTTCTCAGTACTGAGTCCACCCAATGTTGGTATGATTCACCTAGTTAATCAAATATCATAGAAAATAACAGTGGTTCTGGTTACAGATTCATACAGAATCGGAAGCATGACTTGTTCACAGCATAATCACTATTTCAAAATCTAAAGAATATTCATCTTCAAAAATCCCATTGTTTTAATGATAATCACCTGAGGCTAAAATTTTAAACTGTTACTGCTGGACAAAATTGCCATCTTTCATGATTTTAATTGACAGACCGAAAATGAATGATTTCATAACCAACAAATGCCATTTCCTTTTCTAGCCTTCTCTCAAGTAACATCAAGGTAAGTACAAATCTGTGAACCTTGACTGTTTGCTTTTCAAAATGTTTGAGTACATAATGAAATCATGTTTAGAACACAACATGGAAGACAAAGATGATTTCACACATATACCATGAAATGAACTACCTGCTAATTCTAATGGAATGTCTGCTTTTAGGAAGTACCTATCCATGTGTGTAAGGCTGACTGGTGTATACCTTGATGTTGTCACACATTCTGACAATGTACCACATTGAAAACTATTGGTAAAGAGAAATCAAAATGCAGTCTGTTTTGCAAACACATGACTGTAGACAGCCCTCAAAGATGCTGGTCAATGGATCCAGAAATATGAAGTTATGTTTGACTTATGAAGTCAAGAAACTTTGGAGCCACATGGCATGGACTTGGATGGGGATCAAAAATAAGTACGCTGGTGAGATTGGACACCATGTGCTACTCCTGGTTAAACAATGTTCCCTTTCCTTATGTCGTTTGGTAATAGAGTTTGAGACTTACTTTTTCAACATTGTTTCAACCACAACAATTACTAGTGTTGTTAATTTTCCGAAGTGTGTTTAAAATATGATGTGGGGGGCTTCCAATGTAGCTATAATTCAGGCAAAGCACGTGGGCTTACATTTATTTTGTTAAAGTCCCTTGCTATGTGGTGGGTATTAGGCCAGTTTCTCCAGTACGCCATGTAGTGCTGCCTGGCAGAACTGCTGTTAACTCATGGATGGTACTGCATGTTAATACCATGAAAAACAGTTATTTATCACTGTTGCTTGGTTTTTGTTCAAATACCTACATCAAAAGCTGATGTGTTTATCAAGTTTGAGAGTGAGAAAGCTGGCCCACAGGGGCAGGGTGTCTGACTGCGACGCCAATGACCCAGGTTAGGGAACAGACCTGGAAACATCAGACGGCCAGCCAGGGGGAGAAGGATTGAGCATCCTAGGGACTGCTCTCCTTCTCCTGGAGGGAGGGGGTAGAGTGTTTGGCTCAATGGGGACCCCTAGCAGACGCTGGGGGTACTCCTGAGTTGGTGCCAGTATGTGTGTGGGGGGGAGACGCAGGATATCATTGCACATCCCCACCCCCGAGAGGGTCAAAGTATCAAAAATTACGTCCACTCCTCAGGAAGCCCACTCACCCTTGCTCAGCTACCTCTCTGTGGCACTTCTGTGGGGATCTGACCAATCCTGATGTCTACTATGGCTGGTATGGGTTATGTGCCCCGTTTTGGGGGGCAAACCAAGGAGGCAAAGCCAGTGGGCTTTCCTGCCAGCACCTTATTCCATCATCGTGGAAGCACTGCTGGTGCGGTGGCCCCTCCCTAGGGGGAAATCCAGGGTGTATCAGGAACCCGGGATTAAGTTAAGTCCTGGGGGTCTAGTGAGGTGACTGAGGAACAGGTGGGCTGGAAGTTTTGAGAGTGGTAGGGTGTGGAGTGAATCTCAGATGACTTGCTTTTTCCAGTTTTTTCTACTATGCTTAAAACAATGGTTAATTAGCAGACAAGAGGTTTCTATTGCTCTCCCTACACATTCTCCCTACAGGTACCACAATAATCCATTGGCTAGGCAGGCAAAAATGGACTTACACAGATTCTTTTAGCAACGGATTTTAAAGCTACAAAAGTGTATTATGACATATAGCCATTTCTTAACACATGTATGCTTTAAATGAGCACATTGTTACTTTGTATAACAAAAACTAAACATCAAATAAACAAAAATACTGCAACTTACCTTGCTTTTAGAGCACTGGCCTTCATTAGAAATCGTGAATTCAATCCTCCTAAAATAATAAAGATGTTATCAGTCATTTTAATGTGCTCACAATAAACTACTACTGCTAGCATGAAACAAAAGTATAATACGTGGTACTTGCCAGAAGTATCTCCAAAAGGTAAATGATAACTCTGACTTACAGTCTAAAAAGTGTCAATAGATAGTGATGTGAGCAAAATAGGAAAGGTACCATGAATCACTCCAATGTGGAGACCCCAATATAATGAGGCACACAGTGACTACAGCATTAAGAATGTACAGCAGGTTGATTGGGTGTCCATAGTGGATGGTATCACCAGCAGATGGAGGGGTAGTGTGGCCGTTGTATGGACTGATGATGAGAGCACAATTGGACTATTGTCTACATTTCTGGAGACATCCCATGAAGGACACAGACATGGTGGAGGCAGTCCTGATGAGGGAGATAGAAATGATGTGGGGTCTGCATCACAACCTATGAGGATATACTGAAGGGCCACAATATTACACCGTTGATGACAGAAAAAGGTACATAAGGGGCATATTGTTTAGAGTAACATATGCACAGTACAAACAGGAGATGCAGCGTACTTTGATGTGAACAACAAAAGAACCCCAGAGCGAATGCACTGGGGCAAGGGTTATCCCAGAATATTTTGGCCATACAGCCAAATTTTAAAGAAAACACAAATTGCACATACCCCAATAATGCAAAGCATCATGGAAAGCATATGCAAAGGACCATGAATTAATTTGGACTGGCTCAACTTTAAGCAGAATTGTATGGTGCCAGAATGCCTCACAATATAACTAGCAAAAGCTGAGAACAGCAGATACACCTCAGCCCAGGGATAGCCAGCCACCCAATAGGGGATCTGGGGATGTGAGTAAATACTTAGTCTCAGAAACAGTGTAGTGTACCTGTAATAATCTTGGAGCACAACAGTAGCGGTCTTCACACAGATGTGTGATAGGCATAAAGATTACTGCAAAGTGTTGTTGCGTGCGGGATGGGGGGGTGCATAATGGGTGGTCCAAGCAGTTTGTATGTGCCGTTAAGATCTATGTTTATATGAATGCACTGGGCCTTCTTCAAAATCGACTCCCTAAACCTACCTAGCCAGTGTGTCATAGCAACCCGCATTCTGTAGAGAACAGATACTCCTCTTCATCCCTTGGACATTTATACTGCCCCTCTATAGATAAATAGTTAGGCTGCATCAAGGAAACTGCCCAGTTCCATGATGCCACTCATAATGAAAGATGAACGCAGGGGTATTCAGAGGAAATAGTTGATTTAACAATGGAAGTGAGTGAGTAGGGCACCTCAAAATATTTATTGGAAGATGAGTAATCTGTGTTACATTTGAGCTACAGTAAGTGACTGATCTGTACTAGTAGATACCCTTGATGTGTAAGGGGGTTACAGCACTGAAGTTGTGAGCACCGGTGCAGGGACTAGTGCATCACTAATGTGTCATGCTTGCAAAGGTTACAGGAGGGGGTGGGGACATGGCTGCAGTGGATTGGTTGGTAGAAGGTAAGTGGGGACTGGATCCATCGGCAAGAGGGCCCACAGTCCAACCAGGATGGTAAAAAGGAAGGGAAAAAAGGGAAAGCAAGGGGGACAAGGCAAGGAAGCTGAAGGGTAAGAAGGAACCCACTGAATAAGACATGAGGGGTGAAGATGCTGGGAGAGTACTCAGGGTGGTGGGGTGCAACCTAGATAATGTGGTTAGTAGAGGAAGGGGCAGAACTAGGGTAGAGAAAAGGGGCATGTCTGAGGAGACAGACCAACTGGAAGAGGCGAGGGGCATAGCAGAAGGGATGGATCCAGCAGCAAATAGGCAAGAGGGGAGTTTAAAATGGGAGTAAGGATATTAGAATGGTGAGTGGTAGGGTTCTGAACCATGAAAGGAGTCATATGGGGAAGCAAAGGGGTGCAGCATAGTCTAATATGGGTGAAATCAGTATCAGAATTGACAGCATGTGGGAAGGGCAGGACAGTCTCTCAATTGTGTATGGAGGGGTCTGGAGAAACTATGTAATGGTGCGTGGGGATACAAATGACTTGGGGGTGAAATACAGTGTAGTCAGCAAGGAAGAGGTTAGAGGAACTGGGAAAGCTCAGTGAAGAGGCAGGGAGTTCAGTGGCCTTCTTGGAAGTGCTTTCAGTACCCAGATCAATCACGAAGAGTAATGCAAGGATAGCGGAGTTCAACACCTGGCTGTGAGCGTGTTGTCAAACCAAAGGGTATGGCCTAGTGGGGAGCTGGGGGAACATCAGGGACAACAGTGATCTGGTCACAGAGAACAGATTACATTGGAGCAAGGTGGGAAAGGGAATACTGAAACAAAGGCTGTGGGAATACATAGAAACCAAGATTAATATTAACTAGTTTGGGGGGAGGCATGTGTGCAGTGCAGGAGCAGAGCTGCTGGAAAGTAGAGCCAAACAAGCTTCCCCCCACCAAGCTAACAGGGATAGAACCAGGGAAAGGTAGTGGTGGGGGGAATAATCAGGTTATGCGTGGGAAGGGAAAGGTAGTGGGTGGGGGAATAATCAGGTTATGCATGGGAAGGGAAGAGGTTGGAGGGTTGTCTCACTGAATGCAAGAAGCCTTGCAATAAATCAGCAGAGTTTCAGGCTCTTTTTACAGTGGACATAGTGGCCATGACAGAAACTTGGTCCACCCAATACCAGGACTGGGATCTGATGATCCCATGGTATAGGGTATACACAAAGGATAGTGGTAAGAGGAAAGGGGGTGTGTGGTAATCTACTTAAGGGAAGAGATAAGTTGTGCAGGGGAAGAGGTTGAGAAGGGTAGGACAAAGGTATTATGGATGCAATTCCAGGATTCAAGTAATAGGACACTGAGAATGAGGGTAGTGTACAGACAACCTGAATAAGGAGTTATCTGAACAGATTAAATGGTGTGCAGTTAGAGGGTGCGCAGGAAGAGGAACACCATACAAGTGGGAGACTTCAATCACCCATGAGTGGATTTGAGCACCCCATCCACCTTGAGTGCAAGGCAGCAAATCTTTCTGGAGGCTCCAGGACAGCTTCTTGGAACAGTTTGTCAACCAGCCACCTTGACAGGAGATAACTCTGTACCTATTACTGTCTAACGGGGAGGCTGTAGGGTACCTTGGGGTGGAGGACACACTTGGTGGGAGTGATTTCCATTCGGTGAGGTTCACACTCAGCTTGGGCAGGAAATCTGGAGATAAAGGTACCATAGTGGCAAACTTCAGGTGGGTGGACTTTGACAAGATGGTAGAAATTTGGAGGAGTTACTTAGTGTGAATTCATCCACACTTTTATGCAAGCCAAAAATGGGAACTTTATGTATTGAAAAACTTTCGAAAGAGCAACAAACTGATATCCGATATGCCTATAAGCTAAAAATACAAAACCGGATAACCACCAAAAATACAAATATGTAAATATGACATACAGAAAAAATATACAGTAACTAATATTAAGTCCACCCCATTGATAGTACCCCTGTGACCAGACTCCCTGTACCATCCAAGTGAGATAGCAATAAGTAACCCTGCTCCCACAAATAAAAGTACCATATCTGTATATCACTTCTAAACTGTAGGGTCAGAAATGGGATATTATAAAACTTGGACTGGTGGAGGATAAGGGGGCATGTACCAAAACGCAGAGCAAGAAGTAAAGTGTGAATAAACATACTGTAGCTGGTCGAATTTGGATGTCATGGGAGGATTGAGGACTACAAAAGTAGCATTTAAGAGGTTACAGAAATCTGTGAGGGGTGAGGATACAAAAGTGTACGTGAAAAAGTCCAAGGAGGTATCAATAATACTCATGGAGGCCAAGGCTTCCAGAGAGCAGAGGTTGGCATGGGGCATAAAAGACTGGGAAAAAGTATTTCTTTAGCTACATAACTGAGAGAAGGAGCTGCAAGGGCCAGATACTGAGGATGAGAGAAGGCACTGCAAGGACCAGACACTGAGGATTAGGAAGGCGGAGGGGGGAAGGTGGAAAGATGCCAAGCAGGCAGAAGCACTAAATGAGTACTTCTGCTCTGTGTTCATAAAGGAGAAGAGTGTAAAGCTGCCTCAAGGGATGAGAAAGGTGGGCAGAGGGGGTGAGTGGGTGACAGATGATGTTATTACAGAGGGCAGGGTGCTGGAGGGGCTCAAGACACTGAGAGTGCATAAGGCACCAGGACCAGACGGCATTCACGCAAGGGTGCTTATCCAGCTGGTTAAGGTCTTAATGGGACCACTGGCAGATCTGTTCAATACCTCCGTGGACACAGGATGCATACCATATGACTGTAGGATGGCTCATGTGGTGCCCATCCCCAAGAGTGTCCCAAAGGATGAACCAGAAAAGTACAGACCAGTGAGCCTCACATCCATTGTAGAAAAAATAATGGAGATAATCCCAATGGAGAGGCTGGTAACCTTGGAAGTCAATGGTGTCCAGGATGGGCAGCAGCACAGATTTGTCTTACGTTCATCCTGCCAGACCAACCTAGTTGAGTATTAGGAGTGTGTGACGAGGGAACTGGACAAAGGCTATGCAATGGATGTCCTGTACTTGGACTTTATCAAGGCCTTTGATTCTGTGCTTCATGGGCAGCTGGCAGGAAAGCTGGAATATGTGGGCATGGAACAAAGATGGTACCATGGATCGTGAACTGGCTGAAAGGAAGGTAACAATGGGTGGTTGTGGTGAGTGAAGTCTCATCATCAAGGGCTGTCACCAGCGGTGTTCCACAGAGCTCAATGCAGGGACTGGTGCTGTATGGGTTATCTATAGTGGATGTATCACATGGCATCAGGAGTAACATCAGTTTGTTCTCCTATGATACCAAGATGGTAGCAGTGTTGGATGACATAACAGGGTGGAAGGGTTACAGGGTGCACTGACTAAAATGGTCAAGTGATGGGGAAGGTTGCAGTTGAAATTCAATGCCAAGAAAATCAACTTACTGAATTTCGGAGTGAAGAACCCAAGGAGGAGCTAACAGTTGGGAGGGGGGTTAGTTGTCTGTCACCATCAAGGCAAAGCATGTACAGGTGATTATGACAGGTAATGTGAACAACTCAGCTCAGTGCAGGAAGGTGGCAGTGAAGGCAAACAGGATGCTGAGGTGTGCTGCAAAAGGAATCTCCTCCAGAAGTAGGTAGTTTATTCTGATTGTAAACTGTTCACTGATCACGCCATACCTGGAGTACTGCATGCAGTACTGGCACCTGTTCCTGAGGAAGGATGTCAGATTACTGGAGGAATATAGCGCAGATCAACAAAGATGATACAGGGATTTGAGTGCAAACCCTTCGAGAAAAGGCTGAGAGAGTTAAATATGTACTCACTTGAAAAAAAGAAGGATCAGGGAGATATGACTAAGAACTTTAAATTCTCAGCATGTATTAAACAAGACTAATAAAGAGAGACATGACAGGGCATGGTCTCAGATTGGAGGGGAAAGATACAGGAGAGAGAGAGAGATGAGTAGACACTTTTTCAGAGAGGGTGGTGGAAAAATGGTACATTCTATATGAGGAGGTGGTATCCTGTCGGACGGTGGGCAGTTTGAAGATGGGATGGGACTGGGTGAGGGTAGTGTGGAGGGTGGGACTGCTGCAATGTGAGGGGCTAGCTGCACAATCGAGCAGAGACTTGATAAACCATTCAGCCTTTTCTGGTAGCAGATTCGTACATTCGTAAATAAAAAAAATATATGAACACACACATTACATACACACACATTATATTTTATATATATATAATGGAGAGATCCTCCAAATCCAAATCCAATGTTCTGACTGTGTAAAACACATCATATGACTTGCGTATATCACAGCACGCTTGCACTTTTACCCCCCTCCAAAACAATTTTGCCATTTTATAAGATAGATAACCCACTCTATGGTGTGCTGTCATGCTCTGATATATGCACGCCTTGGGTGGTTGACGCACACCAAGGCATGTGGATATCAGAGCGTGACTGCACACCTAACAGTAGGTTATCTATTACATACATATATATATATATCTATATTTATGTAATAGGCATGGACTCAGAAGCCCTTAAATAAATCCATTTATCCTCACAGCCGTTGAATAAATAAAATGTATCCATATAGTAGCTGTGTCACAGTCACTCCGGAACTCATTTAGAATGTTCGGCTTCAGTAGCAGTACTACCCATATTCAAATGCGAATAACTTTAAAACGAAAAAAGATAGCTTGGTACTGCGAGCATGAAAGCTGTTCAGCACAAAATTATCTACAAAATGAGTGGTGTTTTTATTTATAGATACCTTATTGCATTTTTTATAATTAGCAAGAAAAAGCAAAAAATGCAATTTTCTGTTCACTTTTTTGACAAACCTATGCAAAACCAAGATATGCAATCAAAAGCAAATGTCTCTGCACTGACAGAAAGCATCCCTATTGCATAAATGAAATATACAATGGTAAGCTGTCAGATAAATGATTTATCCACACTTGTGCTGTTTGACTTCAGACACCTCACTTGTGGCATACGCCACTCATGAGGTTACCCAAGGTCAAACAGCACCTGTGTAGATAAATCATTTATCTGACAGTCCACCATTGTATATCCCATATTTAAATTTATATATATATATATATATATAGTGGCGCAGTTGTGCCACTATAGTTAGGGTTGAGCAGTCAGTTACATACTAAAGTCAAAAGTTTGGGTGTTAATAACTTTGGACCCGTTCAATGGATTTGCCTGAAATTTGGTATGCGTATTGGGGCTGGTAGGTCTCTTGATTTGCCAAATTGCGTTTCGGTCAGAGTGCCAGTTTTTGTGTATGAAAGCGCTGAAAAATGCAAAATGATCCATTTTGGAGGCACCTTTTGGCATTCTTAATGTGGTCCTGCACAGCCATCGTGTGGTGTGCTGCTCTGTGAGACAGCTCATTTGAAAGAGCTTTGGAGGCTGAACATGTTGCCTTTTGTTTGGTGAAAAAATATTAAGGCATTCAAAAGTTATGGCACTTTTAATTTCCCATTATAAGTCAATGGGAAAATTTATACAAATGAAATTATTTCCTAGTGCCTCTTTCAATTGCTGCTGGTAATACACACAGTCGGCGGCTGGCTGTGGAGGTGAGAGGTGGGCTGTGCCAGTCGCCGGCTGGGGAAGGGTGGGGGAAGCTGGGTGGACTGGCAGGGCTGGGTGGGAGTTGGGGGCCACTAGACTACTAGGTATTGCTAAATAGAAGTCAGTTTTATTGTGATGGAAGGGGGACAACTAGACTACCAGGGATAGGAATATTAATTATTAAGAACTACAGATCATGGGTGGGGGGGCACTAGACTACCAGGAATATAATTATTACAAAAATATGCATAAAGACACACGGGGGGCCATTAGACTACCATGGATAATGAAGAAAGATATTAATACGATACTCATTCAGGGGGGCCACTAGACTACCAGGGATAACATAAATCATTATGTACATTGCCATGATGGGGAGTTGGCCACTAGACTAACAGGGATAATAAAAACTACACTTTTAATTCAGCTGTGGAAGAGGGAAACCGTGTGAGCAAAACCCACCCTTATTTTGCTTAATAGGGCACCCCGGGCTACAGAAATTGATTTTAAAATCTGGCCATCTCATCCCTCACTCGTTGTTCATGAGTGAGCAATTTCTTTGACTGCCAGCATGCAAATTCTTTGATTGTGAGATTCTTTGATCGCGATCATGCATCGCGAGCAATGGACGAGATGGCCAGACAAAAAAATTAATTTTCTCAGCTTAGGGGTATCCTAGCAAGACAAATGAGGGTGGGTTTTACTCAGGGGGGGCTTCATTCTGATGAACCATGGTGGTGGATTACCGCAATTGTGTAAATTTTGTAAATGACACTAGTTTTTATTCTTTGGTCGTGACCACGCAAATTCTTTGATCGCGAGCCTACAAATTCTTTGATCGTGAGATTCTTTGATCACGATCATGCAACATGAGGGTAGGATGAGATGGCCAGATTAAAAAATCAATTTTCTCAATCCTGGGGTGTGCTAGGAAGTCAAATGAGGGTGGGTTTTGCTCAGGGGGCTTCGTTCTGCTGAACCACGGTGGTGGTTTACCGCAATTCTTTCAATTTTGTAAATTATTAAAGTTTTAATTCTTTGTTCATGAGCCTGCAAATTCTTTGATCACGAGCCTGCAAATTCTTTGATTGCCATCTTTGACCGTGAGGACAGGACAAGATGGCCAGATTTTTTATAATGGAATAGATAGGGAAATTTTACCAAACTTTAAGATTTAATAACTCAGAAACAGTTTGCTCTTTTTGCTTGAAATTTGGAGGGTGTTTATGGCATGTCCTGTAGATGTGAATTATGGTGTTTACATGTCAGAGAAAATTTACCTTGTGGCGATATTGCCTGATGCACTTTACGTGTTGCGGACAGTGTTTTGCTTGTGGTGGTGGTGGCTTGAAATTGATAGGATACCTAGTTTTAGTGTCACGGATGTAGTTTTCAATTGTTGTGTGCGTTAAATGTCAACAGGTGTAGAATTGTGCCAGTCTAACGAATGAAAATCTCATACATTAAAATGTCATATCTCGGACACAATTTGGTTTTTTCACTAGAAATTTGGAGGGTGTTGACAGCATGTCTTGTGGATGAAAATTGCAGTGTTTCCATGCCGTAAAATATTTTTTGTGCAGATATGGCATGGTGCAGTTTGCGTTCTGTGGACAACGTTTTGCTTGTGGTGGTGGCTTGGATACCTAGCCTTAGTGTCATGGATGTAGTTTTCAGTCGTTGTGTGTGTTAGATGTCAACAGGCACAGAACTGTGCCACTCTGATGAATGAAAATGAAAAATTTTGACATGTCATATCTTGGACCTGATTTGGTCTTTTTACTTGAAATTTGGAGGGTATTGACGGCATGTCCTGTAGATGTTAATAGAGGTGTTTACATGTCAGACAATATATTTTTTGCAGATATATTGTGTGGCGCAGTTAACATTTTGTGGACAGCATTTTCTATTGTTGTACTAGATTAACATTTGGTGGCTGGCCTTGCTGTTGTGAATGTACTTTTTAGTCATTGGGTGTGTAATGTGGCCTGACACTTACAAGTTGGTGGGAGCGCGGGGCCCCACCAACTTGCGCAACTTTCTACTTTTCTATTCTTTCTTAAAAAGTAAGGAAATTCTATGCAAAAAACTTTGTTAATGCATTGGTTAGGATTTGTCTACAGCAAAAAAAGGAACGAAATTCAATTTTAGGGTTCCCACCCCCACCAACAGGCATCGGGGTGTGCGTTGGGGTTCTTGGTTCTAACTCTCACCCCATTCTCCTACACTGCACCACCTCAGCTTGCTTACACATGAGATGAGGTAAGAGTTAGGGACAAGGACCCCAACACACACCCCGATGCCTGTTGGTGGGGGTAGGCTGGGTGGAGCAAGGGGTGGGAACCCTAAAATCAAATTTCCTCACCTTTTTCACTGCAGAACAACCCTAATTGATGCATTAACAAAGTTTTTTGCACAGAATATATATATATATATATACATACACACACACAGACATACATATACTTATCTATACACACACACATACATATACATACATATATGTATATATACAGTGCCTTCAGAAAGTATTCAACCCCCCTTGGATTTTGTCACATTTTGTGATGTTGCAAACTCAAACTAAAACACATTTATATGGGATTTTTTTTGTCACGTATCTACACAAATTACTCTATAATGTCAAAGTGGAATGAAACTTCTGGAATTTATTTTGTACATGTAATTTAAAATAAAAACCTGAAATGTCTTGATTTGATAAGTATTCACCCCCTTTGCTATGACACTCCAAATTGAGCTCAGGTGCATCCAATTTCCTTGTGAGATCACTCTAAAACTTGAATGAAGTCCACCTGTGGTTAGTTCAAATGGTTGACATGATTTCAGAGGAAATACACCTGTCTATATAAGGTCCCACTGTTGACAGTGCATGTCAGAGCAGAAACTGTACCATGAAGACCAAGGAGCTGTCCGTAGAACTCCGTGATAGAATTGTGAGGAGGCATAGATCTGGGGAGGGGTATAAAACATTTCTAGGGTGTTGAAAGTTCCCAGGAGCACAGTCAAGTCCATCATTAGGAAATGGAAAGATTACAGAACCACTCAGACTCTTCCTAGAGCAGGCCGTCCTCCCAAACTGAGCAACTGGGCAAGAAGAACCTTGGTCAGGGAAGTGACCAAGAACCCAATGACCACTCTGACAGAACTACAGAGTTCCATGACTGAGATGGGAGAACCTGTGCAGAGGACAACAATCTCTGTAGCACTTCACAAATGTAGCCTCTATGGGAGAGTGGCTAGATGGAAGCCACTCCTGAGAAAAGGCCACATAATAGCATGCCTGGAGTTTGCAAGAAGGCATGTGGCAGGCTCTGAGACTATGTGGTAAAAGATTCTCTGGTCTGATGAAACAAAAATAGAACTCTTCGGCCTGAATGCAATGCACTATGCCTGGCGCAAACCGAACACAGCTCATCACCCATGTAACACCATCTCTACCATGAAGCATGGTGGTGGCAGCATCATGTTATGGGGATGCTTTTCAGTGGCAGGGACTGGGGCACTTGTCAGGATAGAGGGAACAATGAATGGCGCCAAATACAGGCACATCCTTGAGGAGAACCTGCATCAGTCTACAATAGACCTTGGACTGGGGTGAAGATTTATGTTCCAACAGGACAACGACCCCAAGAATACAGCCAAAGCAACACTGGAATGGCTTCAGAACAAGAAGGTGAATGTCCTTGAGTGGCCCAGCCAAAGCCCATACTTGAATCCCATTGAGAATCTGTGGAAAGACTTAAAGATTGTGGTTCACCGACGCTCCCCATCCAACTTGACAGAGCTCGAGTAAATCTGCAAGGAAGAATGGGCTAAAATTCCCAAATCCAGATGTGCAAAGCTGATACAGACATGCCCAAGAAGACTCAAAGCTGTAATTGCTGCCAAAGGCGCTTCTACAAAGCATTGACTCAGGGGGGGTGAATACTTAAGTAAACAAGATATTTCAGTTTTTAATGTTTCATAAATTTTTGTTACACAATATAAATATTTTTGCCCCTTTAAATTGTTGAGTATGCTGTGTGAATCAAGGGGGAAAAATCATTTCAATGCATTAAAAATTCTGGTAGTAACACAACAAAATGTGACAAAATCCAAGGGGGGTGAATACTTTCTGAAGGCACTGTACACACATACATACACACACACACACACACAACACTATATATATATATATATATATATATATATATATATATATAAACCACTCTGAAATGTGTGTGGTTGCACTCTGATATACACATGCCTTGGTGTGCATTGCTATGCACAAGGCTGCAGGCCGAGTGCGTCAACCACCCAAGGCTTGCATAAATCACAGCGCGACAGCACAACTCAGAGTGGTTTATCTATCTGATAAAATGTCAAAATTGTTATGGAGAGGGTTAAAAGTTGAGGTGTGCGGTCACGCGCTGATATACACACGGTCATGTGATGTGTTTTCTACAATCAGAAGTTTGGATTCCTAGGATAGTGTTATCTCCATTTTATAAATATATATATATGTGTGTGTATATATATATATATATATATATATATATATATATATATATATATGTGTCTCTCTCTCTCTATATATATATATATAGACACACATATATATAGATATATATATATATATATATATAAGGGATATGCAATGGAAGCAAGTGTAATAAATGATTTATCTGCACAACAGCAGTTTGACCTCGGGTAACCTCACATGTGGCGTAAGCCATGAGTGAGGTGTCTGAGGTCAAATTGCTCGAGTGCAGATAAATAATCTATTACACGAGCTTTCCATTTCATATTCCATTTATGCATTTCTTTTGTTTTTGTTTTTGTAGGGAGCATTTGTTAGTCAAAAAAGTGAATAAAAATTGAACTGTCTGCCACATTTTGCGGATTATAGTAAATCTAAAAGGACTCTAGAAATGAGACACCTCTCATTTTGTAGATATTTTTATGCCGAACAACATTTGTGCTCAAGGTACCATTCTATCATTTTTTGGTTTTAAGTTATTTGCATTTGTTTGATGAAAAAGTGCTCAAAAATTGAATTTTCTGCTGTTTTTCACTAATTCTGACAAATATAAAAAGTATCTATAAATGAAACACCACTCATTTTGTAGATATTTCTGTGCTGAATAAAGTTTGTGCTCACAGTACATTGCTTATCATTTTTTATTTTAAAGTTATTTACATTTGTTTGCGGACAAAATGAAAAATAAAATGAATTTTCTGCTGTTTTATTGCTAATTATCAAACAATGTAAAAGATATCAATAAATGAAACACCACTCATTGTGTAGATATTTCTGTGCTGAACAACTTTCATGCTGACAGTACCATGCTATCATTTTTCATTTTAAAATTATTCACATTTGAATATGGTTAATACTGCTACTGAGGCTGAACATTCTAAATGACATACTGCTACTGAGGCTGAACATTCTAGATGACATAAGCACTGTATAAATAAATGGCTGATGACATAAGCACTGTATACATAAGCAAGCAATAACACCTGACAGGGTGGGCTGTAATGGGCAATACGGGACTGCCCAGGGGCATAATGAGGCCCGATGCCGCAGGCGGAGGGCCTTATAGCCCCTGAAAGGTCTGGTATTGCCCATACCGCCCACCCTGAAGGGTATTATTGCACTTAGAAAATGGGCTAATTGTGTCATTTTTGCAGGATTACAAAGAAAAATATTAAGTAATTTTATAAAAAATGACTACAGTTCCTTTGTTCATGTTTTGATGTAAAGTAGTCCATGTAAATATGCTAGTGTGCTGTTTCAGCCTCCCTCACCCCCTCCGTTAATGTGTGTGTTTCTTTTCTGTTTTGCTGCTCTACTGCTGAAAGTGTTTTTTTTATTTTTAATATGGTGTCAATAATATGAGGAGATCGAAAAGAAAGTTGTAAATCTGTGCTGGTGGTATTGGTGGGGCACTCATTCGATGATCACGGTAGTTTGAATATCGCAGTTTTGTGCTGGCAGTCTGACTTAGGAGCAGGGAGAGACGCATAATGGAGATTTGAAAACTACAGTGATGAGACACGGTTTTTCAGAGTCGATTGGTCAGTTTTTTTTTGTTGTGTGTGATTAGTGCCTGTAAAGTGGTTTAAATTATAAAGTGAGGGAGAACTTATGTGCTTCTTCGAGGGGGGGGGGCTACCACAGTTGCCCATTCTCTCAAGTGATGAGTAGTTTCATTTTCAGGAGAGAGTGAGCGGTTGAGCCGAGCGACGGATTGAAGAGAGAATCAGTTGAGTCATATCATATAAAAATAGAAATATTTACGTAGCTGAGGTGTGTGCGAGTATTGCAAGAGGTAATGTAGTGTGGAGCAGGGGGATCCACAGTAAGTCTCGGTAAGTGGGCTGTGAATTGTGTAAGCCAGGTGACTGTATTGTCACTGAATGAGCATTCGGGGGCAGTGTCTCTCGCTAAGTGAGAGAAAAAAAATGGCGATGATTTTAAAATGAAATGAGGTATTTTAGCCAATGACAGAGGAAGATAGGGATCTTGATACTGCACTGGGTTGGTATGGCTGGTACTTTTAACTTGCAGGGCTCTCACTGTAAGTTAATGTACCCCATGACAGCCAATCAGATTTTTTTATTTGGAAAGACCATTTTCTAAATTAAATTTATGTACACAGTTACTCAGATAAACAGATTTATCACACTCTGTTTATCTCCACCCCATTGCATAAATATATATATATATATACTGTATATACTGTATATGTGTGTGTGTATATATCTGTGGTGATTTGCATATGCAGCCCATGATGCTTTGCATTGTGGGGGCATGTGTGATTTTGTAGTATATATATATATATATATATATATATATATATAGGGTACATGATGGGCAACAGTGTGATATGGAAAATATTTTCACTCCTGCAGAGTGAGCTCTGGATACTCATGAGTGCTGAAGGCACGGAGTGAGAGTATCCAGAGCTCATGATGCAGGAGTGAAGATACTTTCCATAACACACGATCTGCACATCATGTGTTTGATTTATACAATAGGGGTACGAGTTTCAGAAGTATTATGATTTTTTGTGTTCTGTTGCTGTTTCTGTGTTTGCTGTTTCTGTGTGTGACATTTTCTGAATGGGCTGGCAGTATTACAAACTCTGTGGGAAAAGCTGAGTGTGTTTTGCAATGTTAAGTAAGTTATCTTCAGGCAGCAGTAAGAAAGAAACTGTTTTGTGAAATTGTGTGCTTTAGAATTTTGGCTGCAGTCATCTAAGAGTATCACAGTAATGGGCTGGGAGTGAGAGAGTATGGGAAGCAGGTGAGGATGTTTTGCCATGGTAATTAAGTTAGCTGCAGGCAGCAGTGAGTCATCTTACTCTGAGCTATGAGATAAATGTCAGTTCTTACATTTATCACACTCTGAGCCATGAGATAAATGTCAGCCCTTAAATTTATTTCACTCTGGTGAATATACACATTTTAATCACACTCATTTATCCTTCACCTATTGCATAAATATATATATATATATATATTATATTATATATATATATATATATATATATATGTGTGTGTGTGTTTGTATACACACACACACACACACACACACACACACACACACACACACAGTATATATATGGCCCATGCTCAGGGCCCTAGATTATCCCACCCACCCTTGGCTTTAACCTCCCAGTCACTGCCTCTGCACTCTTCCCTCCCTGCTGTCTTCAACAAATCCCCTTCCCACAAAATACCTACCTTGCATAGTCTACACTACAATAAACTGTCAACCCCCCCCTACAGATCGCCCACTCCATCAACTACATACATGAAAATGTGACAATGCCTACCTTGGCTGCTTCCCTCCCCATTCTCACCCTGGCCACCACTGGCGAGCTCAGCCTACCACTCTGGCAACCATCCATGCCCCACCCCCACTTACCCCCTGTACTACCCAGCGAAGACTCAGTTCCTGGCCTGTCCCCCTCTTTCCTGTTTCTAACACTACTATGCCCGCATTTAGTGCTGTTACTTACAATGTTAGACTCCTATGTACTAGTGAAACCTTGATTACTATGTATTAGTTAAACTTAAAAGTATGTGCAACCCTCTGTAACCTTATTTTGTAATCCACTGCTGTGCTGTGTGTTATGTTGTCTGTATCTGTTCGTTTAACTGACTCGGAACCTTTGAAAATGAGCCCTTGACTCAAAGGTATTAATCCTAAATTGAAATAAATAAATAAATAAAGTTATATATATATATATACTGGTTGTGTGTGTGTGTGTATGTATATGTATGTATATATATATATGTAAGAGATGATAGATAACCACTTGAGGAGGAGACAAGGCTCTGATATACGACGCCTTTGGTGTGCGTTAGATGCACGAGGTCGCAAGGTCGAAAGTGCATCAACCGCCAAGCCGCATGTATATCAGAGCACCACCGCACAATCCTCAGAGTGGTATATCTATCTATAAATGTCAAAATGTGTTGGAGGGGGGTAAAAGTGAAAGTGCGGTCGCGCCTGATATATACGCACGGTCATGTGATGGTGTTTGTCCAGTGTGATTGCTCTTGCTGACCATGATTGTCTCAAGCATTTTATAAATATATATGTGTGTGTGTGTGTGTATATTTATGTATATATGTGTATAATATATATATAGATATGTATATGTAAGTATATATAGAGTATATAGATATATATATATATATATATGTATGTGTATGTATATATATATATATATATATATATATATATATATATATATATATATATATTAAGGTAGATGAGCCATTTTGAGGTTAAAGGGTCAAATTTTGCACCTAATAACTTGCCACCGTTCAACGGATTTGCCTGAAATGTGGTATGCACAATTGGGCATGGTAGGTCTTGGGATCTGCCAAGTTTCGTACCAGTCGGATATACAGCTGTGGAGTTATTAAGTGCCAATTAAATGTGTGTTTACGCTTTTTTGTGAATTCTTTGCTCTCGCCTACAGGTCGCACGGTTTGTGCGACCGGTCCGAAATCTTCAGGGAACGTGCAGCTGGGGTCCCCGATGTGCCTTTTGAAGATTTCATGAAAGAATATTAAATGGTTCAAAAGTTATTCAAAAAACAAGCTCCCATTATAAGTCAATGGGAAAAGTTAACAAAAAGTGCGAATGTATCATACATGCAGTTTTTAGTGTCGCAAATCACCCTAGTAGTGACATGAGTCAGCCATTTTTTTTTCAGTTAGTGATCACAGAAATGGTTGGTATTTAAATTTGGGACCCTCTAGGGACACAATTCTTTTTGTGTTCACATAGTCGGACCCTGAGGATACTAGCCATGTCTTTATTTTGAGGTTAAACACCCCAGAAATATGTTTTTAAAATTTCTGGAAAAAATAGTGTCACAAAGTAGTGTCGCATTCACGACACTTTCACAAAATTTGCGAAAAGGTGTCACCAATTGCGACACTATTTTTCCAGGCTATGGCCAAAATGACAACGCTTCTTTGCCACACTGCTGCACAAGAATGGTTTGGTCTTTTGAGCTGAAATTTGGAAGGAACGCAGCCAACATCTCACAGATGTGCCTTTTGGTGGTGGTTTGGTGAAAAAATATTGCATGGCTGCCAAGTTATGGCACTCTGAAGTTGGCATTTTTTCCCATAGACTAACATGGTGGCATATGCCGCGCCTTTCGGGGCTCGTATCTCGAAAATGATGCACGGTACAGTTTTTGTGTTGCAAATTATATAGCCCATAGGGCTATGTAAGAACAAAAACCTAGCCAGAAAAATCATGATTTTTGTGAAATTTAAATTTTTTTCGACGTCATGTGATTGCTGAGATATTAGCAATTAAGTACTTCCAATGCTCATTTTAAGCTTTGATGCCCATTACAATGCATACATTCTTTGTACACACTGTGTTTCTCTATGCACCTGTTCAGCAAAAACAGGGTGTGCGCTTCTGTTACAGTTACTGTTTCCACTTGCATTTATGTCCCCGTTTGCGTTACCGTTCCCGTGTACACCACCGTGTGCATTACCCTTTGCGTTCTCATTTGCACTTGCGTTTTTGTTACTGTTACCATTTGCGTTTCCACTACTGTTTCTGTTTGCGTTTTTGTTTGTGTCACCATGCGCGTTGCCATTTGCGTTTACGGCAGCCCTTTCATTTGCATTTCCATTTCTCTTTCGTTTTGCATCTTCCTTGCTGTTACTATTACCATTTGCGTTTGCAATTGCATTACTGTGCCCGTGCACATTATAGTTTGCATTTCCATATGCGCTTGCATTTCCTTTTGTGTTTCTGTTTCCTTTGCTGTTATTGTTGCTGTTACCGCTACCATTTGCGTTTACAATTGCGGTACTGTGCCAGTGCGTATTTTGGTTTGCGTTACCATACACACTTCTGTTCCCATTTCCGTTTCTGTTTCCTTAGGCATTAGTCTTCATCTTTACTTTACCATTTGCATTTACAATTGCAGTACCGTGCCTGTGCGCGTACGGTTGCGTTCATTAATAACGCTTTCGTTCGTGTTTCCATTTCTATTCCGTTTCACGTTCTTTTTGCTGTGACACTTAACATTTCCATTTAAAATACTGGTGCCATCACTGTTCGCATTACCAGTTGCATTTTCGTACGTGCTTCATTGTCCTTTTGCGTCAGTGTTCTCTTCTGTGTCACTTTGCACTTGTGTTTCTATTAATGTTTCCTTTACCATTTACATTTGCATTACCATGTGCGCCACTGTTGACGCTTCTGTTTGCATTGCTGTTCCTGTTACTATGTCACAAGACATTATGTGGCAGGAGCTCGGGGTTTGAAGGGCCCCGCGCTCCCGCTGCCGCAGTACATTCACTATTTCTTGTCATCATTCTCAAAAAGAAGGGAAATTAGAGGCAAAAAACTCTGTTTAATGCATCTTGTTAGGGTTATTCCACAGCGACAAAAGCGAGAAATTTGGTGTTAGGATTGAAAGTCCCCCCTTGGACCCCCCAACCACCCCAATCAGCATCGGGTGCATGTTGGGGTCGTCGAGTCCTAACTCTCACCCCATTCTCCTATTCCTCAGCTTCTTTACACATGTGATGGGGTGAGAGTTAGGGCCGGCGACCCCAATGCGCACTCCGATGCTGGTTAGGGGGTGGGCTGGAGGGGTCCAAGGGGGGTTTTCAACCCTAACACCGAATTTCCTCGCTTTTGTCGCTGTGGAACAACCCTAACTGATGCATTAAATGGATTTTTTTCCCTCTAATATATATATATATATATATACACACACACACAAATTATTAAATCATTATGCCAACGTGAGAAAATATAAATTTTTTTCCAACGTCGTAACATGCACTTTGGGACCACATTACTTGATACAGCCACAATATAAAACTTTTTTTTCTGCCCTTCAGAAACTGCAGACATGATGACTGTCTGTGAATGAAGACATTGCAACAGCTAAATACACAGCACTTAATTCACAGCATATGATAACATGCATCTCTTATTGCCCCCTTTCTGGCATTATGTTGTGTTTTGCCAACATATTTGCCCATAATTACATTCAGAGACTACTAGCACATGTTACACGTAGCTGGGGTTACTATAATACCATCACTGCTAGTCATAGGAAGGTAAGGGGCCAGCTGGTTGAAGGCTTATTGGAAGCTCGTTACATAATGACATTATTGTTTTGCCAGCAAGCCTGAGCAGATGCTGATTGTCATTTGGAAATCTCACAGCAGCTCTGCCACAATGTAATCAGCTGCTCTGGAACAGTGTTTGAATTCTGGGGTTGAACAGCAGTGAAGTCAGTCAGCAGCAGATGGAGCACTGAGTGAGTGAGTAGTGCTCAGAGTGAGAGGCACCTGCCAGTCAATTCACTAACTGCATGAAGGAGATCTGGTTGTTTTTCTCACCCTAGTAAGTAAGACGATAGCTGTGCCACAAGGAAATGGCGGAGACTGTTGATTCCAGGATACAGTGTGATATTTCTTAAAGACAGGAGAATGGGACTGCAGTTCTAAGCTTCTAATGGGCAAACACCTGATAGACCAGAATAATGTCATCTGCCCTGTGAGGAGGAGACAATGAAGTGTTTCCAACCTGAAACCCATGGAACAGCTACATGCAAGTAATTTCTTCAGTCACATGTCTGTATGGCAAGTTAAACAAACCTGTGAGAACAGAGACAGGCAGTAAAATGTTTGGGTTACTGTCTGCTGGTGTGTGTGCCCCAGATAAAGCTAGAGTATACCAGTCAAGAGCCCCAGCCTCACCCAAAATATGTGCTGAATTCTTACACTTATTGTAGATGCCTCTAGAGCCATGGAGAGGGTGGAGAGTCATTTTGTGTAACCACAAAGTGATGGCAGATGGGTGGGGTTATGGTGGGCGGAACCGTAACTGAAATTTAAGTCAGAGCTAGCTGGTCACCAGAATGGCACAATTATTTCCGGATACTGTTCACTTAGCCCATCTTGCAGGCTGAATTATTGATTTGTGTGTCAACCCACCACAGCATACACACTCTGAGAGAATAAAGTAATGTCTAAGGTACCCCTAGGAGAGAGGGGAGGCCTGTTCCAGGGAGTAAATAAGTAATGTCCCCAAGATCCTTTAATAGAATGATGGACAGGTTAGATTTCTGTCTAGAGAAAATTAGAATGTTCTTGTGTGCAGCTGAAAACAATTTTATGCCTGCCTCACCTCACATGACAAAAATCGGGGGACCACCCTATTCTGTTTACCATCCTGTGTGTGAATAAAGCCATACATCACAATCCTGTTTTGAGTGGTGGACAGTCATTATGTGCTTGCAGTGTGAATTGCTATGTGCACCCTCAGAAGTTACACTTAGCATAATCCTAGCGCCTCCCTCCTAGAACACAGAGCAAGTACACTGTAGATGTTCGTTTCGTACCCCAACCCCTCCATCCTCCAGATGTTGAGCTGTTTCATTAGACACGTATACGTGCATCAGAGTTGATTCACCAGGAGTGGTGGAATGGGTGAAGGACAATCGAAACAACCTGGAAGAATGGTCACAGGTTTGGCAACTGGTTTTCAATTTGAAAAAAAAGGAACATTATGCACTTGGGGCACAGAAACCCGAGGGCTGAGTGCAAACTGGGAGAGGAGAAACTTAAAGTCACATAAAATGAAAGGGAACCATGGTAATTATTTCTGATGATCCGAAGGTGGCTAAACAGTGTGAAAGCAGTGAGGAAGGCTATCGGATCATGTGACCCATAGGTCATGGTATCACTAGCAGAAAGAAGGATGTAATAATGCCCCTGTGTCAAACACTGTAGAGACCTCACAGAGATCTTTTTCCAACTGCCACTCTCACATCAATATACACACTGCCAAAGAATCCCTGACTCCCACACTACACACCCTTACATACAATGCAAGGATATCCCCGACTCTCCGCCACTGGGGTAATCAACCTCCCTCACTTCTACTATGAGGGTCTCCCTTACCTCAGGGCCTATTACTTCAGTCTGTCCAGCAATTTCGTCTGTCACATGTGTCTCACTTCTGCCACTGTCAGGTTCTCCCACTTCCACCTCATTCGTCCTGTACTGGCTAACACTTTGTGAATTATCTCTTCCCTCATACAACACATCGCTGTGACCATTTTAGCCCTCCCCCCACCTCGTGCTTGCAGACAACCATTGCTGCAACCTACTAGCACAGTATCAGTGTGCCTTCCTTATGTTTATATTGCTACATTTTTTCCATGCATTACCAAACCAATCAGGAATGCACAATCCTGTTCCAAAAAAGTAATGTTCTGTTCCTCTTAATTATTACCACCATCCCTCCCTGAACTATGGTAACAGAAGCCAACAAACCGTGGTATTCACATTTCCAGTGCTGCAGTTCTAATGCTGTTAACAGGGGCCTCTACTGCTGCTCCTACATGCTCTTCTTCTGGCCTTGACACAGCTGCTGTTGCAAGGGTTAGTATCTCTTAAGAAATGCAAAAATTGGACATTGCATAGTTAAACATGATTTCTAGCATGACAATATGTAACTTTGACAACTGCAACATCCTTCTTTTTTCTAAATAATCACAACTAAGACTAGAACTGCTGCAGTGTTTCATTTGTCTACATTGCTTCCTAAAATTTAAGGTATTTTACTTAAGGTATAACAGTTTTCTGCAACTTCAAGAGGAAAATAAGATTTTTTTTTCTGTTGTAAGATACTGGCCTCAATATTCAACAGGTTATCGTGGTGCATACCAGGTAACCACTGTTCAAACCTGGATGTGCAGCAGTAGTGTGGGGCACGGCCATATGCAAAGGGACCCATGAATATGCATGATGAACACTGTGCTGTGTGGAAATAAATGGGTATACCTCATGCATAAGCTGCACAGCACGAAATGACTCCATCTGCACTGCACACCACGTTTGGAGGCAACATCACAAAATAAGGATTGTTAAAGGCTGCCCTTACCAGTGTGTGGATGGGGTGGGCGCCCGCTCACCCTGTCCGTGCACCCTGTCACCTTTTCCAGTAAGGGCTGGGAGCCCTGGCGGTCATGTGTACTGCTCCCCGGTTTTATATGATAAAGCGAGTCTGAAAGACCGCCTGTCACTAAAAGCGAACAAATATGAGCCCATAGTCAAAAGAGCGATGGATATTTATGACCATGGCAAATGAAGCCGGTCGGTACAATACTTAAAACGCACACAAAAAAAATGAGAGTGGGGGTAAGCCCCACACCCCCCAACTTAAATAACACACCCAAGGGGGTGTGGATCATGGGGCAAGTTACTGAATTAAAAAAAATAAATAAATTATTTTGCCCATAGCTGGGCCCGAACCTAGGTCTGTTTAAATCGCAAACAGTGGTATACACCACTATGCTATGTGAGCAGCTCAGCAGAAGTTGGCAACACAGGATCCTATATCCTGTAGTAGTGAGTACAGCTCCTTGCTATACTCACTGTACAGGATATAGTGATCTACTGCACCACTCGCTCTTTTGTAGAGCGCTACTACTGAGTCACTCAAAAGTGCAGCGCTCAATAATCAGCGCTCTACATGGGTGCTACCCCCGATGTATGGAAATACTGTTTACAACAACCTGTACCACTCATATTGCTGTGTTAAAAGAACACTGACTAAATCTCAATATTTCAACTATTGGTGTTGTCAAACGTGGTATGTGTATTACCTTTAGTTACTGTTCTGTTTCTCGTCGGACTTGGAACCTATGTAAATGATCCTCTTGCTCAAAGGTATGGAATCCTAAATGGACAGAAATAAATAAATGCTACCATCAGCTCAGTCCAATTCAGTATGACAGCTTACATCTTTATGCCCACCCCTAGCCGCTACAGACAAGGTGAAAATAGGTGGAATTGTGAAGCTCTCCTTTCCCGGTCATCAAAAACAAAATAAAATACCGATAAGAAACACTGGAAACAAAAATAAAATGCTTTGAACAGTCCTTAGTAGGATGTATTATCTAAATCAGCATTGTGCAGAACCTCAGTACACTGCACACTCTATCATCCAATAATTTTGGTGCACAAACTTTGTGACAGATAATCAAGGGTTGCAGATAATAGAGGTGTGCTATGTAGCATTTGGTAGAATATGGGAAGATAAGCACAGGACTATATAAAGCCTTGGGCAGATCCTCAGTACAGCTCACACTCTCATATACCAACGTTGATGCACCAACGTTTTGATAAATAATGGAGATGTGCTATGTTGAATTGGTAAAATACGTTAAAATAAGCACAGGTCCACATTTAGGTATTAAATATTCAGTTTATTTTTGGAGTACAATTTAGGAAAAAATATTTAAAAACCACAGGATGACTATTGAGATCTACGCTACTTCATTTATTATTTATCCTCAATCAACTTTAGAGTAATCAATGACGGACATCGGTTTGTCTTTACTAAATAGCAGCTCCTGCTGCCCGGTGCACTCTCCCTCCGTCTTGCACTGCCGCCAGACCCCACCACCAACTTTACTTTCGCCACCACGCAGCATTACCAAACTGCAGCTCAAGTTGCTGGCTGCCTCCCTTCAGCGCATTTCACACACCCCCCCCCCGCTCTTCATATACTGTTGAGCGACTTCACTAAATAGCGGCTCCTGCAGCATGGCGCCTCTCCATCCCTGCTTCGAACTGCTGCTGGAGTGGCTACACTGAATATCAGCTCCTTGGTGCACTTGTTGCTCCTTTGCCCTTCCCCGGCTGCCTTCTGAAAGCCTTGTAGGGCATAAACAATACCAACGGAGCGGCGATTCCAGAAGGTGGGAGTAGGCGCTTCATCATATGTCTCCTCCACCTCCTGCTGACTCCTTTTTTCCTTCTCTTCTCCAAACTGTGCAAAGTATGCCACAACCTAAGCTTTGTACAGGCTGGGAGTTGTTGGTTACCGCAGGCACTCTCACTATCAGTGTGGTAGCGCTATCAACAGGCTGCAAAGGCAGTCCAGTGTATCCTGTTGCTGCTTCCACCACCAATGGGCCCTCCAACAATGCACACACGTAAGTCAAGGTTCTCATAGAGCCCTCAATAGACCCACAGGGAGGGTATTAATGTATTTAAAAGAATGCTAGCCACATCCAATAGGGAGGTAGCACACAAGACCACTATGGCATAATTCTACGCAGTGGCTTCCCGCCAGACATTTCACACTCCTCACAACTACCAATGCCAATCCTTATTAAACACAAAAGGGGCTACTAGCCCCACACTAGCCATCACTAGCCACCTGGGCTACTCAAATTACTGGCCACTCTGCCACCATTACAGCCAAAGGGGTGTTTAGCTGAGCCCACTTTCCCAAACCACACTCTCTTTACCCTGCTTTTGCTCATCTTACATCTTTTTCCTTCTTAACTAACCTATTTTTCATCTGTACAGATCTGACAGTACATGGACTCCAACACAATCAGATAAGTATGATTTTATTTCTCTCCTGTCCTTTTTGCCCTATTTACCTCCCCTAAGAACCACAGATCCTTTGTGAACCCCTGGTATCTTTTTTAACAGGTGCAGTAGACTACATCTTCCCAGGACTACACCGTGGCACCCTGCACTCAGGTAAGTTCCTCTCTTTTACCTATACTTTACTGTTTTGACTGTAACAGGGCCACCACACCAGTTACAAACTTTCCTTTTGGTAAATTACTTTTTTGCAACATTGATTTATTTAATAGCAATACAACTGCCATGCCGCTTTAAAAGCTCCCAAAAGCTCTGCGCGGCAGTATAGGCTCTTACTAGAGGTTATTGTTTGTTTTGTTTGTTTGTTTTAAGAAGGTACTGTACAAAAATTAAGGTACACACAATTTACTTTGAAGAGGAGAAAATGATTTATTAGGGAATTTTAATTTAATTGCATTGGGTACTTATAAATATCCATGAAGGAACGTGATAACACTGATTAAGCAGCTGTGGCCTTTCCTGTGCACATCTTCTCAGAGTACAGTAATTTTAGCCCGATTAATGGACCTGCAGCGGCAGAGGAAGGTTCTGAAATACAAGATGCCAGAGTTTCAAAAGTAATTTCAGACCTGCACAGCTAATCAAGCTACATATTCTTAATTACCTGAAAGTATTGGTTTGTTTTTTTAAGAGAAATAGGAACATAGGAATGTGATGGCAGAAAAGGCCCACCAGGCCCACCAAGTCTGCCCAGGTTGCCTAGATTTCTGCTAGGTCTTACCTGTTATCCCCCTTCCCTTGCCAGCCACTCCACGTGCCTGTCTCATGCCCTCTTGAAACCTCCCACCATTTTCTCCCCCACCACCCTTTGCAGCCCATTCCACGTGTCCACCACCTTTTATGTGAAAAAATGTTTCCTAACGTTACCTCTGAATTCCCTCCCACCACACAATTTGCAAATCATGGCCCCTTGTCCTAGGTCGCTTTCTTAGTTGGAAGATGCTCCCCAACTGTACCCTATTGATTCCCTTTAAGTATTTGAAAGTCTCAATCATGCCCCCCTTTCCCTCCTCTTTTCCAGAGAGTACATGTTCAAGTCGCTCAGTCTCTCCTCATATGATAATTAACAGAGTCCCTCTACAATCTTCGTTGCCCTCCACTGGACCCATTCCACCCTCTCCATGTCCTTCTTGAGATATGGCCTCCAAAACTGGACCCCATACTCCAGATGCAGTCTAACCAGCTGTGTGTACAGGGAAAGTATGACCTGTCTCCTCCTACTGGTGATCCCCCTCCCAATGCAGCCCAGCATCCACTGGCCCTTATCACTGCCTTCTCATGCTGCTTCGCCACTTTCATATCCTGTGAAATGATTATGCCAGGATCCCTTTCCTGTTTGGTTACATCATGTTGCCACCCCTCTATCTAGTATCCCGCTTTACCATCACTCTTCCCTAAGTGCATGATCTTACACTTCATCATACTGAATGACAGTTGCCACTCTTTGGACCATTCCACCAGTTTGCTCAGATCCCTACACATTTTCTCCACCCCCTCCTGTGTGTCCACTCTACAACAGACCTTGGCGTCATCTACAAATAGACACACCCTTCCTTCCAGGCCCACTGCCATGTCCCCTATGAATATATTAAATAGAAGTGGTCCCAATACCAATCCTTGAGGAACCCCACTAATGACACCAGCTTCCCCTGAGGTTACCCTATTTACTACTACCCTTAGTTTTCTGCCTTTCGGTCAGTTCTGCACCCACCTTATCACCGTCCACCCCAGCCATCTCAGTTTGTTCAGTAGCTTCCCGTGCAGCACAGAGTCAAATGCCTCCTTGAAATTAAGGTATGCGACATCCACCAACACCCCCTGATCCACCACCTTGGTAACCCAGTCAAAAAACTCAATCAAGTTTGTTTGACAGGATCTATCCTTAGTGAACCCGTGCTGTCTTTGATCCAACAGACCATTTGCCTCCAGGTAGCCGGTTATTCTGTTTCTGAGTAGTTTCTCCATGATCTTGCCAACCACAGATGTCAAGCTCACTGGTCTGTAATTGCTCACCTCCTCCTCCCTCCCTTATGAAGGGAAACCACATCTGCCCGCTTCCAATCCTTGGGTACCACCCATGAATTCAAGGAACTGTTGAAGAGAGAAGTCAAGGGAGGTCACATGCTAGTATACTCCTCAGCCACCTTAACACCCTGGGATGATGAACCCCATTCATCCCCATAGCCTTGTCCAACTTCAAGCTGTCCAGTTCACTCAGGATCTCCTCTGTTTGAAGGAGACTTGTGTCCACCCACTCCCCCACCACCTCCTTTATCCCTATGTTACTACCCTTCAACTCTTTCTCTTTCATGAATGCTGAGTAGAAATAGCTATTCAGCAATTCTGCTTTCTCCTGATCCCCCCGCCAGTTTTCCAGCAGTATTTTTTTAACCTTTGTATTCCTTTTTATGTTTTTCTCAGCTCTCCTATATACTAGAATAAGGTTTTATCCCCTTTTTTGACCGCATTGGCAATGCTCTCCACTGTTCCTGCCTTTGCTTGTCTTACCTCCCATCCCGACTTACTCTGCATCACCTGATACTCTTCCCAATCTTCCTCCCTCAGCATCGTTTTGAACCTCTTGAACGCTCTCCTCTTAGTTCTGATGCTTTGTGCCACTTCCCTGTTAAAACACAGGGGGCTTCCTTTTCTGTTTATTTTTACTCACCCACCTTGTGCAAAGGTCAGTAGCCCCCACAATGGCCCCCTTTATGGTATCCCACATCTTCTCCACCCCCCGAGTTCCCCCATACCTTCAAGTGCCTGATGAATGTACTCCCCCATCTTGTTAAAATCTGCACGTCTGAAATCAAGCACTATTGCCTCGGTCAGGAGAACAGCTGATTGTAAACTACATGGTGCCATGATCACTTGTCCCAAGGTTGTCCCCCACCGATACCCCCCACTCTGTCCCCTTTTGTTAGTACCAAGTCTAACACCACACCTTCTCTACTTGGCTCTCTGACCATCTGTTTGAGTAGGGCTACCTGTAAGGAGTCTACAGTTGCCCTACTACTGTTGGTGGCTGCTGATAGTGTGCCTCACTCCACGTACGGCAGGTTAAGGTCCCCCCATCAGCAGTACCTCACCCTTATTCGCCACCCTCAGGATCTCTTCTATCATCTGCTTATTCATGGATTCCTGTTGCCCTGGTGGCCTATAAATCACCCCAGTGCGTACCACTTCCCCCCTACCTGTGATCAGTGATACCCATAAGGACTCTGTCTCCCCCATCTGCCCTGTATTTCTATCACCCTAATCCCCTCCCTCACATACAGTGCCACTCCTCCCACTCCCCTGTCTTCCCTGTCCCTCCTAAACAACGCGTACCCCAGTATTTCCATGTCCCAATCCTGCCCATTGTGACACCAGGCCTCAGTGATTCCCACTAAGTCCAGTTCCGCCTCAGCCTTGACCGCTGCCAAGTCTGGGATCTTGTTTCCCAGACTCCTGGCATTGGGCCACATTGCCTTCCAGACTCTAGGCTCCCTGCCACCACTCCCTGTCCTAGCTTGACCACTCACACCCCCATCTAAATTCTTCTTCATCGGGGGGAGCTGGCTACCACCCTCTTCCTCTACTCTGTAACCTGACTTGGTCTGCAACTGCTCCCCCCCAGATTTATGGTAGTGGTATTCCATGTAGTCTGTGTCCCCAGAGATTAGAAATGTATAACCAGAATGTAAATGTGTAATTTCAGTGTGTATGCACCCCTTCTAACTCCTATAACACATTTCCCATCAAAATACTGTTTAAAAATATATCTGTCTAATCTGACATATCCAGTGATGAAAGTGAACAGGAACGCACAGGAACTCGGTTCCTGTACCTTTTTTGTAGCAGGACCGGAGTTCCTGTACTTCCTCCCACTGACACTGGAACTAAAATTCTTAAACCAGCAACATAATGACAGTTTCTGGGCCTGTGACCTGAAATCAGGGTTTCCACAAACACATTTGACATGTTCAACAGTTCTATTTTGCTAGAAATACCTCAATCTCTGTAACTGAATTTACTAGTGTCTAAATAGTTAGTTGCATCTTGACACAGCTATCCTTCAGATTGAGGATCTTCATTCTGCATTTCATATCTGCCAATGGCCGAGTTCCCATACTTCTTCTCTACCACTTGCATCACTGGACATATCTAAATTAGGCAGTCAGTTAAGTGACCTCTTTCCAAATCTGGAGTACTGTTGAGACTAATTTCTTCAAAGAGAAAACAAGGAGAGAGACGAGGGAAAGACAGAAATACTGAATAAATATTTTTTTTAGTATACACTGAGGAGGTTGAAAGTCATGGACCACTGCTGGGCAACAGGTGTAATGGGTGAGGGAAGGTGAAGACCAGTCCATTCACAGTGGAGAGACTGTCCTAGGGGAGCTCACAAAAATGAAGGTAGTCAAAGCAATGGGTCCGATGGCATACACCAAAGGATATTAAGGGAGATGCAAATGGAACTAGCAGCACCTTTTGCAAGCATGTTCACAGAGTCACTCGACACACACAGCAGTGGTTCCGCAGGACAAGATGAGGGCACCTGCAGTGGTCAAAATTGGCACTAGCTCAATAGCTAAATGTTAGTAGATTTTGTATCAGGCTAGTATGATTTTTCTCCAAGTAGCCCTGTGGGCTTGCACTGCTGAAGGTGACATTTCAATAAGTAAACCAGCTGGGCAAGTGGAAAAGTCTGTGGGACTAGTGGATTTTCTCACTGCTGGCTAGTCGCCACTAAACTTAATTTTGACCCCTGCACCTGTAGTCCTTCTGCACAAACGCGGTACTGGGGAAGAGGCAGGGAATTATAGACCTCTCAGACTCACCACAGAGGTAGGAAAGATCACAGAGGTGCTGCTGAAAGAAAGAATAGAGTAACATCTGGAATTCAATGGTTTCCAGGATCTGCGGCAAGACTGATTCACAGCATGAATGTCATGTCAGACAAATCTGATATATTTTTTAGACTGGGTGATGAAGGAAGTAAGTTAGGGAGGGGGAGGCATTAGATACCTTGATTTCAGTAAGGCTTTTGACACCGTCCCACATTACAGTCTGGTTAACTAAGTGGGTAGTCTGGGAATGGGGCACAGAGTAGTTAACTGGGTTAAGATGTGGATGACGGACAGGAGGCAGAGGGTGGTGATAAATGTATAATCTGGGGAACGAGGGGTTGACCAGCGGGATACCTCAGGGATCGGTCCTTGGGCTAGTCCTATTTAATGTCTGCATTGGTGACATTGTGTAATGGCTGTAGGGAAAAGTCTGCCAGTTTGCAGTTAACACCAAGATCTGCAACAGGGTATATACTCCTGACATGGTGGAGAGAATGAGAGGAACATTGGGACGCTTGAAAAGTATTCTTTGGTGTGGCATTTGTGGCACAATGCAAAATAGTGCATCTGAGAAGAGGGAACCCTGGAGATAGTTACAGGATGGGTTGGTGGGAGGAGCTTATGATCACCATAGAACAAAGGGACCTGTAGAAGCCTGAGAAATGGTCTATGGTGTGGCAAATGAAGTTCAAGTCCAAGAAGTGCAAAATAATGGACTTGAGAATATTAACCCTAGGGGTGACATACGGAGGGGGGGAGTTGCTGACGATCACCAAGGAAGAAAGAGACCAGGGGATTATCATTACTGATTACCTAAAAGTATCAAAGCAGAGTACTAATGCTGAAGGGAGGGCCAGTGGCATGGTACAGTGCATAGGCAGAGGCATCACTAGCAGATGGAGGGAGGTGGTGATGCCACTGTATAAAACCCTATTGATGCCTCATCTAGAGTACTGTGTGTAGTTGTGGAGGCCGTATCTTCATAAGGCCATTGACAGGATGGAAGTGGTCCAAAGGAGGGTGACCAACATGGTACAGGGCTTACGCCACAAAATTTATAACGAGAGATTACAGGACCTGGGAGAGGCAGTTTAGCGCAGTGGTTTAAGGCTCTGAGCTGCAAATCTGGTGACATCCAGCAGACCAGACCTGGGTTTGAATCCCACAGCTTCCACCTGTAGACTGTGTGACTCTGAGCAAGTCACTTAACTTCCCTGTGTTCCCAGGTTGCACCTGTAAAAAAGCTTTCAGCTTAGTGTGCTAGTCCTGGTTAAACAACTAACAAAAAAAAAGACCTCAATATGTACTCACTGAAGTAGAAGGAGGAGAGGGGACATGACAGAAACACTGAAGTACCTCAAGGGCATAAACAAGGTGCAGAGGGAAGACATCTTCCACGTTAGAGGGGGTACTAGAATGATGGGGCATAATAAGAAATAGGAGTGTAGTAGACTAAGAAGAAAATTGACCAATTTTCTCCACGGAGAGGATGCTGGACACATGGAATAGTTTGCCACAAGAGGTGGTGGGAGCAATCACAGAGGGGGTGGGTTAAACATGCCTGGGACAGACACAAGGGAACCATAATATAGAAGAAGTGATGGAAAACCACCCTGTGCACACCTAATGCCACACTGGGCCCAAGAATAAACTTGAATTGTGATTTCTATAACTATAACATTTCTCTTTGGCCCCCTAGTGTCTCTCTCCCTCTCTCTCCCTTTTTCTCCTCTGGTTGGTGTCACAATTCAAAAACTGAATCTGCCAGCCTGCTTTTGCCCTGTGCACACCCAAAGCCACACTGGATCCAAGAATAAACCTGAATTGCGATTTCTGCAACTATAAAATTTCTCTGTGGCCCCAATGGTGTCCCTCCATCAATGTTTCCATTAACAGTTTTCAAGTAACCTTGAACAACTCTGAGCCTTTTCCAGCTGCAGATACAGTCCAGCAGCTGCAGTCCATGAACACCTCAAAAAATCCTGTTCATTGAAGAGCATGAACGTTTCAAGTCAGAGTTTGTTAAGATTTAGCATCCTTCACTCTAATTTAACCAGTATCTATCAGGACGCCAAAAAAAAAAAGGACAGCCAGTACACTGGATCAGGGGCAAAATTCTTACAGCTGTAGGTAAAAATAATATGATTTCCATTCATGAGGTTAGGATTTTTACCTTAACTCTTCAATTAACGAGTTCTCTTACTCTACGCTTCGACCTGTGGTGTCTCTGATTTTAATATTGGCAATCCTGCAGAATTACCCTACAGTTCTCGACTTGCCCAGAATATTTTGAAGGCTAAAAACAAACTGTCAAGGGCAGAAAACTATAAAAAAAAGAAATTAAAGGAGCATTAACACACACAGCAAATTTGCACAATATAAAATAAAATTCAGAGCACATCTGCAGCAGCACGGCATGACCCCCCCCCTTCCTGTATCATATCATCTGATCGGCTAAATAGTACTGTGCCCTGTTCTTTTGTTTCCTACAAATCACAATTGTACCTCGCCCCCCCAACACTGCACTGCCGTGCTGACACATACAATATACATTACATTTTGGAAAACATCAAGCACAGGCAATGCAATTTCTACAGGCCAAAATTCTAGTGGCTGGGTACGCATACATGAGCAGAGACACAAACAAAACTCAGCGAGTGGTGGTGTCAGCATAGTGGGATGCAAGCGAGCCAAGCCACTGACAGAAATCAAGTTAAGATGCCACCCTCAGTGCATGCACAGAGTACATAATGTACAGACGAGGAGGCCCACCAGGATATGTCAAGATACACAGGTATGCCAGTCCGACGAAGGGAAAACATGAGTCTGGGCCATTTTGTCAGCATAGTCCCTGGTACCATGTCTTATAATAAAGTTCGAACAACAAAATAATGGGGCTCAACATCTCCAAGTACAGACCATGCACAGACGTTTACCTCCGGTAGTCCCATACACAATCAGAGATACACAGCTAAAACCTTCCCTTAGAGCCAGGTAATTGTGTGCTGCACTGACATTAATCATTCCACTATCTGCGGCTGCACTCCACCAGGTTCACTAAAGAATCTGGCTCAGATATTCAAACTGCGCCCAAAAGTGCACAACAGCAGGAGCAAGCACAAGTCCACTGCGCCCATGCGCAAGAAGCGCGATATTCAAAAACTGCACAGGCCAAGATGCGCCTACGGCCGACGACTGAATATCACACCACCTGCACCATAGCGCAACTAGGGAGGTGAAGCTGAGCATATCTGATGTGCCATAGCCCAACAAAGGATGTTCAGCTGAGCAGTCCAGATGTGCCATAGTGCAACCAGGGACGCCCCCAGCAGCAGGGCAGCAATGCAACAGTGCAACCAGGGATGCAGGGGCCCAGCACCCATGCCACAGATGGGCAGAGGAACACACAGCAGAACAGACATCATTCCCCCACACCCCATGCACTACACAACCGGGGGACAGCTGGAATAACCACTGGCCCATGGATACCAGCAATCAACCCACAGCCGGGCCATGGTGCCCCAGCACACCCCCTGGCAAGCTGTGACCGGCATACAAGTATGGCCGACCACCCCTTACCACACCATCCCACCAATGCAGAGCACACCCTGTACCATGATCCCCATACACCCTGCTCAGGAGTAGCACCCAACAGTGCAGGACACCCCATGCATGCAACCACCCTCATTGTGACAATGCAACCCTGTGCACCATGGAGCCATGCAAGGCAGCCCCACCGTGGGCACCCTGCAGTGGGTGGCAGCAGACAGCAGCAAACAGCGATGCAACAGATGCATACACAGTGCCACCCTGCACATCCCCCCTGAGGTACAGCTGAGAGACCAACCATGCGTCAGCACATGAGGTACCCCACATGCGACAGGGCATGCCCCAGACCCCACCTCCAGCGGTATAGCACCCTGCACACCCTCCAAAGGACACATCCCATCCCAGCACTGGCCACAACAGCCAGCACAGACACGCACAGTGTAGCATGGAGGCATGCACCACACAGGATGCAACACAGTGCATGGACAAACACCCACCCATACCCAAGGGCACACCAACACAGGGACAAATTGGCGGGTCAACCAAGCCACTGGCGTGTGGTCACGGCTGACGTGTACACACAGCCCTTCATTGCATAGGTGTGCCAGACACCTCTTGCAGCACCATGAAGCTGTATGCCACCAGCATGCTGCTGGAGCACAAGTGACGGACACTGGAGCACATCCCCTGCAACAGACACAAGTGACAGCATGGATGGGAGACAACAACAGCGGAGGCCACAGTGCCACCGGAGGCAGACGTGCACCATACTGGTGATGGCAGTCAACCTGGCATTGTGCCGGGTACAGTTGTTATCCAGCATGGACAGCCACCACTGACATGCCAGCAGACCATGCATACCACAGACATGCAAGGGTGTCAGCTGCACAGGCCATGGACGGTCTGACAGGGTGCCATGCACACAATGCAGGCCCGTGGACCACTGCACACGAGCATCCAGTGCACAGAGTACAACACACAAACCACAGACAGTGACTGATCCCCCTGCCCACACCATAGGTGGTTCACCTCTGCACACACACACACACACACACACACTCCCATAGCACCACCCCTGATGCCATGCACACCACTGCAGCTGAGCACCTGTAGCCGCTGCAAATCAGAGACCACCACAGTTGTTATAACAAAATGTATATATTGAAAAAATTTCAAGTAAAACTATTTATAATTATATACAAGAGGGGAGGAAGGACCACATAACAGGTGGGGGCGGGTAAGGGGCAGGGGTGAACATATGGGAGAGGGAGGAAGGGGTGTGAGGGTGCGTCAAAGGGGGGAAGGTGGTAGTCAGGGCATGGGGACTTCAGTGGCTGCCCCAGTCCTCCTCTTCCTGGCGCCGATGCGAGCTCTTCCTCCTCCTCCTCCGGACCCCGTGGTGGTGGATGCCGCCCAGGAGCTCCAACGTCTCCCTTGCCACCCGCAGCAGCTCTTGAATGTCCTGCTGGATCTGCAGGAGTCACCAGCCACCTAGGATGAGGGAGCAGAGTCAGTAGGTGTGACTGTCCATCCCCCTGCAGCCCACCCATTGTGCATGGCATACAGCCATGTGACACGCCCCTGTGATGGTGTGCAACCACCCACAGTGACTGTGTCCACAAGACCTGCCCACCCAGGCAGCCACAGCCATGTGGACCACTGCACACACCCACCGCCTATGTCCTGCATAGCACCACCATGGCCGTACAGTGACTTGGCTATGCGGTGTGAAGGCAGTGCCACAGCCATGTGCCCAGTGCATGCATGGACCACCATTGACCCACTCCCAGACATACAGTGCCACTGGACAGTGCTGACTGTAACAAGTTGTGTGCATGGCAGTGGTGTCAATGGATGGTGGCCGTGCCCCACTGCCCCCCCAGTTATACAGCATGCAATAGCAATCATGGATGTAAGGCACTCACCATCAGCAGGCTGGTCCACACGCCACGGATCACCATCACCCATCCTGTCCCTCTGCTCCACCATGCGGCGTCTCCCCCCTCCCTGTTGCGCCACCATTCTTCTGGCCCTAAGGTGCAAACATGGAGAGAGGAACATCAGTACAACCTGGTAGCAAAGTCCCCCCCCCCATGTGCCAGACACATGCAACCGTGATACCCGTATGGACGATAACAGTATATGGATGTTGCACCTACCTGGCTGTGGCACCGTGCCCCTCCTGGCACGTGCCCGCAGGCGGGCAAGCAGGTCCGGGTCCCTGCACCTCAGGTCCTCATAACGGTGGCGGAACTGCTCCGCCATCCGCCCCATACTGGTGGCCTCCTCCAGGGCGTCGGCCACCTCCTGCCATACCACACTCCTGGCCCTGTCCAGGGGTGCCTCCCCAAACAAAGCCCCAGCATGGGGTCTCAACTATCGCCACCAGGTTGGCGAGCTCTATCTGGCTCCAAACCACAGCACGCCTCCGCGCCATCTCTGCTGCCTGGTTCAAGCAAAATGGCACTCTGCAGCATGGTCCTGCCACCTGCAGATGCTGCACAGTACAGCGCTGCCATTCCCTATAGCGCTGTCACCGAACAGCACGATAGTGGTGCACCCATGCCTGATGCATGGTGCCTAGGGGGCAAAGGTCGGGCACAGGGTCAAGGGTCTCTGGCACACAGACAGACACAATGCGATTGGAACCCAATGCATGTGGCGCGATTGGGTGCCTGTGTGCCACCTCCTGTAGTGGCCTACAGCACTGTTGCCCCAGTGCACCTACGACACCCCAGTGCCACAGCATCATACAGGTAAACAGCGCTGTAGCGCCACTGGCACAATGGTGGCCGCGCCCTGCATTGCCTCCCGTGCACAGTACATCAGCAGCGCAGCAGGCACCTGTGTCATCAACCCAGGCATGCACAGTTAGGTGTGTAATGCGCATGTCACAGAACTGCGCCCTTGGCTCAGCACATTCAACACAATTGCGTAAAGCGCAACAGCGCGATATTCAGCCGGCATATGCAAATCATCTAATCAGCCATTCAATGGCACAGTCACTGCATTTGCATCCACTTAAAGATGCGCCCCACCTCATTTGCATGGGTTGTGCTATAAAAATGTGATATTGGGCTGCACTGGCCATAGTCGGTTACTGCAGTCTATTACGGTGAGTTGCATGCTGTTTGGGAGTGTGGACTGTGGTGTCTGGGACATTCATGGGACTGCACAGTCACAGGTAACACCTGTCATTCTCACAGGATGAATCATGACAGAGCGTGTGGTGGAGGAAGAGGAACAGAGTTGTGGGAGGAAGAGGAGGCCAAATTTTACAAAGGCCGAGACAGATGCCCTGTTCGAGGCCTCCCTCGACCAGGAGCCACTTTTCAGCGGATGCCAGGGAACACCACAGGCCCGTGCTGCTGCATGGGAGGAGGTGGCGCATGCTATAAACCTGCATGGCAGCCACCAGTGCTCCATGCAGGAGTGCAGAAAGAAGATGGGCACGGACAGGCAGAGGATTAAAGAGAAGGTGGCTGCCATCAGGGCAGCACGGTCTGCGACCAGTGGGGGGACAGTCAGAGGTGCTACGCTTGACCCCACAGGAAGAGCGGGTTGCTGGCAGCATGCAGCATTGCGCCATTGAGGGTGTTCCGGGTGGTGGATTCCAGACGGGTGGTAGCCCGTCACTGCATGGTAGGTTATGGTCTGTCTATTGGGGGGGGAACAGGGTAGGTCACATGCAGTAATGCTACTTTTTTTCCCTTTCAGCTCCTGAGCATCTGCATGGGTCAGCGGTGGTGGGCTTCTCCACTGAGGCCAGTAACATGGAGATGGAGGAGGGCCCATCCACCTCCACAGGAATACGGGGGGTCAGGGCGACGGTGGACCCGCCTGGACGTCCGGACTGATGTTGGTGGAGCAGGTGTGGAGGAGGCCCTGCCTGTGTCACAGCATGCCAGCGTCCATGGATACCAGCATGCTGAGACTTGGGCTGGTGCTGGATCTGTCTCCGTTGATGATGGAGCTAACGTCATGGGCAGTGACACGTGTGTGCCACAGGAATGCCACACAGCAGGTGACATCGTGGCCATGGCTGTGGGGGATGCTGCCATGGAGGCCTGCATGTCATCACAGTCCCAGCCTGTGCCTGTCTGCACCAGTGGGACAGCACTGGTGTGTGTCCAGGACAGTGGGACTGCTGCGGCCACTGCTGCGGCACCATTGAACCCTGGAGAGCAGCAGCCAGAGGGGCAGCATCAGCAGTCGGCCAATGGCCATGGGGGTACAGTGTCAGGGGGCAGCATCAGTGCACCACTTGTGGACATGCCAAGGCCTGGCCCTGGTGTGCAGCGCCCACCCTCAAGGGGTGATGAGCATCAGGGCCATGAACACCCTGAGGGACAGCATGCCGATCAGGCAGATGACTTCTTAGATGAGCACACCTGCATACTGCAAGCATCAGTCAATCAGCAGATGCGGCTTGTGATGGCGGTGGATGCACTGAGTGCAGCTCTGTGCCAGGCAGAGGAGCGGCGCAGCAGAGACACCGCTCTGCTCCTGGCAGGGATGGACCGGTTACAGGAGGATGTGACCGCTGCCATTGACAGGCAGACACAGGCATTCACAGCTGTCATGGCCACAATGGGCACACAGTTATTTGTCCATGCGTCGCAGACACCATGCAGTGCAATGTCCACCCCCCGTTCCCGGCGTCGTGTGACACCATCCTTGTCAACACCGGGTTCAGCTGTGGGCATCCCGAGCACGTCTGGCGCAGGCATGTTCGATGTGCTGCAGACCCCTGCGCGAGCACGGTCGCTTCCACACAGTGGAACCCCTGGGGGACCATCGGTGCCACCCCATGAGGCCAGTGGTCAGCCTGTCAGTGCTGGCGGGTCTCGGTGGGGCCGCCCACACATCTGTGGCAGCCATGGCACTCTGGCACGTGACTGACCTGTCTCCCAGCACGGCTACTATCTGATGCTGCCTTGTGTGCATTGTGTCATTCGGCGGGCAATGCACGGGTGGGGTACCTGGCCCTGCACACACACACACACATATTCCATCTGCACACCCTCATGGCTGCTGTCCACTGTTGCGTGTGCATGATGATGCCTGCGTTGCGCTGTACGCCAGTGTGCAATGGTGCCCAGCGTCTGACACACGCACAATGACAGGCAGTGGGCGTGGTGGTCTGTGGACATGTGTGTGGCTAGGGGTGGTGGTCTGGGTCGGTGTGCCTCTTACCCTTTGTGCATGTCTTGTGAGGGGTGTGTGTGTGTGTGTGTATGTATGACTGCGTGCCATGTTAGACCTCGCCCATCCCTGGCGGTTGTGCGGTTCCATGCTCGGCCACTTCCCTTGAAGGCATGCACCCCTGTTGTGTGTACATGCGTGTTTGTGGGTTGTGCCTTTGCCACTGGTGGTTGCACATGGCCCCATGACTTAGCTGGGTTGGCTGAAGTGCTCCTCTGTGATGGTGTCCCGGTGCAGCTGTGCCAGCTGGAGCAGTCGGGGGTCCCGTCGCCCAATGGGGGGCTGCCCATCACCATCGTCACCGGTGTCCTCATCGTCCCCATCACTGTCCCCCTCTTCGACCTGTATGGCTATCCCACAGTCATTGGCCATGTTGTGCAGAATGCAACAGGCCAGGAATAGCCTGCAGGCCTTTGAGGGGCTGTACTGTTGGGCACCGGCGGAGGTGTCCAGGCAACAGAAACATGCCTTCAGCATCCCGAACACCCGCTCGATGACGTTGCATGTGGTGGCATGTGCCTCATTGTAGTGTTGCTGCGATGGGGTCGAGGGCCGCTGGTATGGTGTGAGCAGCCAGGGACGGAGTGGGTATCCACTGTCACCTGTGTGTAGAGGGTGGAGGTTAGTTTGGTGATCAGCATCGCCCTGCCTCAGGCCATGTAGGCCACTACCCATGTCACCTCTGACCATGCCCCTCCCAAGCTCTATGTTTGTCTGTGTGGTTTGCATACTCACCCACTAAGTGGCCAGTGGGGATGTCCCCACTCTCAAATCTGTGGCACAGTGCTGACTGGTGCCAGATGAAGGCATCATGTGCTCCCCAAGGGTGCATGGCACAGACATTGGTTATGCGCCCCCTGGCATCGCACACCACCTGGCAGTTGATGCTAGCATAGCCCTTCCGATTGATATATGCGGCCCCCTTGGGGCCAGGTGGTGTGCGGATGGCCACATGGGTGCAGTTTATTGCCCCTAGCACGCCAGGCATATGTGCTACCCTGTGGAACTCCTGTATGTTTGCTGTGCACTCCGCCGGTGTGCTGGGGAAATGGATGTACTCCGCAGCATGTGGAAGCAGTGTGCTGAGGAACTGGGTGAGGTGGCATGACGCGGCCAACTGGGTTATGCCTGTGATGTCCCCTGTTGGTCTCTGGAAGGTACCTGTGGCAAGCAAGCACATGCAAGCTGTCACTTTAGTCTCCACTGACAGAGCATGGCTCCGTCGGTGTGGGTGCCTGCATCACATCACTGCACAGCTCACAGAGCCGCCTCAGAATTGTTGAGTCCAGGCAGTACCAGCCCACGATCTCAGTATCGCTGTACAGCTCAAAGCTGGTGTGGGCTCGGCACTGCCTGTTGGGGGCATACCACCATGGGCCTTCCACGGCCGCGCCTCTGCTGGCCTACCTTCTCACCCCCTCATTACTGCCTCCATCTGGATGGTGGCACTGGCCATGTCCTGGCGTGTTCACCCCGGCAGCTGTTTTGTGTTCCCGCTGTCCTGGCTGCTAGTTCCCCTGCACTGGGAACACCTTCCTGTGGTGGCCTCTGTGCTGCGTGGCACTTCCCTTCTGCACTGGCTGTGGCTCCCACACCTTCCCTGTGCCTGCGTGTTCAGGGTGCCCTTTCCCTGTCCTGTCCTGTGTGTCCCTCCTGCCCAGTTTGTGTGGCTAGAGTTCAGCCTCATGTGCCTTCCCTGTAGCATTCTTGCACCTCTCCCTTGTTCCTTTTTATTTTGGCTCATTTCCACTATCGCGCAACTTCCGCTTGCTCCCCTATTGCGCATGGCGCATGTTGTTGAATATCGCACTGCGCCATTTATGCATGGTTCCTTCCCCTTCGGTTGCGCATACATTCATTATCATTGCGCTCTTGCTCAGCGTAATTTGGGGGGTGCATCTGCCTCACGCTGAATATCGTAGAATGGTGCATTTTCAGACTTGCGCTGGAGCAACCCTATTGCGCATAGCGCAACGCTTTTGAATATCTGGGCCTCTGTGTCTTCCAGGTGCTGCCACAATAAACGTGCTTGCGTGGATGTGCAATCTTGTGAGAACAAGACTGGCGGGCAACTGCACACGAGGAAGCGTGGAGTAGCGCAATTGAGAGCAACAGCTACGTGTGGCATGGACGGATCGTTTATTTAAAAAAGTATTTGAATAGACGGGCCAACCATTTTTTTCAGATCTGTGGAGTGGTCTTTTTGTAGGCAGCATTTTATATTTGCTGCTAAGTTCTGTGAGAGGATTGCTATGTAAATCATCTGCTGGTGGGATTCAGGGAATGGCGTCATGGGCCTTTTATCACTGGTGAGATCTTGTGAAAACCTACTGTGGTCGGGTAGTAGGGAGGCAAATACCCTTTGTGATTTTGGGAATACTGATGTGATGCAAATATTTTCAACGTTTAAGCATTCTGTGCTATTATTTTACTTTGCTTCTCCCCAAAATGAATCAAAGAGCTAAGTCCTGTCTATGATAACTTATCTTCCTTATAGTGTATGGTGGAATGTCGTTCTCCACCGAAATCCATCGCTGTTGAAATGTTGTTCTCCTACACTAGTGACGTTCGCAGTGCAGCAGAACAATTTTTTGTTCTACTGCACTGCGCACGTCACACACTGTGTCCTCAAGCAGCATCTGACAGTTAGGGCTTACTCCATAGACAGGACACATAGCGAAAGCAGCAATGTCGGCGGCAGTACTAATGTTTAGCGTTAAAACGTTCAAAATGTAAAGTTCTTAAACAGTTAAAATGTCAAGCGTGAAAACGTTCAAAATGTAAAGTTATTTTTTCCTTCTAGTAACCCACTAAAAATGTTTTGAAGCAGAAACATGCTATAGTGTATGGTGGAACGTCATTCTCCATCGAAATCCATCGCTGTCGAAATGTTCTCCTACACTAGTGACATTCGCAGTGCAGCAGAACGATTTTTTGTTCTACTGCACTGCGCATGTCACACACTGTGTCCTCGAGCAACATCTGATAGTTAGGGCTCACTCCATAGGCAGGACACATAGCGAAAGCAGCAATGTCGGCGGCAGTACTAATGTTTAGCGTTAAAACGTTCAAAATGTAAAGTTCTTAAACAGTTAAAATGTCAAGCGCGAAAATGTTCAAAATGTAAAGTTCTTTCTTCCTTCTAGTAACCCACTAAAAATGTTTTGAAGCTGAAACATGCTATAGTGATTTTTTTCCCCCAAAAAAGAACGTTCCACCATACACTTTAAAGAAAAGTGCATGGGGAACAGTTGACAACAGGGCTAATCTTTCACCTCATTGGCACTATGACGACGGATTACCTCTCGAGCCACGCTCTCAAGGTAATCTGTCATCATAGTGCCAACTCGGTGAAAGAATAGCCCTGTTGTCAACTGTTCCCCATGCACTATCCTATATGTTGCTGTAAAATTGATCAGTTTATGATGGCTGGCAAGGCATAAAGGTCCACAAAAGGATAAAATGGTGATGGAGACTTGACAACATGGGGGGGATTCCTACAACGTCACCAGCAGCCTTGTTTCACTTATTTCCTGGGGTGGGGGGGTTGTACTGAGTTGTACAATAAATATCATCGAGGGTGGTAGCAATATGTACATCACCTGGATTTCGAGAGCTGCACATAGTGCTTACAGGCTGAGTGGTATTTCACTTGAGCTCCAGGCATCTGGTTGCTCCTTGGGATGCTTCCTCACTGATTTACAGACGTGGTGGTGGGCTTCATGAAGAATGACTTGTGCTCAGTTGGGCTGCATGATAGGTTGGACCAGGCTGGGGGGGGTACCATTAGCACCAGGGAAATAGTTATGCACACTTTGTGGGCATGCTGTGTAGACAGGTACCACTAGTGCCAGGGACAGTTGTAATCAAACATCAGGGATCAGGCTGGGGAAGGGGCTACCACTAGCACCAGCAATAGGTGTGTGTGTGTGTGTGTGTGTGTGTGTGTGTGTGTGTGTGTGTGTGTTGTGTGTGTGTGTGTGCATCTGTCTAGTGTGGTTGATGTGTGTGTGTCTGTATATGAAACCAGGGTTATGTCTTTGATGGCCCATTGTCCAGGAGCTGTGTAGAAGTAATCAGGATTGTTTTACTGGTGTGCTTGTCTGCAGATCTGAGGGGATGGGGATGTTGTAGAAATATAATTGTGTCTCCATGCTGTTGTGAATCCTTAGATCAAAGTGGTTTATTCAAGCAAAATGCCACACGAGGGTGTGGGTGCTGGCAGAACTTACCCATGCCTTGTGTGCTTCGGTCATTAGAACATCGGCCAAGTGACTGAACTACACCAGAAGTGGGTAAATCCAGCCATCACTTACACCTTCGAGTGGGATATTATACAATGTCCCACTCAATTTTTGTGAGAATTAAATAAAGAAAAACATTTTTTTTTTATTATTTTTTATTTTAATTGTTGCTGTGCAGGAAAATATAGTCCTCAGTTGCAGGCTGTGGCAAGTCAACAAACACACCATGGACAGGATTCACTAAGGCCCTGCGCTCGGCGCATCTTGGATGCCCAGGCACAAATGAGATGTGCCAAGCACCATCAGGTGGTATTCACAGAAAATGTGCCGAGGGATGACCCTGGCACATCTCCTCTGTGAATATCATACATGTGCCCAGCCCGGGATGCACTGCACAACCCCCTGGTCAGGCTGGGAGTCCAAAGGGGCAGCGCATTTCATGATGGGCTGCACCCAATAGAGCCATTCAGAGCCAGTAAAGTGCAAATGGGGCCATTAGGCATGCAAGGCAGAATGGGGCCATTCGCATGTTACTATGGCCCCATTTGCAAGCGTATTGCAGGAATGCACCCAGCAGTATGCGTTGGGCAGCATACAATGTCTATGGGCCTCATACATAGCCCCAGGGAGACAAGATGTACCTCCACCCATCCCCAGCCTGATCGCTGGCCGTGTGGACACCCACAAGGGAGCCCTGGTGGTCCAGTGGTCCCCCCTCCCTGCCTGAATCCCCTTTTGCATGCCACACACTGTGGCAGTACTGTAAGAGGTGCAGGCCACCACCCTCCCTTCCCAAAACCTCGGGTGTATGCCATTCACTGTGGCGGTACAGATTTAAGATCTGCCCCTGACACCCCAAAAGCATGCTGCCCACTGTGGAGATACAGAAGGAATTGCTGAATACTCTTACCGGCCCACTCGCAAGGTGGCCGTAAACCCCTAAGTCACCCTGGTGGTTCAGTGGACCCCCAACCCACTCAGGCACCATCTCCCCACTCCACTGCCCCTGTCCCAGCAGGTCACGATGATTGGCAGGCAGCACAACCCATCTGCATACCACCATGCTGCATGCTGACAGAGCTGTCTGTGAATGACAGCTACTATACACCCTGCATCCCATTGGTGGACCCAGCCAACCAACAGGCTTGCAGTGTGTACTGACCTCTCTCATTCATAAAATTGTGAATGACAGAGTACAGTACACAGTGCAAGCCCATTGGTCGGCTGGGTCTGCCAATGGGCTGCAGGCTGTACGGTAGCTATCATTTACAGACAGCTCTGTCGGTGGGCAGCTGTGGTGGTATGCAGGTGAGTTGTGCTGCCAGCCGTACATCGTGGCCTGCTGGGATGGGGGAGCCAGGTAGGGAGAGGGTGCCTAAGTGGGTGGGGGAGTGGGGGTATCCACTAGACTACCAGGGCAGGATAGGACTTTGGGTCCGCATTTGCGCTCGGGTCGGGTGGGGAAAGGGGAAGTCTGGTTGTACATGCCGCAGGGTGCAGCATGGCAAACGTGGGTTCTGGCAGGGAGTGGGGGTGGTCTGCACCTCTTTCTGTACCGCTGCAGTGTGTGGCATGGGAGGTAGGATTCGGGCAAGGGGGGGGGCTGTTATGGATAATGTATCGCCACAGTGTGCGTCATGTGACAGTGGATTCGTGCAGGGAGGGATGACCTGCTCTGACTACGGGACATCTGCTGCAGTGTGCCGCATGGAAAAGGGGACTCGGGCAGGGAGGTGGTGTCACACTGGACTGGCAGGGTGGGCAGGCTGCCGTGCTACTGTCTGCTGTACAGCAGCCTGCCTGTGGGTGGCCACCCACTTATGTCTACTTGAAGTAGACTTATGTTTTGGAGGCGCCTCTCTGGACTTGCTCCAAGGATGCACCTCCAAATTGGGCTGTGAATGGGGCTGTGCACCATATGCATGGGCATGCCCCTGCACAGCCCCTCCAGATGCACCGCATATCATTATGGGTGGTGTGCGGTACATCAGTGATGCACCAGCACATCAGACCCCTTACAGAATTGCACAAGTCGGTGATGTGACAGCGCATCTCGGATGCTATTGGCACATCCCTTTTGAGGATCCTGCCCCAAGTGTTGCCAAGTTCCACAGCTGCAGTCACACAGACAGTGCAGCGCAAATTCATTTTTTTTTCTTTTATTTGTTTCTATATAATTCTTTCATTTGTTTCCATATAACCAGATTTTAAAGATGTTTGCTGGCAGACAGGCGCAATTGGGAGAGCGAGAGGCACTGTGTGCTTGCCTTTCAGTAGGTACCAAACGCGAGTGTAAATATTGCTTCTCAGGCAGCCAGGATGGAGGGGGGTTGGGCACGTTTGCAGCTTCGATAGTGAGTCCAAGCGCTTGTTTTAGAAATCCAAGACCCACTGTCTTAGCAACACAGAGGAAGACAGGAATCTGGGCTTCCTCAGTGAAGTGCAAGTGTTTGCTATGGATACTGCCAGAGGCAAACGGAAGGGCTGGTGAGTAGCTGTCTTAACCTGGGGTGTGATGAGACAAAGCCACAGTCTCACTGGCCTGAAATTTCATTTCAGAGGTACGCTGTGAAGAGCAGCCAGTGTTTGAATTTCCTGCTTTATTTACCATTGCGTTTTATTATTTGTGGGGTCGTAGTGATTTTAAAGCAGGGGTTCCTCATGTCACTGGCTGGCACTTCTTCCAGTGGGCTGAACATACGATTTACACATTGTAAATCATGCCAGCCAGCCAATTAGGAACGATATTTTTAAAAATGGTGCCCATTGTATAACATAAGATTTGGCCACTGTTTTTCAACTCTGGGCGGGGTAGGATGTATCTCAACCTTTATCTCAGCGTTAAAATGTATACCAGCAGCCTTCAAAATTCTGATGAAATGACCATAATGTTTACCTCTTTCTTATTTTAAAAAATATGTCATAATAGTGGGCCCAATATGTTTAGTGAGGAAGGTGTGTACCATTGGATGCTATAGGGAGTTTTTCTTGGGGGGGGGAGTGGGGGGATACTCATCATTTCCAGGTTGTGGTTTAATGCAAAGAAGTACAAGATCATGCACATAGGGAAGAGAAACCCTGAAGCTACCTATAGGTTGGTAGGGGAGTTGCTGGCAATCACAAGGGAAGAAAGAGACTTGGGCATCATCATCACAGATGACCTATCACAAGTCGTAAGAGGGAGGGAGGTAATAATTCTTCTTTACAAGACACTGGTTAGGTCCCATCTGGAGTACTGCGTGCAGTACTGGGGGCCATACCTGGACAAGGACATTAACAAAATGGAGGCAGTCTAGAGAATGGCAATCAAAATGGTGCAGGGACTGCGTCAGAAAACATATGTGGACAGATTAATGGAGCTCAGTACGTATACCCTAGAGCAAAGGAGGGTGAGAGGTGATATGATTGAAACATTCAAATATCTTAAGGGCTTTAACAAGGTGAAATATTCTTACATGTTTTAATATAAGAAAAGTAGCAGGACAAGAGGACACAGCATGAGATTAGGGTGAAGCTGATTAAGGGGTAATGTGTGGAAGTTCTTTTTCACAGAAAGGTTGGTGGATGCATGGAATGACCTACCTTAGGAAGTGGTGGATATGAATACAATGCAGGGCTTCAAACAGGCATGGGATAGGCATAAGGCAGCAATACAGATGAGTATGAATAAATAGGCCACTGATAGAGTGAAGGCCTATGGTGCATTCAAAAGGTAGAAAAAATGGGCAGACTGGATGAGCCTTGCAGTCCTTATCTGCCGTCAACTTCTGTGTTTCTATGTATTTTTCTTTACTTGTATTTTTTTTTTTGTGGTTATATCTTTATGCCACCAGTGAACCAAAATGATGGCCTCCCCACTTCCATCACGTTACTGGACCTTTATGTCCAGATGCTTGATTGCTTGTGTGCATGAGTGGTGACACTGTACTGTGGTGTCATTACCCTTTATTTTGGGTGTAGAGGGCCAAGACTGTTGCCAGTCAACTGTGATGTCAGAATGATTGTTTAGTGTATCCATCTGGTACCACTACATCCAGACATCCTGGTACACTGTCACCACTCACGCACATCACCAATCATATCCTGGTACACTGTCACCACTCATGCACACCACCAATCATATCCTGGTACACTGTCACCACTCACGCACATCACCAGTCATATCCTGGTAAACTGTCACCACTTATGCACATCACCAATCTTATCCTGGTACACTGTCACCACTCACGCACACCACCAATCATATCCTGGTACACTGTCACCATTCACGCACACCACCAATCAAGCATCTTTATGTCATGGGTGACCAGCGCTACTTAAGGCTTCTACCCTCCCACCAGTAAAGCATACTAACATCCCTGTACATCAGCACCACTCATGCTCACCACGTCATGTTTCCCAACCTGATGATGTACATGAGGATATTAGCATGTCTGATTGTGGAGAATGCATGAGTAATGCCAGTTGACCTTGATGTCAGGAAAGACTGATTTGCAGTATGCAAGACTGGTGATGGTGTACCAGGATGTACAGATGCACTGGCACCAGACACGTACACCCTGAAACGGTAACACCGATATCAGGGTTGAGTAGCAGTGCTTGTAACCCCCCCCCACATCAAGTATACTGGTACCACTCACTCACATCTGATTGTGGGGTGGGGGGCCTTAAGTGGTGGTGGATGACCATGATGTCTGGATGTGTGACTTATGCTACCATGTGTGAGTGGTGATAGTGTAGCGGGATGTCCGTATGCACTGGCACCAATCACTACACCTCCAAACATGCATACTAACATCACAGTCGAACATCACCACTCAGGCCCCCTCCCTCCAATCAAGCGTTGCAGTTGTGTGTGAAGTGAATAATGTAATGATAGGTGTATGCATGGGGTGGTATGTGTGTGTGTGTGGAGGGGTAGTCTGTGCTTGCTTTCCTATAGCTGATTCTGACTGCACTGCCTGCTGTTGTCACTCGGGTAATATATTGCAGCAGAGCAAGCTGCTGTCCCTTTGTCCCAAGAGGTGGAGAGCATAATTTAGGACACTCAGTCTTGCTCAACGTGGCCACCCCCAATGCTCAATTCTCATTCCAAAGGCTGGGTCACAAATGTCACGAGTGGTAGCTGTAACAAAGCACTGAAGGGCAGGTTGAAATGGTGGAGGTACCACCATTAGCTAGGGAATTGTTTTCAGTCATGTTGATGTAGGGTGTATGACTGGACAATAGGGGCTGTTTCTCGAAGGCCAAAGAAGGGGTTTAGCATGAATCCAGATAGACCATCATTGGGGATACTCAGTAAGGTCTGTACCACTGGACAACGCAGAATTTATTCTTCCTATGGCGAGGGGGTTGAAGGGTACCACTGGAAGGCTTTTTTTTACCTGGGGGTGGATATTTGTTTGCTCTCTGTCACATACCAAGCCCCTTGATTCTGGCCTCCTTAGCCCTTAACTGGGTTGTCCAGGACGAACCCTGCTACTCCTTTTCCTTATGGCCTGTCCGCTATGGTGAGTGAATTAGGGCTCTCCATCTCACGATGCAGACAGGGTCTAGTTGGAGGAGGTGCCACCATCACCAGACACATCATTAAATGCTGAATTTGATGGAAGACAAGGCTCGCTCAGCACACTTAGTCCAACCATTTTTTTCTCTGCCAACTGTATCACCACAGACCCTGCTTGATCTCTAGTTCCGCACCCCCTTGCCTTACTGCTAATGTTTCCTTCATGCCGATACCATGCATTATTAAACCCCACTATGATTTTTGACCACACCACCTGCACTGTGAAGCTGTTCAAGCATCCACCCCTTTTTGTTATTGTTTGGAGAGTTTGTTTGTGCTCTGCCTCGCCACAGTTTGCATCATTCTTCGGCTACCACCAGTGGGTGCCATACACTCTACCAAGCTCTATTGGCAGTGTTGCAGGACCCCACTTCATCCACCCGCAAGTCACCTCTGTGCTGCCACCTGCCTCACACCCTCCAAAAATTACCGCCCATTCTTTTTTGCATTTCTTCCCCGCAGTCCTCTGGCCATACAAGTTGGACCTTAAAGACAATGGGTTCACTGAGATTGCAGCAACTTGAGTCTGGTGTGGGTGTGGTCTAGTGTCAGAGCTTCATCTGCCCAAGCCTGTGCTAGTTTTTCCATTTTTCTCACAGTTCCTCTATCCAGGAGTGCACTTTGGAAATGGGTGCCAGCGATGCCTGACACAGACAACTCACTAGCCTGCTCCAGTGGTCCCCACCCTCAACCACCTTTTCCACCTGCACTGTTCAGTAGCATCAAATGGCATGATTGATTATCCACTCATTAAGATCTGTCAAAACTGCCCCAAATACATGAAGTTGACAAAACGTTATACATAGAATGAGTTACAGGTGGTAAAAGGGAGCTTGAGAATTTGATAGACTATATGGGAACAACAGAATCTTCACAGCAATCAACAAAATTGTGTGTGAATCAAGGAAAAAGAGGGAGACTTGTTGTTTTTCCTCCAACCTCCACCACCCTCATCCCCCGTATTTAGGAATCTACATTACATGAAGTCTGTGAAAGGAGGGATTTTGAGGTGGGGTTAGGTTTTAATCACACTGTAGATACTGGCTGTGAAGGTTGTCCCTGTGCTGCAAGTTGGTGGTGGGGGAGTAGTATTTATAAAGACCAAAAATTCTGTCAAGATAATAAAGATGCTTCGTCTTTCTTTTCAGATTGATTTTTTCTTTCTTTTCCTTTTTTCTTGTGTGTGCATAGTCAGTTAAAATTCTGTGTATCTACTTTTTTGGCTACATATCCTATTCATCTGTGAGGAGCCATATAGAAACATAGAAACTGAAAACAGATAAGGACTGCTAGCCCCATCCAGTTTGCCCATTTTCAGTGCCTATTGCAAAAGCCGCAGACCCTACATGATCTGCAGCTTTAACTCTTCATTTCTATTGCTGGGGTTTCCCTATGCCTGTTTCATGCATGCTTGCATTCCGCCACTGTGCATGCCCCACCACACCTGCAGGGAGTCTATTCCAGGCATCCAGCACCCTTTATGTGAATAAATATTTCCTTACATTACCGCTTAATCTACCCTCTTCCAAACTCATGTCATGCTCCCTTGTTCCAGAACAACTCCTTTCCAGAAAGATGATACCATTCAGCACTCTATTTATGCCTTTTAGATATTTGTAAGTTTCTGTCATATCTTCCTCTCTCTCCTGTCTTCCAAGGTATACATATTGAGGATTCCCAGATCTTCTCGTATGACTTTTGGGGCTGGCCCTGCACCATCTTTGTTTCCTTTCTTTGAACTGCCTCTACACTGTCTATGTCCTTATGGAGATGGTGACTCCAGAACTGGATACAGTATTTATTTGAATTTTGATGATCGGATAGGCCCAAGTGAGACAAACAGTCCTTTTTCAGTGGCGACCTGGGGAACCTAAGCATTGCACAAGTATTGATCATCAAACATTGTGCCAACAGTGGTAGCATCAGTAGTAACAGTAACAAGTAGATATACTGTATTAGCAATATGATACAAAGTAGAACATAAGGAACAAGTATACAGTCTATGATATAATCACTTTCCATCTCATATTTATACAGCGTACATAGACTGGAACATAAGATAGGTAACAGATAGGTAACATCATGCATTCTAAGACAATAACAACTTTCCATCTCATATTTCATAGTGTACATAAAATGAGAGCAAGACATAGGATTTTCCCTGCCTGTTAGTCTGAGAGTAATGTGCAGGTGCAAGTGGCCGGGGCAAAGAATAGGACCATGTACTGTTTTTTCAATTGTGAGAGGGATGTACAGGAGAGAAGTCCTGGTGGAAGGTTGTTCCATTTATATGCAGCATCAGCAAATGAGAATGACCTCGTTCCAAGTGCTAAGCAAGTTTTAGGTATAATTAATAATGGTTGGTGAGATGATAAAAGGGACCTGGTAAATGGTTTCCGAGTAAGCAGGCTAAAGAAGCTGGGTGGGGAGGGGAGGTGTATTAGTTTGAAGGTGGTACAAAGCAAGGGGAAGTCCAGTTTAGCCTCAAAACCTGGCCAATTTAGGGTACTGAGCACAGCACAGTGGTGAGTCTCGGCTTGGGATGAGGCAACAAATCTGGCTATTCGGTGATACGCTTGCCTCAGTCTGTTCAAAACTGATGACTTCGCTGTAGTGATCAAGGATCCTCCACAGAGGAGACCTGTGAGTAGGGTTGCAGTAGAGATGGTCTTTCTGTATTGTGAAGTGAGGTAGGGGCAGTATGGTACAGTAATCCAAGTTTTTTAAGTGTTGATTTTATCATTTTATCAGTATGGGTCTGAAAGGATAGGTTTTTGTCTAAGGCGATGCTCAGGAAATTAAAGCTTTTGACACTTTCCAGAGCCACCACTGCTGATGTTTTAACTAGTATAGGGAGAATAAGAGTGGTCCTAATATGGAGCCCTGTGAGACACTGTCGGTTATGGGAGAGAGGAGGGACATGGCACCAGTCCATTTTACGCATTGTAACTGGTTGGTTAGGTAGTTGGCTAGCCAGGAGTGGCATACAGGGTCGAGCTCTGTGTGATGGAGTTTAGTAAGAAGAAGTTGGTGGTTGACAAGGTTGAAGGCCTTGGTCAGGTCCACGAAGATTGCCCATTACCTCACCCTGATCCATTGCCTAAGAGATGTCTGAGGTTACACGTAGCAGCGCTGATTCTGTGCCATGTAATTTATGCAAACCATGCTGATGGATAGTTATGGCATTGTTCAGTTCAAGGTGAGAGTAGAGCTGATTGTAAAGGATTCTCTCTTGAATCTTGGCAAGAGGCAAAGGACTGATATTGGCCTACAGTTTTCTATCAGATTTGTGGGGTCACTTTTGTGTACAGAGACCACAATTGCAGTTTTCCATTTGTGCGAGATTGTTTGAGTAAGGAAAGATTTATTTATTAAGAGTATTATCAGGTAGGCAAAGGCAGGTGCCCCTAGTCTAAGGAATTTCAGATGGAGGGTATCTAAACTAGGGGCACTGTCTTGGCTGAGACTCTTAAGTAGTTTGAGGACCTTTAGCCTTATGGCCAGTTTTAGGTGAAAGGTGGGGAAGGTACTTTCGGGTTTAGGCAATGATGAGTCAGTCAGGATGCAAGGCAGGTCCTTTTAGTATTTTTCTAGTTCAGTGAAAAAATGATTGATGCCAGTAGCTATGTCAGCAGGGCAAGATAGTGTGACACCCTTCAAAACCATAGATTGGGGAGGATTCTGTTCTTACCTTTAAGGAGGGGGTTTATTTGAGTCCAGAAATTTTTTGGATTGCAAATGTTCACTCATCAATGATCTGTACAGTGTCATCAACACCTTTTTCCTTGTGCTGGTGATATCTCTCCTTATGCACCACAGCATCCCACAGCCCGTCTGTACCCATCCTTGGCACCTTTTTTGACCACCTTTAGGTCATCTGCTACGATTACCCACAAATCCCTTTACTGTATGAAGACCATCAGTTCCACACCTCCATCATATAATAAATACTTAATTGGTTCTTGTTGCCCTGAATGAATAATGTTTCAGTTTTTCTCATTGAATTTTATACTGCACACTCTCGACCATTCCTGGCAGTGCATAATTGAGAGTTATTCCCATACTAGTTATGTCTGCCCTTCTGAAATCCATGGCCCTCACCTTTGTGTGGCTTGACTCTGCCACTGTTCTCATGCTGAACCACACTATGCGATATCTTGAAACCATGTGCTCATCCACCGTAACTCCTTCAGTTCTGCCCCCATTGGTGAGTAGCAAGTGCAAAATTTCACACGCCTTGATGCTCTCCAGCAGTAACTGCCAATGGCCTGCCCCTTGTACAGAGTACAAGGATGTTCCTGCTCCTGGCAGAGGTAGCAGCTAGGGTACCGTAATCCACATCAGGCATATTGAAATAGCATGCCAGCAGCACCTCCACTTTAGCTGCCATCGTGTGGATGGATTCCACATGAACTCTGTCCACCTCCTCCCCCTGTGCCAGAGGTATGTATATCATGCCCATGCAAGTAGCAGTACCGTTGTCCATCTAAAGTGTGACCCACGCTACCTCCGCACCCTGTTAAGGATGAGATATATGCATTTCTGGATTAGCTGTACCAGATGTTCTAGATAAAACACTGTTTTCCAATGAATTGTGTTAGTATTCAACAATGGTGAAAAGATTTTTTTCTCTCAAAGGTTGACGTACTAAGGTTTTCAATGTGTTTGCTTTCCCTATAGGTGACTGATTATTGCAACAGCAGGTTTATACTCCAGTACGCAGATGTCGAAGTACACGCTGGTGTCGTTCACTAGTGGATCAGACAAAGGAAGTGTGGCTGTGATCTGCAGTGCACTTATTCATGATTTTGATCCCAATGACACCACAAAAACTTAGATTGTTTAGTGGTGAACAGGAAAGAAGCCAGCAGAGGGATGGCCTCTGTATGAGGCAAAGGTTCTTGATGTTCCCGGCAGGGCTAAAGAAGAAATATTGTTACTGAGAATAAGTTTGCAGGGGTCATGCTTAACTTTTTTTTTTAACTGGTCCAGCTGTGAAAGTGGTACCAATTTGCACTGACCTCCCAAGATTTAACTGGCCCCAAGTTATAACAGGGATTACTGGGGAGGGGGCAGGGTTCCATTTCCTTACTTCTTTCCAGTTACTGCCTGTTTTCCAGTGGTACCCCATCCCTTTCTCTCCCCTTCCCCATAAGCCTCACTGTTGCCTCCTGGCACCCTTCTCAATCTCCTCTTCCAGTAAGAAGTTCTTGGTGTCCAGTGGCAACCCCCTCCCTTTTCCCTTCCCCATAAGTTCTCCCAGTTGTCCAGCGGCAACCCCACCTCCCCACAGCATCACAACCCACACTAGTCTCTGATGGCAACTGAAAGAAACCCTCCACTCACCTTTTTGTCTGGCCACCATCTGACTCTCTCAAGTAAGGTACCCCCCCCAGAAAAAGAATCTTCCCCACCCATCTCAGCTTCACCACTCTTCCTTCCCATGTCTCCTTAACAAGTCGACAAAAGTTGTAAAGTATGTGAATTTTTTTTTAATGAAACATGCCACATAAAGTATCTTAACAGTCTCAATGCAGATCCTGAATGCTGTCACTCTCTGCCAGTAGCGCTTTGCTTTAACATGAGGGAGTGAGATTGCCGGCATTTGAGCACCATGGTGAGACTGTTAAGATACTGTCAGCAGTGTGCTTTCCTAAGGATTTTATTTGCATACTTTTGAACTTTTGGTGAGTTGCTGACTAAGGGGACATGGGTGGGGAGGGGTATGGGGCTGTGATGGATGAGGGGAAGGCTTTTTTTTTTTTTCCACAATAGCCCTATCGGGCAAGTCAAGGGTAAATCACACTGGCCTGAGACAGTCTGCACTATGCCCTGGGCCAGTAAATTAATGTTAAGCATGAACTCTGAGTTTGTAATGTGCATAGTTACCAACTAGTTTTAACGGTAATGTGTAATAATGTTTATGGTCAGTATTTTATCATGTTGAAAAACATGGAATCTTTATTCTAATTTTAGATAAAGAAAAAGACTTAAAAATAAAGGAAAAGGAATGGACAAAACTGATGGAAGTGCCAAATGAAAAAAGGGAGAAGAAACCAAACAAGAAATTTGACTCACCAGTCTCTTCAGATTGTGATACAGATGAAAACCCTGCAGTTTCTAAGGTATCTGATAACTTTTGCTGTATCGTGGTGACTTACAATTAAATTCATGTACAGTAAACAGACATTTTCAGCAGATGGGGACTACGAGACCCATCTAGTGTGCCCTATGTCCCTGTACTATGTTGTGGCCTTTAACATTAATCGATTAATGGCATATCACCCTTTTTTCCCCACGCTGTGAGGTTCCCCAATGCCTGTCCCAGGCATATTTGAAATGCTCTACTGTGCTTGCTTCCACCACCTCCTGTGGAAGTATGTTCCACATGTCCACCACCCTCCTTGTGAAGGAAAACCTCCTCACATTTCCTCCTAACTGGCAACCCTCAAATTTTATATCATGCCCCCATGTTCTAGTACACAAACGATATTAGAAGAGGCCTTCCCTTCTGCACCTTTTTGGAACCTTAAGATACTGTTTTATTTCTATCCTGTCCCTCCGTTCTCAACTGTCCTCCAGCGAGTAGATGTTGCAGTCCATGAGTGTCTCCTCATATGTTGTATGCTGCAAAACCAACACCATCTTAGTCGCTGTTATGTACGCCACCAACCAGGCAATGTCAACTGGGGTGTAGTAAAGAGGGAAGATAGGGAGAACAAGTACAGATGGAGGGCATGGTGTAAAGCAAGGAAGGTCATGTTCACAAATGCCTGCAGTCTTGGAAAAAAGGTTTCAGACCTGGAAGCCTTGATGACGGATGCAGATCCTGACATAGCAGCAATAAAAAAGACATGGTACTCTGCTAGTCACAGCTGGAATGCCAAATGTACTGGGCTATACACTGTTCAGAAGTGACAGGGAAGGTGAGAAGGGAGGTGTGGTGGCCCTGTGCATCACAGAAGGTATAAAAGCCACAGAAGTAAAGGGAAGATGGGCTGCCAAAGCAGTGTGAGTAAACCTTGAAACAAAAAATGCCACAGCAATAAGTACAGGGGTGATCTACAGACTGCCGCACAGAAGGAGGAAGTGGACGGTACTGGTGGATGAAATTGGCAGCTAAAGGTGAAATCATGCTGATGAGGGATTTCAATATGCCAGGCGTGGATTGGACCACCCAGGCAGCTGCTTCAGCCATAAGCACGGCCATCCTGGAATCCCTGCAGGGGGCTGGAGTCATGTAGCTTGTGAATGACCCACTCAAGGACAGATTGATTCTAGACCAGTAGGGACAGAGTGAAAGAAGTACAGGTGGAGGGGCAGCAAGGATCCAGCGAACACTACATGGTGTGGTTTGAAATGGAGACAAGGACTCAATTGAGCCACACCAGTGCAAAACTATTAGATTTCAGGAGGGTTGATTTCAATGAAATGGGTAGATGTTTAAGAGCAGCCATGGTGAAGGGAGAGGTAATGGACAAACTGAAAGGGGGACTAAAAGGAGCCATGGTTGAGATAACTAACCCGTGCATTAGGATGCTGGTGAAATGAAAAAGAAGAAAGAAATCATTATGGTTCTCTAAAGAGGTGGCAGACAAAGTAAGGGCTAAAAGAGCAAGTTTCAGGAATTATAAGTGTACTCAAAGGGAGGAGGACAGGGAGGTGTAATTTGAATGTGTAATGAAAGCAGGGAAAGCTGTTAGGTGAGCCAGTGTGCAGACAGAGACGAGGTTTAAGCACGGACTGTAAAAAAGTGGACAAGACATTGTGGAGGTTCATCAGCGACAGAAGAAAAACCGGGAGGGGGGTTGGATTGTGAGGCTCAAAGGAGAGGAGGGAGAGTATAAGGAGGGAGATCTACACAAGGCAGAAATAATGAACAAAAACTTCTGTTCAGTATTCACTAATGAGGGAGGGGGTGAAGGACCACATTTGAGGACCAGAGGCAATGGGGGAGGGAAAAGTGGACACCAGACCATTCACAGTGGGGAGAGTTCTGGTGGAACCCTCAGAGCTGAAGATGGATAAAGCCATGGGTCCAGACCACATACACCTGAAGATATTAAGGGACCTGTGAAGAGAACTAGCAATGCCTCTGGCCATCCTGTTCACAGTCAGTTGACACAGGCGTGTTTCCAGAGGACTGGATGATGGCGCAAGTAGTCCTACTGCACAAAAGTGGCAGTAGGGAGGAAGTGTTGAACCACAGGCCAGTCAGCCTAACCACAGTGGTGGGGAAGATCATGGAGACACTGCTGACAGAAAGGAGAGTGGCACACCTGGAATCCAGTGGTGGCCAGCATATGAGGCAACATGGATTCACAGCAGTAAGATCTTGTAAAACAAATTGCTAGATTTTTTTGATTGGGTTACTACAGAAGTGAATCCAAAAGGGGCATTACAAGTCACCTACCTAGATTTTGGCAAAGCCTTCGATACCATTCTATACAGAAGACTGGTTAACAAGTTGAGTAGTCTGTGCATGGCCCATAAGGTGATGCATTGCTTTACAAACTGGCTGATGGATGGAAGACATAGGGTGGTAGTAAAAGTGATACAATCCGGGAAGAGAGGTGACCAGAGGAGTACTGCAAGGATCAGTACTGGGACCAGTCCTGTTCAATGTCTTCATTAGTGACATTGCAGAAAGGCTTGAAGGAGAGGTCTGCCTGTTTGCAGATGACCATAAGATCTGTAACAGGGTGGATACTCCAGAAGGGGTGCAGAAAATGAAGAGGGACCTGGAGAAGCTAGAAAGATGGTCGGAGGTATGGTAACTGAGATTCACTACACAAAAGTGAAAGATAATGCACCTTGGTAGGGGAAACACTGGGGAGAACTTCAGAATGGGGGGAGGTGTTGACTGTCACCAAACTGGAAAGGGGCCTAGAGGTTAGCATATGTGATGACCTTAAGGTATCAAACCAGTGTGCGCAGGCTGCATGAAGAGCCAGTGGCATGGTGGGGTGCATAGGCAGAGGTATTACTAGCAGTAGATGGGAGACGGTGATGCCATTGTATAAAACACTGGTAAAGACTCATCTGGAGTAGTATGTGCATTACTGCAGACCACACATGCATGAGGACATAGCCATGGCAGAGGCTACCCAGAGCTGGGCGACCAAGAGGGTGCATGGCTTGCATCACAAAACATACGAGGAGAGAGTGAGACCTCAACATGTACTGAATGGAGGAGAGGAGAGAAAGCTGGAGCATGATAGAAACTGTCAAGTTCCTCAAGGACATAAAAAAGGTGATGGTGGAGGATCTTTTTCAATGCAGAAAAGATACCAGAATGATGGGACACCATAAGAAATTGGAAGGTGGTAGATTAAGAGGTAACGTGAGGATTTGTTTCTACCCAGAGTAAATGGTGGATGCTTGGAACAGTCTGCCACAATAGGTGGTGGGGTGAAAGCACAGTGGAGGGGTTTAAACATACCTTGGACAGGTACAAGGCAATATTGGGTGGGGAGAGAGAGTGATAAAAAGCCATCACTTAGGGGCACTGGACATGTACATGTCTATGGTATTAGGGGAGAATGGATTGGCCTAGTGGTCCTTGTCTGCTGACAATTTCTATGTATCTGTGTCTTTATAAGGTTGTGGCCTCTAGAACTGCACACAGCATTCCAAGTGAGGCCTCAACAGCATTTCACAGAAAAACGTTACTACCACCCACCTTCTGCTAGTGATGCCTCTGTCTATACACCCTAGTATTCCAATGACCATCCCTGCAGCCCTTGTACTGTGGTTTGACATCTTTAGGTCATCAGAAATGATAACTCCCAGGTCTCTTTCTTCCTTGGTGATCATCAGCAAGCACCCCCATGCTGTAGGTCACCCTTGGGATTCATCTTCCCAAGTCCATCATTTTGAACTTCTTGGACTTGAACCTCATTTGCTATAACCTTACCATTTCTCAAGCTTCTCCGGGTCACTCCTCATCATCTCCTTCTGGAGTATCCACCCAGTTGAAGATGTTTGTATCATAAGCAAATGAGCAGACCTTACCCTGTAGCTCTACTGCAATGTTAATAATGAAGATACTAAACTGGACTGGTCACAGAACTTATCCATGAGGTACCCCACTGGTCACCTCCCTGTCCCTGGACTGGATCACATGAACCACTACCCTCCGCATCCAGTGTGTTACCCAGCTGTTAGCACAGCTTACCACCTTGTGTCCTCCTCTTCTGTGAATACTTAACAGAAGCATTTGTTCAGTATTTCTGCCTTTTCCTTGTCTCCCTCTGTACTCTGTTATATATCTCGTTTCAGTCTCATGATCCCTCCCCTGGCCTTCCTTCCGTCGCTGATGGACCTATGGAAGGTCTTATCTCATTTCTTTCCCCATCTGTGCTAACCTTTCTTCAATCTGCAACCTTCCTCTCCTCACAGCCTTCACTGCCTCTTTTCGATTCCATAAGTACACCTACCTGTCTTCCTCCCTTTGATTCTTCTTATATTTCCTAAACCCCGCACTTTTGACATTACCTTGTCTGACACCTGTTTTGGTCACCAAAGTGGCTGCTTCCTTTTCCTGCCATTCTTTACCACCCTGATGCATTGACTTGTCACCTCCCCATGGCTCCCCGGAGTTGCTCCCAGTGCTCCTCCACTCATCATCCTTTTACCCTATTTGCCACTGCCTCTTTGATGTACATACACATATTCACAGACTATTCAATCATAAAATCCAACAACTGTGGGTAGCAGTGTACTGCTGCACATTTTTGGAAATGGTTAGCATTACTCCCTGTGTTGCATAGAGTATTGGTATGCTATAACAGCTTTTTAAAACCATGATGTTATTTACCATGTAACATTTGTGACCAGTACTGGGCTGTAGTTTGTACTAGCACTTGCAATACGTCTTGACTTGTATATTGTAACTTGAGTTTAGCACCCTCAAAGTGGGCAAGTATGGCTCAATATACACGTGGTTTTCTCCCGAACAGATTCACTAGGCCAGATCCAAGATTGCATAGAATTGCCAGAAGTGCTTACAGTATAATGGAACTGGAGAGATCAATATAAATCAGACAGTTGAAGCTGATTAAATACTTCTTAAAAAACAGTAAAATACCTTAACACTGTATGTCTCTATTTGGACAGTAAGTGGGGATAGTAACATTTGTGTCACACATATTTTTTGTGGATCCTGATTGCTAAAGCAGTACTACAGGTAGCAAAATGAAATGGAATTGAAACAAACATAATAATGTCCAACCACATAAAGTCCTCGCAGTCTGTATAGTCTGCTTGAGATGAGCCAAACCACTTATAGCTTGTACTGTGCACCTTCCCTTATCCTCCCCGTATAGTGCCCTTTTCTCTCCTCTCTCCTATCAGGTCCCCCTCCACCCCACATCAGTGAACATGCCCACAGCTTTTACTGACACAAGCTGTTTGCGTAACTTGTTGAGTTTGCCAACACCCTCTTGGTGTAAGGGTGCATCCTCCTCATTATTCTGAATGTTCCCAGCAGCTGCTTGATGGTGTTACTCCTAGTGGTCTTGTTGCCACTCAGGATGAGGAGGCCTGCAGTGCTGACCATGCATATAAACTTTAGTTACTTGAAGGTCTCAATCATATCTCACCTTGCAATTCTAGAGAATGTAAATGTTGAGTCTCCTGAGCTGCTTCCAGTAGTTTTTCCCATGTCATATCTTAATCATCTTTATAGCCCTTATCTGTACTGCATACATCATGTAGATGTAGATAAGGGCAGCAAAGGTGGACACCCCAAGTAAGGTCTCAACAGAGACCTGTACAGCACTAAAAAGATCAATGTCTTCCTACTGGTAATCATTATCTCTGGCCATGCAGCCTAGCATTTCATTTGGTTTGTCTGCAGCTTTTCTGAATTGTGCAAAATGTTCTTAGTTTACTCATGATACACTTGGGACCTTCTAATCCAAGCTTGCAATGTCAACACCACCCAACCTGTACACTGTTCTGGTGTTTCTCACCAAAAAGTGAGGTGGATAGGGTCTTAAGGGGACTGAACTGGTTGCGGGCGGGGAAGGCTCCTGTATCTGATAGTGTGAATCACAGGGTTTTGAGTGATATGGTGAGGATGCCGTTGTCGCCACTGAATGACATGTTTATCACCTCACTGGAGAAGGGGTGTGTCCTGCCGCACTTCAGCTCAGATGACGTTGTACCACTCCATTGCATTACTTCACATTTTCTTGCATTGACTACCAGTTGCAAAATACAGGAGAACCGGTCATCTTAGACATGTCTTGCTTGAGTTCCTTCCTCCACTCCTCTGTGTCTACCATTCCACAGAGCCTTGCGCCATCCAATATATTAACTACACCTGGCCGATCACAGAGTAAATACTGGCCGTGGGACTAACTTTTGAGAATTCTACGCCTCAACAACAACCTTTTGGCTCCTGTACTGTTGCCAGCCCCCAACAAACCATTTTAGAAACAAACATCATCCAGTTTCCAGACTATTGCCCACCGAGGAAAAGAGTAAGACACCTTGCTGAAGTCCAGTCACAGGATATCAACCACCTGGACACTATCCATTACTTTTTGTAGTAACATGTTACAATAATGTATTTTTCCAAAAACCTTTTATAGGCTGAAATGTTAATAGCCTTAGATCATGGTATAGTCTGGTACGATAATATACAGTACATTTTCCTTAACCCTATTAACATGTTCTTCTTACTTATGGAAGGAACTGGAAAGACTGAAGAAAACCACTTCAAGAAAAGCAGCCAAAGCCATCATACTAGAAAAATGGCATAAAGAGGGACAAAGAAGTGCTGTGCCAGCCCACTCGTCACCAATTACTGATATAAATTCCAATGGGAAAAGAAGGGACACGGAAAGAGACAGCTTTGGAGATGAAAGTCCAATTCTGGATAGTGAGGAAGACAACCAAGAGTGGCATGGATTTCTCAACCAAAAAATATTAAAGCTCGAGGAAGAAAAGACAGAGCTCTCACAGGGAAATATATTCTTGAGGGAAAGGGTCTTAATAGGTAAGAATACTTTTGTGAATATTCACATGTGTTCTTGTAACTGCATAGAGCAATATCATGATGGGTGCAGTACAGTACAAGCATTTAAAGTTGCAGTAGTTTATAATGTGAAAGTGATTATACCAATTTTGTGTTTTGGCTTGAAGTATACATATGCTGAAAAGGGGCACATTTATAACAATTTAAGTGCCCATTTGCACAAAGGGAGAACACTGCTCAACTATCAAGGACAGTGTTGCTTGAGCAGTGGCCTTCCTTTGTGAAAATCTGCACTGTAACTATGACCGAAAACACATGCTGAGAAAGTTAATGTAAGATAATGAGATTATTTAGAGCAAAATAACAGGGATGGATTGAGAGAAAATATATGCACAAAATGCAAAAAACATACTAATTCAAACATAAGAATCGGCCAGCATGAACAGGCCGCATGATCTATTAAGTATTCTCCAATGAGCAACTGGCACACTTAACTGCAGCTGCCCCCGCATTCCCTACACCCATCACAAATACCACACCTCTCACTATTTTCATTCCAATTTTAAAACTACACACTGTCTTCAGGATACCACCTCCTTGTGCAGATTGTTCCATTTAGCCACAACATTCTCTGTGAAAAACTGTCTCCTCATTTAACTCCTATATTCCACCCCCCCAAACCTGAGACCATGCCCTGCCTTAACTTATATGCACCTTCAGTATCTGTGTTGTTTATACCCTTTAAATACTTAAAAGATCTCAATCATATCCCCCCGGTCCATCCTCTCCTCCAGAAAGTACATATTAAACTCACTGAGGCTTTCCTTGTAGGGTTTGTCCCCCAACGGTAGGATAATCTTTCTCATTCTGTGCTGTACTCCCTCCAGTAATCAGACTTCTCTCTTCAGATATATGCACCAGCATTGCACGCAGTAATCTAGGGGTAAATGACCAACAACCAATACAGAGGCCAGATCAAATCCCTGTTCCTAGAGATTCAATACACCCCAGCATTATGTTAGCTTTTATTGCTGTGTTCCTGCAATGCTCTAAGTTGTTCATATTCCCCGTTATAATCACCCCTAGATCCTTTTACTCCTCTGTGGTGCCTAGCTGAACTATTCACAAATGGTAGCTCCTCCTGGGGTTCTTTGCTGTGAAGTGCAGCACTTTGCAGTTTTTACCATTGAACAGCACCTGCCACCCTACTATGTCTACCACTGCCCCCATCTTGGTATTATCGGTGAACAGACTATTCATTTTCCAGATATCTGCTATGAAACTCCCAAACAGCACCAGTCCCAGTACCAAGCCATGTTGAACATCCTTTTGCCACAACTTTCAAAGATGAGTGTCCCCCCCCCCATCACCCTCTGCTGCCTCCCCTGCAGCCAGTTCTCAGTCCAGTTCACCATCTTGGTCCCCACCCCAGCAAATTTAAATGACCACCCCCATCCTCCCATGTGGCACCGAATCAAATTCCTTGCTGAAGTCAAAATACAGGACATCCACTGCATGGTTCTTGTCCAATTCCCTCATTACCCAGTCATAATACGCAAATAGATTTGTCTTCCTGGATCTTCCTGAGACAAACCCATGTTGCTGACCATCCTGGAAGCCACTGACTTCCAGAAAGGTCAACAGCCTCTATTTCAGGATTGTTTCCATTAGCTTCACCACAATGGACGTGAGGCTTACTGGTCTGTAATTGCAAATTATATGTAAATGTTGAGAACCACAGTTAAGATAGTTTAAGCATGTTGATATATTTTAAACAACTTTTTATTTTCCTAGAATTTCCAAGAGTCATGTGGTCTCTGAGATCAGCTGTCGAAAACCTACAGGAGTGCTCGTCAATGGCATGTTGTGATAGTTGTGGTTCAAAATCACCTAGTAGCACATGTAGGTCACCTAGTACAAGTTTAATATCTCTGCTTAGAATCCAGAAGGAGGAAATCCCTCCAGGACAGGTAATAATATGACAACAGACTGTATGACTATATGTGGTATTTTTATTTGGTGAAGTTATGAAATGTGATATTGTATGCCACACATTGGAAATGCAGTGTAGTATGTAATATAAAAAAAATGAATACCCCCAAAAAGTACAGTACACATACACACTTGGTACATAACTGTAGCCTTTATTGTTCTTATTTAAAGAGTACACGTGGGCAGTTTGTTCATAGCACATTTTATCATTCACGTAATCATTAATTACAGTTATGAAATACAGCTCTTATGTCACACTGTAAGTCACACATGCACAGACACAGTGATTTTGTGTTAGAGACATCATTAAATAACTAAAGATTAAGTCACTACAGAGCATGGGTTGACTGGGAATTTATCTACACGTGGGCATTTGAAGACAGTTGCTTGTGACCTTGGTTTTCACACACAAACTGATTAATTGTCCTTAAACCCATTCTCTAGAGTGGGTTAATCCTTAATAAACCCATTATCTGTAGTGAAACAGTTGACTTGGAGGATGTTTATGTCAGTGTTAATCAAGTAAAATAAAAGTAGTGACTTCCCTGATGTACACCTTTGCATGGTGAAGCAGTTCATGTGTAGTTCCTAACTGACAACTTTATTGTGAGGATTTGTAGATTGCATTTAAATATTATGTAAAAGCCAGTATCTTGTTTCCTAATAGGTGTCAATAATATTGTCAGTGCAGCATTTGTTTACCATGTCCAGCACATGCCACCCTGCCTACAGGCTGGCCAGATGCAGTTGAAAACACATTGATAATTGCTTTATTTCTTTTGTGCACTGACATAAAAGTGTTTGTTACCAGTTTCTTGTTCCAGAACAAAGCACATACACCTTCTTTTAAGCTTGTTCAGGTAGTCGGAGTGCATGTTTGTATAGTTCTTCCTGACTGTCAAAGGTAAATGATGCTAACAACGCATCATATACTTATTTCAGCCAAGAAAATAATGAGATTCAGTAACCATGTGTTCAAGGTACTAGTAAACACTGACAGCAAACCTGTATGCTTTTTCAGGGGACACATTAGAAATGCCAGCAGATACAGGTTTTGTGGTATATCATGTCTGCTCCAATAATCAACTCACAGTTTAGGCATCTGCTGCTATCCCCCTACCCCACTTTCACTTTGCTCTTGACCATAACTAACCACTTTTTAAAACTACACATTGTATTCAGAGAGATCACTTTTTCTGGCAGTGCATTCACTGTGTTCCATGCACACACCGCCCTCTCCATAGAGTAATTCCTCATAATGTCAATCCAGAACCTATCAAACTCCATCTTCAGAATGTGCCACCCTCTGATGCCTTCCTTCTTGAATCTCAACATTTACTCAGTACTCGCTCTTTTAAATTCCTATAAGTACTTAAGGGTCTGTATCATGTTACCTCTGTCTACAAGGAATACATGTTAAACTACCTCTAGCTATCATCATAGAGCTTCTCTCCCGGTAAACACCAATCATCTTGGTTGCCCTCCTCTGGTCCACGTCCAGAAGCTTGATATCCTTCTTTAACTAATGGTGGCAGAATTGTGCACACTCCTGGGACCATGAAACGGTGAACAACAGTTGTATGTTAGTTACCAAGAAAATACATTTAAATGCATTTTTAGAGTGCATGACTGTGGCCTGTGCTGGAGTTAGTCATTTGACATGGTACATAAAATCTGCATTGAAATGGAAGATTTTCTTCTAAAATTATATTGTGACATGAGATATTGGATGTCACATCATTTTGTTTGTTCAAGCCTACAAGACTCAGGATTGCACTTAAAATGCTTTGGTTGTCATTTACAGAGCTGTTAACATCTAAAAATTACTTTGGAAAATATACTAATGAGATCAAATTCAGGTAGTAATGCATATAATTTATGCATTTTTGTCCTCCAATTTTTTTTTTCTTACCTATGGAAATTGGCATGGACTAAATGGTCTTTATCCCTTAGAGTTCATCTGTCTCTATAGCTTACTCCCTACTTCAAGTAAAATTCCTATGTTACATGACAGTATATTTCCATGGGAGTAACTCTGATGTCAGAAGAAGTGCATCATTACCTGTGGTTGGTAGACAAAAGTGGAATACATGACATTTTTTAGAAGCAACACTCTGTTTTCATGCAAATATCACCTATAATACATAATGAGGACACATAGAGCAATGTGAAATAAAAGCTGAGCTGTGCCTAAACATTATGCATTCTGACAGTTCTGTTGAAGGCATAAGATGCTCTTTATTGCCCATAGTGGACTTATTGGGTCTCTTTTTTTAACACAGATGTCACTCAGGATGGTACTGCCTTTAGTCAGTCGTGTTACAGTATGACATTAATTGTTTACATATAGAACATTTATTAATTCTATGTTTACTATTGTTCCAATAGGTAGCGGTATTTCCAGAAAGCAAAGTCTTCATATCCGGAAGTTCATGGCTAGCGGCAGACAACCAGAGTTTGAGCACTGGGCTTTGTTGCACACTTCTAAGACAATATTTCCGGTAGATGTACTCATCCAGTCCAACCTACAGGGAAGAGGAAACAAGCTGGATAAATCTGTTGACAGAAGAATGCCTCTGGATCCCACCAAAGTTGAGGCTATCTTTGGTAAGTTTCAAGAATACTGTTTTTGCATTGTTTAAATAATGTACTGTTTACTGGGCCAATAAAAAAAAAAGAGTGGTATTAATATTCACAGGTGTATTGATGGTGATAGCATTAAAGAGACACATTCAAGTACAGTGGCAGACATAGTTTGAAATCCCATGAAAAGTTATTTTAATTGAGGTATGGGGCATACATGTAGGTGGAAGCACTCCAGAGATATAGATGACCAAGTCTGTGCAATATAAATACTACTTTACAGCCATTCTTAGAACCTTATTATGTCAGTGACTATCAAGCTGTGCTTAAGTGAATGCAGTTAAACACTGCTTGATCATCCCTGACATCACAAAGTTCTAAGAATGGATGTAATGTAGTATTTGTATTGCACAGATGCCGTCAACTGTGAACTTCTTCCAACTACAGGTATGCCCAGTACCTCAAATTAAAATAACTTTTCTTGAGATTTCAAACTATGTCTGCCACTGTACATGTCTGAATCACTTTCATTATATGCATTGGGAAACTTTTAAGAACAAGGGTTAGGGCAAATGAAAAATGAAAATTACAGCCCAGGAGCAGTCATGTGTTCTGGATGATATGGGCTAGGAGCCACTTGAAGTTTACTACAGGAATAGTAATGCAATTTTCATGGCAGCTATATGAAGGAAAGCAGTAGGACAAGGTTGTATGACAGAGTATTGAACTAGTGGTGATAACACATGAGAAGGTACTGTAAGTGGTAAAACTGACATGTTAAATAGATGGGGGAGGGGGAGGCACTAGGAGGAAAGATAATTAACCGGAGGATTTGTTTGTACACTAAGCAGGGAAATAGGAATGAATACTGATCTTGACAAAGGCGATTCCACTTTCATTAAAGTTAGCAGTGTTTATTACAGGGGGGTGAAAATAAAGTTAAGAGCAAAGTACCAGAAATAGTTAACAGTGGACTACTTTGGACATGGTGGGTACACCTGCGAGAAAGGTCTGTATAGTAAAAAAGCTTGGTGATATTCTTGAAAATGGTCTCACTGCACAGTGGGCATGATAGCAAGCAATTTGCAGGAAGACTGTAGTTATTGATGGAGTCAAAAATTTGGACTCAATGGCACTGCCATCATTGATTTAGAATCCTACATCTCTGGCAGAACAGGTAGTGATGGGGAATTTTTTTCTCCCCAAAGCTAATGCCACATGGAGAGCATCAGGGGTCAATCGTGCCAGTTATTTGCAGTGTGTATGCTGCCCCTGGGTGAGCTCATTAGGCAGCACAGGGTGGGTTTTTCACTGTTATGTAGATGATCTCCACCTGTACCTCTTATTTGCCCATAAGACATTGGATGATATGGAATTGCTTCACATCTGAGTGGCCTAAACTAATGATTGGATGTCCTCCTGCTGGTTGCGATTGAACCCAGATAAAATTAAGGTACTAGTGACTGGGACAGGACAAGAGCATAATAGGAGTGCCTACCATGTGGTCACTGGTTCATTCCTGGGAACTACATAGTTGACAGCTTCCACTAGGTTGTGAGACCTTGCCGTGATCCATGATGACAGACTGACCTATGTTCCTGCTAGCCACTCGCCATGTCGCCAGTGGCAAAGCCACAAGTCCTGTGGCTAAAATTTTATATCCCTGCCATGCCATGGAGGTGAAAGGAGCCAGCCTGCAACCTGCTTTCACCACTCTCTCGCCACAGACATAGGAACTACTGAGAGAGTGGCCGAAAAACTACAAAGTGCAGTAGTACCCTGTCGGTGACCTTTGGGAGCGCAGTAATGCTGTAATGCACATGCTCGGGTCACTGGCAACCATCTGACCGCATTAGGAGCGAAAAGAAAACCACATGATTCAATCGTTGGTGTGGAGGAGACTGTGTCTGATTGGGGAGATTATGTAGACACGTCTCCCCCAGCCAATCAGTGCAGTTTCTGTGTGCTGGGGACAGGCTCTCGCTCTGAAGCAAGTCACTCGAACGGCGGTGGTGAAAGGGAGCAGGTGCTTTACTGTAGCCTCCTCGGCGGTCGCTGATTCTTGCTAAAATACTTATTTTGCTGGCATATTTAGGTTGTGGGTAGGTAGGGAGGGTGCCAGAGAAGGTGAGGAGAAAATAAATAAATGGAGGAACGGGAAAAAGCACGCGAGCAGACTTGAAAGTTTGAGTGCAAGCTGCAGTGTGACGTATATTAAAAAAAAAAACAGAGACAGGGAAAATTGCATTTTTTGAGCTTTGTTTGCTCAGTACTACAGATAAAAAGCAGTTAGTGCAGTTTGATGGGGGAAATAGCAGGAGACAAAAAAAAAAAGCATTTGGAAGGACAAACCGAATGTGAGGAGTTTAAAGGAGCAGGGGAACTAAAGGCACAGTGCTTTATAGTTCAGAGATGGAAAAAAGCAGGCAGGAAAACAGAATGTAGACAAGGGCAGACAGGAGATTAAAAATCAATTCTTGGATTGAACCAGTGTTGAATTGTTTGTGCAATACTGCAATACTGAAAAAGATATTAAAACAAACTAGAAAGGCTTATGGGGTATTTAGGCACAGACAGTACCTACTATATGGAACTACTGAAGTATTGATGGGGAACAATAAGTGTGTATGCAGATAAAGATTAAGAAAAAGCAAATCAGTAGAAAGAAAAGTGATCAAGAAACAGACAAGCTGAGAGGGGGATACACAAATAAACTTGCCAAGGCAAAATAATTATTTTAAACTGTTCTCTGACTGTAATTTGTGTGACATACTGCTGCAGTACAGTGTGTGTATGTGTGTGTTCAGAAAACAATCAAACACACTTACTGGCAGCATGCTGTGTAATCTTTTTGAGAAATGAAACTGTAAGTGCTGAAGCATATCTGGTCCTGTAACCCCCCCAACCCCAATTACTGTTGGCCACAGATAGTGTGTGTGTGTGTGTGTGTGTGTGTGTGTGTGTGTGTGTGTGTGTGAAGAAATAAAACTCTGACCAACTGCTTCATTAAAGAACTTTTATTAGTCACACAATTCAAAAAGATATCCGAGTCTGTCATGTATTCTAGTGCAAATATCCAGTTGGTGTCACATATATTCTTGTGCAAATATCCAGTCTCATATTCTTGTGCAAATACCCAGTCGGTGTCACATATATTCTTGTGCAAATATTCAGTCTCATATTCTTGTGCAAATACCCAGTCGGTGTCACATATTCTTGTGCAAACCAGTCTGTGTCACATATATTTGTGGAAACATCCAGTCTGTGTCTGTGTATATTCTTGTGCACTGTCCAGTCGGTGACCTATATAAATTCTTGTACAAATATTCAGTCTGTGTCACATATATTCTCACATATCCAGCCAGTGTCACGTACTGTCATATTCTAGTCTGTGTCACATATATTCTTGTACCATCTACCTAAATAAAAATGTCAGAATAAGCTGCAAATCCTGAAACTGCTAAACAGAGCAGCCGGGTGGCCACAGTAAAACAAAGCAAGATAACAGATATTTTCAAAAGGCCCAGATCAGCAAGTTCTGGCCCTGAAACTGAGCCAGAATCATGTGGCAGTGTCTCTGTAGCAATGGAGAGCAGCTATTCAAAAGCTGCAAGCAAGAAAACCAGAGTTTTATATGACAGAGACAGTCATAGGGAAATTAAGGATTCCTGGTTTAAAACCTACCCATGGCTCATTCATGACAAAGAAGCTGCAGTATTCTACTGCAGAATTTGCAAAGAAACTGGCCGAAGAAATATTTTCACAGAAGGGAAACCAACCAATAAGCCAAAGGCTGACGATTTAAATAAACATCAGATGTCCAAAGATCACAAGTGAGTCTTATTACAGATGCCCCACCAGTTTGCAATTCTTCTTGTCTTCTGAATCTGTTGTTAAAAATTGTCATGGTAAATATGTGTTTCTCTTAATTTAATAAGGCTTGCAGTCGAGGCAGAAACTGGGAAAAAGGGAATGACAAAGGCTGTGAGCACAGCTTATTCATCAGTGAAAAGTGCCATCATAGCAGAGGTGCGGCTGCTTATTACATGGGCAAAACTCTGACTGCAAATCATAACATACAGAAACTTTTGGAACTGCAGGTTCACAATGTAGTATTTTACCGCCAATCTCTCAACATCAATTAAAGTCTCGCTTCATGTATATTACATGGGGGGCACTGCCTCAGAGTTGCAGATCATATGTCACGAAACTGCAGGCCCAACATAAATAATAGCACTTACTGTATTGTCGTTTCTGAATTCGAATAAAAAAACATTAGCAGTGCTGCAGCACAGACGCGCTAAGTCACATTGTGGGGGGCATGGCTCCAAATAACTGACAGACTATTCCTTTTTTCTCTTTTTCTGCACAGGAATCCACTCTGCTAGCACCTATAAAGCAAACAGTCCTCCAAGGCACAGGCATCTACACACATTCTGAGTACATCAATGACTTTTACAAAGCAATTTCTAAGGCAGTGCAGGATGCTTTTTTAAAGGAATTGGAGGATTCTCCATCTAAAATGTTTTCCTTACAAATTGATGAGGGAACAGATGTAGCCAACAAGAGTACACTGATGGTATACATCAGATTCATTGACTGCAAGGGCTATGTTCAGTCTAAATTTTTAGGTGTGACTGAGCTTGCAGAATGCAATTCAGAAGCAGTATACAATGCTGTGAAGTACATGATCTCTGATAAAAATTTAGTAGATAAAGAGCTGATAGGACTTGCAACTGATGGGGCCTCTGTAATGACAGGATGCAAGAAAGGTGTGACCACTGTAGCCAAAATAGATCACCCGTATTTAGTTGCCACTCACTGTCTCGCACATAGACTCGCCTTAGCATCAGAGAAAGCAGCCAACCAACACCAGTATCTGGTCAGTTATATGTCTACAGTGAATCAGCTTGGGAAACTGATAAAGTACTCGACCAAATTTTGTCGAATACTCTATCAGAGCAAAGACATACACCAGGAGCATGCTGGGAAACTAAAACAGATTTTTTCACTAGATGGCTTCCATTTTCTGATTCTGTGAAGGCATTACAAGCATGCATAGCCTCACTTATGTCTGCTTTGTCACAAATGGCAGAGGACAACTATCAGCGAAACCTTGCTATAGTGTGCCTTAAAAAAATGGGGACTTTCAATTTATTGCCACTACTTTCTTTCTGGCTGATGCAGTAGGTCTTCTTGCAATTCTCTCAAAACTTTTCCAAAAACGGTCTGTCATCTTCTCAGAGGCAAGGCAGCAGCTTGTTAGCACCACTGATGCACTTTGTGTACTGCCTGAAAATCCAGGCCCACACTTAAAAGTTTTTTTGTCAGAGATGCCAAGTGAACCATCAGAAGAGGGAAAATATATATTTAGAACACATACACTGCTAGATACATGGCAGCAAAGAGAAGAGTTCAAGAATTTGCAAACATCTTATATACAGTCAACAGCTGAACAGCTTGAAAGTTACTTTCCAGAAGGCACATTGTTGGACAACTGGTCGGTATTAGACCCACGCAATGCACCTGATCACATTGAGAGCTATGGAGAACAGGAGATTGAGAATCTTATTGCTCACTATGGTGCCATTAAAAAAGGACTCTGTACTAACATCCTGCCAGTTAACCAAGATGAAACCAAACTGGAATTGTCATTATTACGTAGATTATTCTCGGCACACAAAGAGTCCACTATTGAAGAATTCAATGTCAAAGTGGTAGTCCCAACCAAGGAATCTTGGCCAAACATGTCCAAACTATATTCAGTATGTCTGGCAACCCCATCAACTTCAGTGGAGTGTGAACGGGTTTAGTGTATATATAAAACATTAAGACTGTTGAAAGGAATCGTAAAGTCTGGAATGTGAACTATCTCATGACTCTTCTGGTTGAGGCTCCTGATGACATGGGAAAGTTTGATTTTGAAACTGCATTTGACATCTGGGCGTCCGGAAAGGACAGGCGGGTTCCTTCAAACTGTCAAGACAAATGAAGATGCACCTCCAAGTTCTTCTGAGAAAACCTGCAGCAGCTACACTACTGCATAGACCTAGCAGAAGAAAAATAAACTGCTGGCTGTACTTCTTCTTATGATATTTATTTTGTTGTACTGTAATTTGTACCTACTGCTACAGCAAAATGTGTTAATTGTTGCCATGTTCTCCACTTGACTCTTGTGTAGTCTTCACGCTCAGACACACAGAAAAAAAATGACTGCTGTTGCCTTGTTGGCAGCAATTCTATTTAATGCCATGACAGTTTGCTAGCTTCTAATATTTTCAAACAAAACATTTTTCACATAGTTTAAATAATATTATTACCGGTGCATTAAAATAGAATTTTACTGCCTTATCGTATGAACCAGGCCCAACACTGATCTGGGCTGAGAGAGGAGCAGTGTGTTAACTGTTACTCACTGTTTTTTTTCTGCTTGTTAAATGTCTGAGATGGATGCCTGGCTTGCCTTTAGTCACATTTTTTATGGGGCATGGCACAGATTCCTCAAGTTTTCACACAATGTTATTTTAAACTGAGTTGCTTGTTATGTACAGGCTTTAGTGAGCCTGACCCCGGCATTTTATTGCAGTAGTGAGCTGGGGGGTAGAGATTCAAAACTTCTTCTAGGCACAACTGCCAGGTGCTCAGTCATTTTCACGAAATAATTGACATCTGACTGGTGTCGCATATTTAATATGCCATCAAACTGTTTAAGAGCACCCACTGTAGTGTTATTGTTTAATTTTTCCTGCCTGAATCTGCTTGGCCTTTAGCATTATTTGTCTCCTGCTTGCCTAATAAAGCAATGTGCACAGTTTATAACAATTGCTGCATTTTTTGGAGGGTCAAAACTGGGCTGACCACATCTTAAGCTTTGGTATGTATGTTATTGCTGTACACATACTTGCACAGTCTTAATACAAAATAATTTCAAACAATTTGGCTCAAACTGTGAATATATTGTGCCTACCACTACAGAAGTAAATCTTGTCCATAATGGTATTTAAAAACAATGTTAATACAACTTCATATACATTTTAGCATTACTCGTCATGTGTGGCTAAAGACCTCTTGTGGTGGCTAAAAAATATTGGATCTGTTTAGCCACAGTGGCTAATAATTTTGAAAACCTAGGGGGAACGTAGTTGACACTTGAAGCTCAGCTCAGCAGTCGTCAAAACTGTTTTTTATCACTTAAGTAACATTGCCAGGATCAAACCACTACTTCCACCCAAGGGCATGCGCACACTAGTGCATGCCTTCATGACATCTGGACTCCATAACTATAATGCTGTATACTTGGGGGTCTGTGGAGGTACCCTTTGCTGACAGCAGTTGGTGCAGAATGAAGCTGTCATGTTGCTGACCGGTCTACCTACAGCTAACCATGTGCAGGGGTATGACAATTTGATTGCCCCCTGTCCAGAGCAAGTACATTTCTTTGAAGGGAAAGTACAAAAAGCTGATTTCATTACAATGAATAGGGCAAAGTGAAAACTTCAGCTACAGTCATGGCTGGGCAATTCCTAAAAGTTTTGTTTTGATCGCCCCAGGCCATGTAACCAATGTGATGTGAACTCTGCACTGGTTGGCGGTCAGGTGAAGGGTTATCTTCACAGTGAGTTTCTTCACTAATAAGGATCTGCATCTAGTAAGCCCTGACTAATTGGATGATCTTATGAAGAAGAGTACAGGTCAGTCATAGGGCATGTGATGCGGTTACTAGCAGCTGAAGAGTATTTTAACAGCACAATGTATGACAGAATGTTTACAACTTTATGAATGAGAAAAAAAATTTGACCACAGTGTAAACTTGTTTTTTTGGTCCCCTTTTAGCCACTGTCCTTAACAAATTCCCGCACACCAAAAGGAATGACAGTGGACGAGTCATCAATGGGAAGATCAACGATTTGCGTTACGCACGGAAGAAAAATGAATGGAATGAGTGTGAAGACATTCAAATGTTGATTAATATATCTGAAGACAGGTTCTTAGTTTCTTTGTTAAATGACAGTTCCTTTGTAGCTGTTAGGGCTATATGACTTAACTTTAGTTTCTTTTCAATGCTCATGGTAGCCCCCTGTGACTGTCCTGATGGTCTCCATGTCATGGTTGTTGAAATCTCATTGTCCATGAGAACTACATTAGCATAAGAGGACATGATGTCAGATCAACCACTTATATCATGTATCTTTATGCTGAAAGAACAAATACTCGGCAAAAAATTTCTGAAAACTCATACACACACTGAAAGGAGTTTTTGAAGGGAAGAACAAACCTGCATAAGTCAGATACTTTGCAAAGGTTACTAAAGGTAAATGTGGCATTTTACACCTTCTTACAGCTTGTTTCTTGAAAGAGTAATCAAGCAGATGGGCATACTGGGGAATTTAAAGGTTTATTACAGACAGCCAGAGGGTGCTGTGCTGAAGATGGCTGCTTGATTCTTCATCTCCCTGGATTCACCAAATACCATCATCCATCCTACAGATTCCAGACTTCCTACCTTCACCAACATCTGAGATCTTACTATATGTACATCGCAGAACAGCTCTGGTACAGTATTTTTATTGCATCATAATTACTGAATGAGTTATCTACCTTTCAATTCTCTATTAAGGCCTACAATAATGGCAGACCAATCTCCACATAACAGTTCTCTTAATAGAGTGGAGGCAATGTTTCAGCAACTAATAAGTGAAATCAATGTATTAAAAATTGCATCTCAACAAAATATCAATAATACGCAGGCACTTGATCAGAAAATCAGCGCTACTGATGTTAAAGCATCTCAAAATGAAAATTCCATTAACACATTAGAGGCTACCATCAGGGAGCAGGACAGAGTTATTAGGAACCTTCAGGACAAAATAGATGACATTGAAAATAGAAACAGATGTAACAACCTTAGATTTCTCGGATTTCCTGAAGGTGTTGAACTAGGATACACCAGTGCTCTTCTAACTCATGTACTTCCTTCTTTGCTTAAATTACCAGTCGGCCAAGACCTAATCATCGAGAGATCTCACCGCACCTTAAATCCGAGGCCTGGACCCGACCAGAAACCCAGGCCCAACATTGCCAGATTTCTAAACCACGCACATACTGAACTGATTCTTCAAAAAGTGAGGCAATTAGGTGCACTTACTTGGCAAGAAAACAGAATCCTAATTTTCAGAGACTATTCTAAAGAATTATCTAACAAACGAAAAGCTTACAACCCCATTAAAACAATCCTTCATCAGCGTGGAATTAAGTTTGCACTGCGTTACCCTGCAACAATGCGCCTTTTTTGAATGATTCTACCAGAGATTTCAGTACCCCAGAATCTCTCTCTGAATTTCTGAATTGGACACAGCTCGCACTTACATTGCCTTGCGATGCTAATGCAGCTCATTCCTGCTCCAGCACAAGCACTTCGCAATTACAATGTCTTGCCCTTCCTGCTGAAACTGTCCTTCAGGTCCCTGAGAAATCTGCAGCCATCATATCTGCCACTGTAGCTCCTGCCAGAAGCTCTGCACGCATACAAGAAAAAAGCATCTGGTTCTTCTCTAAATAATAATACCTGCTGTTTAAATAATATTTCCACCTTCCAGCTTCCCATGTGGAACATCACATCAGTTTTTCTACCTCTTACCTTGTCTAACAAATTCTCCCCACTCCAAGAAGATCTGCTCCAAGAAGATCTGCACTCATCTACAGAGGATCTGATACAGACTGTATCCAACCCCTTTACTCAAGACCAGAAGAAGCTCTCAATGGGTAATGACTCTCCCGATTCTTCCTGGGCTGATCTTGTGTCCAGCTCTCCCTTTAAATCATCTGAACCACCCAAAAAGAAAAGGAGAAGAAAATCAAAGAGCAAGGCTACCTGAGGCTTTTCCCACTAAAAAAAAAAAATAAATAAAAAAATTTGTAATAAATACTACGGCCCATAATTAGATGTGATATAGCTTTTTCTCACCAGAATCCCTCCTCTTCACACCACCTCACTCAATTCCTTCAGTACATTTACTGCAAAGTGCAGTCTCTATCGCACCCAACAGGTTTGGAGCACTTAAATGCAGTAAATCACTATCGCTGCTGAGAAGCCTGTATCTGTCTGTAGCAGGTGAGCCAATTGACACTGGAGGTATTTAATCCATGTGGGAGTTACTCTCAATGTATTCAATGGAAAAAAAAATAAATGAGAGAAAGAATAAATATTACAATGTTTGTAAGATCTCTTCTAATTAATCCTTGTGTGGTGCCAGACATTAGTATATATAATTGCTATTTACACTCTAATTTTTCATAAGCTTGCACCATGTGGTCACACGATACATACATATATAGAGTTCTGTATTTCATATCAGTGTGCCCTTTAACCCTACTATTATAGCATTTTTCCACATAAATCCTATCATTTGGAATGTGGAGGATGATTAGACAAATACTCTAAAATCATTTACTTATTTAATATTTATTTTGTATCACTTGGTATGTAGTGCATCAGGTGCATTCTCATTATATCTCACAGATTTTGCACCAAAGTATGCTTCCAATTGTATTTCTATACATTGAGTTTTGTCCCTTTTCACATTATTCTTCATCCCATTTTCTTCCAAATCATTGAACTTATAAAATGATTCCACAATACACTGATGCACTATGAACCTATAGTATATACTGTATTCCCAACCTAGCTTATGTGGATTAATACACATCAGGCATCCTTTTATCTGGCTCACACTGTTTCAGCATTATCTGCCATCATGTTGGTATACTTTATTTAATATTGGACTTATTGCTAGGTCCAAGCTAATTCATTATGTTTGAATTTAACACTATTACATAATTATCCTTTTTATTTGGTAGAATGATGTTTTGTTTTTTCCAGGTAATGCTTTAATTACTTCAGCACAAATCTCAATTACACTTCATTAATATACTGTTATATAAAGTTTAGTATCTTAAGATTATAGGTAAACCGTATCTTGAGATTCACTAATTACTCTACACACCTAGTAGTGTAGAGTGAGAGTCCTGATATATTTACGACTCTTATTGCTCTGCATTTCATAAAACTTTCAAATTAATATTCTTGTTACTGAGTTTATACTAGCGTTTGTTGGTTCTAATGTTTATACTTGATATTCTTATCTCTATATCTTCCTCCTCTGCGAGACAAAATGAATACAAATAATCATCTCGAACCCAAACAAGTTAAGGGGCCCTGCATACATTTGTTTATTATATATATTTACCTTTTGAATCTGTGGCATCCTCCAAATTATGTATTGAGTCCCTCATTCTATTTGTAACTAATTACCTTATATCCTAGTACCATGAGGATCTAATCTTACATTCTATGGAATGTCAAGGGACTCAACTCGCCTTGTAAACGCAGAAGTACTTACCTATCTTAAAAAGCATAAACACATATTGCTTTCTTACAAGAAACTAAACTTTTATCAGAGGATGTCGACAGACTTAAAAGGACTGGGTCGGTCAAGTATATGCATCATCTTCTCCACAAAAACATGGGGTTGCTATCTTAATACATAAATCTCTTAATTGGCCCCCATAAAAATCATTAGAGACCCAGATGGTAGTGGATTATAACCCTATTAAAACACCACAGCAGGTCCGCTTATGTTTGTGAATGTATATGCACCCAACTTTGATTCACCCATTTCTTCCATAATCTATCCCAACAAATTATGATTAATAATAAAAATAATTCACCTATTCTTATTGGTGGTGACTTTAACTAGCACTACAAGCATATTTAGACAGAAGTAACTCATCACATGATGCCCACCCCGTAGTATTAATGCTCTATCAATGCTTATGAAGGATTTAGGTCCTCTGACATTTGGAGACTACATCATCCAGACAACTAGATTACACTTTCTATTCCTCTTTACATAAATCATAGTAGGATTGATTATTGGTTCTCTCCCCTCATTACTGAAAAATTATTGATACATCGATTCTCCTATTGTTATATCTGATCATTCCCTATCAGTTTGCATTTACTCTGGGGTCCACCTTCTTCTAAATCCCCATCTTGGCTTAGACCACTTTTACTCAGAGACCCTGAATTCCTCCTTGGATTAAAACCCAGATTCAAGATTTTCTATTAACGATATCCTGATATGTCTCAAGGTACTATCTGGGAAGTATTAAAGTTACCATTAGAGTGTAATTATTAGTTATGCAGATAAAAAGAAATTAAGAGAACAACAATTAGCTAATTTAGAAAAAATCCTTTAAAGAAAAAGAAACCCAATACTATAAATTAAATAAACCCAATCATAATTCACAGCTTCATCTGGAAATTCTACAATTAAGAATTAAAATTAACGAGTTGATATCCAGGAAAGCTGACTTGCCTTTTTAGGATTAAACACGTTATTGGGAACAAGGATAAATGTGAAAGTTGCTCTCTTACCAGCTAAAAACTCAACAGATGCAGAGACATAGCAGGTCTAAAAGATCCATCAGGTCAGACACACACAGACAACCTTTCAATCAATCGATTATGCAATCCTTTTACCATCAACTATACCGCAACCTAATACTACAAATCCCAACCTAATACAACATTTTCTGGAAAAATTGAATCTACCCCACCTATCCCTCAGGACAAAGCTGTGCTTGATAAACCAATCACTTTACAGGAAATCCAAACTGCTTTATCATCATTAAAACGGTAAAGCACCTGGCAGTGATGGGTTCCTATTGATTTTATATAAAACCCTATCTGACACTCTTTGTCCTGTATTAGTCAATGTATTCAAGAAGCAACCTTAATAAAGAAACTCCCATGCACAATGACCAAGCCATCATAACAGTCTTACAAAAAAAACAAAGACCCTTTACTTCCTTCAAACTATAGACCGATCTCACTTCTTAATACTGATGGAAAAATCTTTGCCAAATTATTAACTCTCCACTTAGAATCTTTTAATGACTAAACTCATCCATACTTCTCAATCAGGATTTATCAAAATAGAAACAGTTCGATCATCTTCGCTCATTACTCAATTTAATTCACAAAGCAAAACTCTTAAAACCCCTGCAGCTGCAATAGCCATTGACTTTGAGAAAGCATTTGACTCTCTCAATTGGAATATCTATATCAGGTGCTATCTCGACTCAGCTTTACAAATAATTTTTGTGCTTGGATTCAATTATTGTATACCTCCCTTCAGCTCGAGTTCTCACGAACTCTATTTTGTCCCCCTCCTTTTACTTAGCAAGAGGCACCAGACAAGGATGCTCCTTATCACCTTCATTGTTTATACTTGCCATGGAACCTCTTCCTGTGTCCCTATGTCAATCCGGTACAATTAAAGGCATTACTATTGGTAACTGTCACTATACTTCACTCTCATATGCAGATGATCTCCTTATTTTACTTGAAAACCTCGAATGTTCTGGGCAACCTTTAGTTAAACTACTGAATGACTTCACCTCCCACTCTGGACTAGCTCTAAACCTTAACAAATCTGAAACACTACCACTGAATACCCTTTGTAGTCCCCTCATGTACAACTCATTAGGCTTTCATTGGGCCCCTAAGGTATATCTTATCTTGGATCTCGATCACCCGACATTGAATAAATTATGGATGCTAATCTTTCCTCTGTTAACCAGTATCCAAACAACACTTGATAGATGGAAGCTACTTAAACTTTCTTTAATGGTAAAATTTCCGCTATTAAATGTCAATAACTCCTAAAATATTATACCTATTTTCCAATATCCCTTTGATACTTCCCTAGTTTTCTACCAAAATAGACAAATTATCGTGGCAGCTTCATTTGGGAAGGCAAAATACCTAGATTTAGTCGTAATAAACTTAGATCCCATTGGTCAAAAGGTGGTTTTGCCTTCTAGGTTCCAAGCCTCTTATGGGCTTTCCGTACATCTCAAAAACAATTAAATGGTTTAACAAACCCAACATCCAGTCTCCTTTATGGGTCAATATGGAAACATCCTTATGTCCTGGTAATGTGGTGACTTCTTTCCTTTATAACACCCTTACCTCTTCTTTAAAGTCTCACCTACCATAGCTGCTTCTATATTCTATTGGAAAATCATTCACAAGCATATTAAATCTAACCCCAAACCTTAGCTTATACCCCATCTGGGGTAACCACCATATAACGCTTTTGATAATCACCCCATTTTTGTCGCATCGGAAAAATAGGGTATTTTCTTTTGCAGGATATACTTGAACCCAAGTCATTAAAGGTTAAAATCTTACACCGACCTCACGAGGCATATGGAATCTTCCCATCAGGATTTTTGGTAATATCTACAGCTTTGTACCGCATGCAACTCTTACCTCACACCCTTCTTATCAATTCTCTGTATGATAAGCACATCTCTAAATGGATAAAACAACATCCAATTTAAATAGCACTGTTTACAAAGATATTTGTGATATCCTTCCTGACTACTCTGTCAATGCTAAAACAGATGGAGTACTTTGCTACAATATAATATCACCAATGCACAATGGTCCAGATGTTGGCTCTCCTGTCACAAATCTTTTAATGATAAACGCAGTTCCCTCATTCAAACCAAGATCCTTCATTTGTGGTACAGAACTCCTGTTGTATTACAAAAAATGGGTTTATTGAACTAATAACAATTGCTGGCTGCAGTTCCCCAATGGGGATTTATTGCATATCTTATGGCACTGTCCCCTCATACAAAAGATTTGCACTGTACTCACAGATTTGCAATGAAAGTGGTAGGTCAACCTTTACACTAGACCCTAAACATTGCATTCTTGGTATTTTAATCACTGTTCTTATAAAATTTCATATTCGCAGAGCAGATGGTTAAATATACTCTTCCTTCAAGTTAAACGCACAATCCTCATGCATTGGAGATCCACAATAATCCCTACCTTTCCCGGTATCATTAACCAACTATTGCAATATGCCTCTCTGGACTGTATGATGTATATCTTGTCTGACCGACTCAAGTTATATAACAGTTGTTGGCAGGGCTTTTTTAATTTTTTGGAATCAACTAAATCTTCCAACACCAATGTATGGACTTAATATATATGGATTTTCCCCTTTTACTGATACATCATTGTAGTCTCGCTTTTTTCCCCTTTTTTTATAGTTTCCCTCTCTCTCTTCTTAACTTTCTTATATATCTTTTTTTTCCTATACTCTGTCCTCAATCATTCTTTATTACTCCACAATCCTTTTACGAATGTACTTTTTTCCCTTTTGCAGCATCATATATAATTATGTAACATTTTAATATAAACCGTATCTAATCATACTATCCGCTTTAAGTTCACTACAAATGTCAAGTATATACTAATTACATGACCTGTATTGTTTACTATATTTTAAACCAAAAGCTCCTTATATTATTGTAGCAATGTTCTTATTATATGCTGCCTCAATTTCTTTAAAAAAAAAATCCTCACATTGTACTGTACTGTAAGAAGTTTGTCTGTATATCTTATGAAAAATTAATAAAAAAGTTTAATTGCAAAAAAGGTTTATTACACAGCTTGTTCTCGTATGCTAATGCAGGTCTCTGGGACAATGAGATTTGAACAACAAGAAAATGAAGACTCCCAGAACAGTAACAGGGCCTAGTAAACTAAACCTTTATCTCATCTAAATTGTTTTGTTTCCATGTCAACAGACAATTCCTCCCTGGTACCTGTTAGGGCATTATGTGTTGGCTCTAGTTTGTTTTCACTGGTCCTGGTAACCACTGTGACTGCCCTGGTGATCTCAATTTCATGGCTGTTGAAATCTCATTGTCCATGAGAACTGCATTAGAATATGAGAACATGATGTCAGATCAACCACTTATATCAGGTATCTCAATGCTGAAAGAACAAAGACCATGCAAAAGCGAACTCGTAAACGGAATGGAGTTTAAAGGGAACAAACCTGCATTATGCCTCAGATAGTTTGCAAAATTTACTGAAGATGAATATGGTATTTCACACCTTCTTGCAGCTTGTTTCTTTTAAAACTAATGAGGCAACCAGGCATACTGGGGAATTTAAAGGTTGATCGTGCATCATGTTCTCACATGCTAATGCAACTCTCCTGGACAATGAGATTTGAACAATCACAAAATGGAGCCTCCCAGGACAGTAAAAGGGTTTAGTAAACTACACCTTAATATCATTTAAACTGCATTTGTTTGGTCGGCCTGGTGGCGCAGAGGGCTGAGGCACTGGTGCCTTACCTCGAACCACACCAGTGACCCGGATTCGGAAACAGACTCAGGACAGTGGGGGCTGGCAGGGGAAGGAGAGGATTGAGCATCCGTAGAACTGCTTTCCTCTCCTGGGGTGGGTAGCGGGGTGGCATTGCTCTGCAGCGGCCTCTGGTGGAGACCAGAAGCACTGCAGAGGTAGTGCAAGGGGGAACAACACAGAAAAACAGAAACCACTCCACAACCAGCCGGATGACGGCTGCTGGTCCACTGATGCCACTGATGCCCCAAAGAAGCCATGTCCACCTCAGCAGCACCCTGGGGCCAAGTCATTGTGCTGGTCTCCTCTCCTGTTGCCTTCCCCACCAGAGGAAGGGGACCCATCCGGCAAAGGGTTATGCCAGGTTACCCTGAGGGTGGCTGCTCTGTGAGGTTGGAGACTCAGGAAGGGACAAGTGGATCAGAATGGACCTAGGTAACCCAAAGGAGTGGTGGGTCATTGAGCACCAAGGAGGGAAGAAAAAAAAAATAATAACTTGCATTTGTTTCCATGTCAACAGATGATTCCTTTCCTGTAGCTGTTGGAGCTATATGTGTTAGCTTTGGTTTGTTTTCACTGGTTCTGGAAGCCCCCTGTGACTACCCATGTGGTCTCAATTTCATGATTGTTGAAATCTCATTGTCCCAAAGAACTTTATTACAAGGAGAACATGATGTCAGAGTCACCATTTATATGTATCTGTATGCTGAAAGAACAAAGACCCTACAAAAAATTTCTGAAAACTCATAAACTGAATAGAGTTTAAGGCTCCACGTCATTTCAGCGACTCCTAAATAGTGAATATAGTTGTAACGCATTTCAGCGCATGCATTTACGGCTACTATTTTGAAAGCTGTAGCTGAAAGTTATATGACAGACTTGCAGGTGTTACTGGAGCAACACACTATGACTGTCTAACACTGCGCAGTCCTCCTCATAACCTGCATGTCCAGCAGGGCACTGCCAACAGCATCAGAGATGCCAGCAGTGCCTCATAACCTGCACATCCGGCAGGGCACCCGCAACAGCATCGGGGTGCCAGCAGTGCTATCAAGCACCAACTGGGAAGTGCTATCTGAAGTGCACCTTGCATGGTCTCTCAGGTCCTCCATTACATGGGCACCCACTTCAGCAGAATTCGGTATATGGTTGTGCACATGGGTAACGGATAACAACGGGATATTAATGGACTATGGTATTGAAGGGGGGGCTATGCACCCCCTGCACCACCATGGGGGGCTGTGCCCACCATACCCCCATCTATAGGATTTCAGTACCGCGTGATAATGGCAAAAACAAAATGGCGAGTTAATTTCGGTGAAAGCATAAAGGTGACAACTCATTTGGCGAACCCTAAAAAAAAGTGACCATTAAAAAACAGCGAAAATAGTGGGCAGAGTTTTTTGTGGGCGGAAGTCGATAAACAGTTTCATGGAGCAAGTATGGATCCCTACAGGCTACAAGGATGCAGTACCTGGTGTCCCAGAAGGGTGGGCGTCTTCTTCTGCATGAAGAATTACTATACCATGTCAACAAGGAGCGACATGAAAAGGTATACTGGCGTTGTGTTGTATCTCATTGACTGCAATATCCAGCTCGTGAGCACACTGTTGCAGAGGACGTTGTATGTGTAAAGAATCCCCCAACCATGTTCCAGACCCCGGTGATGTAGCTGCATGGCAGGTTCTTGGCAATCTTCGCAAGCGTGCGTGCAGCACCTTTGAGTCAACAGCACAGGTAGTGCTACAGAGTACTGTGCAGGCTAGTGACGCTGTTGTAGGGTGCCTACCTGCAGTTCCTCTGATGTGCCATACTATTCAATGGATTTGGCAAACAGCACTTGTATCCTGTGGTTCCTAGCACTGTTGAGGGGTTGGTAATACAAGAGGAATACCACAGAACTATGTCAGGTGAGACTTTCCTGTACAGTAACATCTCCAGTGGCAGCGATCGCTGTCTGATATTTTCTACTGACAAGAACCTTCATTTTCTGTCAAATTGTAATGAATGGTTCTTGGATGGTACATTTAAAGCCTGCCCCAGTTTATTTCAGCAACTATATACCATTCATGGTCTGAAAAGTGGTGCTGTATTTCCAGCAGTGTTTGTACTGATGTGCTCCCAATCCAGTGCCATGTATGAGCAGGTTTTCTCTGAGCTGAAGCGGTGGGGGGCAGGTTTGAAGCCACAAAGTGCCATGCTGGATTTGGAAAAGGCAGCAATACATGCCTTCAGTACTGTCTTCCCTGACGCTGCAGTGCATGGATGTTTTTTCTACTATGCTCACTCTATTTTGAGGCATATTCAACAGTGCAGCAAAATACGGCATCTCTATACCACCAATGCAGACTTTGCTCTGAATGTGTGCATGCTGTTGGCGCTTGTATTTGTGCCAGTGCAAGATGCTGTTGCTACATTTGAGCAGATGCAGGAATGGACATTCTTTGTTACAAATCAGGAGGTGCTTGAGCCTTTACTAGACTATTACGAGGACACATGGCTTGGTCGTCCTGTAGGTAAGTCTGGTAAGAGACATCCCAGTTAGCTGCTGGTACTATGGAATTGTTTTGATTCTACAATGCAGGGTCAGGCGCGCACAAACAACACCATGGAAGTGTGGCATAGGGCCTTTAAAGTCACGCCTTGGTGCCTGTCACCCTAACATATGGCACCTGCTAGATTGTTTCAGAGAAGAACAGAGAATGATGGAGATAAGGATGGAACAGCAGCTGTTGGGCACTGGACAGTCGCAAGGAAGGAGACAGTATCGCAACCTTAATGAGAGGGTCAAGTTGATCGTGTCTGAATATGCCAGTCATAAACGCCACTCTTATTTACGTGGGCTGGCACATAATTTTACATTTCAGATTTAAACTTATCTGATCTGAATCGGAAATCACCTGAAATCTCCATAATTGTCATTTGCCACTATTTGTGGTTGCCATTAAAACATTCACTGCAAAAGAGTTGCCATTTTGATATTTGCCGGAAAAAAGTCACTGTTTTTACATGGAACCTAGGATTCCTACTCTGAGATGCACGTTGACTCAGGGAGATCACTGAAAAGACCGAGTTTCTATAATGACACGGTCACTGTATTGTCTCTCACTGTAATGACTTCGCTGAAATGATTTAGCTGAAAAGACTTCGCTGTTTTGACATGCTACTGAGTTTAAAGGGAACAAACCTGCATTATACCGCAGCCAGTTCGCAAAACTTACGGAAGATAAATGTGGTATTTCACACCTTTTTGCAGATTGTTTCTTTTAAGGCTAATGAAGCAGACACTCATGCTGGGGAGTTTTTTTTTTGTAGATTCTTTTTCTCGCCTGACAGTCTGGGGCATCTCTCAGGCGGTCTCGCTCAGCTTCCACCCCTTTACAGCCCATCTGAACCACTCCTCCGACCGAAGCTTTGGTATCAGGATCCCCTCCTCTCCCACCAACCACAAACAGGAAGAGGCTGAGGATCCCCAAGGGGTAGGGTCGGGATCCTGGCCGGCACTGAGTGTGTGGGAGTTTCCATCCCAGGAGACCACGCCGTTGCCTCACCCAGCTGCCAGGAGTTTTTCATTCTTGAATCCCCTCAGAGTGTAGCATGCAATAATGCCTGCACATGGCTGCCCTGCTAGCATCTGCTGCACTCCACCCCTTACATTGGCTGGTGTACCTGTATTACCCCCGATCTCCATCGGGGGTCATCAGAACACCGAGAGGCCCTGGAACCCTCCCCAGGGAGAGGAGAGCTGTCCTCCAGATGCTCAATCCTCTCCCTCCCCTGCCAACCCCCAGCTACCCGAGTCAGTCACCAAACCTGGGTCGCCAGTGCAGTGCAAGGTGTGGCATCCAGCTCCTCAACCCTCAGTGCCACAGTGCTGGTTCATGCTGGGAAGTTTAAAGGTTGATTACGCATCATGTTCTCATGTGCTATTGCAGCTCTCATGAGCAATGAGATTTGAAAAGCCACAAAATGGAGCCTCCCAGGGCAGTAACATGGCCTAGTACAAGCTGTGAAAACAGACTAAAGCAGTGGCATACATCTTTAACAGCTACATGAAAAAAGTTGTCTGTTGATATGGAAACAAATAACATTTAGAAGATATGAGGGTGTAGTTTTCCTTTAAGATCAGGGCAAAAGCACGTTCGGTATCCTCACCACAAACATAACAGCATACTGTTCACAAAAAGGATTGTGTAATTCTGAAATCACATTGTGAAATTGAATTGAAATTGTGAATTTAAATTGTGTAATTAAAAAGTGTAATTCTGACTGTGTAGACAGAAAAAGTAAAGAATAACCCATGACAGGACATAGGTTTATAGAGAATAAATGCATGCCCCAGGTGTGTTGTGAAGCAAAAGGCTGCAGAAAGAGTACATTCAACCACACAGGGCATGCATTAGCAATAAACACATGCCCCATCATGGATTATTATGTGGTGACATATGGATTACAAAGTTAATTGTCAACTCCTGGCCATACGAGGATGGAAGTAAACTGACTGCCAGCCCATAGAAAGGTGACACCAGCACCACAGGCTGCACCGGTTCCCGACAATCTAACAAAGTGAACAGCAAGCCACAGACAACTGGCACCAGTGTGTGTATCACACGCAATACTGGCCACTTTACCATATGACAGCACTGTGAAATCCTATGACCCGCAGTGCAGATCATGGTGCTACAACAAAACATTGTAGGAGACTGTTGTAGTGATCAACCCCCACCCACCTGGCGGACCATGAGGAAGGGAGCACATACTGAAATATTCAGTCCACAACCCATGATTTGGCATAGTGGACTGTGGAGGAGCCTATACAGACCCCCCCCCAGGCAGGCGGCAGATTATGTAGAAGGGAGCGGAGCCCAATATTACGATATGCACACCATGCCTCAGTCTATCGAATACCTCTTCTGCACATGTTCCCATACCAGTACTGATACTGTGCCAAGTACTAAACCTGGGACATCCTTGCAATGTGCATCAGCAGTAGTCACAGACATTTACCCACACAGTGGGCACAAGAAGTTCTCTCCCGTTCGTCCCCTGCTATCTGACAAGCATCTCAGCATGTCAAACCCTGCCTGCTTACAGTGTTTGCTGCACTGGTAGACTGCTCCACTCAATCCCATGAGATTTCATATTTAGAGCAGACACACATGCCACCCACCTGCAGTCCACGAGCAGTAGCTGTTATGTCCCTGGTAGCAAGTCAAGTGCAACCAATAGCCATGGACCTGTTATGCTTAAAGTGTGTCCTCACCATTTTACCACTTCCACGCACAATCCTCTATCAATGCTCCTGACCCTTGTCTGTTCGGACTGTGCAGTAACACTGTAGACCAGCAACCAGCCATAGAAAGCATGGCTCAGTAACTATCCCAGTCGTACATGTACCCACACCTGCAGCAGTCGCTCCCCTGTTTACAGCGCATACATGATCCAAGAGCAACACAATGCAGCTCATCTGGCCACACTTCAGACCCCCCATACTGTGCTGCATCTCTGTGAAAGAAGAGAAGCAGCGCCCAATGTCAGACAAGGTGAGCTCCTCGGAGAGAACTGGCAACACACTACTACAAGTGACACTCTGAGCCATAGTTTAGGCAGTCTTAGAAGGTCAGCAGTGCTGGGATCACCTTACATAAATATGTCTGTCACAATCTTACTCCTGTCTGTGTTACAGTGTTATACTATTTCAGTGCATATCAGAGGACAGCATAATCTTTAGTCACTTGTCACCAAAGATGTGGTATGTGTCTTTAACAATGTTTGCCATGTCTCTGTTACAGTGTCACCATGTTTCTGTAAAAATCAGATGACAACATAATGCTTAGTATACTAACAAAGCTGTGATACAATAAAAGGAGAGCATAACATTTGTTCACTATATAACCAAAGGTCTTTTACAATAAATGTGTATCACTTGTTTGCACATGTCTGGTGTGTTTACTAAATCTGCACAGTGGGACTACTTTATGTGGTAGCAGAATGCATATTGTAAAGTCAGCATTTTCCACATACCACATGCATTCCGTTTGCCTGTTGACCACAGGGGTCACAACATGTTATAAGCGTGATAACACACCCCAGGTTGTGCAGGTATTTGGGATTAATCAACACACCATGTGCATTGTGAGGCACAAGGCCACAGGTTTGGGTGCATGTTGTGGCTTATGTTTCTGGCACAATGGGTGATTTATATAAACAATACATTTAGTCTATATACAGTACTGGACACATGTACATGTGCTACGTAGAATATATTTTAAAATATATATAAAATAGAGTATATAACACATATATATTGTATGTAGAATATATTGAATAATAGAACTTAAATACATTGACTCTATATATTGGGCATACATTAATATTATATGCTGAACATAGTAAAACTATATATTAAATACGTTTATCAATATATGGGACATGCATAAATAGTACATGCGTAATATACTGAACTCATAAATTAATATGTTGATAATATATGTGCAAGATATATATACCTATGTATGAATATATAAATAACACATATTACAATGTACAAGTAGCATATTGTGCATACATTTTAAATGTATGTCAGGCTTTTGCATAAATGCATTCATCAATATATTTTGTATGCATTTTCAATCAGGATCAATATATGTAAAATATATTGGACATACATTAATATTATATGCTGAACATAGTAAAAATATATATTAAATATGTTTAATTGATATATGGGACATGCATAAATACTACATGTGTAATATACTGAAAAACATATAAATTAATATGTTGATAATATATGTGCAAGATATATACCTATGTATGAATATATAAATAACACATATTACAATATACAAGTAGCGTATTGTGCATACATTTCAAATGTATGCCAGGCTTTGCATAAATGCATTCATCAATATAAATACAATATACAAGTAGTATATTGTGCATACATATTAAATGTGTGCCAGGATTTTGCATGAATGCATTCATCAATGTATTTCATATGCATTTTCAATCAGAATCAATATATGTACAATATACTGGGAGTATGACCATCAGTGTGTGTGGCATATATTGCAAAGTATAAAAAAAGTATTACAATATATTGACAATTATTTATGAATACACGTGCACAATACTGTATATGTTTAATACATATTACATATATATATATTTTGATAAATGTATTGAACATGTATTGGGAAATGTTTTCTTTGATATACCTTCAACATTGCACAATGTATTACACACACTTATAAAAGCATTTTATGTATATTCGTTATCATATAACATAAAATGGGAATATATTTATCAATACATTTCTGATATATGTTTACTACATTTTAGAATGCAATAATAATGCATAGCAAATATATAGTGGTGCATACAAGTAAGTGACAAAACATTTTATTATATTATAAATCTATAACACGTGTATATTACATCTATTTAAGTATAAGAAATGACATTTCCAATGTTTCAATAATATGTTTATAAATATATTAGCAATATATCAATTGCACACATTTACAATACTTAATACAGTATATTTGAAAAAAAAAAGCCAACATATTTTCCAATATATGGGATATGCTAAAGCAGCCATATTTATTTATTTAGTTTTTGTTTACCAGGTAAGGTGCACTAGCCATTGCAATGACTATTTTCAGGCACGACCTGGGAGGGTACAGAAACAACAAAACGTATATAAAGCATAAGAGATAACATAATTGTACAACATGTCATTACATTAATATGAACATTTTGCAAGGATGGGAATGCATTGAAGCAAGAGTAAATTAATAACAAGCAAGGTAAGAATATAAAACAGAGTAATTCATCATATGTGAGGGAAAAACAATACAATTACTAAGGTAATATGAGCAAGATCCCAGACAAATTAGGTTAGGATAAAGCAAAGAAGGCTGTAACACAAGCGTGGTCATACAGGATAGGTATAGGAAAGTAAGGAAGTAGTAGTGTTGTTAGAATGAGGGATAGAGGATGGTGCAGAAAAAGAAATTTGTGACAAGGGAAGAGGAGAGTACAGAGAGTGATTTAGAGTAAGTGTTTTTTGGGAAACGACTGGAATGAAGAGGCTTAAGGAGTCAAGGTAGGAGGGAGAGAAACAGGTTAAGATGATTGGAAGCAAGAGCAGTTACATGAATCAGCTAGATATCTGCATAGCAGTCTTTTGAAAGAGGCATGGGATGGGGCAAGGTGTATAGTTTGGGGGAGAGAGTTCCAGTATTGGGGGGCATGACACGCAAAGGCACTAGCCCCTTTAGAGGGGTGATGCCTAGGGATGAGGACAGCCGCATTGTCCACAGAGCGTAGGCCATAACCAGAAATAGCCCCACCAGGGGCTTAGGTATGTGGGTTCTGATGATGTTGTCAATAATCAAACCATAAGCAAAGGACCGGGATGCAGAAGGCGAAAGCCAACCAAGTTCGGAATAAAGGAGACAGTGGTGTTTAAGCCTGTGAGAAGAGGAGGCGTAGTGACAGATGTTATTATAGGTAACATCCCACTTCCAAAGACTAGATTTACTTGCAGCAGCATAGGTTGCAACCCCATAGGTGAGGGATGGGAGGAGAATGCCACAAGCTATGGCTAGTCTAGCGGAGGGAGTAAGCACATAGCTGGAGCGGTAGGCAATGCCTAGTTTCATATTAACAGACATACAGGTCTGCTGGATGTGAGGGTCAAAAGTAAGAGCTGGGTTGAGGGTGATACCCAGATATTTAAATGAGTTGACCACATGTATAGATGTGCCATTAACTGTGAAGACATTGAAATAAGGTAGGGAGTGTTTAAGTTTGGCATTAAAATCAAATAACATGGCTTGTGTCTTTGATACATTGAGGACTTGCTTATGATTAGACAACCATTGTTGAATTAGTTCAAAGTCCTGGGAGAGATGTTGGTTGATGTCAGTAATGCTTTTAGAGCTGGAGTACAGGACAATGTCGTCTGCGTATAACAGGGAGGAAGACTGCTGGAGGTTGGTGGTGATGTTATTTATAAATATGGAGAAAAGCAGGGGACCAAGGATAGACCCTTGTGACACACCAATATTTATAGAGGTTATATCCGATAGGGTGGAGTTGTATTTAACTAATTGAGTCCTATCAGATAAGTAGCTGCCAAACCACATAACTACATTTGGTGAGAAGTCTAGCGATCTCAGGGTCGTTAAGAGTAAAGGGTGGTCCACTAGGTCAAAAGCTTTCATCATGTCGATAAAAATTGCCCCTGTTATGGAGTCAGAGTCCATGGCCACCAGGGTATCAGACGTAAACTTGATTAGTGCAGTGGTTGTACTATGACCCTTGCAGAAACCATGCAGGGCAGATGTTAGAAGGTCACGTTTTTGGAGAAAGTCAATGGTTTGGGAGGCAACGAGTTTCTCAAGTATTTTGCTGAGAACTGACAAGATTGCTATGGGCCTATAGTTTGATGGATCTTTTTGATCTCCTTTTTTAAAAACAGGGGTTACCCTAGCTGTCTTCCAGATGTAAGGAACATGACATTGGCACAGGGAGAGGGTAAAAATCTTGGCTAGAAGCGCAGCAATGAAGGAGGCAGCAAGTTTCAAATGCTTAGGTTCAAGATTGTCAGATCCACCCGCAGTGAACTCAGATACGTTGTTTAACAGCCTGAGCACTTCTCTGTAGGAGACAGACTTGAAATGGAAGGTAGGTCCTGAGACGTCAGGTTTGGTGGTCAGGGTCAAATGGGCAGGGGAAAGAGGTGGTATAATTAAAAAGGTCAGAGCACTGAGTATTAAAAACATTTGCAATGGTACTGGGATTATTACAGTGGACCCCATTTAATAACATAGCTGTAGGAGTAGGGGCCAGATTAAAATCTAGGAAGAGCTTTATATGGGACCAGAACGTCTTGAAATCCCCATAAGAGTTGGTCAGTAGATCCTTGCAGCAGGCACTTTTAGCCTTTTTGAGTTCCTTCTTGCATGAATTGTGTAGGGTTCTGTAAATAATTAGGTCAGCAGTTAGCCCAGAGCTTTTATATTGGAGGCAACTTTTGTCCCTTTGATGTAGTTTGGAGAGTAGGTCAGATTTCAGCCAGCGGGGTAGGCCTATTTTTCACCCTCCAGGTTATGAGTGGGCAATGTTTATTCTGTATCGCCAGAAAGTTGGTCAGAAAGAGATTAAGGGTGGACTGTCACTTGATTTAAAGAGGGTGACACCAATCAATAGTGGCAATATCCTGTAGGAAGGACAGTGAGTCGAGATGAGCATAGTTTCAGAAATTAATAAAACGTGGTTTTGATAGAGCAGGCCTAGCCTTTCCCCAGATACAAAAGGTTAAGGAGTGGTCGGAAATAGAATCAGCAAGTATGCCCGAGACAATTGTGTTTTCAGGGTGGCTGGTCATTATCCAGTCCAGCAGAGTACTGGAGCCAGAGTGCTGTGCAATCCTGTTGGGGTCATTGATCAACTGGTGTAAGTTAGACCTTTGAAGCCTGGTCAGTAGTGAGGCTTCAAAGTTTCCTAGCCAATTTAAGTTAAAATCACCAAGTGTTAGAACCTCATTTCTACCAGAAAGAAGAGAGGTTTTATCAAGCACCTCATCGAGACCTTTTTGGTCGCTAGATGGGGGGCCATAGGAGCATACAATATGAAATTTTTTGGAGCCAAGAGAAAGAAGGGCATGTATGGCTTCACAGTGAGTTAGAGGAGATGAGCAGATTGCAGAGAGATATAGGTGATCTTTAAAATAGATGGCTGTACCGCCTCCTCTTTTCAGAGCAGGTCTGTCAAACCTCAAAAGATTATAAGATGGGAGGGAGCAGAGTGAATCAGGGGTGGAGGGTTTGAGCCAGGTCTCAGTAAGGCAGATGATATTGAGTTTATAGAGGTTGGTCCAGGACTCTAGTTCTGTGAGGTTGTGCAAGAGGCTCCTGATATTATGGTGAACAACAATTAGACCTTTAGCATTGGTAAGGGCACTAGGTAAAATGGCATCAGGTCCAGTGTTAGAATGAATATCACCTGAGAGCAGTAGAGCCAGTAGGAGAAGATACCAGAGTTTGCATCGCATAAAGGGGCAGATGGCGTTAGTGTGTATGGGGACACATTTTTGTGGTGTAGGCAGCCAGGTGGATCCAGACCCTATTTATCAGTAGCAGAGAAAGGTTATGTTGGAGACTGGGCAGGAGGAGAAAGTTAGAGAAAAAGAATTCATGAGGCAGGAAAGTAGGGGTGGCCAAGTGGGCACAGGGAGCAGAAGGCAGGGATAGAGGAAGTAGAGCTGTAATGGGTATCACATTGAGTAAAATCATATGAGGATTCATTTTAGCAGACATGGGGACTTGCTAGAGAAACAGGAGAGAACAGGAAAAGGGACATCACTAGGAGGCTACCTAACCGTGTACTGGAGAAATAAGAGCAAGCGAGGAGCAATCAGATTACCTTAGCAGGTATATGAGAAGAGCACAGGGTCATAGTTAGCCAACAGGATAGGAGAAATGCCGAGGGGTGGAGACGTTTGAGTATTTAAAGGAGGCCTGGGTGGGGGTGTTGGGCAGGAGAAAAAGACCCGGGAGGCTTAGTTTAGATGTCCAAGTTTAGCAAACAGCTCAAAAGCAATGTAAAGTCAATGGGAAAAGGCACACCAATCAGCTTGGGCCTTGGGAGCAAGGTGACCAGTAGGACACAGCCTCCAGAGCGCTGCACCAATCAGAGGCTCCCGGCTTGAGCTGACTCCAAGAAGGTAGAGGCAGTAGTACCTGGCTATGGGATCCACTTTCGAGGACCAGGAGGGTGGTCAGGAGGAGTTGGCTTCAGCAGCGGCAGCCGTAGGTTCAGCCATGCAATTTCTGTCGGTGCCGCTCAGGCACGGGTCCCTGGGGAGGAGGAGGAAAGGAACAGGGGTTTAAATATAGTTATAGCAGGATAGGAGTGGGTGGATGGCAGCACAAAAACATCAGCGGGAGTGGGGGTGAGAAGAGGAATTACAAATGCAGGTAACTCCGAGAAATGGCTGGGGTGGGGTCAGCAGAGACAAAGGGCAGTGGGAGGGAGTGAAGGCAACAAGGTGCTAGGTAGCAGGGAGATGGGGGAAGGGACTGCAGACAGCAGGAAAAATTAAGATGAGGACAAGTCGTAAGGGGTAGTAAGAGAGAGCTACGGGGGGAGGGGTAGTAAGGAGGAAGTCACAAAGACCTTGGAGGGGTTTCGAAAAAAAATAGGTTGGGCACGGGGTGATAGGAGATTTACAGCAGGAAGTTATTAGCAATGAGCAGGGGAGTAATAAATCACAGTAAAAACTCTACCAAAAGCAGGCTAAGTTGGTACTAGAAATAAACAGTGCAAGTCAGGTCAAATAGGCAGAGAAAATTAGCGTTATAACTAAAAATCAATTTGACTAGTTTGAGCAAGCAGTACATAAGCAGACATTGGATCGAAACTTTTGAAATTCAAAATGAGAAAAAGACCCGGGAGGCTTAGATTAGATGTCCAAGTTTAGCCAACAGCTCAAAAGCAGTGTAACGTCAATGGGAAAAGGCGCACCAATCGGCTTGGGCCTTGGGAGCAAGGTGACCAGTAGGACACAGCCTTCAAGAGCGCCGCATCAATCAGAGGCTCCTGGCTCAAGCTGGCTCCAAGAAGATAGAGGCGGTAGTACCTGGCTATGGGATTCACTTTCAAGGACCAGGAGGGTGGTCAGGAGGAGTCAGTTTCGGCGGCAGCAACGACCGTAGGTTCGGCCATGTAATTTCTGTTGGCACCGCTCAGGCGCGGGTCCCTGGGGACTAGGTATATTTTCTGCATATACCAATATATTTTAAATTTCAATAACATAGTTCAATATATTGGATTTACAATATATTGCAATATATTTTACAACACAAAGATGTAAATATACTTTAATATATTAAAATATATTTCTTATAATATATTTCATTTTTGTAAGGGGTTCTGGGTGGCGTGGTTTCCGTGGGAGAGGTTCTGCACATCACTAATTCCTATTTGTCTAGTCCTGATACAGGCATTGAAGAGCACAGATGTGTTGTTCTGTGAGCCAGCTAGCTGTTTGAAAAAAAAAGAGTCAGAAGTTTCACTTGAGAATTTCCTTCAACTAAAGTGCCTTCACAGGGCTTTAGCATCTGGGAGCAGAGTTTGCTTTGCTTTGATTCCAACTCCAGGGCTGTGGGTGAAAACAGCTACATCTCTCTCAGTACTGCACTTCTGAAGTTCCTTGTGGGATTTCTTATAGTCAAAGTGCTGTCACAGGGCTTTGGCACCAAGGGATAGGAGTTGTTTAGTATGTGCTCCAGTATTTCTGGAGAAAAGGTCTTGCCATGAGGTATCTCCAGAACTGCAGCGGTAGTTAGCTACTGCTCTGATGGACTGCGAGCAGGACCTGTCCTAGAAGGAGACTGAGTTTCAGTGGGTCACGAGTGGCCACCTGCCTTTCAGGGTGGGTGAAGAAAAGTCCTCCTGTGGGTTGAAGAGGCACTAGCTTCAGCCGAGTCATCATGACCCACACCCCTTGCCACTGGGAGCACATTGGGTCCACTGCACCTTTCATAGCCTGCATCTGCCTGTCAGGGGAGACATCTCTGAGGAGCCAGCATTACAGCAGTAAAGGAAGGTTGGGAGTACTGGGTCATAAGGAAGTTTGTGAGTGCTAGGTCACACAAACATATTCTGTTATGGTTAGTCAGGTATAGTAAGATAGACCCCCGGCTTTCTGCTGAACCTTAGAATTGTGCCCAAAAGACAGACTTTGAAAGTGTATATAAGATCTGTTTTTGTACTAAACCTTCATGTGACATCCCCAGCCACCAGACACCAAACAGTACCACACTGAGGTCCATTATCCCCAAGCCTGCAATCCCCATACTGCATGCACACATGAAGCTCCCAGAGGAACTGTGGGGTTAACTGGTGCATTACAAGCAGAAGAGGGGAAGCACTTTGAGGAAAACCCTGTGCTGCAGTTAGTAAACAGTTCACAACAGGAGCAAAAGACAGGCACTCTGGAACCAGGCACAGGCCCCTTTTTCTTTCACAGACCCTATCTGGGTAGCCACCCATTTCAGTCACCCACAATCCTTGTGATTACCACTGTTGCCCCATGACTTACCCCCTCATGGTGGGATCAGAGGGGCATGCCACTCTGAAGCAGGATCCAAGTGGGTGCACAGTCAGTGGTGCCAGGCCTGTAGGGAGCCATCCTTTGTCCTGCACATCAAGGGATTGCTTCTTCAAGTTTCTGCCCCGGGACATCCACATGCAATGTAGCAGAATGTACAACAACTTTCCACATCCTTCTGGGCCACACAGCTGCCTTGACACCCATTGTCCGCTAGGTGTCAGGCACATTGTAGGAGCTGCAATACCCCTACCCCATTAAAGGACAGCAGTCCTTTAGATGCTCAACCCTCACACCCTTAACTGACCCCTGATGACTCAAGTTCACTCTCAAACCCGGATCACTGGCATAGTCAGTGGTAGCGCTACTGCTGCAGTACTGGGCCAACTAGCACAGGCACCTTTTAAAGAATTATGTTATATTCACAGTTCTTTGTGAAAAATCCAGCTTTAACAGTGCAGTTCAAGAGAAGTAACAGTAGGTGCACATTCACAGTTTCACTTGCAACCCCCTTCTGGTCTCCTAATGTGTTTCACACTTGTTTGAGAAAGCAATTGTGAGCAAGTGTGAAACGTGTCAAGTGATCAGAAGAGGGCTCCAATGTGATGCTGTGTATGTTGTGGGTGTGCACCCACTGTTATTTCACTTGAATGACACCATTGTTTGCATAAAGAACTGTAAATATAACTCAGTTATTTAAAAAGTGCCTGTGTCTGGTTCCCTAGCGTTGTTCTTTTGCTTCTCTTGTTAACTGGTGGGGGCTGTGTACTGCATACTGTAGGGTGGTGGGATTTGAATTAGGGATTTACTAAGGTTAATACTGAGATTTCAGAGATGGAATAGACATTATGCCCATACATGTCCATTCCTTGATTTATGCCAAGAAGGATCCGTGTTTATCCTCCTGTGGCCATTTGTCAACTCCCCTCTTGAATATGTTGTTATTTGTGCTATTTACTAGGTCCTGCAATATGTTATTCCATAAATTCACCACCCTCTCTATATAAAACTGTTTCTTGGTATTTGTTTTAAATAGTGATGTTTTCAACTGTTTATTATGATGCCTTAGTGCACAGATTTCATGTCCACCAACCAGATTTACTGCATCAATTTGTTCTCTGTCATTATGTAATATTGAATAAAAATAATAGGTCACCCCATGCTCTACACTGTACTACAGAGTGCAGACCTAAATGTGACAACCTTTCCTCACATAAGTGTTCCAATACCCAGATCATTTTAGTTGCCTTGTGCTATATTTTTTTTCTACTTTATTGTTGATAGGATTCATAGGTGCATAGGATATGTACGAGTTCAGTGGGTAAGAGTAACCTTTATGGACTCGCCACCAATTATTGGTGGAAATCAAACTTGGAGCCTCCAATGTATAAATCCAGATTTGTCTTAAAGGAATCCAAAGTGGTACTGGATACAATATTCTCAGGCAATTTATTCCAGAGATATACCACTCTTTGTGTGTACCACTGATTTCTCTTTTGAGTGTTGTTTTGGGTACATGTTCTCCCCTATACTTAGACCACCCTAGAACTGAGATCTGTAGTCAATCGGCAGACTAACATATTATCTAAATAGAGGAAGAAGAACATGTGCAACATGCCTTTTGATTGTGTTAAGCAATTTGTTGGCTTTAGTATAAATAATACCAACTTCTTTTTTTTTTTGGTTTTAGGTCACGTGTAACATACAGGCCAGGATCCTTTTCACATGTTGTTGTTTTTAGTCTGATTTCCTTCCATGCTGTAATATGCTTTCCTGTTGTTTTTACCCAAATGCATTACAGTGCATTTGGTGCTGTTACAATTCATTTTCTGCTTCTTAGCCCACTCCACAATATTATTTAAAGCATTTTGAGTTCTTTCTGCCTCCTCCTCCATACTTCCACCTAGCTTCATGTCATCTGTAAACTTGTGTCATGTACTGTATAAGCTAATGCTTAGGTCTCCTGTAAATAATCCAAATAGTGCAGGTCCCAGAACTGATCCCTGTGGCACATCACTCAAATCCCTTCTTTCTTTGGACAGACTATGCTCTATCCTCACTTCCTGAGTTCTTTGTTTTAACAAATTTCCTAATCATCTTATGATGGTTTCATTTATTCCTTGATTTAATAGTTCTTCAATTAGCTTAGAATGTGACACCATGTCAAACACCTTACTTAAATCCTAAAGGATCACATCTACAGCGTTAGCATCATTGAAGTTCTTACTGTTACTTTCACAGGTGAGGAAGTTGGTAGTGTGAGACCTCTTTGCCTTAAACCTGTGTTGGAGCTTGTCCTCTATACCCAGCCTTTTGCATTCCTCCTCCAGAATTATTTTAACAGATTTTTCCATTATCTTTCCTAGTGAGGATGTAATGCTGATTGGCCTATAGTTGCTCGGTGTTTCTCTGCTCTCCTTTGTAGATGGGAATGACCTCCATGGTCCTCCATACTACGGATATTTCCCTTATGTTTATTGATAAGATATATAGTTGTTGCAAAATCTGGGTTATTCCTCTCTTATTCTGTGATCATCCTAGGGTTTGAAGTGGTATTTATGTTGGGGGATGGGGAGGGGTAGAAGAAAAGGGCTGGTCAGTGGTAATGGTATACAGGGGTCAAGGTGGAAGGTGGAGTAACTGAATGCATGGAGCCTGGCAAACAATTTCAGGCACTGATGGCTGAGGGAAAAGTGGACATGGTGGCCATTACAGAGACCTGGGTCACCTAATACTATGACTGCAACCTCATAATCCCTGGCTATAGAATTTACTGGAAGGACAGAGAGACGGGCAGAGGGAGAGGTGTAACTTTATTAGTGAGGGAAGAAGGGATCATATGCACCAGGGAGGAGGAGGCTGATTGTAAGACTGAAGCCTTGTGGGTACAGCTTCAGACCACCAAGGGCAGAAAGGTTAGAATGGGGGTGGTTTATAGATCATCTTCACAGGACAAGGAGCTGGACATGGCACGGGGGAGCAGATTAGAATGGTATGTAGTAGAGGTAACGTAGTCATAACAGGTGATTTGAACCTACCTGGAGTCGATTGGATGACCCCAGCTACCTCTTGCTCCATGGAACAGGTCCTCCTGGAGGCTTTCCAGGATAGTTTCCTTGTGCAAGGAGTCATACAGCCTACAAGGGAAGGAGCTTTACTGGACCTAGTACTGTCCAACAGTAAGCATGTCCAGGAATTAGAAGTGGAAGACCATCTTGCAGGCAGCAACCACTGCACAGTGTGAGTCTACCTAAATTTGGGCAAGGAAATAGCCAGGACTAAAATGAAGGTAGTGGACTTTAGGAGGGCTAACTTTGGAAAGATAGGTCAAATCCTAGAGGAGTATCTTGCTAAAATCAGTCCAGAGATGGAAAGGAAGTGAAGCAGAAATGGTCCATTATAAAGATGGGTCTGACTGAGACCACTAATATGTGTACAAAGGCCCAGAGCAAGAAAGCCAGGATCAAAAAACCAAGCTGGTTCAGCAAAGAGGTTGCAGCAAAACTGAGGGAAAAGAGAGCAGCCTTTCATATGTGCAAATGTACTCTGAGGGATGCAGACAGGGAGGTTTGCTCAGGGAAGTCAAGAGAGGCAAGCAGAACAGTCAGGGTAGCAAAGGCCATGGGGGAACTAAAGGTAGTTCAGGGGATAAAGGTAAGAGAAAAGGACTTTTTAAGTACATAAGGGAGAAAAGGACTACCAGGGATGGGATTGTTAGATTAAAGCGGGAAGGGGTTGGGCGGAAAGTAGTGAGGAACAGGCAGAGGCACTAAATGAGTCCTTCAGCTTGGTTTTTACTAGGGAGAAGGATGGACCTATGCCACAGGGAAAAATAGGGGTTTCGGAAGGGGAAGGGGAGTGTAACAAATGGAGCAATGCAGGATGACAGGGTTTTAAAGGGCCTTAGGGCCCTTAGGGTGAACAGAGCTCCTGGACTGGATGGCATGCCCCGAGAGTTCTGAAGGAATTGGTGGAAGTTCTGGCTAGCCCCTTAGCAGACCTGTTTAACACCTCGCTAGAGACAGGGTGCATGCCTCAGGACTGGTAAATGGCACATGTGGTGCCTCTCCACAAGAGTGGACCCAGGGATGAACCAGGTAACTACAGACCAGTCAGCCTTTCTTCCATTGCAGGCAAATTAATAAAGACCATACTAAAGGAGAAATTAGTGGACTTTCTGGAGGCTAATGGTCTCCAGGATGAAAGGCAACATGGGTTTGTCTTAGGGAGATACAGCCAGACCAACTTGATAGACTTTTTGACTGGGTCACAGGGACTGTGGACAAGGGTCATGTGGTTGATGTCCTGTATCTGGATTTCAGCAAGGCCTTCGACTCTGTGCCACATAGAAGACTGCTCAGTAAGCTGCAGGATCTGGGAGTTGGGAAGAAGCTGGTGGGGTGGGTCAAGAGCTGGCTACAAGACAGAAACAGAGGGTGATAGTAGGTGAGGAACTCTCAAAGCCTCCACCTGTGTAACCAGTGGGACCCCACAGGGCTCAGTGCTTTGCCCAGTATTGTTTAATATCTTTATTAGTGACATAGCGAATGGGATCAAAGGTAAAATCTGCCTATTCGCAGATGACACTAAGTTCTGTGGGAGACTGGACAAAGAGTAGGGGAGACAGGAGCTCAAAGAGGACCTGACTAGGCTCAAAAGTGGTTGGGTATCTGACATGAGGGGTTCAATGCCAAGAAGTACAAGATCTTGCACCTGGGAGCTATGAACCCAGGGGCCAGTTACTGACTGAGAGGAGTACAAGTGTCCAGTTCTGAGGAGGAAAAGGACCTGGGGTAATCATCACAAGTGACCTAAATCACTTTGTGCATTGCCATAAAGCAGCAGGCAAAGTCAGCAGGATGTTGGAATGCATCTCCAGAGGAATTAGCTCCAGGAAAGGGAAGTCATCCTGCCATTGTACAGGTCATTGGAGAGACCACACTTGAGAGTACTGTGTGCAGTTCTGGTGCCCATATTAGAAAAATTACATCAAATTACAGGAGGGGGTGCAGTGTAGGGCAACTAAGATGATCCAGGGCCTGCAAGACAAACCCTTTGAGGAGAGGTTGCAGAAGCTCAGTCTGTATTCCCTAGAGGACAGAAGAGAGAGGGGGGACATGATTGAAACCTTCAAGTACCTTAAAGGTATAAACAAGGTTAGTATGGATGGCATATTCAGTCTCAGGGGGAATGGGTCCACTAGGGAGAACAGTATAAAATTAGTCAGGGAAGATTCAAAAGGGAAATGGGAAGGCATTTTTTCACAGAAAGAGTGGTGTCCAAGTGGAACGAAATGCCAGAGGAGGTAGTATCATCAAAAACAGTGGACAGCTGTGAAAGGGGTTGGGACAGAGTGAAAGGGAGAGTCACAATGGCTGGGAAAAAAGGAAGGGGGGATGGCGGAGGGAGGAAAACTATGCAGAAAAGGGGGGAGACAGCTCCAGTAAATTCATCTGAGAGCTGCACATTCGAGTAGACTAGATAGACCAAAATGTCCTGTTTCTGCTAGCATTTTCATATCTTCGTATGTTTCATATTATGTCTGCCTTCCCCCATCCCAGATCCTTTTCTAGGTCCCCCAAAGAAATCCCTTTGTTATTTATTTGCTGTTATGTGTAGTATAGCTTTAGGAACGGTTAAGAGACAGTACAGCTTTAAAAGATGTACTTCCTGTGAGTCTTCCTGTGTGTATGTATTGAGATAAGTGTCCCTCCTGTGTCTGTGCTGAATAGAAGTAAACAGAGAAGGCACACATTTCTGTGGTGCATGTTTTCTTATTACCAAGACCCAGATGTGTTTAAGGTACGTATTTTCAGCCACCAAACACAACAAACTGGTGACAAGGATGGTGGACATTTCCATAGCTCCAGCTTACTGAATTACACCATTTTGTGACTTTTTGCATTGGAGGCAAGTAAGCAATTTGGAACTGTACAGTATCATGGCAACTTCAGCCAGCTTTGAGATTTTTACAGAAACAGACTGGGATTCATGGTCCAGATGGTTTGATCAGTGGTAACTACTTAATCCTGCCATACAAACAGCGAATGTTGAGCTACATGATGAGCTTATTCAAGCTGTTTATTGTACTTTCTTGGAGAGTGAAAACTTCAAACTTTTATGCAGTCTGTGTGCACCAGACCAGCCGGAGGATTTGTCATATCAGAAGCTAAAGTGCACAATACAGTTTAACAACTTTCGCAAGGGCTGAACGTTATAAATTCTACAGTTACAACCAGAATACATGGGAGTAGAGCAGGGAGCATCTTAAACCTAACTTAGCTGATAAGTTTGTTATGGGGTTGAATAGTGATCATCGTATTCAGCAATTACTTTCTGTAAGTGTCAAGAAATCTGATGATGAACTTTTACAGTTGGCACAAATGTATGAGGTTGCAGAAAATGAAGCACATGCTAAGATGAACACTAACAATGAGGTACAAGTAACTGCAGAAAACCCCAAATTGAAACAGTTTAAACCTAAGTCTAAACCACTGTTTTCAAAGAAAAATTCAAACACTACACCCAAACTGCATGACCAGTACAAATGTGCATTATGTGGGTCGTCTCAGCATAGCAGGGACCAGTGCAAATTCAGAGAAGTTCAGTGTCATGCATGTAAACATCAGGGGAATATTGTTAAGTGTTTACAGAAGCAGGAGAACTGCAGTGATCAGTTTAGAGAGCTCAGACAGTGCAGTGGTTCCTATTGCACCACAAATGCAGACTAAAGATGTTCCTCTTTTCTATGTGTTACTTCAATTGCCACAACTGAGGTGTCAGTTGTGTTTAACGGTAGACTCTGCTTTCCCAGTTACTTTTATTAACCATCAGACATGGTCTGATCTGGATACCTTTGTCTCCTTGTAATAAGTTGCTGCATGTATTTGAAGGGCAAATAATTCAGCCACTGGGCTCGTTTACCAATTTAGTACCCTGGACTGATTCTCCTAGTATACCTTTAACTTTTCTGGTTTCAAAAAAGGGTGTCAACATTTTGGGCAGAGACACTCAGGTTCTTCTAATCATTCATAGTGATCCAGCAGATTTTGGCCTACTTGTTGCTGTCATAGGTACCACAAAGCAGTAACACGCCAAGCTTGGGGAGATTTTATACATGTATCCAGTGTTGTGGAAACGCCTGGGATGTTGCACAACAGCTAAAGCCATGCTAGTTATAAAGCCTAATGCAGTCCCTAAGTTTTGTAAACCATGGAAACTTCCTTTAGCCTTTAAACCGGTGGTTGGGGCAGAATTGGACAGACTGGAAAAAAGCAGGTGTGCTAGAAAAGGTTTCAAGTTCAGATTGGGCTACTCAAATTGCGGTGGTATCTAAACCAGGTGGTAAGGTTTGAATATGTGGAGATTTTAAGGTGACACTTAGTCCAGTACTTAGTACAGATGTATTTCCTTTACCCTTACCAGAGGAACTTTTTCATAGACTGAATGGTGGTGTGGGGTTTTCTAAACTGGACCTCGCTGATGCATACCTTCAAGTGGAGCTGGATACAGACTCTCAGAAATTGGTAGTGATTAATACACACCAAGGACTGTACAAGTACAAACAGTGCCCCCTTGAAGGCACTCTGTCGAGGCGCTAGGGGCTCTCACAAGAAGTGACAATAAATTCAACAACAGTTGATTATTGCAGTCTGCATCTCCATCTTTACTTTGGAAGGACGCTACTGCTTTATAATAATAAAAATAATAACTTTATTTTTAAAGCGCCTTTCAGAAATATCAAGGCACTTTACATCAAAACACAATATACAATATCAATTTTAAACATATGAAAATAAATTCATTAAAACATCACTTAGTTAAAACAAACCATGCGATATCCATACGATCAGCAGATATTTACAAATAATTTCCATTAATCATCCAGATAGACCAAATCCCATAAGTAGGCTTTGGAGAGACTTTGAGATTATTAGGTGATTTACCTTGGTGGCGAACTCCTCTGAGTGCGTGAGCACAGTAATTTTGCTATTTTGGAACTCTACCTATCACGTTGGCCTGTAATGCTAGTCCTGTGGGTATAGGAGCTGTCCTTTTCCATGCAGATCCAGAAGGAATGGAGAAGCCGATAGTCCATGCTTCACAAAAACTAACTGCAGCTGAAATGAATTATGCCCAAATTCAGAGAGAGGCTTTAGCAATTGTGTTTGGAGTCCAGAAATTTCATTAATACTTGCTAGGTCGCAAGTTTCACCTGAAGACGGATCACAAGCCACTAGTGACAATTTTCAGTTCAGAAAAAGGAATTCCAGAGACAGCTGCTAGCCAACTTCAATGGTGAGCATTCATTTTGTCTGTCTATAATTTCGAGGTTACATACCAACCAACAGACCAGCATGGAAATGTGGATGCCTTGTCAAACTTACCAATATCCAGAGAAATGAAGTTCGATGTGGGACTTAAAGAGGAGCCATTAGTATGCCAGGTGGGACCAGATAGTTTTCTAGTGCAATTCAAAGATATGGAGGACTGTACTGTTATGTGTGCAATGGAGCTACAACAGTTAGATCAGCTTCCAGTACTAGCCAAGGATATTGCAAAAGCGACTAGTCAAGATGCAATTTTGAAACAAGTGTATCAGTATACGCTTGAGGGTTAGCCGCAAGGCACTACTTGTTCGGGTGAACTACAACCCTACTATACAAAGACACAGCAGCTGTCCATTGCTGAGGGGTGTCTTCTGTAGGGATTGCATATCATAGTACCCCAATGTTATCACTCAAATGTGTTGACTCTTTTGCATGCAGTCCATCCAGGCATTGCTAAAATGAAATCCCTAGCCAGACTTCACGTATGGTGGCCTTCCACTGACAGAGATATATACCAGGTTGTGCAAAAATGCGAAGGCTGTGCTGTATCGATAGGAAATCCAGCAAGAGCTCTAGTTCACCATTGGGAATGAGCTGAAAAACCCTGGCAAAGGTTGCATATTGATTTCGCAGGACCTTATTTAAATAACACGTGGTTACTCTTAACTGATGCTTATAGTAAATGACCAGAAATTCATCAAATGTCTTCGACAACTACTGAGAGTACCATTAAAGTGCTGAAACCTATCTTTGCTACACATGGTTTCCGCCAGTGATTGTCTTGGATAGCGGACCACCATTCACGTCTGTTGAATTCCAAGCATTTTGCAAGCAACATGGTATCCATCATATTTTCTCACCTCCCTACCATCCAAGTTCAAATGGTGAAGCGGAACGCCTGGTTCAGACTTCTAAAAAGAGTATTGACAAAGCTAATCCTACTACTCTGATGGCAATACAGATAGCCCTTTTGGACTTTCTTGCGATGTATTGCACACCACATTGTGTCACAGGAATATCCCCTGCAGAATTGTTGTTTGGACGTCAGATCCAAACTCAGTTGAATCTTCTTCACCCTCTAGGCTATAAGTCCGTAACTGAAATGCTTCCTAAGACCAGATCCTTCAAACCCAATGAGCTTGTGTAGGTCAGGATGTATGCAGGCCCTAAGAGATGGATAGGAGGCATGGTAGAAAAAACGTTCTGAAATGTTGTCTATAGTGTTTGACTGACTAACCAGAGGAGAGTGAAAAAACATGTGGACCAATTACGTACTAGAATTGAGACAGAACAAAAAAGGGATACCCAGATTTGGGGTAGTTATCCAGCAATATTTCTTCCAGAACAAGAACAGGAAGAGATAGTGGAACCAGAGTAATTGAGACAAGATGTGGCTGATGCTAATCAGATTCCAGAGCAACAGCCTCCAGTCCTACTACATCAGTCAGGACGTATAAGACATCCACCAAAGAGAATGGACTTGTAGAGATATAGCCTAATGATATAACTAGCTAAAAGGGACATTGCAGTAGTAACTGTAATAGTTTCATACTATTTTCTGAATTATTGACTTACATACTTTCTAGCTAAGTCAGGAGGGATTGTTATGTGTAGTATAGCTTTAGGAACTGTTAAGAGACAGTACAGCTTTAAGAGGTGTACTTCCTGTGAGTCTTCCTGTGTGTGAGTTGAGGTAAGTGTTCCCCCTGTGTTTGTGCTTATTAGAAGTAAACAGAGAAGGCCTAAATTTCTGTGGTGCATGTTTTCTTATTACCAAGACCCTGATATGTTTAAGGTACTTATTTTCGGCCACCAAACACAACTTTTGCAATTGCTGAGTGCCTTGTTATTGTGTTACTGTTATTCATTGCATGCTTAGAGTGATAAGTGGGAATAGGAATAGGATTCTTATTGGGGTCCCTGTTACTGATAGTGGGAGTTTTGTACATTTCCTGTGGGGAAGCACACTAGCAGCACCTTGTCAAAAGCCCCCCTCCATAGGTGGTGGCTCAACACCACATTCTGCTCCCCTTAATACCCTGAATCAAATGTCATCCGCCTGAAGACCTAAGAGACTTTGCCCATACCCCATCTATAGACTTAGTCATACACCTCGTGGGTGGTGGACGTTACATACACATTTACATAATTCAGCAATAAAGACAAAAGTATACATTGTTTACTAGTGGCTAGCAATGATCACAGGAATGGAATCTCAACACAGAAGGTAGTGATGGTCAGATGCTTCCCAGAACCTCAGCAAAGAGAAACTGTGAGTGCTTCAGAAGAATCAAAGACAAGGAGAGGGAGGAGGGGGGCCTAGAGGTAATGATACACATAGGAACCAACGACCTGGCTGACCAGAAGGTTGAGGATGCAAAACAAAGTGTAGAGAAACGGGGGAAAGACTTTCCACATCCACAAGCTCCCTAGCCTTCTCAGAAATCCTACCAGTGTGGGGTAAGGACAGAAGCTCAGATAGGATCAGACCAGGAGAAATAGAAGAATTCAACAGCTGGCTGAAGGAGTGGTGCCAGACAAAAGGATTCCATTTTATCGAATCATGGGGGAACTTTTTGGATAGGTCACTCTTTAGAAGCGATGGACTACACCCCACAACAGGGGGAACAAGAGCACTGGCTCACAAGCTGGAAGTTTACTTGGACCATTTAAACTAAGCGGAGGTGGGCTGAGGCATGGAACCAGGTATTCTGTACAGCCAAATCCCCACAAAAGGAAAAACAGGAATAATAGAAAATGTTCCACTCACACAAGGACACAAAATGAGGACAACAAAGGACTAGCAGCAGCAAAACAATGTAGGGGGAAACTGTGGTGAAAGGGGACCTGAACGCAAAAAGCAGAGGGCATAATGCAAGTTCATGGCTGGGAGTCTGCCTCAATGCTAGGAGCCTAGACAACAAGGTCAGTGATCTCCAGGCTCTTGTGGCAGACTCAATGGTCAACTTGGTTGCTATAACTGAAACCTGGGCCACTGACAACAATGAATGGGATCTTGTAATACCAGGCTACATGATGCCCAGGAAGGACAGGCAGGAAGTGAAAGGTGGGGGGGATAGCCCTCTATGTAAGGGAGGGAATCGAAGCAGCACAGTACGTAAGTGCCAGAACATGTGGAAGTAGCACAGAGTCACTTTGGACTCACCTAACTACCACAGTGGGTAAAAACTGTGCGTGGGAGAGATATACTGACCCCCAGGGCAGGGGGGCACAAGGATGAACACTTAGCAGAGGAGACACGTAAGATGTCCAGCAAGGGGGATATAATGGTGGTCAGGGATCTGAACCTACTGGATGTGGACTGGGAGGTTCCAGTGGCCAAGAGCTCAAGAAGTCAAGCTCTACTAGATACCTTACAGGAGTGCCTGCTGTCCCAACTGGTGAAAGATCCTACAAGGGGAACACCATCCTCACAAATTCAGAAGCAATTAGATCAGTCAGGGTAGGAAAACCTTGGCAAAAAGTGATAACAATTCTGTCTAGTTTGAAATATCCAAAGGGCACACAAGAAAATCCACAACGACAGAGGTGCTATATGCTTTAAGAGGGCAGATTTCAGTATATTATGACAAACAGTGAGTGAGAGGTTAATAAACAATCAAGGACATTTCAGAGGTGGAGGAAATATGGGAAGGTATTAGGGAAGTGGTCCTCAAGGCAACTAGCCTCTGCATCAGGACTGTGGTGAAGAAAACTAGGTATAAAAGACCCATGTGGTTCTCCTATGCAGTCAGAGAAGCAATCAGGGCCAAAAGGAATGCATGCAAACTGTACAGAAGCCAAAAGGGAGACAAGGAATGGGAGGACTTCTTTCAGAAAAGCAGAGAGGCCAAGAAAGTAGTGAGGGAGGCCAAGACAGCAAAAGAGCTGTAGACTGCATGCAGAGTTAAAGCAGGGGAAAAGAAATTCTTCTGTTGCATCAGTGAGAAAAGGAATAAAGGAGGGGTCATTAGAGTAAGGGTAAATGAGAAGGTGCTTGAGGACAATGGTCAGAAGGTAGAGGCCCTCAGTGAATGCTTTAGTTCAGTATTCACTCAGGAAGAACTCGGCCCACTGCTGAGCAGGTGTATCAATGCCACAGTCAAGGGATTCAGAGAATGGCAATCCAGGAGTTCACTGCTGACAGGGTCAACAAGCATTTGTCAATGCCAAATGTTTGCTTGTTGGCATTGGCATTGGTAGCGTAGGAGTTAGAGAGCTGCATAATAGGAATGGCAGTGAAGTATTGAACTGAAGCCAACCCCACTAGCACCCTGCAGAGACTGACAGGTATTGGGGTGTGCCTTTGGGTCGTCAGGCATAACAGCCAAGCCATTTCACCACACCCTACCCTGTAGACACCAACAAGCATCATGGTGTGCCTTGGGGTCTTTGGCCCTTATGCTCACCCCGTTCCATCATGAAATACAGTGAGATGGGTCCTGCATAGGAGAGTGGGGTGAATTTTGGGGCTGAAGAGTCCAAGGCACACCTTGATGCCTCTCACTGGCTGCAGGGTGTGGAATGGTATGAGCATTACAGGCGAGAATCCCAAGTCACACCCCTGATGCCTCTCAATCTCTACAGGGTGGTGCTTTATGGTCGGAAACCCTAACGCCTCAGGCGTTCGTTGGCATTTTCACTCCCAATTTTCAACATGGTGTTTTTGTGACCCCCACCATATGAACAGTGGCAATATCAGTTTGTTAGCCGAATGCTGATTTCACACAGCGACTACGCCATTTGGCACCACAGGTGTGAAAACACATTTTGAACAGGATGTGAAAAATGACAGCTGTACGTACTGTTCATGGGGAGGTGCAAAAAATAGCAATGTTGAAATTCTGCAGTGAAAATATTAAAAATCTGGTGAAGTCACGAGCGTGCGTAGAAAATGCACAACGCACACCTGTAATGCAATTAGTTTGGGTATTTTTTACAGCAGATTGTCAACACAGGGATTTTGTAAGCTCTGCTCATGAACAGTGTCACTGTGATTTTCTTAATCTGTCCCGAACAGTGATTTCCCACAGTGACCACGCATTTCTGCAATGGAAGTGCGAAAACACATTTCGGCCATGGTGTGAAAAATGACAGCTGTACTGTTCATAAGGAAGCATGGAAAAATGCCAGTGGTGAAAATCTGGACTGAAAATATTAGAAATCCATGAAGTTACGAGGGTGCGTGGAAACTGCGTAATGGTCGCTCATAACACTGTCATTTTATGGACGTATTTCACCAAATTTTTGACATAGCCATTTTAGCACCTCTGCTCATGAACAGTGTCACTGTGATTTTCTTAATCTGTCCCGAACATTGATTTCGCTCACCGACTGCGCCATTGTACGCTACATGGGCGGAAACACATTTTGGCCGAGATGTGAAAAATGACAGCTGTATTGCTCATAAGAAAGTGTGGTAAAATGGCAATGTTGAAAATCTGGAGTGAAAATATTGAAAATTCGCAAACTTACGAGCGTGCGTAGGAACTGCGCAATGCATGCTCGTAAAACAGTAATTTTGGGGAATTTTTTCACCAAATTTTTAACATAGCCATTTTAACACCTCTGCTCATGAACAGTGTCACTGTGATTTTCTTAATCTGTCCCAAACATTGATTTTGCACACCGACTGCGCCATTGCGCGCTATATGCGTGGAAACACATTTTGGGTCAGATGTGAGAAATGACAGCTGTACTGCTCATAAGGAGGAATGGTAAAATGGCAATGTTGAAAATCTGGAGTGAACATATTAAAAATTAGCGAACTTACAAGTGTGCGTAGGAACAGCGCAACGCATGCTCATAAAACAGTCATTTTGGGGAATTTTTTCACCAAAATTTTCAACATAGGGTTTTTGGAGGCCTACCTCATGAAATGTGACACTATCATTTCATACATCGGTCCCAAAAGATGGTTCCGTGCAGTGACCGTGAAATCACCTTTCGGGGCCGATTAACGCTATGACAGTGACAGAATTAATGAGGTGGCGTCCCAAAAACCCCATGTTGAAAATTTGCTGAAAAAATTCCCCAAAATGCCTGAGATATGCACTAAACTTGAAAAAACTTTATTTATTACATTATACAGCTTACTGGCATTTCCTCAGTTCACGGTCGGCTTTAAAATTCAGGCGTGTCCCGGTCCCGAAGATCGCCGCGCAAAGCGCGGAGGTAAGTAAGGGTGAGGAGGAGGTTTAGGAGGCAGGGTGCACAGAGGGTGAGTGCAGGTGGGGGGAGATTGGGTCAGGACAGTCAGCGAGGGAAGGTTTTTTTCTTTCAGGTTTCTTTTTTTTACTTAGACGATGTGGGACGTTTGCCACACTGGGGTGGGCTCCTAGCGTGGCAGCAGGAAGGCTGTTTGGGGGGGGCATGGAGCCGACAGGGGATTGGGCATCCCTGTCCGCCATACGATCTGTTGCCACACTGGGGTGGGCGCCCAGCGTGGCACCCTGTAGTCTCTTGGGGGGGATAGTGGAGCCGATGGGGGATTGGGCACCCCCGTCGGCCATACGATCTGTTGCCACACTGGGGTGGACTCCCAGTGTGGCATCTGGAACTTTGTTGGGGGGGAGTGCAGCACAGCCGACGGGGGATTGGGCTCCCCCGTTGGCTATACAGTGTATGCGTCGGAGGGGAGCACAAACACACAGTATGCGGGTGCGTGTGTGTATGTGTGTGTTGGGGGGAGCGTGCATGAGCACGTGATATCTTATCACTGCTCACTGAGGCGTAGCTCTCCTTTTCAACTGTATGGCCACTGCATCTTCAAATGCTGTCATAGACAGCTGCAGCGCTCATTGGAGAACTGTGGCCGCGCCTGCAAGCACACTGACTGAATTGGAAGATGGCTGCCACACCTCCGAAAACTCGGATGATGGAACAATGTTTCTTGCACATGCATGCAAGCAAACATAAAAAGGGCCTTTCAGACATAGGACCAGATAAGGCCCCTGGTCCTGACAGTTTACAGCCCGGGATGCTGAGGGAACTGGCAGAAGAACTAGTAGCCCCACTCACACATCTATTCAATAGATCACTTAATTCTGGGAGTGTACCAAGTGACTGGAGGGTAGCTGACGTAGTGCCACTCCACAAGAGTGGCAATAGGAAGGAGACAGGTAACTATAGGCCAGTCAGCCTCACATCAATAGTGGACAGGCTGACGTAGTCACTTATTAAACAGGATCTGGTAGAATACCTCGATGCTGATAACCTCCAAAATGATATACAGCATGGGTTTGTGGTGGGTAGGTCATGTCAAACCAATCTTATTATGTTCTTTGACCACATGACCAAAGAGCTGCATAGGGGCCATGCAGTAGACTTGCTTTACTTTGACTTAAGTAAGGCATTTGATACACTCCCACACAGACACCTCCTAAAAAATTTAAAGGACCTGGGAGCAGTGGAACAAATTGTCAGGTGGATACGACATTGGCTCAATGATAGAAAAGAAAGGGTGGTAGTAAATGGGGTAAGATCTGCTGAAAGATATGCCACTAATGGGGTACCTTAAGGGTCAGTTCTGGGTTCAATCCTATTTAACATATTCATCAGTGACATAGGAGAAAATATTAGGGGCAACATAGCCCTGTTTGCTGATGACACGAAACTCAGCGGCAGAGTGGACAGCACAGAGAGAGTCAGAGAACTACAGAAAGGTCTCAGAAAGCTTGAGAAATGGACGCACATATGGCAGCTGAAATTCAATGTGAAAAAGTGCAAGGTGATGCAACTGGGTAGGGTAAATCCCAAGACAGAATACTGGCTAAACGGGGTCAAACTTAACTCCTCGGCTGAGGAGCGAGAGCTGGGGGTCATCATTAGAGACCACCTCAAACAGCAAAGCCAGTGTAATAAGGCTTACAGCAAGGCTAACAGAGCGCTGGGACATATTGGAAGGGCTATTGATAGCAGGGACAGGGAGGTGATAGTGCCCCCTCTGTCAGTCTTTGGTAAGGCCTCACCTGGAATACTGCATCCAGTTCTGGAGGCCTCACCTCAGAAAGTATATTGATAGGTTGGAGATGGTCCAGAGAAGGGCAGCAAAGATGATACATTGCCTCCAGAGTGTCACCTATGAGGAAAGGCTGAAGGCTTTGAGCATGTACTCATTGGAGACTAGGTGGGAGAGGGGGATGTGATCGAGACATTCAAATACCTCTGCGGTATAAACAAAGTGTCATGCACAGAGTTTTTCACAGGGAACACCAATTCTACAACAAGGGGGCACGAAAGGAAATTAAAAGGTGGAAAATTCAGGAGGGACATCAGAAAGTATTACTTCTCAGAAAGGGTGGTGGAACAGTGGAATACGCTGTCACCTGAAGTTGTGGCTGTAAAGTCAGTATCGAGGTATAAACACATGTGGGACAAGACTTGGGAAGATTTACATAGTGCTAGAGAAGGTTGAGCAGGGCATTGGGAGGGGGGCAGGACCCGGTGTGACAGCAGGTCCCCAGAAACCATGTTGGGCAGACTTGATGGACCAGATGTCCCCTTCTGCTGTCATTTTCTATGTTTCTATGTAACAACCAGAATGTGTGGTTTGTTGTATCAATGCACAGCCAAGTGCCAACACCAAACATCCACTTGTTAATCCCAGTAAACAGCTTGTGTCAATGTGATTACTACAATTACAAGGCTAATTACTGAGACATTCTAATACTGAATTACTGAAACTTCCTGGTTTGTAGGTTTACTTTATGTAGTTAGTAGCACACTGTTGCTTTTCATATGGCTTCTGTTTATACGTGAGATGTCACTGATGCTGATGCATATTATAAAAGTAGCATCTTTATTATTGCCAGATGTCCAGTCAACTGTCTGAAAGTCATTCCCTGAAGGAAAATATGCAACTAAGTAATACACAGTTACCAGCATAGTTATATTTTAAAGTTTCTTCTGGAGTATCTCCCACCAAGTTATATATCTCTTCCTCCGGGAATGCGTAATGTCACCTCTTACTCGCTCTTCAGGAATGAACGAAGAAAATATTTATCTTCTCAAAATAAATGCATACGTTTGTACATAATTTTATAATTCATGCTTTTTGTAATGGCTATGCATTGCTACTATCTATACTGTAACTGCTCTGTTTTTGATACACTATCTGTAATTCTGTATTCTACATTTGTGCAGTACTTGCTCTGTTTTGCAATCCTGTATTTTTTGTGTATTCAGCCCTCTCCCGGGTCATACCTGAAAACAAGTAAAGTGGGCTCGATTTCAAAGGGCTGGGAATGATCCAAGGTGCTTGCATCAAAGAGATATGATGCAAGGGGCTCAGAGCATCACACCTTGCTTCATTCTCGATTTTCCAACATTGCACCCTGTCAGACAGGGGCTTGTGCCACAACAGGGCAGCAGCATCCCCTAATTTCTGAGTCCCAAAGTCCCCTCCCCCCCAGGACGGAAGGGCTGAGACCAGCCAGAGCTGGTCTAATGGCCCCATGTGCCACCATGGTCAGTAGCTGAGGAACAGCTGGAGAAACCCTAGCACCAAACAGCCACTTGCCAAAGCCTGGGGCATTCACAGGAGTGACTGGGCAACCCAGGATCCGTACTGTGCCCCCCAGGAAGCCTGTCTACCACCCAGACTGGTCATGGTCCACAAACTGCAGCAATGCACGTGTGTGTGGGTGGTGGTCTTGTCACTGGTTTGCCCATCCCTACTGCCCACCAGTCAAAGGTCTGGCACTGCAGTGGCCATGGCAGAATGTGTGCATTGGCCCTGGACATGGGCAACTCTGACCCAAGTACGTACTGTATGAGCAGCTGCTCAGTGACTGTCACCACCATGGCACTGGTGCATGTAAGTGTAGTGCTGCCCTGACTGGAAGATACAGCTGGCACAGCCCACCAGCATTCCCACATACCAGCTTGTCTGTTGGAGGCACAGAACCACCTGGTCTGGTTGGCGGGCCGTCAGGCATGATATACTGGATGAAGCAACCCAGTGGGTGGTGCTGCAGAGTGTACCCAATTGCACAGTGGCATTTCCATGGGCAATTGGCCATTAACGGCATGCCTGCTCCACGTCAGGGGCCCATCGTACATTTCACGCACACTCTGCAGGCACACGGTAGTACTGTATTGGATGCAGCACTGGCCATGGCCACTGCTGGTGCTGCAGATGCCCTGCTGGTCTAGGTCCTTGTGCCGGGTGTGTGGTGTGCTTCAGTATGTACCAGTGTCACAGTGGAGGTGTCTGGCTATTGCTCCGTGCATTACGTGGTAAACAGATTTGAACTACACACCCCCTTTCTGGTAGTGCTGTGTGAGTTTAAGAACACAGGACTGCCCTGGGTTGCCACAATCTGTTGTGCCCTTGTATAATACCAATGTGTACTGTGCCAGGTGCCCATCATCAGTGCCTGCAGATGCATGGGTCCTGTTCAACATCTGCCCAATAGCCGAGAACATGGCCCATTCTGTGTTGCTACACATATCCTTCTCCACAGGTCTCCCCTGACTCCTACATCCATTGTGGGGAATCCACTGACATATTCTTCCACATTGGGTGGCATCCCGGTGACGCAGGACAGGCAAGTCTTATCCTACAGCCATTGCTGCCATCTCTGATAGCCAGGGTGACATACATCAGCCATACCATGTGGCAGGTATGTGCAGGTCTCTGTGCTTATCCGTTTGCTGTGGCGTACTGGGACCTGTGTGTGCCAGGCACACCTTGGTAACACCTGCCATTCCATGGTTTTGCAGACACAACTACAGCTCAGGTTAGTCCATGTCAGGGGCTGACAGATGCCTCTGTCAATCCCCACCTAAGTGCCAGTTGTTTACTGCACAGGTGCAATTGCCCCATTCTTGGGGGGGAATGGCAGTGTGACCCCTCCTGTACCAAAATCTGGTGCAGGGTCCCTTGCACACTGGGGTTTAATGCAAGCTGCTTTTTGCTGCAGCTTGGGTCAATCTACAGGCCCTTTGGAAATTGGGCCCTCTATGTCTAATGCATTTACTTGGATAATAAAAATGTAATAAATGAACATGTGTTTGTTATTCACACATTGCATTTTATGTTCTGCAGTAATTGGAATAAACATCTGAAATGTAGAGATATGGGCACACAGTTTTCAGGTTAATATATATTTTATGTGATGCAAATTAACAATTTGTCAGGGCAACATTGTTATAGTAAAACTTTAACAGCAGAAAACATCAGCTTGTGACCAGCAGCTTAGTCATCATAATGTCTCGTATGAACATACGAAAATGGCAGCAGAAACAGACCTCATAGTCTATCGAGTCTGCTCGATTGTGCAGCTTCATTTCTGTTTGACAACTTCAATAGTAAAATCATACAGCTCAATAACCAGTCAAGTAGCCAATAACAGTCAAAGTGTTATGAATATGTAAACCTTATAATATGTTAGCCCTATAATGTATACTTAAGCAATAAGACATGACTCCACCTCCTTTCTAGGGGGATTAAATCTTATGGTACAAGTCGAGACCCAAACCACAGCTAAAGTCCTAAAACTTCATTAACAACTTTTCCCTCTTATTTAAACAAGCCCTGAGGATGGGAAACATATTAGTATTATAACATTTATTTTAATTCTTGCATTGTCAGAAAATATTAAGACTGTTTTAGGTGTGGTTGCTTTCTCTACAATGACTATGTCAACAGCTACAGTAAATATTAATATGAGCAGTCTCTGGGAATTTACTATGTAATTAGATAACATTCTTATAACCAATAATTATAACAGTAACTAAATAAACAGAGCACAAAGCAAAATATCTAAAAGACAGTATAATAACTGGGATCTGTTTTATCGCATAGGGAACCCCAGCTACTATTTGGCGTTATAACAAACTGGTTATAACAGCATTCATGTGCTGGGTTTCCCTGAGTAGCCATCCACACACTCGTGCTGCTGCAACACCTGCTGTTTGAAGTGAAAGTACCTCCCAGCACTTTCAACTCCCAGCCTGTATGCAGCTCAAGCTGTAGCCTGCTCTGTGCAGGTGGGAGAAGGGGCTTGAATTCAAGGGTGTTTACCTTAGGTTCATATCAGGAACAAACTCTTACTGCTACCTCCCCCAAGGTTTACCCAGCCATGCCATCTTCTCCATTCTCCTGGCCTGATGAACAGCAACAACAGAGCCAGGGTGCACATACTACAGCCCCACTTCTTTCTCAGCACTCCCAGTGTACCCCAACCTTGCAGCAGGAGCTGCACAGCAATACAAAATATAGTAGAAATACAAAACAAAGCAATACAAATCCATCTTAACTTATCCATAATTTTATTAATATTTAGTCATATTAGAGAAGGTAACAGATCATCTGAATGAGGAGGTACATCGAAGGAACATTAGTCTGATAAGCCCAAGTGGCTCTGTAATTGTGTGGGTTGGGGGTTGGCGAGCTAGGTTTGAATGGGGGGCATGTCTCGTGAGGCCTGAATTTATTCCCTAATGTAGCACTGTTATAAGAGGGTAAAGAGGTACAGGGGCACCCCTCCTAACCTTTACCAACTCTATCACCTTGTAGTCCCCCTTCCTTACTTGGGTTATACGACCCCAGAGCAGCGCGAACACTTATCCTCCATGATCTCGTTAGGTGCCCTCCATGTGAGAACGCTGTAAATAAATATATTGTAGCAACTGTTAAACAAATGATATGTTTATGGAGGAATTAGAATGACAGGGACTAAAACCTCCTTCTAAGAGAGAAGGGGAGACAGTGGGGCACTTAGCTGCCATGGCACCAAGCATTAAGCAATGAGGGTGAGGAAGCTCCACCTCTGGATGCCCACTAGAACCACCTTGTGGGGGGCAGTGCTCCCCCCCATGTCTCACTACCACCAAGGGTACAGGAAATGGAACGATGATGTCCCTTGCATTATTAGCAGGTACACAGTTCCAAAAGGCAGCGCTCACAGAAGAAATGGACAAGCCACACATGAGAACAAAATTGGTCACATTTATTTTACACCAGTGTGGAAGCCCCTAGCACCTCAGCAAAGTGCCTTCAAAGGGGGTGTTATTAGCAGGTAGCAAGGACACTGAACCCAAATAATATAGGGGGTATAAAGGAGACTACCAGGGTGCCCTCCCCCCTGCCCTGACCTCATGATTCCCTGACCTCCTTATTACCTTTCACTTTCCACTGAACAGGGACTGGGGACCATCTCTGGGCACACCCAATAACAGCAGCCTGGGATGGGGGTGCTGTAGAGGGTGCAGTCACAGTACCTTCTAGGTATTAGACAACTAAGACAGATGGATGGCATAAGATGTCTAGGGGAATACAAAGGCACAATGGGAGAACCACCTAATTATACCATGCACCAATAATATCGAATAGGCTCAGAAAGAGAGTCCCATCTTATCCTTCCCCTACATGTAGATGAGGCAGCTTATATTATATACAGAGATAGTACTCCAAAGGCCACTCTGCATTAAGGAGGAAAGACACCCCAGAGCACAGAGGTGGGCCTTGTGCAGTTACCGGCCATCAGTCACAAACTTCTACTGCCCCTGAAAGAGCAGGGACAGCAAAAGGAAGAAGGTTTATATAGTTATGTTGTGTTAAATAAAATGGGAATGGGCTCAAGGGGAAATGAAGAGAAAATCCATAGGGCACCTAGGGAAAGGTAAATGGCTAACTGTCAATGCGAAGTACGTACAAGGGTTGATACAGGTACAATAGGGGGAGCAGAGATGGCTTGCAGCATTTTGGTCAGACTCGATAAACACAGCACATATGGTCACCCCAAGGGATCATGGGTGAGATTAATGCATACACCTGGAATGTCAGGGGCCTTAACACTCCAATAAAGTGGAAACAAATACTTTCTCAACTCAAGAAGCTGCGAGCTGACCTAGCCTTCCTGCAGGAAACAAAATTAACTGGGGTAGACCACAAGAAAATGTATTTATTCAAAAATTTTACCAGGAATAGCCTGTGTGTCAGGAAGGTAAATAAAAATAGGAAGAAGAGGAAGCCACTTTGGTTTAATAGAGATGTGGCAGAGAAGGTCAGGGCAAAGTGAAAGGCATTTAGGAGGTATAAAAAGACAGAGGGAGGAGGATAAGGCTACATACCAAGAGAAGCAGAAGGAAGCCGGTGTGGAGGTCAGAAGGGCGGAGGCTCAATATGTGAGTAAGAAGAGAAAGTCAAGGGAGGGGCTAGTCAGGCTGAAAAGCAGAGAAGGGGAGCTGGTGGACAATGACCCAGGGAAGGCGGAAATACTCAATAGCTATTTTTGCTCAGTATTCACAGTCGAGAAGGAGGGGAGTGTAAAGAAATCAGAGAACACAAGGTGGTGGGGGTTTGACTCCAGTCCATTCCAGGTGGAAGAGGTTCTGAGCATGTTAGAGGGTTTGAAGATGGATAAGGTAATGGGGCCAGATGGGGTGCACGCCAGGGTACTGAGGGAGCTTAGTAATGTGCTAGCAGAACCTCTGACCAGCCTCTTCAACAAATCATTAGAATCAGGGAAAATCCCTGATGACTGAAGAAGGACAGATGTGGTCCCCCTTCATAAGGGGGAGACAAGGAGGAGGCAGGCAATTATAGGCCAGAAGGCATAATATCAGTGTTAGGCAAGCTCACGGAGAAACTGCTAAAAAAGAGAATCACTAGCTACGTAGAAGCCAATGGCCTACAGGATCGGAGGCAACACAGGTCCACTGAAGGAAGATCATGTCAAACGAACTTAATAGAGTTTTTTGACTGGGTCACCAGGGTACTGGATCGGGGTGTCGGTAGACTTCACATATCTAGATTTCAAAAAGGCGTTTGATTCTGTGCCACTCAGGAGACTACTGCACAAAATGAGATGCCTTGAGATGGGGCCGCTCATGGTTAGGTGAGTGCAAAACTGGCTGGAGGGCAGAAGGCAGAGGGTAATTGTTAATGGGGTATCTTTAAGGAAGGGTGTGGTCACCAGTGGGGTGCCTCAAGGGTGGTGCTGGGGACGCTCCTTTTCAATATATTTATAGTGGACATAGCAGAGGGGCTGGAGGGAAGAGTGTGTCTATTTGTGTATGACACAAAGGTCTGCAATAGAGTGGATATGCCTGAGGAGGTTGGGAGCATGTGCAGGGATCTGGAGAAACAGGAAGAATGGTCCAGAGAATGGCAATTGTCCTTCAACACAAAAAAATGCAAGATCGTGCATTTAGGCAGGAATAACTAGGGCGTCGAATATCGTATGGGGGCATGCCTTAAAGGTTACAGAGATTGAAAGGGACCTTGGTATAATCATTTTATGGGATCTGAAGGTGGCAAAGCAAAGCAAGAAGGCGGTGGTAAGGGCCAGTAAGATGGTGGGATGTATTGGCAGGGGAATAACTAGCAGGACGAGGGAGGTCATGATGTCCTTGTACAGGCAGCTTGTCAGGCACCACCTTGAGTATGGGATCCAGTTCTTGAGACCATACCTCAAGAAGGATGTGCATAGGTGGAGCGCGTCCAGAGGTGGGCAACAAAAATGGTTCATGGTCCAGTCATCTGTCATATGAGAAATGGCTGAAGGCCCTCAGCATGTACTACCTTGAACACAGATGGGAAAGGGGGGGACATGATTTAGACCTTCAGATATATCAAGGTATCAACAGGATGCCAGTAGGGGACATCTTCCAGCTAAAGGAGCAATCAAAAACAAGGGGGCATGATATGCAGATAGTAAGAGGGAGGTTCAGGGGAAACATCAGAAAATTCTACTTTATGGAGTGCATGGTGGAAAACTGGAACAGACTCCCAGACTCCCAGAGGAGGCAGTGAGGGCAGGAACTGTGGGGAGATTCAAGAGAGTGTGGAATAGACACAAGGATCTGTTAGATCCAGGGAAGGGGGGCAGGCGGAAGGCAATAGCAAAGTCGTAGTGGCGCGCTAGGCATACTGGGCAGACTGGGTTGGCCTGGCAGTCCTTTTCTGCCGCAACGTTCTATGTTTCTGTGTTTCTATGTTTACCCTCCTGTAGCCATTTGTTAACTCCCCTCTTGAATATATTGTTATTTGTGCTATTTACTAGGTCGTGCAGTAAGTTATTCCATAGATTCAACACCCTCTCTGTATAAAACTGCTTCTTGGTATTTGTTTTAAATAGCTAGTTGGTGACACGTTCAGGACAACTTTAACGAAACCTAATATTTAGAGACAGTCCAGCTTGTATTTCCCATCAGTGCTGTATTCCTCCTCCCCATTATTTATTACTGAGGTCATCTGTATAAAAACAGGATCCTGAAGAGTTAGTCTATCCTGCTGCTTTCTTCCTACCTGAAGTTACAGAGCACTGCTTGTGATATCACAGTTACTCTCATGGCAACAGATTGTGATGTCACAAAAGAGCACTGTGACTTGAAGTAAGGAGTAAGTTATAGAAGCAGATGGACTCTAAAGAAACTCTAAGGGATAAAGATCATATATCCATGCAAATTTATTTAGTAAAAATAATAGGGAGGAGAAATATATAAAATATAAATGGAATGCAGACAGAATTGCACCTAATTATTATGTTTTTTTAAGTTTTCTTTGAGGCGTCAGTAGTTCTTTAAATAGTGATGTTTTCAACTGTTTATCATGACGCCTTAGTACATATATTTCATGTCCACAAACCAGATTTACTGCATTCATCAGTTCCCTGTCATTATGAATATATTGAATAAAAATAAGTCACCCCATGATCTACACTGTACTACAGAGTGCAGACCTAAATGTGACAACCTCTCCTCACATGATAAGTATTCCAATCCCCAGATCACTTTCATTGCCTTGTGCTGTATTTTTTCTATTTTAATGCGTCCCCCAATATTTAGCCCACCCCAGAACTGAGATCCGTTGTCAATCAGTGGACTAACATATGATCTAAATAGGGGAAGAAGAACATGTATAAAATGCCTTTTGATTGTGTTAAGCAATTTGTTGGCTTTAGCATAAATAGCACCAGCTTGTTTTTTTTGGTTTTAGGTCACGTGTTACATACAAGCCAGGATCCTTTGCACATGTTGTTTTTAGTCTGATTTCCTCCCATGCAGTACTGTGCTTTCCTGTTGTTTTCACCCAAATACATCATAGTGCATTTGGTGCTGTTAACATCCCCTTTTCACTTCTTGGCTCTTTCCACAAAATTATTTAAAGCATTTTGAATCTTTTCTGCCTCCTCCTCCATTTTTGCTTTTCCACCTAGTTTCACGTCATCTACAAACTTGTTACATGTACTATACAAGCTTATGCCTAGATGTTCTATAAATAATCTAAATAGTACAGGTCCCAGAACTGATCCCTGTGACACATCACTCAAAACCTTTCTCGCTTTGGGCAGACTACCCTTTATCCTCACTTTCTGAGCTCTTTGTTTAACCAATTTCCTAATCATCTTATGGTGGTTTCATTTCTTCCTAGCTTTAATAGTTCTTCAATTAGCTTAGAATGTGACACCACATCAGATACCTTACTTAAATCCTGGAGGATGACATCTGTAGCGTTACCATCATCGAGGTTCTTACTGATACTTTCACAGAAGGTGAGGAGGTTGATAGTGTGAGACCTCTCTGCCTTAAACCTGTGTTAGAGCTTGTCCTTTGTACCCAGCCTTTTGCATTCCTCCTCCAGAATTCTTTTAATGGATTTTTCCATTATCTTTCCCAGCGAGGATGTAATGCTGATTTGCCTATAGTTGCTTGCTGTTTCTCTGCTGCCCTTTCTATAGATGGGAATCACATCTGCAGCCCTCCAGGCTACAGATATTTCCCCTGTGTTTATTGATAAGGTAAATAGTTGTTGTAAAACTGGGGTTAATTCCTCACTTAATTCTTTGATCATCCTAGGGTTTGAAATGTTATTTATGTTAGGGGATGGGGAGAGAATAAAAGGGCTGGTCAGTGGTAATGGCGTATGGCGAGGTCTCGGTGGAAGGTGGTGTCATTGAATTCAAGGAGCCTGGCAAAAAAGATGGTGTATCTTCAGGCACTGATAACTGAGGGAGAGGTGGACACTGCAGCCCTCACCAAGATGTGGGCCACCCAATACCATGACTGGGTCCTCATGATCCCTGGGTATAGAATTTACCGGAAGGACAGAGAGACGGGCAGAGGGGGAGGTGTAACTTTATTCATGAGGGAAAGAATCACATGCACCAGGGAGGAGGCTCAGTGTTAGACTGAAGCCTTGTAGGTACAGGTTCAGACCACCAAGGGGAGGAAGGTTATAATGGGGATGGTTTACAGACCACCTTCACAGGGCAAAGTGTTTGACAGAGGACAGGGGGAGCAAATTAGAATGGTATGTAGCAGAGGGAATGTAGCCATAACAGGTGAGTTGAACCTACAGTACCTGGAGTGGATTGGAGGACCCCAGCTACTTTCTGCTTCAGGGAACAGGTCCTCCTGGAGGATTTTCAGGATAGTTTCCTGGTGCAGGGAGTCACAGAGCCTACAAGGGGAGGAGCCATAGTGGACCTAGTACTGTCCATGGTGAGTAGGTCCAAGAATTAGAAGTGGAAGACCTCTTGCAGGCAGCAACCACCGCACGGTGTGGTTCCACCTAAATCTGGGGAAGGAAATAGCCAGGACTAAGATGATGGCAGTGGACTTTAGGAGGACAGATGGGTGAAATCCTAGAGGAGCATCTTGCCAAAATCAGTCCAGAGATGAAAGTGAAGCAGAAAGGGTCCATTATAAAGATAAGTCTGATTGAGGCTACTAATATGTGTACAAAGGCCCAGAGCAAGAAAGCCAAGATCAAAAAAACAAGCTGGCTCAGAAAAGAGGTTGCAGCAAAAGTGAGGGAAAAGAGAGCAGCCTGTCATATGTACAAACATACTCTGAGGGATGCAGACAAGGAGGATTACTTGAGAAGTCAAGAGAGGCAAGCAGAGCGATCACAGCAGCAAAGGCCACGGGGGAACTAAAGATTGCTCAGGGGATAATGGTAGGGGGAAAAGGGCTTTTTTAAGTACATAAGGGAGAAAAGGAGTAGCAAAGATGGGATTGTTAGAGTAAAGCAGGAAGGGGGTTAGGCTGAAAGTAGTGAGGAACAGGTGGAGGCACTAAATGAGTCTTTCAACTCAGTTTTCGCTAGGGAGAAGACCGGACCTATGCCCCAGGGAAAAATAGGGGTTCAGAAGTGGAGGGGAGGTGTAACAGATGAAGCAATGCACGAGGACAAGATTTTAAAGGGCCTTAGAGTCTTTAGGATGGATAAAGCTCCTGGACTGGATGGCGTGCACCCTGGAGTTCTGAAGGAACTGGCTGAAGTCTTGGCCTGCTCCCAAGCAGACCTATTTAACACTCCACTAAAGACAGAGAGCGTGCCTCAGGACTGGACAGTGGCACATGTGGTGCCTCTCCACAAGAGTGGACCCAGGGATGAACCACATAAATACAGACCTGTCAGCCTTACCTCCATCGTAGGCAAGTTAATGGAGACCATACTAAAGGACATGCTAGTGGACTTTCTGGAGGTTAATAGTTTCCCTGGTCTCCAGGATGAAAGGCAACATGGATTTGTTTTACTAAGATCCTGCCAGACCAACCTGATAGACTTTTTTGACTGGGTCACAGGGACTGTGAACAAGGGACATGCGGTTGGTGTCCTGTATCCAGACTTCAGCAAGGCCTTCAATTCTGTGCCACGTGGGAGACTGCTGAGTAAGCTGCAAGACCTGGGAATTGGGGAGAAGCTGGCAGGGTGGGTCAAGTGCTGGCTACAAGACAGAAACTAGAGGGTGGTGGTAGTAGTAGGTGGGGAACTCTCGAAGCACAGGCCTGTAACCAGTGGGGTCCCACAGGGCTCAGAGCTTGGCCCACTGTTAATATCTTTATTAGTGACATGGAATCAAAGGTAAAATCTGCCTGTTCAAGTTTATTTTTCAGGAAAACTCCATTGAGCATGCTCATTTCCAAGGAGATCCTGTCAAGGACAACATAATACAAGCACTAAATACAAAGTTTGATAGTAACAACAAAAACACAGTGTAAAAGGTAGCCTAATACATACACTCTAAGCAATGAAAAAAGCATACAGTGGTAACTGGGTTACAGGCTTTACATACTGGAACGTTACATGTACACCAACATAATGGGCTACAAGCTTACATATTGAAACATAAGATTTACACCAACATAAGGGGCAGAATAGACGTATGAGTGTAAGGGAAGGGAAACCAAGGAATGGACATAAGTGCTCACAAATAAGGTAAAACATTAAGGAGGGGGATGCTAACTAGAATAGCATTGGCAAGTTTCCTATACAGCTGCTTTACCATAGCAGGTGCGGAATTTGGGCACATCTAACAGGATGCTAGTATTTTTCCTGCGTTGGAGTACCAGCTGCTGGAATGGTGGATCAGGGACGTGATATAAGTATGTAATTTGTTCAGTAGTGCTTTGGAGGCCCAGGTACAAATATGGAGCGTCCTTCTGGAAGCCAGAGATATCCAGCCTACTAGAGAATACAGGACACAGTGGTGGGTTCAGAAAGGTGCATTAGTTATAAAACGTAGAGCACGGTGATAAGAACAGATAGCTTATGCAGGTTTGAAGCAGAGCTGTTATTATAAATGATGTCTGCATAGACTAGAAAGGAAAGGGAAGTTGCTTTGACTAACCTAATCCAGATGTCTGTGGGAAATAGTGTTTTGTTCCTTAAAAAAAGACTGATCTGGCTTTTAGCCTTTTATGTTGGCGCGCTTGCACAGCCAACATCTTGTGACAGTGGGGATTTGGAGGCGCAGTCACTGTAAGGTGAATGCAGAACATGCATCAGTAGGTGCGTCCCTCATTCCCCAATCAGCCTGCATGCTGGCACCACACATTGTCAGCGTGGCGGGTGGTCGGCTGCCCAACTGCCAACTTTGGGGGTGCCCAATCCCCCCTGCTGGCTTACTCTGGCTGCAAAACTTTGCCGATGGGGAGCCCACTCCCCCATCAGCATAAAGCAGTCCCCCCATTTCTTTATGCTGAGGGGTGCCCAACTCCTGGGCTCTGCCTCCCTCCCTCCCCCACTTTCCTTGTGTACCAACGGGATGCCCAATCCCTGTCGGCATAAATTAACCCCCCCCATTTGGTGTGTGCCAACGAGGGTGCCCAATCCCCCGTCGGCTGCAGCAACCCCTCCATACAGTTAGGTAGCACACTGGGAGCCCACCCCAGTGTGCCAAGTCCCCTTAAAAAAAAAAACTGTTCCATGATGTTAGTTTTTTTCCCCCTGTAACATAAAAATGGTCCCTCGTAGTCTCCCTAGAGTTTCTACCCAAAACACGCACCCACCCACTGCGCACCCTGCCTCCCACACCCCCCACCATACTTACCTCCGGAGTCCAGCGTGACAATCTTCAGTGGACCGGAACACGTCTGCACTCTTCAAAGCCGACACGAACTGAGGAAATGCAGGCAGGCTGCATAATGGGATAGATAGGGGGTTTTCAACTTTGCTGCATATCTCAGTCATTTTTTGGAATTTTTGCACCAAATTTTCAACATGGGGTTTTTGGGACCCCTCCTCATGAATTCTGTTACAGTTATGATGTTAATCAGTCCTGGAAGGTGATTCCGCAGTCACTGCGCGGAATCACCTTTCGGGGCCAACTAATACAAGGACAGCAGCAGTGTTCATGAGGCGGGCTGTCAAAAAGCCTATGTTGCACATTTGGTGGAAAAATCCAAAAAATGGCTGTTTTACAAGCATGTGTTGCGCAGTTGCTATGCACGATCATAACTTCGTGAATTTGCAATAGTTTCATGCAAGATTATCAACATTGTCATTTTTCTACACCTTCTTGTGAACAGTACAGCTGTCATTTTTCACATCCTGGCCAAAATGTGTTTCCGCACTTCCGGCACGCAATACCGCGGTCACTGTGGGAAAATCAGTGCTTGGGGCAGATTATGAAAAATGACAGTTACACCTCTTCATGAGCAGAGGTCCTACAATGCCTATGCTGAACATTTGATGATGACACTCCATAACATGACTGTGTTACGAGCGTGCGTCGCGCAGTTTGCACGCACACTCATAAGTTCGCGAATTTATAATATTTTCACTCCAGATTTTCAACATTGCCATTGTTCTGCACCTCCTTATGAACAATATAGCTAACATTTTTCACATCCTGACCAAAATGCGTTTTCGCAGTTCCGGTGCAGAATGCCGCAGTCGCTGTGGAACGTCTGTGTTCAAGACACATTATGGAAATGTCAGTGACACAGTTCTTTAGCAGAGGTCCTAAAATGCCTATGTTGAAAATTTGGGGCCAGCAGTCCATACAATTAGTGTTTTACCAGCGTGCGTTGCGCAGTTTGCACGCACGCTTATGAGTTCATGCATTTGTAATATTTTCAGTCCACATGTTCAACATTGGCATTTTTCCATACCTCCTTATGAACAGTACAGCTGTCATTTTACATATCCTGCCTGAAATGTGTTTTCGCACGTCCGCAGAATTGCACGGTCACCGAAACTGATTTGGGGCAGGTTTGAGGAATGACGATGACACTGTTCATGAGAAGAGGTCCTAAAATGCCTATGTTGAAAATTTGGTGCCGAAAGTCCAGAAAATGACTGTGCTGCAAGCTTACGTTGCGCAGTTTCCATGCAGCTTTGTAACTTCGTACATTTGCAATATTTTCAGGCCACATTTTCACCACTGACATTTGTGCACACCTTCTTATCAACAGTACAGCTGCCATTTTTCACAGCCTGCCCAAAATGCGTTCCCGCAACTGTGGCGCACAATGGCATGCTCGCTGTGGGAAATCACCTTTTGGGACACATTAACAAAATCACAGTGCCACTGTTCATGAGGGGAGGTCCCAAAATACCTATGTTGAAAATGTGCCTAAAAAACTCCCACAAATAATTGGGTTGCAGACATCTGCTGCGCAGTTTCTGTGCATGTTCATTGCTTCGCCAATATTTCATATTGCCACTCCAGATTTTCAGCATTGCCATTTTTTACACCTGCTCATGAACAATACAGTTGTCATTCTCCACATCCTGCCCAAAACTGTATTTTCGTCCCTCTGCCACCAAATGCCACAGCTGCTGTGCAAACCCACCTTTCAGCTAACAAAGTGATTGTGCCACTTTTCATGAGGTGGCCTGACAAGCAGCCCATGTTGAACATGTAGAGTGAAACTACCACTACACACCTATGGTGTTAGGGTTTCCAACTGCAGCACCCCATCTGGTATGGACTGACATGTGTCAGGGCTGTGACTAGGGATCATCAGATGTAATGCTCACACCATTCCACCCCCCCCCACACACACCCTGCAGCCACTGACAGGCATCGTGGTGTGTCTTGCACTGTTTGACCACAAACATCGCCCCATGCTCCTATACTGCACCCATGTCAGCGTATTTCCTTATGGAATGGGGTAAGTATAATGCCCAAAGACTCCAAAGCACACCATGACACTTGTCAGTCTCTACAGGGTAGGGTGAGGTACAATGGCATGAGCATTATGCCTGATGACCCAAAGGCACACCCCACTGCCTGTCGCTCTCTACAGGGTTGGGTGGGATTGGCGCCACTTCAATACTTCACTGCCATTCCTATTATGCACCTCTAGCTCCGCCACTGCAAATGCCAATGCCATCATGACAACATTCGTCATTGACAATTGCTTGTTTAGAAGGGTTTTGATGTGTTCCGCAAAGGATAGGTTTCTGTCAAGCAAAATTCCTAAGTATTTAAATTTGTCAAAAACTTTTTCGGAGTCCCCTAACAACATTGTAGTGGTTATAGGAGTAGCTTGTTTGTGATGTAAGATTGTAGGATTATGGGGTGTAAAGAACATATTGTAGCTTTGTTTTTTTGGGGGCATTTAGCAGTAATTTGGAAATAATTAGATTGAGTTGCTGTTGATTAAAGTCAGCCTGAAGCTCAGCCCTGACGTCTGCTAGGGAGGGTTTAGAAAAGTAGAGAACCGTGTCATCAGCAAAGAGGTGGAGGTTAGAATTGTGGATATTATCACTTATGGTATTTAAATAGATTGAAAAAAGTAGTGATCCAAAGATAGCCTACCGGATCATAATATTGTACGCTTAATAGTGTACAACATTAGCGCTAACCCGGATTAGCGTTGTACGAGACAGCGAGTGGTGCAATACCACGAATACTGCTGTATGTGGTATTGCACCACTCACACTATCCCAGGCAGAGGATAAAATGGTATGGGATTCCACTGAGCATCTGCCATGGCTCAATGAACTGAGCCACTACAGCAAAGAACCCAGGCATTGCGTCTGGGACCAGGTTTGATTGCCAGTCCCAGAAACTTTTTTTTTTTTTGGCACTTTGTACGATTTCGCGTTGAATCCCCCTAGAGTGGCAAATCCTTATTGGAAGGGTTTGGGTGCAGCCTCATAACGGGGTATGGGGCACAGCTTCGTAAAATACAGCAGAATTATGCCACATGCAAGAAATCACGCCTGTATTGGCAGCACGATTTTTACATGCGGCATAATGTCTTGCATCATTATGACCCTGTGCCCAAGGATGGAACCTTGCAGTACACCTCTTGTGAGTGATAGTGTGGAGGATAGAAGCCTATCAGCCTTAATACGCTATGATCTGCCTGCAAAGTAGCTGGAAAACCAGTTTAATGGGCAGTTGGTTAGCCCATGCTCTTCAAGCTTATCAAGCAGTAGGTCATGGTCAACTGTGTCAAATGCCTCACTCAGATCTAGATCCAGAAACAAATGATTTGATACCTTTTATTGGACCAGTATAAATGTAACAAAAAGAACAAAGTGCTTTAGCTTTCAGACCAACAAGTCCTTCGTCGGAAGTGTAATGACAGTTATTTAGAAAAGCCAATACTTTTAACACCCAGATCATGCAGAAAAAAAACGGAAAAAAATTCCCATTGGTTCAAAATACTTATTTAAAAAAAAAAACAGAAGATGTCAGAAAAGCTTAATAGTACCATTTCACCTTCAGCTGAGAGGGTCTAAAGGTCAGAGGTGCTTAGTGCAGAAGACATACAAAGGATTCCACTACTTATAAATTAAATTGACTTAGATATACTTTAACATAAGATAACAACTACTTGAGCAGAGGGCTCTTAAATCAAATTATGAGTGTCACAATGTGTATAAGAATGCAGTTAATGAAAAGCAACACCCACCCAGATTAAAGACATACTAAAAGTGTATCCAGCCAGGAACATCGCAGACAAAAACATCGTTGGACATTGCAATGCAGGCATAACAATGCCGCCCGCAATGTCAGCTTGCAACATAGCCGCGGAAGATGAACAGTGCATGTAGTGTCTCATGCAAACACCAATGCCACTAGTGGCAAACGTCACCATGACCCATCTGCACCAGCAGGACACCCCCAATGGGCCAGTAGCTGAAGCCCCCACCCAAGCAGCCATGTCCAGTATAGCACCCCCCACCCCAGACCGCCAGATCATGCCAGCCCTGACCCAGGTGGTCCTGGTTGCCCTCCCCAAGGAGAGGGTTCCCTGCCCAGGCAGACATTCCCTGTCCCCCCTAGAGGCAGACAGTAAGGTGCCCACACAGTTCCAACCAGCAGTTGTCCTATATGGTTGCTTGCACCCACAGCCCCCTCCTGCTGGTCTGTACTGTTATCCAATCTCTGTCCATCACCATGGTGGCTCCTACACCATCTCTCTGTTCTTTTCCATCCCAGCCTGGATCACGCATGGCTGACACTGTTGCCCCCTTCGTGCCCTGTGCTCGAACCCATACCTCTGCCCTGGTAGCTCATATTGCACCGCACGGGTGGTCCCTCTGTCCCTTACCTCATACATATGCTGCAATGGTGTGGCACACATGATTAATCGGGGGTAATGTTTTTAGTCCATGCTTTATTGTGTCCATTACAATATTGTTGCCTGCGTTGTTCTGTCCATCATATTTTCTCCGCGATATTTTGCCCACAATGTTCCTAGCCAGAAGCTTAACATTGTAAGTTAAAAACAAGCACCACAAGATAGGACTACAAGAAGCATCTATACATGGCATACAAAGAGTAATGAGTAAAGTTTTCCTAAAAAGAGCAATAGTTACACACTGTATGGAATGTAAAACTTAGCTGGAACCATTACCCAACTATACTCTCCAGCTAGATATTCTGCCCCATAAACTTCAAAAGCCTATAGTGTAGTAACAGGAGTTTATAAATGATAATATAAATATAAATTGCCAGTATAAACGTCAAACAAAAAACTACTTGTCAAGGAATACCAAGAAATTAAGACCATGCAGCCTGATATGTACTGATGTCAATAAATTCTCAGTGTAGAGAATAACAACTTGATGTACTGAAAATGTCAAAGGAATCTGAATAAGAAATTATAGGAATTAAATTCTCTCTCACACACACACCCCACACCACACCCCCATATCTGGAGAGGGGAGGATAGCTAGTTTTAAGGATATGTATATGCACACACATACACTCCTAATGCACCATCATTCACATCAATTGTTACCCAAAGGAATTCAACTTGTCATGAAATTCCAAGTAAAAGGGATCATGTATCCTAATATGTACAGAGTAAAAATGTGACACTATGTAACCATACTGCTATCTGCGCAGTAACAGTCCAAGAATTCCGAACAGAACCACAGTGAAATAAAACTTCCACCCTCCCCTGGGTAAGGTAACTAAAATTAAATGTACAGTATGCATGTAAGACAAGAGCCCTAACATACCTACATTTCCACAAATCACTACAATATTAGCCCAGTGTAATTAGATCTGTCAAGAATCCCCATGCAAAAGAGATCTCGCACCCCAATATGTTCAGAGCTCAAAAATGTGACAGTATATAATAAAACTCCTGTATGTACAGTAACAGGTTAGGGAATTTGAATAAGACCCAATGGAATCAACCCCACCCCCAGGGAAGGTAAATAGTAAGAAGGAATTAATATTCATTATGTGTGTGAACTAAGAGTAATAACGCACTGTAACTCCATGTATCTGAATAGAAGCCTACCTCAATGTAACAGCAAACCCCACACCTGCCATATTCACATATCCCCAAACACACACACACACACACACACACACACACACACACACGCATGCTGAAGTCCTATAATATGTCTATCCTAAGAAGAAAAGGTATGTGGATGTTAAGCCCTATAATGTACATAAACCCCAAATCTGTGTTTATCCTATCTGCTACTATATTGAGATGTAAAATAAGTTTGATCTCAAAAGCTCGTCTCTGTTATGTACTTTTGAGATTTCCTTTTAAGACCATTACTGATATATCTATGGGCTGGCAGTATAGCCTAGAGGTTAGAGGAACAAGGTGTGAATGAGCTTGATACACCCAGCAGACCAGACCTGAGTCTGATTCTCACACCCTCCACTTGCATACTGGGTGACTCTGAGCAAGTCACTTAACTGCCCAGTGCTCCCAGGTCGCCCCTGAAAACAGGCACGTGTGCCTAGTGGGCCTTACCCAGTTACCAAAGACTAAAATATACATACAAAAAATAACTGAAATTGAGTGGTCAGACCGAGAGAAGTGTTGCCCCACTGGTTTTTCAGTCATCTTCCATTTAATATTATGTCTGTGCGAAGTCATCCTAGTGCAGAGCTGTTGGCTTGTCTCTCCAGTATAATCTGTTTGTGGACATCTCTTGCACTGAATGAAATAAACAACATGTTGTGATGTACATGTATAACTCCCATGTACCTTGAATTATCTGTTTTGTGATGTAACCACACAGTCCGAAGTGGAAATGTACTCACAAGTCTTACAGCTGCGTCGACTGCAGGGTTGTGTACCATTTAGTGTCATGGTATTCTGTTCTGACGAAAGCTTACTCCTAATAATTAGACTGGCTAAGTTTGGTGGTTGTTTAAAAGATAGTAGTAGCAGTTCCTTAAAAATACAATTAAGGGTCTCATCCTCACTAAATATTGGATGGAGGTCCTTAATAATCTTACGCAGAAGTTCAAGGTCTGGATGATATGTGACTACTAAGGGTATTCTGTCGGTAGCTGTCCTTTCTATATACTAAAGTAGTTGTTGCCTTGGCACTTGTGTTGCACACTCTATTGTCCTGTCAATTTCTCGGGAAGAGTGTTCCTGCTCAATAAAGGTGTTTTTCAACATAGCCAAATGTGTATCTCTGTCCTCCTCATTTGAACAGATACGGTGACATCGAAGTGCTTGACTGTACATGACAGATTTTTTTTTATGTGGTTTGGGTGATTACTTTTCTTGTGTAAGTATCTCTGTCTGTCTGTTGGTTTCCTGTAAATATATGTATGTAAGGTTCCATTGTTAATGGTGACTGTGGTGTCCAGAAAATTAACACTGGTGGTAGAATACTCCTGGGTAAGCTTTATGGGAGGGTGAAGATTATTAAGTTCCTGATGCAAATCTTTAAGTGCATCTGTGCCCTCTGTCCAAATGATAAACAAATTATCAATGTAACAGAAAAAAGCGAGTGGTTTGTGGGGGCAGTGCCTTAGGAAGTCTACCATAAAGAGATTACCATACTGTGGAGCCATCCTGGTGCCCATTGCTGTTCCCATAGTTTGAACACGATGTTTACCATTGAAGCTGAAGTTGTTAAAGTGTCAAAATGAATTCCATAAGTTTTCCCACCACTTCAGGGTTGGTGTTTTGGTCCAGTCCTTTCTTCTGTATGTATTTAAGGCAGGCTGAAATGCCATCCATGTGTGGAATATTAGTGTAGAGGGATGTTACATCCATCTTCGCTAAAATGGTATCAGGTGGTAAGCCCTTATAACCAGAAAGTACACGCAGAAAGTGTGTAGTGTCCTGGATATAACTGTCTTTCCATAACCAGTGGTTTCAAAATGGTTTCTACAAACCCTGAGATCCCCTCAGTTAGGGTACATTACCAGAGACTATGGGTCTTCCCGGATTGCCAGGTTTATGTATTTTAGGCAGTATGTAGAATGTCCCTGGCTTGGGTTCAGCAAGGGTGAGGTCAGGTAGTCTTTTTTGGACATGGTTTGGAAAAGTTCTAATTAAGTCCTGTGGACTGTTTACTTAGATCTAGGAACACGGCCCCCGTGAGAAGTTTATTGTCAAGGGCTGTAAACCAATCATTTGTTACAGTGGTGAGCGCTGAAGCCGTGCTAGCAGTGGCATAGATTTGGGGGGGGGGGGGCAGGCTACCCCTTCAGATGTTCCTAGCTCTCAGAGTGGGACTTTTAGCTCTGAGTATTTTGTTTTATTATTACACATTGGCCGGGTCACGGGTGAGGGCCGGGCCCAGTGGGGTCCTTTTTCCTTACACTTCACACTCAGCGGCAATGACTACTCAAGTGTGAGCAAGGGCACCTCCTCCTGCCCTCAAGAATATGGGAAGTTGTTGCTGGAAGGGAGCACGAACCAGCAATTTCTGTTCTATGGTCTGTGCCCATCCTGTGGTTGTTAGGGTGCATTGCTGGTGTCATGCGACCCAAGTGTTGCAAGTTAACTTGCATGCTAATTCTGGCCAGGGCGGGGGTCACGAGGAGGGCTTCAGGGTGTGTGAGCGCTATTGCGGGGTGATGATGAACTGATGTGAAGCAGCATGAGACTTGCAGTGAGCGGCTCTCGGAGAAAGCAGCAGCCCACGGGCAAGCAGCTGCAGAGTCTTGGTTTAGAGAACTTTACCGCGGAAAGAAGGGAGGATGCCTGCCCCAATGATGACTCACTGTAGGTGACTCATACCTCTCAACTGTCCCTGATTTTCAGGGACACCACATCCCTGATTTTGTCTCAAAGCCTTCCTCTGTCCCCAGGGCTGGATTTACACTAGTACCAACTATGCCTGCCTGGGCATAGGACCTATGTTTCCTGGGAGCCCTTTTCTCAGCTGGAGTGTGAAGACACATTCCGCAGAGTGACTTGCTGACTCACTTGAAGTGGGAGAAGAAGGCCATACTGTCAAGATTGAGCAGAATATAGAATCAGAGCCTAATAAATCATCATTTATTTATTTATTTATTCAAGTCTAAGATTACCAATACCTTTGAGCCATGGCTCTTTTACAAAGGTTCCATGTCAGAGGCAAAAGACATACAGGGAAAGCAATGAAACATAATAATCAATAATAGCATACCATAGTTAGTTAAAAAGTACAAGATCAGGTTTTAAGACAAGGTTACTAGCTGTTCAGATAAGACGGGAAAGCAGCAACGTAGAAAAAAAGAAAAAAGGGTGTTGAAAGGGAAGGACAAAAAAGGTGCAGCCAAAGGTGATTGTCAGACAAAACAGGAGATAAGTGCTGGTGACATGGGGGGTGGGTAGTGGCAGAGGAGGGAGGGAGGGAGGGTGGGGCAGAGGTGGAATAAGAGCATCAGTGGGGTTAGGGGGCAGCCGGATGGACGGTAGTGGGGAGAGGCTGTGGCGATCCCTGGGACATGACACGATCTGTTAAGGGGGGCAGTCACAGGAGCTGGAGGTAGTAAGGTGCTGCCGTAGTCTTGATTTAAAGATGCCCAGGGTTGGGGCAGTCAAGATGGCAGGGTTGAGGCTGTTCAGCCAAAAAGGAGCTTTGTAGGCAAAAGAACGTTGACCCTGGGTGGTGCGTCAGCGGGGAACTTGAAGGAGTTGAGATTTTGAACCCCTGGTGACCTGTAAGCAATTCTTATTGGTGTGTAGCAGCGCTGTGACCCCATGGGGTGCAAGGCCAAGGCAAATTTTCATGGTCATTGTGCAAGTTAGGTACTTGATGTGATTTGAGAGCTGGAGCCAACCCGTTTTACTATACAGATCACAGATGTGGGTAAGACGGTGGGCTCCAGAGATGAGCCGACATGACTTATTGAGGGCGGTTGAGATACGTCTGAGGTTAGTCGCTGTGGCAAAGCCATATATGATGAGACCATAGTCAATAATCGAGACCACGTAACTCTGAACGGCGATCTTCAGGGGTAAGGTGTTGCCTATGTCTGTAGAGGAGACCGATTCTGGTGTTAGCTGCCTTTGCCACAGAGTCGACGTGAGCACTGTATGAGAGGTTGGGTCCAACAGTATCCCATGATATTTGATGACCCATCTGAGTGGGAAGGGGAAAAGTAAGTGAATTTTTATGTGCTCAGATGACTCAGAACAACTCACTGCATTGTAGACCTTTTGTCATTGCTGTTTTACTTTTAAATAGCAATTTTATTAAAGTTTTATTTTTCACAAACACCAACAAAACATACACAAAAGACAGACTGTACTATAAATAATAAGACATGACATCAAATATAAACAGATATAAGTGAATAAATTAAATAAATTAGATACTACAGAACGAGAAATAAGATTAGACCGTATCCCATATAAACATTCCATCTCATCTTAAAAAGTGTTTAAATGAATCCCTTCACTGCATATTAGTTCCAGGTCTAACAGACATTCTTGCCCACAAAGAAAAAAAGGAAATAACCCTTCCACTTCACGGTCTTAATGTTTAAACTGGGCTTCTTTTATCATACAAACAACTTATCTTTCTTACTAAATAACACAGCCTCTGGAACAACTTACAATAACAAAATAATTGAATGTAATACCTCAACTAAATTAAAAACAAGACAAAAGAATGTTAACTAGGTAAGGCATCTGTAATACAGGAGAATATATAATATTAATTCTGAGAGGAGGGAGGGTGGAGAGGAATTGAATTCCATAATTATCCCTATGTATTTATCTATCTGAAATTCAGATTAAGCCCTTCAGGGCCAAGGAACTTATAGCATGGGATCTGTGAAATAGGTTAGCTAACCAGCCGTCTCGCAGGCACACTGTGGAATCGAGTATCCATCTAGCTTTATACTAAACCTGAATAACAAAGTTTGAATTAACCGTATGCTAAAAAAGATCAGTCAGGATCTCCAAGACATTTCTATTCTCTTTATTTGCCTGATAATGGAAAAAGGGCAACCACCTGGCCTTAAAGTTCTCCAATTTCAATCTTAGTTTAGCTGTTAATTTTTCCATTTCCAATAAATAGAGGGAGGTGGAATACCATAAGCTAGGGGATGGTGGGTCCTCAGTGTGCCAGTTCTTAGTGATGGCTTTATGTGCTGCAGCCAGAAAGATATAAAATAAATATCTTTGTGCACAGGTTTTAAGTTGTGGTGGGGGGCAAGCCCCATAACCAAATCTTTGGGTCTCGTGGTAGCTGAATTTGAAATATCAACCCCACCAGTTGCACTGTTTGTTCCCAAAAATGATCTAACTTCATACAAGCCCAAAATATATGTGTGTGAGTACATGCATCTCCGCATTTCCTCCAACATAAATCAGAGAAAGCATTCCCATAGTGTTTAGTGATCTGGGGGGTACGAAAATATCTAATTGTCACTTTCCACCTGAACTCTCCCCAAAGTGGTAAGGCTGTGATAGAGTGCACTCCCTTCCATATTTGCACCCATTCCTGCTCCTCCAAGCCAACCCCTGATTCTCTAAACCATTTTCTTCCTTAAACTTTAGCATTCCTGACTCTTTAGAGAGCAGAAAAGCTGTAATCCTAGAAATTAGGCCCTTAAATACTTTTTGTGCAGTCAGTGGAAGACAGAATTCCTGAAGGGGATTCCCATCTTCGAGCATTTGGGGATTCAAATTTTTACCCAACAGAAAATGTCGTAGTTGCAAGAACCTGAAAAAATCCTGCCCTGGAAGATTAAAATCTCTGCTCAATTGTAGGAAGGACTTTAGAGCACCCCCCCCTCATATAATTAGCCTATATACTGCAACACAGATCTTGTCCATCTGAGAAAGCCTCCATCCATCTGAAAAGGAAGAGAGTCAACACAAGCTCTTATAGGGGTCAGGAAGGATAGTTTGAGTTGAATTCTCAGTTGTTTGACAACTCTTAACCAAATTTGTTTCAAGGTCAGGGACCAGGGATTGAGGACAGGAAATTTACCCAATCCCTCTCGATCCCTCCATATGATATCTGACATTTTCACAGCCGTGGCCAAGGGTTTTTCTAACTTGATCCATTGTGGAGAGTCGTCCTTGGAGCACATAGGCACAAGTGCTTGTAGTTGGGTGGCCCAGAAACACTAAACAAAATTTGAAAGTCCCAATCCCTCTGCTACCTTAGCTCTTTGTAAAATTTGCCATTTGTCTCTAGGTGATTTATGTTTCCATATGAATTTGGACATGGAAGTTTTTAGACTTTTCCAAAGTGGGGGAGCTAAGGGGAAGCATAGTAAATATAAAAAGAAAACGTGGAAGGACATTCATCCTTATAACTTCAATACAATAAGGTATCATCTGCATATAAGGAGATGCGTAATTCTATACCATCCACTTTAATTCCCTTATATATCTTTGAATGTCTTATTAAGGCTGACAAAGGCTCCATACTTATAGCAAACATGAGGGGAGAGAGCAGGCAGCCCTGTCTAGTACCCCATTCAGTACTAAAGGGTTCTGAGAGTAATCCATTCTCCTTCACTCTGGCCTTGGGGTTTCTGTAAATATTCAAAATCCAATCTCTAAACTTTTCCAAAAACCAAAATTTAGCCAATGTTTGATCCAAAAATAGCCAATCGAGGCAATCAAAGGCCTTTTCAGCATCTAAGGAGATAACCGCATTAAGTGTATGGGAGGGAGACACTTTGGTGGATGACAAAGTATTGAGCGGAAGATGTATATTATCTTGGATGCGGCATCCAGGGATAAACCCAGTCTGATTCAGGTGAACCAAATCAGGGATAAGGCCCTGAAGCCGCACCCCCACTAACTTGGCGAAAATCTTTGCATCAACATTAAGGAGGAAGATGGGGTGATAACTTGCACAGTTTTGAGGGTCTTTCCCAGGCTTAGGGATCACTGAAATCGTAGCTTCTCCCCAAGAGTCCGGGAGAGCCCCCATCACATGTGTTGCATTGCAAACCCCGAGGAAGGTAGGAGTCAGATCCATCACTAAAATATTTTACAAAATTCTCCTATAAAGCCGTCTGGGCCTGGGGCTTTACCCGGGCTAAGTAATTTGATTACCGAGTGAATCTCGCCCTCCATAAAGGATCTCTCCAAGGTTCTCATTTGGGACCCTGTTAATGAAGCTAATTCCACTTTCACTAGAAACTGAGCTATTTCCTGATCATGGTTAGGGGTTCTTTCCATAGTGTATAATTGCACAAAGAATTGTACAAATTCTTTTGTGATTTCTGATGGTTTTGTCGCCACTAAACCTGGGGATTTATTAACCATGATTTTAGAGACATAACAATCTGTCGCCTGCTTCCGAAGGTGGAGGGCCAACAGTTCACCCACTCTCCTCCCTCCTCTTCATAATACCTTTGATTATTTATTTATTTATTAGATCATCGGCTTACAGACCTTTGAGTCATAGACTCATTTACAAAGGCACCTCGTCAAGAGAGCAATACATCACAGCAAACAAAACAGTACAGTACATAACGCTTAGATTAAAAATGCAACCAGTGTTACAGGCATTCACTGGTGATACACGCTTGGTAATAGGTAGATCACAGAAGTCATAATGTAGGTACACAAGTACCACATCAGGTAGCATTAGTAAATCGCATGGCGTTAATAGTGCGACCTTGCATCAAATCATTCTAACTCTCTCTGGCTTCCTTAAGTGTTTGTAAAGTGGGTTGGTCTCTACTGACCTTATGCAGTGCCTCTAAGGTCACAATTGTATCTAGGGCTTTCGTAACCTTGGCCTTATATCATTTGTTTTGATAGGCTGAGTAACTAATACATTTACCTCTTAATACAGCCTTAAGGCCATGCCAGATAAATTTTAAAGTGGTATCGGTCTCTCTGTTCTCCTCAAAATACTTTTTAATGGACTCCTTCACTGAGGTCACAAAAGCTTTATCTGTTAGTAAGCCGGTGTCCAGTCTCCATACCCCTCTGCTATTGCTCGGTTCTCATGTGACCTTGACTTGGATCATAGCATGATCTGAAAAGGAAACTGGGTGAATAATTACATTACAAAAATTATGTACCTCGGTTTTCCAGGTATAAATGCAGTCAATTAGAGGATATGAATTTGAGGCCAGGGAGTAAAATGTATAATCCTTCCCAGTGGGATTTTGCCATTGCCAAACATCAAGTACCCCCAATTCTGAGGCTAACGTCCGTAGGAGTCTGGCACTAGATGTCAGTCCCTTTTTATTTGGAGGGTTTTTGTCCAAGGTACAGTTCTCAACACAATTCCAATCACCCGCTAGGATCAATTGGCCGGCTGGGAGCATGGATATCAACCGAAACAATGCTCTGAAAAAAGTTCCAGATGAGGGGGCAGGTGCTTAAACTGAAATTATGTGAAGAGGTCGCCCCTTGAACTCTCCTGTGAGAAGAACCCATCAACCATTTCCCTCCAGTTGAACTCTTAAAATTTAAAATGCAAGTCCCCTCCTGATCAAGATTGCTGTGCCCACTTTGGATGCAGAAGGGTGAGAGTCAGAAAAAACAGAACCCACCCATGAGCATCTTAATTTTTTCGTATTTAGTTTTTGATAACTTGGTCTCCTGGATACAAGCAATAGCACAGCTCACCCTTTTTAATTCCTTTAGGATTCTTGCTCACTTCACTACATTGTTTATTCCTTTAACATTTAAGGAACAATAATTTAAGTGACCCCATTATCATTGTTATTAACAATCTTCCCATAAGTCACCTCCCCTCCTTCTAATCAGTTAGGATGCCAACCCTTATAAATATGGATGAAAATAAATAACATCTAAACAAAAATAACATCAAGATACACAAATAGAAACACATATAGAAACCAAAAGTCCCAACCATGGACTGAGTGGAATTAATAAAACAACCCCCAACAGGGGGTAAAATGAGGCAGATTGTGGTGGAGTTTGCCTCTAGGGTGTTTAAATATCTCACCCTATAGAGCCCAAATCTGCAAGAGCGGGCCCAAGATGAGGTGGTGTATTCCTTCTATGAGGTGTATTGGAAGAGTCCGGCACCCAATGTGCCAAGGGCAGATCCACCAGCCTGCACCTGTGAATGCGCTCCTTCCCTTCCTGGAGGTATCCTGGATGGTGGGCAACTCGAGTAACCCCCATTAGCCAGGGGCTTCTTAATACTTATGTTCTTTATTTCTATTTCCCATCTTCAACTTTTTTAATTATCGTGTATCATTGCTATTGCCTCAGGCACAGATTCCAATTGGCAAGAGACATCATTCTATCTCTACCATTTCAACAACACTTAACTATGAAGTACGAAACATTTCCCAGTTCTTACTTCCCACCCCCACTCATTTTCCTCTATAAAAAAAGGCTAAAATAAAAACATCCCTCCTTCGTATATAACCACTAAATGAGCTACTAAGTATTTAAATGGTGGAGCAAATTATCAACTGCTGACAAGGCATTCTTAACATTTTTTTTTAAAGCACACATAAACACACAACCAATTGCTGGAAGGCCATTCAGCAGTGTATGAAATGCACTAACAGTTAGACTCAAGTACTCCACTTTGGGGGGGGTCTTTCCTCCAACTGCTGACAAGGCATTATTAACTTTTTTTTAAAAAAAGCACACATAAACACACAACCAGTTCCTGGAAGGCCATTCAGCAGCATATGGAATGCAATAACAGTTAGGTTCAGGTACTCCACTTGAGGGGAGGGGGCTTCCCTCCAGAGTGTACTACTGAAAAGAGAAAGTAGGACCCAAGAAAGGGGAAATCACTACTTTCTATTCCAAAACCCATTTAGTACAATCAATCATGACCAGTCCTTGCAGTTTAAACCAGAAATAGTAAACAGTACTTGCAAAAGGGTTTAATGTGCGATGATCCAGGCCAATAATTAATGGGGGAAATTATTAGGTGTAGCTCCTTCTGTACAGTCCTGTCTTGCTTTGTGGACTGGTGAAACCAGCCTTACTGCTAGAAAGTTCCAAGCTTCAAATCATAGTGCCCACTACAAAGCAGAGGCATCATTAAGCAGACATTGTTACAGTTCACTGCTTTCAGCCCTCTACAGGACAGGGCCAACAAGAAAGCCTCCAGAACAGAACTCCCCACTTCATCACCAAGTAGAGAAGGTAAAATAAAGGTTCAAGTCCTGGAAATTATTCATGTTGCATGTTGTCATGGGGTAATCCACCTGGTCATGTCGGCGTGCAGGGGCAAAAGATAATCCATCCTCCTACTCTGCATGCGTCATCCCCCAAGGGGTATAGCCCAAAGCAGACCCTCTATTTCTTGTTGCGCCAGCTCCTCACTTGTATCAGGGATCTGTATGTCCAACTTTTCAAGAAATGGGGTCATCTGTAAAAGGGAATCAAAAACATGTGTCCCCTCTTTATCCTGCACCCAGAGCCTGGAAGGGTAGCACAAAAAGACTTTCAGATCTTTTTCCTCTGAGCGCACGAACCACCAGCAAGATTTTTTTTCTCTTGGCCAGCATAAGTGGTGGATAATCCTGATCGAAGTAGACTCTCTGCCCGTCTAAGTTTAAGTCCTGTTTATTCCAGACCAGGTACAAATTTTTTCTTTCATAGGAAACATCAAGAACTTTATCAGGATTGATCTTGGAGGGGCACCTGATCTCGGTCTGGGGGCGACGGCCCTGTGTTCTCTTTCTATTTCAAAGTGGAAGTTCTCTTCAAGTGATAATTCTTGTCTCAACCAGCATTCCAAATACGGTACCATATCAACCTGCTCTACCCCCTCCGGTATGCTAGATATTCTGATGTTGTTTCTTCTGGCCCTTGCTTCTGCATTCTCAGCTCTCAAGGTTAGTTCTTTCTCTTTTTGATGCAGAAAAGCTAGCGAGCAGTCGAAGGCCATATTTTCATATTGCAAAGTATCCAAAGTGGCTTCAACAGCTGCGGTCCAGGATTCTAACTTTTTAAAATAATTTTGTAGGCCAGTTATTTTAGAATCGAGCCAGTGTAGAATTTTTAACATACGATGGCTGTCGGCCTTTGTGAACGTAGTTGTTGATTCTGAGCCGGAGTCATCCTCTTCATCTGCGGATGCAGTCAGCAGTGAGGATCAGGAGGTAGTCAGGCTTACAGGCCGTGCATCTGGCTGGGAAGCAGATCTGCTGGCTGATGCTCCCAAATCTTTTTACTTGGTTTTCCCCATGTTAGCAGAGGCTTGGAGAGAGATATTATGGTGGCAAAAAAATCTGAGTTAACAAGCAGATGGTGTAGGATTTTACTTCTTTATAGTCCCGAGTCTCTGGAGTCGTAACTCAAGCTGCCATCTGGTGCGTGACGTCAACTGGAAGTCCTTGTCATTGCTGTTGTGTTGTCACATGGTATAAGTGGCTAGCTTGACTACTTTAAATAATTAGATTATGCTTGAATTAGCACCAAAATAAATCTCTTCAGTGCAAATCTGCATGGTTTAAGTTAGTGTTGCTCAAATAGTATCCTGATCAATCTGGATCCACCAAATACCTGCCATTTTGGCAGGATAGCAGATCTGTAAAATAGCAGCAACTATCTGACCATGGATCTGACCCCCCCCCCATATCCAGGTTGGATCCCACATTATCTGATACCAGATTCAGGGATCCGGTGTCGGATCCCTGGATCCAGTGTCAGATCCCTGGATACAGCATTGGATAACACTGGATCCAACCTGGGATTCGACCTCCAAATTCATCTGGATCCCGGGTCAGATTCCACCCAGATAATGCCACCATCCAACGGAGCACAGTCAGATCCATGAGGGTACTATCTGAGCAACACTAATTTAAGTGCCAGGGCTGCTAAGCTAGCAAATAAGAATAGCCTTTACACCAAAAAGTGCTAGTCTTACTGTATCACTTTTTATAACACTAATACCATTTCACACTCTACTTTTTACTTTTCAGCATTGGGAATAATTGCAGCTTGAAAATGTCTAGTTTTGTTGTTGCAGTTTTGTTAAAAGTGTTGCTACATTTGTTGTATGAAATCTGCTCCTTCATTAGTAAACATAAACAGAATGTGCATTGATGGTACAATTCTGAGAGGAGTGATACTTGTGTAAAGATCTGTTGATGATATTTTAAAATGTTTGGTTTCCCAGAAGGTATATTTTAGTTTTTAGTAGTACATGGAACAGCTTAAGTATTTGGGCGGGCAGCAGCAGATCCATGCCACCTTTGAGGGTGGATTAATTAGGAAGGGGTCCCACTGTTATTACTGTGTATAGGGCCCATAACAATGTAAATCTGGCCTTGTCTGTCCCTCTGAAAACTGTTGTTACTGACACTAAAATGTAAGGATTTGAAGCATACAGTTATTGTAAACATTAGTGTTACTGCAGTCTGGATTTCTAGAAGAAAATGTTTTCTAAATTAGGCCACACATTGTAGTAGGCATGTTTAGTTGATATAATTTTTAAAGCTGTGTCCCTGATTTTGATCATTTGTCCCTGACTTTATAAAGCCCTGTCCCTGATTTGTAAAGCAGGAGGTTGAGAGGTATGAGATAAGCTGTGGTCGGCCTCAACCCCTCACCTTGCTGCCGGCATACAGTTTTTAAATTGGAGCAAGTAAAGGCATTTAGGTAACGGGGTGTATTTTTTCATGGAAAAGCCAGAAATCTAGCACCAACAGAGCAAGGTGCAGAACTGTAGTTTATTTACTGTGTGTCTGAGCCTGTTAGCCAGTCAGGGATTGAAGACGTGAAGTACTAGGTTGCTGTGTGAGACACTACTACCTCTCTGTCTGTGTCTCTCAGTGGGCTCGGGTGTTGATCTGTCAGCGAAGTCCTGGTGTGTGGCCTGGTGTTGTAGCTCTTCCTCCTTGTTACTTTACATAGCATGCAGAACTCTGGCATATGTGGGTGCCACATCGTACATGTCTGTTTCATAGAAATCTAAGTACTACTGGCTATTGCAAGTCACCTTAGTGATTAGCATCTGGCAGCAGCTGAGTTTTGTCATGATATGTATTGTGTGCATCGCTGATGCCTGTGGAAAATATGAGGAAAAAACAGGAGGAGAATACATAGGCTGCAGAGGAGGAAGAAAAGAGTAGATAATGGTTTTGCCATGCCAATTCCACTTTTTTAAATTCTATTTTTTTAAAGAAAATAAAAAGCTAGTTATTTTGATAGGAATATTGGTTGTTTGCAACAAGTCATAAAAGTATTTTAAAGCAGACAAATAGCGTCAAAATTATCCTCAAAAATGCACCAGAATGCATCTAAAACCTGATAGCTTCTGGGGGCCTAGGCGGACTCCAGACCCCCGGCCTATTGATTTGGTATTTACTAGGAAAAGCAGAAGTTTTACCATTCTTTGCCCCCCCCCCATCCAAAAAGCTAGCTACACCCTTGCATACTATGCTTTTGCTGGAAGCCTGATTGTACTGAATTAAATAAGTTTGAATTTTCGAGGTGATCTTTCAGTTGTTTGTTAACTACCCTTTCCAGGAGCTTTGACAAATCAGGCAGAATAGAAATGGGTCCGTAGTTGTTCAGGTCACTTGGATCACCTGCAAGTAAATAAAAAAAAAGCACTCCAGGCATTTTTGAAAGTAAAAAGGTTTTTACTGATGGAATAAAAATAGCAACTAGTGTTTACTCACTTAAAGCACAGTGCAGTGCAAAAGTCTCAGTGCAGAAAAGAATCTTCAGAATTAAAGCAGTGAACACTGATTTTTTCCACAGTAAATAGCAACATAGGCAAAACCCACACAGCACCAACTGACCAGCCCATCGCTTCAAGGACTAACTCCTCTTCAACAGGGGCATTGCTACTACCCTTTGTCTTGTGCTTTTATAGTGATGTAACAGGTGTAAAAAATACATTAGGGAGCGAAGAAAGACCAAATGAGGGATACTAAGGCTTAATAAAGGGGAAGGAATGTGGGTAGAGGGTGACAGTGAAAAAGCAGGGATATTGAATGATTATTTCTGCTAAGTATTCACAAAGGAAGAGGAGGGGGAGGTACCTAAACCAAACAAGAGAAACACTCTGAAGACGAGGGTCGATACCTGTCCATTTACAGAAGAAAGGGTTCTGAAAGAACTAATAAAATTGAAGGTGGACAAAGCAATGGGACCTGATGGGATTTACCCAAGAATTCTAAAAGAACTAAGGGTAGAACTAGTGACACCGCTGACTACTCTCTTTAACAAATCATGGGAATATGGGGTGGTACCCGAGGACTGGAGGCGGGCAGATGTGATTCCTCTTCACAAAAGTGGGAGCAGGACAGAGGCAGGAAACTACAGACCAGTTAGTTTGACCTCAGTGGTAGGGAAAATGATGGAATCACTTCTGAAGGAAATAATTGTTGAGTACCTAGAGGTCAGTGGGGCTCAGGACCCAAGGCAGCATGGATTCACAATGGGAAGGTCGTGTCAGATGAATCTAATAGATTTCTTTGACTGGGTGACTAAAGTAGTAGTAGACCAGGGAGGGGCTGTGGACATGGCCTACCTAGATTTTAGCAAGGCATTTGATACAGTCCCACACAAAAGATTAATACACAAGTTAGCCAGCCTTGGAGTGGGTCCCAAGGTGGAAGCCTGGATAAAAAATAGACTAGACAATGGGACACAAAGAGTAGTAGTAAATGGAGCACACAGTGAAGAAAGGAGGGTTACTAGTGGGGTACCGCAGGGTTCAGTACTGGGATCAGTCCTTTTTAATGTCTTTATAAGTGACATTGCAGAGGAACTAGAATGAAAAGCATGTCTCTTTCCAGACGACACAAAGATCTGCAACAGGGTTGATACACAAGATGGAGTGGAAAGGATGAGAAGGGACTTGGCAAGGTTGGAGGAATGGTCAAATGTATGGCAGCTCAGATTCAGTGCAAAGAGTGCAATGCACATGGAAACAAAAACCAGGAAAGTGTACACAATGGGGGTGAGATACTGACAACAGTAAAAATGGAAAGGGACCTGGGGGTAATTATATCAGATGACCTAAAGGTGGGCAAGCAATGGGAGAAGGCAGTAAGGAAGGCTGGGGGGACACTGGGATGCATAGAAAGAGGCATCAATAGTAGAAAACAAGAAGTTGTTATCCCTCTGTACAGACAGTTGGTGAGACCCCATCTGGAGTACTGTGTGCAGTTCTGGAGACCCCATCTCCACAAAGACATAGACAGAGTGGAGGCTGTCCAGAGGAGGGCAACTAAAATGGTGCAGGGTCTGCACCAGAAGACATACGAAGAAAGACTAAAGGAGCTTAATATGTATACCTTTGAGGAAAGAAGGGAGAAAGGGGACATGATAGAAACTTTCAAATACCTCAAGGGAATTAACAAAGTCCAAGAGGGTAGCATCTTTCAGCAAAAGAGATGTGCAAGAACAAGGGGGCACAGTTTGAAGATGGGGAGACGGCTCAGAGGTAATGTGAGGAAGTATTTTTTCACAGAGAGGGTTGTGGATGCATGGAACAGCCTCCCTGAGGAGGTCGTGGAGTCAAGAACAGTGGGGGAATTCAAGAATGCATGGGACAGGCATAAGGCAGTCCTAGTGGAGGGTAGAAGGAAGTAAGCTGTTGGTTAACTAGGATCTGCAGCTTATTTGTTAGGTAGAAAAATGGGCAGACTAGGTGGGCCAAGCGGTCCTTATCTGCCGTCAAATTCTATGTTTCTACGTTTCTATGTAAATTAATCAAGTACACACTGACCCTCTATTTAAAGATATTGTGTACGTAAAACCAAATGGGGGATATATTAAGTGGTGTCATGGACTCAAGTAGCTTTACTTCTTATGCCATTTGCCAATTAATTTTATCTTGGGGTATCCCTAATATATACTAGTAAGACAAAGGGCATGATGCTACCCCAAACCATGGCAACACCAAACAGGGATCTCCCACAAATTAAGCACTTCTCCTATTATAATGAACATGTACTTCTTAAAGTGAATTTTTATGTCTGCTTGCGCACATGCACAAGAAACATTGTGTGGCAGCATAGGAAAGAAGCGGGTTGTGGAGGTACAGCACTGTGTCGGCCAATGCCGGCACTGCATTGTTGGACTGGGTGATGACACTGGTTCTGCAGAGTGCCACCAACTTGTAACAATTTCACTGCTGCAATCAGGGGCCGCCTCATCATTGCAGCATCAGCCATTCCGTTGCAATGAGGGAGTGACTCGTCATTGCAGGGCGGTACCTACCTTGCCTGGTGTAGCATTTCATCAACGAGGCAGTGGCTATGCCTCCTCAGAGCCACACGAAAGCTGATGGGGGTACCCAATCCTCCTGTTGGCATGCCCCTGACCCAGTTCATTTGCCAATGGGGGAGCCCACTCCCCGTCGGCATAATGTCCCCCCATTTGTTGTGTGCCGAGGGGGGTGCCCAATCCCCTTCAACATCATGCCCCCAATCAGTCTTTCTTTGCCAACGTGGGGCCAAATCTCCATTGGCTTCAGTCCCCCCTCTCCCAAAATGCAGGTGGCACACTGGGAGCCCACCCCAGTGTGCAAAAAACAAACCTGAAAAACAAAAACCTTCCCGTGACGTCTTTTTTTCTCTCCATGAAACCAAGAAAATGGTCCCTCTCAGTGTCTCATGCCCCCTTCCCCAACCTGCAGCCACCCTCTGCGCACCCTGCCTCCCCACCCCATACTTACCTCCAGAGCCCAGTGCGACAATCTTCGGGTGAACTGGGAAAACGTCTGCACTCTTCAAAGCCAACTGCGAACTGAAGAAATGCCGGTAAGCTGTATAATGGCATAAATAGTTTTTTTTTTAACTTTGGTGCATATCTTGGGCATTTTTGGGAATTTTGGTACCAAATTTTCAACATGGGGTTACTGGGACTCCTCCTCATGAATTCAGTCATTGTCATGGTATTATTCCGTCCCGAAAGGTGATTTCACAGTCAGTGTGTGGAATCACCTTTCAGGACCGATTAACGAAATGACAGTGCCGTCGTTCATGAGGCAGGTTCTCAAAAAGCCTATTTTGCAAATTTGGTGAAAAAATACAAAAAATTACTGTTTTATGAGCGTCCGTTGCACAGTTTCCATGCACGCTCGCAACTTTGCTAATTTGTAATATTTTCACTCCAGATTTTCAACATTGGCATTTTTCCACACCTCCTTATGAAAAGTACAACTGTCATTTTACACATCCTGGCCAAAATGCGTTTCACACTTCCGGCGCAGAATAGCACGGTCGCTGTGGGAATCAGTTTTCGGGACAGATTAAGAAAATGACAGTGACACTGCTCATGAGCAGAAGTCCTAAAATTCCTATGTTGAAACTTTGATGACAAAAGTCCATAAAATGACTGTGTTACAAGAGTGTGTTGCGCAGTTTCCACGCGCCCTTGTAACTTCGCAAATTTGTAATATTTTCATGCCAGATGTTCAACACTGGCATTTTTTCACACCTCCTTATGAACAGTACAGCTGTCATTTTCCACATCCTGGCCAAAATGTGTTTTCACCACTTCTGGCACAGAACTAGCGCTGTTGCTGTGGGAAATCAGTGTTTCGGACAATTTAAGAATGAGCGAGTGAGAGAGGGGGTGTGAGTGAACTCAACAGAGCTCTGTTAGGACTGCTACACATTTCTTTGTGGGCAGAAAAAGGTGCCAATGCAGGCAGGATCCCTGTACAAAAGGGCAGCCTACAGCGCTGGGAGAAACAGAATGAGCGAGTGAGAGAGGGGGAGAAAGTCAGCTCAATGGAGCTCTGTCAGGACTGCTGCAGATTTCTTTGTCGGCAGAAAAAGGCGCCAACACAGGCAGGAGCCCAGTACAAAAAGGCAGCCTGCAGCACCAGGAGAAACAGAACGAATGAGTGAGAGAAGGGGAGTGAGCAAGCTCAATGGAGCTCTGTAGGGACTTTAGAGTTGCCCACCCTCCTGCCCAGGGTCCTGTGTGGTCCTATATTACAGCAGGGTCTCTGGGGTGGAGACAAAGCAATGATTATATACTTTTAGGATTGCTGTAATAACACAGATTTAATTGTTCTGTTTATTTCTCTAACTGAGCTATACTGTTAGGATTGCTGTAATAACACATATTTATTTGTTCTGTTTATTTCTCTAACTGAGCTGAGTAATACTTGGAGTGCAATAGGATTTCTAACTGGGCTAACTGAAACTATATAAGGGCTGAGAACAAAAAGTATGGTAGCTGAGGGGTGAAAAACGGACAAGGAGGCTTTAGGATTGCTACAGTAATACAGTATAATGTATGGTAGAACACTGTTAACCTTAAGAAATCATCATTTCCTAAGGTTGTTATACCATCGATGTGACATAGTAATGTTGTTAACCTATCGATGCTACATCACATCGCTAGGTTAACAACGGGGATCGGTCTGCGCATGTGCGTGCCTTTTTTTACACTCGGGAACCGATGGATGCACGCAGCAGTTAAGGGAAGGACTGAACAGCCATGGCGGTGACTCTATTTCATAAAGTAAGGAGCCATTTTCCCATTTTTTAGAAGGACCATACACTATAAAAAACAATAAAACAATGTATGGTTCTTCTATCGGCAACCGGTTAATGTTAACCATGTTGAGGTTGCCATGGCGACATAAACCTCTCCAGCTTCACTGTCGAGGTTTACACAGTCGCCCTGGCAACCTGTCGATGGTTAACAGACTGGTTACCGATAGAGGACCATACATTATCCTCTATATCTATTGGATGAGATTTGAGACTGAATTAACCTGGTCAGCAAGTAGCAGTAGGGGAACTAGTGTGGGGGAAACAGGAATTTGAGTAAATAGGGGCCTAACAGTTGTAGTAGGGTACAGAAACCGGGAGTAAGAGCCCATAACATAAGATGGGGGCCAAAATGGGGCAGGTGCCACATGTCAATAGGTAGGCATCTTTGGAAGGGTGGTGGGGTGTACAGGGTGTGGGTCCACCATGATCCTGGACTGGGCTTGGAGGATGGGGGGGTGTACGGTCTGTAGACAACTAGCTAGTTTGAGGGAGGAACTGTGGAGGTTAGGGAGGAGTCTAAGTGGCAGGGCAGATGAGTATGGTAGGCATCCTGGCTGGGGGGGGATAGGGGATGGCAAGAGGGGATGGGGGAAGAAAAACTAGGGACTGAAACCGACCCCAGTATCAGAGGCACAAGCAGAAAAAGAGGAGAAGGGAGGGAGTGCCCGAGGCAAGGGGAGGCTTCCTGATGGGGGAGGAAGAGACCACAAGGAGTACCAGAAGAGAGAGCAGATGGCTGCTGGTAGGGAGGGACCAGGGGGTGGGACCGGGGAGGCACTGAGTTGAACAAGTAGGAGGGCGGAACTGGTAGGGGGAAGAGAGATATAGGAGGAGTATCGACTAGGAATAGATTCGAGCCTCTGCTATGGGAGAGAGAGGGAGAGCAGGAACATACTGAGGGGGGGGGAGGACAAGCAGGGCATGACAGGGATGGCAACAGGTAGATGAAGAGACAGCAAGGACAAAAGGGTACAAGGTGGGTAGTAGGGAAGGAGGGGGTGACTGGAGGAGAGAAGACTATGGGAAGGGGGAAGGATGGGAGGGGCATCACTATTGCAGTCGAAAGGAATGGGGGCTGTAAATCGACAACAACGGGGATAGGAGAGGGGATGCAAAACAGCAGGGGGAGGAGGGAGGTTGACATGGGAAGCCCAGTAGGAAGTAGTCAAGCTGGGAAGGGTTCAAGGGGATGGGAGGAATAAGGCAGAGAAAGGGGTGAGGGGAAGTAGGGGTGCAGATACAGAAGTTACAGAGGTGCAGCTGGTGGGGTAAGGGCAGGAAACGAATACTGGGGTGGTGGAAGGGGCATTAGAAGGAAGGGGGTAAGGGGACGGGGGCATTGGTCCTGGGGATTCTATACTGAAAGGGTGAGATAGAGCAGAAGGGGAAAGGCACAGCCGTATTTGGGTTGAAGCTATCCCCGGGTTGACTGCAGTAGGGGCAGGGAAGACACTGCTCAAGTGTGCAGCGAGGGAGAGGAAGAAACCTCATTTAGTGTTGTATGTGGGTACAAATGACTTGGCAGGGGGAGACTGTGGAAGTAGTGAGGGGGAGATTTGAGGAGTTGGACAAGCAGTGTGAGAGGGTGGGGGAGTCGGTGACATTCTCTGAGGTACTCCAGGTACCATGTGCAAGCATGGGAAGGAAAGGTTAGGATCGAGGAGTTCAACGAGTGGCTGTGGGATTGGTGCCACACCAAAAATTATGGGTTAGTGACTAACTGGGGTAGGGTCTGGGGGAATAGTGACTTGTACACGGTGGATAGGCTACACTTGAGCAGGGAGGGGAGTATTAAAGGTGGAATTAGAGGGGTATATCTCTACTAAGGTGGATTTAGGCCCGGTGGCACTGAAGGTTGAGGCGCTGGATGCCACACCTCGCACCACGCCGGTGACCCGGGTTTGGGAACGGTCTCAGGCCGACGGGGGCTGGCTGGGGAGAGGAAGCATTGAGCGTCCCATGACTGCTCTCCTTCCCCTTGGGTGTGTGTGTGTATGACATTGCACTGCAGCGGCAACTGGTGGAGGCTGGCTGCACTGCAGTTATGTGCTCGAGAGGGGGGAGTGCGGCGGGGGTCGGCACTAAGTGCCTTTGACGCCATTGCATGTCCAGCTCCTGGGGAGAAAATGGAGGTGGAAAATAGTGGGGTGATCTCACCAGCTGATGGCCATGTCCTGCACCTCCAGACACAAGAGTGGCACACCCCCAGGGGTACCGCTGACCCTGGGTGAAAGGTGAGTTTTTCTCTCACGCATGACCTGGTCCAGGGGTGTGGGAGCCGGCAGCCGGAGGTCACTAGAGCCCACTCCGCTAGAGGAGAAATAGTGACATGATAAAAAAACTAAGGTGGATTTAAACTAGTTGGGGGGTGGACAAAAGACTGAGGTTGATAGAAAGAACAGGGGAGTGTAATGAACTCAACCTCCTAGACATAGGTAAAGGCAGAGGCGTAGTAACCCCAGGAGGGGGCGGGCAGAGTGGTCTGAGTGTAATACAGAAGGCACCACCACCCGGTAAGAATAGGGAGTAGAAAGGGTGCAGACTACTGGGAGGAGGGACACAGGCCAAGGAGAAGAGTGAGGAGAAGGAGGGGCATGGGTGAAAGGTGGTCTCTCTCATTGCAAGAAGTCTGGGGAACACAACTGCAGAGCTTCAGGTGCAACTTTCAGAGGGGAAGGTGGACATTGCTGTAGTGACAGAGACTTGGGCCACAGAGTACCATGATTGGGACTTGGCAATCCCAGGATACAGGATATACAGGAGGGACTGGGGGGTTGGAAGGGGGAGTTGCACTCTATGTGAGGGGAAGGGATCAAATGCATAATGGACAAGGAAGAAGAGGAGAGGACAGAGGTGCTTTGGGTGCAGCTCCTGGACTCCAAGGGCAGAAAGCTGAGGCTGGGAGTGGTGTACTGACCACCAGTCCAATCCGGGGAACTGGATGGGGAGTTGGCAGAGCAGATAAGGAGGGTGTGTAGAAGGGGGAGTGTGGTGATAGTGGGGGATTTTAACCTACCAGGCGTTGACTGGAGCACCCCAGCCACTAGCAGTACCAGGGAGCAGGTGCTCCTTGATGCATTCCAGGATGGCCTTCTGACGCAATTGGTAAGTGGGTCTACAAGGCCTACAAGGCTCTCAACCTAGTATGGGCAAGTGGGGAAGCAGTGAGAGAGGTAAGAGTGGACGACCCACTAGCGAGTAGCGACCACCAAACAGTGTGGCTCGTTCTCACACTGGGCAGGGAGACAGGAGGCATGGGCACTAGGTGGTGGACTTTAGTAGGGTGGACTTTGGAAGGATGTGAGCAATACTGCAAGGGAGACTCTAGGATATAAGGCTGGGTATGGATGCAGAACAAAAGCGGGGAGTCATAAAGACTGGACTAACAGAGGCCACAGTAGCCTGCAGTGCCAGGAGTAAGAAGAGCAGAACCAAGAAACCATTCTGGCTGTACAAGGAATTGCTGCAAGGGGTGAACGCAAAGAGGGCTGCATACCAGAAGTACAGGAGAACAGGAAAGGGAGAGGATAAGGAGGCTTACAGGAGTTGGTCAAGGGAGGTGGCCAGGAGGGTGAAAAAAGCTAAGGCCTCCAGGGAATTAAGGTTAGCACAGGGCATAAAGGGAGGGGAAAAGGACTTTTTTTTTGTATATCAGGGAAAAGAGGAAGTGCAAGGAACATATTGTGAGGATAAAGCGGGGAGGGGATTGGGTGGAACAGGGGAAGGAGCAAGCAGAAATTCTAAATGAGTACTTCTGATCCATTTTCACTAAGGAGCGGGATGGTCCACTACCAGCATGGGCTGGGGGGAGGGGAAGGGGAGGAGGAGGTGATGGACAAAGTGATCACAGGGAGTAGGGTGCTAGAGGGTCCGAGAACAGTAAGAGTGGAAAAGGCACCAGGTCCTAATGGCATCCACCCCAGGGTGCTGATGGAGATGGTGGAGCTGTTGGCTGAGCTGCTGGCAGATCAGTTCAACACCTCCCTAGAAAATGGGGTGTGTGCCCATGTGGTGCCCATACATAAGAGTGGGCCTAGGGAGGAGCCAGGAAATTATTGGACGGTCAGTCTCACATCCATAGTGGGTAAGCTTATGAAGGCGATACTGAAGGAGAGGCTTGTGGCATTCCTAGAGAGTAATGGCCTCCAAGATCGGTGGCAACACGGGTTCGTCTCAGGGAGGTCTTGTCAAACCAACCTAACAGAATATTGTGACTGGGTGACAAGGGAGTTGGACAGGGGCCATGCGGTACATGTCCTGTACTTGGACTTCAGTAAGGCCTTTGATACAGTGCCTCATGGGAGACTGGGGGGGGGCTGATGGCAGTGGGGGTGGGAAAAAAGCTGACTAAATTGTTAGAGAACTGGTTACAGAGGAGGGTGCAAAAGATGATGGTGGTGGGAAGCTCTCGGCACCCACAGCATTGACAAGCGGGGTGCCACAGGGGTCACTGCTCGGCCCCGTGCTAGTTGGGCTCTTTATCTCTGATATAGCGCATGGACTGGGGAGCAGGGTTAGTCTGTTCACAGATGATGCCAAATTGGGGGCGGTGGTGGACGAAGAGGACGGATGGAAAAAACTGCAGAGGGACCTAACCAAACTAGAGACATAGTCGGTGGAGTGACAGCTACGAGTCAACGCAAAGAAGTGTAAGGTGATGCACTTCGAGGCTAAGAACCATAAGAGGGACTATTGGTTGGGGGGGTGAGGTTAGAGATCACAGAGGAGGATAAGGATGTAGGGGTGTTGGTAACTGGGAGCATGAACTGGGCTCAGTGCAGGAGAGCAGCAGTGAAGGCAAACAGGATGCTGGGCTGCATCGCAAGGGGGTTCTCATCCAGACACAGGGATGTGATCCTACCTCTCTACAGATCATTGGTTAGACCGCACCTGGAGTACTGTGTGCAATAATGGAGGCCATACCTGAGGAGAGATATAAAGTTACTGAAGGGGGGTGCAAAGGAGCGCAACAAAAATGTTAAAGGGGATGGAAGGAAAGAAATATGAAGTTAGGCTGAAAGAGCTGAACATGTACACACTGCAGAAGAGGGATGGGGGATATGATTGAAGCATTTAAATACCTGAGGGGGTAAATAAGCCTAGCACTGAGGGGGTGTTTAAACTGAGGAGTGGAAGAGATATGAGGTGGCACGGACTAAGGCTGGAAGGGGGACATTTTAAGAGGAAATGAGGAGGCACTACTTCACTGAGAGGGTGGTGTCTAGTTGGAATGTGCTGCCAGTGGGGGTGGTAACATGTACGACAGTCAATAGCTTTAAGAAGGAGTGGGATAAAGCAAGAGTCGGGGGGGCACGGACTGGGACAAGCGGGGGAGGAACTGAAGGGGAGGAGGCTGGGGTAGCTGCAATCTAGGGTGCTAGCTGCACACTTGAGCAGACTTAGATAGACCGATTGGTCTACTCTGCTGGCAGATTCTTATGTTCGTATGTATGTTTGTATATAAAATCACAGTGACTCTGTTCATGAGCAGAGGTCATAAATACCTATGTTGAAAATATGGTGTCAAACGTCCATAAAATAACTGTGTTACAAGTGTGCATTGTGCAGTTTCCATGCACCCTCATAACTTTACACATTTGTAGTATTTCCACTCCAGATTTTCAACACTGGCATTTTTTCACACCTCCTTATGAATGTACAGCTGTCATTTTTCACATCCTGCCTGAAATATGCATTTAAACATTTGGTGCAGAATAGTGTGGTTGCTGTGGAAAATCGATGTTCAGGACAGATTAAGAAAATCATGGTGACAGTGTTCATGAGCAGAGGTCACAAAATGCCTATGTTGAAAATTTGATGAAATAATTCCACTAAATGGCTGTGTTACAGGCATGCGTTGCACAGTTTCCACGCAAGCTCAGAAATGCAAGCATTTCTAATATTTTCACTACAGATTTTCCACATTGCCATCTCTTCACACTTCCCTATGAATTATACAGTTGTCATTCTTCACATTCTGCCTGATCTGTGTTTTCATACATCATATCACACAATGGCACGGTCGCTGTAGGAACTCAAAGTTCAGGACACATTGACAAAATCACAGTGCCGCTGTTCATGAGAAGAGGTCCCAAATGCTTTCATGAGGGGAGGGTAACAAAAAGGCCATATTGAAAATTTGTAGTGCAAATACCAACAAAACGCCTGCGGCATTAGGGTTTCTAACCATAACATCCCACCCTGTGCAGACTGACAGGCATCAGGGGTGTGCCTTTGGATTGTCAACTGTAACACTCATGCCATTCCACCCCTGCAGCCAGTGACAGGCATCCAGGTATGCCTTGGACTCTTCAGTCCCAGAGTTCACCCCATTCTCCTATACTGCACCCATTTCAGCATGTGTCCAGATGGAGTGAGGTGACTGTAAAGCCGAACACCCGAAGGCACACCTCAACACTTGTCGGTGTCTGCAGGATAGGGTGAGGTGAAATGGCATGAACGTTATGGGTGACAACCCAAACGCATACCCCAATGCCTGTCTGTCTCTGCAGGGTGGAGGTGGGGTTGGCGTGAAATTCAATACTTCACTGCCATTCCTACTCTGCATCTGTCTAACTCCTGCATTTCCAATGCTGATACCAGCAAGCAAACATTCAGCATTGACAAATGCTTGTTTTTTGTAATTAAAAATACTTAAACTTATCTTATATTTTCATATTTAATCATCAAAAAACATTGCACTTTCCTCAATTCTCAAACTTTCTGGGCTGTGGAACTGTGCCTCTTAAATAATTTTTTTAAACATGCAAAAACGGCTTCCGGCATGTCCTCATTCAAACCATAGGGGGCAAGGCTTCTACACTTGAAAATGTACATATTTTCTTTTTTGTCCAATTCCCACTTTCTGTCACCTTCTCATTTATTTAGGGGAACATGATCCACTGCTGCACATTAAATGAAGTGTTCTTTTTTATTTTCTACCTGCATAATGTGTCTGGCTAATGGATTACTTAAATCCTGATTTTTTACTGCCCTAAAATGTTCATATATTCTTTCTTTTTGTTTGCGTGTGGTCTGTCCAATATATAATTTGCCACACGCACACCAAATGCCGTAGACAACGGGCAGGATTCACAAAACAGATGTGTCTGGCACATCTTAGATGCGCTGGTGCAAGTCGGAAATGCGCCGGAAGGCGATTCAGGCACCGGGAGGAAGCGCCAGTGCAAACAAGATGCCCTGCGCTGAAAGACATGCGCCGTAGGGGCAATGTAATGACATCTGGTGCATGTACAGGGGATGTACCCATGCATACACCGTGCATCCCTATCCACACAGCAAAACCAAGGAGCAGCAATGGAGCAACTCCAGCACAAAACCAGGATGCACCCTAAAAAGATAAGTACAATAGAAGGAGACTTAAGTCCAGCACACCAGCAGGCCATCAATGGAACGACAACAGCAGGACACACACATAGGGGAAGTCTAAACAGAGGGAGAGGCACAGACGGCAAGCCACACCACAGGGCTACAGCAACAGAGGGGATGAACCCAGCAGCAGTCTCCGTTGCTGGTGCCCTAATGTGGAGGAGGAGGCGGGGCGCCGGAAGTAACCGTAGGCAGCCGGCCCCACGGTGGTACCGTGCCTGGCTGTTCTTCGAGCAGCTGACAGAGGTGGAGATAGTCGGGCGATACCGCCTCAACAGGGCTATGCTGAGGCAGCTATGTGAGTTGTGCCATGATGTGATGCAGGCACCCACAGCACGATGACACGCCATCACGGTGGAGACCAAGATGACAACGGTCATGTGCCTGCTAGCCACGGAAACCTTCCAGAGGCCTACAGGGGATACCACTGGCATATCACAGGCCTCAACGTCCTGCCTCCTCACACAGTTTCTCACCGCACTGCTACCGCATGCCTCGGAATACATCAGATTCCCCAGCACACAGGCAGAGCGGACAGAAGCCATGCAGGGGTTCCACAGGGTGGCACACATTCCAGGTGTCATAGGGGCCATCGACTGCACTCATGTGGCAATCTGCGCACCATCGGGTGAGGAGGGCATCGCATACGTGAATCAGAAGGGGTACCACTCAGTGAACTGCCAGGTGGTGTGTGATGCCACGGGGCACATCACCAATGTCTACGTCACACACCCTGGGAACGCACATGATGCATACATATGGCACCAGTCAGCACTCTGTTCAAGGTATGAGGCTGGGGACAGCCAAACTGGACACCTGTTAGGTACATGTGACTGGGTGCCAGCAGCCCGGGGGGGGCCACCATGCCCGGGACACCTGGGGCAGCCCATGGGCCGGAGACCGCAGGCATGGGTGCACTGGGCCAGCAAGGATATGGAACTGTGCTGAGGCAGCAGCAGGGTGGCATGGTCCCGATGTGCACCACAGGATGGATGGGGGCAGGCAGGGGCAGCAGGGGTGGGGAAGCAGGACTGCCAGGCATGTGGCAGCATGGGTGGGGGGGCAGGACAGAGGCGCACAACACAGGGCGAGATGGGGTTGGGACACGCCACAGTGTAACACTGTTAACTAATGGAGACACATCTACCCCTACAGGTGACGCTGCATACCCATTGCATCCCTGGCTCCTCACCCCCTTCCAATGAACCGGAACAGTGGCAGAGAAAGCCTACAATGAGGCACATGCAGCGATGCGCGCCATCATCGAGCATGTCTTCAGCATGCTGAAGATGAGTTTCCAGTGCCTGTGCCGGTCAGGCAGTGCCCTTCAGTACAGCCCTGAGAAGGCCTGTGGCATATTCCTGGCCTGTTGTATGCTGCACAACATGGCCCAAGACCATGGGATACCTGCCGAGGCCGGCGAGGGCAGCAGTTCTGGGGAGGAGGAGGGGGCCGGGAAGGGCGCAGCAGGGGCACACCGAGAGGAGCATGGGGCCGATGATGGACACGGGCACAGGGATCCAAGGCTGGCAGCCAGGGCACAGGCATACTGTAGCAGAGTGGTGGAGGAACACTTCGGGACACGCAGGTGAGTATGCAGGATGGTACATGTGCAGTTGTGGGCACCACAGTGTAGGGACAATATGGCGGGGGCAAGGCAGGCACCGTATGCCACACCGGCGCCCACATGCGGGTGCATGCACATGATGAGGGACACACACACACACACACACACACACACACACACACACACACACACACTGCAAGCACCACGCCAGAACCACACAGGCCGCGCCCACACAGTCACGGGTCAGGGTGCACTGCAGCTGGCATATGGGCACTGCATGCACCGTAACGCACTCATCATACCCATGACACATGGCATGACTGCAGCACACACACACACACACACACACACACACACACACACACACACAGGTGCACAAATACAGGTGATATGGGGGCATGCAAGGGCAACTGTGTGGCTACAGACCACCATGCACAGTGGCACTGGCACCACCCACAGGGCAGCCAGTGTGCACGACCATGCCACCCACCACCACAGGCCCCTGGGCATGGACATCACAGGGCCACCCTACGACTGCCACAGACATGTAGGTTGCCTCTGCCATGGCCACTGGTGATCAGGGTGCCACCACCAGCCACAGGGGATGTCCCCAGGGACCCCACAGGGGTGCTGCACTGAGACCGTGAATGGGTGCTCAGTGGGGTGCTGATCCACATCCCCCGGCTGAGCCATGGCCAGTGGGGGTGGATGCCAGTGGCGACGGGGCCATCAGCAGGGGGCCCACCTGGTCCCGTCGATGGGGTGTCCAGGATGTGCTCCCGGGCATCCGAATGGATGCACTCTGTCCATGGCATGCTGTGGACACAGCCACTGCCTCCGTAGCAGCTGCAATCTGAGCCATGGCTGCGGTCATGCTCACACGCATGAGGCGTGTCTCAGCCAGCATCTGAGCATGCCACGCTGCCATGGACTCATGCTCCTGGACCATGACAGCCCAATGGCTACGGAACTCTGCCCGGAGTGCCTCCTGACCGTCCACAGTTGCCCGCAACAGGTCAAGTTAGACACCCATGTCATCGGCAGGTAATGTGGCATGTGGGCGCCGCCGCCACACCGGGGAATAGGCAGCCTCACCAGGGTCATCCATGGGCAGTGGATGCACCCTGTCAGGCTGTGCTATGTGCGTATCATGGCAGGTAACGATCATCTTCTGTCCATGCATGTCATCCAGTGGTCCCACTGTAGCAGGTGCATGCCCACTGGTGCTCTGCCTGGATGCCACTGATGCTACCAGCATTGTGCTGGGCAGCGGTGCAGGGGGCATGGTACACACAGTCCCAGGCATACATTCCACCACTGCACTGGTGTCCAGCACAGTGGGAATGCCGTTGGCACCCAGGGTCCCATGCACAGGTGGCCCCGCACCGTGTGCACTGCAGTCACCTATGGCAGTGGCGCTGCTGATGGTGGAACATACATCGGTGCTAATACCCTCACCCTACATGCCACTGGCAAGCATGATTAGAGCATCCGCTATGTCCACCACATCCTTTGGATCACCATCAGACAACCCAGCAAGGCCCCCCAACCATGTGATGTACCCACCTGCAGTACCACCACCATCGCTGGTGGAAGGCTCTGCAGGGCCCTCCACCACAGGTACCATGACCGGTGATGTGTGGAGCGGGGACACGACCACGTCACTGTCAACGGCCCCATGGGGTGGACCCGCATCATTGCCTATGGGGCCTGTGCTGTCAGCCATGGCCGCGCCATGTAGTCGCGATGGAACTGTGGAAGACAGAAAGGGAGACGTGGTTAATGCACAGGATGCATGTGGCACAATGTACAGCCAGCCACACACCGCTGGGTACGCACACCTGTCCATGGGGGGTGCGGACAGGGTGCACAGCTACTCACCATGCAGTGACTGGAAGCCCCCTGTCTGGAAGCCAGTCCCAGGGACGCCATGCATGGATGTCCCTGACACACTGGCGGCCAGGAGGGCCTCATTGGGGCTGAGCAGTGCCACCGACCTGGGTTCACCCCCTGTCCGCCGCAGGGATGCATGGATGCTGACCACCCTCTCCTGGGCCCTCCGTCCCCTGTCATTCCAATGCTTACTGCACTCCTGCACTGTGCTGTTGTATGGTGCAATCACGTTCACATGCTGAGCCACCTCCTCCCAGCTCACTGCATGCGCCGTCCTGCTGCCACCCCTGCCAGTGAGTACATACAGACGTAGATGGCAAGCCTCGATGAGTGCCCTCTCCTCATCCCATGTGAAGTTTGGTCGCTGCCTGCCGGCGGCACCTGACTCTTCAGACATTCAACACACTGCGGGGAGAAGCAACTTTGTGTCCAACCCACCCAGGTGTATACACAGTCCCACATCAAGCTCCCACTGTCTGCAGGCTCAGCATGGTCTGTGGTGCCAGTGGCCTGTGCTGTGGTCCACGCATGGGTGCCTGGCACAGGTGGACATGCACCATGGCATGTGGTCCATGTGAGACGGCACATATGCCACACATGGCACACAAGACGCAGCAGGGGTACCATGTAGCCACCACAGGGTGTGTGACACTGACCCATCCGCCGTGTGTGTGTGTCCCAATGCCCCTGCTGTGTGTGTTCCACCACCATGGTGCACCATCATACCTGGGTGCCACCACTGTGTTGGCTTCAGGGTGGAGGGGGACTGCCATGTGGTGGCATGCAGTGATTGCACAGCAGCGGTGTGCTTGCTGGCAGTGGTGACACTGTGCCTGCACAGGTGTTGCACTGTGCGGCGTACATACATGTGTCATGGTGCTGCATGCACCTCACAGTGCAGTCCAACCCCAGTCATCCATACCATCCCTGTGTCCCTGTGTACTATGTGTTGTCCTCTGTACACGTTGAACTCCCCCCTGCAGTGCACCACCACAGCATGCTGCCATCCATCATGCAGCGGTGCATGGAATGTGCCGTGCTGTGTGTGTCCCAGTGACATGGTCTTCCGCTGTGGCCTCGGCAAGGACCTGTTCAAAGTCACCACATGGATACGTCCCTGTGGTTGTACAACACATGTTGCTGTGGTGGCCACCTGATGGTGGTCTGGTCCCACATATGATGTACTGGGGCACCATCGGCTGTGCACACTCTGATGCAGGCATACCAGTGTGTGCTGTAGCCCTGTGGCTGTGGTAGTATACTCACCCTGTAGGCACTGACTCCTCTCAGTACCTTGGTCTTAGCCTGCTGAATTGGGAGTATGTATGGAGCAGGGCATGCAAATGAGGCCTGAGCACCTATTAATGAGATGCTAATCAGCTGAGATGCCCATGCATGGATGATGAGGCTGTTTGGGGCGCATTCTCTCTGAATTGCATAATTGCTTCCAGCTCATCTCACTTTGCATGGTGCATCTGTGTGATGCACCACTGACAGTATGGAGCATTGCCAGCGCATGCGTGGTCTGGGTGGTGCATCTGCATGGCTGTGGGCAGTCCACATGGTGCATCCCCCACACATGTGTTGTATGGCGCATCTGCCGTTATGCACCATTCCACCATTGTCAAGTGCACCATAGCTTGCTTGACGATCGTGGTGCTGTGTACCGTATCGCGCAGCTTGTCCCACAATGCACCACCCAGGTTGCAATGTCCATCCCTCCCCACGGATCGCGTACTATGCATGGTACATGTTATTGGTGTATTCCGTGCGCAACATGGTGCCAGCACACGCACAGCGCATGTGCAATCGTGTCCTTGCCATGCGGCGCCATAGCATGGTGGTGTGCACATGTGCAGTTCCATCAGCAGTGGCCAATGGCACTTCACGTTCAGTGTGCGGTGTGCTGCACGTGTATCACTGTTGCATGTGGCACATAATGGTCGGTGAACGGCGCATTCCCTGATTGCACCTTGCCACTATATGTACACAGTGTAGGATGCCTGGAGATGGAAGAATGGTGCCTAGGGCCATGAACTGGTCACATTTGGAGCTGTTACACCTAGTGGCACAGGTCATGGCTGTAGAGGGCCACCTGTTTGGACAGGAGGACATCCATGAGCCCAGAGCCAAGGTGTGGGCCACCATTGCTTCATGGATTGTGCAGCATACTGGCATGCCATGCACAGGTGAGCAGTGCAGGCATCGCTATGGCGACCTCCAGAGGCAGAACCCGGAGAGGCTGGCATGACTGCAGTGCCATGTACACAGGGGTGCACTGCCACGGCTAGGTAGCTTTTTCTCCTGCTGTATCCTTCTGTGGCACATGCTGTGTGTGTCTATCACTGTCCCCATGGTGCTCCTGTGCTGCTTTGCCCTGTGCTGGGGGGGACGGGCATGGCTGTGTGCACTCACTTACACTGGGTGCCTCAGACACTGGCATCGCTGTTTGCTGCATTGCCACGTGCCAGCAAGGTGGGGTGGCTGGGGACTTGCATCCTGCACTGTGGCAGTGTTCGCTCATGGTGGTGTGTGTTGTGTTTTGCAGGTCCGGGGGTCAGGCAACGTGCTGCAGATGCTGCTAAGGAGCATCATCACCATTACATGGGTGCCAGGCCTGGTGCCCCTCCAGGGGTGGGTGAGTACCGCTTTACATGGTTGCAGTCTTTCTGGTGTTGTGCAGGCTGTGGTGGGTGAGGTTGTGTTCTGCGTTCTGGCCCTCAGTGTGTGTTCCTTCTGTTATTTTCTGTAGGTGTCCATGATCGCCATGCTGCTCCAGGTGGTGATGGTGGTGGCGCCGTGCCTGTGGATGTGGACCAGAGGATCCATGTGGCCCTCCAGGTGGCCCTGCACCCTCTTACGTAGACTGTTCAGCACCTGTCAGCTGCCCTGTGGGGCGTCGTGCTGCGCCATCCAGGCCGTGCCAGGGTGCTGCATGGCAGAGCATGGCGCCGCTAGTATCCCCCTGCCACCCACTGGGGGCCTTCCTGTGTCAATAGTTGCCCTACCCTGTTCCCTATTTCTATCTCTCTTCCCGTCCTCCTACCCATCCCTGGTCCCCCTCACCCCCTTCTGTGGATTTCGTTGTTGATGTTGTTGTTGATGATGTTCTTTTTCTGGCATTTGATCTGTACAGTTTCTATGACCATTAAATTTTATAAACATGTTTTACTCTACGCCTGCGTCTGTGTGTCTGTGATGGCTCTGTATTTGCTCCTCCTGCCCTGCTGTTTTGCTCCAGTTGTTCTGCTGGCTCCCCTGTGTGGCTGCAGGGCTGCCTGCCTGCCCTGGGGCATCTCTGGATGCGCTGGCGCTTCTGCGGATGCGCCGTTGTGTTCTGTGGTGATTCAGAGTGGTGTTGCACTTGTTGCTTGACATGGCGCATCCCTTTGTGAATACCACTGCCTGGGCTTGGCACATCTGACTTGCGCCGGAGCATCTGAGATGCACCAGGTGCATCTTCTTTGTGAATCCTGCCCGACATATTTAGTATCACAGGAAATAAAATGCTGTACCGTCACTTCTTGCATTCCCTTATTCCCCAGATTTTGGAAAGATTTGCAGGGTACTGCATCCTTACAAGTTACACATTTTTTACACCGAAAAAAACATTTGGAAGCTTGCCAGAGCTGCTCTGTCTTATATGTGGTCTAAATTCACTTTTTGTTAAAATATCTCTTACATTTCTACCCCTTCGAAATGTAACCAAGGGTCCTGTCTCATGCAAATCCTTCAAATCTTTGTCCAACCCTAAAAGATGCCAGTGTTTGTAAAAATTGGACTTCAGATCCATGGAAACTGGACCATAAGTAGTTACAAAAGTGATTTTAAATGTGCAAGCCTCGATGTTCCCTGTAGTCCAACAAATTATCTTTGTTTAACCCCACAGCCTTATTTTCAGCTGTAGTCAAAATTGAATTCTGGTATCCCCTATTTTTCAATCGGCCAAACAATTCTTCTTTTGCCTGCTCGTAATCTTCCTTTTCTGAATTATTGCACTTTAAGCATATCGGTTTCCATACAGTAAGTTATTTATTGTATGGCTAGGGTGCGAGCTACGGGCATGCAGGATACTGTTGCCTGCTGTTTGTTTCCTGTAACTTTTCTTGCTCACTGTGGGACCCAGAATAGCCATCAATGTTATATCTAAAAAATCAATGTTAGATGGGGAAATGGTACCAGTAAATGCTAAACCCACAGTGTTAGAGTTTAAATAATCCAAGAAAGCCTCAGTTTCCGTTGTAGTGCCATCCCACGCTACTACTAAATTGTCGCTGTACTGTATATATTTAACCATATTTGCATGGAACAGATTGGTATTGGGATACCAGATTGCCTCCCTCCCACCAACCCCTGAAGAGGTTGGCGTAGGAGGGGGTGACCGGGGAGCCCATAGCAACCCCCTTCTTCTGACAATAAAAAGAATATTGGAATGAAAAATAATTACTTTTCAATATACCAAGTGCAATACAAATGAAATCTATTGGATACACATAATTTGTATACCTAGCTGATGATCTACTGATCTACGCTGGTGTATAAGGAGCTGACATCAATCGCAATCTATTTGTAACTTGTTTCTCACTTAAAATTAGAAAATTCTTGTAAAGCAGATGTAGCGTCCTTAACATAGGACTTCATCAGCTTTACCTCTTGTTGTAAATATTTATCCAGGTAACTAGCTAGGGACTCGAACAAGGAGCCATTTCTCAATGTTACTGAGTGTCCTGGTGGTTTGAAACAATCCTTGTGGATCTTGGGAATATCATAAAATGTCAGAATACATGGATACTCACATTTTAAACTTTGCATTTCATCTGTAATCCAATTTTCTTCTACTGCTAAATTAAAAAAAAGATTCAAGCTTTCCTTTGTAATACATATGGACATACAGAACTGCCAGCAGAAACAGACCTTCCGGTCTATTGATGTCTGCCCGAGTGTGCAGCTAGCACCCTAGATTGCAGTTGCCCCAACCCAACCCCTCCCTATCTGTCTCTCCCAGAACTGCCTCAGCCCCCGGTACCCAGACCCTCCCTCTTGCTTTGTCCCACTCCCTCTTAAAACGTCCTACTGTTTTACATGATACCACCCCCTCTGGTAGAGCATTCCATTTAGACACCACCCTCTCAGTGAAGTAGTGCCTCCTCATTTCCTCCTGAATCTTCCACCCTCCAATCTTAACCTGTGTCCCTACCGTTCTTCAGTTTAAACACCCCTTCAGTACTGGGTTTGTTTACCCCCCCTCAAGTATTTGAACTTTTCAATCATATCCCCCATCCCTCCTTTCCTCCAATGTGTACATATTGAGCTCCTGCAACCTGTCTTCATAGACCTTTCCTTCCATCCCCTGCAACATTTTTGTTGCCCTCCATTGCACCCTCTCCAGTGAATTAATGTCCCTCTTCAGATATGGCTGCCATTATTGCACACAGTACTCCAAGTGCAGCCTGACCAAAGATCTGTAGAGGGGCAGGATCACCTCCCTATGCCTGGATGAGAAGCCCCTTGTGATACAGCCCAACATCCTGTTTGCCATAGCCGCTATTTTCCTGCATTGGGCAGAGTTGGTCATGCTCCCTGTTACCAACACCCCTAGATCCTTCTCCTCCTCAGGGCACCCCAGCCTCAGCCCACCTAACTAGTAGTCCCTCTTTGGGTTCTTTGCACCAAAGTGCATAGCCTTGCAATTACTCGCATTGAATCCCAAATGCCACTTCCCCAACCACACCACCAGTCTGGTTAGGTTCCCTTGCAATTGTTTCCATTCATCCTCTTCGTCCACCACCGCCCCCATTTTGGTATTGTCTGAGAACAGACTAACCCTTTTCCCAACTCTGTGGGCAATATCTGAGATATAAAGCCCAAATAGCACCAGGCCCAGCACTGATCCCTGTGGCACACCGCTTGTCACCACTCTGGGTGTCGAGAGCTCCCCCCCACAACCACTCATGCATCCTCCCCGTAGCCAGTTCTCTGTCCAGTTTATCAGCTTTTTTCACACCCCCACAGCAGTCAGCATCCCTCCCAGTCTCCCATGTGGCACTGTATCGAAGGCCTTGCTGAAGTCAAGTACAGTACATCTACCGCATGACCCCCATTCAGCTCCCTGGTTACCCAGTCGTAATATTCTATTAGATTTATCTAACAAGACCTCCCCAAGATGAAGCCATGCTGCTGCCCATCCTGGAGGCCATTGTCCTCGAGGAATGTCACCAGCCTCTCCTTCATTATCATCTCCATAAGCTTTCCCACTATGTAAGTGAGACTAACAGGCAGATAATTTCCTGGCTCATCCCTAGGCCCACTCTTGTGTATGGACACCACATGGACCACCCTCCAGTCCTGAGGCACACAGCCTGTGTCCAGGGAGGTGCTAAACAGATCTGCCAGTGGCTCGGCCAGCACTTCCGCCATCTCCCTCAACACCCTGGGGTGGATGCCATCAGGACCCGGTGCCTTGTCCACCCTTAAGGCCCTCAACCCCTCTAGCACTCTACTCCCCGTGATCCTTGTGTCCCCTTCCCCACCCTCCCAGTCCATGGTGGTAGTGGCCCATCCTTCTCCTTAGTGAAAACAGAGCAAACGTACTTATTCAGTACTTCCGCTTGTTCCTTTCCTTTTTCCACCCATTCCCCTTCCCACTTTATCTTCACTATATGGTCCTTGCGCTTCCTCTTTTCCCTGACATATCTAAAGAAGTCCTTTTCCCCCTCCCTTTATGCCCTGCGCTAACCTTAGCTCTCTGGTGGCCTTGGCCATTCTCACCCACTTGGTCACCACTCTGGACCAATTCCCACAAGCATCCCTATCCTCCTCTTTCCTTGTTCTCCTGAATTTCCTGTATGCAGCCCTCTTCACCCTCACCTCCTCCAGCACTTCACTGTTCAGCCAGCATGGTTTCCTGGCTCTGCCCTTCTTGCTCCTAGTCCTGGTGCAGGCTTCTGTAGCCTCTGCTAGTCTAGTTTTGATAGTTTCCCACGTTTGCTCTGCATCCATCTCCGGCCTAATACCCTGGAGACTCCCTTGCAGTATTTCTCTCATCCTCCCAAAGTCTACCCTCAAAAAATTTATCACATTTGTTACTGTGCCTCCAGACTCCCTGCCCAACATGAGTATGAACCACACTGTTTGGTGGTTGCTACCAGCTAGTGGGTCCTCAACCCTTACTTCTCTCACTGCCTTCTCATTTGGCAGTACCAGGTCCAGAGTGTTACCTAGTCTTGTAGGCCCACTTACATCTGCATTAGGAGACCCTCCTGGATCGCATCCAGGATCACCTGCTCCCTGGTGCTGGGGTTGGCAGGTGTGCTCCAATCAGTCCCTGGCAATTGAAATCCCCCACCATCACCACGCTCCCCTTTCTACATACTCTCCCTATTTGCTCTGCTAGCTCCCTGTCCAGTTCCGCTGATTGAGCTGGAGGTCTGTACACCACCCCCAGCCTCAGCTTTTACTCTTGGAGTCCAGGAGCTGCACCCATAGTGCCTCTGTCCTCCCTTCCTCCCCCTCATCCCTCATACATTTGATCCCTTCTCTCACATTGAGTGCTACCCCACCTCCTCTCCCAACCCCCTGGTCCTTCCTGTAAATGCTATACACTGGGATTGCCAGATCCCAGTCATGGTACTGGGTGGCCTAAGTCTCAGTCACTGCAACAATGTCCACATTTCCCTCTGAAAGGAGCACCTGAAGTTCTGCAATTTTATTACCCAGGCTTCTCGCGTTTATGGAGACCATCTTCCAACCATTTCTCTCCTTCTTCTCTCCCCTCTTCTCCTTGGTTTGCTTCCCTCCTCTCAGTGGTCCACTCCCTTTATCTGCCCCCTTATTACAGTGGGATAGTGCCATCTGTACTCCAACCTGGTGACCCTGCATGCACCCCACCTCTGTCGCTTCACCTCTGCCTTTACCCATAACTAGGAGGTGAGCTCTCTAGGCTCTCCTTTCTGGACCTTTTTCCTATCAGTAGTCATCTTGCACCCCCTCCTAGTTTAAATCCACCTTAGTTGCTATATACTACTCTATTCCACTTTTCAGTACTACCCTCCCTTCCATGCTCAAGTGTAACCTGTCCCCTGCATATAAGTCACTATTGCCCCAGATCCTACCCCAGTCCATCACTAAACCATACTTCTTGGTATGGCACCAATCTCTTAGCCACTCATTGAACTCCCCTATCCTTCTTTTCCTCCCTGTGCTCACACATGGTACTGGGAGTACCTCAGAGAATGCTACCGACCCCCCAATCTCCTCGCACTGCCTACCCAACTCCTTAAACCTCCCCTTTACCACCTCTACAGTCTCCTCCGCCAAGTCATTTGTATGCACGTGCATCACTGTGTGAGGTTTCTTCCCTCCTTCCATGGGCTCTTGAGAAATGCCTGCTCCACCATTCCCGCAGTCAGCCTGGGGATAACTTCAACCCAGATATGACTGTGTCTTCCCTCCCTCCGCCATTTTCCCCCCTTCAGTATTGAATCCCCTAGCACAAGTACCCCCGTTCATGTCCCATACCCCTCCCTTTTACCCTTTCCTCATCACCAGTGTCAACAATGCCCTGCCCCTTACAGTCACCCTCTGCACCATCTGTGACTCCTGCAACTTCCTCCCCTGTTTCTGCCCCTACCACTGCCTCTGCCCTGCTCCTCCCATCCTCCTACACCTCATACCAGCCTGATTCCTGAATTCTGGGTGTCCACTATCCTCCCCCCCATCTCTGACCCCTTCCCTACACCTTCCAATGCTGACTCTGAGCACCTATTTCCCACTACCCCCTAGTGGAGCCTATCTCCTCCTTCTCCCTGCCCTGAGTCTTCTCCCCCCCCAGTTGCATCCACCTCTCCCTCCTTCCTTAGTAACACCCCATCAACCCTGCCAATCATGCTTTTCTGGCCCTTTCCCTTTGCCAGTCCGGCCCTCACCTCCTTGTCCACCTCATCCACCAGTTTAGTACTCCTCCCCTTCCCTCCTTAATAGCAGAGGAGCAAATCTGCTATTAAGCACCATGCATCCTACTTTGCATCCCCCTGCTGGTTCTCCCCTCGAACGTGATCCTCCCCTATCCTCCCCGGTCCTCCTCTACCCCCAGCCAACTGCCAGCTCTTATGCTGCTTCTCACAATCTGCTCCCCCCCGCCTGTAATATTGTGTTGGATCAAGTGACAACTTTAAATATGTTCCAGCATCATTAAGTTGTCTAAAAACTTCCTGCTCATAGTATTCAATGTCCAGTACCACTATATTTCCTCCTTTATCAGAGGACTTTATAATTATAGCCTCCATTTTTTTTTTTTTTTATTAAGAGCCTCTCACACTCCTGGTGTCATATTATCCTAGTGGTGTTTAGACCTTGAATGCCATATGCAGGGTGAAACATCCCATAATACAGCTTCCTAAAATATTTTGATAGCATCACTGCCTGGTGTTGGTGGGCAAAAAAATGATGTGTGCTTAATATCAGGTTTTAGAGCCTTGCTTTTAAGTGTATTAACAGTTTGCCCCCCCAACCCAAGGAGACATAGGTGATTGACTCTCCGAGGGATTCAATAAGGAAACTAACTCATTCTCATCTAAGTGATCAATTAAAGGTAAAGCTACTATTTCATTATTCAACAACCCCTCACAACCATCATTATTATATCCATCAGGTACATCAATCAAAGCGGTCACATCCTGTTCTGCACCCAATAACCCCTTATTACCATCCTTATTAAATTCATTAAAATCACCAATTAGGGCATTTAAATCTTGTGCTGCAAGAAAAGGTTCATTTGCAAAGTATTTCTTTAAGTAATTTTTTCTAAACGATCTAAATAAATTTTTGTATACATCAAACTCATTAACTTTGTGTACTAGAACAAAATAAAGTCCATAACTCAGAACCTTTATTTGTGATTCCAATAATGTCCTTTTTGATAAGTTCAAAACTTTAAAATTTGCATCTTCACCTGCAGGTAATCGATTGAACTTGTTGGCATAGCGGGAGCTTCTTCCTCGTCCCCCCCTTCTAGTGCTTTGTTTTTTTTAACTTGATTGGGTTAACTGATTAGAAGTGCTCCTTCACTGATTGGCTCCTGACTGGAACATCTTGTGCTTATACATGATACTGAAGAAGCGCTTGTGTAGGCAGACATATTATTACTACTTTTACTCCTTTTGTTCTTGAATTTCCCTCTATTTCATGAATAGGATCTGGAAGATTCAGCCCATTTAAATACTTGATTGTTAGTGTAATCACCTTCATCCCCTATTATTTTTTTTTTCTTTCTTGTAATAAGCTAATTTTCTAAATTTGAACCTTTGATGTTAATTTTTTATCCAGTTCCTGTATCAATGATTTATTTTTGAATGTGGATAATTGGTCATTAAATGTCTGTATTTTTTTTAACACGATGTCTCAGCTGTATTCATCCTCTTTTACTTGAATTTGTACTAAGCCTACCGAACAATCTGAAAGCTTCATTTCCCAATCAGCATTAAAATGCATTTTGTCTGTCACATGCCGGCATCTTAGTTACTCTAAGTCCTCTTGGGGCCCAATTCTTATCCAGATATTTATTCAGAGATAGGATACCATAGTGTAACTGTACCTCTTTTAACACAGCTTTCGCTAGCTTCGAAAATATTGAGCTTATCAATCCCTCCTCAGAGATATCTTCAGCTTCAAGCATTCTGCCAGAATCCCAGTCCAATGTTTGTAATCTTGTAGTCAAGTTTGTGCTGGTCAATGAAAATGCCATCCCCAAAACGTATTAAAGTTCAAGGCATGTTAATTTGCAGCTTTCAATCTGGCATTTTCCTCAAATACTCTGGGGTTAATTCATTTTTCTTTCCCCAAATGCCACAGGTACCGAAAATCATCTGGAGCAATAGTCAAAAAAATCTTCTTTTAAAGCAGCTTGTGAAAAGGCTGTGCTACACAACAAAGCCGGGTGCTGGAAAAATCGAGTAGTAAGAAGTAAATAAAAAACAGCACTCTCTGCATTTTTGAAAGTAAAACGTTTTTTTACTGATGGAATAAAAATAACAAAGTCTCAGTACAGAAAAAAAATCTTCAGCATTAAAGGGACACCATTAACTTTTTTTGCATCATATTATTTCTAGTTAAAACCTCACATTTTATGAGTGCTTACCTATTCTAAAATCCATTGATGTTGCTGTTTTTTTGTATTTGCCGTTTTGCTTAGTAGGACTGAAATGCATGTTAATGTATAGCTACAAACAACTTTGTTTTATTTTGAATCCTGGATCTATTTTTACTGCATACTTCCTGAACAATAGAAACACCTGAAAACAGTGTAGCCACTCGTGATACAATAGTCTCCTCTACTCCCACTGCATGATGAGTGGCTAGACTGTGTTGGGGATGTTCCTAGGTCTAGCAACAGTGCAGTGGGAGTTGATCAAGGAATGTTTACCTTAGTTTGGTTCATTGAGAAATCAGAATTTCAACCTTTGAGCTAAGAGCTCATTTACAAAGTATCCTCGTCAACATTTAGAGAGATGCATTTTGTTGCAACAGCATAATTACAGCAGACAAATTTGACACAGTGGTTATACAAACTAACACAGTGTTTACATAGGAAAGGGCAGCAAATACAAGTTACAGATTACACAAGTCAAGACATAAATGAAGCAGCTGGTGGCATTGTTAATTCCCCAGTAGTGGTGCACAATGAGTAGCCAACTAAGAAGTTAAGTGCAGAGGGACAAGTTGAGGTTTGGGCAAGTGCAGATTGGTGGGGGAGGGAGAGGAAGTGATTGAGGGACCAGGACAGGGGGTAGTGTGGATGTGCTGGATAGAGGAAGGTAGGTGGAGGAGAGGAGTAGGTAGGGGGAGAAATGGGCACAACCCAGTCAGAGCAGGGAGGCAATTAAGTGGTATGCCTACACGCTGGGATTCCGTTTGACACTGACAGTGGACTGGTGGTGAGATGGACTTCTGGAGTTCGGATTTAAAGTGCCCTAGACATTGTAGGCTGGTTATCGAGCCACTTTGTCCTTATGTAGAGCTCGCATGTATGTGCGAGGCAATCCGCATCCAGGACAAATCTGCAGACTTTATTGAGGGTCAAGTGGACTTTGTGAAGGCTAGTGTCCGTGGCTGCACCATACACCATGTTTCCATAATCCAAGATTGTCAGGATTGTGCCATTGACTGCCTGGAGCCGGGGCTTCAGGGGTAAGGCAGAAGTGAAGTTTGTAGAGTGTCCCCATGTTCCTGATTGTAGCCTTAGTGATATTACATATGTGTTCATTGAAGGAAAGGGACTCAACAGTTGTGACTCCCAGATACTGGAATGAGTGAACCTGTTCAAGGGGGAGTCAGGGTTGAGTGCTATTATAAAATATGTGGTGGATTTTCTCTTCTGGCAGGTGACAAAGAGCATTGTCTTTGTCTTTTTGCTATTGAGTACTAGCAGGCTGGTGTTAAACCATTCCTGAAGTAGGTCAAAGTTGTGATGTAGGTTCCTGGTCAGTGTGTCTTGGCAGGAGCCTCAGAGGAATAACACTGTGTCATCTGCATAGAGCAGAACTTTGTCAGAGCGGCACGCAGCTGGGAGGTTGTTTACGAAGAGGCTAAGCAGGAGTGTGGGCCCAGTATGGACCCTTGTGGGACCCTGACTGACTTTCCTGGCCTCAGAGATGGCACCATTAATCTTTACCTACTGTGAGAGCACAGAGAGGTAGCTAGAGAACCACCCAACCGTGTCAGAGGACAACCCAATGCAGGTTAGCCTGTGGAGCAGCAGCTGGAGATCCACAAGGTCAAATGCCTTGGATAGGTCAATATAAATTGCACCAGTTAACTGTCCATGATCTAGTGCCTCATGAACATAGCCTGTGAATTCAGTGAGGGGCGTGTTGGTAATGTGCCACTTGCAGAATCCATGTTGTTGTGGGCTGAGGAGATTATTTGTGTAGGTGGGCAGAGAGCTGGTCTGCAATGATTCTTTCCAGTGCTTTGGAGAGATGAGACAGGATGGAGATGGGCCTGTAATTAGACACCAGTGAACAGTCTCCTCCTTTTAGAACAGGAGTGACATGGGCAGTTTTCCTGGTAGATGGGACGGCTTACATCTGAAGTAACATTAAAAAGCTTGGTGATCTGTATGACCACTTCAGGGAAGGTAGTTAAGATAAGCTTCATATCAATCCCGTCCCCTCCCATCCTTGTTTTTCCCAGCATGCTTGTAAGATATTTAGAGGTCTCCTTGGTGGTCACCTGCAGGAAGTAGAATTTTGCCATTTTAGTCTGCTGCTAGCTTTTGGAAGACAGAAATCTTGCTTGTAGAGCAGAAAGCAGCTAACTAAAAAAGCTACTGTTTTTCTTACTAATTTAACACTTTTGTCTCAGCAGGAGTTAGTGCCTGTTGGGATTAAGCAAACAGATACTTTATTAGAAGTAAAGGGGGGTCTCATTTAGGGTTAAAAAATAAAAAAAAGAAAGTCAGTGTGTGTTTCTGTGTTGGGAAGGGCACTGTATCAACTTACTTTGCTAACTCAGTAGGAAGGGAGAGAGGTTAATTGGGGGTGTGGCTTAGGCAGTAGAAAAGCAGGTGACTCCAATGACAACTTCCTGCTGCTAGCTTTTGGAAGACAGAAATTTTGCTTGTAGAGCAGAAAGCAGCTAACTAAAAAAGCTACAATTTTTCTTAATAATTGCCCTCCATCCTGTCCCACCACTCCACCCTAAGCCAGTTCTACTTTTATCACCACTGGATTTGACTGACAACAGGAGCTGCCTGTATGGCTGAAGGAAGGGAAGGATCATAGAGAAATATTAGTTTTATCAACCCTGAAGGAAAAAAGTAGCTCTGTCTCCCCAGCTGCTGGTGGTCTGACTCTGAGCAAGGAAGAAGGGGACTACTGAAGAATACAGGAAGTTGCTGTCCCAGAACAGGAAGGGTGAGAGTTGTAAGGAGAGGAGAGAGTAAGCATACAGAGAAACAGGAGAGGGGACATAAAATAAGACATTATGAGAGTGGTGCAGTGCAATGGCTGTGGGGCAGCAGTGTTCTGGGAGACATTCTGGAGGCTGCGATGCTTCCCTATTTGCAGGCACCTCTCTGGTCTGAGGGAGGAGGTTGCCCGTCTCCAGGCTGACCTGGCTAGGATTCGTGAAACCTCCTCCCCACTCAGGGACCACCAGGGCCACTGCCACTCCTCAGAGGTTGCCAAGAAAGAGGTGCAGCTGGACCAAGGTGGGCTCAGGGAAGGAGCGGGTGGTGGAATAGAGGTGTATCCCTCCAGCTGTACCTCTCCACAATTCATACGCTGTACTGGTGGATAGTGGTTCCTCTATGGAGGAACCTGCAGTGGAGACCAAGGAGGATGTTGGGAACCTCCACAAAGGAAACCCACAGGAGGGTGGCACGGGACCGCACAGGGGAAGGAAACAACTCCTTGTGGGGGACTCAATCATTAGAGGGGTAGAAGTAGGGGAGGAAGGGGGAGGGAGGGAGGTAAGGTGCCTGCCTGGTGCCATGGCTTGGAGGGACAGGAAGCGAATCCTCAGGATCATGGGAGCAGCTGCACTAAGGAGGGTGCTGGATGTCATTGTCCACCTAGGGACAAATGACCTGGCTAGGAATGGGATCAGAGCAATGCAAGATGAGTTTGTAGAGTTGGGGAGGGGCCTTAGACAAGTAGCCTTCTCGGAGGTGCTGCCTGTCTACGGCAAGGGTGATGCTAGGGTACTCAACACCATGGAATTCAATGAATGGTTAAAAAACTGGTGTGGCGCCTAGGGTTTTGGCTTCACTGGGGACTGGGGAGCCACCTGGAGGGATGCAGGTCTATACTGGGGTGATGGTCTGCATCTGTCCAGAGGGGGAACCAGGATCCTAGGTGATAGGTTTAAATGCTTCATTGACAAGCATTTAAACTAGCCAAGGGAGGAGGCACTGAAAAGGAGCAGGGAAATCCCAGCCTCCTCCCACAAAATATGGTAATTAATGAGGTAAAAGTAAAGGCAGAGAAGTCATTAGTGAGCAGGACAGAGGTAAATGTATAAAAAGGCAAAGACAGTAAGGACAGGGACGGGGCTAAAAGGGGTGAGGCCATCAAAAATTGGAGGGTGATGAGTACCAATGCCAGTAGTCTGTGTAATAAGCTCCCTGAACTAGTGGCCTTGATGGAAGCAGGATGCCTGGATATTGTAGCAGACACAGAAACATGGTACACAGAAAACCATGACTGGGATGCCAACATACCAGGATACACAATCTACAGGAGGGACAGGGAGGGTAAAAGAGGAGGAGAAGCAGCTCTCTATGTAAGGGAAGGGATCAAAGCAACAGAACTAAAGAGTAAAAAGGGAGCAGATGAGGTACTCTGGGTCATCCCGGAGACAGGAAATGGCACCACAATCCGCATGGGGGTTGTATGCAGACCACCATCTCAGGGGGAAGGAACAGTCAAGGAAATGATAGAAGGCATCCTTAGAATGGCAGAAAAAGGGGAGATATTGTTGATGGGGGACCTGAATATGCCAGATGTTAACTGGAGCACCTCTGCTGCAGGCACATCCAAGAGCATGGTCATTCTTGATGCCCTACAAGGGGCATGCCTCAGGCAGCTAGTACTGGAACCCACTTGGGAGGGAGAAATCTTAGACCTGGTACTCTCAAATGGGGATGGAGAAAGAATCTCGGATTTAGAAGTGGGTAGGTATCTGGGAACAAGCAACCACTAAACAGTGTGGTACACGATAAACACAGCCATAGAGTTAAGCCATACAAAAACAAGAGTATTGGACTTTAGGGAGGGCTGACTTTGGGAAAATGAGAGAGTGCCTCAGAAAAGCACTAGCAAACAGGCAAGAAGGAAGGGTGGAGGAACAATGGGGAGTAATCAAAACAGCCATCACAGAGGCAACAAGCTTTTGTGTGAAGCAAATCAACAAAACACAACGAAGGAAAAATGCTATGGTTCTCAAAACAGGTGGCAGGAAGGTTAAGGAGAAAAGAATAGCATTCAGGAAATATAAGGAAACGCAGAAGAAGCAGGACAGAGAACGTTATCAGTTAAAGCAGAAAGAGGCAGGGAAGGCAGTCAGATTAGCAAAGGCCCAAACCGAGGAAAGGATAGCCAACTCTGTTAAGAAGAGGATAAAACCTTTTATAGGTACAATAGGGAGTGAAGAAAGACTAAGGGAGGGATACTGAGGCTTAATAAAGGGGAGGAAATGTGGGCAGAGGGTGACAGTGAAAAAGCAGGGATACTGAATGAATATGTCGGCTGAATATTCACAAAGGAAGAGGAGGGGGAAGTACCTAAACCAAAGAAGAGAAACACTCTGGAGACAGGGGTCGATACCAGAACTTTCACAGAAGAAAGGGTTCAGAAAGAACTAGTAAAATTGAAGGTGGACAAAGCAATGTGGCATGATGGGATTCACCCAAGAATTCTAAGATAACTAAGGGTAGAACTAGTGACACCGCTGACTACTGTCTTTAACAAATCATGGGAGGATGACGTGGTACCTGAGGACTGGAGGAGGGTGGATGTGATTCCTCTTTACAAAAGTGGGAGCAAGGCAGAGGCAGGAAACTACAGACCAGTTAGTTTGACCTCAGTGGTAGGGAAAATGATGGAATCACTTCTGAAGGAAAGAACTGTTGAGTACAGTACCCAGAGGCCAGTGGGGCACGGGACCCAACGCAGCATGGATTCACAGCAGGAAGGTCGTGTCAGACGAATCTAATAGATTTCTTTGACTGGGTGGTCAAAGTAGTAGACCCTGGAGGGGCTGTGGACATGGCCTACCTAGATTTTAGCAAGGCATATGATACAGTCTCACACAAAAGATTAATAAACAAGTTAGCCAGCCTTGGAGTGGGTCCCAAGGTGGTAACTTGAATAAAAAATTGGCTGGACAACAGGACTCAAAGGGTAGTAGTAAACGGAGTCCAAAGTGAAGAAGGAGGGTTACTAGCAGAGTACCACAGAGTTCAGTACTGGGACCGGTCCTTTTTAATGTCTTTATAAGTGACATTGCAGAGGAATTGGAAGGAAAAGTGTGTCTCTTTACAGATGACAGAAAGATCTGCAACTGGGTTGATACACAAGATGGAGTGGAAAGGATGAGAAGGGACTTGGCAAGGTTGGAGGAATGGTCAAATGTATGGCAGCTTAGATTCAATGCAAAGAAGTACAAGGTAATGCACCTGGAAAACAAAAACCCAGGGGAAGAGTACACAATGGTGGGTGAGATACTGACAACAATAAAAATGGAAAGAGACCTGGGAGTAATTATATCAGATGACCTATAGGTGGGCAAGCAATGTGAGAAGGCAAAAAGGAAGGCTGGGGGGATACTGGAATGCACAGGGAGAGGCATCAAAGGTAGAGAACAGGAAGTTGTTATCCCTCTGTACAGACAGTTGGTGAGACCCCATCTGGAGTACTGTGTGCAGTTCTGGAGACCCCATCTCCACAAAGACATAGACAGATTGGAGGCTGTCCAGAGGAGGGCAACCAAAATGGTGCAGGGTCTGCACCAGAAGACATACAAAGAGAGACTAAAGGAGCATAATATGTATACCCTCAAGGAAATAAGGGAGAGGGGGGACATGTTAGAAACTTTGAAGTACCTCAAGGGAATCAACAAAGTCCAAGAGGATAGTATCTTTCAGAAAAAGAGATGTGCAAGAACAAGGGGGCACAATTTGAAGATAGAGGGGGACGGCTCAGAGGTAATGTGAGGAAGTATTTTTTCACGGAGAGGGTTGTGGATGCATGGAACAGCCTTCCTGAGGAGGTCGTGGAGTCAAGAACAGTGGGGGAATTCAAGAATGCATGGGACAGACATAAAGCAGTCCTAGTGGTGAGTAGGACGAAGTAGGCTGTTGGTTAACTAGGATCTGCAGCTTATCCATTAGGTAGGAAAATGGGCAGACTAGGTGAGCCAAGTGGTCCTTATCTGCCATCAAATTCTATGTTTCTATGTTTGGGCTGGTGCTAGGATGGAGAGGCGGGGGTTCACAGATCAATGTTTTGCCCTCGTGAGCAGTTGTTTTAGGTGGTATGACCGTGCTGTAGTCTGTAAGTGCCTCATTGCAAATATTTATTTATTTTAGTTGTTTTTTAACCAGGTACAGCACACTAAGCTGAAAGCTTTTTTACAGGAGCGACCTGGGAGCACAAGGAGGTTAAGTGACTTGCTCGGGGTCACACAGTATGCAAGTGGAAGCTGTGGGATTCAAACCCAGGTCTGGTCTGCTGGATGTCACCAGATTTGCAGCTCAGAGCCTTAGTCCACTGCGCTATACTGCCTCCTATATTGGCTATATGACTCTCACTGTGGTGAAGCACGGTCGGGGGGGGGTACCTGTCACTAGTCCCTACAAGATCCTTGATGGTAGCCCAGAATTTTTTGACATCTGTCAGGTACTGGGACTGCTGATTTCTGTGGTGGGAGGCCTTAACTTGCTGTATTGCCCATGTGCACCTATTTCTACCGGCTTTGTAATTCTGGACATTCTCTACTGTGCCTGATACCCTTGCTCGGTACCATAGGAGATCACGTTCCCACATCATACCAAGGATCTGGGGGTAATGCAGTCCATGCACCTCCCTTTTATCATTTTCTTATGATAAGGGGCATACTCGTCGGCAGCTGAGTTAAAATGATTGCGGCAGAGCTGAAGGGCTGCATCAACAGAGGGACAGGTATCCAGGATGCTCCAGTCTGTGTTGGCCAGGTGCTTCTTGAAGTTGGCAAAAGAGCAATTTCTGATGACTCTGTTCCTCACCAGCCTTGGGGGTAGTTTAGGCAGTTTGGAGGACCATTCGCATTGGACAATGGAGTGGTCACTCAGCACATCCGGGAGCACCTGGATATTAGCAATTCTCTTGGGGTGGGAGGTCAGTACCCAGTCAATCAGGGTACTTGTTCCCATTCTATAATTAGTTCTTGTGCAACTCTGGACCACCAGCATTAGGTATAGTCCAGTTATCAGGTCCCTGTGTGAGGAACTGGAGCTGGCTAGCCAGTTAGAATTGAAGTCTCCTAGCATGATAGTTTCCTTATTCTGACCTTCCTGGGTATAAAGGTTGATGAATTCATTTAGCCCTGTTTGCTGGCGTCCAGGTGGAATGTACAATGACATGACAATAAGCCCGTTCTGCCCCTTGCCCAGGAGGATTTTTACTGCAAGGCATTCACAGTCATTGCTGGCAGCAGCCAATTGGACTTTATGGCACTGTTGGTGGTTGCCGGTGTAGATTAGGCATCTGCTCCCTCTTTTCCTCATGTGATCAAGCGCATACAAAAAATTATACCCAGGCAGGGAGATTGTCATGTCAGCTGTTCTGGGCGTGATCCAGGTTTTGGTCAGTGTGATAACATCAGACTGCACAAGTGCCACCCAGGCTTCAAACTGAGTAAGCTTTGCTAGCAGGCTACCGACATTTAAGGACGCAGTCTTTTTTTTTTTTCCCATATGCATTTTTCGCTTCAGCCCTGACAGGTGCTTCAGTTCCTCCTGAAGGAGGAACTCTCTCCCTCAGGTCCTGCCGTGCCACAATTAGCTACCCCCCAGTATTTCCCCCGGAAGATTGCCCCCCGCGGCAGGGCCAGGGAGGTGACACCCCCTCCCCAGAAACCCAATCTAGAACCCTGGGTTCGGCCCATGGTGCCGCGGACCGTCATGGAGCTCTGCCTGGCTCTTTTCCTCCTGTTTTCTCCCCGGCCCCTCCCCACCAACATAATCACGTTAGAGTACGCCTTCTGACCTGTATTGCCCTCTGGTCACCACCACAGGGCAATCAGCGAGTGTGACAGCGTGTGCCCTCCCCCCGAGAGAAGAGAGCAGTCCTCTGGATGCTCAATCCTCTCTCCCACTGCCGGCCCCTGGCGGCCTAGGCTTATTCCCGAACCCAGGTCACTGGCATGGCGCAAGGTGTAGCGACCAGCACTTCAACCTCCAGCACCACTGGGCCAGCATTAAGGACACAATCTTTAACTTCCCTGTGGGTGGTTGGGTCTGAGTGTTGGCAGGCTTAGGGCCAGGGTTGGGGTGAATGTTTCCTGAGATGAGTAATAGGATCAAGATGAGCTTCCTAGATATTTTAGGGAATAGGCGAGTCCTCCTTGCTCTCTGACAAGTTTGTGCCTTGTATGTTGTGGGAGGGGTGCCAAGGCTGCTAAATAGTCCTGGATATAAGCATAATATTGGTGTGTTGAGCCCTGCAGAGCTAGGGTACCCAACATGGGGTAGAGATGGACGGTCAGGCAGCTGGGTATTACTGCAGGTCTCCCACTGAACTGGAGGACTCTTTATTGCAAATGCACAGCCTTGATGGGTAGAGGTGTTATCCAGAAGTGGGCCCTCCATAGGCAGGGTTACCATCAGGAAAATGATAAACTCTGCGTTAAAAACTTGAGGAGCATAGTTGAATCCCATTCTGGTGCTTCTTTTCAGCCTGATTCTCATCCTTAGTCTGAGCCAGATAGCACCAGCTTGCAAGCTGACCTTGGGGCACTGGTCCATGGTTTTCAGTATGTGAGTTTAGCAGAGAGTAGTTAGATTTAATTAGAAATATGAGCTGGGTCAGCAGGTCAGTAAGATTACACTGATTCCCTAAGTTTTTTTACAGAAATTAGGCTGGTGTAGAAATTAGCGTGGTGCTTTCAGGAGTTAAGAAGTGAGCCGAGAGCTGGCCCGGTGTTGCTGAGGGTTGAGGCGCTGGACTCCACACCTCATACCATGCCGTCGACCCAGGTTCGGGAATGAGCCTGGGTCGGTGGGAAGGGAGAGAGATCAAGCATCCGGAGGACTGCTCTCCCTTCCCGGGGAGGGTTCTGGGGAGTGATCGCTCCTGGAGCGGCCTCTGGCAGTGGTCAGAGGTGCCCGGCATAGTGACGCCGTGGATGTAGGGGGCGGAGTTACGGCATAACGTTGCCTTGTCAAGCTGCATTCTGAAGGACAGGAACCAAAGAATAAAGCAGAAAATCCCCACTCTTGGGGATTGGTGAAGGCACCACGGCCTCCCAGCCCACACTCCCAATACCGGACTGGCTTCATCTCCATGGGGCCTCTCGTACACCTGGCACTTTGCCCTTGAGATAGAGTGCCCTGGGTGGATAGGGAAGCCCCACCTCCAGGGGGTTCAGAATCGGAGGTGGTGCTGAGTGGCACGAGTGGAGAGGATCTGGATGTCATGGTGAGAGGTAGCACTTGGGAACCACCGAGGATGCTGAAAAGAGTTTCCCAAGGCAGTGGAGCATAAGTAAAGTAAAAAAAAAAAAAAGAAGTGAGCCAACATGGAGCACCCTTAAATCAAGGTCTGACAGTATCAAACCGATAGGCAGATAGGGGAAGGGAGGTGGGAGTGGCCAAGGCGTATTTAATAGAGGCCGGGCCAGTGTCAGAGTGGGTGGGCGAGAAGAAAGACTGGATAAAATAAATTAGTCTGAGCAGGGAAGCACAGCTGCTGTCTCCGTGAAGTACAGGATCAGCCACCGATATCAGAGGACTGCAGTTTGAGGGAAGACCAATGGGATTTAAAGCCATACGAAGCGGCAGCCAATAGCTGGCCAGAGTTAGTAAACAGAGCCAATCAAAGTCCGTGTACAGAGACCGGTGCAGTCTGATGAGTACCTGAGTTCAATGAGGGTCTTGTGGGCAGGCGAGGGTGGCACAGTCAAGGAGCTCCCCACCATCACCGCAATGGAGGAGATCAAGCGGGACTCTGGTCAAGGGGCAGCCCTGCACCTAGGGAGAGACAGAGGGAGGAAGAGGCATTAGTGAGAGGGCTTATTCAAGGGTGTGGGGAAGGAGCCGAATCAGAGGGCAGGGGATCCAAAAGGGCGATTGACTAGGAGATGGTAGCTAGGAGCTGACTTGGGGGTGGGGGATTCCTAACAAAGAAGAGCAATTAACTTAACTTAAGGGATGGTGGCTAGACCGGTCCCAACCGTTTCAGGCTACAGTTAGTAAGTAAGAAAGGGGGGCGGGCAATGAGGTTTGCAATGAATGTCAGTTAGCGAGGGAGGGTTGGAGGTGAAGAGCAGCTCTGTTAGGGGGAGCATCTAGGGTGTCAGAGGCAACAGAAACAAGCACTTTACATCAGATACAGTCCCCAGCAGCAGGCATTAACAAGGTAAAACAAACATCAACAGTTTCCTACAAATCTAGCTGGAATTGTGGGTTAAAAGACAGGAACCAGCTCCAGTCTAGCTGACAATTTTGAACATTTGGAGCCTACCTTCTTCCTGGTAATCACAATTAATTCAATAATTCGTTACAGGCTTGGCAGAAATTAAATGTCAAGCAGACTTCACCTAGCAATTTAAAGCTTAGGAATCACAATTAATTCAATAATTCGCCTCAGGCCTGGCGAACTTAAATGCAATTAAAGGCAGAATTCACCTGACAGTTGAAAATAGAGGATAAAACAAATTAGTCCAAGCAGGGAAGCACAGATGCCATCTCCGTGGAGTACAGGATCAGCCACCGAGATCAGAGGACGCAGCTCGAGGGAAGACCAATGGGATTTAAAGCCGTAAGAAGTGTCAGCCAACAGCTGGCCGGAGTTAGTAAAGAGAGCCAATCAGAGTCCATGTATAGAGACCGGTGCAGTCTGATGTGAGTACCTGAGTTCGGTGAGGGTCTGTAGGCAGGTAAGGTGGTGCGGTCGGGCTGCATTGCCCCCACCACCACTGCAACAGAGGAGATCAGTGGGGAGCCTGGTGAAGGGCAGACCTGTACCTAGGGAGAGACAGAGAATGTAAACAAACATGTTTTGATGTGGTAACACCAGTATGGTGGGCAGTCTGGTTTTTATTGTTTAACAGAAAACAAGAACCAGAATCAAACAACCAGCTACATCATCAGTCCCTACAGAATGTGAACAGTCATAAGATGTGTTTTTTTAAACTTGGGACACTCTGTGGCCTAAGGGGGTTGACAGTGTCCTTTTAAAGTAGTGAACACTGATTTTTTTTTCACAGTAAATAGCAGCATAGGCAAAACCCACACAGCGCCAACCAACCAGCCCGGCGTTTCAAGGACTAACTCCTCCTCGTCAGGGGAATGGCTACCACTCTTTGTCTTGTGTTTTTATAGTGCTGTAACAGGTGTAACAAATAAATCAATCAAGTACACAGTGACCCTCCATTTAAAGACATTGTGTATGTAAAACCAAATGGGGGTATATTTAAGTGGTGGCATGGATTCAGGTAGCTCTACTTCTCATGGCATTTGCCAATTCATTTTATTTTGGGGTACCCCTAACATATATTAGTAAGGCAAAGAGCATGATGCTACTCAAAACCATGGTAATACCCAACATGGATCAACCACAAATCAAGCACTTCTCCTATTATAATGAATGTGTACTTCTTAAAGTGCATTTTTGTAATTAAAAATAATGAAACCTATCTTATAATATATTTTCATATCTAATCCTGTCCTCATTCAAACCATAGGAGCAAGGTCACTTGGACCACCTGACTTGAATAGGAGCAGTAAGAAGGATGTTTTCCAGGGAGAGGGAACAGTACCCAATGTGATATATAGAATAATATATGGGTGGGTGTGTGTAACCAGAATTTTACACACACCCAAGGTGTGGGATGCCATGTAAACCTCAAGGTTTAAGCTTGAAGGGTTTATAAAAGCACACTGAGATACATGGCATGTAGCATTCCTCACCTTGGAGAATAGGGCCCAATATGTACGTCGGCATGGATATTGCAGGATGCATCCCCAGGATAACAAGAGGATGCAAATTAAAGTGCAGTGTGCTGGTAATGCAGGCAGGTGGCAGAGAGGCTAACCAGAAGATATTCAAGAAGAGTCTATTTGAATAGGGGGGAAACAGAGGTTAGCAGCAGGAGCTAGGGTGGGGAGTTAGAGTAAGAGGGGGAAGTAGATGAGGCATGGGAAAGGTGGAGAGAGAGTGGAAGGAGGGGAAGAGAGGTACAAGGGGAGGTCAGGTTCAGTTCCAGAAGTGAGAGAGCATAGGGAAGAGGCAGAGCAGGTGGAGAGGGGGAGAAAATTCCATAGGTTGGGGAAGCGGTAGGAGAAGACAGCCTGGTCAGCTAAAGATGACCTAGTAGGGAGCACTAGGGAGCAGAAGCCAAAGTTACAAAGGGTATAGTGCAGAGGGGAGAGGAGAGACGTGAGGTAAGAGGGTAGAGAGCCAAGCCAGAATTTAGCAATAAAGGAAGTACAATGAGTGAGGCACCTGGTTTCAAGGGAGGTATAAATGGAGCAATGGTGGGTGCAGGGTGGGTAGTCCAAAACTAAGCAACAGGAGTGGAAGTGGGAAGCCAGTCTGGTCAGGGTGGACTTAGGAGCATCCCCGCAGACAATATCTCCATAGTCAAAAATTGGGAGAATCATTTGCTGGAAAATGGCTGTACGAGCTGCCATGGTTCCTGTATAATGCACCTAGTTTAGGTTGTAGTTTTTTTGTGGATGTCATCCACATGTCCAGAAAAGTCAAGGTGCCGATCGAGCCAGACCCCCAGATACTTAAAGGTGGGAAAATCATTGATAGTGGTCTCATTTAGGGAGTGGAAGGCAGGGAGGTAAGTAAGCCTAGAGAGCTTCTGCCTAGTGTCAAAGGACATGGAGACTTTTTCTGGCATTGAGGGACAGCTGATTTGATTGGAACCAGTGTTGGATATTGTTAAAGTCCAGCTGGAGTGTGGCCATCAGATTGGAGGGAGGAACCAGAGGTATACAGAACTGTATCATCTGCATACATATAGATAGACACAGAGATGCAGACAACAGGGAGGTCATTCAGGAGGACTGAAAAGAGAATTGGGCCAAGGACAGAACCTTGGGGGACACCAGTGGTGACAGGGAGTGAAGGGGATAAAGAATCTTCAGTTCTAACCAAATGAGTCTACCAACAAGGTAGGAGTGGAACCAGATAGCAGCAGATGTGGAAAGCCCCACTGCTATAGGTTTGTCAAGGAGAAGTGGGTGAGCTATAGTGTTGAAGGCTTTGGCCAAGTTGTCAAAAATGGTGGAGGTGCTAAGGCCCTGATCCATGCCCTAGAGAATGGAGTAAATAAGCTGGAGGAGGAAGTGGAGTGGGATTTATGGAAACCAGACTGGAAAGGGTTGAAGGAGGATGAATCAAGGAAAGGGAAAGCTGTGGAAGTACTAGGTGCTCTTGAAGTTTAGCAAGGGTGGGAAGCAATTAGATAGGGTGGTAATTGCCAGGACTGGAGAGGTCACCTCGTTTGGGAAAGGGTATGACATTAGCATGTTTCCATGTGTCAGTGACAAAGGCTAGGGAGAAGGAGAGGTTTAGAAGGGAGAAGAATGGTAGAGCAATAGCTGGGGCAGAAAGATGGAGGAGTTTAGGGTCGAGCCTTTCAGGGTTCAGGCGATTGATTGATTGATTGATTGATTGATTTGATGCTTCAGAAACAACCTTTGAGTCAGGGACTCATTTGCAAAGGTTCCACGTCACACATACATGGGAACAACAGTTCACAGTAATACATGTTAGAGGAGAAATTACTGGGAATACAAGACAGAAAATGGTACAGCAGTCACAGGACCCTGGTCATACAAGCAATATATACATACAGTTCAGTACAATCAGGACATTTGAATTCACATTTGCAGGGTGTAGGCAGAAAGTACAAATGGTTTCGGACAGTATAATAGTGCAGGCCAATGGGACCACTTGTTATATGGCAAATGAAGTTATACACGGGAGTAGAACTCAATAAAACTGACAAAGCAGGTGAATGGACCTTAGTCATACAAGCAACGTATACATACAGTTCGATACAAGCAGGACAGTTGAAATATGCTATTACAGGGTTATAATAATAATAATAATAATAAATCTGTATTTATACTGCGCCTTTCTTAAAACCAAGACACCTTACAGAAATAACATAAATCTAAAACTACTGAGTTCATAAAATACAATAACATATCGTCATCAAGAATAAACCTTTGACTATAAATAGGTCTTTAAGGCCTTTTTAAATTCCTCCACAGACACACACTGCCGAAGCAGACGGGGTAGAGTATTCCAGAGGGCAGGGGCTGCATACATAAAAGTACAAGCCCCACAAGATTTTAAAGAAACCCTCGGAATCTCTAGCAACCCTTCATCCGCCAAGTGGAGCGATCACCTATGGTTATGGTGACCCAGGTACAGACAGGTCAATTGGATTATTGGGGCACCAGGGCCAGGGTATAGGTCAGGGGCATTCACATTTGGACTGCTCGAGTAGGTAGTTCTTGAGGGCTGATTTAAAAGGGCCAAGGGTGGGAAGGTGGGTAATGAATGTTGGGAGTTTGATGAGTCACAAGGGGGCCCGGAATAAGAAGGCCCTTTGGCATAGTGATGTTCTGCACCATGGGACAGAGTAAGAGGACTCAGCGGTACATCTGGAGACTCAGGTCATGGGCACTAAGGAGATGAGGGGGTCAAGGCTGGGGGAGTGGATTTTAATGAGATTTTCTTACCAAGGACGCAGGTATAATTAAGTCTGGCATCCAGGTTTAACCAGCCTGCAGACTTGTACAAGCTGCAAGTGTGGGTCAATCTGTCTTGTCCCATGACTAACCTGCAGGCCTTATTCAGGGTAGTTTTAAGCTGAGAGAGGGAGGTTGGCTCAGCTGACCCAAATATCACTACTCCATAGTCTACTAGGGATAGGACATATGATGAGACAGTCATGTGGAGAGCTTCTGGGGACAGGAAGTGTTTGTGCCTATAAAACAGACCAATCCTGGTATTGAGTGAGGTCAGAATGCCCTGGATATAGTCATGAAAGGAGAGATGAGTGTCAAGGGTTAGCCCCAAGTACCTGAAAGAGTGGACTTGATCAATAGGAACATTCCCAGAGTTACTGATGGATGTATTGCGGTGTCAGTTTTGGCGGTGTGTAAAGATCATAGATTTGGTTTTACTACAATTTACAATTAGTTTGTGGGCTATAAACCAGGATTCAAGAGTACGAAAGTGCTTTTGGAGCATATACTGGTGGGTATCGGGGTTGGGATGACATTCGAAGATAATGGCATCATCCACATATAGGAGGATATTACTGGGGCAGAACAAGGAGAGGGGATTTAGGAAAAGGCTAAAGAGGATGGGACCAAGTATAGAACCTTGGGGGACACCGGAGAGAACTGGACATCGGGAGGAAAGGGTGGAGCCGATCCTGATCTGTTGGGTTTGGTCGGAGATATAGCTGGCTATCCAGGATATGACTTCAGGGTTATGGTCCACAGATGATAGGGAATGGCACAGAAGAGTGTGGTTGACTGTATTGAATGCTTTGGTGAGATCTATATAGATGACTCCCTTCAATTTTCTGTTGTCAAAGGCACGGTGTAGGAAGGTTGTGTACTCGCGTAGTGCAGTAGTGGTGCTGTGGCCATTGTGGAAGCCATGTTGAACAGGGGAGAAAAAGCTATGGTTGGAGACATACTCAGTAAGCTGGTCAGAGACAACCTTCTCCAGGGCCTTGGGCAGGGCAGGATGGAGATGGGGCGGTAATTATTGGGGGAAGTACGGTCATCAACCTTGTGCAGTGGTGTGATGACAGCGCATTTCCGGGCAGATGGAAATTGCCCAAGACAGTGGGATAAGTTAAAATTTTTTGTTAAGGGGGAGAACTTCATCCAGAGTAAGTCTTAACAATTAAAGGTCCAGAGTATCACAACTATGCCTCGACTAACTGTTGAAGCTAGAGCTATATCTTTGAGCAGAACTTAGGGAGATAACTCTGAGATGAAAGGGGGGGGAGGTGCAGTTAGTAAGGCTGGAGGTGGAGCTAGTGGATAGGGGAGTGTCAAAGAAGTTTGCAGGTAATACTCTACTAAGATCCGAGAATGATTTGTTTAGGTTGTTGGCAATGGTAAGTTGGTCCTGTACTAATTCACCGTTTATGGAATGTTGGGGGGGGTTGGTGGACCACTTTTCCTGTGATTTCTTTACTGTTATGCCAGAAATCATGCCCAGAGTGCCAGGTAGATGAGAGGGTTTGGCAATAGTGTGAGGCCTTAGCCTGATGGATCGCACATGTACATTTCTTCCTGGCTTCTCGGTATAGTTGCCTGTCTTGGGGGTGCCTGGAGTTGAGTGATCTAGACCAAAGGCTGTCATGTTGGCGCATCATTTCAAGTAGTTCTGGGGAGACCCAGGGACTGCTTATGGTTTTTGTGTTTTGCTTTTCTGGGGGGGGGGTGCAAAGACATCACAGGCATGGTTGAAGATATTGATAAAGTGAAAGAGTGCCACATCCACGTCAGTGGCATTGAAGATGAGGGACCAGTCAGAGGACCACAGGAAGGCTTTGATATAGATATATAGGAAAGAAGGAGAAAAGGGGAAATGGGGACTGGGGGTCCACCTGGAGTGATGCAGGCCTATACTGACGTGATGGTCTGCACCTGTCCAGGAGGAGAGCCAGGATCCTAGGTGATAGGATTAAATGCTTCATTGGCAAGAATTTAACAAGCCAAGGGGGGAGGCACTGGAAAGAGCATGGAAATCCTAGCTCCCCCCACAAAATCGGGTCATAGGTGAGGTAAATACCAAGACAGAAATGTCGATAGGGAAAAGGCAGGGTTAAATGGAGAAAATGACAAAGGCAATAAGGACAGGGATGGGGCAAAAAAGGGTAAGGCCACCAAGAAATGGAGGGTAATGAGTACCAATGCCCATAATCTGGGCAACAAGCTCACTGAACTGGCCTTGATAGAAGAGGGATGCCTGGATATCATAGCAGGCACAGAAACATGGTACACAGAGAACCATGACTGGGATGTTAACATACCAGGGTACACAACCTACAGGAGAGACAGGGAGGGGAGAAGAGGGGGAGGAATAGCTCTCTATGTAAGGGGAGGGATAAAAGCAATGGAACAAAAGAGTAAACAGGGAGGAGACGAGGCACTGTGGGTCACCTTAGAGACTGGAAATGGCACCACAATCTGCACAGGGGTTGTATACAGACCCCCATTTCAGGGGGAGGGAATGAACAAGAGTATGATAGACAGCATCCTTAGGATGGCAGAGAAAGGGGAGATACTGTTGATGGGGGACCTGAATATGCCAGATTTTAACTGGAGCACAATTGCTACACCTCATCCTAGAGCAGGGCCATTCTCGATGCTCTACAGGTGGCATGCCTCAGACAGCTAGTTTTGGAACCCACTCATGAGGGAGCAATCTTAGACCTCGTAGTCTCAAATGGGGACAGTGAGAGGATCTCAGATCCAGAAGTGGCAGCCATCTGGGAAGAAGTGACCACTAAACAGTGTGGTTCATGATAAACTCAGCTACAGAGTCAAGTCATACAGAATTGAGGGTACTGGACTTCAGGAGGACTGACTTTGGCAAGATGGGTGAGTGCCTTAGAAAAGCACTAGCAAACAGGCTAGAAGGAGGGGTGGAGCAACAATGGGGAAACATCAAAACTGCCATCACAGAGGCAACAAGCCTTAGTGTGAAGCAACTAAACAAATCAAAATGAAAGAGAAAGCCACTATGGTTCTCAAAAGAGGTGGCAAGGAAGGTTAGGGAGAAAAAGATAGCATTTAGGAAGTATAAGGAAACACAGAAGGAGCAGGACGGAGAACTGTATCAGTTAGGACAGAAGGAAGCAGGGAGGGAAGTCAGAATAGCAAAGTCCCAAACTAAGGAAAAGATAGCCAACTCTGTTAAGAAGGGGATAAAACCTTTTATAGGTACATCAGGGAGCGTAGAAAGACAAAGGGAGGGATAGTGAGGCTGAATAGAATGGACGATGGGTGGGCAGAGAGGGACAGTGAAAAGGCAGAGATACTGAACAAACACTTCTGCTCAGTATTCACAAAAGAGGAGGAGGGGAGGTGCCTAATCCAATTAACAGAAGAACTCTGGATAGGGGGTTGATCCCAGTCCTTTCACAGAAGAAAGGGTTCTGAAAGAACTCCTAAAACTGAAGGTGGACAAAGCAATGGGGACTACAGAATTCACCCCAGAATTCTAAAAGAATTAAGGGGAGAACTAGTGACACTACTGACTACCCTTTTTAACAAATCATGGGAGGATGGTGTGGTACCTGAGGACTGGAGGAAGGCAGATGTGATTCCCCTTCACAAAAGTGGGAGCAAGACAGAGGCAGGAAATTACAGACTTTTTAGTTTGACCTCTGTGGTAGGGAAAGTGATGGAATCACTTCTGAAGAAAAGAACTGTTGAGTACCTAGAGGCCAGTGGGGCACAGGACCCAAGGCAGCATGGGTTCACAGCAGGAAGGTCATGTCATACAAATCTAATAGATTTCTTTGACTGGGTGACCAAAGTAGTAGACCAGGGAGGGGCTGTGGACATGGCCTACCTAGACTTTAGCAAGGCATTTGACATAGTCCCACACAAAAGACTAATAATCAAATTAACCAGCCTGGGGGTGCATCCCAGGGTGGTAGCCTGCATAAAACAGTAGCTGGATAACAGGACACAGAAGGTAATTGTAAATGAAGTCCACTCTAAAGAAAGGGGGGGTTACTAGTGGGGTACCACAGGGTTCAGTATTGTGTCCAGTTCTTTTTAATGTCTTTATATGTGACATTGCAGAGGGACTAGAAGGAAAAGTATGCCTCTTTGTAGATGACACAAAGATCTGCAACAGGGTTGATACACAAGGAGGCATGGAAAGGATGAGAAGGGACTTGGCAAGGTTGGAGGAATGGTCAAAGTATGGCAGCTTGGATTCAATGCAAGAAAAGCAAAATAATGCACCTGGGAAACAAAACCCAGGGAAGATTACACAATGTGGGGTAGTAACAACAACAAAAATGGAAAGGGACCTGGGGGTAATGATATCAGATGACCTTAAGATTGGCAAGCAATGTGAGAAGGCAGTAGGGAGGGCTGGGGGGATACTGGGATGTATAGGGAGAGGCATTACCAGCAGAAAACAGGAAGTTGTTATCCCTCTGTACAGACAGTTGGTGAGACCCCATCTGGAGTACTGCATCCAGTTCTGGAGAACCCATCTCTGCAAGGACATAGACAGGATGGAGGCAGTCCAGAGGAGGGCAACTAAAATGGTGCAGGGTCTGCAAGAGAAGCCAAACAAGGAGATACTAAAGGAGCTTCATATGTATACCCTGAGGAAAGGAGGGGGGTGGGGATATGATATAAACTTTTAAGTACCTCAGTGGAATCAACAAAGTCCAAGAGGGTAGCATCTTTCAGAAAAAGAGATGTGCAAGAACAAGGAGACACAATTTGAAGATAGAGGGGGGACGGCTAAGGGGCAATGTGAGGAACTATGTTTTCACAGAGAAGGTGGTGGACACATGGAACCACCTTCCTGATGAGGTTGTGGGGTCCAAAACTGTGGGAGAATTCAAGAATGCATGGGACAGACATAAGGCAATTCTTGTGAGGGGGGTAGGAAGAAATAGGCTGTTGGTTAACTAGGATCTGCAGCTTATCCTTCAGGTAGGGAAAGGGGCAGACTAGGTGGGCCAAACAGTCCTTATCTGTTGTCAAAGTCTACCTTTCTATGTTTCTATGGGGAGGGTAGTTGGGGCGAGAGGAGGCATGGGAGGGATGGAGGTGAGAAGGAAGGAGGCACAGGAGGAGAAGAAAGCATTGAACTTGGAGGCAACAGAGAGGGGGCAGAAATGGTGACATCATTTACCCTGAGGAGCAGGGTGGAGGACTGGGTTGGGGGGAGAAGAGGGCATGGATAACCTTCCAGAACGTGGAGGGGTGGTTAGTGTTGGTCTGGAAGATGGAGGCAAAGTACTCAGCCTTGGCAAACCTAGTGGCTTTGTTCCAAGTGCTGTGAAGGGCACTGTACTTGAGTAAATCTGCAGGGGAGCCAAAGGACTTGTGAGCCTTCCAAGCAAGATCTTGAGTACACAGGCAGGCCAGCAGTTTGGCAGAGATCCAAGGGAAGTGTGAACCACTGACCCTGGTTTTCCTTAGGGGAGCATGTAAATCCCAGATAGACTGAAATTCAGGCATAAAATAATTGAGGGTACAATCAATGGAGCCAGCAGACGAGATGGGCAACCAGTCAGTAGCTGCCAAGTCTGTGTGAGGGAGGATAAGTCCAGTGATTGGAAGGACCAGATCTAGAGGAGCTTGTGTGAGGCCTTGGGGTGGTGTAACTTGCAGACACAATAGACCAAATGGTGATCACTGCAGTCATCCAGAAGGGTGCCATCATCAATAATGTGGTGGGGCAGGGAGGCAAGAACCCAGTCCAGTCGAGTGTGATTGAGGAATTTATGGCTGTGGCAGGTAGGGCCAAAGACCAGTTGAGAAAGATTAGGGGGCTTAATGTTTTGTCAGAATTTCAATTGAGAAGGGGAGATCCAATTTAAATTGAGGTCCCCAAGAATGAGTAATTCACCAGTTGAGGTAGGGGTAGAGACTGTAGTGAGGAGGTCAGTGACAGAAGAGAGGGAGAGACCTGAACAGCAGCAGTTGCCAGTCACGAAGATGGGGAAAGAGAAAGGGAGGGAGAATTTGAGGAGTAAAAGTTTGTAGGCAGATTGGGAAGAGATAGAGAGTGGAGGGATGAAGTGGATGGCAGAGGAGAGGTAAATGGCAACACCACCATCCTTACTGGCAAAATCCTTGCAGGTAATGGAGTACCCAAGTATGGCAACCACAGTATCCAGAATATTGGGGAAAAGAAAAGATTCAGAGATAATTATTACATTGGGGTGAAGGCTAACCATGAGCAGTTGTAGCAGGCTTACCTTAGGTAAGAGGCTTCTGACATTGAGATGTGCCACTCTCGACACTTTGGAGAGGCAGGTGAGAGAGAAGTTAGCAGGACCAGGACTGGGCTCAGTGTCTCCTGCAACCAATTGCAGCAGCGAGATAAGGAGCTTAACTAGGACAGAGGAGTGTCTCTCTGGCAGTTGGAAGGGAGAGTAGGGGTGAGTGGGGGGAAGGGATGGGTAGGAAGTCAAGATCTAAGAGATTTAAGATAGAGGCAGGAGGATGGGAGGAATGAGGGACCAAGGAGCCAGGGGGAATGGAGGAGAGAGGGAAGGCAGGAGGAGGGAGGGTGGGACATGGGGAGGGAGGATGGAGAAGGAGAGGGTAAGCTTGTAGAAGAGAGGGAAGGGAGGGTAAACAGGAGGGAAAGGTGATTTTTATTTATTAATTTATTTATTGAAATGTTTCACCAGGAAGGCACGATGAGCAACAAGTTGCTTGTCTCCCAGTGCAACCTGGGGGTAGGGAAACATGAGTATAGTATACAGAGATTTGATACACAATATAGATATACAATTTGATTACATTTCTGGACACACTTCCTTTCTCTGGTATTGCAAATCCTGCAGTTAGGAACAATCAAGATGAGACATAGCTGCCTTCCTGGAGAGACACATGCTGAATTGCTGAGAAGTAACGATTGCAGCAGGAGTTAGTAAATACCTATATTTCTTCTATAACAGGTATGCCACCATTGCCTAAGTAGAAGTTTTTGTTGCTAATCTTTTCAGTCCAACTTTGGTGTCTCACAGAGAAGAAAGGAGGAGAGAATTCTAAAGTGCGAGTGCGAGTGGAAATACCCTGGTGTGAAAAGACAGGCCTCTGTAAAACCCCTGGTAGAGGGAGGAGTTGTAGCAGTGGACTGAGCCAAACCCTCTGAGAGAGAGTTTCAGTAAAACCCACAGGGACCTATCGGCCTGTTTTTTGCGGTGTTTACTGATCTGTACTATTTCCAGAGATTTACTCGACATTTCAAACCTCTCAGCCTTTTAGCTTCAGTAGGGCTGTGATATTATTGAAATTATTGTTATCATTACAGTATCGCTGTGTTGCTGCACTGAAGTGCTGTTACACCAGACTGTTGTAACAATTGCAGCAGTCACAGCAGTTTTTAAGGCTGTATATTTACTTTTATACCTGATTACATTTACATGATTATAACATGAATATTTATCTCTGTACAATGTTATTTTGCTGTGTTAGGCTTCCCATTACATTATTAAAAAAAGCAGTTATAGGTCTGAAAAACTTAGAACTTAACCTGCATTGTGTTTGGAAGCTCAAGTGTTAGTGAAGGAGCTTGGGGGTAAAAACTAAAGGGGTTTTAAAGGGGTTTTACTGCTTTTGGTACTTTGGTGCTGAGTTAGCTGAGTTAGCCGGACGTTCCTAAAGTCAGCACGCTAGTTAATTATTTATAATTCCTTTTTGACAGCATGTGTTTTTTTATTTGCAAAAAAGCCTTTTAACAGTTTTTAATAGCCCCATACCTGATGCAGTTGTCTGATTGCTGGATTGTTTGATTGATTGGGATAATAGACAACTCACCACATAGGTAGTGTTTCGTTAGTTCGAGCTCTTGAAATAGGGAAAAGTGTTTTGCATACGCACATGCTTTCCTTTTATTAAGATACCTAGGTATCAGGTGATACTCAAGCGGTCACTATAATCCCAACAATAATAATAATAACCAACCAACCATAAGAAAGATAGAAAGATTAAATTCAGAGTCTTAGAAATCCACTTTTTATGTTGGCACGCTTGTGCAGCCAACATCTTGTGGCAGTGGGGATTTGGAGGCGCAGTCGCTGTTGGGTGAATGCAGGGCATGCACCAGTAGGTGCGTCCCTCATTCCCCAATCAGCCAGCAGCAGGGGCTGACACTCTGCCTGGCTAATGAGGCAAAGAGATCTAACAAAAGGTCTGCTGCAATGAGAGTGAAACTCTCATGCAGCGTGACCACAGCACGCCTCTCCCTACGTGCAGGCAACATGGCGGCAGTGACTGCCGCTGTTGGCTGTCAACCCCCCTTCCTTTATTGTGTGCCGATGGGGTGCTCAATCCCCGTTGGTATCATGTAACACCTCCCTTTTTTGATTGCTGAGGAGGTGCCCAATCCCCCTAGGCATCATGCACCCCCCCCAACAGTTTCTCTTTGCCGGTTGGGGTGCCCAATCCCTGTCAGCATGTATCCCTCCCTCCCTCCCTTGTATTTGGCTGATGGGGAGCCCACTCCCATCGGCATAATGTGGTCCCCTTCCATTTTGATTGCCGAGGGGGTGCCTTATCCCCTTGGCCCCAAGTGCCCCCTTTCCTTGTTTGCCGATGGGGTGCCCAACTCGCCGGCCAAAGCACCCACCCACCCACACACACAGGTGGCATGCTGGGAGCCCACCCCAGTGTGCCAAAGCACCTATTAAAAACAAAACGGTCCCCAATGTCTTTTATTTTTATTCCCTATAAAGAAGGAATGGTCCTCGGTGCTCTCCTGGCCCCCTCCCATAACCTGCACCCACCCACTGCGCACCCTGCCTCCCCACACCCCTCTCACCCCATACTTACCTCCAGAGTCTGGCGCGACGATCTTCAGTGGACCAGGAACATGTCTGCACTCTTCAAAGTCGACCACGAACTGAGGAAATGCTGGTAAGCTGTATAATGGAATGAATAGGGTTTTTTAAACTTTGCTGCATATCTCGGGCATTTTTCGGAATTTTGGCACCAAATTTTCAACATGGGTTTTTTGGGACCCCTCCTCATGAATTCTATCACTGTCATGGCATTAATCCACCTTGAAAGGTGATTTTGAAGTCACTGTGCGGAATCACCTTTCAGGACTGATTAACAAAATGACAGTGCCAATGTTCATGAGGTTGCCTCTCAAAAAGCCTATGTTGCAAATTTGGTGGAAAAAATCAAAAAATTGACTGTTTTACAAGCATGCATTGCACAGTTGCTATGCAGGCTTGTAACTTCGTGAATTTGCAATATTTTCACACCAGATTTTCAACATTGTCATTTTTGTACACCTCCTTGTGAACAGTACAGCTGTCATTTTCCCTATCCTGCCCAAAATGTGTTTCCGCACTTCCGGCGCACAATAGCGTGGTCGCTGTGGGAAATCAGTGTTTGGGCCATATTATGAAAATGACAGTGACACAGTTCATAAGCAGAGGTCCTAAAATGCCTATGTTGAAAATTTGGTGATGATACTCCATAAAATGACTGTCTTACGAGCGTGCATTGGCAGATTGCATGCACGCTTGTAACGTTGTGCATTTGTAATATTTTCACTCTGGATTTTCTCCATTGGCATTTTTCCACACCTCTTGATGAACAGCACAGCTGTCATTTCACATATCCTGCCCAAAATGTGTTTTCGCACTTCTGGGGCAGAATAGCACGGTCGCTGTATGAAATCACTTTTTGGGACAGTTTGAGGAAATAACACTGACACTGTACATGAGCAGAGGTGCTAAATGCCTATGTTGAAAATTTGGTGCTGAACGCCCATAAAAATGACTGTGTTCCAAGCGTGCATTGCACATTTCCCACGCACCCTTGTAACTTCGCAAATTTGCCATATTTACATACAACATTTTCAACACTTGCATTTTTTTACACCTCCTTATGAACTGTACAGCTGTCATTTTTTCACATCCTGCCCAAAATGTTTTCCCACACTGCACTACCAAAGCCAATGCCAGCGTGACAACATTCGGCATTGACAAATGCTTGTTTTCTTATAGGAAGTGATTTCGCACTTCCTATAGGAACCTGCCCACACGTGATCTAGAAGTATTTAGTGTGCAAGCTCCAAAGTCAGAATATCACAGTATTCTAGGCACGCACCAGGAAGAGCACCCATGGAGGGCGAGGTGCGCAAGTACTTCAAGATTTAAATTCACTCTACTGCTTTTTGAGATACTTTTGTGCTCTTTTAAAACTGACTACCAGTCCGTAGAGGGAAGTTTGTAGAGCAGTGCCATTTTTCCATTTTTGAAGTGTTTAATACAAGCATCCAGTAAAGGTTATAGCTCGGCGAAACGGTGAACGAATGATAGATCAAAGGCGTAGAAGCAATATATCAGGCTAAAGAAAAGAAGAACAGAGCCTACAAATTTGCTGATTTGTGAATGTGATAATTGCGAGTCTTCTCCCGTTCTACTGAATCTCAAGGTTTTTTTCAATTTTCTACAGTTAAAAAGTAAGTCTTTTTGTCCTTAAAGGATACAGTGTAGTATTTTTTGTACAGGAAAGTACAAGTTAAGACTGAATGGGTAAATATTAAAGTATTTAAAAGGACCAATTAATTAAACCAATTATAAATAATTGGAAATAAGGGGTATATTAAACCTGATTGAGTGCATTACAATATTTGAGTCCAGGGAAAACCTGATAACCTGAAATACTAATAACATAAGAATTTAATTACAGATTTAAGTACTTGATAAACGTTGTTATTATCCTTGTATCAGACATTTCTTGTATCATTAGCTTGTGTATTCATCCCCCCGAATCTAGTGCCAGCAAAGTGGTCTGCCTGGAACCAGAAAAAGGTGAAATCTCGTCAGAAGAAGAAAATTATACCAAGTTACCTTTGGACTGGGTGCTTGCCTCATTGCTATCAGCTGTATCTAGTGAGGAATTGGGGAACTGTGAAATGGAGGAACATTTGACGCTCAGGCAGCCTTACTGAATGTTAAGCACTTCTATCAAAGCAGAGAAAAACTTTTACAAGAAGGAGAATCTAAAAAATTGACTGAAGAATAGAAAATATATCGGAGAACAGAGAATACAAGGCTGAAGACCCGGTTGGAGTAAAGTATCTGTTGAATCACATGAATAAAATTGGCTTGGTGGACTACAAATTGTGACCAGACATATATTTAAGTACAGATATTTGTCTATATCTCTCTCTTCCTTTTCATATTACTTCTAAAAATTATAGCTAGATTTGTGAAGTTAAATAGTGGCTCACCAGTTTACTGCACTTTTGTTCTCCGTTTTAGATTTGTATCTACTTCTTTCCTTGTTTAGAGCTTTGTAATTAAAGTTAGATCAATTATGCCTGTTAACACCAGAAGGGGAAAGATCAATAATGAAAACAAGAAAGAAATATTAAGTAAGCTTGACAAGGGGAATAGACATCCTCATGTTATAAGTAGTGAGAGAAAACTAGGAGACAAAGAAATAATGGAAATGACAGCAGACATGGATGTCCAGCCCATGTTAGGGAATAGGGTGATGGTCAAAGGGGAAACTGAGAAGGAAAGTAAAAAAACATTAGAATGTGTGGACCTGATAAACGTCTCTTTTGAGAATTGTGATTTAAATTCTACAAACAAGCCCAACATGACTCAACCATAAATTTGGGAGTTATGGAGGAAAAAAGAGCAGCCATCAACACAAGGAAAACAATTAAAGGAAAGTAATGATACAAGTTTATCATTAATTAACAAGAACAGTATCCCTAAGGCAGATCAGCTGAGACCCCATGTGTCATTTATCCAAGACCCCAGGTTAACTGAATTAGTAAATAATGAAGTGTGCAAAACAGTGGCGAGTATAAAGGAAACAATACAAACTAACAATGGAACTGAACAGAAAATTAGAGAATTTAATAGAACCAAGATGGGACTCATAGATAACTGTAGCTCCCCATTGTTTTAGCCAAATAAATGATGACTGTATTAACAAATTTAAGGATCCTGAGGAAAAGATAACCAAAGCCTCATGGTCCTCAGAAGAAGTTACGCACTATATGAGTGCTATTGAATTAAATTCACCACCTTTGGAAACATTGACTAGGGGATGTGTTAATGCACTAAGGGATCCTTTATTGGTAAATGCCATGTTTTACAAACAATTGATTGAGAATTCTCAGAATCTGTCATTTGTAAAAGGAATCTGCATGGAAAATTAAAAAAAATGACTGGATGTACAAAATAATGGTTAATTAAAGACCAGAAAATACTGACATCCTAATGAACATGACAGTATCCCAAAATATGAAGGAGGGTAAACATCAGAAGAGGTTAAACTTATAGAGACTTCATTGGAAATGATTAATGAAATATCTAATATAATACACTCAAAGACAACAGAGTATGGAAATAATACTGAACTTGAATCAGTATTAGTTATGTTGCCCCATGGGCATGCATTTTGTGACAGTTTAATTGAGGAGTTAAGATCACAGAACCCTGAGATTTGGGAAAAGGGAATAGAGCAAGAAAAATGAAACAGGGAACATGTGCTTAAGTCAAAGGGAAAAAAAGATGAAAGCCAGATATGTAAGGTGAATAAACAAATAAATGAGATGGACATATTATTGGGAGTTAATGTGGTAACAACAGGGAGTACAATGGATGAACATAAGAACAATAAAAGTTCTGATAGAAAGATGGATCAAGGGACACCTTTGAAGGAATTCAGACCAGATAAAAGAGGGATAACAAAAGCACAAAGAAAAAGAGAGGGAAAAGGGCAGAACATTTCAAGAAATAAATTAAAGCCCAATAGGAAAAAATCTTCAAGGAAATCAGGGAAGAATAGAGACACAGACGAGGGTAAAAAAGGCATCCTTAAAAAAAGTATAGGGAAAAAGAGAAAAATAAGAATGAAGAAACATCAGCAGAGGCGCAAGAGAACAACATAGTGAGAGAGGATAGGGATAAATCTCTCAGTAAGAAAGAGAAATCAGGAAGAAGATAGATGAGAAAGAAAGACAAAAGGAAGAGGAATTTCAAAATAACCTTAGAGGTATTTTAAATAGATTCTGGAGACTGATCTTGTCCTGACCCTATTCAAAGTACCAATCATGCCAGAAGAAACAGAGATAAAATTGATTGAAAATTTGAAGCAATTCATGGGCTCAGTTTTACAAATTAATAAAAGCTGTGAAAATCTAATGGCAAAATTTAGTGTTATAAGAACTGGTCTTACTGCTCTCTGACCAATATTACGTTCTAAAAGCCATTGAGACACAAAAAGTAAAAATGAGAGAGTTGGATTTTGAAATAGACAGTGTAGTAGGTATAAAATCAATCTTCCCAGAGTTCTATAGGAGTAGTATTGACAAATCGACATCAGGGAACGAACTAGTTATCTCAGTCTTCGGACTGAATAATTGCTTATTTGAAACTAAACATAACATCCGATCTAAGGTACTAGAAATGTTGTAGAATTTGACAAAGGATAATAATTTAAATAGAATGGTTAAGAAAGTGAAAAGATGGGAAAGAAATTATCAAATTTCAGTTTGGGCAAAAAATGAAAAGAACTATAGTCACATCTTGTCCAAAACAAAAATATTAGATAGGGTCAAAATATTTTTACATGGAGAGATAGAAGTGACAGAAAGAAAATGGGAAGATCAGAATAATGAACAGTGGTTAAACTCGATTAAGACAGCTAACAGATTTCAAACACTCCATAATATGGAAGACAGACACTTACCGGTTCAAGACATAATTATAATAAATGAAGAGGTCACGAATACATATAACATGTTATCTTGGAACATAGCAGGTATAAAGGATAGGATGGCTGACCCATCATTTATAGATTTCATAACTCAGTTTAACTGCATATGTCTCCAAGAAACATGGAATAGAAAGGATTTAAAATTAAATGGATACAAATGATTTCTTAAACTGGCAAGAAGTACTAAAATGTGCAGCAGATTGTCGGGGGACTCATCATGTGGTGCAAAATAATAGATACAGCAGCACATACCAAAATAAATTTGGACTCGGAACACTTTCTACCAGTTCAAATGGTAAAAAAAACCATAAATGAATAAAAAAACTATTATTATAAATGTCTACCTTTCACCAAAGAGATCGAGTTGTGTAGAAGAAGGAGACATAGAGAAATTAGTAACATTTATAGAAAATTGTTTTATAAACTATTCAGATTGTAGAATAATTATGCTGGGTGATTTTAATGCCAGGGTGGGGCACAGCCTGGAACTACCAGATGATCTAGCTAATGCATGTGCAGTTATGGATTCCCATATCCTAAATATAGTAAGGCAGTGTAAGGATACAAAGAGCTGTGAAAGAGGACTCAAACTAGTTAGAGAACTGGAGAATAAGGAAATGATAATGATCAATGGTCAAACAAAGGGTGACGATAAAGGGGCATTTTACCTACATGGGTAGTAGGGGGCATCAACAGTCGACCTTTGCTGGATCTCAGTTAACTTAATTACAACATTGGATAACCTCAGAATTGGTATAAGAACAGATAGTGAACACAGCCCATTGGAAATAAAATTAGACCTATGGCCACCGACAAAGAATTGTTTGATAAGGAATGAAGAGATAATAAGGGTAAAAAATTGGATAAAATGGGAAATACTATAGGATTTCAAATCAGTTCAATTATTAATTGAATATGGAATTAGGGAACAAATAATTAAACAACAGATGACAGCAGAGGAATACGTTAAGAAATTTGTAGGAGTCATGAGGGATATTTCATCAGTAATAGTAAAAGTATCTTTAAGTAAGGAAAAGAAAGGGAGCAAATGGTTCAATGCAGAATGTAAAAAATACAAAAAGGGAGTAAACAGATGCGCCAGACTTACCTACAAATGGCCAACAAAGAATAATAAAATAAGATTAAACAAACAAAGGAACGAATACAAAAAACTATTGGGAAGAAAAAGGAGTAAGTAGAGGAAAAAGATGTGGGATCAGTTGGAAAAGGTTACAGGAGAAAAGAATAATAAGAAATTCTGGCAAATGGTAGCAAAAGGTTGGGACGAGATACCCAAGAAAATTGAAAATTATATAGATCCCTCAACATGGGAAAAATACTTCAGGGAATTATTTTATAATCAGGAACTTAATCAGCCTAAAATGAAAGATGAATGGATCCCATTTACCCAAAAAATTACAGAAGTAGAGGTAATAGCGGTAATTCAGCAGGCGAAGAGACATAAAGCACCAGGTCCTGATAGAATACCGATGGACATCATATTAGATGACCCACCACTATGGACACCAGTGTTCTTGGGTTTATTTAACAACATAATCCAAACAGGTACAATACCTCAGACTTGGAGAGAGAATATAATTATCCCCATATACAAGAAAGGATACTGTATAGATCCAAGTAATTATAGACCAATTAGCATATTGGATAACTTTCAAAAGTTGTTTACAATAATCATATTTAACAGAATAATGGAGTGGCTTGATAGAGAGAGGGTGCTAGGTGAAGCTCAGGCTGGTTTTATGCCAGGCCATTCAACCCTGGACCAGTGCTTCGTACTGACACACTTAATATACAAATATATTAAAATTAAAAATCAGAAATTATTCTGTGTCCTGGCGCAGTGGAGCTGAGGGTTGAGGTGCTGAACACCACACCTCGCGCCACGCTGGCGACCCAGGTTCAGGAATGAGCCCGGACCACTGGGGGTTGGCAGGGGAGAGAGATTGAATCGAGCATCCGGAGGACTGCTCTCCTCTCTCGGGGGGGATCTAGGGTTTAGCCCAGCACCACAGTGGCCCCCAGTGGAGACCTGAGGACTGCACTGCTCAGGGCTTAGTTAGTGGGTGGCAGAGCCATGGCAGATGTCCCTGGAGTCATTGCATGCCCAGGCTCTGCTGAGTGGGAGGGGTAGAGGGTGTAACCATAAGCTACCAGAAAAACCCTCTGCCTCCTGATAGGTGACGGAGAGTCCAGGGATGCCTGCCTACCATGCCCAATGTCGGGCTCCTCCTCTCGCTCCTCTGCTCTCCTCCATCTCAGGGCACCCGACTGGATACTAGATAGAGCACCAGGAGGAGTATCTGGTGGTCCCACCTCGGGGGACTCAGACCCGGGGGGCTGGGTGGTCATTGGGAATGGCTGGAGAGTCCGATCCCCAGAGGAGCGAGTGGAAGCTTCAAGAGGGCGGGATTAAGGTGGTCACCATGAGTCCACACCTGAAAGAGTTCAGGAGGTAGAGTGATAAATAAAGTGTAAAAAAAAGACATTATTCTGTGTTTCTGTTGACCTTAGAACAGTGTTTGATAGAGTAATAAGGAAAGAACTTTGGGAAGTACTAGATAGTTACAACCTAGATACAGCAATTTTAAATGTGATAAAAAATCTTTATGAGGATAATTATACATCAATCAGATACAACAATGAAAGGGACTGTACCACTAAATTCCCAACTAACATTGGCCTTTGAAAGGGGTGTGTTCTGTCCCCAATTCTGTTTAACATTTTCCTGAACAAGGTTCTTGAGGAGTTGGGGGATCCAGAGCTGCACATGCTAAGGTTGGGCTCCAGGAGGTGCCCCTATCTGGCATATGCCGATGACGTTGTCCTAATATCAACAAGCTATATGGGAATAAAGAAGAGTTTGGACAAGTTTCATAAAGAGTGTACTAAACTCTCCTTAGAGATTAATTTCAATAAAACAAAATATATGATATTTAATAAAAACTCAATCAGATCTGGCAGGATGTGTTCTTTGAACGGCAATAACCATGAAATTGAATATGTAACAAAATGTTGCTATCTAGGAATAACATATACATATAGGATGAGATATTCAGACAGCACCAGGCTGTGGCACAAGCCTGGGCGCAGCACAACTTGGATGCGCAGGGGGCATGGACAGGGTGATATTCAATGGAGTTGCGCCATGGCACACTATCATTGAATATCGCACCATGGCCACCCGCAGTGCACATGGCACAGTGGCACTGCGCCAGCGCAAGTGGCCAGAGTGGAGCAGGGGGATGCGCTAGTGCAAATGCCATTGCGATAGGCGCAACCTCCGCAATATTCAAAAGTGCACCTGCAAATGGGGCCATAATATATGCAAGGTGCAAATGGGGCCATTTGCATGTCATTATGGTCCCATTTGCATGCAGGTGCACTGGTCCCCTGCAACATGCACCTGGTGCCCTGCCAGGCTATAGCCGTCAGGGACCAACGCCCCCTGCACATCGCGGGCAAAGTGTCCCAATGCCCGATTGCAGGCATGTGTATATGTTAGAACACGTCCAATATCCCTGGTGGTCCAGTGGACCGCTTGCAGCCCGATCACGGGCAGTAGTACATGTAAATCCATATTACTCCAAGCCTGGTGGTCCAGTGGGCCACTTGCAGCCTGATCGCGGGCATAAGAATATTTTAAATCAGTTAACTCTTTCCCTGGTGGTCCAGTGGACCACTTGCAGCCCGATCGTGGGCATATGTTGAATAATAATAGTCCTATATCCCTGGTGGTCCAGTGAACCACTCGCAGCCTGATCGTGGGCATTTGTGATAAATAATAGTCCTATATCCTGGCGGTCCAGTGTACCGCTCACAGCCTGATCACGGGCATCAGTAATTAATAATGACACTCCAAACCAACCCTGGTGGTCCAGCAGTCCCCCCCTCTCCACCCGCCCACTGAGCCCCACTGCCCTGTAAGTAATAGTCCTACATCCCTGGTGGTCCAGTGGACCACTCGCAGCCTGATCGTGGGCATCAGTAATTAATAATGACACTCCAGTCCAACCCTGGTGGTTCGCGATACCCCTCCCCACCGCTGCTCGGCTCCCGGTCAGCAGCGGGCGGCAGCTCCCCGCCCGCCTGCTGCCCCCGCCGTTGTTGATGACTCCATAGTAGGGTTGTATTCCATTGGTCTGACAGCATGAGCCAATGGATGTAGCCAGACATTAGTCCAGATATGAATGGATCCATTCACACATCTGGACTGTGTAGTATGGTACAGGCTGCATGCCCATTGGCTCAGGCTGGGGACCAATGGGCGTACAGCCCTACTGTATGGAGTCAGTGGGTGGGCGGCAGGTGGGTGGGTAGCTGCCGCCCGTCGCTGACCAGGGGGGAGCGAGCGGTGGGGCTCACTGGGCAGATGGGGAGGGGGGTACCGCTGAACCACCAGGGTTGGACTGGAGTGTCATTATTAATTACCGATGCCCACGATCAGGCTGCAAGCGGTCCACTGGAACACCAGGGATATAGGACTATTACTTATCACAAATGCCCACAATCGGACTGCAAGCGGTCCACTGGACCACCAGGGATCTAGGACTATTACTTATCACAAATGCCCGCGATCGGGCTGCGAGCGGTCCACTGGGCCACCAGGGATATAGGACTTTATTTTCAACATATGCCCGTGATCGAAGATAGGGGCGCCACCACAAAGGTGCCGCTGGAGTTCAGGATACCACAGGTGGATACTGCCGCAGTTGCGCCTCTGCAACATGGCAGCTCACCTGTGGGGGCCAGCTGTTGCTCCTTCTTTTTTTGGCTCACCTGTGTGCAGCGCAGGTAGGGGTTGTGCATGCATGGGCTCAGCACATCCTAGGCTGAATATCTGGATGTGCGGAGTTTGCATGGGCACACCCCCCTACCTGCGCCGCATACATTACTGATGCGCTCTGGCACATCGGGATTTGTGCCAGGCTCAATTCCCCTTTGAATATCATGCTGGGGCACATCAGTGGGTTGTGCATGGTGCAACTGTGTTACGCCATGCGCAACCCTTCTGAATATCCCACCCATAATCTTAACTGGAAAGAACACATAACCTCAATATCTCAAAAGATAGATTGCGATGCCCTCGTTTGAGAGATTTAATTACAAATATGGAGGGCACTCAGTTAAAGGACCATTAAAGGTCTTAAACGCAAAAGTACACTCACAGATACTTTATGGGGCTGAGATTTGGGGGATGGAGAAAACAGAAGGACTAGAAACTACAATTAATACATTTTATAAACATTTATTGGGTTTACCGGACAGGGCAGCCTCATGCTTGTCTAGACAGTAATTAAGACGACTTCCGATTAGGTGTAATATAGAGCAAAGACTAGTGACATATTGGATTAAAGCATATAACATGCATGAAAATAGGCTCCCAAGAATGTGTATTGAAGAAATGTTAACACAAAGACTGGATGGCTTCACTTATCCCAGCACCCATATTTTAGAAAAAATTATTAAGCCTTATGGCTTATTGGAAATCTTGAGAGTACCAGGATTCCCTTTAGAGAGATTAAGGAAATTATTAAGAATAGAATTAAGGATATTCACATCCAAAAGGAAATTGGTCTCGCCAAAAACTATAAATTAAGTTTTTGGTTTGCCTTATATCTTAAGAGACAATTCAGTATGCATCAATATTTAAATATGCTAAGAAATTTCAACAATAGAAAGCCCTATGCCAAATTTAGATTTGGATATGTGGATAGCAATATCTGGGAAAAAAAAGTATGGCATTGCCAACATAAATATGTGTGCTTGTGGATTAGATGAAGACTCACCAAAACATCTTTTTTACTGTGCCCATTGTACAATCACCAGAGAAAATTATATCTGGGAGATATTCTGATGAATCTAGATATGGAACTTACATATCAATTTAATTATTTATTAAAAACCAAAAACAGGCCCCATTTAGAAAATATTTCAAGATTTTGCAGAATTATAGAAAATGAGAAATTGCATATACAGAAACAATTTTTAAGTATAAGTAAAATAGGGAGCTGAATAGATTAATGGAAAGTTCAATATGAGGACGTAAGGAAAGTCTATTGTAATGTCATGTGTTTACCTCTTTTATACTGTCTTTTGGTAAGTGTACAAGGCTATTGAAATTTATTTATTGTGATTTGTAATAATTATTGTGAACACTGTGGGCTGGATATTCAAACTGCGCCATTCTGAGGCTAGTTCTGCGCCAAGAAAATAGTTGGTGTGGTCACAACATTCAAAGGAGTTGGCGCTATTGAGCAAGTCCTTTGAATATCACCCCCAGCCACAGCCACTGTGCATGGCACAGTGGAACTTGCGCCACTGCAAGTTGTCAGAGTGGAGCATTCAACTTGCGGTGGCGCAAGTACCATTGCGCCATGCGCAAAATCCCGATATTCAAAAGGTGACATGCAAATGGGGCCATAATTCATGCAAGGTGCAGGGGGGGCCATTTGCATCTGATTATGGCCCCATTTGCATGCCATTAGCATGTAGGTGTGCCGATCCCCGAGGACTTGCGCCTGGCACCCTGCCAGGCAGCAGCCGTCGGGGACCGACACCCCCTGCAGCCGGATCGCGGGCTGCATTAGTTTAAAAACAACCCCCCCAATACATCCCTGGTGGTCCAGTGGACCATAGCCCTGGTGGTCCAGTGGAGCGAAACTCCCGTTCGGCGGGATGTAAGCAATAACTCCCCAACATAGCCCTGGTGGTCAGTGGACGCGAAACTCCCGATCGCGGGATGTATGCAGTAAATACCCCCAACATCCCTGGTGCCTGAGTGTCCCCCACCCACCCTTGAAGCCCCACCACCGCTCCCCGGCAGCAACTGGACTGTCTTATGCGGTATGGGCTGCCGCCCATTAGCTCTTGCTCTGCGCAATGGGCGCTGCCTTCTGACAGTCAGTCGGCGGTGGCAGGTGGGTGGGATGCTACTGCCCGCCGCCGCTCGGGAGTGGGGTGGTGGGGCTTCATGCGGTGTGTGGGTGGGGGACACTAGGCACCAGGGATGTGTTGGGGGGCATTTACTGCTTACATCCCGTGAACGGGAGTTTCGGTCCACTGGACCACCAGGGCTATGTTTGGGGGTTACTGCTTACATCCCGCGAACGGGAGTTTCGGTCCACTGGACCACCAGGGCTATGTTCGGGAGGAGAGGGGTTGTATTTTAAAGTGATATAGCCCGCGATCAGGCTTCTTGGTCCAATGGACCACCAGGGATGTATTGGGGGTTGTTTTGAACTAATGCAGCCCGCGGTCGGACTGGTGGGGGGGATATTTCGTTGTTGCCCGCATCGGGCCAGTGGGAGGAGGTGGTGGTGGGGATTTCACTCTTCGCCTAACATCAGGCTGCAGGGGGCACAGGAGTGGGTTGAGGCCAGCCACAGGTGGCAGCTGCTGTGTTGCGCCCGCAATGCAGCAGCTCACCTGTGGGTGGCCTCAACCTGAGCCTTTTTTTTTGCTCAAAGCTGTGCAGGCGCAGGTTGGGGTTGCCTGCAGACACTCTGCACAGCCCGGCTGAATATCGGGCTGTGCAGTTTATGCATGGTTCCTCCCCCTCCAGTTCAGCATGCATTCATTTGCATTGCGCTGTTGCTCAGCATGTTTTCTATGGCGCAACTGCCTCCTGCTGAATATCGCAGAATGGAGCAAGTTTGGACTTGTGCAGGCACAACCCTTTTGAATATCTGGCCCTGTATGTTTTTATTCCATATTTTACATTTGTAACAACAATATTAATTTGGCAACAATAAAATTTATACTGTAATACATTCAATAAAGTGAGCAGACTATACAGAAGTAATGAAAAGGAGGAATGCTAACTGGTATGAACTAGATGGATACAATGCTAACAGTCTTTTTTTTTATTCAAAGTTTATTAATAACATTTTTCTCATTACATCCAAAGGCAGACATACATGTATATGCACCTATTACATAAGATATCTGTTCCACCTAAATCTACCCCACTCTACCCCCCTAACTATCCCTCTCCCCCTTCCCGGAAGTTACCCTCCCAACCTTAACAGAGCAACAACATTTATAATAATCGATTTACCAAGTATATATGAATATGACCTAATCTTTAGGGTTCAGAGGAGACATATTTACAATATGATACCTTCTATAAAGAATATAGAGTATATAAAGGGTCCCATATTCTCTTAAACCTGCCCATTGTGTTATTCAGATTGGCAGTGGTTTTCTCAGTACATAGATTCACTAAAATTTCAATCAACCATTCACTATAGGTAATTTCTAACTGGTTCAGCCAATGACTTAATACTAACTTTTTACCAACATAGCTATAAGAGTCATATACTGTAGTATTTACGGTTACGGACTTTAATTTCAGATAAGTCTCCTAGAATACATATTTCTGGGGTAAACAAGTTCCTAAGGCCTAGCAGAGGACCCGAGGATTGTTGAATGTGGTTCCATAATGGAAACACCTTAGAACAAGACCAAAAAATATGATACAACATCCCTTCCTCTTGTCCACATCTGACACACATTGAGGAAGCGTTTAGTCTTAGTTTAGCCATCTTATGTGACGTATAATATGCATTGTGTAGGATATATAGTTGCATCATTCTTAACCTATCCTGCGTTACATACTTATGACAATTTTGCCAGAGTGGAGTCTATTCTATTTTATGTTCTGGGAAAAGGGATTCCCAAAATCAGGTTGGTCCAAAATTTCCTGGAAACTTCCACTGATATAAAATATTGTAAATTTTTGAAACCGCTTTAGGGAGACCGATAAATTCTGCCAGCTCTTTATGGAAGGGAATGACTTGAACTAGCTGGGGTTTGTGTCCTATAAATTGTTGTATTAAATGCATCACTTGAATAACACGGAAAATATGTTTTTGTGAGATGCCTAGATTAATTGTAAATTCGTTAATTGGAGTCCAGGTTTCATCCATTTTTATAAAATGGCTAATATTCAAGTTTTGACCTATTGGGAGCCAGGTTAAGGGAATTGGTTTTCCATCAATTTTTAGCTGTACGTTACCAAGAATTGGTTGATTAGGATCTTTAACACAATCATATTTTAGTAGTGACAAATCTGTGAGTGGATCGTCAATGATGTGGAGATTATGGAATTTTTAAGCTTACTAGGGAGTAGACATTCTTTAGTATACAACAAACTCTTTGGATCTAGTCCACAGGAATGAATTTGGGTTAATTCAATCTGGATCCAGGCCAGAGCGAAATTTAGATTTTCCTTAGAAAGCCATCTCATGTATTTATTTACATGGCTAGCCCAGAAACAATGCTAACAGTCTTGAACTAGATTGATACAATAGCACAAATATCTTTGGTAAACACTTGGTGGGACATAGCTTTGTAGTTAGAAAATGGCTGGCTAGAATACAAGGAGGTTGAACTAGGGCAAGATTGCGAGGAGACACTAGAACAACATTTACAAGGTGTAACGAAGGTGCAAGGTTGGCTATAAGTGCATTAGAGATTTGGGGTTAGCTAATAACTATGGCTAGGAAGGAGGGAGAAAGGCGGTGGGTGGGGGCATATGGCAGAGAGCAGGGGGTGGGAAGGGGATTTGGAGAAGGCTCTGCCATGGTCTGACCCTCCAGAATGCAGGGGACCCTGTCTGCACCAGGTGGAGATCAACAAAAACAGGAGGGAAGCAAGTTGTAGGTAGTGGGAACTTGAGCACGTCAGGAAGGAAGAGAGGGAGAAGAGAAGGGTCCGCCGTGGCCTGGTCCCTCCAGTATGCTGTGGACCCTGCCTGCACAAGGCAGAGATAGAGCATGACAGGAGGGAAGCAGGTTGTAGGCAGCAGAGGTAGAGCGCGACAGGAGGGAAGCAGGTTGTAGGCAGCAGAGGTAGAGCATGACAGGAGGGAAGTAGGCAGTGATGGGGAGTAGGCTTCAGAAGGACCAAGAGACAGGGAGGTGGGAGAGAAGAGAGAATGACACCCAGCCCTTTCAGGAAAGAATGGAGTGGGAGTAGGAGATGAAGAAGGTGTTTGCCAAGGTTCTGGGCCCCTCCAGGATGCAGAGAACCCTGCCAGGGGCCTAAGCCAAGCAACGGTGAGTGAGTAGTAGAGTAAGGTGGTGTACAGAGGAAGGAATGGGGGGGTGAGAGTGAGGTGGAAAGGAAGTTGTGCTGGGGGGAGGATATGGGGGAAGGTTTTGCAGGAAAGAGGTGGGCGTGAAGCTGAAGCAGGCTCATAGGGGAACAAGTTAAGGAGTATTGTAGCAAAAGCAACTAGTGGAGAAAAAGTTATGTAAGGCAGAGGCACGGGAGTGGGAGGAGGAGGAATGTCTCTCCTCCATTCCCCCGGCTCCTTGGTCCCTCACTCCTCCCTTCCTCCTGCCTCTATCTTAAATCTCTTAGATCTTGACTTCCCACCCACCCCTACTCTTCCTCTCAACTGCCACAGAGATGCTCCTCTGTCCTAGTTCAGCTCCTTATCTCACTGCTGCTATTGGTTGCAGGAAACACTGGGCCCTCATGTCAAGATAGAGGGTAATAAGGAACATATTTGAAAGGAAGCCGAAAGGACAGGGGTAGTCGGTAGTAGGAGAGAGGTTACACAGTGGAGGGGGGTAGGAAATGCACTACAGAAGGTGCAGCAATGGAGCAAGATAAGGGAGTAAGACTTTGCTGGGAATGGAGGGAAACAAGGAGAAGAGGAGCAGGGTACGCTGAGAGAGGAGAGAGAGAGTATATGCACAGTTAAAAACAAGGCACTAAAGAACTATATACAGGAGTAGACCAATTTATAGAATGATAGGAAGCAGTATGCACAGTTAAAGCAAGGTAACCATATGCACAGTTAAAACAAGACCCTAGTGGACATATGCAGGAGTAGACCAATTAATAGGTAGTAAGGACAAGGAAGCAGTAAATGGAAGCAGTAGTCGCAGTAAAACAAGACAGCAGAGTGCACAGTTAAAACAGGGCGCTAATGAACTGTATGCAGGTGAAGACCAATTAATAGGCAGATTATGATAAAGAAGCAGTATGCACAGATTATCTAGACCATGCTGATGGCAAAACAATATTAATACAGCATAATATTTCACACCACTAAGCAGTCCGAATCACACAGAGCACAAATATAAATAAAGCAAGAAGATAACTGCCAAGGCAGTGCAAGTAATCAGTTATATACAGATAGTTTAGGCATGGCATGTTTTTGAATAAGGCAGTACAGTAGAACAACGCTCACAAACACTCACAGGATGGGGATGGAGCAGAGTCTCCTGGTGTACTGACGTCTCCCCTCTGGTGACTCCCCTTGAGGACTCCCACTCCTGTTGTTACACTCACAAAGGACCGCGTAGGCCAGGAGGCATAAAGAGTATCAAGAGCAGAGCTTGACCTGCCCCCACACTAATGGTGCGACCGAGGATTGGCTGAAAAATCACAGGCTAGAACAGTTCCTGCTGCTGGGCTTTCTGACAAGCTGGATTGCAGTGCAGTGGATCCTCTGGTATCCTGGACTCATGAGCCCTGATGTAGCAGGAGATGGCTGCTGTTCAGATGGGAGGTACGGCTCTGACCGAGCTGCAAGAGAGAGCAACACTGTTCCAAAACCAGAGTGGTGCTTGTCCCACCTCCACACTCACAGTGCAGCCAAGAAAAGTTACAAGCTAGAACAGCTCCTGCTGCTAGCCTTTCTGACAAGCTGGATTGTGGTGCAGGGGAGCCCCTGGTATCCTGGGCTTATGATCCATGATGTGGCCAGAGATGGCTGCTGGACACATGCTAGGTACAACTCCAACTGAGCCACAAGAGAGAGCAACACTGTCCCAAAACTGGAGCAGTGCTTGTCCCATCTCCCATACTCTCGATGTGGCCGAGGATTGGCTGAAAAGTCACATGCTAGAACAGCTGCTGGCCTTTCTGACAAGCTGGATCATGGTGCAGGGGAGCCCTGGTATCCTGGGCTCATGACTCCTGATGTGGCCAAAGATGGCTGCTGGGCACCTGGCAGGTACAGCTCCGATTGAGCTGCAAGAGAGAGCAACACAGCTCCCGCACTCATGGTGCGGCCAAAGATTAGCCAAAAAGTCACAGGCTAGAAAAGCTTCTGCTGCTAGCCTTTCTGGCAAGCTGGACTGTGGTGCAGGGGTGCCCCATGTATCCTGGGCTCATGACCCCTGGTGTGGCCAGAGATGGCTGCTGGCCACATGGCAGGTACGGCTCCAGCACCACACACTACTTTGGGGCAGGGAAGCCCCATTAGCCTTTGGGGCCGGCAAGCTATGCTCAGCCATCAGAATATGCTAGAGGAACACCCAGAGTGCTCCTGCACTATACAGATGTCTCCCAGTCCAACCAGGCATCAGAAGGGACTGGGAGGGCACTGCCCTGACAGCCAGAAGCTGCAACAAGAAACACAATAGTTTTCAACTAGTGTTGCTGAGATAGTATCCTAGAAACTAGGATGTCAACAGATACCTCCCATTTGGTCAGATAGTTGCTGTGGTAGAATAGCAGTGCTACTTGACCATGGATCCTACCCTCTAGGATCCAGGGCATGGATGCTACAAATGCTGTGGATCCTGAGGATCCTAGCAACAAAAGTGGATTCTGTGGGTCCTGGCAACAGATCCAGCTCAGATCCTAAATATCTGACATAGGATCCCTGGATGTGACCTAGGATCCATCGCTTCTGACCCCAGATCCTAACTACTGTATCTGACCTAGGATCCCTGGATCTAACCTAGGATCCCTGCATCCTAACTAGGACCCATCGCTATCTGACCCCAGATCCTAACTATGTGACCTAGGATCCCTGGATCTGACCTAGAATCCTTGGATTCTAACTAGGATCCATCACTATCTGACCCTGGATCCTACATCTGTCTTTGGTAGGATTTCTAGTAGGATCATAGGTAGGATACCAGCACAATCTGACAGATAGTAGTAGGATCCACAAAAGCACTATCTGAGTGTAATCCCCCCTTTGGGGGCTGACCTTATTTGCCCTGAGTCTCCTGCTTTCTCCCAACTGCTGCTGGCATAGCCCGATTCCCCATAATTGTTCACTGCCACAGCATGAGTTATTGTAGGTGCCCCTGGTTCCCCATGCAGCCCTGTGTTCATTTTCAGCACAGTTCGGGCTTGGAGAGTGAGACTGCGAGCCGCCAGCCTCTTCCATGGCTGTCTGGCACGCGTGCATACATGGAAGTGCTTCGATGTTGCTGGCCACTGATTTTGTGGTCAAACCAATGGTGTTCTGATGATCCCGGTGCCCCTGTTGGTCTAAATGGAGACTGGTGTCCACTGTGAGGTGAATGAGAAGCCTCAGGGATAATAAAAATGAAGTTTAAACTTGGAGCATAAACGGGGCTCATGAGTCGTAATAGGCCCCTGATGAATATTGATGAGAAGCTGCCTGCCACCTGAGGGGATAGTATTTCGGTGGCAGTGTCAGGAACATTTTTATAAATAAATGTTTGAAAGGGCAAGTGTTTAAAATGGCACTAAAGGGGCTATAGTTATAACTTAATTTGCCTTTTGTAAAGCTCTAGTGTTTTTTTTTTGTTTGTTTTACAGAGTCTGTCTCTGTTTGGCATGTGGTGTCTTCTCCCCATACACACAGTCTCGTTCCCCTCCTCAGTCTCTATCGTGTTTTTATTTTTCTTTTGTCTTAGAATTTTTAAAATTTATTTTACGACCTGTTCTCCCCCTTCCCTTGCTGGTGTAACTTAAGTTCTGTTCTGCACAAAAAAGCTGGGGGTTCCTACTCCCTCATGCAAAGAAACATAATGGCATTAAAGATGCTCCCTCTCCACCACTGACTAAAATGCAATGGCATGGAGATCAGAACCACGCTGCTATATGTATTCTGGTTTGTGCATGTGTACTCCGGTATATCTAAGCTGTGCACGGACTCTGCTCTGCATCCTTTGACCTCTCGTATCATCCCTGAAGCCTGTCACATGACATGCATGTGAAACCCCACCCACGTATGCCGTTTCTATCTGACAGCTCTACCTGGTGGGCTGGGTTCAGGGAGGAATATGTCACTCAGTACATTGGCTAGGTTTGGCTACTCTGCAACAGGGGCACCCAAGTAACTCCAGACAAAGGAAGCAATAACTGAAATGTCCAATACCAGAAGTGGGATTCTACAGTGTGGCTTTTATTCACATCCAACAGAATAAACAAAGCATAGATGGACCCCCACAGGGCTACACTCCTGGTGATGCAGATTTATGGAGACCAGAATACATCCTCATCACTTTGGCCCTCGGGCTCTGAAACACACTGGGCACACAGCCCGAACTTGTATGCTGCTCTGGGTTTTCCTGGCTTGGCTCCCTAGCCAGCCACTTGGACACTTTCCATATTGCATGGAAACATTTACTGGTGGCTCCCTAAACCACTCTGAGTACTTCTGCTCCATAAGGAAATCTTCCTCATCAATCCCACGTCTGGGTACTTTCCTCAGGCACTGGCCAAGTACCTGAGAGAAAGCAACAGGTGTCCCAGAGCAAATCCGTAGAGGTGAATTTGGTTATTACTGATGGGGGAGTCTCCCACCTCTCGCTCCCATCATTCATACCCAGCCATTTCTCTAGACTATAACACCTCATCCTTTAAAACCTTTGCTGTATAGATTCTTTTTAAATGTATTTCACATTCAATCTACTGTCTTTACATCCCATTTGTGCTGAACTTGAACTTACTTAATAAGTGTCTTTGTCCATTACTCTAGACCAGCTCACAGAGTTAAGCAGTCCAATCCCCACATCTTCCAAACTGTACTTGGCTGTCTTTTCCTGACCCCACAGTAACAGTCCCTTTAGTTTCATCTTGATGCAGGTGAAAACACATGGCCCTTTAGCAGAGTGAACTCACCCTTTGGTTGCAGGTGCCCCACAGGCATTTTCTCTACAAAGAACTCTCTTACAGAGCTTCTGGTGCCTCAGCACGAACTTAAACCAGGCAGCTTCTTTTCCCCCTAGCCGGACCAGTGGGGTTGCTCCTGGAGGCAGGCTGATTCCTTCCTCCCCATCCCAACAGGAATGGGGTCCTGAACCATTGAAAGCGGTCTCCACCACTTCAAAAGTGCTCTTCTTGTGTCCCTCCTCAGGTGAGAACACACACCTATACAACAAAAGGTAGCTCTTTGACAGAGCTTAGAGCTCTGAGGGCCTGCCTATTGCAGAGCAACTTTTTCAGACTACACACACTCTACTGAACTCTACAGACTCCCTTCAAAATCCCCAGTGTTCTACTCTAACCTCCAACTGCAACATTCCAGTGTGGCTTATGCAGCTGTGACAGTTCTAAATGATGTCATCCCTCAGTCTCAGCTGAGACTGAGAACAGAGTGAGACAGTGTGAAATCCATTTAACTGGAGTTTCACAAGTTGCCATCCCTGTCTACCACTAGGTCTTACTGGGATTCTAGTAACCCCGGGTAACAGGGGGGTTACACTCACCCTGCACCAGGAAAATGACTGTCTGCAGTCATTAGTCACCCGGCTTAGGCCATCCTACCCTATGTGTTACCTATGGACAGGGGTGATCAGGCCCCCTCCTACCATGTGCTAGGCTCAGGCAGACAACACTAAGAGCCTAGAGGCCTTCGGCTGATGTATCAGCCTCTACTCTACCCACTGACTATGGGTACCTAGTGGCTCTGGTAGAATTGTCCAGAGCATAACCCTAATAGATCAGTACTGCAACCCCTACTGCAGGTCAGGACCACAGCCTGTCTATCCCTCCTAGCCCTCTAGGGACAATCTGTCTGCCTTTAACTTAGAATTCCCAAAACAAAACAAACAGGGGACCTCCCCGACCCTGGACACCATGCAGCCACACACTAGGAGCTAATACTATACACCATGCATTACTCCCACACTTCCCCAGAACCATACCTGTGGAAGAAAAAAGTTACACACAGTAACAACAGCAACAGTACTTTAAACACTACACTCTAAAGTACTACTGAGGAACTATGATGAGTCCCTCCTCCTCTTCTTGTCTTCTCTTCTATCTTCTTCAGGAACACCTGCAAGAAAAAGAAAGACAACACACACTCCTAATCTGCATACACAGTCTATCTAAACCCCTACCATCAAAACACTGGAGAATCCCAAAAATATTTTTTAGAAAAGTAGAAAAGACAGTATAAACATTAGAAAACAGTAGAAAACAATGACATTATTTACAATACACAATATTTGGGGGATGGAGTGCCCTAAAAGTCCCATCTAGTGACCATAGTGCCCGAAGGCAAGTCCATTAAAAAGTCTCTTCTGGGCCGGAGCCCGGTGAAGCACAGTTCTAGCAGGCCAAAGTCCCGAAGGGGAGAGTCTTTGAGGAGAGTTCAAACATCTAGAGTCTGCTAGTGTAGGGTGTGTACTGCAATGTCATAAGAATAGAAAAGTATGGACTTACCAGTCCCTTGTAGAACGAAAATGGCACCACACCTGGTCCTCGACGAAGACTCTCCCTGGCAGCATTCTTCTGATACAGCTGGGCGGACATCTTCCGGGAAATGACAGGAGGGCACATCTGGAAACTGCTGGGTGATGTCATCTCTGGAAATGGAACCTTGGAACAGGAACAAAAAGGAAAACAGCTGGTCTGAAGTCATCCGATACCCAGGCGATGAATCAGGATACAGCTGGGCTGATGTCCTCTATGGGTCTGAAGTCATCTGGTGGACCAGGCAATGGATTCTGGAAAGCCAGTACACTGTAGAACTGATGAATGTGGGGCACCTGAGTCCTGGACGTCCAGACTGGCGGAACAACATAGGTACGGCAACGGCTGGAGTGGCAGCACTGGCTTCCACTGCTCTGCTTTCCATTTGGTAGGCATGGGCACATTCACAGGAAGGTCTTTACATTGTGGCCAATAGCACAACGGGTCAGGTGCTTGAATTATTACCCTGTCTGGGTGCTCATAATTCACACTGTGAAAGGTTTCACATCCCTCTCCATCCATTATTCGAACAGTGTCCATAAACAGTGTCCTGCCTCTTTTCCACTGGCTGTATTTCTCTTGAAACATTCTGTTCTTGACATGCTTCTTTGCACCAGGATGCACACATTTCATTGCTTCTTCCCAAATACAGGATTTCCTGATTTTTTCAATCTCCTCCCAGACTCTCTGAGGAAAGGTAGGAAAGGACATCTCATAGATTTCATTCGCTTTCCTACTAACCAGTCTTTCCTCTTTACTAGCTTTGGTCAACCTGAGACCTCTGGCCTGGCTTGGGGCAGCCAGTCCTGGTTCTGCCAACTACGCATTCTTAATGACACAAAAAATGGATCGCTGGCTTCTTTTTGCACAGTCAGGGCAGTGGGATCACCACTCTCTTCCATGTGTTCCTCTGAGGCAAGAGCTTGAGGCTGTGTACCAGTTCCTTTTTCACAAGGCCACATAGGTTCCCCCTCTTCTTCTTTCTCACTGAGAATCTGTGCCCAGGAGTGAGCAGTTGTCCTCACTCCTGAGACTGTCCACTCTTCGCTGGGCATGGAGGTCGAAACCTCCCATTCAAAGGCCTCCCTCATCTCGTCTTCACCTATGATACTTGGGCTAGGCCCCTCTCTCCAAGGGTCTACTGATGCTCTTCCTGAAATGTCTGTCTGTGACTCAGACCCTGAAACATCAGCACATTGTTCTGTCTGTAAATCTGCACCCTCTTGCTTTGTGCCACACTCCGAGGGGCCTTCTCCAACAGGCTCTGCCTGGTGCTGTGTGCTGCCAACTGCAGATTCTTGAACTTTTATCCATGTGGGAGCCAAATGAATCTTGGGTGCTTTAAACAAACCATATTTCTCTAGGCACCCAGAACAGTGAGGTACCATGAAGACGTCCCTTCAAGCATTTAAGCACATCAAACATACTCGCACTGGATATCCAGGAATCGCCACATGAGGAGGCAGCCGTCTCCCATAGTAACATCTCTCAATGTCCCTTAACTTGTTAACTTCTACTGCTATCACAGCCCAGGCATGATCTGGGTAGCGGGCTGGTCCTGAAGCCATGACTGCAGAGAAAACACAAACAACGCTCACTGTTATTTCAAGTCCCACATCACTGAAAACGTTCTTTCTCTTTCAAAATGGCTCCTCTGCTGCTGTGTTTACATTACTACCCCACCCTGTAATGGCGGCGGCAGCACTCCTACGCATGAACATTCTGTAATTGGGTCAAGCCACTGCACATACGATTTACACACCCTACTGTTAACTTTGCTTAAACTGCACAAACTTGCACTGTTCTTTATCCTAGCACATTTATATGATTTACCACGGACTTTTCACTTGCTAAAGACATTGCTCTAGCTTACAGTCCCTTAAAGCCTCAGTATTTCATAGCACAGGATTGCCTGTATTTCTTGCTGCATATCTGATACAACTCACAGTCTCTCTCATGGCTTTGAAAATTATACTGACGCTGAACCTATAATTATGCTCACAGTCGATTAATTAGAATGCTTGCTTTTGCTGGTAAAACTTAAGACAGTCCTTCTTTGCAAAGCGATTACACTACTACGCACAGATTCAGCTGGCTTTTGGCAAAATCACTTAGTTTGAGCAATTATTTCTGTTTGTACTCACTGTTATCAGTAGCTGTTTGCTGCAATGGAAAATGGCCTGCACCAAACCTTGGAGGCCTCTGGAAAGAAGCGTGTTGGCAGTCCTGCCGATCGTCCCTCTGAACACCACACTCACAGTCCAATCGATGGAGATGCGGGTTGAGCCCGAATTCAAACAGAAAAGTCAGTTTTTAAACTTTTTACAGCACTTTCAGTCACCGCAACGTTCCTCCTGGTAAGCCAGTTTGCACATTCCACTCACTCTCCCTCTCGAATGCTGTGCAGTCACTCTAGAGCTGGCTTAGGGGCTGGACTGATTGTAGTCTCACCAATCACTCGACGCCACGCAAATGAGCCTCTTTTCCTCACGGCGATCATCGAACAGGCAAATTTAAACTGCAAAACCACACTTTTTTTTTTTTCTTCAACTGACTCCATGGCGGGAGCCCATTTTAACCATTTTTCATGGCCATTAAGCACAACAAGTCTCTCAGTTCACACAGAAAGCATTTCCAACATCTAGGGCACAATTTTTCTTTTGCTACCCACAGTTTTCCACACTTTTCTTTGTCACAAACACTTTTAAAAGCTGGCAAACGCTGTAATTTGATGCAGAACAAGGGCATACACTCTCAGGCTTTACTGCTCCTTGGTAAACAGTTGGCATTTTAATAGCAGCACATGGATAACAGCACACAGCGGCACATTAGTTAAACATTGCTTCAGCTTTTTGGGCTACCCACTGCTAGATAACCAAAATGCTAGCCATTGTCCGAGCGACCTTTCTTACATTCCTCCCTAAATTCCAAACTCAAATCCTCAGCGGTGCCTCCATTTTTGTAACCCCCACCCAGGTATGCCATTTCTATCTGACAGCTCTACCTGGTGGGCTGGGTTCGGGCAGGAATATGTCACTCGGCACATTGGCTAGGTTTGGCTACTCTGCAACAGGGACACCCAAGTAACTCCGGACAAAGGAAGCAATAACTGAGATGTCTGCTGCTGGCTGCCCATTACCACTGCCGTGAGGATGTGTATGAAAACAGATGGAAGGAGGTAGGATGGTGGCAGGAAAAATTAATTTTGACTAGTTTGCATTTACGTGGTTGAGTTTTTTTTTAAGCTAACCACAGTTACTTGCAACAGCGAGCGTTATGAAAAGAGGCATGCAGTGACAGTGAAAACCATGCTGTCATGTTTCCTATTTCAGTCACTCAGACTCCACACATGAAACCAATGGGTTTAACTTAGCTCACTTTAATTACAAAAATTAACTTCTTGGATTTGGAAGACTGTTTATCAGTTCTGGGTTTGAGTGTTTGTATTGAGGCAGGGGAGGAGGGAGGGAGGAGATTTTCAGCACTGTGAAGCTGATCGGTAATGTGGTAACGGCTGGGGCAGTTGCAGATACAGTATATATTTTTTCCTTTTTTAACATTTAATGAAGTCATGAGTGTGATGGGACTAGAGCCAGGATGTTATGCTTAGATAACATACCGGGTCCAGCCCCAGACAAACCAATCAGAGGTCAGCATTTTTTCTTGCCGTTGAATAATGCTGATTGTCCTATAGTTGCTTGGTGTTTCTCTACTGCCCTTTGCACAGATGGGAATCACCTCCACATCCCTCCAGGCTACTGATATTCCTCCAGTGTTTATTGATAAGGTAAATAATTGTTGTAAAACTGGGGTTAATTCCATACTTAATTCTATGATCATGCCCCCCTGATAAGAAGGGATTGTCCCCTCGAAGCACCGGGGTAAATTGTTTCAGCACTAAATTAATATTCACATGGCCTTTGGAAATGATATCTGTGTGTCGCTGCTTCCTTTAATTCATACTGGTGTTCCCCAGTGTTTATTGATAAGGTAAATAGTTGTCGTAAAATATGGGTTAATTCCTCACTTAATTTTGTGATCATCCTAGGGTTTGAAGTGGTATTTATGTTGGGGGATGGGGAGGAGGAATACGAAAAGGGCTGGTCAGTGGTGATGGTGAACAGGGTCACGGTGGAAGGCGGTGTCACTGAATGTTTATATCAGGGAGAGAATAACTTGCACGAGGTAGGAGTCGGAGGTGGAGGCATTATGGGTTCAGTTATGGTCCAATAGAGGGAGAACGGTGAGGCTGGGGGTGGTTTACAGACCACCCAATCAGGATGAGGAGAGAGACAGGAAACTGAGCTCACAAATATTGGAAGCTGCAGGGAAAGGAGAGGTGGTAATTGTGGGGGACTTCAATCTGCCCAAGGTAGACTGGAGCATAACCTCCACAACATGTACTAGGAGTCAGGTGATCCTGGAAGGACTGCAGAGTGGGTTCCTGACTCAGGGCGTCACTGAACCAACAAGAGCTGAGGCAGTTCTTGATCTGGTGCTCACAAATGGGGAGCATGTACAGGAAATAATGGTCAAGGAGTCACTGGGTGGAAGTGACCATTGCACAGTGGGGTTCCAGTTGGATATGGGCAGGGAAAGCATCCGACTAAGACCAAAACTTTGATTTCAGGAGGGTGAACTTCAGGAAAATGGGCAAGTGCTAAGGAGCCATCTGGCGGGCATCAATGCAGATATTGGGGTGGACCAAAGGTAGTCCATCATTAAGGAAGGAATACTGGTTGCCACAGATAAGTGCATTAGGCACAGAGGTAAGAACACAAGGGCCAAAGTGCCCAGCTGGTTCAGTTCTGGGGTTGCCCAGGCAGTAATGAAAAAGAGGTTGGCCTATAGAAAATTCAGGAAGACCAAAAGAGAGGTGGATAGGGATAATTACCTAAGGTTGGCTAGTGAGGTAAGTAAGGAAGTCTGACGAGCAAAGGCACAGAAGGAACTGCAGATAGCTGAAGGAATTAAGAAGGGGGAGAAGGCTTTCTTTTGCTATGTAAGTGAGAAAAGGGACAAAAAGGAAGGGATACTTGTGCTTAAGAAAGGGGTGGAGTGGGTGGAGGATAATGGGGGAAAGCAGAGATACTAAATGAATACTTCTGCTCTGTCTTCACCAGGAAGAAGGACAGACCAGTGCCTTCAGGAGGGAAAAGAGGAGCAAGGAGGGAGGAGAACACAGATATAGTGATAGAGAAGGACAGAGTGCGGGAGGGTCTGCTGACATTGAAGGTGGATGAATCACCAGGCCTAGAGTACATCGAAGGGGACTAAAGGAACTGGCTGAGGAGCTGGCAGGGCCACTGGCAGACCTATTTAATAGTTCACTAGAGTCAGGCGTGATACCGCAGGACTGGAGAACAGCACATGTAGTGCCCCTCCACAAAAGAGGTCCTAAGGATGACCCAGGGACCCATTGTGGGCAAACTCATGGAGACCATTCTAAAGGAAAGGTTGGTGGAATATCTAGAGAAGCATGGTCTCCGGGATGCAAGACAGTATGGGTTCATGGGGGGGAGGGAGATCATGTCAAACGAATCTAATTGACTTCTTTGCTGTGTCACTAAGACACTAGACAGGGGCCAAGTGGTAGACATCCTCTATCTTGATTTCAGCAAGGCCTTTGACTCTGCACCCCACAAAAGGCTGATCAGGAAGTTGGTGGATCCTGGAGTTGGGGAAAAGATGGCCAGATGGGTGGAAAACTGTCTGAGGGACAGAATCCAAAGGGTGGTTGTGGGGGGAGAGTTATCTGGTACCAGAGAGGTAAGGTTCCCACAGGGCTCTGTGCTGGGGCCGGTGTTGTTCAATGTCTTCATCAGTGACATTGGGGATGGCATTAAGGGCAAAATGTGCCTATTCACGGATGACACCAAGCTCTGCAGGAGAGTGGACACAGCTGAAGGGATACAGGACCTACAGGAAGATCTGGAAAAGCTGGGGAAGTGGTCCAGGATCTGGCAGCTTGGCTTCAGTGTCATAAAATGCAAAGTTATGCATATTGGAGCCAAGAATCTCAGGACAGAGTACTACCTGGATGGAGTCCGAGTATCCACATCAGAGGAGGAGAAGGACCTGGGAGTGATGATCACTAGTGACCTGAAGCACTCCATGCAGTGCAAGAAAGCAGCAGCAAAGGCAAACAAGATGATGGGATGCATATGCCCTTGTACAAGTCACTGGTAAGGCTGCAGCTAGAGTATGGAGTTCAGTACTGGAGCCCACACCTCCAAAAGGACATTAACCTGCTGGAGAAGGTCAAGAAGAGGGCTACAAAGATGACAGTGGGTCAGCAGGGTAAGGCACACAAGCAGAGGTTGAGGGCACTGAACATGTACTGTCTGGAAGACAGGAGAGAGAGAGAGAGGGGACATGATTAGGACCTTCAAGTACTTGAAAGGGATAAATAAGGTTGATAAGGAGAGACTCTTTAAGCTGAATAGCAACCATAACACTAGGGGGCACAGTCTTAAGCTGGAGGGTGGGAGGTTTAGGAGGGAGGCCAGGAAGCAGTTGTTCACAGAGAGGGTGGTGGACACTTGGAATGCACTGCCAGAAGAGGTCATCTCGTTGAAGACAGTGGGCAGCTTTAAGAGAGGCTGGGATAAGCTTAGGGGGAAAGTAAGGATCATGGGTTGGGAGGATGGGAGAAGTGGGGAGGGAGGGCAGGGACATCAGCTCAAGCTGTGGACCCTGCAATACGAGCAGACTTGATAGACCAAATGGCCTTCTTCTGCTGGCTTCTTCGTATGTTTGTATGAATGCAAGGAGCCTGTCAAACAAGTTGGTGGATCTTCAGGCACTAGTGGCTGAGGGAGAGGTGAACATAGCGGCCATCACAGAGATGTGAGCCACCCAATACCATGACTGGGACCTCATGATCCCTGGGTATAGAATTTACCAGAAGGACAGAGAGATGGGGAAAGGGGGATGTGTAGCTTTATTAGTGAGGGAAGGGATCACATGCACCAGGGAGGAGGAGGCTGAGTGTAAGACTGAAGCCTTGTGGGTACAGATTCAGAAACCCAATGGGAGAAAGGTTAGAATGGGGGTGGTTTACAGATCACCTTCACAGGACGAGGAGCTGGACACAGTTCATGGGGAGAAGACTAGATATGTAGTAAAGGTAAGGTAGTCATAACAGGTGATTTCAACCTACCTGGAGGCAATCGGAGGACCCCAGCTACCTCCTGCTCCAGGAAACAGGCCCTCCTGGAGGCTTTCCAGGATAGTTTCCTGGTGCAGGGAGTCACAGAGCCTACCAGGGAAGGACCCATGGTGGACCTAGTACTTCCCAGTGGTGAGTATGTCCAGGAATTGGAAGTGAAAAACTCTCTTGCACGCAGCGACCACCGCACGGTATCTTTCTACCTAAAGCTGGGCAAGAAAATAGCCAGGAGTGAGACAAGGGTAGTGGACTTTAGGAGTGCTGACATTGGAAAGATGGGTGAAATCCTAGAGAAGTATCTTGCTAAAATCGAGAACAAGAGCTATTAATACCAGAATTGGGATCCTCTACTGCCACATCCTCACCGCTAGCCCACTAATTCTGCAACTCCCCCTTTCCATCCTGACGCTCGCCATGTTTCTACCCCTGGCTCTCACTCTTTCCCTATTAACTCTTCCTGCTGCACCCACCCTTCCCTGTCCACTCCAGCCTGGCTAAAGTCCCACCCCATCCATAGCAGTATCCCAATTATCTACCCCTCCTCTGTCATTATCATAATAAACAAGCACACAACAGCCATCATCACTTTCTGTGGTTTTAGCTCAATTTTTCCCCCAGTCATCAGTAATATATCCTTCCTCTTCTTTACCTCTCTAACCTGCCACCCCATACACGGCCTCTTTCCCCTATATGTGTAGTTGCCAGCTGCCTCACTCAAAAGATCTCTGCTTATAACCCCTGTATGCCTATGGTTGATTGTACATCTGCTGACTTCTTCAGTTGTAAAATAATGCTGTTTTTTTTATTTTTATTTATTTCAACCTTGTACTGTACTGTATACACTGTATATATTTTTTCTTCCTTGTATATTATTGCTTTTTGTATACCTGCTTCTGTACTGTACTTTGATGTATTCATGACCAGGTCCACCTTGCAAATGAGCCTTGCTCAATTGTGCCCGCCTGGATAAATAAAGATTTTGATTGATTGATTGATTGATTGATTGACATGCATTATCTAACCCGTGAAGCATTAAACCTGAATCATCAGCAGCTCAATTGTCTCCCTCATAGACTATGGGCTGGTCATATATGGTTCTGCTACTGACACGGCACTCCAATGCATCTCAGTTGCCTTAAACAAAGCCTGCCGCCTACTCACAAATGCACCAAGACACACACACCTGTGAATTTTATGCCCAGGCTGGCTGGCTTCAACTGAATGACAGACTCAGGTATCAAACCTGCCTTCTCACCAAAAACGCTGCATTAAATCTGCTTCCAACAGGGGTGCAGAACCTGCTGTCACTGCCTATGAATACCAGACAAACCAGAAGCTCCGCCACTTAAATTTTCCAAGTGCCCAGATGCCGCACTACCATGGTACAGCGTGCGTTCTCAGACCGTGCAGCCCTCTCGGTAAATACATTGCCCCCTGACATCTCTGGCTTCTCAATGATTGGCTCGTTTAAACATAGACTGCGCCAGCACCTCATTCATATGACTAACTATATTTGCCCCTGCTAAGGCTCTGCACACAGCAACAATCTGCCTCTAGCACTTATCTTTGCCTCTGCCATGACAGGATAGTCAAACCGCAGCACTTCACCCACCTCCCTACCCCTCCCTGGCTCTGGCCCACCTTGACCGATCCCTACTGTCCTCCCTCCCTGCCTCTGTGCTTTGCTCACCTAGTCCTCTCACTCCCAGTGTATCCTTCCCTATCCTACCTGCTTATCTTCTTGACGTGGGCATACATTGTACAATGCCTCAGCATACCTAGTGCTTTATGTTTAAATTCTGCAACCTCCATGTACATTTTTCCACAGTATTGTACCTTGTTGTCTAATGTATCTGACATGGAACCTATCAATGTGCATCCGTTCACAGGCATTATCCAAGATTTCAATAAATAAAAATAAAAAATAAATAAAATTCATTCCAGAGATGGAAGTGGAACAGAAATGGTCCATTATAAAGATGGATCTGACTGAGGCCACTAATATGTGTACAAAGGCCCAGAGCAAGAAAGCCAGGATCAAAAAAACAAGCTGCTTCGGCAAAGAGGTGGCAGCAAAAGTGAGGGAAAAGAGTGCAGCCTTTCATATGCACAAACCTACTCTGAGGGATGCAGACAGGGAGGTTTACTAAAAGAAGTCAAGACAGGCAAGCAGAGTGATCAGGACTGCAAAGGCCATGAGGAACTAAAGTTAGCTCAGTGGAAAAAGGAAGGGGAAAAGGACTTTTTTAAGTACATGAGGGAGAAAAGGATTACCAAGGATGGGATTGTTAGATTAAAGCGAGAAGGGAGTTGGGCAGAAAGTAGTGAGGAACAGGCAGAGGCACTAAATGAGTACTTCAGCTCAGTTTTCACTGGGGAGAAGGATGAACCTATGCCACAGGGAAAAACAGGGGTTGAGAAGGGGAGAGGGAGTGCAACATATGGAGCAATGCAGGATGACAAGGTTTTAAAGGACCTTAGGGTGAACAAAGCTCCTGGACTGGATGGCATGCACCCAAGAGTTCTGAAGGAATTGGTGGAAGTCGTGGCTAGTGCCCTAGCCCCCTATCTGACCTGTTTAACACCTCCCTAGAGACAGGGTGAATGCCTCAGGACTGGAGAATGGCACATGTGGTGCCTCTCCACAAGTGTGGACCCAGGGATGAACCAGATAACTACTGACCAGTCAGCCTTATCTCCATTGTAGGCAAATGAATAGAGACCATACTAAAGGAGAGATTAGTGGACTTTCTGGAGGTTAATGGTTTCCAGGTTGAATGGCAACATGCGTTTGTCTTAAGGATATCCTGCCAGACTTTTGAGGACTGTGGACAAGGGACAGGTGGTTGATGTCCTGTATCTGGACTTCAGCAAGGCCTTTGACTCTGTGACACATGGGAGACTGCTCAGTAAGCTGCAGGACCTGGGAGTTGGGAAGAAGCTGGTGGGGTGGGTCAAGAGCTGGCTACAAGACAGAAACCAGAGAGTGGTGATTGGGGGGGGGGGGGACTCTCGAACCCTCAGCCTGTAACCAATGGGATCCCACAGGGCTCAGTGCTTGACCCAGTGTTGTTTAAAGTGATTTTTCTGAGGTTTGCTATAAAAAATGGTAGTAGTAACCTGTAGGAGTTGTGAATCAATCTCATACCATTCAAACTTCCAAAAAGTGCTGTTTTCCATGAAAACAAAATGCTTTTATTTCTGTGCTCTGCTTTATTTGCATAACCCTGACCCTTTTTGAGTTCGTGCATGAGCTGCAAACTCCTTGGAATAGTGACTTTTGAGGGGTGTGACACTGTCTGTCCAACGCAGAGTGCTCTGCAAGGGGCTTGACAGTATCACACCAATCATCAGCCAGGCTGGTCCTGATGCTGCTTTGCCTGAAGTGGTATGCACTTGAAAAGAAAAAGTCGCACCAATCATATGGCAGCTTTTTCCTTTCATCTGCAGGTCACCGCAGAGCAAACAGCTGTTTGCGTTGTGACGTCTTCCCCCTCCGCCACCCCATCGGTCCCTGCCTGAAAGGTGGGAAGAGCGCTTTCCTCGCCTGCCTCCTCCACGTCCCACTGTCTCCATTTCTGTATTTTCTCCCACCCATGCGGAGCAGGCCACAGCCTAAGCTCCATACAGGCTAGGAGTATTCAGTGCTCAAGGCACTTTTACCCTAAGTGCGATCGATCACGCTAGCAGACCTCCCCACCTGCCAACATCGGGGTGCTCGATCCCCGTGTCAGCATGTATTCCCCCCCATCCTTTTATGTAGCACTCTGGGAGCCCACCCCAGTGTGCCAAAAACTATCTGTGGTGTTTCTGACACCGGGATGCCCACTTATGGTGTTGGATGCCCCCCCACCCCTATATTCTCCGACCTCGGGGTGCATAATCCCCAGGTCGGCATTGGTCCCCCTTGATCCCCTCTCCCCTCCCGAGTAATCTGGCACATTGGGAGCCCACCCCAGTGTGCCTCAATCCATAAATAGTTTACCTGTAAAAAAGAAAACAGACTCACGTCTTTTTTTTTTTAAACCTGAAAAAAAGAAAACGGTCCCTCGTCATGCCCACCAGCCCCCCTTCCCCAACCTGCACCCTCCCTCTGCACACACACCCTCCCTGCACCCCTCCTCACCCATACTTACTTCCAGAGGTTCAGAGCAGCGATCTTCTGTGAACCGGGAACACATCTGCACTCTTCAAAGACCAACCGGGAACTGAAGAAATAACGATAAGCCCTATAATGGCAATGAATAAGAGGGGCTAAAGTTAGGTTGATATCTCAGCCATTTTTGGGAGTTTTGGTTCTAAATTTTCAACATGGGGTTCTTGGGACCCCACCTCATGAACACAGTCACTGTCATTTTGTTTCCCAGTCCAGAAAGGTGATTTCGCGGTCACTGTGTGGAATCACCTTTTGGGACCAATTAATGAAATGACAGTGCCACTGTTCATGAGGTGGGGTCCCAAAAAGCCCTTGTTGCAAATTTGGTGAAAAATCTCCCCAAAAATGACTGCGTTACAAGTGTCCATTGCGCAGTCTCTATGCATGCTCGTAACATCATCAATTTTTAAGATTTTCACTCCAAATTTCCAACATTGCCATTTTTTCACACCCCCTTATGAACAGTACAGCTGTCATATTTTGCATCCTTCCCAAAATGTGTTTTTGCACCTGTGGCGAAGAATGTAGCGGTTGCTGTGTGAAATCAACTTTTGGGATAGAGTAATGAATTTCCAGTGCCACTGTTCATGAGGGGAGGTCCCAAAAAGGCCATGTTGAAAATTTGGCAAAAAGATTCCAAAAATTAACTTCGTTACGAGTGTGCGTTATGCAGTTTCTACGCACACTCATAACTTTGCCACTTTTTCATAGTTTCACTCCAGATTTTTAACATTGCAATTTCTTCACACCTCCTCATGAACAGTATAGCTGTCATTTTTCACATCCTGCCCGAAATGTGTTTTCACACCTGTGGCGCCGAATGGCACACTCTCTGTGTGAAATCACCTTTTGGGATTGAGTAACAAAATGATACTGCCACAGTTCATCAGGTGAGGTCCCAAAAAGCCCATGTTGAAAATCTGGAGCAAAAATACCAACAAACGCCCAGGGTGTTAGGGTTTCCAACCTTAACGCCCACCCTTAAAATTCAAGGCAGAGGAATATACACATAAAAATATGGGATGGTATGTACAACAACAATAACAGCAGCGAACTTTTGACATTGACAAATGCCTGTTTTTTTCTCAGCGCTGCGACCCCCAACCATGACATCGTGTAAAGGAAACAACATTTTAAAACAGAGACCTCTGTTGGTCAGTCTTGGTATTGCATATATCATTTTTGTTTCACAATTTTGGACTCCTAGCATAAGCTTGACTCCAAAGAAAAATAAAAGTATTCTGACCCATAATTACACTCCTGAACTACTTACAGTCATTCCGGCCCTACAATATAAACATAGAAAAGTATCATCACACTCCCACATTGTGACAGGACCTGTCACTTCAAACCTGTCACTTCACCAGCAGGAAGTAAAAGTGAAACATCTACACAGAGTGGCAAATAATCTTTTTAGCCTACATGCATCACAAAAAAGCATTTTTTCAGAAACATTTCTACCAACTGAACTGCTGTAAACACAATCAAAATAGGAGACTGCACTTTGATTAGGGAGACAGAAAAAGTCAGCTATTTCTGTGGTCACTACAGAAATAGGAGACTACATCACTCAGTAAAGAAATCTTGTCAGCTAGATACTATATGCACAATGCCTTGTTTTGAAAATAAACATATTGTTGAAGCCACTACAGAAATATGAGCCTGCACCTCACAGTAAGGAAATTAGAAAACAATTTCTTATTGTACCCACAATGCCTTGCTACATATGCACCTACTGTACCCCTTTCCCCTCTCCCCCAGGACGTATCTGGAAATGAACTTGTCTACTCAACGTGTCTTTCCTGGTGAAATTCTTAAATAAATAAATATGTCTATATATTAGGTGCTATACTGTAGTCACCACTACCAAAATAAGGGCCTGAACCTCTAGGTAATGAACATTTGAGTCAATGTTATAATTTTCCCAGAATTCTTTGTGGCTGTATGTAAAACATTGACAGTTCATTGCATGATATCATTCTGGGGGTGTGGCCACACACAGAAAACTGGAGGGCTGGCAGAAATAAAGTGCTGGTAAAACAAAAAATTGACAATGACAGATTTTTTTATAAAACAAATTACAGCTTCAATGTCAAAAGCATGTGTGGCAATGTCATACTGTGTGAAAAAGGCATCTGCAAAACCTAAGAAAATCACTTAAATATCTTTTTAAGTGACATAGTGGATAGGATCAAAGGTAAAATCTGCCTATTAGCAGATGACACTAAGCGCTGTGGAAGCGTGGACACAGAGGAGGGGAAGCAGGAGCTCAGGGTGGACCTGGCTCAGCTTGAAAAGTGGTTGGGTATCTGGTAGCTAGGATTCAATGCCAAGAAGTGCAAGGTCTTGCACCTGGGAGCTATGAATGCCTGAACTCCCTTCCTACCTCTCCCCCTCATTTATAACACACCCTCCTCCTTCCCACTCCCTCAGATCTACCGACACTCGCACGCTAACTGTCCCCCACCACTACACCCTCTCCAGCCAGTCTAGATACGCTCACAGTTTCCCTAAAATATGGAACCCTCTACCTCCCCAAATCCGACACTCCTCCCTCTATTCCATCAACACTGCCCTCTCCAACTATCTTGCTCCTAACTGTTCCTGTCATGACCCGCTTTAATTTCCTTTGTCTTGCTACTTACAGTTCGTCCCCCTTCAGAATTTACCCAATGCCTCTATCGACTCTACTGCCTCTACTGACCCTAGCCCCTCCTAGGTGCTAGTTCTCATACCTTTGTCCCTTCCCCTACTCTCTCCCTCTTTTTCACTAACCTTCACAATTTCCTTGCAGGGTTCTCAGCATCCTGAAGGGGTCCTATAGTGCCTAGGCATGCCACCTTTTCTTCCCCCATCTACCTTGGCCTTCCTGGTCCCCTTGCAGGGTCCCCAACATCCTGGAGGGTTCCTTGAATCAGGCCTCATCCCCTCCCAGGTGTTATTTCTCATTCCCTCCCTCTCACTATCCCTCTATAATTACAACACCTAACTGCAGGAGGGTTTACAATCACCTGAACTTCCCTGCCCCCTTGCAGGGTTCATCGCACCCTGAAGGGTTCTCTTTTAGGATCAAGCCTTATTTCTCCTCCTAGGTGTTAATCACACTCCCTCTCTCCCTCCCTCTCTAATCCCTACTCCAGTCCCCTGTCCCCTTGCAGGGTTCCCTGCATCCTAAAGGGTTCTCCGCATCCTAAAGGGTTCTCTCTGGGACACGGCTCTGCACTGGCATCTCATCCTCGCTCTCCTTCACCCCTTATTTCATGATAGCACTTGTTCACTTATTACCACTACACTTATCATTTGTTCTCACAAATTACACATATATGCAACACTGTTTGTAACAACTGCCTTAATTAATTGCATGCTGTGTTGATCTTTGTAACTTGAACGTAAAATGTCTCATCTCTTTTGTACCCTTTCCCCTAGGTCGCACCAGGAGACAAGCAACCTGTTGCTCAGTGTGCCTTCCTGGTGAAACATTTCAATAAATAAATAAAAAACCCAGGGGCCAGATACTGATTTAGACACGGGGGGGGGGGTACAACTATCCAGTTCTAAGGAGGAAATGGACCATGGGGTAATCATCACAAGGGACCTGAGTCACTTTACCCATTGCCATAAAGCAGCAGCCAAAGCCAACAGGATGTTGGGATGCATCACCAGAGGAATCGCCTCCAGAAAAGGGGAAGTCATCCTGACATTGTACAGGTCATTGGTGAGACTGCATTTGGAGTACTGTGTGCAGTTCTGGTGCCCATATCTGAGAAAGGACATCAAATTACAGGAGGGGGTGCAGTGTAGAGCAACTAAGATGATCCAGGGCCTGCAAGACAAACCCTATGAGGAGAGGTTGCAGAAGCTCAGTCTGTATTCCCTAGAGGTCAGAAGAGAGAGGAGGGACATGATTGAAACCTTAAAGGTGTAAACAAGATTAGTACAGATGGCATATTCAATCTCAGGAGGAATGGGTCTACTAGGAAGCACAGTCTAAAATTAGTTGGGGGAAGATTCAAAAGGGAAATGAAAAGACACTTTTTCACAGAAAGAGTGGTGTCCAAGTGGAAGGAACTGCCAGAGGAGGGAGTATCATCGAAAACAGTGGACAACTTTGAAAGAGGTTGGGACACAGTGAAAGGGAGAGTCATAATGGATGGGAAAAAGGGAAGGGGGGATGAGAAGGGGAGGGAGGAAGACTATATGTGAAAAAAAGGGGGGGGTCAGCTCCAGTAAATTAATCTGACAGTTACACATTCAAGTAGACTAGGTAGACTGAAATGGCCTGTTTCTGCTGGCATTTTCATATATTTGTAGGTTTCATATTACCTCTGCCTCCCCCCATCCCAGATCATGTTCTAGGTCCCCCAAAGAAATCCCTTTGTTATTTATTTGCAATTGCTGAGTGCCTTGTTGTTGTGTTACTGTTATTCATTGCATGCTTAAAGTGATACATGGGGTGAGGATTCTCTTATTGGGATCCCTGTTACTGATGGTGGGAGTTGTGTACATTTCCTGTGGGGATGCACCCTGGCAGCACCTTGTCAAAAGGACCCCCATAGGTGGTAGCACAACACCACATTCTGTTCCCCTTAATACCCTGAACCAAATGGTATCCACCTGAAGACCAAAGTGACTATGCTCATACCCTATCTATAGATTTAGTCATATACCTCATGGGTGGGGATTGTTACATACATGTAAACATTAATCACCGATGATGGTGGCATCTAATTGGGAGTTAATGCATGGTTGGGACCGTTGTGGCACGAGGCCGGAGGCTGAGTGGGTCCAACGGTCCAACCATGCATTAACTCCCCATTAGATGCCACCTTCAGAGGGGATTAATGCACTTGTATCATGGACATGCCCATGGCTAGTATGGACTACACATCTTGCTACTGATAGAAGAGAAAACACAATGAGAGTGATATGATGTACTGTGATTTTTAATGTAACTTTCACATTTCTGACCAGTACTCTGTTACATACAGATGTTGTTATGATTCTTTTTTTAATACAGTAAACTCTTGTTTCTTTCTTAACCATTGCTGCACATTTAAACAATTTCTGTGCGGCTGTGTGATTACTAGATTACTTGGGATGACTCTTATTCTCTTGGTTTCAATGTGTGCAGACTGTGTCCCTGTCTCATTTGCATATGCGTAGCGTCATTCCCTCACTCGATTTTGTATTTGTGTCCTACTCCCCTCTGTCTTCCACACTACTGCTTTTCGTACCTTTTTGCACTTATCCCATGTCTGCTGTGTACTCTCCGTGTGTCATTCCTCCAGCTTAGTTAAAGTTCACGGTGCCATGGACGGTAAATGTGTTAAAATTGAATGCGTTTCCGGATGTGCCTCCTCTAGCTCCCTCTTCCGATGTGCTCCTTCCTCTCTCAGTCACCACAGACACTAAGTGTCTCTTTCTATGGCTACCTATGTGCCTCACTTCTATTTCTCCCCCTCGCTATTTGCACTACTGTCTTGCTCTTCTACGAGTGTGTGGCTCTTTTTTTTTACCAGTGCCAGCTGCCAACCCTGCTACTTTGCTTCTGGTGGCTAGTTTCTGTACTTCAGAAGCAACACGGCATTATCGTCTCATAATGCCGTGTTGCTCCTGTACCACGTGACGCATTCTCGCCTATCGGCATTCCTCCTCAACGCTATCACATTTCTGCCGTGTTACAAATTTACATAATTCAGCAATAATGTCAAAAGTATAAGTTGTTTACAAGTAATTAACAACCAAAATGTGCAGTTTGTTGTAACAATGCCCAGTTAAGTGCCATTGCCAAACAGCCACTTGCTAATCACAGTAAACAGCTTGTGCCAATGTCATTACTACAATTACAAGGCCAATTACTGAGACATTCCAATACTAAATTATTGAAACTTCCTGGTTTGTAGGTTTGCTTTATGTAGTTAGTAGCATACTGTTGCTTTTCATATGACTTCTGTTTATACATGACATGTTACTGATGCTGCTACATATTATAAAAGTAGCATCTTTATTATTGTCAGATGTCCAGACAACTGCCTGAAAGTCATTCCTTGAAGGACTATATGCAAGTAAGTAATACACAGTTACCAGCATAATTATACAATAAATTTCTTTCTTCCTCCAGCATTAAGTAATGTCTCCTCTTATTTGCTCTTTAGGAATGAATGAAGAAAATATTTATCTACATAAAATAAATTCCTATGCTCATGCATAATTTTAGAGTTCATGCTTTTTGTAAGGGTTATGCATTGCCATAATCTGTAACTGCTCTATTTTTTAATGCATTATCTGTAATTCTCTGTTCTGCACTTGTGTAGTACCTGCTGTATTTTAGAATCTTGTCTTTGTTTTGTAGTCAGCCCTCTTCCGGGTCATACCTGAAATTTCAAAGTGTTGGGAATGACACAAGGTGCTTGCATCAAAGAGACATGACACAAGGGGTTCAGTGTGCCACACCTTACATAATCCCAGTTTTCCAACAGTGCCTGCGCCCCAGCAGACATGTGCTTGTGCCACAAAAGGGCAGCAGCATCCCCTAATTTCTGATTCCCAAAGCAACCCCCTCCCCCAAGGACGCAGGGTCCACAAGGGCTTAGACCAGCCAGAGCTGGTCTAATGGCCCAATGTGCCACCACAGTCAATAGCTGAGGAACAGCCAGCAAAACCCTAGCAACGGATGGCCACCTGCCACAGCCTGGGGCATTCACAGGAGTGACTGGGCAACCCAGCATCCATACTATGTCCCCAGAAAGCCTGTTCACTGTTTGAAGCAGTCACGGTCCACAAACTAAAGTAACGCACACATGTGCCGGGGGGGGGATGCTGCTCTTGTTGCTGGTTTTCCACGCCTGCCACCAGTCAAAAAGGTCTATAATTAATTGCTTGATGCAGAACTAGCTTCTGCACCAGTGTTCTGTGTTAGTGTTTTGTCCATGTCAGTACTGTATAAGAGTATAATATGATTATAAATCTATATTTTTCTTTTGTAGGGTATCAAGAGCACAGTAGTGAACAGAGCCATACTAGGATACTGTTTATCAAATTTAATAATGACTTCGTCTATGGATAAAAAAATCCGACCAAATTATTAAAAACTAAATTATAAATATTATAACCCTGTGGCCTTACATTAACTTACATTTGATTTAAGAGTCCCTACAAATAAGCTGAATACATACACTTAAGTGATGTGTCTGAATACTGTACATTAATCACTTGGGATAGGATATTCAGAGGGAAGGGGATGTGTGGCACATCTAGTTGCGCCGCCCAAAGAATTGGGCCAATGCAAAAACATGACATATTCAAACAGGATGTGTGTACCCACCAGATTGAGCATCCTGTATGAAAATAGCAACCTGAGCAGCCAGTGCAAATGAGTGTGGCCAAGAATGCACCAGCACATCCCGGGGTATGGGCTGCATACCAGGACTAGGAATGTGCAGCACATCTCCAGATGCACCAATCCCAAATCCCTGATATTCAACCCACATATGCAAATGGAGCCATCAGGCATGCAAGGTGCAAAAGGGCCATTTGCATGTGGTTTGCATGGCTGTGACAGCAAGTTGCGCCGGGCTAGCCTCTCCCCCCCCGAACCCCGTCTGGCGATGTGCCGAGAAGCCGAAGATTTCCATGGTGCAGTGGAGTCCCCCATCCCTGTCCGAACCCCATCCAAAGATTATACGTGGCATTAATGGCAGTGCTGGATCTATTGGGTATTCCAAGTGAATGCGTGGATCCAGGGAATCTAGTACTTGCCTATAATAATGCGGTGATAGAGGCCCTGGATTCCATAGCTCCTGTTCGTGTTCACCCACTCACTCTTCACCCCAAGGTCCCTGTGGTTTGATGGGACCTTGAAGGAGTTGAGAAGGGTGAGGCGAAGGCTAGCGAGGAGCTGGTGGAAATCAGGCCTGGACTGTGACAGACTTAGGTTGATGGACCATTATACAGTCTATCAATCAGCAATCACGCATAAGAAGGCAAAATTCCTGTCCAGGGAGATTGCTGCTGTGCAGAATTGACCTGCTCAGCTCTTTCGGACCGTGGGTAGACTGTGCAATCCAGTCTATCTCCAGACCAGTAGAACTTTTTCACAGGAGACGTGTGATGAGTTTGCTCGGTCCTTCGCAGATAAGGTTGCCGCTATCAGGTCGGGGATCTGTCCAGCCCCTTCTAGTGGGTATTGCAGAGGTCGCAGGAGGTGGTGGTGGGTGTCCAGTTTACTTGGTCTGACTTCAGCAGGCCAGAAATCGTAGACATTGTGAGGGTCATTCAGACTCTGTGGCCAGCCAGCTGAAGTTTAGACCCGGGCCCTACACCCCTTCTTGTAGGGATCATAGATGAAATCAGCCCGGTCCTAGCTGAGATATTCTGGAGGTTTCTGGAGAGGGGGTCTTTCTAGATTCCCTCAAGGAGGCAATTGTTCAGCCCCTCCTTAAGAAACCCTCCCTTGACCAGAACGGTCTGGTCAACTACACACCTATCTCAAACCTTCCCTTTGTGGGAAAGGTTATTAAGAAGGTGGTTGCATTGCAGCTGGATGACCATCTGTCCAGCCACGATATCTATGATTCTCTCCAGTCAGGCTTTAGGAAGAGGCACAGTACCAAGACAACCCTTGTCCGGGTGCTAAATGACCTCCTACTAGTGAGAGATCGTAGGACTTGTTCCATCTTGGTCCTACTTGATCTCACAGCAGCATTTGACACTGTGGACCATGGTGTGCTGTTGGAGTGCCTGCGGTTCATCTGTGGACTATCTGGGGGAGTCCACAGAAGGTTTCGATCTTTTCTTGGGATAGGACTCAGAGAGTGGTGTCTGGGATTTATTCCTCAGCCCCTCTCTTCCTGTCCTGCGGGGTACTGCAGGGTTCCATTTTGGGGCCCATGTTGTTCACAGTGTATATGCTGCCATTAGGACAGATCATTAGGCAGTACAGTCTGTGTTTTCACTGCTATGCAGATGATACTCAGCTGTACATGTCTTTTGTGCCTGGACAGGATGTGATCCTCTCGATATTTAATAACTGTCTGTCCGAGATCCAGGGCTGGATGAGTGCCAGCTGGCTGCGGTTGAACCCGGATAAAACTGAGGTGCTGGTTGTGGACCTACAGCGATGGGAGGCAGTTTTGTCAGCTGAAAAACCGTTGGGGCTTTGGCTCGGTGATGCTCAGCTGACTACCTCAGATCGGCTGCAGAACCTGGGCATTATTTTTGATGATGGTCTGACCCTCAAATCACAAGTGTCGGCCGTTGTTAAATCCTCTTTTTACCATCTGTGGAATATCACCCGGGTGAAGCATCTGGTTCCTTCCGACAATCTTTCAACTCTGGTCCATGCCTTCATAACCTCCCACCTTGACTACTGTAATGCCCTTTACCTAGGGCTACCGAGGGTTGATATCCTCCACTTGCAGCTAGTGTGGAATGCGGCAACCAGGTTATTGACTGGTACCTCTAGGGCCAGTCATATAATGCCTGTGCTCCGTGGACTGGACTGGCTGCCAGTACAGTGGCAGATTACCTTCAAGGCCTTACATAATCAGGGACCCTGTTACCTGCAAGATTTCCTTCACCCCTACCGCTCTCTCTGATCCACCAATGAGAGATTGCTAGAGATTTCCAGGGTCCGTTTGAAAACCTCTGGGACCCGATCCTTTGCTTTTGTAGCCCCGACCCTGTGGAATTCTCTACCTCATCATATACGAGAGTGCCTGACCATCCACAGTTTTAAATCAGTGTTAAAAATGCATTTACTTCATTTAGCTTATCCTCATCTGAGCTGAACTGATGGATATGCAGTATATTTAAAATGATTTAAGCTGCATTTGATCTGGAAATTTTTATTTTGTTGGAGTTTTATTTAAATATTGGTGTTATGATGGTTTTAACTATGATGTCTGGTTTATTTTAACATGCAAGCGCCTTGGTTTTGGAAAGGCTCTTTTTTATAAATAAAGAAATCAATCAATTAGGCATACATCCACCATAGTGTACATCCCCCCACCCTGGAACCCCGATCCATGTGTGAGAATGGATCCCCCCAACCCATCCCCAATCGCACAATATTTCAATATCAACCCTTTTTTCCATAGTGTAGTGGCCCCCTCACCTGCCCCCATACCTGATCGCAATTGCTGTTTGGTCCACAATCCCAATTCGAATTGGCATCCCAGTCCACAATTTTTCATAGTATAGTGGCCCCCACCTACCACCCACCCCAGTAGGCATAACCCCCCCATGACCTGATCCATGTCAGCTACTGGCAGAGCCTTCCACACCCTGCCACAGACAGCCACCGATTGATCAGGACCGCGATCTGTATGGTACACATGACGCAGAGCGTGTCATCTGTACAGTAGAGATCACGGTCCAGATCAGTCGTCAGCTGGCCGTGGCAGGATGTGGAAGGATGTGCCAGCCACCGGCATGGGTAGGGTCATGGGGGGGTTAAGCCTACTGGGGTGAGGGGCAGGTGGGAGGCCACTACACTACACTGGAAAAGTGCGGACAGAATGCCGGTTTGAATTGGGATTGTGGACCAAATGGCAATTGCGTTCAGGGGTCAGGGTGTGTGGGGGGCCACTATACTATGAATAAAAGGGTTGATATTGGAATATTGTGCGATGGGGGGATCAGGGACAGGTGGGGGATCTTGTGACTTCCTACCAGTGACATTCTTGGAACTGGAGAGCGAGGATCGGGGGTGGGGCGGGAGTACATGTATTGTGGTCCTTGTGCCATTATGGACACTGTACACCAGGGAACAGGGTTGGAGGGTGACACTGGGCTATGGTGGATGGCAGACTGCTGTTTTCATGTCCACAGTGCCACTGCCTGCCTGTGGGTGGCCAAGAGTTAGGCATGCTTTTTTACATGCCTAACCTTGCACCACTCATCTCCTGCGCTTGGGCAGCCCATCCCCACTGAATATTCCAATGTGCTGGATATTCATGGGCATGCTCCTTCACCTTGGGCTGTATATACGTTAACTTTGAGCAGCAGTCCATCTTGATTTGGGCAGCCCATCTCCCTCCTTTGAATATGGGAGTTTGGAGCAACTTGTGAGCTGAGTGGCTCATATCTGTTTGTGCCAGAGAACTTTATTTTTTCAGTGTCCTTTTTCTTACCCCCCCCATTCCTAGCTTTCCCGTTATACATCATTCCTTACTTCTCTCTTCTTTTTGCCTTTTCTATTTCTCCAGTGTCTATATTTTCATCTTCTTCTATTTAATTCTCTAAAATCCACATTTTTTTTATTTTTGACCTTTTGACCTCCCTTTTCTGTATCTATCCCTTTTTTTGGTATTCATGAATTTACTGTAACTAAATTATGTTGTCTAAATAAGAATCTAAATGAGAATTATACTGTTTTTTTGATAAACTGAAAGATCATTCATAAATGTTTTCTAATTTCTCTGTTTTGTTTCACTGTACTTGAATTGGTGTGTGTATTGCTTTAATGAAAGTCTTATAAAGGTGTGTCCATGACTTATCTAGGACACATCCCCTGATGAAGGCCCTAGTGCCGGGATGAATTGCTGGGCGAGGATGTTTGCGGTTCACTGTGAAAAAAATGTATTTGGCATAAAGGCTCGCTGAAGGTATATTTATTGGATTCAAGAGTGCTAATACTTTTTGTTTGCCTGCCATTGTTGGGACTAGTCCCCCCCACCCATTCTATAGCACCCTGGAACATTCCTGTGTCACACCTGAGAACTCTTTGTAAACACTGCCACCAGTCAAATGTCTGGCACTGCAGTGGCCATGGCAGAAAATGTGCAATGTCCTTGGACATGGGCAAGCCCAACTCATGTACGTACTGTACAAGCAGCTGCTCAGGGACTGTCACCAGCATGGCACTGGTGCATGTAAGTGTGGCATACTCCTGACTGGAAGACACAGCCAGCACAGCCTACTGGCATTTGCACATACCAGCATGTCCGCTGGAGGCACAGAACCACTTGGTCTGGTTGGTGGAACAATGGGCATGGCACGCTGGATGAACCAACCCGTTGAGTGGTGCTGTAGAGTGCACCCGATTGCACCTGTCTGTGTGTGCTGGAAAGGAGAGACAGCACAGTGGGACTACCATGGGCATTGGCTGTCAATGGCATGATTGTTCCATGGCAGGGGAACATCGTCCATATCACACACACACTCTGCAGGCACATGGCAGTATTGCACTGGACCCAGCATTGACCATGGCCACTGCTGGTGTTGCAGATGCCCTACCAGTCTGGGTCCCTGTACTAGGATACATAGGCATGGGTGTGCAGTGTGCCTCAGTATGTACCAGTGCCACAATGGAGGCATCTGGCTGTTGCTCCGTGCATTCAGCAGCGAAAAGGTGTGCACTACATTCACCCTTCCTGGTAGTGCTGTGTGAGTGCCAGAACAAAGGACTGCCCTGTATTGCCACGATCCATTGTGCCCTTATATGATACTCATGCCTACTGTGCCAACCACCCATCATTAGTGCCTGCAGGTGCATGGGCCCTGTCCAATGTCTGCCTGATAGCTAAGAACATGGCCTGTGTCTGTGTTACTACACATATCCTTCTCCACAGGTCTTCCCTGTCTCCTAGATCCATTGTGGGGAGTGCACTGATGCATTTTTCCACATTGGATGGTATCCTGGTGACACAGTACAGGCAGCACTTACTCTATGACCATTGATGCCATCCTTGATAGCCAGGGTGACATGCATCAGCCATACCATGTGGCAGGTATGTGCAGGTCTCCATGCTCGTCCATTTGCTGTGGCACCAACTCCCATACACTGGGACCTGTAGGTGCTGGGCACACCTTGGGGATGTCTGTCATTCCACAGTTTTGTAGACACAACTGCAGTTGGGGTTCTCTGTACCAGGGGCTCACAGATACCTCCGTTGATCCCCGACCAAGTGCTAGTTGTTTGCCAAACAGGTGCAGTTGCCCTATCCTTAGGAAGAATGGTACCAGGACCCCTCCTATACCAAAATCTGGTGCAGGGTCCCTGGCACACCAGGGTTGATGCAAGCTGCTGTTTGCTGCAGCTTGAGTCGATCTATGGGCCCTTTGAAAATTGAGACCTGTATGTCTAATGACCTTGCTTGGCTAACAAAAACATAATACACAAATATGTGTTTGTTATCCACACATTGCATTTTAAGTTCTGCAGTAATTGTAATAAACATCTGAAATGTAGAGATATGGGCACAAATAGTTTTCAGGTTAATATATACTTTATCAGTCATGTGATGCAAATTAACAATTTGTCAGGGCAATATCATTACAGTAAAACTTTTACAGCAGAAAACATCAGCATGTGACCAGCAGCTTAGTCATCATAATGTTTCATAATTTAATGCAGTTGTGTTTGGCAACGTATTATCCCCCTGGTCTAAGCCTGCGTATTGTTTTTTGGTTGCCATATATTTAAGTCTATTTTCTCCAGTTCTTTCCTCTTACTGATCTAGTTACTATTCGAAACACCCCTATTAATCTGAGATCAACTAAAGGTGCTATTCTGCAAAACAATCGCCCATAACTCCAAGGCTGGTTCTCATTCCTTTTTAATTGCAGTGCCCTTGTACTGGAATGGTCTTCTGGATTAGTTATGTTCTGCTGTCCCCTACAAAGTCTTAAATCAAATTTCAAACATTACTTGCTGGCACAGGATGACTGTAAATGTTTTAATTAATTTGCAATTGTTGTTTTTTATCTTTGTTATATTGTATGTATTTTGTCAAGTCGGACCTGAAAAAGGATTTTTGATCTGGTATCCTTACCTGGTTAACAAGATTTCAATAAATAAATACACGTCATCAGTAAAATCATACAGATTAATAACCAGTCAAGTAGACAATAACAGTATATAGGGATGTAGTAATAAAAACACAAATTAAACACTTTGGGCCAGATATTCAGAGCTCAGCACCGGGTGCAAAGCCGTTGCGCTGGACTAGCACTGACCTTGCGTCCGACTGCAATATTGAAATGCACCGCTAGCGCGGGCTCTAGGTGTTAGCGCTGACGCTAAACCAAAATGAAAGCAGGGGGTGGGTCAGAGGGGAGGGTCCATGAATGCCAGTGCACTGGCATATTCAAAAGCAGAGCGCTGCGCTACAGGCATTAGCACGACCTGTAGCATGGCGCTAGTTACCGCCAAAGAAAAGCTGCTCTTAAGGCAGCATTAATAGCGGAGGTACCCTCCCAGCACCTATCCCGACCCTCATTCCCCATAGCAAACATCATTACCCTGGTAGTCTAGTGGTGCCCCCCAACCCCAGCACATTTCCTGACCCCGATCCCCATAATAGTACATACATCCCTGGTAGTCTAGCGGCCCCCAGCACGTTTCCGAGCCCGATCCCGTAATAGCACATATATCCCTGGTAGACTGGTGGTGCCCCCCAGCACATTCCGACCCGATCTCCATACTTTCACATATATCCCTGGTGGTCTAGCCCCCCAGCAAGTTTACTGACCCTGATCCTGTGCTCACATATATCCCTGGTAGTCTAGTGGTGTCCCCCCCCAGCCGTTTCCTGACCCCGATCCCCATACTTTCACATATATCCCTGGTAGTCTAATGCCCCCCCAGTACGTTTCCCAATCCCGATCCCCGTAATTAGTCTAGCACCCCCCTCAGCAGTGCCACCCTCGCACATCCCACCTAGCAGCCACGAATGGAGCCGGCGATTTATTCCTCAGTCGGGGCCAGCCGTGGTGGTGTGAGAAGGGCTGAGCCAGTCGCTGGCTCCATTCATGGCTGCTGGGTGGGATGTGAGAGGGCAGCGCTGCTGGGGGGGGGGCCGCTAGACTTCCAGGGATTTATGTGGAATTATGGGGATCAGAGTTGGGAAACGTACTGGGGGGAGCGCTAGACAACCAGGGATATATGTGAAATTATGGGGCTCAGGGTCAAGAAACGTGCTGGGGGGGCACCACTAGACTACCAGAAATATATGTGAAAGTACAGGGATCAGGATTGGGAAATGCGCTGGGGGGCCGCTAGACTACCAGGGATATATGTGAAAGTACGGGGATCGGGGTCGGGAAACGTGCTGGGGGGGCACCACTAGACTACCAGGGTGTGCAACAGGCACACATGGCAACAGGGTGTGGGACCATGATGACAGGATGGACAGCCTGGCCCAGCCAGTCTGCCCAGGTCCCTACTGTAGGGATATGCTGCACACCCTAGTAGTCTACAGCATATGTCCCTCCACCCCCACCAGGCGTGCCTTATGCTTGTCCCATGCATTTGTGGGTCCCCCCACTGTGTTCCACCAACACCTGCCGTAGGTTGCCTATGTTGTTGGGTGGGACATCTACAAGGGCATATATGGCCAGTGGACATGTGTGACTATCTCCCCTCTCTCGCTCCCTCTCTCTAAATATATATATATATATATATATATATATATATATATATATATATATCTATAGCTATATCTAATAGATATATATATATATATATATATACATGCCTGTGTGTGTGTGTATATCAATTGTATACCTAGCTATGTGACACATAGGTATCACTGTCTCCGTGTCTCTCCCTCCCCTATATTCATACCTTGTGTTATACAGCTTGCAGTGCTGAATGGGCAGGATGTCTGCTCTGTTTGTGCCTGCCAGCACACAGTTCCTGCTGCTTCCAGCCTGTACTTTCCTGCCAACCAACAGGGGATGCTGTGGGCATGCCTTGGCCTGCTGCATCCAGCTTGTACTACCATTCCAACCAATAGGTTGCGCTGTGTGCGCCATGCAGTAGCACCGGGCAAAACTGTGTGGTACTGACTGCTAAGCAGCAGATAATGAGATGCAAATGTACCTGTTTGCCCACAGATTATCTAAGTAGGCTCATTTGCATGGGAGCTTTGAATATGGCTCCCATTTGCCCTGGGCTATTCAGCTTGCACTGGGCTAATGCGTTAGCACTGTGTACTCAGGTTAGCAGGGGCAAACCTCATGTCAGCATAGCACAGTTCTGCAGTGTGTGGCTTACATTGTTGTTTGCAGTGGATGTGAGACATCTCTGTGCAGTCACACACAATGCTCTCCCTCTGCAACACTAGGTTTCTTCAGTGTCTAATGGGCTGCAGTGGCAATGTGCACTTCCCTGTTGCTATATTCAGTGCTATCTTATTCCTGAGCTATTTTTGCCCTGCACTCCTGGCCCTGTTTACCTGACTTCCTTTGTTTGCTATATTCAGCAGGTTTTGCTCCGGGCTATTCCTTTTGAATATAGCTTGCTTTTTGCTCCAGGCTATGGCTGCTTGCTGGGCAGTGCTACTTTAGCCCCAGAGCACAGTTTTGAATATCTGGCCCTTTTTTTGTTATCTGAACAGGGATAAAGTGCATAGATATCAGCACTGAATATTTTTGACTCACTCTAGTGCTACTTTAGAACATAACAATACATGGCTACACAACTAAAGTGTCTAAGCTGGAATGTCAAGGGATCCAGAGATAGAGTCAAGATTAGAAAAATCATTCAGTATGCTAACCAGATACAGGCCAACTCTTTGTTATGTCAAGAGACCCACTTCCAGGAACGGGACTTTAAATATATGCGTAACCTCTTTAGAGGACACAGTTTTCATGCTCCATATGCAAACAGCTCCAGAGGGGTTGCCATCTTATTAAAAAATAGCTTAAATACAGACATCATACGTACAAAGATAGATAAGAATGGACGATACGCAATGGCTACTTTAAAAATAGAAAGAGAAACAGTTACAGTAAGCAGCATTTATGCACCAAATGAAGAGGACACTGATTTATTTGTCAACTTCTGTATTTCCCTAACTAATCTTCCCAAACTTTACATTATTGTGGGGGGGACTTTAATTTAATGCTGGACATTCAATCAGATCTAATAATACTTAGGATATGAAAAAATTCGGTAAGGATTATCAAAGGATTTCTGGAAGATCTTAAACTTCTAGACTATTTTAGATATCAATATCCAACTTGGAAAAAATGTTCTTTTTTTCTCTCAAGTGCACAAATCATCTTCAAGAATAGATTTATTTTTGATCTCTGAAGAGCTTTTATGTACTATTAATAAAATAAAATGTGGAGCTATACAGTTGTTTGATCATGCTCCAATCTCTGTAGTGAAGACATTATAGGCAGAAGGTAAAATTGAGTATTATCAATGGAGATTTAATAACACATTACTCCAAGATGAATCTTTTAAAATAAAACTAAGAAGCCCAATCAAATATTTCTTGAATAGTAACAATATACCACATATCTCATCCTACACTCTATTGGAAACACTGAAAGCATACCTTAGAGGCTGGATAATCTCTTATTCAATATGTAGGAAAAAAAAAACAATCAGAAAAGATTAATAAATTGGAACATGATCTCTTGGCAGCTGAAGCAGCATTTAATAATTCTGGCACCAATGCAGACTTGATCAAAACCTTACAGATTAGAGAAGAATATAATAAAACAACACGCTTTGGAGCAGAGCAAGCATTTGAAAGTGCCAAATCTGATTGTTACTTCTTCTAAGATAAACCTGGTAAACTGATGGCTTACCAAATTCAATGTGAACAAAATAGAAACTCTATTAATAATATTATGACAGAAATGGAAGAAATCACAAATTTGAATCTAAAAATAAATCAAAACTTCCAAGACTTCTACAGGACCCTGTACTCTTCAGACATAGACCCTGAACAGTGAGATACAGATAATCTTCTAGACACAGTTCCAAGAAAATTCATAACCAAGGTAGATAGATCCATCCTGGACAACCCGATAATTCCTCAAGAAATAATAACAACAATATTGCAATTTAAAAATAATAAAGCCCCTGGCCCAGATGGATACACACGGAAGAATTCTATAAGGCCCTTAATGATGTTCTCGCACTCATTCTTTTAGATTTCTATAGGGACATAGAAATCAGAGAACAACTCCTGCAATCAATGACAGAAGCTACAACTACTCTTATACTAAAGAAAGATAAAAACCCTTTAGTGTGTACTTCTTATAGACTGATATGTTTAGTACTGGGTCATTATGTCATGGACTAAACCGCGCATGAAGAACCGCGCAGTCTATAGGGCGCAGTGCTTCAGAGCGACAGGGGTATATGAGTGATGCGCAAGTATCGCTACCCCGTCGCTCTGCACAGGAAGGAGAAGTGGATGTAACCACTGCCAGTCAGGTGCTCAGTTGAGCCACTCCCATGCAGTGGACAAGTGGGGAGAGCCAGGGTTTGATTCCCTGCTAGGGAACCTTTTTACTTTTTTTTTTGTTTGTGCACCAGGAACAAGTGCTGATAAGGACTGTTCAGGTGTGTGCCATTTCTCTTGCAGCAGCATTATGTGCTGCTGCTCTGTTGGCTGCATGCTGTTTTCCATGCCTGGGTTTGATGTGCGCGGTTTTGACATAATGACCCCGTGCCAAAATGTTTAATGAACATGGACTACAAAATTATCACCAAACTTTTGGCAAATAAATTGGCTACTCAAATTCATGCTGTTGTTGATCCGGACCAGATGGGGTTCATCTCAGGCTACCGCATTTCCTCTAACATTAGGAAAGCAATAGATATCATAGACCTTACCAAAAACAAAGATGTTGCCATCTTTTCATTAGATGCCGAAAAGGCATTTGATAGTGTTCACTGGCCTTTTCTAAAATCACGTCTAAGGAAAATAAATGCCGGAGATAGGTTTATGAAATGGACTAATTTAATCTATGATAGACCTATAGCAAGAGTAAAAACTAACAGGAATAGAGGAGTAAGGCAAGGGTGCCCTCTTTCTCCCCCCCCGCCTGCTTTTTGCTATATTAATAAAACAGCTGATGACAAGTATTAGGGAACATGATCTTATAAATGGCCCACGAGTCAACGGAGTACAACATAAAATGTCATTATATGCAGACGATGTGTTAATATTCCTGTATGACCCTAATAATTCAATCACACCATTATTCGATGTGTACACTCTTTTGGGACTCTGTCTGGTTGTAAGGTAAACTGTACAAAATCAAAATGTTTGTATCAGAATATTAACATAGAGACCCTCTATTTAATCAACTACTACAGAACATTACCATCAATAGGGAATTAAAATATTTGGGGTCACTCTATCTTTAGCTACAGATCAGCTTTATCAGTTGAACTATCCAATATTAATTATTAAAATAAAAACAGATGTGGGGAACAGTAGTGATGGCCATTTTCTGCCTTCTTCCATTCTATAACCAATATAAGTAGCAGTATTAGATTTGGACAAATGTATTAATCTACCCCTAACAATGATAGGCAGAATTACTATACTTAAAATGAACATTCTACCTAGGTTCCTCTTTTTCTTTCAAACACTACCTATTATTATAGACAAAATCTTTTCCCTTAAAATAGGTAAAATGATTAGGTATTTTATTTGGGAAGGGAAGAGACCCAGAGCCAGTGTGTACAAACTGTATCCCCCTTTATCTCAAGGAGGACTAGGTCTCCCTAACTAGAAGTTATATTATCTAGCTGAACGTGAACAAACTGTAAGATGGTTTTCAACACAGGAGGATGAGAAGTCACAACCAAGATGGATACATATAGAGAAACAGTTTACCCTTTTCCAATGTCTAGCACATACATTATATGTTGAAAGCAGTAATGTTAAAAAATATAATAATACTCTGTTTTCAACAAGAAACACCTCAAAAGCTTAAAAAAAGTGCACCTTTTACTGGGACATAAAACACTGCTGTCACTATATTTGCTTTTACAAGAAAATAGTTATTTAAATTTTCATACAAAAATAAAATCTTTTAGTTCTGGACAGCTAAAGGACTGGACTCTTTAAATCAATGTCTACAAAACGTTTTTTTTAAAAACATTGAATTCCTTGAAAACAGAATATGATCTTCCACAAGGTAGTTTGTTGGCCTGCTTACAGTTGAGAGACTATATTAATAATTAGAAAATGGGCTAAGAAATCTCCAAGCTCTAATTGGCTGATAGCCCAGGCAAGGTAGATGTCTATCAGATGACAGAGCCCTGGTAAAAAAAGTGTCATTCCCAAACCAGCCTGACTGCCAGTATTTGGGTGCCAGTGGAATGTTAAATTTAAAATACCCAGCATTTTTTTTGTCTCACTTAGCGAAAGCTGAGATCCAACCAGTCATCTTGCTGTTCTCCTGATCTGCCTTTTCACGACAACAAAAAAATAACAATAAATAATCTGATACACAGTATCCGTGTTTTAGATCACAAACCACTAGCATATAGCACTAGTGGAAACAGCTTCCTGGGGCATTCAGGCTTCAATCCCCCATCCCATTCACCCCAGTCTGTCTTATTTTTAATTCAGTTGCTTAAACAGTAACTAGACCATTGCCCAAAATAAAAAAAATACAAATGTAAGAAAAAGGAAGCCATTGGTCAGATCAGCTTCACTCAAATGACTGAAAGTGCAGCACGAGCCTCTCCAGAGCAGCATGAGTGAGCCTTGTCGAGTCCTTACCAGTCAAACACAGTTGCACTGCTTGCCATACACTGGCCAACTTCCAACAAACAAATAAAATAAATTGGAGTGAGCCACAGATCACAAGTGCCTCCAGGAGTGCCTTGCTCCACCCGACTGCCTTCGCATAAAACATTGATTTAAGCGCAGTACCCAACTTACCGTGTCTGCTGAAGGGGCACTCCAGCAGCATACTATCAAATACACTAGAGCTACAGCTGGTATCGCTCTCTTTGCTTGTTTTATACTAATCATTTTTACATTTTGCAGACAAGCTACCGTATCTATGTCAGCCAAATGAGTGGCTCCTGTGTGTGTGTGTGTGTGTGGGGGGGGTAACCATGAACAACCAGCTCCCACAAAAAACACACACAGCATTCAAATCCATGTGGAGGAACTATTTTATTACAAAAGTCACAGTATACCAAATTTTTACTTAACAATTTTCTATTAAACTTACATTTTTCGCTGTGCCCCATTTTCCAAGCACAATAATAACCTCCAGGGTGGGCGGTATTGTGCAATACCAGACCTTCCAGGGGCTATAAGGCCCTCCACCTGTGGTGTCAGGCCTCATTATGCCCCTGGGCAGTCCGGTATAGCACAATACCACCCACCTTGTAGGGTATTATTGCTTACACATGCAACATCGAATAGTCTGATTGTGCCAACCCCCGTGGAGACACTATATAAGCAATAATACACTACCCAACAGGGTAGGCAGTACTGTGCTATAGAGGATCACCCTGGGGCATAATGCAGCCTGACACTGCAGCCGCCCATGCTGGAGAATATTATTGCACTTAGAAAATGGTCACAGTCAAAAATATAAGTTTAATAGAAAATTGTTATGTAATAAATTGGTTTAATATGGCTTCTGTAATAAAATAGTACCACCATATGAATTTGAATTCTGTGTTTTTTTTTTGTGGGAGCTGGTTGTCATGGTTACCCCCCCCTACATACACACACACACACACACACACACACACACAGGAGCCATTCGTTTGGCTGACAGCAATGTGGTAGCTTGTCTGCAAAAAGTGAAAATGATAGTAGAAAATAGGAAGAAAGTGCTATATCTCCAGTAGCTCTAGTGTGTTTGACAGTATGCTGTTGGAGTGCCCCTTCAGCGGTTGCAGTAAGTTGGGTACTCCGCTTATGTCAATGTTTTATGTGGAGACAGTGGGTGTAGCAAGGCACTACTGAAGGCATTTGTGAGCCATGGCTCACTCTGATTTATTTTATTTGTTTATTGGAAGTTGGCCAGTGTATGGCAAGCAGCGCAACTGCCTTTGGCTGGTAAGGACTCGGGCGAGGCTCACTCACACTGCTGTGGAGAGGCTCGTGCTGCAGTTTTAGTCATTTACATGAAACTGATCTGACCAATGGCTTCCTTTTTCTTACGTCTGTATTTTTTTTATTTTGGGCGATGGTCTAGTTACTGTTTAAGTAACTGAATTAAAAATAAGACAGACTGGGGGGGGGTGAATGGGATGGGGGATTGAAGCCTGAATGCCCCAGGAAGCTGTCTCCGCTAGTGCTATATGCTAATGGTTTGTGATCTAAAACATGGATACTGTGTACCAGATAATTTATTTATTGTTATTTTTTTGTTGTCGTTAAAAGGCAGAACAGCAGGATGACTGGTAGGGTCTCAGCTTTCGCTAAGCGAAAAAAAAAAAATGCCGGGCATTTTAAATTCAACGTTCCACTGGCACCCAGATTCTGGCAGTCAGGCTGGTTTGGGAATGGCACTTTTTTTTACCAGGGCTCTGTTGTCTGATAGACACCTACCTTGCCTGGGCTATCAGACAATCAGAGCCCAGAGATTTCTTAGTCTATTTTCTAATGCATAATAGTATGGACATGACAAAAATGCTTTCACAAATTTATTCATTACTTCTAGAGATGAAAAAACCTGCTTTGTCCCAATTAAAAATTTAATGAAACAAAGACCTTGGTCAGGATATCCCAGTAGGGGCCAGATATTAAAGGCATTGAACCAGGTACAAAATGTTCATTCAGAGCTGAGTCGGTGGGTGGCCATGGAGATGAGTGGTGGGCGGAGCCAGTCGCTGGCTTAGTTCACGGGAAGGGGAGCAGAGTGGTAGACACTGTGGGGGTGGGAGTTGGGAGGGGTCCTCCCGACCACTGGGTATTCTGGAATTTCACATTATGGGGGATCGGGGATGAAGCAGTACACTGGACCACCAGGGATAATTGCATGTTGATTATGGGAGTTCAGGGCTGAGGTGGGGGTAGACTACCATGATGAGGGAATTTACAAACAACATGTGTTGGGGTTCAGGGATTGGGGGTGGGGGGGACCACTTGACTAACAGGGAACCGAACGTATTTCATTACAAACTGTGTTAGGGATCAGGGATCGGGGCTGGGGGGCACTAGACTACCAGGGTAAATGTAACTTGTAACTATCAACATGTGTCGGGAAGCGGGGATTGGGGAGGGCCACTGCACCATACCTCTGAACTGCTTTGCATATTGCATAGTGCAATCATAATTACACTCAAATGTATGCTTGCTTGGTGAGAATCTACTGATGTGCTTTTTGTATGAGACAGGAACTATTGTTTCACAGCACTACCATGATAGACACATTCCTAAACAAGAACTATACAGGGCTGACTATTTGAAGATACATTATTCATTAAAATAAGAAAGTGCTACACATTCTGGCCATTTGCTCTGAACTATCATAGGCCAGTGCTATGACATTTAACGCTAAGAGGTTGAGAGGTATGTGCTTCACTTATGCTGCCATGTGATGCACTGATGAAGCAACTGTATGCAGGTTACAGGACCGTTCAATATTTGATAAATTGAGTACAAGCAAAACAGAAAGCCCTGTTCCACTAGAGAAGCCACATTCATCTGCTGACCATAATACTGCATCCCTTGAGGCCAGAGCACAAGGAGGTCAAGATACTTGCTCATGGCCACAGTGAGTAGCTGGCTGTGCTGGGATTTGAACCTGGGTTTCCTGCTTTCTAACCATGGGTTCAAACCACATAACCACTCTGCCTCCTCATTTCTTTGATGGATGATTTCCATAAATTATTAGGAACCAGCACAGGGCCTCCAGAGAGTGGGTTGGGTCAGCACCAACACATAAATGACAAATGGACCATGGCCTCCATTCATGCCTCTCAACCTCCTGCATCATGAATCAGGGACAAGGCTTAAAGCATCAGGGACTCATCTTCAAATATGGTGATATATCCACTCAGGAAGTTGGTAGATTGAGAGGCTTAGTGTAAACTGCATTTTCTAAGGGCACAAAATCTGTACTCGTACTGTTTGACATTATTTTGTGCTTACAGCCCCCACTGTTTGGTCACGGCAACACAATGTTTGGGAGGGACACAGTACACTTTTGAGGTATGATTAGGGATGTCCCTGAATATCAGGGACAGTTGATAGGTATGCACTAGGTCACCAGGTTCTATTGCTCTGCCACATGTAGCCTGCATCTACTGCACTGTTGTTCATGTCTGAGAGACAGGTAGAGCTGTGTGCACAACCTAGCCTGCGGCAAATACCTGTAGTTCCAGTCTCATATACAGGTGGAACTGTGTGCACCATGCAATAGTGCCAGGCAAACTACATGGTAATATATGCAAAGCAGGCCATGATGAGATGCTAATGTGGCTGTTTGCACATGGATTGCCTAAGTAGGCTCATTTGCATAGAAGCTTTGAATATAGCAAAATTTAGGCCCGAGCTAATATGTTAGCCTGGGGCAAACATGTTAGTGCCAGGCTAATGTGGTTGCACCGAGCTAACCTGTCAAGACCATAACACAGTTCTGCAGTGCTTGGTCTGCAATGTTGTTTGCAGTTGTTGTGCATCACTTCATTGCTATCACCCACATTGGCCACTTACTGCAGCTCTGCCTTACTCCATCTCTGTGTGCACTCGGCTGCTGTAGCAGTTTGGCCTTCTCAGTTGCTATATTCAGAGCTGTCTTATTTGCCAGGCTTTTTTTGCACTGCAATCTCAACCCTGTTTGCATACCTTTGTTTGCATGCTATATTCAATTGATTTAGCCCCTGGAATATTCCTTTAAATATAGCGTGCAAATAGTTCAGGGCTGTTTTTGCATGCCGGGTAGTGCTAATTTTGCCCCAGGGCTAAGTTTTGAATATTGTGCCCCAGAACACTGGAAAGAAATGTTAAATGCACCCAAAGCAAACCTTAAAAATAATAAATTAAGACAAATCCAATTCAGCATAATTCATGGATTATGCTTCACACCATGTAAACTACATAAATGCAACCCGCACCTATCAGAATTATGCCTTCAGTGTAAAACAGAAAAAGGCTCATTACTCATACTTTCGTTTCATGTAGTTTATTGAAAACTTATTGGGAGAAAATACATAGATACATAGACACTGTTGGCAGATAAGGGCCTACGGCCCACCCAGTCTACCCATTTAAGCTTGTAAGTTCATTTTATGTTTTCCTAGAAGTCTGTTGCCCCTTACCCCTGACCTCTAGAATTCCCTTATGTCTATCCCATGCATTCTTAAGTCCTGTGATTGTTTTAACACCCACTACTTCCTCTGGCAGGGTGTTCCACTTTTCCACCACCCGTTCTGTGAAGAAATTCTTCCTCACGTTTCCTCTGAATCACCCTCCCTCCAACTTCATCCCATGCCCTCTAGTCCTGGAACATCTTTTTTGCTGAAAAATAGTGTATTCCTGCACCCTGTTCCTCCCTGTAAGATACTTGTGTGTCTTTATCATATCCCCTCTCTCCCTCCTCTCCTCCGGGGAGTACATATTCAAGTCCTTCAACCTGTCCTCATAGGACTTGTGATGCAATCCATGTACCATCTTTGTTGCCCTCCTCTGAACCTTCTCTATCCTGTCTATGTCCTTACATAGGTAAGGTCACCAGAACTGTACACTGTACTCCAGGTGAGACCTCACTAGTGTCTTGTATAGTGGAATTATGACCTCACTTTTCCTGCTGGTGATGTCCCTGCCTATGCATCCCAGCATCCTATTTACTTTACCTGCTGCCTTGTTGCACTGTTCCCCTAACTTGAGGTAATCAGAGATGATAACCCCAAGATCCCTTTACTTCTTGGTGCATGCTATATCCTCACCCCCCAACTAATATGTTGTTCCAGGGTTTTTGTGCCCCATATGCATTATCTTGCACTTCTTTGCATTGAATTTCAACTGCCAAACCCTTGACCATTCTTCAAGTTTCTGCAGGCCCCTCCTTATTCTGTCTACACCCTCTGGCATGTCCATGCTGTTACAGAGCTTTGTGTCATCAGCGAACAGGGAAATTCTGCCTTCTAGGTCCTGCACAATGTCACTGATGAAGACACTGAATATGACCGGTCCCAGCACTGATCCCTGTCGTACCCCACTGATCACTCTTCCCTCTGTTGAGTGACAGCCATTTACCACCACCCTCTGTGTTCTTCCGCCCAGCCAGTTACCTACCCACCTCATTACTATCCTGCCCACTCCCATATTCCCTAGTTTGTTTAATAGTCTTCTGTGTGGCAAAGTGTCAAAGGCCTTGCTGAAGTCCAGACAGGCCATGTCCACTGCCCTCCCCGATCCACCTCCCTTGTCACCCAGTCAAAAAATTCAATGAAGTTGGTCTGACATGACCTCCCCCTGGTGAAACCATGCTGCCTTGGGTCCTGTAGTCTGCTGGCAACCAGATGTTCCACCAATCTCTCATTCAGTAGTGCTTCCATGATCTTCCCCACTACTGAGGTGAGGCTGTCTGGTCTGTAGCTCCCTGCTTCCTCTTTTGTTTCCACTTTTGTATAAGGGAACTCCATCTGCTGTCCTCCAGTCTTTGGATACCTCCCCTGTTTCCAGTGATCGGCTAAACAGGGTTACCAAAGGTTCAGCCGCAACCTCTCTTAGTTCTTTTAGGACCCTGGGGAGCACCCCATCTGGCCCCACTGCTTTATCAGCTCTTATTCTTTAAATCTGAGGTATCCTCTCGGAAATCTTACAAAAAAAAAACATACCATTTGACTCAGGGATTTTACTACTAGGTTTAACCTCTTCCTTGGATATTACACTGAAACTGGGTCTCTTTATCTCTGGCATTAGGGTTAGCAAGAAAGGTAATATTGCTGCACTGGAGGGATTCATCCCTCCTAACTACAGAGAATGGTTAACTCTACTGATAGTTATAAGATGGAAATAATTTTTTTACATAAAAGAACAAAGGGAAGATATTTTTCTCAAGATCTGGCATCCCTTTACAATATACTTACAAAATAATTCCAGTAATTAAGCGATGTATACAAATGTAGCAACAAGTAATAAGCACTACTAGAGCTGAGATTAGCTACTGCTTCCCCCATCTGTACGATGATGAAAAAAAGATATAATAACGACTGCAAAATCCATGCCTGGAATCTGGTACCTATCTGAGTATATAAATAGAAAGTAGTCAATAACAGTAAAGGTGTTATGAATATGTAAACCATATAATATGTCAGCCTTATAATGTACACTTAAGCAATAAGATGTGACTCTGCCTCCTTTCTAGGAGGATAATAGCTTGTTGTACAAGTCAAGACCCAAACCATAGCTAAAGTCCAAAAACTTCATTAACAGCTTTGCCCTCTTAATTAAACAAGCCCTGAGGATGGGAAACAGTATTTTAACATTTATTTTATATCTTGCATTGTCAGAAAATGTTAAGACTGTTTTAGGTGTGGTTGCTTTCTCTACAATGACTGTGTCAACAGCTAGAGTAAATATTAATATGAGCAGTCTCTGAGAATTTACTATGTAATTAGATAACATTCTTATAACCAATAATTATAACAGTAACTAAATAAATAGAGCCAAAAGCAAAATATCTAAAAGACAGTATAATAACTGGGATCTGTTTTAGTGCATAGGGAACCCCAGTTGAAATCTGGCGTTATAACAAGCTGGTTATAACAGCATTCACGTGCTGGGTTTCCCGAGAAGCCAACCGCACACTCATGCTGCTGCAACACCTGCTGTTTGAAAGTGAAAGTACCTCCCAGCACTTTCAACTCCCAGCCTGTATGTAGCTCAAGCTGTAGCCTGCTCTGTGCAGGTGGGAGAAGGGGCCTGACTTCAAGGGTGTTTACCTTAGGTTCATATCGGGAACAAACTCTTACTGCTACCTCCCCCAAGGCTTACCCAGCCATGTCATCTTCTCCATTCTCCTGGACTGATGAACAGCAACAACAGAGCCAGGATGCACACACTACAGCCCCACTTCTTTCTCAGCACTGCCAGTGTACCTGAACCTTACAGCAGGAGCTGCACAGCAATACAAAATACAGTACAAATACAAAACAAAGCAATACAAATCCATCTTAATTTATCCACAATTTTATTAATATTATCAATAATGTTGAGGTGAAAAATATAGCACAAGCAATTATATAAAACAAAACTTGGGGAGCTGTGCAAAACTCAGATTTCATCCTTGCTGTCAGATGCTTTTATATGTAACCCCCTAGGAGCTGCTATCCCAAAGGTTACTACCCCTGCCTGTATGTCTGGGCACAGGTTGACGGGCCTGGATTCAGTAATAAGGTGCCTCCACCAGAGTAATGATATTGTAGGTGTCTACCTGTTACACTATAGCCCTCTGGGAAGTCATAACCACCCACCAATCCTCTTAGTGGCCCAGTACCTGGTACAGCAGTGAATTCACAGTCAGTATAACGCAGTAATAGTATTTATTTATTTATTTATTTAATTTTGGTGACCGGGTAGGCCCACTGGGCCCCGAAGGTCCCTTTTTCAGGGGCGACCAGGGATAACAATACAATTCAAGTACAGGCAAATCATGGTTTCAGTGTTACACAGGCACTGTTTTGCAGTTTGCTTACATGGTTATCATCATGATACAGTCTTGTTTACAGTGCTGCTAGTCCTAGTATTAAGCATGGCTAGTTGTTGAGGATTATTGGCAGAGGACAGATACCATTCCAGGGATGTAGGATGGGTTATTGGGATCTTGGGCTCCAAGTTGTTGGGAGAGGTTTCTCAGTTTACTCACTTTTGACAGAGGGGGATGCTTTTTGAGCCGAGGGTAGTGGTGGCAGAGCGGTTATGTGCCATGGCAGAGGCACGTGCTCATAGCAATCATATGTGGTTTTAGTCTGGTGCGGAAGTTCATGAGAGAGGAGGCCTCCTGCACCAGAGGAGGGAGGTTGTTCCATAGGTTAGGGAATAGGGAGGAGAAAGATCTGCCCCATGCAATAGTTCTTACTCTGGGGACTGCAAGTAGTCTTCGTTCGGAAGTCCTTAGTCTCCTAGGGTTGTGTTTTAGTACTATGATTCCTGCTGTGCTGGGGGGGGCAGGCAGGTTTAGCAGTTTATATGTGTGGACAAGCAGGGGGTATTGCAGGTGGGCGGACCAGGAGGGCCAGTGAAGTTGGGCCAGTGTGTCTCAGTGATGACGTCGGAGATGGTCCTGGGTGGCAAAGCGAGCCACCTTGTTGTAGAGGATTTGCATCCTCAAGACCTCTTGTTTTGCCATGCCTTGTATTATTGGTGCAGCATAGGTCAGGGTTGGGAGCAGGATGCTTTTGGCAATGGATATCCTCACCTCAGGGATTAGCTGGTCCTTGAGGCAATATAAGGTTCCAAGTTTGCGGTGAAGGATCTTGGTGATGTGGTCCACGTGGTCCTTGAAAGTAATAGTTTGGTCTAGAATTAGACCTAGGTATTTGAAGGAGGGCATTACGCTGATGCTTTTTCCAGTGAGGGTGGTGAGGTGCAAGGATGCTGACCTGTCAGCACCCATTGATCTGGGCCCAGTAAGCATTGCCTTGGTTTTATCAGGGTTCAGCACCATTTTGTTCTCTCTGAGTCATGCCTCAATGGAGGAGAGGTCCTTTTGGAGGAGAAGACCCAGTGCAGCTACATCCCACAGGGATCAGTAGATGAATGTATCGTCAGCATACTGGATGACAGAGCTGTCTCCACAGTAGGTACTTAGCTCGTTGGTGAACAAGGAGAATAAGAAGGGGCCAAGGAGTGAGTCCTGTGGAACTCCCTGTCTCAGGGGCAGTGGTGTTGACATTGCCCCATTCCAGGAGACTCTTTGAGTCCTGCTTGTTAGGTAGCTCTTAAACCATTTTAGTGAGTGTGTACACACCCTTCACACTTACCACCAGGGTTGGACTTGCAGCAATTTCCCTGGAGACCCCCTTGTAAAAGAAGGTTAGCAACACAACTGCACACTTTCAATATGGTAACCCAACTAATAATATGCACACTAGCCAGGTGAAACATGAAAACAGACAATCACATTTATTAAAGAGGGATTCCATTGGAACATCCAAGTACACAGTGTTCAAGTGGTCCCTACCCTTTCTGTATGAGTTCCCCTGTAAAACTTCATAAATTTCAATTGTTTTTTACCTTTTAGCTGTTTTCAGTGTTTTCCATGGTGTCCCCTCTCCCGACTAGAAAGAAAAATTGCAATGCGCATGCACTTAGTGAATGACGTCACTTGCTCCATGGCGACTAGCAGCGATTACCGCAGTTTCTGATTCTGTTAGTGCTGAAACAAGTGTCAGCACAACAGAATCTAGTGATGGAGAAAATGGCGATTCCGTGTCAGAATATGGGGATCCAGTGTTTGAAGATCCATACTGTCTGGATCCCCTTGAGAGTGACACAGACCGAGGTGCCAATGAACAGCCTGACCCTGATGCTCCCGATCCATGTGTGGGATCTAATGATTGGTGGGCATGCTGTAATAACGTTAGCATTATTTGCTAACCATCGTAATTTTTCCTTGCAGATGGCATACTTCTGTTATGTGTGCTAGGGATGATGTCTTATTATCAGTGTTCCTAGGCCATCATGTACTCGCATGCAGTGCTCCTAAATTACGTGTTTTTTTAACCCAATAATGTTATGCAGCCTGTGAGCAACACCCCCCCCCCAAACTTGCACGAGTGTTGTACTCTGCATTATTGATTCTTTTGTGTTGTGTTATTATGTTGTGGTGAAGGTGTTATTTTACACCCTGTCTAGTGTCTCTTTTGACAGTTTAGTCATTCCCTCCCACTGAATGGACTGTGACATGTGGTTCTGAAATGTGTTGAACAGTGAGCCAGCTTAATAACAGCTGTGGTCAGTGGCAACCATTCACTGATGAGTCAACCTTACCCATCTTACATATTTATGTTGTTTTGTACTACACTGATGGATATGCCTTGTCACTGCCTAACTGAACCACCGCTTCACCCAGGCACCCCCCCCAAATGACTTGGGAAGTCCAGCCCCACCCCAACATCTCACCCTCCATGAGATGGTCCCTCATCCCTTGGCAGCACATTCTGACATTAGAGTAGCCTACTTTATCACTGGGTCTGCTTTGTTCCATGTGGAGTACTGGTTGTACGATGGCCAGGCATTGGTATGTGTACGCTAAACTGTGGTGTCCGTCAGCTCACCGGAGCAACACAGGGCAGAACCAGGACATGCAATGGCACACAGGCACTGCATTCCTCAGTCTGCCAGTCTCCTCCCTCTGTACATTTTCCCCCTGTTTTTCCCAGGTACTCTGGAGGCTGCCTGCTGTGTTCAATGACATGACCTCTTGCTGTGTTCAATGACATGACCTCTTGCGGCAGCATATTGCAAGTGCCCACCACCCTCTCTATGAAGAAGTGCTTCCTGACCTCCCTCCTAAATTCCCCATCCTCCATCCTAACACAGTGCCACTCTCATGTTATGGTGGCCACTCAGCTTAAAGATGTGCCAATCATGTCCCTTCTTTTTCTCCCTGTACTTTCTTCCAGGGAGTGCATGTTCAGTGCTCTCTGCCTCTCCTGTTATGCCTTTCCCTGCTTGCTGGTGATCATTTTTGTATCCACCCTAAGTACCTTGTCCTGCAGGTTGATGTACATTTTGAGGTGTGTGCACCAGTTCTTAATTACATGCTGTGCATGCGGCCATACCATTGACCTGTACAAGGGTAGTGTAATGTCCCGTGTACTAGTACTGATCCCCTAGCTATGCATCCCAGCATCTTGTTTGTCTTTCTTGATGATTTTGTGCACTGTGTGGATTGCTTCATGTCACTAGTGCTCATCACTGCCAAGTCATTATCCTCCTGTACTGCAGATACTGTGCCTCCACCTACTTGCTACTCTGTCTTGTGATACCTGGCTCCATTAACGCATCAGTGCATCTTTTTATGCCTACCTGTTAATGTTTTAGAGTTTCTTAACTGGAAATGCATGTGCTCTGTGTTGCCCTGGTGATATTTGAACACTGATTGCCAGAATGACCACCCTTACTCGGTCATTCCGTAATATGTCATCTGTGGTCAACGCTGAACCTTGTGTTATGTCATCTTTTGAAGGCACTGCTGTATCCCTCTAAATGATACTGATGGAGCACCACTGTTCATTTGCTATCTCTATGTATGTTGCACATTATCCCCTACACCCTCCTCCCCTTTCCCTCCTCCGTTATATTAGCAGGTCATTTACCATGTTTGTGAAAGACATGCAGTTTCAGTTATGCCCATGCTGTCTTGGTGCTCACTTCCTGTAATTGTCATAGACAAACTTGTTACTTTATTTTTTTCAGATTTTTTGTACAACGTTTGTCCATTTGAAAATTGATGTGTGAGCAGTGGCAGCTGCAGGGTGTGTGCTGCGCAGGTCTACTCCACTTTCAAGGGCTGTTGGGTGGGTGGCCACAGTATCAAGAAGCACACTGGGAAAGGAAAAATGATGTCACAAGCAGTGGCACACTATGCCGTAGCTTGTTTCTCGGTGCGACCTTGGAGAACAAGGCAGATAAGTGACTTGCTCAGTCGCACCGTATGCAAGTGTGGGCAGATGGTATTCAAACCCCAGTAACCTTGTGTTCAGCTCATATCCCTTAACAACCACAGTACACTGCTGCTTCAATAGTGACCTCCTCAATAAGGCCTTTTTTTGACACATGTATCTTGGGGCCGGTGTCACCATAAGAAGCTGAGATGAACTACGTTGTTTTTACCTTACCCTGTAAAGCAGAAACAGGTGCAACATAGAACAAGTACAGATGCTTGGTGTGGACTGATACAAAACTATCTATGCTGTAAAAGTATTATATAATGGTTATGTACTGCTCATTGAGTATGAGGTACACAAAATGTCTTGCAGTGGTGGCTGGAAAGTCATTGGCACAGCCTGAAGGTTTGTATTTATCCACTGGTCTTTTCAGCGCTGTGTTTTCATGTACTTATTCAATACACTCAGTACTCCATTTTAGTTACTTTGTGCTACCCACCTCGATGTGTTTATGAGTCCTGTCTCTTCTTATTTCTGGAGTGTTGCACCCCAGAATTGAATAACTTGTTGAGTTTGTAACTTTGCTTACCACTCAGCCTGTCACAGTCCTGTGTGACAATGTTTGACATTGGGTCTTCCTGCACTTTTATGTGTAAAGACTTCTGCCACTGTGAGCACTGTCAGTGCAAAAAGGTGGAATGTTAATTAACGACTATGTAATTAGTATGGTAATGTATGTTATGCTTTGTTTTCTTACGTTTTCTTCACAGGTGCAGGTGTGGTCATTGTGAATCTATGCCCACTGATAGGGAATCTGTTTGCTGTGCTGAAATCCAGCAAGTGGCTGACAAGATCAACAGCATTAGGATGTAACACGTGATGTTCCAATCCCGGACTGCCTAACCGCACATCCTGGGTTTCCGGACGTGTGCTTCAGCCCCTGGGTACTGGAGATTGCACTAGCTGAATTCCAGCAATACCATGGACAGCGCAACCTTCCAGTGAACGAGTTAGTATGCCCATTTCAATGGAGAACATTACATTTGTGTTTTAACCTGTGTGCTTCTTACATTCATAGGGTTGTGTAAGTATCATTGTGTCAGTGATGTGTACAATGGGTCCATGATGTTGTTTCATAACCTGTTCTACTTATGTCATAGTCGCTTTACCTTCTCCAGTGTCACTGTCGAAAACCAGTTGATGCTACCATCAGTAGAAGGGACACTGGTGAGAGAGTCACGGTTCTGTGGGGATGACATCACAGTTACAATACATTACACTGGCCTTGGGGTTGTTATGTATTGCTGACCTTAACCTACAAAAGCAGTGTGCACAAGCGGCTGGTAGGCCCAGTGTCATACTGTGGTGCAAAGTGTGTGTGATAAGTAGTATGAGACTGGAGGTACTGGATTAGTGCGATGCAGTTCGGCCTACCACACATGCGCAATGACACAAACAAGGTTGAGACTATCCATATATGGTTGGAAAACATGGTGCAGAGCTTGTACCATGAACGTCATAATGAAACAGTAAGGGACCTCATTATGTACTAGCTGTTGAAGTTGAAAGAGTGTTGGCTGCATGATTGCAACTGTGAGATACAAAGTTCAGGTTCAGCTGTAAACGGCATACACAAGGGGCAGGTGGTGAATTTTTTCCACTGTACAAACAGTACTTGAACCACTTGCTACAATATAATATGGAATGGTGGTAATGTGTTGAACTTATTGTACACAGACAGGGGAGTTTAAGCTTGGGATAGTCCACTACAGGAGGTAGTGGTGCCAAGTACAGAGTAGTGCTTTAAACATGCCTGTCACAGTCACAAGGTAACATTGCCAGTAAGTGAATTATGACAAACCATTGCTCACATGGTGTCATTGGCTACATCCAATGAGTACTGCCCATGGGAACACTGTATGGTTCTAGCGGTCCATAGCAGTCTACTCATTCTATCTGTCTATGCATGCAGATGGAACCCCCATCAACAGAAATTAATGCTTCTGTTTATTTTTTTCAGGAGGAACAGATTCCTGGCATATCGTTGTTTCACACAGTGGTGCTGGGGGTGGTTGGGTAGGCATGTTAGTGTAGTACTACCCGCCTGTGTTGTTACTGCCATCAGACAACACTGGCCTTCAGTGAACTACAAAGGGTACCAGGATGCACATGACAGGTATTGAGTTTAACAAGTATATCACTTTACAGCAGCTTTTATTTGTTTTTATGCACCCCACACATCCTGCCAAATCCCTCTTTCAGGACTGTTGTGGACCTGATCACATGGCTGCTCCCACCTCCACCACACTACATTGCATACACCACAGGTAACCCTGTTATATCCCTTGATGATGAGGGTCCCTTACCTTCATAGGTGATAAGCCTTTCCATGCATGCCAACAATACTGATTGGTGGTGAGTGGCAGATATAGGTCGGGGAGAAAAGCAATGAGAGTACATGTACGACGTCACCCGATATCCAAGAATGCCATTTCCCAGTGCTGTTCCACGTGAGTGGCGTTCCACAGACATGTATGCATATGGTACTGTCCAACACTCCTTAGTCATCTTTGACCTGACATCCTGCTGTGCTCACAGCCTCTGCCAGGGTCTACCAGGCACAGGGCATCATCCCTACCATACACCCGTAGCTGAAGAGCTGTCACTTTACGCTTCATCCATCTCCACCAGCTGCCCCTCCAGAGACCCGTGTCCCTTCCCAGAACCGTTTAGCTGTTCTCGCAGACAGAAACACAGCTGCTGGTCTGACATGGTGAGTTCAAGCTGTGTGTTGCTCTACTGAGTATTACACGTATGCAACATGTGAAGGACATGTGGCTTTGGTGTCCACAGTCACATGACATGTTGCTGGCGAATGTGGATACGTGTGATAAATTCACTTCACATGTACTTGGTCACTATCCACTTCTGTGTTGCACTATTCAGGATGAGAAACCTCAATGCATGTTGATGAACATGGAATAATTTGTTGTCAGGTTCAAATACATGTGTGCGTTGTATGGCGTCAACAGTGTCTGTGACAATCACTTGCAAGGCAAACATATATAGCCATAGCTATATTTTACATCTGTTTCATGGCATCTTTGTGTGTCAAATGCACCACGTGTGATGTGACTGACAGCACGCCTTCACATCACATTCCATTCCCAGACATACTTATTGCAGAAACTGAGCATGGCAAAGGATAATCGACTTTATGTGATGAAAGTTTCAGCACATTAACAACATATGTTGTTCAACAAACAAGACCACTTCATAAGTGCTTACACACTCCGAAGAAAATATTGGTTACTGATAACGTAACCATTACTGACAACAGTTAAAAGGTCATATGTTTCTGAATTTGATCAACAGCCTACTAACATCCACAAAATAACAGTAAACAGCCCTTTTTAGACAACTGAATTGTAACTGTTTGTCTCAAAGTTCAGTATTTGCAGGTACGAAGACAGTATTTTGCTGTATAAACTCTGAATGCTGTGTTGGACTGTGGTTGTTGACATTCATAGTCACGGTTACAGTGGTCAAACCAGACATAGTCACTGACTACGTATGTGGAGTAGAAGCCTACTGGTCTTCCAAACATCCAACCGATGATAGGATATTGTTTTATGTCTATGTGTCAATAAATATATATACATAGATATATACGGTATATATATATATATAAATCTGTAAGTATCATGCTGACATCATCACTTGGACTGCTGGAGGACATTTTGCTGTTCTGTAACTAACCACTAACCCAAGACAGGGTCTGTGAGTATCTTGGTGTGGGTATTGGGGATCGATCAACACCCCAGGTGCTTTGTGAGGCACGAGCCGCAGGGCAAGTATCCTTGCAGCACCCTCCGTGTTCATTAATCACCAATAACCTCACACAGTGGAGTGTGTTATTACGCTACTAAAATTGTCTGCATCTCGCTGCATGCAATGTGTCATGCACAAGTAGTTTTAGCCCTTTGTGAAACTCATACAGAGACACATGATAAAAAATCAGTGCCAGACAGACAGAGTCACAGACAGCCACATAGACACTCTGTGTGTATACATGTCTCTGTCTTTCTCTCTGCCAGATGGGCGAACAATGACAGTCTCAAAAAAAAAAAATTAAGAAATAAATAATAATGCTGTTTAAGTACGGGAAGTACGTTAAACAGTAAGACACAGGGACTTACAATTGCAGCTTCTCTTTGCTCCTTTTGCTGAGGGCAGAACAGAACATGACACTGCCTATGTTCAGCACTGTGTAGGACGGACCAAGGGATGTCACACCAGCAGAGAGAGAAAAAAAGAAATGGGAGCACACAGGAGCGGAGAGAGACACAGAACATATTTGCAGCTGTCTGCTGCAGGAGCACTGTCTCTCAGGTCGTGCTCTCTCTCTCTGTAGTGGTGCATGCAGACTCCATCTGCGACTTCTGCACTGTTAAATGTCAGCAGGGGGAGACATGTTCCAGACAAGGTTCCACTAACATTTACACGTCACTCAGATATATATTTATACCATGGGGTGAGAGCTATCTCAGTGGGATATCCTGTGTTATTTCCACTGCAGTGAGGATAAATACTGATGACATCAGCAGAGTGAGGATATCAACATTTATCCATACTCTGCTGATGTCACCAGAGTGAGGATAAATGCACTGCAGCTTGCATTCTAAAGGAAACTGCTTCAGAAAAAAATTCTGTTTCTCACTGAAGCTGCAACTTACTCAATTAGCTTTGCAAAAGACTCTCACCTATGTCCCATTGTGTTTCTAAAACTGCTAGCCCATTACTGTGCTGATCTCACTTCAAAACAACCTGAATTCTAAATGAAAGTCTTTTACAAAGCAAGTTCTGTTTCTCTGTGCTACCTGCAGCAGTTTGTCTTTCTCACTGAGCCTCTGACTCACTCAATTAGTTTTGCAAAACACACTCACCTGTGTTTCTGACTCCCAGTCCATTCAGAACACACACACACACACTGACAGCACACACAGAATGAGCAGGAAACACACAGAATCAGAAAAAAATTTCCTAAAGCTCTCACCCCTGTGGTATAAATCGCACACATGATGGGCTGATCATGGGATATGGAAAATATTCTCACTCCTGCCTCGTGAGCTGTGTATTTTCACTCGTGTCTTCGGCACTCATGAGAATACAGCTCACTCTGCGGGAGTGAGGTCGCCCCCACTCACTGCCATCATGTATCCCTATATATATATATATATATATATATGTAATAGATAAACCACTCTGCGGTGTGCAGATATGCTATGATATACGCACGGCTTGGTGTGCATTGTACGAACAAGGCCGCAGGGCGAGTTCATCAACCACCCAAGGCGTGCATATATCAGAGCGCGGCCACACACCTCAGAGTGGTTTGTCTATCTTAGAAAATGTCAAAATGTTTTTTAGAGGGGATAAAGTGCAGGTGTGTGGTCGCACTCTGATATACACACAGTCACCTAATGTTGGTTGTCCAATGCTGTTGCTTTAATTGATCATTTATGTATCACCCATTGTATAAATACAGATATATCTATATACGTCTCTCTCTCACTCTATATAGATATATATATATATATATATTTATAAAATAGGTGATACATAAATAATCAATTAAAACAACATCGTAGGCAAACACCATCCAGGTGACCGTGCGTGCTATCAGGCGCCACCGCACACCTGCACTTACTAAAAACAATTTTGAAATTCTAAAGATAGATAAACCACTCTGAGGTGTGCAGTCGTGCTCTGGTATACGCACACCATGGGTGGTTGACGCACATCAAGGCATGCATATATAAGAGCGTGACCGCACACCTCAGAGTGGTTTATCTATTACATATACAGACACTGCAACATGAAGTGTTGCAAAATATTGCACCATGGGACAGGTATGGCATGCCTGAGTGAGGTTATGAAGTCATTGCCCCGCCCCTTTGTCTGCGCACCATTGATCATTGTGATAGTATTACAGCCCCCCCCCCCGTTGCCTCTGCTCCGGTGGACTTATGGAAAGCACATATTTTTATTTCTATGTTGCTGTGTATTGTTCGTTGGGATGGCCACCCATCCTGTTTGTCCATCCGTTATTATTTCTGTCCCTTTTTCTTTCCTTTTTTACTTCTTACCCTCCCCATGTGTTTTCCATATTCCCCAAAGCAAGGTTTTGGCATACATAGGCAAATTTCCCTGGGTCAGGGGAACTGCAAACCCCCCCCTTTTCTGAGCATTCTCTATAGCTTTGGTGGTGGGTTGCAGTAGGTATCGATAGTGACCGCCGTACTTGGTAGAACGCTAGGATTTAATTTTGCGAGTTATTTGGGTAAAATGGTGAACCGCATCAATGGTCACATTTCGATGATTTTAAAGACGTAAGATGTAGTAGAGAGGGCTGCAGCTATTTGTTTTCTGCCCCGTAAATAAGACAAGAATCAGCAAAGAACCCTAGAAACTGGTGTCAATTGCATAGCGATAGTGCGGAGCTCCGGTAAATGTTACTGCTCGAACGCTAGTACTATCGCAAAGGAATTGTAGCTTTTAAAAACAGTAACTCTATCTTTTAAATAGAGCGTACCTGTCCGGAAAGTTTAGCTTTTACCTCCTTTCCGACAGCTTGAATAAAGAAACAAGTCTGGAACTGTTGAGACTCGAGGACGTTTGTTCCAGATCTGGGCAGTATTCATGTTCCCCCTCCATCTCCTGCTTGCACAGTATATCTATAGGCCGGCCGGCCAAAAACACCCTTCCTTTATGCTGCTAGTCGGAGGGGCGGTCCTGCTGAATAACCTTCTGGGTATAATAATTTAATAGAAAGGCTATATTTTCACTGTAGGTTTATTTGATTTATAAATATATTATTTCATGAGCAAAATTAAAATTCATACTGTCTTTATTTTGTTAGTTTAAAACTGATTATGACAAAGGTGGAGTCTGCTTGTCACATGATTAATAGTTGGTTTATAAAGCGTCTGTCTGGAGGGTTCAGGCAGAGTGTGAAAGGGTGTGGATTGAGCAGCACCCCATCAGAGTTAGCTAATTCTAGCTCTTCAGTTGATTTTCTTTTTGTATGCTGTTTATTGTTTTTGTCGTTTACCAGTCCGCTGTTTTGAAATAAATATACAATTATATTGATGCTCATTTTGCCTGATGCCATTTCTATCCCACACCAGTTCACAATCATCAAGGTGATGGTTGGTATGCATTCATGTGCATTGCTTCACAATACATGGCTGTTGAAGGGTACAGGGAACATAACTGGCCATGTGCTGTGTGCATTTCTGTGCACAGGGGGTTTGACACAGGCTATGCCTGACAGTAAATGTTGCAGTTGTACAACCCCTGCTGTGAGATGCTGTATGCAACATTGTGTAGTTATGGCTACAAAACAGTGATAGCACTAGTAAGCTAAAAGATCATAACTCATACCAGGCAGATAACAGTATAGTTCTTTTTCTTATTTGTAGTCCTATGATGAGCTTTCACATCATAGTTCACAAAGAAAAAAGGGTGACAGCCCAAGTTTGCACACACAGTCATTGTCCATGAATATGACGTACAGTTTTACCAAACTGCTGTTATAACAGCAGTGTACTTTGTGGAACAACATTGCCAATCATGATCGTGGTATCCATGTGTTACTTTCTTTGAATGACAACTTACATGCTTACAGAAACATTGATTATCGTTGTGACATTATGTAGAACCATAACATGTTAATAGTCATCAGACTTTTTAGAACATTATGAAAACCAGTTCAAGCCATAACTTTAACACTTCACTTTTGGACGTGATGAACCTCTCCATCCACTTCAGCTATGTTGTCATCAAGTTGCATTACAGTGCCAGCAGTGGCTATCAATACAGTGCCATCCATACAAATAGTAATTCACTCATGTCACTCAAGTGTTTTTAGCCACTAAAACATGTCACTAAGTCTTAAAAAATTTAAGTAACAACGCTGAGATCTCATTTATTTGGTTATGTGATTTTTCGGTTGTAGTGTTGCACTGATAAATTTGTTCAGAACTTCATGGGGCATACAAAATCTCACAACACGGTGTCAATGGAATATGTATTTCAGTACTTCCATTCAATCGTCTTCAGTTATCTCCCTTGGCCAAATCTGTGATTCAGCTTCCATCTTTTGATGGCTTCCTCCTTCAAGGGTTTTTCAAACCCAGTGGTTGGGGGTGGTGGTTGTGGCAGTGTTTGAAAATCATCCTCAGTTCTTGAGTCCCAAGCTCTGTTCTCCACTTCGCTGACAATTTTACATACAAATTGTGGAATACATACATGGATTACTTTAATTCGATCATGTGTCCAAAATATCAACCACACCACAATATTCAATTATGTCCCACATTCCCTCTGTAAAAACATATGATGCGAAGGATGATACAGTTATAATGCACATATCACGTGCCATGAAGTGTATTGGTATGACAAAGATATCATTTCTTTCACTAATAAGAAGTATTGGTTATTTCAGCCAATCTGTATTTTTACTACTTTATTTATTGCAATATAATGTATGGTGCGCCCTTATTACCGCTAAAAAGCGGCAAAATTATTTCTTGATAATCCCATCGCTATGACGTAAATGGTTATAAACCTCTCTTGAGTACGTCATAGCAATGGGATTACAAATGGAGACCATCTGCGCATGCGTGTACCTGTGATCTCGCGCACCGACGGCCTTCCCGAAACCAGCGCAGTGGCCAGAAAATGACCCAGAATGTCCGTGGTGGGGCTAAAAGTAAGCCATATTAGTTTGTTTTGCCAGTTTATGGGGACCATACACTATAAAATATAATGTATGGTCCCTCTATAGTTAACCGGTTTTGTTAACTGTCTCAAGGTTGCCATGGTGACGTAAACCTCTCAAGCTTTGCTCTCGAGGTTTACATGTTCACCCTGGCAACCTCTCGATGGTTAACACAAACTGGTTAACGATAGAAGACCATACATTATCCTCTATGTTTCATCTGGAAGGCATACTGAGCAAGAAGTAGCCATCTCAACATGTGACCTGGGGTGAATGGGTACAACTGGATTGAGACATAATACATTAAAGTTACAAGAGTTATAGGACATATCTTACAAACAGTTTTTCAGAACTATGTCGCATAACATGTAGAAGGAGTGGTTCATAGTATGTTCCTGGTTACTAAGTGAATTTATCACAGTGGTACAGTCCCCTATTTGTAATACAGGGGAATGAAATGGCATGATAAAGATTGCTGTGAGGTGTGCGAGTGGTGGCATCCAGGGCAAAGTGGGTCTGTTACCGTGCATCATAGAAGTCTTGGCTAAAGAAGTGTGGTGATCATAGTATGTGTGTCATTTCAAAAATTATATGATTGTTGTATTTTTTTTAGATGAAAGGTACACGCAAGACTGCATAGAGAAGCATGAGCACTTGGACATCCTTCATATGTGTGCCTGGCTGACAGCTTCAATTTCAGTTTGTCATTTCATGACTTTATCATTATGTTCCTATGCATACCTGCCCACAGGCATGACTTTGCTTATTTTCAATAAACTACAGTTCACAATTATACATTAGTTGTCATTTTCATTTTTTCAATAAAACTGTGAGTGTTTTAAATGTAATTCACTTCCTGACAGTGTGGTTGTGTGCAGGACATTGACAGGCTTCAAGGGGTCATACAACAGGCAGTAGGGGATGCCCAGACATGGTGTCGGGTTACAGTGCTGGCCTAGCAGAGCTTCATGTAACTGTTGATGGATAGGTTTGCCTTGTGGTGATTTTATGGCGTTTCATTTCTATATTGCTTCCACAATTACTTCCACACTGCAGCTTGGATACTGAACATATATATATACGTATATGTGCGTGTGTGTGTATGTATATATATATATATATATATATATATATATATATAGAGAGAGAAGAGAGAGAGGCAAAAAAACTCTGTTTAATGCATTAGTTAGGGTTGTTCCACAGCGACAAAGTGGGGAAATTCGATTGTTAGGGTTGAAAGCCTCCTTGGACCCTAGCTCACCCCCAACGGTATCGAGGTGCCGTTGGAGTCATTGGCCCTAACTCTCACCCTGAAGCAGAGGTATGGGAGAATGGGGAGAGTTAGGACCGATGACCTCAAAGTGCACACCAATGCCAGTTGGGGTGAGCTGAGGAGTCAAGGGGCTTTCAACCCATCAATTCTTTTGTCACTGTGGAACAACCTAACTAATGCATTAAATGGAGTTTTTGCCTCTAATTTCCTTCTTTTTGAGAATGATGACGAGAGATAGTGAATGTAATGCGGCGGCGGGAGCGCGGGGCCCACCACGTGATGTCTTGTGACATAGTAACAGGAACAGCAATGCAAACAGAAGCACGAACAATGGTGCACATGGTAACACAAACGTAAATGGTAAAGGAAACGTTAATAGAAACACAAGCGCAAAGTGACGCCAAAGCGAACAGTGACGCAAACGGAAATTGAAGCGCATACGAAAACGCAACTGTTAACGTGAACAGTGATGGCAGTGGTATTTTAAATGGAAATGCTAAGTGTCACAGCAAAAATAACACGAAAGGGAACAGAAATGGAAACGTGAATGCAAGCGCACACGTAAACACAAACCGTAACGCGCACAGGCACAGTACTGCAATTGTAAATGCAAATGGTAAAGTTAACATGAAGAATAACACCAAAGGAAAGAGACATGGGAACAGAAGCATGTATGGAAACGCAAACCAAAACACACACGGGCACAGTACCGTAATTGTAAACGCAAATGATAACGGTAACAGCAACAATAACAGCAAAGGAAACAGAAGCACAAAAGGAAATGCAAGCACATATGGAAATGCAAACCGTAATGCGCACAGGCACAGTAACACAATTGCAAATGTAAATGGTAACAGTAACAGCAAGGAAGACGCAAAACGAAAGAGAAACGCAAACGCAAACGAAAGAGGTGTCAGAAATGCAAATGGCAATGCGCACAGTGACGCAAACAAAAACGCAAACAGAAACAGTAGTGGAAACTCAAATGGTAACAGTAATGAAAATGCAAGCGAATGACAACGCAAAGGGTACCGCATTAATGGCGCATACACGGGAACGGTAAAACAAAAGGGATATAAACGTAAGTGGAAACAGTAACTGTAACAGTAACGAAGTTACATCACCCGTTTGTGCCAAACAGGTGCATACAGAAACACAGTGTGTACAAAGAATGTATGCATTGTAATGGAGATCGAAGCTTAAAACAAGCATTGGAAGTACTTAGTTGCTAATATCTCAGCAACCGCACGACGTAGAAAAAAATTTAAATTTCACAAAAATCTTGATTTTCCTGGCTAGGTTTTTGCTTTTACATAACCCATAGGGCTATGTAACTTGCAACAAAAATTCTGTATCTCACACCGTTTTCGAGATACGAGCCCCAAAAGGCGTGGCGGATGCCACCATGTTAGTCTATGGGAAAAAACGTCAACATCAGAGTACCGTAACTTGGCAGCCGTGCAATATTTTCTCACCAAAACCACCAAAAGGCACATCTGTGAGATGTTGGCTGCCTTCCCTCCAAATTTCAGCTCAAAAGACCAAACCTTTCTTCCGCAGTAGGGTGGCAAAAAATTCCTGACATTTTGGCCAAGTCTGAAAAAGTAGTGTCGCAATTTGCGGCAATTTTCACAAAATTTTGCAAAAGTGTTGTGCTTGTGACACTACTTTGCAACACTACTGGTTCCAGAAATTTGAAAAATATATTTCTGGGGTGTTTTACCCCAAAATAAAGACATGGCTAGCATCCTCAGGGTCCGACTAGGTGAACACAAAAAGAATTGTGTCCCTAGAGGGTCCCAATTTTAAATGCCAAGCATTTTTCTGATAACCAAATGAAAAAAAAATGGCGGATTTGCGACACTACTAGGGCCATTTGCGACACTAAAAAGTGCATTTGCGAAAGTGTTGAATATTTTAACTTTCCCATTGACTTATAATGGGAACTTGTTTTTTGAATAACTTTTGAACCGTTCAATATTTTTTCAAGAAATCTTCAAAAGGCACATCGAAGACCCTGGCTGCACATTCCCTGAAGTTATTGGACTGGTTGCACAAACCATGCGACCTGTAGGCGACGACCCCAATGCACACCCCAATGCCTGTTGGCAGGGGCGGGGTGGGGGTGGGGTACAATGGGTGACAACCCTAATATCGAATTTCCTCACTTTTGTTGCTGTAGAACAACCCTAACTGATGCATTAACAATGTTTTTTGCATAGAATTTCCTTACTTTTAAGAAAGAATAGAAAAGTAGAAAGTTGCGCAAGTTATTGTACCAACTTGTAAGTGTTGGGCCACATTACACACATAATGACTAAAAAGTACATTGACAACAGCAAGGCCAGCCACCAAACAAATGTTAATCTAGTAGAACAATAGAAAACGCTGTCCACAAAACATAAACTGCGCCACGCAATATCTCCGCAAAAAATATATTGTCCAACATGTAAACACCGCAATTCACATCTACAGGACATGCAGTCAACACCCTTCAAATTTCAAGTGAAAAGACCAAACCTTGTCCGAGATACAACATGTCAAAGTTTGAAATTTTCATTCATCAGGGTGGCACAGTTCCACACCTGTTGACATTTAACACACACAACTGCAAACTACATCCATGACACTCAGGCTAGGTATCCTATCAATTTCAAGCCACCACCACAAGCAAAATGCTGTCCGCAGAATGTAAACTGCGCCATGCCATATCTCCACCAAAAAAAAAATTTCTGACACATAAACACTGTAATTTACATCCACAGGACATGCCGTAATCACCCTCCAACTTTCAAGTAAAAAGACCAAACCGTTTCTGAGATATTCAATGTTAAAGATTGGTAACATTTCCCTATCTATTCCATTATAAAAAATCTGGCCATCTTGTCCCTATTTTGTGATCAAAGATCGCAATCAAAGAATCTCACGATCAAAGAATTGGCAGACTCACAAATAAAGAATAAAAAATGCTATAAATCAAAAAATTGAAGGAATTGCAGTAAACCACCGCCATGGTTCGAGAGAACATAGCCCCCTGAGCAAAACCCACCCTCATTTGACTTACTAGGGTACTCCTGAGCTGAGAAAATAGATTTTTTAATCTGGCCATCTGGTCTTCGCTTGCGATGCACGATCGTGATCAAAGAATCTCGCGATCAAAGAATTTGCAGGCTCACAATCAAAGAATAAAAAGTGCTGTAATTAAAAAAATACAAAGAATTGCAGTAAACCACTGCCATCATTCGTCAGAACGAAATCCCTTGAGCAAAACCCACCCTCATTTGTCTTCCTAGGACACCCCTGGGCTGAGAAATTAGAATTTTTAATCTCGCCATCTCGTTCCTCGCTCGCGATGCACGATCGCGATCAAAGAATCTCGCAGTCAAAGAATTTACAGGCTCGCAACCAAAGAAATTACAGAAATGAGACTTGTTCACCTACAGTGGCGTGAAAAAGTATTTGCCCCCTTCCTGATTTTCTCTATTATTGCATATTTGTCACACTGGATGTTTTCAGGTCTTTAGACAAAATATAATATTAGATAAAGGGAACCTGAGTGAACAAATAACACTTTTTTTTTTTACTTATTTCATTTATTTAATGAAAAAAGTTAATCAACACCAACTGGCACTGTGTGAAAAAGTAATTGCCCCCTAGTTAAATCAACCCAATTAAAGGGCTAATTAGAGTCAGCTGATTGAACACAGCCAGGCTTGATTACAGCCAGCCCTGCTCAATATAAACCTCACTTATTTTGGCCTCTACCATCAGAGTCACGCTGCCAGCACAAAGATTCAACAAGCACATTATGCCATGATCAAAGGAAGTTCCTGAAAAGATCAGAAAAATTTGTTGCCCTCTATCAGTCTGGAAAGGGTTACAAAGCTATTTCTAAGGCTCTGGGACTCCATCGAACCACAGTGAGAGCCATAATCTCCAAATGGAGAACACTTGGAACAGTAGTGAACCTTCCCAGGAGGGCGGCCTGCCAAAATTACTCCAGAGGCGCGAGTAAAATCATCCAAGAAGTCTCAAAGGATCCTAAAACAACATCCAAAGAACTGCAGGCTACTCTTGCCTCAGCTAAGGTCAGTGTTCATGACTCCACAATCAGAAAGAGACTGGGCAAAAATGGGCTTCATGTGACAGTAGCAAGGCGGAAACCACTGCTAACTAAGAAGAACATAAATGCTCGTCTCTCATTTGCCAAGAAGCACCTGGATGATCCACAAGCCTTTTGGGAAAATATTCTATGGACAGATTAGTCCAAAGTGGAACTTTTTGGACAACATGGATCCCATAATGTCTCGCGTAAAGCAAACACAGCATTCCACAGTAAGAACACCATACCAACAGTCAAACATGGTGGTGGTAGTGTGATGGTGTGGGATGCTTTGTGCCTAAGGACCTGGATGACTTGCCATAATTAAAGGAACCATGAATTCTGCTCTGTACCAGAAAATTCTAAGGAGAATGTCCAGTCATCCTTCCGTCAGCTGAAGCTGAAGGAAGTTGGGTCATGCAGCAAGACAATGATCCAAAACACAAAAGCAAGTCCACATCAGAATGGCTAAAAAGAAGTAAATTAAAGTTTTGGAGTGGCTCTAGTCAAAGTCCAGACTTAAACCCAATAGAGATGCTGTGGCAGGACCTGAAACTAGCAGTTCATGCTCGAAAACCTACCAAATGTTACTGAATTAAAGCAGTTCTGCGAGGAAGAGTGGGTTAAAATTCCTCCACAGCGATGTGAAAGACTGATATTGAATTATAGGAAGTGTTTGGTTGCAGTCATTGCAGCTAAATGTGGCATAACCAGTTATTAGCGTAAGGGGGGAATTTCTCTATTTTTTCACAGTGCCAGTTGGTGTTGGTTAACTTTTTTCATTAAATAAGTGAAATTAAAAAAAAAACAAGTGTTATTTGTTCACTCAGGTTCCCTTTATCTAATATTACATTTTCTCCAAAGACCTGAAAACATCCAATGTGACAAATATGCAATAATAGAGAAAATCAGGAAGGGGGCAAATACTTTTTCACGCCACTGTATGTAAACCGAACCAATGGCATGCCTTGATAGTACGAAGCCCCCTGATCAAAACCCACCCTCATGTGTGTCCCTAGCCCACCCCAGAGCCAAGATATTTGTGTTCTTCCGATCAGAAAACTAAAAACAAGATGGCGGACCTCGCAAGCAAAGAATTCTCTGGGACAAAGATTGTTGAATTGCGAGGCTGCAAATTCTTTGATCACCAGGTGGGATCAGATGGCCAGAACCCCACTCTTTGTTCGCAAAACATACATATAAATTTTCCCATTGACTTATAATGGGAACTTAAAAGTGGCATAACTTTTGAATGTCTTAATATTTTTTCACCAAACAAAAAGCAGCATGTTCGGCCACCAAAACTCTTTCAAACGAGCCATCTCGCAGAGTGGCATGCCACATGACAGCCACACAGGGCCACGTCCAAAATCCCAAAAGCTGCCTCCAAAAATGGATAATTTTGCATTTTTCAGCATTTCGTATGCAAAGACCGTAAGTCCGACCAAAACAAAATTTGGAAATCAAGAGATCTACAATGCCCCACCATGCATACCAAATTTCAGACAAATCCATTGAACAGGTCCAAAGTTATTAAAACACAAAATTTTGACTTTAACATAGAAGTGACATCTGAACTCTAACTATAGTGGCGCCGATCACATCACTATGATATATATAAATATATATATATATATATATATAATAGAGTTAGAGGCAAAACTGTTTAATGCAGTTAGGCCCACCATAGTGAGTGTAGAGCCTGAACTCTCGCCATTACCCCAGCAGTTGGCGCGCGCGGCTGCTGCCCCAACTCTCACCCCATCAGATGTGAAGAAGCAGAGGTATAGGAGAATGGGTGAGTTAGACCAACAACCCCAACGCGCATCTGATGCCGGTTGGGGTGTGGGTGGGGAGGTCACAGAGCTTTTCAACCTCATCACCGACTTCTCGCTTATGTCGCTGTGGAACAACCCTAACTAATGCATTAAACAGAGTTTTTTGCCTCTAATTTCCCTTCTTTTTGAGAATGATAATGAGAAATAGTGAATGTAATATGGTGCCCCGTGCTCCCGCCACGTGATGTCTTGTCACATAGTAACATGGTGTCCGCAAATGCAAATGGTAATGCGCATGGTGACACAAAGCGAAACACAAAGATGTTATAGACACAAATGGTTAAAATAACACAAACGCAAGTGCAAATGAAAATGCAAAGGGTAACGCACATGGTGCTGTAGACGGTAACAGTAAGTGAACGGTACGGAACCGCAAGCAGAAGCGGTAAGGGTAACAGTAATGTAAGCGCACAGGCTGGTTTTCCCCAAAAGCTGCATAGAGAAAGACAGTGAGTACAAAGAATGTATGCATAATAATGGGTCTCGGAACAGAAAATGAGGAGTTGGAATACTAAATTGCTTATATCTCAGGAACCGTACTACGTAGAAAAAAATGTTAAAAGTAATATAATTTATGACTTTCCTGGCTAGTTTTGTACTTAGCCCATGTTAGGGGGCTAAGCATTTTTCCGACGAAAAGTCCGTATCTTGCACCGTTTCCGAGATACTGGCCCTGAAAGATGCGTCGAATGCCGTAATGTTATCCTATGGGAAAAAAAGAGAAGTTCGGAGTGCCATAACTTTGGCTCCCTGTGATATTTTTTCACCAAACTACTAAAAGGCACATCTGTGCGATGTTGGCTTTCTTCCCTCCAAATTTCAGCCCAAAAGACCAAACCGTTATTTTGCAGCAGGGCGGCAAAGGATTCCTGTAATGTGGCGGACGCCGTAATGCTATCCTATGGGAAAAAGCATCAACTTTGGAGTGCCGTAACTTTGCCTCCCTGTAATATTTTTTCACCAAAGGTGTGAGATGTTGGCTGTGTTCCCTCCAAACTTCAGCCCAAAAGACTAAACCGTTCTTTTGCAGCAGGGTGGCAAAGAATTGCTGTCATTTTCCCACAGCCTGGAAAAGTACTGTCGAACTTTGCTAAAGCTTTCACAAATTCATGCGACAGTGTCGCAAATGCGAAAGTACTTTGTGAAAGTACTTTTACCAGAAATTTGAAAAACATATTTCTGGGGTGTTTTACCTCCAAAATAAAGACATGCCTAGCATCCTCAGGGTCCGACTAGGTGAATACAAAAAGAATTAGGTTGCTAGAGGGTGCCAAATTTAAATGCCAAGCATTTTTCTGATCACCAACTGAAAACAAAATGGCAGATTTGCAACAGTAAAAGGGCCATTTGCGAAAGTAAAAACTGCATTTGCGACACTGTCGAACTTTCTGTTAACTTTTTCCATTGACTTATATTGGGAAATTGTTTTTTGAATAACTTTTGAACCGTTTAATATTTTTTCACGAAATCTTCAAAAGGCACATCGGGGACCCTGGCCGCATGTTCCCTGAAGATTTTGGACTGGTCGCACAAATCATGTGACCTGTAGAGACGAGCAAAGAATTCCAAAAAAGCGTGAACGCGCGCGCAGATCACACTTAATAACTCCGCAGCCGTATATCTGAATAGTACAAAAGTTGGCAGATCCCAAGATGTATGATTCTTGATCAAGTATTCCAAATTTCAGGTGAATCCATTGAATGATTGCAAAGTTATTAAGGTGCAAAAGTTTAGGTTTAACATGTAAATGGCTCCTCAACCATAACTATGGTAGCACTACCGTGCTACCATAATATATATATATATATATATATATATATATATATATATAGACACTTTGTATTTCTTTATTCTATTGGTAACCAGGTATGGCACACTATGCACATGTGCCTCAGGTATTCAGAACTCTATACGGTAAACCTGACAAGTCGACTGGAATACTGTGACAACTGAGGGATGAAAATGTATGAGTGAAATTAGAACTATTGCAATGCAACGGGTTGTCAAGAAGCAGACCAGTTTGATCAAGGTTGTGTTATCCCATGGGATGGAGGGTGCTTTTAAGATTGCAATGAACAGTGCAGGGGGAGAGGCCACTGTGAAGAGAGGAGGGGAGGTAGTGGCAGCTGTTACCGCATACAAGCTACAGACACAGGGGTGCAGTTTTAATGTGTCACAGTGAACATTCTGTGTAATGATTTGTTACTATCAATGTTATTCACCCTTACATCTGACATGTTCAGTTCTGTGATGGCAAATGATTAGGAGGCAGTATACTGCAGTGGTGTGATGCTGTGAGCTTCAAGGCGGGTCACCTGGGTTTGAATTACACAGGACACACTTTCATATTGTGTGACCCTGAGGAAATCACTTAACTTCACTGTGCTCCCATGTTGCACATGTAAATAAGCTTTTGACTTACTGTGTCTCTGGTGATAAAAAGAAAGGTGATCATGAACATATGAAAGTATCACTAGAAATGGCCTATGCTTCTGGTACGTGTGCTGGATTGTGTCGGTAGAACACAGGTTGCAGATGTCACCACCTACACCCCACCTTTGTCCGCCAGGATGTTTCATGCATTAACTACACAGATCCACCCTCATGCCCTGTCCCATGGCCTTTTAAAGATCACCACAGTTCGACCTGACAAACCCATCGCTGGTAGGGTGTTTCACATAGACAGTCACTGACCAGTTGTGTCCATGCCCTCTCTAGGATTAATGAACCCCTGTGCTACTGCTTTGTTCGACACATACGATCAATGAGTACAACAAATATATTATGAAAATATGTTTCACAATGTTTACCGGATGTTGTCCTTGTTTTTAAAGGTCTCACTGTCTCCTTTCCCTTCTTGTATTTTGGAATGTCGGTCCTGAATCGTGCAACACCTCTCTCATCTACTGCTTGTGGTCTCGTGGAGTTTTCATTGAAGTGAAGCACACTTAGCATGGTCCTGAAAAATAAGCAAATGCCGCATCATTCATTACTGATACTCATCATGTGGCAACAACAACAATTACTGCAGCTGGCACGAACATCACGATTTAAATCACATGACTATTTACTAAATCACTGACAGTGATGGTTGCACAACATACATGCATGATTCCCACTACGGAGGTGCTGTATAAACCAATGAGCATTACAAAGTCAGAACCACAACTGATCACTTTCTTAACCGCGTCATTTTACATACCGTTATCATTGAAGGGATAGGTATGTAGAGGTGGTGGCAGAACAACTTCTGTGATTGCCCATTGACACTTACTAGACTTTATTCACTCATGCTCTGACTCAACAACCACCCATCTGTTGCAAGAACACAGTGCTTCTTACTGCTCCCCCTGAAGGGTGCAGTAATTGCATGCATCCAGCTTGCATAGTATAACAGTAAAGTTAGGCCACAAAAGGACCACTCGGCACACCTAGTCTGCACATTTGCCTATTTTTCTCTAGTCTTGCACCAGCACTATGACATGCTCAGACTGTATGGCTGGGGCACACGGGTAATTAACGTTCCCACCACCAGGGAGTGACATTAGCATGACTTTGCTCTTGAGTTCTTGAATGCCACGGCAATTTATGAAAGTGGTGAGGCAACAGCATGGTGGCGCACTGCTTTTAGGCACTGGATGCCTTAACTCACTCCACGGAGGTGACCCAGGTTAGTGACAGACCATGGACCATCACAGCTTGTCAGGGATGGAGGGAGCACAGATGTATGTTGCCACCAAAATGCAGCACTCCTCTCCGTGGAGGCATGCTGTTATCCCTTGGCACCTGATTGACCGACAGCAGAGGACCGTGGCCAGCACCAGCAGCATGGTACGTTCCATGTGTGGTCATAATGTGCCATCACCGGTGCTGTGACACACATGTGTGCACCAACGCACATATGTCTGCCTTCAGGGTGCAAGGGGATAACTGTTGAGGATAACAAAAAGTGAACAGTGGATCGAACCAGTGGATCGTGAACAAGGAAGGGGACTTGAATCTAGGCAAATGATTGGTAATCTGATTTGATTCAGGTTTGGCATGCACTTTTTTAGTCCCAAATAACAGTTACACAACACTGGGCACCCAGGGTGGAATATCTGGCCAGCCAGAGGCATTGCCCGGGGGTGGCCGGCGTTGCAGCTGATGTTGGGGCCCTTGATGGAAAGAAAAGCAGTTAGCATGCACAATAATGAGATGATTATTGGTAATCCGAGCTGCCTGGCTCAGTCTCTTGTAAACCCAGAAAGTTAAAGCAATCAGATGGTACCACAGATTATTTAAATATTTGTTACAAGGAGCTACCCTGATTGTACTCACACTACCAGATTTCTGCTGAAAGGCAGGCGATATGGAGAACTCATGTTCACCGATGAGCATGGGGAAGCAGGGCCGATACAATGCACCTCCTTGCCATGGCCTTTTCTCCAGGTGGCTGCAACCTGTGAGTTGTTGTTTTATTTTATTTATTTATTTCACAAATCGGATTTACAAAACTTTGAGTCAAAGACTCATTTACAAAGGCACCTCGTCACAGGGAGGGGCGACAACATATTTGTGAAGCAAGACAGTGGAGAACAATACAGGTGAGATACAGAAGAGCATACAAAGCAAGGCATTTGCACAGGGGCTGGATCCCCGAAGCTGGTCTCTCATCGAAACAGTCTCTGGTGCAGGGTAATCATTCTGGACCAGACTGGCAAAAGCCCAGGTAGGATGAGCAAATTGGTAAAATTTGTTTTTCTTCTGGCTGGTGAAGTCTCCAGCTGGCATAACAGGTTGGGTCGTAGGCAAGCAGGTTTCGACTCATGAAACACATTCAGCACATTCAAAATAAGCAGCACTAACATTGTAAAGTTCAGATACAGTCCAGTTGCTAATTCAGTAGCTGCACTGGTCAAACCTCTCAATCATAAATTTGTCTCTCACACAAGCTGGGCCGATCGCTTCACAGGAGCAAACCTTTGGTCTAAAATGCAAGTGGTACTGGTAAACTTCGTTCTGCCGCAGTTCCAAACTTAAATTGAAGCATGTCCGATTTCTTCAATAGGCAGTCCCAGGCAAGAGAAAGGTGGCAGGAAGTCAAGGCAGGCCTCTTCTCCGATTCCCCCTACGCTCCGTTCGGGGAGCAGCTGCTCAAAAGCTCGAGCTGTTCACTCTTCAACCTCCAACTCTAACTGATTCACTGTCTCATACAGTTCTGGGGATCTCCCTTGTAATCCAAGATTTGGGTTGGCTGAGGAAGCTCAGTCACAGTTAGGGCTCCCCCTCCAGGTTAGTTTTGGCACCAACCTAAAAACTAGTTTTCCTTCCCACGAGACACTTGGGCCAGAATCCATTTTTAGGCCCCCTGAGTCCTATTGGTCCAATTACTGGAAGCCCCAGACATAATATGGTGGCTCCCATTCCAAAGGCATAAGGTGCAAAGAAAGCAGGTTAAACAAACTTCACTATTTCAAATGTAACAACATGTAAACAGTAAATAAGCACAGTTCCCATACAGGCCCCCTCTGCACTATTATCAACTGCAGAGTGGAGCAAAACAGAGCAGTGGCTGGCCAGTCACAAGCCCTAAATCCCTTGGACCCAGCTTAGACCATTTACAACACACAGATTAGCTAGTCTCTTAAAGGTACAGGTGCGGCGGCTCAGCGTGGCATTCTCACGCAAACAAACAGAATCACACTGAGATGGCACACCAGCCTGGCAGTGGACATTTGAAGAGCCCAGGAAGACATTAAGGTAAACCCCAAATTGGTGGGGGAGTTACATTCTTCCCTGCCTAGAAAAACTTGGCATCCACGTCAAGTCTACACATAATACACAATTCTATATAGAAAACATTATATGTAAATAACATGCATGTGAATAGATACAAGTTGCAACCATAAACTGTTCCATTTGTATACCACAAAATAAATTCTGATGCATCAGGAAAAAATAGGCAAACAATAATAACAGTATTGCTATACCTTTTGCATTTCGCAATGGATACTGTGTAAGAACACATAATTTTTCATGAAACTGGTTCAAGCAGTTAAACACATGGTTTGCACAACTCTAGTCTGTATTACCTCCTGCATACTAACCCACATGGTTTGGGGTCTGACCCTATCAGCTAAGCTTGGGCTGCATGGGGAAAGGGCATTAGCATACTGACTGGAGGGCTTTACTATCAGCTTAGAGGTTGCAGAGTAACCTAGTTTTGGAAGAGAATTCTCAGTAATGTAAACCCCTTTGTGAACTACATTCATGAGAAAATCTACAGACCTTCCTGGGGAATCATAACTAAGGCACACTACAGGCTTTGTGGCTCTTCCAGACTTTCTGGAAGGGGCAGACACAGGCTCCGTCCTTTCAACAGTTGCATTTGGGTTGATCAGTCCCGGCTGATTGTTCATCAATAAGTCAGCTTCTGATGAAAGGGGTGCCTCTGCACTGGCTGGCTATTCAGAAATAGAAAGAACACTCTTTTGCTTGCTCTGTGAGTATTGATTCCGAAGGAATGCTGACATTAACTTGCTCTGAAATTCCAGGTTTGTCATCAAGAGAAAATTCCATGGAATTTAAATCACATAACACATTACTGATACTGTCAGAATCATCATTTTTATTTGCATTAATGTTCATCATAACATCAGAGTTGCTAGCTTCAAACATTTCAGGTTTATCTGGTATGTCAACAGTTGTGCTCTCGTGGTCAGGATTTGCCTCTTGAGGCTCGGTTAGTTCCACGAGGCACAAGGAGTCAACTATATCAGAAGTCACACTTTGCCCTCACTTTCAAGGGGCACAGGAGTAGTGGAGAAGGCTGGAGGATTAGGCAGTCCTGAGCGCCCAGCCTCATCTCCCATATTACACAGGGTGTTTCCTTGAAACAACTGGCTCAGTTCATAAGACGGATAATAGGTGACCTCACACTCACTATCATCAGATTCAGACTTGCAGTCAGTTTCAATGAGAACATGGCTGGTGGAAGGCTTTGAATTCTGAACAACAGGAGGAGAGCTGGACTGTCTCTTTCTGGCTGCAGCTCAGGTCACAGGCCCGGATGGGGCAGTACCTTGAGGTGCAGAATCAATGATGATTTGCCTGATTGGTAACAAATGATTTCTGTGCATTGTCTTTACAGCTCGTGGGTCATTCTCTGGACGCACTTTTTATACTGGCAGTTCCTCCTGCTTGCTGACAACAATGTATGGGGTATGATGCCTCCTGTCAACTAGCCTGTGTTTTCCGTGCAATCCTAAATTTTTCAGCAAGACTCAATCTCCAGGTTGCAGCTCTGGGCTTTGAAACATTTGTTGTGCCTTTCTTTGTTTGCTAAGTTTCTCTTGGCCGCCATGGTGTGTGCTAACTGATAGGCATGACTGAGCTGAGCTTTGAGTTTTTGAACATACTGGAGGTAGTTCTCTGTCTTGACTCCATCAGGGAATACTCCAGAAGTGATATCTACTGGTAACATTGCTTCTTGACCAAACATCATATGGTAGGGAGAAAACCCAGTTGCATCATTTCAAGTACAGTTATAGGCGTGAACTAACATACTTACTTGCTGGCTCCATCTCAGCTTATCTCTGGGGTGAAGTGTGCCCAGCATGTCTAGTAATGTGCGATTAAATCTTTCAGACTGTGGATCCCCTTGAGGGTGGTAAGGGGTGGTTCAGGATTTCTGCACCCCCCAGAGTGAGAGCATTTCTTTAATCAGATGGCTTTCAAAGTTTCTCCCCCGATCAGAATGAATTCTCTGGGGTGCACCATAACGGGCAAAGAATTTTCTATCAGTATTTTCGCTATGGTAGATGCCTTTTTGGTCCTTGGTCGGACAGGCCTGAGCGTAGAGTGTAAAATTATCAGTCACTACCAGCACATTACCAATGTTCTTTTGGTCCAGTTCTACATACAAAAAGTCAATGCACACAAGTTCCATGGGCACACTGGTGGAGATGTTAACCAGGGCTGCAGCCCTCTGAGGCTGAGCTTTTCTCTGCAGGCAACAGCTACAAGTTTTGATGTGAGTTTCAATGTCAGCACCCATTTTTTTTTTTTGCTCACCCAGCTCCAGGCCAGCCTGTCCTTCAGGCCTTCCTATGCCCCTCGCTTGCCACACTGCCCCGATGCAGCCACCCATCACCCCACATTGCAGCTCCCCCAGGTAACCTGGATGTAACCCTTCACCGGGTGGGTCCCTCTCCTCCGAGGTGAAGGCACTGGTGGGGTAGTCAGCGCAATTCTTGTCCCAGGTGCTGCTGAGGCAGTCTGTGGACTGCTTGGGGTCTCATGGCAGTAGGAGCTGGTGACCATCATCAGATCGGCTGCAGGGCTCTTTTCCTGTTTGCTCCCCGGGGGGGGCATGGTGTGCCGCAAAAGTCAAGGCATATGCCAACGTTCACCACACCCCATTAGTCACTGGGACCCAGTGCATTGCTGTACCCCCAGCCTCTGCCAGGGTCAGCAAGCACCAGGTCACGTCCTCACCCTCTCCACGAGAGAAGGCGAGCAGTCATCCAACGCTCAAGCCCTCTCTCCCTGGCTGGCCCTCCAGCACCCGGGTCCGTTCCTGAACCTGGGTCGTTGGCATTGCAAGCAGAAATCCAACCATTGTGCTGGGGGGCTGGTCCTATTAGCATGCATTTTAGGCCAGGAGATACAGGCTAAGTCTGAAGTTCTGTCACAACCCAGATGCCCCATTTGGTCATGGAGGGAACGTAAAACCACACATTTGAAGGCAGTAGGTAATACTAGCTGTTGTTTGACAACTTGACCTTGTCTATTTGTAGTCTCTCTGTAGAGCAGTTTGTTGTGCAACTTTAACCTGGAACCCTCTCTAAACAGCAAAGCAGTTCTTTGATCTTGAGAGCGAAGTTTGGACATGTTTTTTCCAGCATTTATGGCATCCAACACAAGCTTAATCGTAGGATCTTGGGATTGTGCCCACTGAATATGAAGTTGAGGTAGAGTACTGAGATCCAATGTTGCAAGGTTGCAAAAGGCTGCAGGAACACAGGTGGCAGGAGGATCCAAGCAACGACCAGGCAATCAACAGTTTCAGAGGACGGGTGTTCATCTTTATGAAACTTTTGGCAAAGGGCTTTAACAGATTGTTTGGACATTCTCACCCACTCAGAGTTGGATTCAGGCCTTCTAAAGAGGGCATCAGCGTCAATGCGATTCAGGTCTGGGCGGTACTCTACTGAACAGTCATAAGTTGAAAGTGCTGATAACCAACACTGCCCAGTGGCATCTATCTTTGCCAAGGTTTGAACATATGTGAGGGGGTTGTTGTCAGTTTTCACCAGAATCCTTGCACCATAAAGGTATTCATGAAATTGATCTACTTTGGCCCATTTTAATGCAAGAAATTTGTTTGTGTACTGGGTAGTTCTTTTCAGAGGAGGTCAGACTTCTGCTGGCAAACTCCACTGGGCATAGTCCTTCCTCATACTCCTGGTAAAGCACAGCTCCAAGTCCCCTTAAGCTGGAATCGGTGTGTAACACGTAAGGCTTAGTTGGATCTGCATGGGCAAGTACAGGGGCATGGGTGAGCTGGTGAATGATATCGTAAAAAGCCACATCACACTCTTTAGTCCACCTTGTCCCAAAAGCTTCACATGTTCTGAGATAGACTTTTTCCTCCTCTTTTACAGCACTTCTTGTATTTTTGGTTTGTTGGATGGTACCCTTAACTTAGATTGAGCAAAGGGCATATGACTTTGGTATAATCTTTCACAAATCAGCGATAGTAGCCGCAGGACCCTAAGAATCTTTGCAGCTCTTTAAGATTGTTAGGCTGTGGCCAGGTAGTCAAAGCTTCCACTTTGCTTGGACCCATTTGAATTCCCTCAGAGGACACAATGTGGCCTACATATTTCACAGATTGTTAGAAGAATTGGCATTTGTCAAAAGACAGTTTTAAACCAAAGTCCTCCAAATGGTCTAAAACCTTAAACAAGCGGGTCTCATCCTCTCCGAGGGTCTTGCCAAACACAGTGACATCATCCAGGTAAACAAGGTATTCTAGCAAATTCATGTCTCCCACAGCTCGCTCCATCAACCTCTGAAAAGTGGCAGATGCTCCCGAAATGCCCTGAGACATGCATAGGAATTCATAAAACCCCAAAGGACAGATGAACGCTGTTTTTTCTCTATCCTTGGGTGCCATTGGGATCTGGTAATACCTGCTTCGGAGGTCTAGTACAGAGAACCACTGGCTTCCATTAAGGCAATCAAGGGCATCCTGAATGTGGGGCATGGTATATTGGTCTGGTATGGTTCTTCGATTCAATGTCCAGTAGTCCACACACATTCTCACCAAGCCGTCCTTCTTTTGGACTACCACAACAGGAAAGGCATATGGGCTACGAGATTCTTGTATGATTCCAGCTGCTAGCATCTCCTGGAGGTGGCATCGAACATCGTCAGTGTCTGCTAGTGCCAGTCAGTGAGATCTTTCATGGAAAGGACTCTTGTCATGAAGTCTAATGTAATGTAATGCTCTGCACCAGTGATGCATCCAACGTCCCATTCACTCAAAGAAAATACCTTGCTCGGCTGGGCCAGTTTTTGGCTGACTTTTGCTCTCCACTCTTCAGAAATGGGAGATTCCCCAAAGTCAAACAAATCAGGAGTCACTTTGTCATTCTCTTCAGTGTGTCGCTTGCTAGGCAGCACAGCAGTGTCTGCACAGTACACAATAGCCAGGGTGCAGCCTCAGTTGACTCTAATGTCCCAGTCAGACATGTTTTGGATTTGCACCACTACCTGCCGAGCATAGGCGTGAACTCGGGAAAGCAGGATGCTAGGCTTAACTAGTAGTCCCTTGGGCAGTTTTCCCTCCTCTGGGGCATCCAGCATGAGAATCTTGTTCTTGACATCTTTCTTGATCCATACCTCACCACTAGCAGTGCACTGAGCATTGGGTGGCAACACAAGTGGGGCTAGATCTTTTTTCCACACAATGCCTACTGCTCCATCCTTATCAGTCTCCTTGTCTTGCATCTGTAAGTCATATGCTCTGCGCACCATGGCAGGGATGTGTAAAGCCCGTCCAGTTTTCCTTGCTTGCTTCTCCTTGCAAAGTTGAGCTAACCAGCTTAACATGTAGGCATTAGTGCCGATTAACAGTGGGATACCATCATGTATTTCAGTCGGTGGGCATACCAGGGCCAACGTCTCTACTGGTCCATCCACGCCAGCACCAGCGGAAGGAAAAGATAACCACAGTCATATATAGCCCAGGTATGGGTAGGATTTGTCACTCAACCCCCACACATGAAGTCCTTCAAGGGGTAGGAGTGGTAGGTCAGACAAGTGTTGGTCGTACCACTCTTTGAGCACAATAGAGACCTGTGAGCCACTGTCCAGCACAGCTCGGGCTGAAATGCCATTAACAGTTACGGTGGTCTCCATGGAGTGACCCACCATCTCGGACCAATCCGGCACAGGCTTGGTGGGCTGGTCCACAGCAGTTTTGGAAAAAAAGGATTTTCATGATGGGCCTTGTTGTGGCTTTATATTGCGTTGTCAGACCAGGTTGAGTAGCTTGGTAGTGACTCACCATAGATCTTCAGGAGCAGTGCAAGCTCATCTGGTGTGGCCATCTTCTTTGAATTGGTAGCAAAATACCTTAGCTCTGGGGTCTGCAGGATGGTTCGTGTCTTCACAAGGTTTGTAGTGGTTAGGGGGCAGAGCCCTACTCTCTTCCTTCGGCTTAGGTTCAGGCTCACCTGCCCCGTAGCCCCTCCAAGGGGCAGAAGGTCAAGTGGCATAAATGAGATCCCTCACCATAGCTTGTAATTCCCTCATTTCTTCTACTATGGTAGGGTCAGCTCAAGACTCTGCAGCAAGGGCATTTGCCCCAGTACAGACAGGTGGGGACTCACAAGTAGGCTCAGTCTTGGTGGGGCCAAGGCTATGAGCTTTAGTGGGTTCAGTCACAGCTTGCCGGCTGCCTTTCAGTTCTTTCAACAATTCACTGGCTTGTGACTCAAAGTTGTCCTTTTTCTCAGTAGGTCTATCTGGAGTTGGGGCAGTTCATGCAACCCCAGCATAGGGGTCCCAGCCATCGTCTTCATTCTCTGCCTCCCAGATTTCTTTCATTAACCAACAGTATTCAGGAGAATTGACTTTGCTGTTTTAAAATTTTAACTTCTGCATGAGCACACTCGAATAGCAGGCAGACTTAAGGATGTGTTCCAGTATGACATGATTTAGTTCACTAGCTGAGATGCCCCCCTTTCGGTGCACCCTTTGCAGGGCCCACTCTGTGCAGGTCACAAAAGCAGACAGTCGCTCATTCTTCCACTGTTTAGTAGACTTAAACTTCCACATCAAATCCTCTCCTGTTTCAGTGCTACCAAATACCCCTTCTAAAGCAGATAGGTACTCAGCAGCAGAGGCCTCTCGTTTGGTGGACCGGAGGAACCAGATAGTCTCCAGTGCAGGGCCCCTTAAACTCTCCATAAGTCTCTTGCATTTCTTCCCTTCAGGACACTGCCACTCTTGGAACAGGGGGGTGGCATAGTCCATCCATGTTTCCAAGCCATCTTCTCCCACAGGAACAGGGACAGCACCTGAAAACAGCCTGAGCCTGCAATAAAACACTAGAAACATAGAAACATGGAAGTTGATGGCAGATAAGGACCGCGAAGCGCATCCAGTCTGCCCATTTTTCCTACCTCATGAATGTGCCATAGGCCTGTACTCTGTCAATGGCATATCTATTCATACTCATCTGTATTGCTCCCTTATGCCTATCCCATGCCTGTTTGAAGCCCTGCACTGTATTCATATCCACCACTTCCTGCGGTAGGCCATTCCATGCATCCACCACTCTTTCTGTGAAAAGAACTCCCTCACATTACCCCTTAATCGGCCTCCCTCTAATCTCATGCTGTGTCCTCTTGTCCTGCTACTTTTCTTATATTGAAACATGTTAGACTCTTTCACCTGGTTAATGTCCTTAAGATGTTTGAATGTTTCAATCATATCACCTCTCTCCCTCCTTTGCTCTAGGGAATACATATTGAGCTCCATTAATCTGTCCTCATATGTTTTCTGGTGCAGTCCCTGCACCATTTTGGTTGCCCTTCTCTGAACTGCCTCCATTTTGTTAATGTCCTTGTGCAGGTGCGGCCTCCAGTACTGCATGCAATACTCCAGATGGAGCCTAACCAGTGTCTGGTAAAGAGGGATTATTACCTCCCTCTTACAACTTGTGATACCCCTACTAATACACCCCAACATCCCACTAGCCTTACCTACTGCTTTAATGGTCTGCTTGGATGATTTCAGGTTATCTGTGATGATGATGATGATGCCCAAGTCTCTTTCTTCCCTTGTGATTGCCAGCAACTCCCTCCCAACCTATAGGTGGCTTCAGGGTTTCTCTTCCCTATGTGCATGATCTTGTACTTCTTTGCGTTAAACCCCAGTTGCCACTCTTCCAACCATTTTGCCAGTTTATCCAGACTTCTTCTCAATCTGCCCACCCCATTTGGATCATCTACTTTGTTGCAGATCTTGGTGTCATCTGCAAACAGACAAACCTTACCCTCCAGTCCATCTGCAATGTCACTGATGAAGATATTGAAGAGGACTGGCCCCAGGACTGATCCCTGAGGTACCCCAATTGTGACTTGCATCTCTTCTGGCTGTATACCGTTTACCACCACTCTCTGTTTTCTACCCACCAACCAGCTTGCCACCCAGTTGACCAACTTCTGACCCACCCTGAGCCTACCCAGCTTATTAATCAATCTTCTATGTGGAACAGTATTGAAAGCTTTGCTGAAGTCAAGGTAGACGACATCAACTGCACCCACTTGGTCCACCACTCTGGTTACCCAGTCAAAGAAATCTATGAGATTAGTTTGACAGGACCTTCCTGTTGTAAACCCATGCTATCTTGGATCCTGTGCTCCTATGGATTCCACGTGTTGCACTATCCTTTCCTTAAGGAGTGTCTCCATAATCTTGCCTACTACTGAGGTAAGACTGACTGGTATGTAGTTCCCTGCCTCCTCCCTGCTACCATTCTTGTGGAGCGGGATCACCTGAGCCCTTCTCCAGTCTTCTGGGACCTCTCCTGTGCATAGAGACTCACTAAACAGTTCTCATAATGGCTCTGCTAGTTCCACCCTTAGATCCTTTAGTACCCTGGGATGTATGCATCAGGTCCCATAGCCTTGTCCACCCTGAGCTTAGCGAGCTCTTAGGACCCTTCTTTGTGAAGGGACTTGTGCACACCTCCTCCCTCCGTGTCCATGGTGCTGAGCTGTTGGTCCTGTCCTACCTTCTCCTCAGTAAATACTTAGCAGAAGTATCTATTTAGGATAGATACTTTTCCTTGGTCCTTCTCCACACACTCCCCCTTATCCCCTTTGATCTTAGCAATACCCCCTCTGAACTTTCTCCTTTCACTAATGTATCTATAGAAAGTCTTGTCCCCTTCCTTTACTGTTCATGCTAGTGTGTCCTCAGTTTGGGCCTTTGCCTACCTTACTACCTTCCCTGCTTCCCTTAGGGAAGTTTGGTGTGCTTTCCTATCTTCGACTTGCTGCGTTCCCTTATATTTCCTGAAGGCCAACCTTTGGCTCTGATCTTTTGGCTCTGCTCTTGTTTTCTCCCTAACACAATGGAATGTTGCTTCAAGTATTGCATCCTTAATGCTTGCCCATTTTGCCTGTACCCTCACCTATATTTCTTTTTGCCAGGGCTAGTTTAACCTGTTGGCCATCTTATCAAAGTCAGCTCCTCTGAAGTCCCATATTTTTGCCTTGGAATGGAATGATTTAGTTCTAGTGGCCAAATTGAACCATATCATGTGATGGTCACTGGCCCCCGGTGATCTTTTACCTGGAGATCTGTGATCCTTTCCCCGTTAGTCAGTACTAGATCTAGGATAGCCCTGTCTCTTGTGGGTTGTTGTACCAGTTGTTTGAGGCCCTCCCCCTGCAGGGAATCCACTATGTGTCTAGTTCTGGTGGATGTTCCTACTGGTATTGACCAATCTGTATCTGGCATGTTGAAGCCTCACATTATCAGAACCTCCCCTTTAGTTGTCATGTTTTGTATATCTTCTAATAGTAATGTGTCTGTGTCCTCTTCCTGGTCTGGAGGCCTGTATACAACCCCAGTTCATATGGCTGTTCCATTTCCTGTTTCCAGGGTGACCCACAGTTCTTCTGGTTCCTTATGTGTATTCTGAATTTCTATAGCTTGATATTTTCATTGACATAAAGGACCACTCCCCCCCCCCCTTTTTTTTTTGCACCTCGGCCTTTTCTCAACAGTATATAGCCAGGTCCTGAAGTCTCCCAAGTGTTGTTACTGGTGAACCATGTCTCGCTAATGGCTACTATGTCCAGTTTAGCCTCTGTCATTGTTGCCTGCAGGTCTGGGATCTTGTTTCCCAGACTGCAGGCATTTGTGTACATGATTTTCCATTGGCCAGATTTCGGTGCGTTAGTTGTTGAGCGAGGTCCGGCATTTCCCCTGCGTGTCGTATGGGGAGCCAGACCTTCTTCCTTACCTGTTGAAGCAAATGAACTACAAACATGTTGAACTCCTGTTTGATCACTAGCTGAAGGGGGAAGGGTGTTCTTCCCGTTCAATGTATCGGGTGCTGCACCCCTTTCCCCATTTGCTAGTTTAAATATTCTGCAAAGAAGTCAAACTTCTGCCCCAATGCACTGACTTCCTCCTTAGTCAGATGCAGTCCATCGAATTTAAAGAACTTTCGCTCCCAGAACTGTTAGCAGTTACCTACAAATGTGTGCTGGCACCAGCCCTTGAGCCACATGTTTAGCTCCCCTATCTCCCCTTTTCTGATCTTCCGTCCTTCTTCCCCCCTCTCCCAGACCAGCAGGATCTCAGAGAAGGAGATGCCGGATGAAATGGATGACAGTTTGTCTCCCAGCCTGGTCAGGTGTTCCTTGGTCTCCACAACTGACCAGCTGGCGAGATCGTTAGTCCCTATGTGTACCAGGATGTTGATGTTTTCTCCTGCTTCCTGCATGATTTTAGCTGATGTACCTGGGAGACATCTGACCATCACCTCCGGCTGGAGGTAGGTATCAACTCCCTAAATCATGGAGTCTCCTATGATCAGAAGTGTTTTGGATTTCCCTTTTGCTTTTTTTGTTTTGGTCCCTGTTTTGGGCGAGTTTTGTTGCGCTAGCTCCTGTGCTGCAGTGTCCTGCTCTGCAGTGTCCTCTGCCCCTTTGTTTGATTTCAGAGATAGAGGCAGATACCTGTTTGTAGTTTTTATATGGTTTGTGGAGGTGATACGTTGGAGAGCACTGAGTGATGGGGCACCTGATTTGCCCCTCCTAACCACCTGCCAATCTCATGGACCAACTACCCTCTGCGGTCGAGGTGCTTAAGTTGGATGTTGGGGAAATGGCAGGCAGTTCTTATAATATATTTCCTCCTGAATATGTAATTTGAGGTGCACATATTCAAGAGGGTCCAGGTGCACTCAGGGTATCACAATGGGGGATGCTGCAGTGGTTGAGGCCCTGGGCGAAGACAGGGAGGCCAGAGGAAAATGTAGGAGAGTGACCTCCTCAGAGTCCTTCAAAGCCTTCCACAAGTCCTTAACCATCTGTCCTTCCACAGCTAAAAGCCTCAATAGCTTGTCTCTAAATCCTTCCACCTTTTGGAACCCCCCCCCCAGAGGAAGACAGGTCGCTACATATATGAATGACTCTCCACCCTGTCTGGGATCCCTCAGGCATAATAACAGGGGGTACTGTCTCAGGGTCTATAGGGAGGCTACATGAAATGAGGGCCACTAGGTTCTGCTCAAACAGGTCTGAGTCCCGCCTTCGCACTGAAACCTTCCCCAGACACTTAACCTTTCCCACAGTTTCCTCTATAGCAGCATTAGTAGTCTGCATGGGAATGTCTAGTAGCAATAAAGCATTGCGGGGGTCAACCCCTTCTGCCTCACTCCACCCCATCATGAGGTGCATGACCAGTTTGTGGGGAGATATCTTCCATTTGGGTGTAGTGAGCCCCTCCATCTCAAATGTTTCTCCAAATTCACAACTGACTGAAATTCTATCTTTCGGCCACTAGGGGCGCTAATCCCAGCAGTGCCTCCAAGATGTAACCCCTGGGTGGTGCTATCCCTGAGGTTACTACCTCTGCCTGTATGTCTGGGCACAGGTCAAGGGGCCTGGATTCAGTAATAAGGGGCCTTCACCCAGAGTAATGGTATTGGGGGTGTCTACCTGATCCGCTATAGTCCTCTGGTAAGCTATAACCACCCACCAACCCTCCTAGTGGCCCAGTACCTGGTATAGCAGTGAATTCACAGTCAGTATATAGAAACATAGAAACATAGAATTTGACGGCAGATAAGGACCACTTGGCCCACCCAGTCTGCCCATTTCCCTACCTAATGGATAAGCTGCAGATCCTAGTTAACCAGCAGCCTACTTCTTCCTACCCCCACCCCCTAGAATTGCCTTATGACTGTCCCATGCATGCTTGAATTCCACCACTGTTTTTGACTCCACAACCTCCAGAAGGCCGTTCCATGCATCCACAACCTGCCTCTGTGAAAAATACTTCCTTAAATTACCTCTGAGCTCCCATCTTCAAATTGTGCCCTTTGTTCTTGCACACCTTTTTTTTGAAAGATGCTACCCTCTTGGACTTTGTTGATTCCCTGAGGTACTTGAAAGTTTCTATCATGTCTCCCTCTCCTCCTTTCTCTCGAGGCTATACATATAAAGCTCCTAAGTCTCTCTCATATGTCTTCCTCGTGCAGACCCTGCACCATTTTAGTTGCCCTCCCTGGACAGCTTCCATCCTGTTTATGTCTTTGCAGAGATTGGGTCTCCAGAACTGCACACAGTACTCCAAATGGGTCTCACCAGCTGTCTGTACAGAGGATAATAACTTCCTGTTTTCTACTGGTGATGCCTCTCCCTATGCATCCCAGTATCCCCCAGCCCTCCTTGCTGCCCTCTCACATTGCTTGCCCACCTTTAGGTCATCTGATATGACTATCCCAGGTCCCTTTCCATTTTGTTGTTGTTAGTATCTCACCCCCATTGTGTACTCTTCCCCTGGGTTTTTGTTTCCCAGGTGCATTACCTTGCACTTCTTAGCATTGAATCTAAGCTGCCATACATTTGACCATTCCTCTAACCTTGCCAAGTCCCTTCTCATCATTTCCATCCCACCTTGTGCATCAACTCTGTTGCAGATCTTTGTGTCATCTGCAAAGAGACATACTTTTCCTTCCAGTCCCTCTGCAATGTCACTTATAAAGACATTGAAGAGGACCGGTCCTAATACTGAACCCTGCAGTACCCCACTAGTAACCCTCCTTTCTTCAGAGTGGACTCCATTTACTATTACTCTCTGTGTCCTATTCTCTAGCCAATTCTTTACCCAGGCTGTCATCTTGGGACCCACTCCCAGGCTGGCTAACTTGTATATTAATCTTTTGTGTGGGACTATGTCAAATGCCTTGCTAAAGTCTAGGTAGGCCATGTCCATAGTCCCTCCCTGATCTACTACTTTGGTCACCCAGTCAAAGAAATCTATCAAATTTGTCTGGCATGACCTTCTCGCTGTGAATCCATGCTGCCTTGGGTCCTGTGCCCCTCTGGCCTCTAGATACTCGATAATTCTTTCCTTCAGAAGTGATTCCATCATTTTCCCTACCACTGAGGTTAAACTAACAGGTCTGTAGTTTCCTGCTTCTGCCTTGCTCCCACTTTTTGTGAAGGGAAATCACATCTGCCCTCCTCCAGTCCTCGGGTACCACCCCATCCTCCCATGATTTGTTAAAGAGGGTAGTCAGTGGTGTCACTAGTTCTACTCTTAGTTCTTTTAACACAGTAATAGTATGCACACACCCTTCACGCTTACCACCAAGGTTGGACTTGCAGCAATTTCCCTTGAACCCCCCTGTAAAATAAGGTTAGCAACATAACTGCACACTTTGAATACAGTAACCCAACTAATAATATGCAAACTAGCCAGGTTAAACTTGAAAACAGACAATTAGGTTTAGTAAGGGGTCGTGAACAAGGAAGGGGGAGTGAATCTAGGCAAATGATTGGTAATCTAATTTGATTCAGGTTTGGCATGCACTTTTTTAGTCCCAAATAACAGTTACACAACATTGGGTACCCAGGATGGAGTAGCTGGCTAGCAAGAGGCATTGCCCAGGGGTGGCCGGCATTGCAGCTGATGTTGGGGGCCTTTGATGGAAATAAAAGCAGTTAGCACACACAATAATGAGATGATTATTTGTAATCTGAGCCGGTTGGCTCAGTCACTTGTAAATCCTAGAAAGTTAAAGCAATCAGATGGTACCACAGTGATTTAAATATTGGCTGCAAGGAGCTATCCTGATTGTACTCACGCTACCAGATTTCTGCTGAAAGGCAGGCAATATGGAGACCTCATGGTGTTCACTGATAAGCTTGGAGAAGCAGAGCCGACATGACGCACCTCCTCTTCACGGCCTTTACTCCAGGGGGCCGTAACCTGTGAGTTGTTGTTACGCAGGGGCTGGATCCCCTAAGCCAGTCTCTCACCGAAACAGTCTCTGGTGCAGGGTAATCGGTCTGGGTCGGATTGGCCAAGGCCTAGGCAGGATGAACAAATTGGTAAAGTTTGTTTGTCTTCTGGCTGGTGAAGCCTCCAGCTGGCCTAACAGGTTGGGTCATAGGCATGTAGGTGTCGACCCATGAAACACATTCAGCACATTCAAAATAAGCAGCCACTATCTTTGTACAGTTCAGATACCATCCAGTTGCTAATTCAGTAGCTGCACTGAGCAAACCTCTCGATCATAAATTTGTCTAGCACACAAGCTGGGCCGATCGCTTCACAGGAGCAAATCTTTGGACCAAACCGCAACTGGTACTGGTAAACTTCTTCTTCATTCTGCCACAGTTCCAAACTTAAATCGGAGCATGTCCAATTTCTGCAATAGGCAGTCCCAGGTGGGAGAAAGGTGGCAGGGAGGCAAGGTAGGTCTCTTCCTGACAATTCCCCTATGCTCCATTTGGGGAGCAGCTGCTTGAAAGCTCGAGCTGTTCACTCTTCAACCTCCAACTCTAACTGATCCACTGTCTCATACAGTTCTTGGGATTTCTCTTGTAATCCAAGATTCAGGTTGACTGAGGAAGCTGTCAGTCACAGTTAGGGCTTCCCCTCCAGGTTAGTCTTGGTGCCAACCTAAAAACTACAAAAACTACAGTTTTTCTTCCCACAAGACACTTGGGCCAGGATCCATTTTAGGCCCCCTGAGTCCTATTGGTCCAATTACTGGAAGTGCCGGACCTAACATGGAGGCTCCCATTCCAAAGGCATAAGCTGCAAAGAAAGCAGGTTAAACAAATTTCTCTATTTCAAATGTAATAACATGTAAACAGTAAATAAGCACAGTTCCTATACAGGCTCCCTCTTCACTATCATGACTGCAGAGTGGAGCAAAACAGAATGGTGGCTGGCCGGTCACAAGCCCTAAATCACTTGGACCCTGCTCAGACCATTCACTACACACAGATTAGCTAGTCTCTTAAAGTGACAAGCGTGGAGGCTAAGCATGGCAATCTCACGCAAACAAACAGAATCACACTGAGACGGGACACTAGCCTGGCAGTGGGCATTTAAGTAGCCCAGGAAGACATTAAGGTAAACACCAAAGTGGTGGGGGGGCTACATATAAACCCATCAAGCTTTGTATTTGGGGTTTATGTAGCATCCCACATCTTGGAGGTATATAAATTCTCATTATGCACACCTTTCTGTGCATTATTTTACTGGCTAGCATTTTTAGTAGTTAAATAACCATGTTGTAATTGTTGGATGCAGTTGGTAATGTGTAACCATGAGCTGTCAATCAGACTCGCACTGCTGAAGCTACACACTCCATTAACATGACTGCCTCTTGTTTCAAATAGTTAGTGTCCTTCACAGAAAAACAGCTGAATTTTTACACTTTAAAAAACAAACTAGATAAAGTTTACATAACTGAAGTATAGTCCTCAACTATGCAGATGTGATCTACAGCACTGCCCCTCCTCTTCCCTACACAGACTGAACAGTCTCTGCAATGCCTTCTGTCGTTTTTCTACTAACTCTCCCCATTGAACTCACCACTGCTCCCTCTACTCCTCCCTATCCATCCTCCTCCTACCCTCACATCGCCAGTCCCACTGTGCCTCCCTCACCTTCAAATACTGGTTTGGTTACCTGTCTTCACACCCCTCTCTCATTCCCTCTGCTTCACTCCAGGGATCCTCACACCTTCTCTCTTTCCACACTCACTCCTCTGCTGAGTAGTTAGTCTTTTATCACCTTTCCTCCCTCTGGAACCTTCTCCCCTCCTCTTTCCATCTCTCCCCTTTCCCTATCTCCATTAAGCACCAGCCAAAACTCCTCACTACCCCCACATGCTTCTGTCTGCTTTTTTCCTCATCTTCCCCTGATGTTACCCCTACCACCCCTAATGTTATGCCTCTTCCTGGGTTTTATCTTAGCCTGTGCAAGGCTTCTACCAATGTACAACTGCACTGCCAGTATTACACCTGCACTGGTCTCTTCATTTGCACATTATAACCAGTTTACTAGCTCCACTTGTTTATTTTTATTTGAAGTTTCACCATATTAAAGGAAAACGACATGCAAAAATTAAAACACGGTAAGCATTTGCTTTTTGTTTCTCTGATTGCTTCTGGCATTCTGTTCCCTGTGTCTGTACTGTAGCAAGATTTTTTTTTTTTGTCACTTTTTTCCCCTGCTACTTTTATGGTCCCTGGAGGTAGCAATTTAGTTTTGTTTTTTTTTTGCCTTTGATCTGTTGGAATTCCAGAATGCCTCTGGGAATGATATTAATTAGACCTAGGGCTAGAACTAAGAGTGCAGGATCCTAGTTATAATCTAGTCAGAACATCCAACTGCAACAGCTTGTAAAAGACAACCACTTGGAAAAAGTGCTTACCCTCCCTCCCCAGCTGAAGTCAGAGTTCTCTAAGCAGTGACTGTTGTTATTGTGGATGTGGGGCAAATTACCTTATAAAGTGCCTTCACTGGGTGATAATAAAGCCTATACACCTATGAAGGTCTTAGGTCTAGCTGACATCATTCCCAGAGGCATTCTGGGAACATTTTTAACAGATCAAAGGCAATAAAAGAAGCCTGAATGACTACCTCCAGGGGCCATAAAACTGGCAATGGCTACCTCCACGGGGCCAGAAAAATGATACAGAAAAGAAAAAAAATCTTGCCACAGATGCAGGGAACAGAACGCCAGAAACAATCAGAAAAACCAAAACCCAATATGCAACATGTGTTTTGTGTTTTGATTGCATCCTATTTCTCCCCCCTCCCCCCCGGTCACACCTGGAAATGAGCATTGGCTCAGTGTGCCTCTCCCAGTTACGAATTTTCAGAATAATGTTGAGTTTACCTGTTGAATGTACATTCTAGATTCATAATGTGGATGTATCAGGATGGTATTTCCTCATGCTTCTGATGGTAAACAATACAGCACTTTACCAAGCTATTTAATTTTGTCATCGCAGACATGGCACGAGAGCAGGAACTTTTAAAATCTTCAAAATCTTTTATCTTAGTCCAGGAATAAAAGAAAATGAAAAGAAAAATGGGTATCTTGATATTTTTGCCAAAAAAAAAAAATTATTCCTGAAAAAAATAATATACATATACACACATACACACACACACACATATATATATATATATATATATATATATATATATACACACACACACGTATATATGGCATAGTAGTGCCCTATAGTTAGGGTTACGTGGCTACATATTAAACCCAATATTTTGCACTTTAATAACTTTGCAAACGTTCGACCTATTTTCCTGAAATTCTGCATGCGCCATCTGGTACCATAGATCTCTGGATCTGGCAAGTTTCATTCCAGTCAGTGGTATGGTTGTGGAGCTGCAAAGTGCCACAAAATGTGAGATTTAGGTGCAAATTCTTTGCTGGGGCATAAGTCCGAAATGGTTTGGAGGGTCTGGTCTAAAACTGTTAGGGTATATGGGGTCGGGGTCACGGATGTGCCTTTTGAAGGTTTGGTGAAAAAATATTAATCCATTCAAAAGCGATTAAAGTTTAAAGTTTCCCATTATAGCCTATAGTAAAAAAACTGTATGTATGGTTCGAAAGCATTTTTTGTTTTCATGGAAGCCCATTTTACTGCCACAAATGGGTTCAGTAGTGTCGTGCTGCCACCATTTTGGTTTCCGTTAGTGACGGGGAAAAAACATTGTAGTTCAAAAATTACTGCCCCTTGGTAAACACCAATAGTTGTGTTTACCTAATTGGGGCCCGAGGAACATGATCCTGACATTAGTTTTTAAAAATAATGCCTGGAAATATGTTTTTTCAATTTGGCCATCGGACGTTTCGCAAATTTGCAAAAGTACCTACAAAAGAAATGCTGTTTCTTTGCCACTTCACTGCAAATAAACGGTTCAGACTTTTGGGCTGAAATTGGCAGGGTACAAAGGGCTTGCCGCACAGATGTACCTTTTGCTGGTTTGGTGATACAATTTACATAAGTTCCATAGTTACTACATTTCAAACTTTAGAAATTTCCCATAGGATAACATTGTGGCGGTCGTGGTACCTTTCAGTGGCAATATCTGAAAAACACTTTGAGATACTGATTTTTCACTAAGCAAATATGCAGGTTGCCATGCCATGATTACAACTGCAGTGGAATTTTTTCCAGTGTTCCTGTGGTTACTGTGATATTGTGCCATTTGCAGCACAAGGGTTACTTGGAATGTCTCTAGGCCTGTGTTCTGTCTCTACACTTATGGGTAGATGGTAGTGCAGGGACCTATGGATACCATTATGCAGCAATGGGAGTGCAGGGCCCTCCATTATGCAGTACTGGGGGAGATGAAGGTTCATTACAATGTTTCTACACTTATGGATAGATGGATACCATTATGGAGTGATGGGAGCATGATGGGAGCACGGGGCCCAGTGGGTCCTGCACTCCCACATGAAAATCAGAGACAATTACAATATGCATGCATGGGCCCTGTGCTTTCACAACACTCTATGGACTGATGGGAGCGCAGGGCCCCCACACTCAATTAAGGGTAAGATTATACTGTCTCAAAAAGTAAGGAAATTCATTGCAAAAATCTCTGGTAATGAATCAATTAGGATTGATATTAAAGTGACAAAAGTCTGGAAATTTGGTGTTAGGGTTCCCAACCCTACCACCCAACTCCCAACCCCCAGCCCCACCCTCCACACACCAACAGGAGTCGGAGTGTGCCTTGGGGTCATCTGGCCTAACTCTTACCCCATTCTTCCATACTATACCATCTCAGCTTCCTTACACATGGAATGGGGTGAGAGTTAGACCTGATGACCTCAAGACTCACCCCGAGGCCTGTTGGTGTGTGGTGGGGGGGTGGGGTGGTAGGTTTGGGAACCCTAACACTGAATTTCCAGACTTTTGTTGCTGTAATATCAGCCCTAACCAATGCATTAATGGAGTTTTGCAATATACATATATATATATATATATATATATATATATATATATATATATATATACAGTATATATGTATATTAAGCGTGTGGTGACTAACAAATACTGCTGCTTTAAATTCATTTTAATGTCTTTACTGTATTATAAAAAAAAATATAGATTCATAATGCATGGATGGGGCTTTTCTCATAAAAAGTCATGTTTTCCCTGCATATCCTTTCCCTGTATATGCAAATGCCAGCAAAACTAACAGTAACCATACAAATGTATTATATAAAATAAAAGATGGGTCGGTCTGCTATACCTGGAAATAAACCCATGAAGGGGGCTAACCAGATCAAAAACTCACACCCGCTTCAGACTCCTGGCTTTATTCAATTCAATTCAATTCAATTTTATTTTACCAGGATAACACCATTGAGACAGCTCATTTGCAAGGAGGTCCTGGGGGACACAGATACCAAATGCAGCTAGGACTAACAACAAATAAAAATACAAACTTCAGTGAACTCATATACATATTCAAAAGCAAATGTGATTTCAGCAAATGCAGTAAGTTCTGCAAAATACAGCAAGCTCATGAAACAAAAACAGTGCAGCTAGGGACTGATATGACCAGGGGAAGGAGACTGAAAGGAGGACAGGATTAGAGGAGGGAAAATGGTGGAGAGAAGGTACGAGTGCTAGAGAACAGCCAAGGGGTAGGATCTGGTTAGCCCATTCAATGGGTTTATTTCTTTGTGTACCACACTTACACATCTTTATTTTGTATATAGACATATACCCATCATTTATTTTATATATAGACATATATTAGAATTCTACAATACATCTTATTATGTCTGTCATTTTTTTATTTGTGTACCACACTTACCTATCATTTATTTAATATATAGCTACATATTAGAATTCTACAATACACCTTATTCTCTCTATTATTTTTTTTTCCTTAAATAGCAACCACACAGCTGGCCCATTACACACACATTGCCCTGTACATTTAGCTTGCTTTGTGCATGACCCCATTGGCCATATACAAAGTAGGTGCACCATGAGGCCTGGTCCCAGACTTGCAGCTTGCTTTGCATATGAAACTGCAGACCACATGCAAAGCAGGTGCACCATGAAGCCTGGTCCTAGACCTGCAGCTTGCATTGCATATCAAACTATAGACCACAAGCAAGGCAGGTGCACTATGAGGCCTGGTCTCAGACCTGCTGCAGACCATATGCAAAGAAGGTGCACCATGAGGCCTGGTCCCAGACCTGCAGCTTGCTTTGCATATAAAACTGCAGACTAGGCTGACCCACTGGCACAAGCGGTAGCACTACTTTCTGCTGCACCAATGACCCGTGAGCCCAGCGCATCGGGGGTCAGCCAGGGGTGGGGGGTGGGAGAAGGATAGAGCATCCAATGGATAGTTCTCTTCCTCTGTGGGGGAGGGATACATAAGCAACATTCTGACCCCTAACAATGGCTGGGGGCCGGTGCACTGCACCACATGTGAGTGTATGCTGGGGTTGTCAGTGCAGTCAACATCATTACATCAGGAGCAGAAGCAGTAATGTCATTGTACAACCATTCTGCCAAGGAGGAGCTCTACAAGAAACATCCCTATGAAACTGTACAGTGACACCAGGACCCACTGCTAGTTCCACTCCACTGGTCCTCATGGCTCCTGTCTTCCGGATTAGCATCTTGGTCCTCCCTCCCCTTTGGGAACCTGGGGGAGACCCACCGTGGGAGGCAAGCCACTGTGTCCTGGATGGTGGGACAGTCCCAATGGTTGGAAAGTGAACCCGAACAGGACCCACCATGGGCTCATATGGAGTATATCTCCACCCCCATAGCAGCATCAAAATAACTGATAAGAAAAACAGCAGACCATATGCGATACACAATGCAGGTACCCTGTCAGCATGGCACTGGATTAGTAGCTTGCTTTGTACAGTGCCCTGTGGGCATTGTGGGCCATATGCAAAGAAGGTGCACCACTATGCACTAGACCTCTAGCTTGCTCTGCATATAACCCTGCAGGCCATAAGTTAAAGTAGGTGCCCTGTCAGGGACACTCCCAGACCTGTAGCTTGCTTTATGCATTGGCCCTGCAGGCCATATGCAAAGAAGATAGACTATTGGCCACAGTGTTGGACCCATTGAGTGCTTTGCACATGGCCCTTTGATGTCATACACAAAGCACCCAATCCATCATACCCTGCTCCTGGTGTATAATGTGCTTTGCAAATGACCCTGTAGGCCACTAACAAAGCACCCAACCTGTCACAGACAAAAGCAGGCCTCATGAATTTGAGCCAACAGTGGTGAGGAAAGGGTCAGAAGAAGGGAAGAGGAGACAAAGGGACCCAGGCCAGGAAGAACAATTGCCAGAGAAACCAGGTCAGGAGACAAAAGACAAATAGAAGGAGGAGATAGGGACTTGTGAGAGGAGGAGAAGAAGTGGCAAAAGTCATGGAGTGGAAAGGAGAGAACAGATCACTAAGAAGAGAGAGGGATTGGGCATTTGTGAAGGGTCTTCAGAAAATAGTTGTGCACTGCTAGAGAGGAAGGAGGAGGAAATGATGCAATTGGAGGGTAATGATAAATGCCTGGACCAAGCGGTGCAGGGAAGTTCTGCTGGGAGAAGTGCAACAGGGGCAAGGGAAATAATGTGCAGGAGGAAGAAGAGGAGCTGGAAATGAGAGATGGAGATGAATGGAAGCAAGCAGGGAGTAAGAGGGGTAGTATCTTAGTGCTGGGGGACTCAATACTAGGAGGAGTCAGGTGGGGTAGCAAGGGGGAGAGGCATAGTCGCATTTGGTGGAGGCCATGCCAGGAATGACAGTAGAAAGGGTGAGACAATCTGTTCTGAAATATGCTAGAAGGGGTAGGGACAAGCCTAATTTAATTATACATCTTGGGACGAACGACCTGGCTGACATGACAGTAGATATAGTCCAGAGGAGTTTTGTGGAACTAGGATAATTATGTGAGGGGGCAGGAAGATCAGTAACTTTTTCAGAAATACTTCCAGTGCCCAAGGCAAGCACAACAAGAAAGCTGAGAACAGAGGAATTTAACGGATGGCTAAGAACCTGGTGTTGTGTTAAAGGGTATAGGCCGTTGGGGGTGGGGCGGGACCTGGGAGGACAGTAGTCTCTATGCCAAGGACAGACTACACTTGAGTGAGGAGGAAAAGAAAGTGTTGAGACAGAGGATGGAGGAGTACATAGAGGAGGTTGGGAATTTAAACTAGGAGCGGGGGATGGCAAGTGGGCAAGAGACATGCAGAGACCACAGGTTGGGAAACCATATGAGCTTACCCCCCATAACAGTGACAAAGGACAAATGGCAAGTACTATTGGTGATGCTAGGAAAGGAGGGCAGGATGGGATGGGTGGGAAAGGGTGGAAGGTGGTTCCCCTTAATGCTAGGAGCCTTGGGAGGAAAACTGCAGAGTTACAGGTGCTCATGGCAGAGGGAGAGGTGGACATTGCGGCCATCACAGAAACATGGGCCACCCAATACAATGACTGGGACCTGTCTGTACCAGGTTACAGGTTATTTCGTAGGGACAGGATGATTGGGAAAGGAGGGGGGTGGCACTATATGTGAAGGAAGGACTGAAGTGTGTAAGGGAGGAAGGGGAGGAGGGTAGTACAGAGTCACTTTGGATGCAAATCCAGGATTCCAAGAATAGGATTCTCAGAATGGGAGTGGTGTACAGGCCGCCATCTCAGATGGAGGAGCTAGACAGGGAACTAGCGGGACAGATCAGGAGGACCTGTAAGAAGGGTATTGTGGTGATTGTGGGGGACTTCAACATGCCAGGAGTGGACTGGAGTACCCCAACAACCAGGAACAGAAGGGAGCAGGTACAGCCGGATGCCTTCCAGGACAGCTTCTTGCTGCAGATGGTCAGTGAACCAACCAGGTTAGGGAATACCCTTGACCTTGTGCTGGCAAATGGGGACTTTGTGAGAGAAGTTACGGTGGAAGAACCGCTGTCAGGAAGTGACCACCACTCAGTATGGCTCACATTGGATATGGGCAAGGAAGGAGTGGAATCTGGCACAAGAGTGCTGGACTTCAGGAGGGTTGACTTTGGGAGGATGGGGGAAGTGGTAAAAGAGTACCTGGCCAGAATTCAACTTAGTATGGACACTAACCAGAGGTGGGAGCTCATAAAGCTGGGGATAGTGGAGGCAACCAAAACTTGCTGCAAGGCCCAGAGCAAGAAGGCTAGGGCTAAGAAACCAAGCTGGTTGAGCAAGAAGGTCATGGAAAAGGTAAGGCGGAAAAGAGCTGCCTTTAGAAGGTACAAGAAATCAGGGAGGGGGGAAGACAAGGAGGAGTACTTGATGGAATCGAAGAAAGTGACTCGGGCAGTAAGGGGAGCCAAGGCATCTACGGAGCTCAGGCTGGCACAAGGCATTAAGAAGGGGAAGAAGGACTTCTTTAGGTACATCAAGGAGAAAAGGAGCTGTAAGGACCACATAGTCAGGATTAGGAAGGAGGGGGGTTGGGTAGAAGCAGGGTGCGATAAGGTAGAAGCACTAAATGATTACTTCTGCTCTGTATTTACTAAGGAGAAGAGGGGGTGATACCCAAGGGGAGGAACAGCAGAAACAGGGGAGGGGGTGACAGATGGGAAATCAGGGAGGGAGGAGTTCGGGAGGGTTTGAAGGCACTGAGGGTGGACAAGGCGCCAGACCCAGATGGCATCCACCCCAGAGTACTGAAGGAGCTGGCAGAGGTCCTTGCGGGACCTTTGGCAGACCTATTTAATGCCTTACTACACTCGGGGTGTGTACCTCATGACTGGAGGATGGCTCATGTGGTGCCCCTCCATAAGAGTGGACCCAAAGTTGAACCTGGGAACTACAGACCGGTGAGCCTCACATCCATCGTGGGTAAGCTAATGGAGACTATCCTGAAGGAGAGGATGGTGGCCCTCCTAGAGGCCAAAGGACTGCAGGACAGCAGAGAGCATGATTTCATACGTGGCAGATCCTGCCAAACCAACCTGGTGGAGTTCTATGACTGAGTAACTAGGCAACTGGACAGGGGCCATGCAGTGGATGTCCTGTATCTGGACTTCAGTAAGGTATTCGACTCGGTGCCACATGGAAGGCTGGGAAGTAAGTTAGAAGGCACAGGGGCAGGTGCAAAGCTAGTGAGATGGGTAGGGAACTGGATTCAGGGAAGGCGACAGAGGGCGGTGGTGGGTGAGGAGCATTCACACCCAAGAGTAGTGACAAGCGGTGTTTCACAGGGCTCGGTGTTGGGACCAGTGTTGTTTGGGATATTCATTGCAGACACATCACTGGACATCAAGAGCAAGATCAGTCTGTTTGCTGATGATACCAAGGTAGGAGCAGTGGTGGATGACCTAGGGGGATGGCCGAGGTTGCAGGATGATCTGGCAAAGCTTGAAACCTGGTCAGACACCTGGTAACTGGGGTTTAATGCCAAAAGGTGCAAGGTGCTGCATTTTGGGATGAAGAACTCAAGGAGGAGTTACCAGCTGGGGGAAGTGCAGCTAGCCCAGACAGAGGAGGAGGAGGAGGAGGAGGAGAAGGATCTGGGGGTGCTCATTACAGGGTCAATGAACAACTCAGCACAATGTAGGAAGGCAGCTGCAAAGGCCAACAAAATGCTGGGTTGCATTGCAAGGGGTATATCCTCGAAGAGGGAGGAGATGATTCTGCCACTGTATAGGACATTGGTTAGACTGCACCTGGAGTACTGTGTGCAGTACTGGTGCCCATATCTGAAGAGGGACATTAAGTTACTGGAGGGGGTGCAGCGCAGGGTGACAAAGATAATCAAGGGGCTGGGGGACTTATCATACGAGAGGAGGCTGAGAGAATTGAACATGTACTCGCTGGAGGAGAGGAGGGACAGGGGGACATGATTAAAACCTTTAAGTACATGAAAGGAATAAACAAGATGGGCACAGAGTAAAATAGAGTGAATAACATCCAGATGGAAGGACATCAAAGTAAGGGAGGGGAGGGACACCAGGGGCCATGATATGAGACTGGAGGGAGGAAGGTTCAGGAGGGAGATGAGGAGACACTTTTTTACAGAGAGGGTAGTAGCTGAGTGGAATGCATTACCTGCAGAAATGGTATCCAGTAGAACAGTGGACTGCTTCAAAATGGGGATGGGAAGAGGACAAGGGGGAGGGTCAATGTAGGGGAAGGGTGGAAGGGAGGGGCAGCTGCAGAATAAGGGGTGCTAGCTGCACATTCGAGCATACTTGATAGACCTCTAGGCCTTTATCTGCTGGCAAATTTCGTATGTTCGTATGTTCATATGAATGACCTTCACATCCATAACCACATCTTTCACAAAGAACAGTAAACACATGTGCACTATCCAAACTTTTTTTCTCCCCTTTTGTGACCATATACAGGAGGCCTCAGAGTCGGATGCCTTAAATTGAAAGAAGCTGAGACATTTTATTTATTTATGTATCTATTTATTTATTTATTGAGATATTGGAATTACAAACCTTTGAGTCAGACACTCCTTTGCAAAGGCTCCACATCATGGAAGTACAAAACAAGAGAAACAGACAATACAATGAAAGGTATTACATATAACTGTGGAGAGTAAAACAACCCAGAGTCAAGTATGGTACAAAGGTAATGAGCAATACGTTAAAAGGTATTTCATCTGAATGCAGAGGGTAAAACAGCCCAGAGTCAAACATGGTACAGAGGTTTCAAGCAAATTAAGCTATTGCTTACATTCACATTTCAAGGATGATACAAGGTTTCCTAAGCCAATAAAACAGATACTTAAGATAAAGGCACAATACTGCAGAAGAATCAGAGTAGATGGAGAGGAGGGAGGGGGAGGGGGCAGAAGGCACAGAGGTTTGGCATATGAGGCTGAAGGGTGGGAGGATCAGGGGTTATGTTAGGAAGTACTTTTTCACTGAAAGGGTGGCGGAGCCATGGAACAGCCTTCCAGCAGAAGTGGTGGGTGCAAAAACAATATGGGGGTTGACATGCCAATGAGTCTGAAGTGCACACAGTTGTGGTTCACCCAGCAGCAGGCTAGCGGGGTCCCAGTTTCAGGATCAATAGTTCAGGAGAAAGCCACACAGTTTGCCTGAGAGAGACACAGTGAGGGTCTAAGTTTAAATCTTCAACCAGGTGGCTCTGGCACTTTCAGCAATGGCATGACATTTTGTGAATTTGTATCAGATAGCAGTCTTTTTTTTAACACATGCAACTAAATAAAATACATGATTTTAACCTAAAGAATAAATAAAGTAAAATAGAGTGAATAACATTCAGATGGAAGGACATCAACAAAATAGAGGCAGTCCAGAGAAGGTCAATGAAGATGGTACATGGACTGCACCAGAAGCCCTACGAGGAAAGACTTGAGGACCTTAGCATCTATTCACTGGAGGAAAGAAGGGAGAGGGGAGATATGATAGCAGGCGTGTAGCTAGGGATTTAAAATTTGTACACAGAATAGCCACACTGCACCCCCCTCATGTCAAGCCCCACCCCCCAGTCCACACTCGAGACCCACCCCCCTGGTCCACTCGAGCCACGCCCCCCAGTCCACACTCTTATTCTCATACACCCCCATCACCCTCGGTGTCAGACTCACAGACTGGCTTTTGGTTACAATTTTGCATTGTGACAAGGCTCAGTACTACATACACGGCAACAAGACAGGCTTTTGGTGACAATATTGCATTGTGACAAACCTCTGTACCACATCAAGGTAGCCAGTTCCACAGAGGTCCATTCATACCAGTGCCTGTGCTCATACACTCTATCCACTCACTCAAGCTGAATCACCACACCAAAAGAAGTCATGTAGTCAAATCAAACTCTGAATGGTAACATCCCATCAGCAGTGTACCCTTACCAATTACATGAAAATGACAATAACTTTTTACATTACTTACCATATAAGATGGTTGGGTAAGCTAGATGGTGCTCTGAACCTAAACCAGAACACCAAAACCAATCACCTTAACCACCTAAACCATTCACACCAACTAGCCCAGTACCTCAGACTTTGTTACTTCAACATTTACAATGTAAAATGCAACTATGAAACATGCCAAGATGGAACACCAACAGAATAAACACAAAAAGAATGCACAGCCTGACACCAACTGAAAGCCCACTCATACCCAAAGTAACCAAAATCACCCACTCAGCAAAATGGTAACATAGCCAGAGCAGTGTGCTAGTACAAACTAGTCCCAATCCCTTACAGAATTGTGTACATTTCCAGTTAAAAAATTGCAAATTGTGTAAACTGAGTGTTTCATTTAAGAATGGGCAACAAATCTAACAAAACAAGACACAAAAGTTGACCACCCACGCTAATCAGAATTAGTATACTCACTCATACACAGCCAAATAACCACTCAGTCAATCGAAGAATGTATAATAAATTTCTTCTAATTTACCAAATACAGCAGAAACCAAGCAGTACATCAAACCACAGCACAGACAGTAAAACAAGCTCCGCTGGCAGAGGTCACCTTGTCACAAAGTTAATCCGACGATCATTGCATGGGTCGAAATCCTTCAGTACTTGCTCCACGTTGACTGGGATATCATGATGTAGATGCAGCAGTGCTAAACCAGTCAGTCGACTTTCACCCATACTGTTCCGCAGAGCTGAGGTCTTTATTCTTCGCAGTGCACTAAATGATCTTCTGCCGTAGAAATGCTGACTGGCATTGTGCCAAAACACAAAGAGCTGTGTTAATATCTGGGTAGAATGCAGGATTTACCACAGATAATGTAGAGATGATGCTGTTTGGCTGTTTTTCCTTTGGGACAGACATCCACTTAGTTTTCCATCTCTGCAGTTCTGCTCTAAAGCTGTCCAGGCTGGAGAGGTCACCATTGTATGCATTATACACAGCAGTCACCATTCTTCAGAGTCCATAGCATGTAGTTTATGTGGCATCAAGTACTGCGTGAGAAAACGTGGGCGGCATTCAATCAGCTGTTCCGACAGCTCTGAAATAACGTGGTCCAGGAAAGGAATGAATGATGTTTCTTCTGTGGTATTCCTGTGGATCCGATGCAGCAATATTGTTCCTCTGTGTTTGTCGTCCACATATTCTTGGCATGGATTCTTCAACAAATGCACAACTTGCTAGCCGTTTCACCTCATCATACAGAGCACAGAATCTGGTATCCGCATCCTCTCTCATGCTTTGAAGTGTCTGAACCACAACATTTGCTTCTTCACATGCCTGAATCAAGTCAATATCCTCACGTTGCAGGTACAGATGAAGAGGTTTAGTATGTTCCAGAATTGCTTCCACAGATACCAAACAAACAAGGAAATCAAATTTTGTGATGGAAAATTTAAATCTGTCGGCATCCTCATCAAAATCGGCAACTTTCTCCAAGGTGCTGACTATCACAAGATATTTTGCTTTGAAACATCTAAGTGAATCTGCTTGGCTCATCCATCGTGTATTCCCAGGGGCAGGCAAGACTGTACTGCGGTCTTCCTCCTCCTCCTCCTCATCTTCCCAGTCACATGGCAAGTTTGCAAATTCTTTTAGTTCTGTCAGATACACATTGCTGTGCTTGGCGGAGGATTTCAGTGTTGCAATTACTTTTATGCATGTGTCAAACATATTTGAAATCTGGCATGTTTTACAGGAGTGAACAATTGCAGTGTTCAAATTATGTGCTTTGCAGGCACTGTAGGTAGCTTCAGGAAGGACTGCACGTATTCTGGCTTGCACTCCATTAAACTGGCCACTCATGTTGCTGCCTCGATCGTAGCCTTGGCCCCTCATGTATTCCTTATCAATACCCTAAGCAGTAAGTCTTTGCAAGAACAGTTCTGCAAGTGCTTGCCCAGTTGTCTGGAAGGCTTCCACAAACTCGATGAAATCTTCTCACAGTTGCACAGCTCCATTTTCAGTTCGATGAACGTATCGCACCGCAAGGGTTATCTGCTCTTTTGTGGCAATATCAGTGGTCCCATCTGCAATCAAGCTGAAGAATTTTGCAGCTTTGACCTGTGCCAGAATTGTTCTTTGAATCTGTTGACCCATCAACTGTATGAACTCATTCTGAATCTGTGCCGATGTATACTATGCGTTCTGTGGTGCACAATCCAGGTGTTCTTTGTAGAGCGTGTCCAACTCAGCTGTGTATTGCAGAAGTGCACTGAACTTTCCAGTGGTCAGAAGCCTTCCTCTCAGTGCTATATTGTACCTTCCACAAAGGAGAATGATGTTCATAATGCGTCGCAGAGCATGCTTTGCTCGTTCAGTTGTTTTCTGATCCTGCTTTAAAAGGCACTGATAAGCCGTTGTCTGTCTTCCATCACTAAACTTACAAATGCTTCTGCCCTTGCAGTGGCATTCCATGTTCTTTTGAATTGCTGTGCCTGTCTAGAATCTTTTTCCCATTTGACCAGTCCATCATTGGTATAGATACCAACACGTTTCCTTGCAGGTGTTAAACACAAAACATGGTCCTGAAGACTGCATCCAGATGCTTGGAGTATCGTAAAATTGTACTCTCATGAAGCTGAGGATTGAAGCGTTGATACTGCTGCTGCTGGCCACTGCAAGATTTCATCATTCGTTTGGAAACTGGAAGTTTTGCGGTGGTTGCCATTGGCTTGTTAAGATGATCTTTTTTTGCACTTCTGTCAGTGTCTGGCGGTCATAGAACCCAATGTCTCCTTCATCGTGCACATGCAGATCTCCTCTTAAATGGCTCTCTGTGTTGCTGCTCTGTGGTGTAACAGGTTCTTCACCCAAAGATGTGGTCCCAGGTACAGGTCCTGCTGCAGTATCAATATTTAAGGCTCCAACTACAGAAATTTCAGTTGGCTTTTCAGAGACATAAACTTGAGCTGCCACAGCAGATTTGGATCCATAGCCAAGGACTTGCCTATAACGAAAACAAGATAAAAGAAAAAGTAACATTAGAGGAATGATAATTTGTCACTTTCAACGCCTACAAAACACTGTTCACTCAACAGGGTACTCTGTCACTTGCCAATTTCTGACCAATGCACCCTATATAACGGTAAACCATTGTAGGCAGGCGCAGCTTGTGTTACGGACCCAGCTGATGTGTGGTCTACCTCGACGATGGTAGCTGGGCGACTTCACATCAGGGTCCTGAAGTGAATACCAAAAGAAATGAAAAGCACCAATCATTACATACCATTCTACGAACTGAGAAAAAAAGACAGACCACTTTATACACACCATAGCAGGTACCTGCACCATCAAGTCAGAATTCCATAGCCAGCAACTAACACTCCAGAACTAAATCACAGGCCGAAAAAGCATGTCATAGCATGGAACCATGATACACAAGTTACAAGTCCTCACCAAACACATGAATTACAATAGCAGCCTCATAAAGACTGCTGTTCTACAACAATGAAAATAAAGCAAACCAGTGAAGAGCTGGTTGCATAAATCGGACATAGGGGTTGGGGGGTGTGATAACTCATTTGATACACTAGCCTGTGACTTCTCATTACACTTACATAAGGACATCGGGCATTCATAGGCAACTGTATCAGATAAGTTATCACACAGTCACCACCACCACCTCCCCCCATCCCTTGTAAGGGGTTGGATGTATAACACTGAGGACTATGGGACTATACACTTATTCCAAGTGGGCTTTAACCAGTTAAGGCAGGACATCAAAATTACTTACCGAGTTGAGGATGGTCCTTCATGGAGGTGTGCTGGTGTCGCAGTAGATGCAAGTGTTTCAACGTGGCTAAAATGAAACAGCGGTGTTAGATATAAACTGTAGAACAAAGGTGTGTTTGAAGGGCAATAAAATGTCATCATTAGCATATTTCACCTATTATATCTTACTTTTTTGCCAGTATTAGGCCATAAACTTACCAAACAGTATAGCACATTACACAGAAGCACAATGCAATGAACAATAAAATAAATGCTTCTAGTGTACTATTAACAAGGTAGCAAAAGACCTAGAAGTGAAAGAGATGCACAGATGTAAACTAATTATACTGTAATGAATATAACAGCTATTTCAATGAATGTTAATGACTGGTATCTCAATAGCTTACCAAGCTGAGGATGGTCCTTCAAGGTGCTCGACTGGTGTCACAGCAGATGCAGGTTTTTCAACATGCCTGAAATTAAATAACAGTGATGTGAACTGCAGCAAAAAAGCACATACAAAAGCAATGACATAGAATTTGTAGTAGCTTAGAAAGATGCCTTTTAATTTACCTCTTACTGGTATGAAACCATAAGCTGACAAAAACTATGGCCAATTACACAGAAGTCAAACTGAAAATATCTCAGAGGCTAGTGTAAAATATGGCAACAAAAGTCCTGCAAGAGAAAGACAGTCACAGAGGTGAACTAGTTATATCACAACTATACCTGCCATCTTAATGCTGTTAGACACATGAGGGTTTATTACTACTACATGTTTTCACTTACCGAATTAGAAAAGAGGCCAAACCCTTAGACAGCTGTGCTGTCTCCTCTTGCCGGGCACGTTTAGCTTTCCTCTGTTGGGCACCAGACAGTTTTCTCTTCTGTGCGGATTCCATTCTAGAAAGGCAAGTACAAAACCAGTTAGAAATCTAGCAGGAAATCTTGTGGGCTGGGAATTATAATACACATGCAATTAATTTCAACTTACATGTTTGGTATAAGAGACCACTGCTTTTCCAATTAGCTATTCACTCGCTGTGTCAGAAAAGTTTCGGGATGGAAACCAGAAGGTAATGGTATGTCCTGCACTATGAAAATCAAACTATAAGACCAAGTTCCAGAAACACTTTGCACAGAAAGATATTTGTCATGATGCAGATGCAGCATACTATCATGCATATGTGTTAACGCTTTTCTCCTTAGGATTACTTAGTAGCAGTTAGCACCATATTTTAAGTTGATTGTGTTGTTACCAATTCCTGGGTGCATATAAGCAACTGTCAATGAGTTTTTAACTAAGAGAAAACACAATGCCTCACACATTTAGAAAGTTCATAATGAGCAGCAAATGACTGTGCCTCAACATTTTATCCAGTGAAGTAGAGTTGAATTATTACTAAGCAGTACTCAGAGTTTCTGTATTCCTAAATGTGATGTTGCAGTAAAGATAAAAATATAATTAGTGTGAATCCAGTGTTTACGCTTTGTTATAAACAGAAGTTGACCTTTAAAGGAGCTATGAAATTGTTGCTGTACTTTACTGTTTAATAAATTAAAACTTGACAGTGGCCTGTGTGTTGTGTGTTTTTATTTCAAGGTTTCTCATTTCTAATTCCAAAAGTCACCCCGTGGCAGTCGCAATCTCAAGGTGCTCCACCTAGACCTGCCAGGGGATAGTCTAAACCTACTGTGATAGCCTGGGAAACTGTTCTAGGTGGGCTTCATGTGGGGTCTGTGGGCAGAAGGGGCACAGAGAGGCATAGGGAGGATTTTTGTGTAAGCGGGACAGTAAAGGATTGTGTTGGCACCTGGCAGGGTACATATGCCTCCGCATGTTATACATAGGCATCTGCATCCTGCCAGGTGCCTATGCACTCCCTTACTTCCCTGATGACACAATACCAGGGCTTGAATGAGTCACACATACACGAACACATGCATGAAAGAGCCAAGCAATCATATACCGCCAGTGTCCACATACAAGGGGTACTGAAAACTGTCAACAGCATGAAGATGCAGTTTGTAACACTGTACTGTGTGGTCGCGAGAGCCTAAAAGTGCACATTCCTAGTACAGCACTTGATTGGCAGTAACTGAAAGCAGTGCTGTACCAAAGATGTGCACTTTAATGACAAAGAACAATGATAAATCACTTGTTGTGGAGGCATTTCTTTACAGAGAAGGTGGTGGCAAAGTGGAATGCACTACTGGTTGCGGTGGTGGCATGTAAAAATGAAATGCTTCAAGAAAGGGTGAGACAGGGCAGAGGGACGGGGTGGGGCAGCTGCTGAAAAGGGAGATAGCTGTAATCTGGAGCAGCCTAGACAGACAAGGACGGCCTTTTTCTGCTGGCAACTTTTGTCTGTTTGTGGTCATCATAACTTATAACAGAAACCAAGGGCTCTTCACCTGTACTTCTGACTACTGGCATGTCAATCGATAGCTCGGCTCGACCCCAATGGGCCACAAGAACCATAGCATATGAAAGTACCCGAGCCCCCTTTTGTGAGGTCAGAAAATGAAGCCTGTGTGTGTTCCATAGACCTGTATTGATGCCATTTGTCAATGACTGTTAGCACTATTTAGAGTTGGCACTCGGAAAAATGAAAGCAACCACTCCAGTAAAAAAGGACAGTTACTCAGCATCTGCTTTGATTTTTCTACATGGCACATCTCAATTGTACTAAAAGCCACAAGTATATCACATACATACAGGTTAATGAAATGCACCCTCAGTATTCATTTTCTGACATCACAAGGGGGTCACAGTGAATGATTACGGCCAGTTGCGCAACCAAACACAAAAGCCCAGGGACAGGCAAAGATAACAAAATACCTGTTTTTTGTGAAAACCAGTTGTCTGTCTATTTCGAGCCCTGGTGCCACAATATGCCTTTACATGTCTTAGTCATACATAATACATAAATCAAATGCAAAATCAGAAATAAAAACTCTGGTATACACTCACAGCCCATTCACAATGCTACAGCCTCCCACTCCAAAACCACCCATGGCAGTTCAACTACCAGACCAAGAAATTTACCTAACAAACAATAAAATAACATAAATAAGAAAGTAGGAGGCTCACTCTGTCCAACCTCCCCCCCCCTCAACACCAATGGGCGGCATGGGCCACAAGAACCATATCACACAGCACAGAATAATCAGCATGGTGGTTCAAAATCTGGGCATGCCACTAGAATTTATTTATTTATTTGTTTTTGTTAACCAGGTAGGCACACTAGACAACAAGTGCCTATTTTCAGGTGCTACCCGGGAGGGTACAATACAGAAAAACAGGGTACATAGTCAAGGTAGCATACAGGCCAGCAATACAGGTGGGCCAGATAATTTAGTACAGGGAACATGGTGCAAAGACAGAGTGACATACTCACCTACACACAGGTGGGGCCAGAAGTACAGCATATAGACATGGTACTGAGACAGAGCTAGCAAACATGATTACAACTACAACTCAAATACATAAACCCAATAAGGTAACAAGGAGGTAGAAGACTACAGGTACAGGTAACTAAGGGAGAGCAGGATCAGTGAACAAACCAGGTGTGTGTCAGGAAACAGGCAGGAGGAGAGTAAACAGTGCTGTGAGGGCAGCATGGAACTAGTGGGTGAGGAGAGGGAGGAACACAACCTGGGGGACAACCCCGGTGGAGTAAGGCTCGAACTGCAGGGAGAGAACTGCCCAATCCAGTTGCATGCCCGGGAACAGGTCAAAAAATAGCGTGGGGACTTCAAGATGTTACAAGGGAGGGAGCTAATGGGTAGGGGACGCCTGTCAGAGGAGAGTGGGAAGTGCTATGGTGGGCAGAGGCAGAGGCTGAATAGAGCTAGTGGGAGAGGTGTCGAGCAGCTGCGAGCGTGAGAAGTGCTAAAGTGAAGAGAGGCAGAGGCCGAATCATGCTTATGGGAGAGGAGTCGGGTGGCTGCTAGTGCCAGCAGTTAGTTGGCACAAAGACATGTGGAGGCAGCTTTCAGGAACTTCCAGAGGGACGTTTTGAAGCCGGGTGGGAAGGGGCAGCTCGGACTGGGGCAGGGAGGGAGTTCCAGAGTCTTGGGGGCGTGGGTGGAGAGCCCCGATCACCAGTGAGGGAACGGGTCCTAGGGACCTTACAAACCAAAGTCGAGCTGGACCTAAGTTGATAGGCCGGGGTGTAGTGTTTGAAGGGAAGGGCAAGGGCCGGGGAAGCAAGCAGTACAGACTATATTATCCACCATATTACTGAGGCTGTAGGCTAATACGGATTTGTCTAAACACCCTGTAAACAGTCAAAACACACACACACACACACACACACACACACAGCCAGTCTACCTGCCACAGGACACAGCCAGTCAGACCAAGCCCATTCCCCATACCGATATCCTCCACTCCGAAACCATCCATACCACCCCCACCAACACCCCAACCCCATCCAGAAATGTTGCAAATAATAAAACACACACAACAGACAGACACACAGAGACAGCCTCAAGCCACATCCAAAAATAGGACACAGAAAACTAAGAGTAAGACTTCTACTCCTCTCTCTCCAGTCCACCCCCAACCATGGTTGCAGCAGCACCAACAAGGAAAATTCAAACATGCTTTCTATATATATATATATAAACCAATAAACCACCCCCCCACCGCACAGTCACAAACAATAGCTGTACCCAAAAGCCTCCATATTACACTAGTTCAGCTGCAATACTGTACTATAAAAAAAATAGATTGGCACAAACCTAGATCAGAAAGGAGGAGAGTTGATGGTCAATGTCTTTCACTCTACGACTGATGGTCTGGCTCTGCTGTGCAGTGTTCTAGGCGCTGAATGTGAACCTGGACAAACAAAGAGTGAAACAGCTCTTTTTTTATGTATTTTTTGTTAGCAGCCAGCAAACCAGCAGCCAACTACTTCCAGACAGTTCTCAAATGCAGCAGTAGGCTAGGCACTAGGCAGGCGGTCTCTCGACTAGTAGCTGACCAGCTGATTGCAGAAAAATTGCACTCTGACTCTTCGAATCCCTTTCGGCTGACTAGGCTGTCTGATGTTTCTCTGCTCCCTTCCTGGCCGAAGAAGCAAGCAACCGGCAAAAATCCAAGGGTGAAACCAATGGTGTCGCTGACGTTGCTGAGCTTCAGTCACTGCGGCTGTCTTAATTCTCCACAGGCTGGAAATCCGACTCCTCCGCTCCAGTCACTGGATAGATTACCTCTGGTCTGGAAACTGGGAAGAGCTGCACAAGAGGGGGATCCCTTTTATTGTACTGCCTCGGACCTGAGGGGGGACAGAAAAGTTCAGATCTGAGGGGCGGAGGTGCGAGAAACAGCAGGGGCCCAGTGGAGTCCTGCCATTGGTCTGACAGGCACACACACGTCACTACCTGTGTGACGTTTTTAACTGCTCGGTCCAGGCTATGGGGAACTACTAAACGTAGGAAGAAGAAAATGCCATTGTTGCGGCGCCACATGGTGGATGAGTTAGTGGCACTGCTGCTGCTCCAGGTGTGGAAATGAACCGCGATTCGTGATGTGGAACTCAGGGAGGCAGTGGGCACAGCGGTATTAAGCCAGACCAGGACCAGACCAGGACTCGGAGTCGGGACCAAGAGAGAGAGAATACACCCCCCCCCCCGCTTTAGTCATTTTAGGATTTCCTGGCATACAGTAGACAGCCAAACAGTGAAAAAAAACAGGGGCTGGCTAGGCAGGCATCAATTCACTAAACGTTACGGCACCCCCCAGTACAGAAAAATGTACATGATTGCGTATGCTGCGTACGCCTGACGACGCCCCTGTATGATAGACACTTTCAAGTACCTTACGGGAATAAACATGGTACAGGTGGAAAGCATATTTCAGAGAAAACTGCACAAAAACAAGGAGGCATGATATGAGGCTGAAGGTGGAAGGATGAGGAGTAATGTTAGGAAGTACTTTTTCACTGAAAGGGTGGCGGAGCCATGGAACAGACTTCCAGCAGAAGTGGTGGGTGTGAAAACAATATGGGGGTTCAAGAGTGCATGGGACCAACATAAGGGTACCCTGGAGATGTGCAGAGCAGAAAAGCCACAGATCAAATAGTATCTGGGGCTGCAGCACTGAGTAGGGAAATGAGCAGACTAGGTTGGCCATATGGTCCTTAGCTGCCGACAGAGTCTATGTTTCTATGAATAAAGTGCACCAATCAAAAGTCTCACACAAGCACAAATCAATGTTTATTGAAGCATGCCTAAGCACAATCTTCCCTAAACGCTGTCCCGAATCCAGCCTCTGCACTTTAACAAGTCCTGTATCGGCAACCCTCACTTTAATGAATGACTTGCTATTAACATACCACAGCCATGGCTCTGAAAGCATTTGTTGTAGTTGCTTCACAAAAATGAATTTCAAGTCATGAAAACAGCTCATTGTATTTGTATTGTTTCAAAAAATATTTAAAAATAAACAGAAGTGATATCCTTACAACATACTCTCTCAACCACCCATGTTACCTATTTGAACTCACAGCTGTTTTTTTAGAAAACAATGAGCAGAAATGACCCCGTGTCAAAACAGGTTTCATCCATTGTGTGAATGCTAAGAGTCACAAAAATGGCAAGATGATCTTATGAATATGGATGAGTCATGAAAATGGGACATCCACTTCCGAAAAAAACAATATTGAAACATTTCTGAAAAGTGGAAATGAGCATACATGAGAACGTAATCTTATTTTGCTAATACTGTACTTCAAATCCTACACATTTTCTAATAAAACAAATAGCAATGTGATACCCTTGGCCCTATAACTAAGAAACCTGAAATTTTCAGGTTTCAATTCTCGGCCATTTTTGCTATATAAAAATATGATCCTCGAAACCATATTTCTTCACATTTGTAAACATATAGAACTTTAAAATGGCTAAGCCAGCCACTACCAGACTTTTCTAGTGGTGAGGAATTAATTCCACCAGCTGAGTCTCTAAGTTTTCAGGGTTGTTTTTTTCTCAAATCTATAGCTGTGGTATTCCTGATTACCTGACAGCATCAGAGTCGTATTTGTAATACTTGAATCATACACACTGACAGTATCTTATAAGTTAAGCCTGTAACAGCTCGTTGGTAGTACAGTCACCCCATCTGGGGGGAGAGTGCTATCTAAACTAAGTAATACATAGATACATAGACAGTGTCGGCAGATAAGGGCCTATGGCCCACCCAGTCTGCCCATTTGAGCTTGTAAGTTCAGTTTATGCTTTCCAAGAAGTCTGTTGCCCCTTACCCCTGACCTCCAGAATTCCTTTATGTCTATCCCATGAATTCTTAAATCCCGTAATTGTTTCAGCCCCCACCACTTCCTCTGGCAGGGTGTTCCACTTGTCCACCACCCATTCTGTGAAGAAATTCTTCTTCACATTTCCTCTGAATCGTCCTCCCTCCAACTTCATCCCATGCCCTCTAGTCCTGGAACATCTTTTTCGCTTAAAAATAGTGTATTCCTGCACCCTGTTCCTCCCTGTAAGATACTTGTATGTCTCTATCATATCCCCTCTCTCCCTCCTCTCCTCCAGGGAGTACATGTTCAGTTCCTTCAACCTGTCCTCATAGGACTTGTGATGCAATCCATGCACCATCTTTGTTGCCCTTCTCTGAACCTTCTCTACCCTGCCTATGTCCTTACATAGGTAAGGTCTCCAGAACTGTACAGTGTACTCCAGGTGGGGCCTCACTAGTGTCTTGTATAGTGGAATTATGACCTCCCTTTTCCTGCTGGTGATGAACCTGCCTATGCATCCCAGCATCCTATTTGCTTTACCTGCTGCCTTGTCACACTGTTTCCCTGTCTTGAGGTCATCAGAGATGATAACCCCAAGATCCCTTTCCTGCTTGGTGCATGCTATATCCTCACTCCCAACTGATATATTGTGCCAGGGTTTTTGTGCCCCATATGCATTGTCTTGCACTTCTTTGCATTGAATTTCAACTGCCAAACCCCTGACCATTCTTCAAGTTTCTGCAGGTCCTTTTCATTCTGTCTACACCCTCTGGTGTGTCTACTCTGTTACAGAGCCTTGTGTCATCAGCGAACAGTGAAATCCTGCCTTCTAGGTCCTGCGCAATGTCACTGATGAAGATATTGAATAGGACCGGTCCCAGCACTGATCCCTGTGGTACCCCACTGGTCACTCTTCCCTCTGTGGAGTGACAGCCATTTACCACCACCCTCTGTGTCCTGCCACCCAACCAGTTACCTTAATATTAAGTAAGGTTCTCTCTCTTCAGTACAGTTCCTTATAGGATGTGGTTTAGGGGTGAGGCGCTCTGCTGTGGGAACTGTGGGGCATTCTTCTTCAGGGATGTGCTCTGGAAGAGAGGGTACTGTCCCTTCTGCAGGACCATAGCAGAGCTCCATGCTCAGCTAGTAGCAGCAAAGACAGAAATATCTCAGCTGTGCGTACAGTTCAGCAGGAGCTCACCCCTGTACCCCACTACACAGAGATCCACTGGTCCAGAGGGGTGTATGGTGGCAGAGCACGAGAAGGGGGAAGGGCAGCCATAAGGAGGTTGTCTGTCCCAGTACCATCCAGATGGTAAATTGCTTCACCCCCCTGGAGGAGGTTCAGGCTCCTGACTCCACCAGGGGGGAAGGGCTTCAGGTCAGTCGAGGGGAAAGGGCATGACATCACATTGGCACCCAAGGGGAGCAAGGCAAACAGAAAGGTCCTAGTGGTTGAGGACTTAATATTCAGGGGGATAAATAGGATGATAGGGGAAGGGTCGGATGGAAGGGGTTGGTCCAATGCCTACCTGGAGCATCAGCCAACCAGGATTTAGGCAGAATTGGGAAGATGGTGGGGGTGGAGGAGCTGGGGGCGCTGGTACACCTGGGTACCAATGATCTGGCAGGCCAGTCGACAGAGACAGTGAAGTGGAACTTCCAAAGACTGAGGCACAGATTGGTGGCACACTCAACCTCCCTGGCCTTTTCCAAGGTCTTCCCTGTGTGGAGCATGGAGGAGAGGCAGGACAGAATTAGGAGTAATGAAAAGAGGAGTTTAACAGTTGGCTTACGGGGTGGTGTCACAACATGGGGTACCACTTTGTTGGTGATTTGGGGGAATTTTGAGGGCAGAAAACTCTTCAAGGTAGATGGACTTCAGCTGGCAAGTGAGGGGGCTAGCGCCCCAGGGCAGAAGTTTGACATCTACATCAGATGTTTAAACTGACTGTGGAGGAGTCCAGGTCTAGGGGATCCATGGTGGAGGGTGAGCAAAATAGGATCCTAGATAGAACTCCCTCATATCCAGGGGACAGTAACTGTAAAGAGGGTGCAGGGAATGCAGTAGGGTTTACAGGACCAAAGGGAGGAATACCAGTGAGGAGGAAAATAAAAGGAATAAGCACAAACAAGGACAGAAGAAAATGCAAAAAGCAAAAGAACAGTAGCAGAGTTAGAGCAGGGGTCAAATGGGGGGGGCGATGTATGCCTTAATGCCAGAAGCCTAGGTAACAAACTCGGTGAGCTCCAAGCTCTGAAGGCAGACCCTGAAGTGGACCTGGTGGCCATCATGGAAATGTGGGCCACAGATAAAAATAACTGGGAGATGACTGTCCCTGGGTGTTTACTGTTCAGGAGGGATAGAAGAACTGGTAAGGGGAAAGAGTTGCCCTTTTTGTCAAGGAGGGCATTGATGTGGCAGAAGATGGAAGTATTACGGGTAGCAGTTCAGAGGCTGAGTCAGTATGGGTGCAACTCATGGCAGCCTCAGGCAGGAAAGAGTGCTTAGGGGTGATCTATAGGCCTCCAGGGCAAGGGGAGGAAAGGGACAGAGGACTCTAGAAGAAACTTAAAAGAGGGACAGCACAGGAGGAAGTAGTGGTGGTGGGTGTCCTGAACCTGCCTGATGTCGATTGGGATGTCCCAATGGCCAAGAGTGACAGAAGTCAGACGTTACTGGACACCTTCCAAGACTGTCTATTGGTGCAGCTTTTAAGGAACTTATCAGGCAGAATGCAATCCTTGATGTGGTGCCCACCAGCTCAGACACGGTGGGTGTTGTGGGAGTAAGGGAGCAGCTAGGGAACATTGACCACAACTCTGTGTGGTTTGAATTGGCACTTAGGGCTGGCAGCCCACAATCAAGAACCGAAGACCTTGACTTTAGAAGGGTGGACTTCAGTAGGTTGAGGGAACTGGTCTGGGATAAGTTAGTAGGGTGGAGGACATAAAGGGGGGTAGAGGAGAGATGGGAGGCAATAAATGGAGCCATCCTTGAGGCATCAAAGATAAGCATAAGAACATTATCTAAAATAAAACAGGTTTAAGAGACTACTATGGTTCTCAGTTAGAATCAGGGAAGTGGTTAGGGCCAAAAAGAAGTCCTTCTATAAATGCAAGGAAAATTAGGGGGAGGCAGAAAGGAAGGATTATCTACAGAAAACTAGGGAGGCAAAGAGGGTTGTCAGGGAGGCAAAAGTAGACACGGAGAGGTGTATTACAGAGGGGGTCAAGAATGGAGAAATTTTTTTTTGCTATATCAGTGAAAAAAAAAAGGCGGGCATTGCATGGCTAGTTGAGGGGGGTAGGGTGATAGGATGATAGAGAAGGATGAGCAAAAGGCCGCTATCCTGAATGACAACTTTTGCTCAGGACTGCGGGTCCACGCCAGAATCTGGCATCAAAGCAGCTGCTAAGGGAGTCCCGGAAATGAGGCAGCCAGTACTTACTAGCGAGAAGGTCCTGAAAGGGCTGGCAGCCCTTAAGATAGAGCCCCAGGATCAGATGGATTGCATCCAAGGATACTTAAGGAATCAGCAGCAGAGATGGCTGGGCTGTTCAAAAGCTCACTTAGGTCCGGGGAAGTTCCAGAGGATTGGAGAACGGCAGACATTGTACCGCTTCATGGAAGGCAGGGATAGGGAGCAACCAGGGAACTACAGGCCTGTCAGTCTAACCTCCATCGTGGGAAAGCTGATGGAATCACTAATCAAACAGGACCTCCTGTACTACCTAGACAGCAACGGGCTCCAAGATAGTAAACAGCATGGTTTCATAGCAAGAAGGACTTGTCAGACTAACCTGATTTTTTTTCTTTGACTGGGTGACCAAGGAAGTAGACAAGGGCCACGCTGTGGATCTGCTGTACTTTCACTTCAGCAAGGTTTTTGATTCAGTACCACAAAAAATGTTGCTCAAAAATATGGAAGACCTGGGTGTGACTAAAACTGTAGTGAACTGAGTGGGAAGTTGGCTAGAAGGGGGCAGCAGAGGGTGGTGGTCAACAAGGTTAAATAAGAGAAAAGGGACATCATGAGTGGAGTTCCACAGGGATCTGTCTTGGGTCCAGTCCTCTTCAACATGTTCATTGGTGACACTGGTGAGGGAATCCAGGGCAGGCTATGTCTCTTCGCAGATGACAGAAAACTATGTGAGAGGGTGGATAGTGATGAGGGAATAAGGGATATGCAGAGGGACCTACAAACATTAGAGGGGTGGCCAAAGGTCTGGCAGTTAAAATTCAATGCCAAAAAGTGCAAGGTAATGCACCTAGGGAAAAGGAACCCCAAGACAGAGTACTGGATGGGTGGAGTGGGACTTAGCACTACAGAAGAGGAACAAGATCTAGGAGTTATCATCAGTAACTCCCTTAAATGAGCCAATGCAGCAAGGCCCATAGCAAGGCTAACAGGATGCTGGGAAGTAGCGGGAGGTATATTGAAAGTAGAAGAAAAAAGGTAATACTTCCCCAATACTGTTCCCTGATGAGGCCTCACCTGGAGTACTGTGTCCAGTTCTGGAGTCCTGACCTCAGAAAGGACAGGGATAGGTTGGAAACAGAGCAGTGCAGAGTAACAAAAATGATTCAGGGCCAGCAGGGCAGATCCTATGAGGAGTGCCTCAAGGCACTAAATATGTAATAATATGATAGAGACCTTCAAGTTCCTTAAATGAATTAACAAGGTAAACTCTGTCAGTTTCACATTGGAATGGTCTACCCTTCTTGATACCCTGCACTTGGGGCTCAAACCCCCAACCCACCTCTTCAGCACTTCTATACGTTAACCCCCTCGTGTTGCTGACAACTAACAGGCTCCCTGTTGGGCACAGTTATTTAGCCTGTTCCTGTATCTATCTGACTGTGTTTACTTATTCCAGTTTTAGTTTTCGCTGTATTTTCTGCATTCCTTTGTTTAAAGACCAAATGTACCTAAATGTTCTCATTCTAATTCTATTGCATTGTTTGTCTCAGTCCTCTGTATAATCACCTACTTGTTCTAAATGTACTAATGTGGAACCTATGTAAAGAGCTCTGAGCTCAAATGGTTAATCCAAGATCTGAAAATAAATAAATAAATAAATATGGGCTGAGACTAGACATAGTTCTTTTATTGAATTGTTGAGGGACCATTACGTTTTCACCTGCCACTGTATGAAATAGAACCTAATTTTTATTTTGTTTATTTAACTGTTTTTTGTTGCTTTTTTTGTTGCTGATTGCTGTTGTAACCCTAGGTGGCGCTATCCAAAGGGCTACTACCCCTGCCTGTGTGACTAGGTGCAGGTTAAGGGGCCTGGGTATTGAAAACGGATGCCTCCACCCGGAGGACAGGGTTATTGGTAATGTAGCTGACCTGGGTACAGCCCTCCGGGACACTGTAACCCCCCTCTAGTGGCCAAGCAACGTACAACAGACACAGTTACAATAACCCCTAATCAGCATACAAATCCCCACTCTGTTTGCACTTACCACCAGGGCTGGTTCCACCAGTCTGACCCTAGAGACCCCCTGTAAAATAAGGTTAGACACAGCAGGTAACAACAGTACAGTGCTTCTGGTACAAAATGGAACCACAGTCAGGTTAACTGCAAAAATAATTAGATCTGATTTATTCAGGGGAAATGAACAAGGGAGAGGCGTAATTTGACCGATTAGTTTTGTAACTGATCCAATCAGGCAATCATGCATGCAGTTTAGAGTCCCTTCACAGTCACACACTCTGGGTTCCCAATTGGAACAAAGGTGGGCTAGCCTTATTTGTTGCCAGGGATAGGCCGGTGTTGCAGCTGGTCGGGGCCCTGTGATGGAAAAAGGAACATGCATAACCACACACAATTTGTAATCCGGAGCCTGGAGGCTCAGTTCATGACAAGGAAACAACAAAGGAATCAGATGACAACACTTTTGATTTAGCTGATGTTGCAGGGAGCTACCCTGGGGTTTACTCACCCAATACGAGACACAGGAGGGACGAGATGGAGACTGCAGGCTGACAAGCTGGTATGACAGGAGAAGCAGGGCCCACACAAATCACTGAGGTGTTGTTCCTGTTCAAGATGGTTGAGCAGGGGTCTGATCCCCAGCCGAGTCTCTCGTCGATGGTGATCTCTGCGCCTGGAGTAGCTGGCTTGGCCAAGGTGGCAGGGCCCAGGCTGGGTGAACAGTTCGGATTCAGTCCGGTAAATGCTGGATGCAGCTTCCAGAAAGCGTGACACAATTAGGCAGTGGGGAACCAAATCGCAACCCACTAACAGCATTCAGCACACTTATAGTAAAGGAAAACACAATACCACAGGTCAGATGACAGTCCAGTTGCAATTTCAGCTTTCCTGAGCAAAACCGTGATCTCTGTGGTGATTTCAGATGTCCTGACAGGCCAATCGCATACAGCAAATCTTCGATCTTCTTCAGGCAATGGTACAGTCACAGTTCAGTGGCTTTTGTCACAATTGGTTTGGATACAGTCCGGTTATTTAAGCACTCTCTAAAGATCCCTTCCAAGGGACAGTCGCCGACAGGTCAAACTCAGCCTTTTCACCAGTTTCCCGAGCGACTACGCAGGAGCAGCTTGAATGTCTCGAGCTGTTCACTCTCTTAGCTCCAATCTCAGACTGACTCTCTGCTGCAGGCAGCTTGGGACTTTCCCTCTGATCCAAAAGGTTTGATTCGTTGATTCATCTGTCTGTCACAGCAAGGGCTCTTCCTCCAGGTCCATTTAGGCGCAAAAGTGGAAAAACTACAATTCCTACAGAAATTGGTTCCCACAAGACCCCTGGGGGCAGGCTCCACTTTAGGGCCCCCAAACGTACTGATTGGTCCACAATGGCAGTCCAGAACCAAGATGGCGGTGAGTCACAGAAATGTCCATGCTGCAAAGAAGGCAGGTTAGACAAACTATATCATTACTATTAGAATAGATAATCAGCAAATAAGTACAGCTTCTACCACAGCTCCCTCTGTGCAAATAGCGATGGCAGAACGGAGCAATTATCTGGCAGCCCAGGTGTGACTCAAGCTTAGAAACACTCAGCCCTCACTCAGATTAATTATACACTGCGATATAGGCAGCTCTTAAAGAGACAGAACACAGAGGCTATAAAGGCACTCACATGCAATAACTTTTAAACGGTTAAGACACAGGACACTAGCCTGGCAGTGGCCATTTAGGCACACCCAAGGAAGAGTTTCAGGAACCCCCATTTGTAGGGGGTTACACCCTTCCTTACCTGGAAAAACTTGGTGTCCGCATCAAGTCTACACCACAATAATATTGAAAAGACAATTTACTATATGAGATATATGTGACATTAGAATACTTATGCAAATCATATCTGATGCATCAGTAAATGCAGACTTATCACATTACTATACATTTTCACTACACTTCACAATACTATATCTATAATGACAACACTTATGCATGTTTCATACACGTGATACTGATTCCACTATGATTAACATACTATCAACATTATACATTGATTCAGGTTATATCTTCTTCCATACTGAACAGTGTAATAGGGGGCCCTTCCCTATCAGCTAACTTGGGGCTAGATGGGGCAGGGGCATCATATTCTGAGGGAAGAACAATTAACCTAGAGTTGGCAGACAGGCTCAGTTTGGGTAGTGAACTCTGAGAAACGTAGACACCTTTTTGAACAACATTGAGAGGCAGATCCACAGGCCTCCCAGGGGAGTCATAACTAAGGCATAACACTGGCTTGACAGCTTGTCCAGGCTTTCTGGGGGGAACAGGCACGGGCTCTGGGCAATCAATACTGACATCGGACTCTTTTCCCATACTGAAGGGTGCCTCTGCACTAGTTGAAATGTTCAGATTGGGAACATTGTCAGCTCCTTGCTCTGTAGATTCTGTGTTCACACTACTTTGCTCGTCATTATCTTCAGAAGAGGGCCCAGGTTGCTCATCCTGAGGGAACTCTTGAATCATTGAACTTTGTGGCACAAGAGGGGTGCTCTCAGCACTTTTGTATTGTTCTGCAGGTTCTGGTATGTCACCAGGAAGATTTACTACATCAGATTTTTCCTTGGGTAACTCAAAGAGTTCCACTAGACACAAGGAATCTGCTGCTTCAGATGAAATACTCTGCACCTCACTTTCAGGGGGCATTGGTACCAAGGAATAAGCTGGTGGTTTACACAGTCTTGAAGTCCCAGCTTCGTCCCCATAATTATGCATAGGGTTTCCTCGGAACAATTGACTCAGTTCATAAGAAGGATAATAAGCATTGTCACACTCACTTTCATCAGAGTTAGACTGACAGTCACTATCATTATGGGCCTGCTGGGGGGAAGGCCTTGGGTCTGGAATAACTGGGGCAGGTTGACTCTGTCTCTTCTTAGCAGTAGCATGAGTCACTGGCCCAGGTGAGGCGTCACTTGTCAGTTCAGCATCAATGATCACTTGGCCGATGGGCAGTAGGTGGTTCCTGTGCATGGTCTTTGACAGCTTTAGAGTCATTTTCAGGGCGCACTTTGTACCATGGCAGGTCATCCAATTTGCCAACTACTATGTGAGGAAGATTGTGCCTGCTATCAGCAATTTTATGCTTGCCATGCAATCCCAAGTTACACAATAGAACTCTATCTAAGGGCAACAATTCCTGGGCCTTTACTCATCGATCATATCTCTCCTTGTTAGCAAGGTTTCATTTGGCAGCCACTGTTTGAGTCAGTTGGTGTGCATGGTTCAACTGAGCTTTCAGTTTCTGTACATATTGTAAATAGTTCTCAGCTCAGACCCCATCCAGGGAGACCCCAAAGCAAACATCTACGGGCAATTGGGCTTCCCTCCCGAACATGAGACGATAGGGAGAGAATCCTGTAGCATCACTTTTGGTGCAATTGTAAGCGTGTACCAAGGGGCTAATCTGCTGACTCCACTTAGAATGTCTTTAGGATGGAGAGTGCCCAACATGTCCAGAAGGGTTCTGTTAAAGCGTTCTGGCCGGGGATCCCCCTGAGAGTGATAGAGAGTGGTTCTGGACTTTCACACCCCCCCACAGGGAGAGCATTTCTTTGATTAGTCTACTTTCAAAGTCCCTTCCTTGGTCAGAATGGATACGTTGGGGTGCACCATAGTGGACAAAGAACTTTTCTACTAGCACCTGGGCCATCGTAGAGGCCTTTTGATCCTTGGTCAGGAAAGCTTGTATGTATCTGGTAAAATGATCGGTTACTACCAGTACATTGCCAATGTTCTTTTGATCAGGCTCCAGACACAGGAAGTCTATGCAAACCAGCTTCATGGGGGCACTGGTAGCAATGTTGACAAGTGGGGCAGCTTTCTGGGGCAAAGCTTTCTGTTGAAGGCAGCGACTGCAAGTTTTAACATGATGCTCGACATCTGCCCCCATTTTCAACCAATAGAATCTAGACTGCACTAAGTCAAGGGTCTGGTCAATACTGAGGTGTCCCATGTGGTTGTGTAGGGACCTCAGTACCAGCTGCTTGAAGGCTGTGGGTAGTACCAATTGCTGTTTGTCTAACTGACTCCGCCGATCCACTGTCTCTCGATAGAGTAACTGGTCTTGTAGCTTCAGTCGGGGAACTTCCTTAAACAGTAATGCAGTCCGTAGATCGGTGGAACGTAACTTGGACACATCTTTCCCAGCCCAGAGGGCATCAACTGCAGGCTGAATCATGGGGTCTTGGGATTGAGCCCACTGAATGCTGTCATTATCAAACTGGGGCAAAGCACTCATATCTAATGCAGAAAAATGTCAATAACCTGCAGGTATGCAGGTATCGGGGGCCCCTAACAGTCCACTAGGCAGTCCACTGTGTCGGCAGATAGTTGCTCATCTTTGTCAAATTTTTAACACAGTGCTTTAATAGAATGTTCAGACAGCCTCATCCAATTGTCTTTTGAACTTGGCCACCGTGAAAGGGTGTCAGCACCAATATGGTTCAGTCCAGGCCAGTATTCAACTGCACAATCATAAGTCGACAGGGCAGAAAGCCACCGGTGTCCATTGGAGTCCAACTTACCTAAAGTCTGTACATATGTTAGAGGGTTGTTATCAGTCTTTACTAATATCTTGTTCCCATAGAGGTACTCATGAAACTGATCAACTATGGCCTTTAGAACGAGGAACTCCAATTTGTGCACAGGATAATTCCACTCGGAGGGTGTCAAGCTGTGGCTGGCAAAGGCTACAGGTCTCAGGTCATCTTCATATTCTTAATATAGTACAGCCCCAAGCCCCTGCAGACTGGCATCCATGTGCAGGATGCATGGTTTGGTGGGATCAGCATATGCAAGGACTAGGGCATAGATAAGCTGATAGATGACTTTGAAGAATGCCACCTCGCACTCGGGGGTCCAACAGTTTCCAAAAGTTTCCCCTGTTCGAAAATATACCTTGTCTTCTTCTTTGAGGAACCCCTTCTTGTGTCTGCGGTTGGTAGGAGGATAGCCATGGGTAAGATTAAGGAGCGGCCAGATTACCTTCGAATAGTCCTTAATGAATCAGCGATAGTAGCCGCAAAACACCAGAAAATGCTGCAGCTCTTTTAGGTTGGTAGGCTGAGGCCAGGTGGTCAGAGACTCTACTTTCCTGGGGTCCAACTGTATCCCCTCGGCTGAAACTATTGTGTCCCACATATTTCACAGATGTTTGAAAAAACTGGCACTAGTCTATGGATAACTTGAGGCCTAATTCTTCCAAACGATCAAGGACTTTGAACAACCTGGTCTCATGTTTCTCTAGCATGTGTCTGAAAATGATGACATCATCTAAATACACTAAACATTCCATCAAGTTCATGTCTCCCACCACACATTCCATCAATCTCTGGAGGGTGGCAGGTGCACCCGAAATCCCAAGTGGCATCCTCAGGAATTCATAGAACCCCAAAGGACAGATGAAGGCTGTTTTCTCATGGTCCTCCAGGGCTGTCAGAATCTGATAATATCCACTGCAGGGATCCAGTACTGAGAACCACTGACTCCTGTTCAGGCAGTCCAGGGCATCCTGTATGCGTGGCATGGTGTATTGATCTGGGACGGTCCGCCGGTTTAGGGTCCAATAATCCACACACATCCTCATGGACCCATTCTTCTTGCGCACAACTGCGATGGGGGATGCATAGGGACTGCTTGACTATCGAATAATACTAGCAGCTATCATCTCCTCTAGATGTCTCCGAACATCTTTTATATCAGCTGGGGCAAGGTGGTGGGACCGCTCTCGGAAAGGTCTCTCATCATGCAGTCGAAATTTATGCTCAGCACCATGGATGCATCCCACATCCAATTCTTTTAGCAAAAACACTTGGTCTCTCTGGGCAAGTTTCCTACTAATCCAAGTCTTCCATTCAGCAGATAATGGGGAATCACCAAAGTCAAATAAGTCAGGGGTCACCTCTTCCTTTCCACCAGAATGCTTGTTGCTGGGTAATACTGCAGTGTCCGTGCAGTGTACTGTAGCTAGGGTACACCCCCTGTTCACTCAGATTTCTTGATCCGACACATTCCGAATCTGGACCATCACTCGTCATGCATAGGCATGGGCCCAGGCAGGTAGGATACTGGGCTTAACCAACAACCCCTCTGGCAACTTCCCTTCACCAGAGTGTCCAGCATCAATATTTTATTTTTCACATCCTTCTTAAGATGAACTTCTCAGTGGATGGTGTACTGAGTGTTGGGTGCTAGCACTAGACAGTCAGGATCCTTCTTCCACACTATCCCCACTGTCTCATCCCTGTCCACCTCGATAGTCTGCCTCTACAGGTCATAGGCTCTCTTGATCAAGGCTGGAATTCTCAGAGCCCTCCCAGTCCATTGCCCTTGTCTCTCTTGACACAACTGCGCTAGCCATCCAAACATGTGTGCATTAGTTCTGATGAGCAGTGGGACACCATCATATAATCCGGTAGGAGGACACACCAGAGCTAGTGTCTCAACCTGTTCATCCACTCTGGCCACTGCAGTAGGGAATGACAACCAGATCCGAATATATCCCAAGTATGGGTAGGACTTCTCGCTTAATCCCCACATGTACAGGCCTTCCAGTGGTTGTAGGGGCACATCAGACAGGTGCTTTCGTACCAATCTTGAAACACTGTGGTCACTTGGGATCCACCGTCAAGCACGGCCATTGCAGATACACCATTCACTGTTACTGTGGTCTCCATTGATGGGCCTACCATCTCAGACCAGTCAGGGAATGAGGACTGAGACATGTTCCTTATAGCTGTCATAGAAGAATAACTCTTTCTTGTAGGCCCAGTCTGAGGCTTTATATTGTTTCACCGAATTAATGCCAGCAGCCGTGTAGTAACCTTTCTCAGATTCTCAGGTGAGCTGCAGTGAAACGGGGTATGCCCATCTTCTCCACAGTGGTAACAAAAAATGGGCTCCTTGGAGTCTCTAGGGGAAGGGGAGTCATTCCCCTGCTTGGGCATGGTAGGCAAGTCCCAAGATCCTTCTCTGATCCATGGTTTGCTTTCCTTGCTTTCTGAGTTTCCACAAGAATCAGCTACTTGCATAGCCTGAAGAAGGTCTCAGGCTCTCAGTTCTCGTACTACTTCTAACAAATTACCCTCTGACCGGTATTCAGAGGAGATGACGTGCACCCCCAACCCTCCAGGTGGAACCTCGCTCTTTGACTCAGGAGGTGCCTGACAGGAGTTAGCATCTTTTGCCGCCTCGGCAGCTTGTTGACTGATTCTCAACTCTGTCAATTCTTTAATCAGTTCCCTCATCTGTTGCAATTCAGTCTCGTCACTTCTTTCAGGAGTCTGGCAGGTACGGGCAACACCGGCATGGGGCTCCCATCCCTCTTCATCATTCTCTGCTTCACGAATCTCTTTCATGAGGTAACAATATTCAGGAGGATTAGTCTTTCTGTCTTGCAATTTAGGTTTCAGCATCATCACACTAGAGTACCTGGCTGATTTTAGGATATGGTCTAACCTGACCTGATTCAGTTCACTAGCAGGCACCTCTCCTTTCCTGTGGGCCCTCTGCAGAGCCCTCTCGATTCTGGTAACAAACACAGACAACTTCTCATTTTTCCATTTTTTGCAGATTTAAATTTCCACATCAAATCATCTCCTGACTTGGTGCTACCAAAGACCCCCTCCAAAGCAGAGAGGTATTCAGCAGCAGTGGCCTTTGGGCTGTAGAGCAGAGAAAATGAATGGCCTCCAATGCAGGGCCCCTCAAGCTCTCCATGAGCCTCTTCATTTTCTCCCCCTCTGAGCACTGCCACTCCTGGACCAGGTGGGTGGCATAGTCCATCCACGTTTCCAGGTCATCCTCCCCTATGGGCACTGGGACCGTGTCTGAGAAGAGTCTCTCACCTCCTTGTTTCTTTCATCTGTAGTTCTTCTTTTTTGGCAGGGGAAGAGCCCAGCCACCCACCCCATCCTCAACCACCCCACTCTACACTCCTTTTATAGAGTAGCACAGTCGTGACATTTCCTGTAGCAAAGCAGGAAGGGGCAGATCAGAGGGGTATGCACACAGTGACCTCATTTACAGGGGCACTAGTAATTTAACTTTTGTAACAAGTTATACAAAAACAAACAAACAAAACACAGAATCAAACTTTTGCTTTCATTTTCTTCCTTCTAATTATTCTGACCAGGTTATAAACCCAACAACTTATCTGGAATGGATGTCATTAACTGCAGGTACTGCAGAACACTTTTCAGAAGGGCAGTTTTACAGGATTTAGGACACTGTCCTACATGCTGGGCCATTGGAGATCTAAGGGCTCAATTCCAGGCAGCATGGACAGAGATGCGCGCCTCAAATTGCATATTCAAGAGGAAATATATTATAGAACCACCTGCCATTTCCCTAACATCCAACAGAAGCACCTCGACCACAGAGGGTAGTTGGTCCGGGAGGTTGGCAGGTGGTTAGGAGGGGCAAATCGGGTGCCCCATCACTCGGTGCTCACCAATGTATTGCCTCCACAAACCATATAAAAACTACAAACAGGTATCTGCCTCTATCTCTGAAATCAATCAAAGGGGCAGAGGACACTGCAGAGCAGGACACTGCAGCACAGGAGCTAGCACAACAAAACTCGCCCAAAACAGGAACCAAAACAAAAAAAGCAAAAAAGAAATCAAAAATACTTCTGATCGTAGGAAACTCCAAGATTCGGAGAGCTGATACGTATCTCCAGCCAGGGGTAATGGTCAGATGTCTCCCAGGTACATCAGCGTGGAGAGACACTGACTGCATTGCTAAAATTGTTCAGGAAGCAGGAGAAAACATTAATGTCCTGGTACAGATAGGGACTAACGATCTCGCCAGCTGGTCAGTTGTAGAGACCAAGGAACACCTGACCAGGCTGGGTGACAAACTATCATCCATTTCATCCGGCATCTCCTTCTCTGAGATCCTGCCAGTCTGGGAGAGGGGAACAGATGGACGGAAGGTCAGAGAAGGGGAGATAGGGGAGCTCAACATGTGGCTCAAGGGCTGGTGCCAGGAAAAGGACACAAATTTGTAGGGTACTGGCAACAGTTTTGGGAGCAAAGTTCTTTAAATTTGATGGACTGCATCTGACTAAGGAGTCAGTGCATTGGGGCAGAAGTTTGGCGTCTTTGCAGAATATTTAAACTAGCAAATGGGGAGAGGTTTGCAGCACCCCATCGTTAAATGGGAAGAACACCCCTTCCTCCCTCCTCAGCGAGTGGTCAAATAGAAGTTCAGCATGTTTGTAGTTCATTTGCATCACCAGATAAGGAAAAAGGTCCGGCTCCCCATACAACGCATAGGGGAAACGCCAGACCTCGCCCAACAACTAACACACCAAAATCTGGAAAATGGAAAATCATGTACACAATTGCTCGCAGTCTGGGAAACAAGATCTCAGACCTGCAGGCAACAATGACAGAGGCTAAACTGGACATAGTAGCCATTAGCGAGACATGGTTTACCAGTAACCACACTTGGGAGACTTCAGTACCTGGCTATGTACTGTTCAGAAGAGACCGAGGTGCAAAAAGGGGGGGTGGAGTGGCCCTTTATGTCAATGAAAATATCAAAGCTACTGAAATTCAGAATACATATAAGGAGCCAGAAGAACTGTGGGTCACCCTGGAAACAGGAAATGGGACAGCCATACGAACTGGGGTACAGTACAGGCCTCCAGACCAGGGGGAGGACATAGACACATTACTGTTAGAAGATATACAAAACATGACAGCTAAAGGGGAGGTTCTGATAATGGGAGACTTCAACATGCCAGATACAGATTGGTCAATACCAGCAGGAACATCTGCCAGACCTAGACACATGGTGGATTCCCTGCAGGGGGAGGGACTCAAACAACTGGTACAACCACCCACAAGAGACAGGGCTATCCTAGATCTAGTACTGACTAACAGGGAAAGGATCACAGATCTCCAGGTAGAAGGTCACCTGGGGGCCAGTGACCATCACATGGTATGGTTCAATTTGGCCACTAAAACTAAATCATCCTATTCCAAGGCAAAAATATGGGACTTCAGAGGAGCTGACTTTGATGAGATGGCCAAAAGAGTTAAGCTAGCCCTGGCAAAAAGAAATACAGGTGAGGGGGTACAGGCAAAGTGGGCAAGCGTTAAAGATGCAATACTTGAAGCAACATCCCATTGTGTTAAAGAGAAAAGGAAATGCAAAAGAAGAAGGAAACCACTTTGGTTCTCAAAAAGAGTAGCAGAAAAGGTCAGAGCCAAAAGGCTGGCCTTCAGGAACTATAAGGGAACACAGCAGAATGAAGATAGGGAGGCATACCAAACTTCTCTAAGGGAAGCAGGGAAGGCAGTAAGACAGGCAAAGGCCCAAACCGAAGAAATACTAGCACAAACAGTAAAAGAAGGTGGGCAAGCAATGTGAGAAGCCAGTAAGGAAGGCTGGGGGGATACTGGGATGCATAGGAAGAGGCATCAATAGTAGAAAACAGGAAGTTGTTATCCCTCTGTACAGACAGTTGGTGAGACCCCATCTGGAGTACTGTGTGCAGCTCTGGAGACCTCATCTCCGCAAAGACATAGACAGAGTGGAGACTGTCCAGAGGAGGGCAACCAAAATGGTGCAGGGTCTGCACCAGAAGACATACGAAGAAGGACTAAAGGAGCTTAATACGTATACTCTTGAGGAAAGAAGGGAGAGAGGGGACATGATAGAAACTTTCAAGTACCTCAAGGGAATTAACAAAGTCCAAGAGGGTAGCATCTTCCAGAAAAAGAGATGTGCAAGAACAAGGGGGCACAATTTGAAGATAGAGGGGGGACGGCTCAGGGGTAATGTGAGGAAGTATTTTTTCACAGAGAGGGTTGTGGATGCATGGAACAGCCTCCTGAGGAGGTCGTGGAGTCAAGAACAGTGGGGGACTTCAAGAATGCATGGGACAGGCATAAGGCAGTCCTAGGGGCGGGTATGAGGAAGTAAGCTGTTGGTTAACTAGGATCTGCAGCTTATCTGTTAGGTAGGAAAATGGTCAGACTAGGTGGGCCAAGCGGTCCTTCTCTGCCATCAAATTCTATGTTTCTATGTTTCTAAGGTGACAAGACTTTCTATAGATACATTAGTGAAAGGAGAAAGTCCAGAGGGGGTATTGCTAAGATCAAATGGGATAAGGGGGCATGTAATTTATTCAGGGGGAATGAAAAAGGGAGGGGGCGTAATTTGGCTGATTAGTTCTGTAACTGGTTCAATCAGGCAATCATGCATGCACTTTAGAGTCCCTTCACAGTTACACACTCTGGGTACCCAGTTGGAACAAAGGTGGGCTAGCCTAATTCATTGCCCGGGGTAGGCCGGTGTTGCAGCTAGTCAGGGCCCTGTGATGGATAGAAGAAACATGCACAACCACACACAATTTGTAATCCGGAACCTGGAGGCTCAGTTCATGACAAGGAACAACAAAGGAATTAGATGACAACACTTTTGATCTAGCTGATGTTGCAGGGAGCTACCCTGTGGTTTACTCACGCTACCCAATACGAGACACAGGATGGATGAGATGGAGACTGCAGGTTGACAAGCTGGTATGCCAGGAGAAGCAAGGCCCACATGAATCACCGAGGTGTCGTTCTTGTTCGAAATGGTTGAGCAGGGGGATGATCCCCAGCTGCGTCTCTCATCGATGGTGATCTCTGCACCTGGAGTAGCAGGCTGGGCCAAGGTGGCAGGGCCCAGGCTGGGTGAACAGTTCAGATTCAGTCCGGTAAATGCTGGATGCAGCTTCCAGCAAGCGTGACACAATTAGGCAGTGGGGAACCAAATCATGACCCACTAACAGCATTCAGCACACTTATAGTAAAGAAAACACAATACCACAGGTTGGATGACAGTCCAGTTGCAATTTCAGCTTTCCTGAGCAAAACCGTGATCTCTGCGGTGATTTCAGATGTCCTGACCGGCCGATCGCATACAGCAAATCTTCGGTCTTCTTCAGGCAATGGTACAGTCACAATTCAGTGGCTTTTGGCACAATTGGTACGGATACAGTCTGGTTATTTAAGCACTCTCTAATGCTCCCTTTCGAGGGACAGCAGGCAGACAGGCCAAACTCAGCCTTTCCACCAGTTTCCTGAGCGACTACGCAGGAGCAGCTGCTCGAATGTCTCAAGCTGTTCACTCTCTTAGCTCCAATCTCAGACTGACTCTCTGCTGCAGGCAGCTTGAGATGTTCTTTCTGATCCAAAAGGTTTGATTCAATGATTCATCTGTCTGTCACAGCAAGGGCTCCCCCTCCAGGTCTATTTAGGCGCCAAAGTGGAAAAACTACAGTTGCTACAGAAATTCACTCCCACAAAACCCCTTGGGGCAGGCTCCATTTTAGGGCCCCCAAAGGTACTGATTGGTCCACAATGGCAGTCCAGAACCAAGATGGTGGTGATTCACCGAAATTTCCATGCTGCAAAGAAGGCAGGTTAGACAAACTACAATATCGTTACTATTAGAATAGATAATTAGCAAATAAGTACAACTTCTAACACAGCTCCCTCTGCGCAATTAGCGATGGCAGAACAGAGCAATTATCTGGCAGCCCAGGTGCGACTCGAGCTTAGAAACACTCAGCCCCCACTCAGATTAATTATACACTGTGATATAGGTAGCTCTTAAAGAGACAGAACACAGAGGCTATAAAGGCACTCACATGCAATAGCTTTTAAACGGTTAAGACACATGACACCAGGCTGGCAGTGGCCATTTAGGCACACCCAAGGAAGACTTTCGGGAACACTGTTATTAATTTTATAATGTCGGTGTGATTTGTATTGTATTTTAACATTTTATGTGTAACTTAGATAAGAAAACAGGATTGTCTTGTGAACTGGACTGATAAAGTCCAAAATGGCATACTTCCTTTATAAAAACAAAGCTTTTATTTACTTACTTACTACTAACTGTGGGGAATTATTCACCCTGAATACCAACTTGAGGTCACATGGTCATGAATGGAAATTAACGGGGAGGGAGGTGCAGGAGGGACATGAAGAAATACTTCTTTATGGAAAGGGTAGTGGAAGCTTGGAATAGTCTGTCAGCTGAAGTGGGTGCAAATACAGTCAGGGGATTCAAGCAAGCATGGGATAGAATGAAGGGAAAAGTGGTCGCCTGGGCTGACAAGACGAGGGAGGAGAGTGGGGTAGCATGGGGAGGGTTAGTATCCTGGAGGAACAATAGGTTCCAGAGAAGGTTCCAGGGATTATAGGAAATATGGGCAGACTGGATGGACTTCTGGTCTTTTTCTGCCATCATGGTCCATGTTTCTATGTTTCAGGAGGCAGAGAGCCTGGACCCAAAAACTTGCATGCCAAATTTCAAGTTATTCCATCTAGGATGGCCATGATATTAAGTTGCACAAATCAGGGTTTAACGTAGAAGTTCCTTCTCAATCCTAACTCTAGATACTGTTGATCTTCTAGTTACAAATGTCTTTGCCAGAACTGCCTAGCATTGCTTTGCAGTTCTCTAACCCATAGAACTCAAGAAGGCACATATGACACAGATATTATGATGTCATCAAGCATTGTGAAGGTTTTTCTCACATTATTTAAGCCCCTAAACAGTGCTACAAGTCATTATAGAGCATAATACTACATTGCTTTTATTTGTTTAAAGACCTAGTACAGCAATAGACAGCTGGTGAAGCGGGGGGGGACCCATAAAGCTTGCGAGTCTTTGTCTGTCGGCCCTTCTCCCGATGGCTGGCAGAAGGTGGTCAGGAAGGATATGGCAGGTGAGGGGAAAAGGAGGAGGGTCAGCATAGTAAGAAGACAGCCTAATGGTGGAGGAGCAAGGAGGCTACCTAAATACCAAGACATGGGAGCCTAGCCTCTTTACTCATCACCTAGTGAGACTACAGGGTATCGGTGAAACAGCAGCAGGACTCAATGTCAAAGTATAAGGGTGAAACATTTTGTTTAGTATACAAGATTTTAATACACCACCCATGTGGGTGTATAAAGACTACTGCAGCCAGAAGAAGGGAAAGAGTTAGCAAAGAGCTGTAGGAACAATGGTGACGGGGGGGGCAGGGGACAGCATAGCTTGAAGAAAGATTACTGCAGCCTAATTTAGAAGAGGCTAATGGATGCCTCTGGTTCAAGGTAGAGGATGCTCCAGCATCGACTGCTACCTGAACGAGCAGCTCCAATTTAAAATAGAAAATATATATTTTTTTGTGTTGGTTTTGGGTGCTTTTACAGAAATGAAGTCTCCAGGTGCTCTGATCCCATCTCAGGTGGCAGTGCCTCCATTGGTGCTGACTGGGAACCTGAGTTGGTCAGGAGTGGGGGAGCCTTACTGGCTTGGGCAGTGCGTGAAGTGCTGGGGGATCAGGTTGTGGCTCGAGTATGTGGTGCCCTGATCCAGTTTTCAAAAGCGCCTGCTTTTCCCTGCATAGGAGTTCAAGGCACTCTGAGGAGCCCACTAGCCAGTTTCTCATGGTGGCAAAATGCTCTGGTGAGGACAGGAAGCACAGGAAGGTACTGGAGCGGCATGAGGCAGCAGCCAGGTAGCACACAGAGTGGTGTGGAAGACATGTTTTTCTGGCAAACCAGGGGAATAGCATTCATCAGAGAAGATTAAAAAAAAAAAAAAGAAATAATAATGAAGGTGAAGGTTGCTCTGGGGCTGCCTCTGCCCGATGTCCTATAGCTTGGTAATATCAACAAGACCAGGAGCGGGAGGTGGAGAGGTTGCAAAAGCAGAGCAAGCCTCTCTATCAGGGGTCAGTGTGTAGTGCATCAGGGAGCTGAGTTGCACACAGGTGTGGGCCTCTGGGGGAGGTGGTGTACCTCATGGAACTGACACTCTCCTTTTTCTCATGCATGTTTGTGAGTGGAGAGTGCAGAGAATGGATCAAGCTTGCAGACATTTGGTGGGGGTTGCAAAAGTGGTCAAGTAAAGAAAGACATTACCCAGTCAATAAACTGCTCGCCCTTATACGTTTCAGATGGTGGCAGTATTACGAGTGATGGCAGATGTGATTGCTGCAGGGAATCTTCAGTACTGAGAAATATAGGAACTTCTTGTCTTAGAACAGGAAGATCGGGAGCTTAAGGGGCACAGAGGCAATAAGTAAGTAGGGAGAAAAAAAAAACAGAGGAAAGAGTAAATATTCCAAACAACAGTTAAGGGGCCAGAAATAAGACATGATGGGAGTGGTGCAGTGCAGTGGCTGTGGAGCAGCAGTCTTCCGGGAGACATTCTGGAGGATGCGGTGTTGTCCCATTTGCAGGCACCTCTCTGGGTTGAGGGAGGAGGTTGCTCATCTCCAGGCTGAATTGGCCAGGATTTGGGGGACCTCTTCTCCCACCCAGGGACCATCAGGGCCACTGCCATTGCCTCAGAGGTTGCGAAGAAAGAGGAGCGGTTGGAGCACAGTGGGCTCAGGGAGGGTGAGGGTGGTGGAACAGAGGCGCATCCTTCCAGTTGTACCTCTCCACAATTCATATGCTGTTCTGGCAAAGTGTGGTTCCTCTATGGAGGCATCCGCAGTGGAGACCAAGGAGGATGCTGGGAGCCTCCACAAAGGAGACCCACAGGAGGGTGGCATGGGACTCCACAGGAGAAGGAAACAATTCCTGGTGGGGGACTCCATTGTTAGGAGGGTAGAACTGGGGGAGGAAGGAGAGAAGGAGGTAAGGTGCCTGCCTGGTGCCATGGCTTGGAGGGACAGGGAGAGAATCCTCAGGATCGCTGGAGCAGCTGCACGGGGAAGGGAGCTGGATGTCATGGTCAACCTAGGAACAAATGACCTGGCTGAGAAAGGGATCAGAGCAGTGCAGGAAGAGTTTGTGGAGTGGGGAAGGGCCTTAGACAACTAGCACGCATGGTAACCTTCTCAGAGGTGATGCCTATCTGTGGCATGGATGATGCTAGGGTGCTCCACACCATGGGATTCAATCACTGGTTGAAAAACTGGTACAGAGCTCATGGATTTAGCTTAATTGTGGACTTGGGGTCCACCTGGAGTGATGCAGGTCTATACTGGCGTGATGGTCTGCATCTGTCTAGGAGAGGAGCCAGGATCCTAGGTGATAGGTTTAAATGCTTTATTGGCAAGCATTTAAACTAGCCATGGGGGGAGGCACTGGAAAGGAGCAGAGAAATCCTAGCCCCCAAAAAATCAGGGCAGTAAGTGAGGTAAACACCAAGACAGAGATGTCGGTAGGGAGAAGGGCAGGAGTAAATGGAGAAAATGACAAAGGCAATAAGGACAGAGATGGGGCAAAAAGGGGTAAGGCCTCAAGAAATGGAGGGTAATAGTACGAATGCCCATAGTCTGGGCAACAAGCTCCCTGAACTTGTAGCCTTGATGGAAGATGGATGCCTGGATAGTGTAGCAGTCACAGAAACATGGTACACAGAGAACCATGATGGGGATGTTAACATACCAGGGTACACAACCTACAGGAGAGACAGGGAGGGTAGAAGAGGGGAAGGAGTAGCTCTCTATGTAAGGGAAGGGAAAAAAGCAATGGAACAAAAAAGTAAACAGGGAGGAGAGGAGGCACTGTGGGTCACCTTAGAGACTGGAAATGGCACCACAATCTGCACAGGGGTTGTATACAGACCCCCATGTCAGGCAGAGGGAATGGACATGGATATGACAGAAGGCTTCCTTAGAATGGCAGAGAAAGAAGAGATACTGTTGATGGGGGACCTGCATATTCCAGATGTTAACTGGGGCATCTTTGCTGCAGCCACGTCCAAGAGTAGGGCCATTCTCTATGCCCTACAGGTGGCATGCCTCAGACAGCTAGTTTTGGAACCCTCTCATGAGGGAGCAATCATAGACCTCATACTCTCAAATGAGGACAGTGAGAGGATATCAGATCTAGAAGTGGGTAGCCATCTGGAACAAGTGACCACCAAACAGTGTGGTTCATGATAGACTCAGCTACAGAGTCAAGCCATACAAAAGTGAGGGTACTGGACTTCAGGAGGGCTGACTTTGGCAAGATGAGAGAGTGCCTTAGAAAAGCACTAGCAAACAGGCTAGAAGGAGGGGTGGAGCAACAATGGGGGAACATCAAAACTGCCATCACAGAGGCAACAAGCCTTTGTCTGACAAATAAACAAATCAAAACAAAAGAAAAAGTCATTATGGTTCTCAAAAGAGGTGGCGGGGAAGGTTAGGGAGAAAAAGATAGCATTTAGGAAGTATAAGGAAACACAGAAGGAGCAGGACAGAGAACTGTACCAGTTAAGGCAGAAGGAAGCAGGGAGGGAAGTCAGAATAGCAAAGGCCCAAACTGAGGAAAAGATAGCCAACTCGGTTAAGAAGGGGGAATAAAACCATTTATAGGTACTGTACATCAAGGAATGTAGAAAGACAATGGGAGGGATAGTGAGGCTGAATAGAAAGGACGATGGGTGGGCAGAGAGGGACAGTGAAAAAGCAGGGATACTGAACGAATACTTCTGCTCAGTATTCACAAAAAAGGAGGAGGGGGAGGTGCCGAATCCAATTAACAGAAGCACTCTGGATAGGTGGGGTCGATCCCAGTCCTTTCACAGAAGAAAGGGTTCTGAAAGAACTCCTAAAACTGAAGGTGGACAAAGCAATGGGGCCTAATGGAATTCAAGCCAGAAATCTAAAATAATTAAGGGGAGAACTAGTGACACCACTGACTACCCTTTTTAACAAATCATGGGAGGATGGTGTGGTACCTGAGGACTGGAGGAAGGTAGATGTGATTATCCTTCACAAAAGTGGAAGCAAGACAGAGGCAGGAAACTACAGACCTGTCAGTTTGACCTCAGTGGTAGGAAAAATTATGGAATCACTTCTGAAGGAAAGAATTGTTGAGTTCCTAGAGGAAAGTGGGGCACAGGACCCAAGGCAGCATGAGTTCACGGCGGGAAGTCATGTCAGAGGAATCTAATTGATTTCTTTGACTGGGTGACCAAAGTAGTAGACCAGGAAGGGGCTGTGGACATGGCCTACCTAGACTTTAGCAAGGCATTTGACACAGTCCCACACAAAAGATTAATAAACAAATTGACCCACCTGGGAGTGGGTCCCAGGGTGGTAGCCTGGGTAAAACATTGGCTGGACAACAGGACACAGAAGGTAATTGTAAACTGAGTCCACTCTGAAGAAAGAGGGGTTACTAGTGAGGTACCGTAGGGTTCAGTACTGGGTCCAGTCCTTTTTAATGTCTTTATAAGTGACATTGTAGAGGGACTGGAAGGAAAAGTATGTCTCTTTGCAGATAATACAAAGATCTGCAACAGGGTTGATACACAGGAGGCGTGGAAAGGATGAAAAGGGACTTGGCAAGGTTGGAGGAATGGTCAAAATATGGCAGCTTGGATTCAATGCAAAGAAGTGCAAAATAATGCACCGGAAACAAAACCAGGGAAGATTACACAATGGGGGAGGGGGTAGTAACAAAAACAGAAATGGAAAGGGAACTGGGAGTAATCATATCAGATGACCTTAAGGTTAGCAAGCAATGTGAGATGTATAGGGAGAGGCATCACCAGCAGAAAACAGGAAGTTGTTATGCCTCTTTCCAGACAGTTGGTGAGACCCCATCTGGAGTACTGCGTCCAGTTCTGAAGACCCCATCTCCACAAGGACATAGAGAGGATGGAGGCAGTCCAGAGGAGGGCAACTAAAATGGTGCAGGGTCTGCAAGAGAAGCCATATGAGGAGAGACTAAAGGAACTTAATATGTCTACCCTTGAGGAAAGGAGGGAGAGGGGGGGGAATTGATGGAAACTTTTAAGTACCTCAGTGGAATCAGCAAAGTTCAAGAGGGTAGCATCTTTCAGAAAAAGAGATGTGCAAGAACAAGGGGACACAATTTGAAGATAGAGGGGAGTCTGCTCGGGGCAATTTGAGGAAGTATTTTTTTCACAGAGAGGGTGGTGGATGCATGGAACAGCCTTCCTGAGGAGGTTGTGGGGTCTAAAACTGTGGGAGAATTCAAGAATGCATGGGACAGACATAAGGCCAATTCTTGTGGTGGGTAGGAAGAAATAGGCTGTTGGTTAACTAGGATCTGCAGCTTATCCTGTAAGTAGGGAAATGGGCAGACTAGGTGGGCCAAGCGGTCCTTATCTGCCGTCAAAGTCAAAGTCTATGTTACAAGAACCACGGCTTTTATTTACAAAAAAAAACTTGTGGCAGTGTGTTTTATTTACAGAAAAAAACTTGTAGCAGTGTGTTGCCTTGGCAGGTGGGTGCATGTGCAGTGCCACAACCCATGACCATCTTGGGTATGGCAGTGCCATGTGGGCCAACTCAGAGTAAGTTAGTTATTCCACAAGGCCAGCACAGCTGTAGTTTCCCTTTGCAGGTTTAGAGGTTTGACTGTGAACAGAGCATTAGAAATGTCCTAGTTTAAACAAAGTTGCTAAGCAATGAATACAGTATGGGTTGTGGAGAGGAAGGGTCCGCTGCTAAAGGGGCAGGTTACCCAGGTGGGGAGAGCATCTTCCAGTTAAACAAGCGGCTCACCTCAATGTATCTGTGGATCTGGAAGCAGTATTCCGGGGGGACGGCAGATGGTCACAATTTCAGAGGTTCTTTAGTAGTGAGAACTGTGGATATATAAAAAATGGCTCATAGCTGTGTGCAGCTTGGTGGGACCGGTGCATGCACAGGATGCACAGCATGGCCACCTTGAGTATGGCAGCACTGGGCAGGCCAAGAAGAGATCAATTTGGGGGTAACTATAAATAATTAAGGTGCATCACAGGCAGTTAGGCTCAGTAAATAAAACGGGGCTGTCAATAAGGAAGAGGCGGCAATTGGGGGTTGAGCATTATGCTGAACAGCCTGTGGGCCTAGGGCAGGCAGTAAGGGGAGCCCAGTCATCTGGGGCACAGCTGCATCATGTGGACCAAGGGTGTGGTCAGAAGATCAAACATGGAGTTCAAAGGGGGGGAGTGTTAGTGGAAAGCTGGGCTGCCACTTCAAGGCCTTCACCCCTTGAGCCCAAGATATACTGGAAGGTTTGAATAGCAACAAGTAGGCGATGAGAAAAAAGTGAAGGGGGACAATACAGGAGGATAAGTAGCGTTATTAATGTTTTATGTACAGTGCAACCCAGCAAGAACAGGAGAACTAGTGCTTACAGGGCCAGGTTGTGTTTTCTGTCTTTCCGCTCTTGAGCAGTGAAAGATGCCGGGAAAAGGGAAGCACAGAATAGGGGTACAGAGGAATTCAAGAAAAGCAGCTGCAAACGTTGGTGCAGGTGAGGGGCAAGGCTTGGTGGGAAGTCTGTCTTCCTGGATTCATAGGGAGAGTTCAGAAACACAGCAGGAGGAGGGTCTTCAGGGCCTCTGGCTCAGCTGACCCCTCCTGCAGAGCCAACACTGAGTGTGGAACCTAAGCCACCACCCCGGCCAGCATCAGCCAAGGCACAGGGGAAGAAGAGGACATTGGCACTCAACAGCCTGTTGGGAAGAAAGTGGCAACCAGGAAGCCAGTAGACATGAAGATAGCGCAGAATAAGAGGCAGCAGAGAGTACCAACAGTGGCAGTTGCAACGGAACAAGCTTGGCTCCAGTTCGGGGACCAGACTCCAGAACAGATGAGAAAATTGCTGTAAAGCACATTTGAAAATAGTAACTTGAGGAGGGAGCCCTCACCAAAGAGGCCCAAAAGAGCCACAGGGGAGCCACCACTATGGTCAAGCTGGCCCCCGGGACAGGCAGCAAGGGAGACTGGGGCCTGGCCCATTGTCCTCACTAGGGAGATCAGCTCAGGAGTCCTGGGAAACCAGACATGACTGAATGGGATGTTGGCAGCAGGCACTCCTCTGGGGCCAGGGACCCCGACAGCACTGCAGAAAATATGGAGAGCAGCACCGATCACCCAGTGTAGTGGTGGGGTGAAACAGTGGGGAGATAGCAGCCATCAGCACTGGAGCAGAAGCCCAACCGGCTCCATGCATATTGGGATAGTAATGCCGGGGGGGGCAACCTTGAGCGAGGGTGGCATGCTACCATCAGGGGTCCTGGCCCCAGTGTGACACTGTAAACAATGGTAGAGACAGCTTCTCCAGTGGGCTTGGAGAGGCACCACTTTCGCTACCAATCTCTCCCATAGAAGGCTTAATTAGTCTGGAAAAATCAATTGGGTCTTACTTCATGGAAAAAGTGTGGGCACAGATTTTAGGAGCAGAATATGTGAACATGTTCTTGTTCTTGAATCAGCCAGGGAGCAAGAGAAGAAGAAGGATAACAAAAGAGAAATATGAAAGGGTAGAGACAAGGAGAAGCATTCAGGTCTGTCGCATGTGTAACGAGGGAACTGGATAACGGCCATGCAGTGGATGTGCTGTATTTAGACTTCAGCAAGGCCTTTGATTCAGTGCTTCATGGGAGGCTGGGGGGTAAGTTGCAATATTTGGGGGCAGGAACAAAGACAGTAAATTGGATTGTGAACTGGCTGAAGGGGAGGCAGTAACAGGTGGTGGGGGAGCGCTCTCTTCCCCAAGGGCAGTGAAATGCGGGGAACTGCAGGGCTCAGTCCTAGGTCCAGTGTTGTTTGGGTTATTCATATCGGATATTTCACACAGCGTTAGGAGCAAGATCAGTCTGTTCACAGAAGATACCAAGATAGGGGCAGTGATGGACGACATAGAGGGGTGGCAGGGGCTACAGGAGGACCTGATCAAACTGGAGGGAGTGATCAGAAAAGTGGCAATTGAGCTTCAATGCGAAGAAGTACAAGGTTAAGCACTTCAGAGCAAGGAACCCGGAGGAGGAGCTACCAGTTGGAAGGGATTCAGATAGAGGTCACAGAGGAGGAGGAGAAGGACCTAGGGGTGATCATAACGGGTAACATGAACAACTCATCTCAGTGCAGGAAGGTGGCAGCTAAGGCCTACAAGATGCTGGGATGTATTGCGAGAGGAATCGCATCCAGAAATAGGGATGTGATTGTAAGGTAGCTGCATTGTGTTTTCTATCTTCAAATAATTCAAGCCACACAGAGTGATTGTTTTCCTTTGGTTTATTTTTTGAGAGCTCATCAATTTCAGATACATGTATTCTTGCTTCTTATATGGTGCTAGCTTATACAATTTTTATACAGGGTTTACATAAAGAATTGTTATCTTAAAAAATGCCAACACCCATTGTAAGCCAATCATATAACAAAATAACATATTAATCTTATGATGTGGTGTACCTTTTCCTTCAAAACAGAGGTATTACTCCATTTCTTACACAACCTCATAGGTGTTTACTACATTTTCCTTAATGCATTTGCCAGTAGGTCAACAGAACCTAGGCAAAACAATATGTTTCACTTACACCACAGCAACGTACACCAACTTAAGGCTTGCCTTTTCATGTTGTTTGAAAATTCATTGCCCAAACATGCTGTTATCTAATTCATTGCCCAAACATGTTGTTATCTAATACATTGCCCAAACATGCTGTTATCTAATACATTACCCAAGCATGTTTTCAATAAGGTAAATCCACATCATCCTAAAAAGATTATTTCTAACATTATAGCACTTCTTCCTAGAGAAGGTTATACACAGACCATTTGGTATTATATGTTTGTGAAATAATCATATTACAAAAATAATATAAAAGGTGAAAGCTAAATATCATTAAATGTGAAATATTACAAATATGAAAGTTAGTAAATATTACACTACAATCTACAGTATATTAATAAATGTTACACTACAATCCTCCCTTTGTGACTAATTGGAGATCACATAAGATGATGTTGCCATTGTAACATTTGTATTTGTCGAATCATGTGTCTCATCTTACGATACAATAATAATTGTATGATAACAAGAACACAGATTACTGCAATACCGCATATTACCACTATAAGGGTTGGACTAGTACCCAAAGCAGGCGAGCCCCAATCCCACCAGGATATAATAGGGATATAAGAGGACTGCTTTTCTACCTCTTTAGCAGAGGCCTGCTGTGAGAAAATAAGGTCTTTACTTTGTTGACGATACAACAAAGCACCAAGTGTCATTTTATCAATTTTGGGTAATTCAAAATGAGGTGGAGTTGCCAAATCAGTGAGTAAATCCAAGGCCAGACTGGAACCATCAATATGGGTAACATTTGTTTGGCTATAGGAAGGACGTTCCTGAAGGGTCCAGTTTGCAACTCACCAAGTTTTGTCACTACATCCCCATACATTCCAAGGTTGACCTGCGATTACACACCATGATTGGTTCCATCTCATAGCTTGGCGGTATTCATTTGCAGACGTTAGGGTAAATTTACATTGTTCAGGAAACCATGGGGTGGTTGATGTCTCTTCCCCACATATTAAGGTTTCATGTTCTTATACACATTGTTGCTTAGGTAAGACAACATATGTATCATGTACTTTAATAATAGCATCGCCTGGTATTTGGAGTCTCATGATCTGGTCATGTATTAATACTCCCAAATTACTGATTTGCCAAGATATTTTCGGTGGTTCAAAACATACAGGTGTTATCACTAGTATGGGAATCACATGTTGCAGCACTTGTGCATATTGATTTTGTGAATTCCATACTTTTATCATAGCTAAGGGTGGTAGAATTACATTGGGATGATCCAATAATCGAGTCACATTGGTTTCCCCTATTCCCAAAGGTAACCTATTTGTTTCAATTCTATTTAATTCATTGATTAGATAAGCATATGCATCAGCAGCTAATTGAGAGCAAGCCAGTTCTATATAGCTTTCTTTAGATATATTAGAAAGTGAATTATAAAAATGGACTGCTATTTGAGCAATAATTTTAAAATTCTGTAAAGTTTCCCTAAAAGCAAACCAATCAATTTCTTCATTATCAGCCTCTAATTTCACAGTAGTTGATAATGGTCCAGTAGTCATATCTTTTAAAGTCATTTCTAAAGAATGAATATGATCCTTTAAAACCACAGAATCAATACCATTAGAAATTCCTAATCCTGAGCCTAACCAGCACCACACGTCTCTTTTACGATGAAATAAGCCTGGTGTTGCTTCTGCAGGAATTTGAAATTACCACATTTTGTGTCTGTCATGGTATCAATTTAAAGTATTATTATAGTATTGTTGCCATACTATTACCGAAGCCTGATTCTTACATTGAAGCGGTAATTGTAGAAAAGGCAAATGTAGCAAAATATTATAATACTGTAATTTACATGGATAATATACAAGATATATATTTTGTGTCAAAATAATATCATCTGATGAGGGCAAGAATTTTTGTCCTGATATACCTTGTTTTTGATACACTATATTCCATGCAGCAAAACTGTGCCAAGCTGTTCGATTAACATCACATGCCATACCTGGCTACTGTGCATCTATAAAATAACACAAATACGTTAACAATGAATATTCACTTGTTAATGGCAATATTGTAAAAAACTGCTTTAACCCTACTGTTGCTACTTTAGAAGGATTATATAAAAAATGCCACATATTACGTCTTGAACCTTTATAAGATGCATTTAACAACGAAATATTAGATGGCTAATGTAACATGTCTTTTAATTGTATTCTAAATAAATTTTGTTCTTCTTTCGTTAAATTCGTAGTATCTCCCAAAGTGGAGTGGATAGATATTCCTTTCTGGGCTGTTGTGTTACTAACATACTAAAATGCCAGCAGAATAGGCCTAACGGTCTTTCGTGTCTGCTCGTTTGGTCAGTCCCCAACCTGGGTGCTGACCTTGCTGTCCCCCTCGCCTTCTCTGGCTTCTCCCTTCCCAGTTCCAGATATTCTTGCTGCATTGGATTTTGCTTCCAGAACCCTTCCCCTGTACCTGTCCACCTCCTCTTGAACCCCTCCACTGTCTCTGCCTCCACCAGCCCCCTAGGCAGTGCATTCCATGGCTCCACCACCCCTCTCAGTGAAGTAGCACCTCCTCCTTTCTCCCTGAATCTTCCCCTCCAGCTTCCAGCCATGCCCTCTAGTGGCCCCTTCCTCCTTCCTTGAAGCACCCCAACTGTTCCCTCCCTTATTTACCCTCTTCATGTACCTAGGAGCCTCTATCATGTCCCCGGTCCCTTCTCTCTTCCAATGTGTACATATTTAGCTCTTGAGCCTCTCCTCCTAGGTCCTGTCTCCCAAGCCCCAAATCATTTTGGTTGCCCTCCTCTGGACCCTCTCCAGGAGGTTAATGTCCACTTTAAGTGTGGCCTCCAAAACTGCACGCAGTACTCAAGGTGCGGCCTCACCAAGCAGTTATACAGAGGGAGTATCACTTCCCTCCTTCTGGAGGTGATCCCCCTAGCGATGCATCCCAGCATCCTGTTGGCCTTGGCTGCTGCCCTCCTACAAGTCTCCGAGTTGTTCATCTTGAATTTCACCACCACCCTCAGGTCCATCTCAGCCATCGAGACTTGTAGCATTTCCCCCCACCAGGGTGTACACTTGACCTGGGTTTCTGGCCCCCAGGTGGAGTACCTTGCATTTCCCTGCATTGAGCCTCAGCTTCCACTTTGTAGACCATCTTTCCAGAGCCTCCAGGTCCCCCTGTAGGGCCACCCTCCCCTCCTCCCCATCCACCACCACCCCCAGTTTCGAGTCATCTGCAAAGAGACTCATCTCACTCCTGATTCCTGTCCTTATGTCAGATACGTAGGCATTGAACAGAAGGGGCCCAAGGACTGATCCCTGTGGGACCCCACTAATGACCCTCCTTGGGGATGAGACTATCCCACCAACTACGACCCTCTGGGTCCGGTCCTGGAGCCAATTGCCTATCCATCTGATCATCTGGTTCCCCACCCCCATTTCTCCCAGCTTATCCAACAGGCCCACGTGAGGAACAGAGTCAAATCATGGTGAAAAATGTTGGTCAAAAGGGACCATGGGACACTAATTGGATGGGGCCCTATACCGTCATTGATGTTTTGGGGCCATGGGTCATTCAGGTCCGACGAATTCGACAAGGGTCTACAGAGGCCAAAAGTGTTCACTACACACATCACCATGCCAGGCCAGGCTCCTGATGAGCATCCCCATGTCGCATTTTGACATTGTCCATAACAAATAAAGTACCATTTGATAAGAAGATATCCAGTATGTTCATGTCGTTCTCCCAACAATACTGGAATACCCCATGCAGTACGACTGACATAGTTCTTGTTGTATAAGCTGTTCCATATGTGCCCTGAGCGTCTATTGTATCAGTCAGAATTTGCCAGGATCAATAAGGTACTGTTCAGTATAAGTACAGGATACGTCATTGCACTTCACCTATTGGGAGAAACAGGGCAGTATCAGTTGTCATCATTTAAAGGCTGATGCAATTTACATTGGTCCACATGGACCCATTTGGCCTCTGTAGACCCTTGTCGGATTCGTCGGACCTGAATGACCCATGGCCCCAAAACATCAATGACGGTATAGGGCCCCATCCAATTAGTGTCCCATGGTCCCTTTTGACCAACATTTTTCACCATGACATGATGACCCCTTTCAATGGGCGGTATCACTTTTTCATCATGTCTCTGTTTTTCCAATGAGTCTGTGCCATATTTCTGGCAGCATGGGGTAAATAAACATCTAACTGTTTTTGTAGCTGTTGCAAGAACACATCAGTTTTGATGCGGTCCAACACTGGTGTTGAGAGATCGGGATCTGAAGGATAATACAGTCGCATATCCCATCCAGTCATCAATTGATGTGGGCTATAGCCAGTACTCTTGTTTTCTGTACCTCTAATACCCATTAGGATTCCTGGTAAGTGCGTCACCCACCCTTTACCAGTATCCAACACTGCTTTTTTCAGTGCATTTTTCAAAGTGCGATTTAACCTTCCCACCATCCCTGATGATTGTGGATGATAGGGTAAATGTAAACATTGAGTGATACCCAAAATATCACACAAAGCTGTCATTATTTTCACTGTAAAGTGAGTTCCTCTATCACTTTCAAGTATTCTGGGAAAACCCCAACCTGAGAACACTTGTTCCCATAGTGCCTTTGCAGTAGCAGTAGCACTATCATTTCATATGGGCAATGCTTCTACCCACTTGGAAAATACATCAGCAATGACTAATAAATATCGGAACCCCCCTTTTGCAGTAGACAAGGGCCCCACATAATCAATTTGTAAGCTGGACCAAGGACTGTCCGCCAGGGGTATACACCCTAATGGAACCCTCTTACCAGGCACTGGAGAATTCATCTGTGCACAGATGAGACAAGCCTCCGGGCATTGTTTGACATATGTTCCCATTTTTGGCCACCAATATTTTTGTGACACCATTTTACAAGTTTTGTGGAGTCCACAATAACCTCCAATTTGATGATTATCCATGATAATATCTTTTCTAAATGAAGTTGGTGGTATCCACTTCCTAAACCCAGGTTGTCATTCCCACACTACCATATCTTCCCATATGATAACATGTTTGGTTGTACACTGTCCAGTGTCTTTCCATTGGTTCCGACAACCCACTATCCAAGCATCTGTATCTTTGATATGCCCCAAACTTTGGACTTGTGAGACGGCAGCTATCCATTTAATACGGTGTTTGTCAAATTCGTCCATTGTCCACAATTGTGTAGAGTCACCTCCTAGAGGGTCTACCCATAAGTTTTTTGTTTGGCTGCAACTTAAGCCAGGTTGTCCACTAAGTTATTGTTTAACTCATGGATATCCTTTGGATTCTTTTGGTGAGCTCTTACTTTACAGATTGCTATTCTCAAAGTATCTGAGTTCCTATATCCCATATATGTTGTAATATGGGAGCAAATGTGACAGGTTCTCCAGATGCTGTCCGCATTCCTCGTTTAGTCCATATTGGCAAAAAGTCCAATAAGAAATTCACTACAAAAGCACAATCTGAGAAGATATTAATAGCCTCCTGTGGATAAGTCATAATAGCTCCGCGGACTGCCTCCAATTCCACTCTAGGGGCAGAAAATGATGATGGGCATTGTACTAATATTTCTTGATTAGTACTCGGTGTCCATATGGTATATCCTGTGTGGAAATGTCCATCCTCCCAAAAATGAGAGCCATCTACATAAACATCTCTTGCTTCAGTATTTGGTTCTGCAGGAAATATGGGTTTAAGATCAATTCCCATTACAGTTCCACAATTATGTGCCTCTCCCTCCCATGTCATTAATTCAACTAACATAAATGAGGTACATTTTTCTACTGTGATATTTCTCCCTTGTACAGCTAAAGCCCATTTAACCAATTGCTGTGAAGACACACCTCTCACATCCCTTTCAAGTAGAAATTTCACTGGAGTGTGAGATGTTTGCAGGATAATTTTGTTAAATCCCACAATATGTTCTGTAGCTTGTATAGCCCAATATACAGCTAACAAATGTTTTACACATTCTTCATATGCCTCTTCTACAGGTGTAAAAACACGAGAAAAATATCCCACAGGACATAAAGTCCCTGCTCTCTTTTGTAACAGTACTGCATTGATCACCTGATCTGTCGCATGTACCTGTATTACAAAATCAGAGGATTCAGAAGGACTAATGAGAGCCGGAGCTGTCATTAGTGCTTGCTTTAGAGCCAGAAAAGCTATCTGATATTCTGGTTCCCAACTAAGGATTTCAGTTTCGTTTCCTCCCTTTAGTAGATTATACAGAGGTTTTGCCATACTAGAAAAGGCTCAATAAAATCTCTGCAAAATCCTACCATGCCTAAAAACTGACATAATGCAGTTTTTGTTTTAGGTCTGAGCAACTGTTGGATTACTTGATTTTTATCAGGATCCACTGTTCGTCCTTCTTTGTTAACACATATACCCAAAAGAGTAACTTGTGACTGTCCAATTTGTGCTTTGCTAGGGTTCATTTTTAACCCTCCTTTACCTAAGACTGTTAGCAACTCATTCAATAAACTAACGTGCTCTTGGTATGCATCAGTCTGCAATAAAATGTCATCAACATATTGTATTATTGCTTCTGGTACTGAAAAACCCAATAATATTTCTGCCAAACATTGATGAAATAAAGTGGGCGATGAGTGAAAGCCTTGTGGCAAACATTGGAATGTGTACTGTTTATCCTGAAAAGTAAATACACATTTATACTGACTATCAGGATGGACAGGGATGGACCAAAAGCCATTTGACATATCCAGTACAGTGTAAACTGAAGCTGTAGGAGACAACCAAGATATCAAGTCAGGAAGCCTCAATACCACTGGGGTGACCAAGGGTATGACCTTATTTAACACCCTATAATCCACTGTTAATCTCCAGGTATCATTTGATTTTCGTACTGGACAAAGAGGGGAGTTCACTGTTGAACAGATAGGTCTAATGACCTCTTGTGACTGTAACTGTTTCAAAATAATTCCTATCTCTTCATGTGCTTCCTTTGGAAACGCATATTGCTTTTGTGGCGGTGGGTCTGGTCCATCGATTTGGACCTCCATATTAGACACACGTCCGCACTCTGTAACATTTTTATCCCAAATTGATTCATGCCTTTGTACAACAGATTTTATCTGTTGTGGCACTTGTTTCCATAAGTCACTCATGTGATAAATATTTAATGACTTTATTGTGTACACACTATGTGAATCATCCACATTTGGTCCTGGGTTAGTAGTGCTTCCTTGCCACAGAATCATATTAATAAGGTCCACTACTAAACCATGTTGTGCTAGAATGTCCATATCCATGATGGTACCGTCATATATGTTACATTTCCAAAACATACATTTCAATTGTTGTTCACCTATCTGAACCAAAACTGGTTTGGTTAAATATGCTGTTAACACATTCCCTGAGAAACCTTGCAAATTAATTTGTCGTTTCCTGTCAGTTGTTAAAGGTATATCACTATCTGTTATACTAACAGTAGCACCAGTATCAACTATCACAGTCTGGCAGCCACTGACCATTGCTGATATTGTTGGACACCCTTCCCTATCCCCTTGTAATTGACCAAGGATTTGGAAGGTGGGGGCTTCATCCCATCATTTCTTTTTCTTCTCATTTCTAGCTAGAAGCTCTTCTTCATCCTCTTCTTCCTCACTATCACTGGGGCAGTAGGTTCCTTTCGAACCACTGCAACTGTCTTAGTATTAATCAAATTACTAAGCACTTCAATACATTTTTGTAAGTCTGCCTTACCACCAGGTTTAGCATTATTACCTGGATTTTGAGCTTGTCTCCTCTCTAAGACTTACTTTTGTTTTCCTTCCATATCTCCACCTTTAGCCCAACAATCACATTTAAAGTGGCCTTCTTTATTGCAATTGTTGCAGGTTAACCTACCCTTGCCTTCTGTTTTGACAATAGTGGCTATCCTTCATTTGTCCTTACCCTTTTCGAGGGGGTTGATCATCCTGTTGCATTCGCCACCAGTCTGTCAACAACTCTTCTTTTTCTGCGGCACGTTACACACATTTACATAACATACGTATTGACGCAGGTACAATTGTGGCCTGTCGATCAATTAAACTCAAGAAGGGTTCTCTATCTTTACTTGGGTCTGCCACGCCTCCATATGTTGCGTAGGCAGCATACAAACGGTTAATAAACATTACTGGGGACTCCCCGGGCTGTAACATGATCTAATAGATCTTGCTCCAGTCCATGTGAGAGACACCGTGCATTAATTGTAATGCAGCTTGGATCTCATCAACAGTAGCTCAGTTGGTATCAATCTCTGGGTGAGCTTGATTACCTGTCATCTTGGCAGGTAAACTCTGCAGTAATACTGCAGGAAGTGACAAAGTGACTATTTTACAGGCATCTTTTTTAGTCAAATTAAAATTAGTCACCAATGTCTTTAATTTAGAACAATATGGGACTGGATTTTGACCTGGTTCCCATTTTCCTAACTGATCTACTAACTGCATCAATTCCTGTATGGAAAGATCTCATTGAGATAGTTCCATGTGCACTTCTACTTCTTCCGTGGCTTCCTCAAACTTCTTTGTTTGAGCCCTAGCTTCCTCCTCTTGCTCATACAACCCTTTGTTGTATTCTAACTGATCACGCTTTAATTTTACCTGGTCAGTTAGATACTTGAGTCCTTTTCTGTCAAATTTGTATCTTCCTTCAAACGTGTTTCTATTTCTTTTATTTGAGCATGTAACCGCTCATCTGGTTTTCTAACTCCGCTTTCCTTTTCCATGTCAATTTCTTTAACCGCTTTCCCCTAGCTTGCTGCACTTTTTCCCTTCTCCTTTAGTTTTTGTAATAAAAGGAGCCATTTTCTGTTTACACAATTGCAAATACCCTTCCTCATCCTCCAAGGCAGTAACCTCAGAATCTGAAGAGCTAGCTAGTTTTTTCCCATAACATCCACATGGAGAGGGCATGTGATGTTGTTGTATAGGAGCCTGTTTATACTTTTGTACTTGATGTCTAAGTTCTAATGAGATCTGACACTGTACCTGGGCTTCTGCCTGTAAGGTACACAAGGACTGTTCTTTGTATGATTCCTGGGCATGCTCTTGACTAGCATGGTCTAATCTCTCTATGGCTTGTAACTGCCGAGATAATTCATTAATCTGGGCTTGACTTTGTTAATAAATTTAACATTTTCTTCCAATTGGTTAATCTTAATCTTTATCCCACATACCTGTCCCTGAGAGATATTTAACTTATATTCACATCTTTAACTTCAGTAACATACTTTGCTACACCTAGAAAATACTTTTCTTCACTGTCAAGTAACTGCTTCTTTAATAGACAGGTTCTAGTTGCTATCTCACACTGATACTGTACATACATCTGACAAATATTGGCTAATTTGCTTTTATCTGCCTTTACTTTCTCATTTCTTTCTAGGCATTGAGTGGATAAACATAAGTACGCATCTTCCTGTTCTACAGGAGAGCGATACGGACCTTCTTTAAGGTGCGTCTCTAAAAATTTACGTAATATGGTGTCCATACTTACATCAGTTATCTAGCTGGCAAATCATGTCTGACTTCACACCAGTCTGTTTCCTCGAGTCCCTCTTTTGACTCCCTTCTGTACTTGATCAATCAGATCAGGTTCAGTAAGGCGTTCCTCGCAGTGACTTCCTTCTCGGTTCATTTGATGTCATCAGCAACCATATAGACTGTCTTCAGACATCCGAGTCACGGCACGAACTGTAAGGTTGAAGATAGCTGCATTGTGTTTTCTATCTTCAAATAATTCAAGCTACACAGAATGGTTGTTTTCCTTTGGTTTATTTTCTTGCGAGCTCATCAATTTCAGATACATGTATTCTTGCTTCTTGTTTGGTGTTAGCTTATGCAATTTTTATACAGGGTTTATATGAAGAATGTTATCTTGAAAAATGCCAACACCCATTGTAAGCCAATCACATAACAAAATAACATATTAATCTTATGGTGTGGTGTACCTTTTCCTTCAAAACAGAGATATTACTCCATTTCTTACACAACCTCATAGGTGTTTACTACATTTTCCTTAATGCATTTGCCAGTAGGTCAACAGAACCTAGGCAAAACAATAAGTTTCACTTACATCACAGCAACGTACACCAACTTAAGGCTTGCCTTTTCATGTTGTTTGAAAATTCATTGCCCAAACATGCTGTTATCTAATACATTGCCCAAACATGCTGTTATCTAATTCATTGCCCAAACATGCTGTTATCTCATACATTGCCCAAACATGTTGTTATCTAATTCATTGCCCAAACATGCTGTTATCTAATACATTGCCCAAGCATGTTTTCAATAAGGTAAATCCACATAATCCTAAAAAGATTCTTTCTAACATTCTAGCACTTCTTCCTAGAGAAGCTTATACACAGACCATTTGGTATTATATGTTTTTGAAATAATCATATTACAAAAATAATATAAAAGGTGAAAGTTAAATATCATTAAATGTGAAATATTACAAATATAAAAGTGAGTAAATATTGCACTACAATCTATATTAATAAATGTTACACTACAGTGATCCTGCCACTGTACAGGTCACTAGTCAGGCCACATTTGGAGTACTGCATGCAGTTCTGGCATCCCTTTCTGAAGAAGGATGTCAGATTGCTGGAGGTGGGGTGTAGCATACAGCAACTAAGATGATCCAGGGGCTGGAGGGCAAAACCTATGAGGACAGACTGACTGAGTTGAATAAGTACACCCTGGAGGAGAGGAGGGATTGGGGGGATATTTGAAGGGGATTAGCAATGGGCACAGAAGGGATATTTAAGCTGAGGAGAAGAAGGGATACCAGAGAGCATGGTCTCAGGCTGGAGGGTGTAAGATATCGAAGAGATATGAGGAGGCCCTTTTTCACAGACAGGGTGGTGGAGAAATGGAACACTCTACCCCAGGAGGTGGTATCCTGTAGTACAGTGGGCAGTTTTAAAAGGGCATGGGATAGGGTGCGAGGGGGGTAATGGTAAGGGGAGAGAGGAGGGTGGGGCAGCTGCAATATAAGGGTGCTTGCTGTGCATTTGAGCAGACTAACTTCATAGACCATAAGGCCTGTTTCTGCTGGCAGATTCATATGTTAGTATGTGGAAGAATTGGTTGATGGCTTTTATAATGTTTGCGGGAATAACCCAACAGGCAGCTTCCAAGGAGGCACATGGGGCATGGAACTACTACAGCAGGGTCATGGCAATGCATGCCTGTAAGCCAAAGTATGGATGGCTTGAATATGATGAAGAGTTTCATCTTCAGAAGCAAGCAGGCCTGGCAAGACATTGGGACATGTTGAACATAACACTGCTATAGGCCAAGAACATGGTTGGGGGGTATAGCACATGATTAGTGGTTTTCTGCAAGGGACTTTGGCTCACAGAGGGGCTGGAGCAGGGTGTTGTGTAAGCAATAAGACGTGACAGGGTGTGCGTGGAACAGACATAATCGCAGGCCCAGGGATATAGCGAGGTGCAGGGCTGCAGGCTGAGTGCCTTCAGCCCTGGAAGTGCTATAATACCTGTTCCAAGCACACCCGCAGAGTATCTAATTGCACTTGTAAAATGGGCTACTTTTTATTACTGTTTACTTAAAAAAAAAAAATATATATATATATATATATTATTTATCTACAAAAAGGCTATTATTATCAGAATTATGGATGAAATAGTCCTTCCACCAAGTATGTTATAATGTCATTATGTCTATTGACGTAGTTTCCTACCTTAGTGTCCTGGCCTGGACATCTCAAGATCCCCCCCCCACGCCTTACACACACGCGCACACACACTATGTTAATTGGGCTGGATGACCAATCGGACTGCAAGAGGGTGCTTTGGTAGTAAAAGTGTCTTTTTTTTTTTTTTTTATGAAAGCACATTTGGTCTGAGGTCACACACAGTGCGAGCACCCCCTCCCCTTTTTTGTGACAGAAAATTTGCTTCCTGCTGAGTGAGAGGAAGTACTTTCTTCGGGGCACCTTCTGTAATGAGTCAAATGACAATAGAAATATATATATAAAAAAAAACATTTGAAGAAATGCAGGTGGGAATTGAGGGAGAGAGTGGGAGAGCTAGATTTCCTGCAGGTGGGAACAGTATCGGGAAGAGAAGCAGAAAGATTGGCTTACAGGATGGGTGATGGAGTTGGGTCTGGTAAGAGGCAAAATTAACAACTGAACTGACACATCAGGGCTGACTTTTAAGTTGTCTGTTTTTCCCCTGAGAGTGAGCAAAAGCAAAGAGCTAGCAGCACCAGAGTATCTCTGATCCACCGCAAGTTTGGGTGCACCACATTAGCGGAGGAAACATAATGGCAACTTTAGAAAAACGAAAGTTCTAACAGCTCACTGATTTTTCTTTTTTTTGGGAGGGCTTAGCCTGTGGTTCAATGTGGGGAATAGCTCCTCCCACAGCCTCTACTTAAGCCCTCTACTAAACACACCTCCCTTGCTTGGGGAGGGTTTTTTGTTCCCTGGGCTCCCTGCATGGCTTGTGTGGCTGTGCTTCTCCTGCACCTGCTGCTGCTCCTTTTGTCTCGTTTCTCTTCCCTGTGCATTTCCCCTTTCCCTCCTGTTGTTCCTTTTTTCCCTTTGCTGTGTCTTTTCCCCTGTTGTCTTGCTTCCTCTCCAGTCTCCCCTCTCCTGGGTGGCTCTGTCCACCTCCCGGCTCTCTCTGGTGCCTGATTTTCCCTTGTCCATGTCTTTTTTGGGCTTCTGGCTCCCGCTGCGCTACAAGTGCTCCTACCTTGGAACTTGAAGACTTTACAAGAAAGGAGATCCTACATGCATTCTATCTCCTCACGTACCCACTGCTAAATCTTATCATTGGACTGAACCCTTAGAGGTCAACAGAGCACAAATCCAGGGCTGTCAGACAGACCCGGAGCCCTAGGCTTCTACACTGCCATTATTCAGGGACATCCTTTAGTCTCCTTCCTGGGGCACGCCACTTCATGTCCGTTCCCATGGGCATCCTTCTCTCCTCCCCAACTCCTCAGTCGCCAGGACAGCCCACACCCATACGCCAAACAGTACCAACCATGGCTTCCCAGGCTTTCACACTGCATCCTTGGCTCCCCCATGCCATTTGGCAGCAGTCCACTCTACCTACCACATAAGTACCGCTCTGCTTTATTGCCAGCCTTTCAATAGATATTACTTGGTCGCGGCTTAGTGCTCCATCCCTGTACCTCCTATACTGATTGCTCATCACTTGACTCACAATCCTAGAGCCCACCTCCTGCCTATATTTACCTGCTCTGCCTCCTCATCCAGGACTTTCACCCCAGCTCACATTAGGAATAAGTCCTTGCTTTCAGGCCTCCATGGTTCTCACCTCTTCTTTTCTATTTCTTCTCCGCAGGCTGCTGATGTGCCCTCTCCTACACCTGCGTCTGGGAGATCCCTGACATTCCAAATTTCACTTGCCTCATGCCTATCAGCTGCGCTAGTACATTTGGTTCCATGTGATAACGGCTAATCAGTTAGGGCAACTGTCAGAACTCCAAAACAGTGCGGACAGAAACGGTGATTCCAAATTATGGTAACCATACTAAATAGCGACATTTCAAGCATTTGCACCACAGAACATTTCAGACTTCATTTAGAACCCAGTACCTTCTCCTCCCTGCAGCACTGCCAGCACCCCGAAACAAGCTGCTCCATTCAAATCGCCTTGCTGATATTTTTCAACCAGTCCACACCTCAGCAGACCATTGTGCACCTTTATTTATGTGGGGGGATTGGCCCCTCACACCTCCCCCATTTTTAAGATTCCAACTCCAAGGTGCACCTGGACAGTGGGGTATCAGCAAGCCTTATTGGCTCAGTCCTTCCATTTGCTGTTTTCAACCGATCGCTATTATTGCAATCCCTCATCATAATTCGCTCTTATGTGTTCGCTATATAAACCTTGTTGTTATTAAATGATATCAGCACATTTGAGCTACCCTACTGCTCGTTATGCCTTCCCACTACGTATTTGTTGGGGAGTGGTTGAGGGACATACAATTATCCTTGTCACCTACACGCCTGTATACCCTGGGATGCATATATATTAATGTTTATACTGCCACTCAACTAGCTCATGGCTCGGGCGGGGTCCTACTATCTGTGGCCTTCATTATTTTCATTCCACTGAGATCCTGGTGCCCCTATCCTATTCTCTCCCTGTCCATATCTCCTAGCACTACCCACGTGCTCCCTCTCCACTGCATCTAGTTGCCTCCCTTGTTACCTATGACCTTTTCTCATCATCATGCCCCTGTGCCTACCTTTCTTATCATCCTACTTCTGTCTCCCCATACTAGTGTACTATTCATCATGTCAGTCTCATCAGTTCCCTACTTTGCTCTCTTCTTCAGCAGCATTCTGTACCTACTGCCAGCCCATACCAGCAGTTTTCCAGTCTCCATCCCTAACTCACGCCTTCTGAGGTTCTGAGTGAAGGTAGGCTTCCCCTGTCTACCAGGGATGGGATTCCGTTACATTTACTACCTCATTCTACTTACCAACTTGACATCCTCCATCTCTAACTCTGCTGGATTGCATCAAGTGAAGGCTATCTTGCCCCAGTATCAGGGATGGGAGCCATGTCTGCAATCTGTTGAGTTTCACCATACCTTACCTACCTCATACTAGTTGCCGCTGCCCTTCAAGAACGGAACTTCTTCACCATGTGCCCTCCTCATCCTGCCTATGCCTAGATGCCTCAACTTGGGATCATCCCACCTCAGCTATCTCTGATGGGTGTCTGCACCTCCATTCCACTGCTGCAACTATCCATATCCTCAACCTGATGCCTGGACGCTGCCTCCCTTCAGGAATATGACTTTCCCCAACTCATCTTCTACTTCCTCCCTGGTCTTCAGCACTATTCATGGTCCTATCAGATGACTTCCATGGCTGGCAGCCTGAGTCTGTATTCGACTGGTTTCCACCATTCACATCCTAAACCCGATGTGGGTTGCCGCTTCCCTTCCAGAACGGAACCTCTTCAACTATGCACTCCCGTCATCCTGCCTGTCTTAGCTGCATCTGGTCAGGATCATCTCACCTCAAGCCATCACACCTGGATACATGAGCTTCCATTCTGCTGCTTCACATGTGTTCATTCTCCACCTGCTATCATATGCCATAACCCTTCTGGGCCTGGACCTCCTCCAGCTAGTAGTCTCCATTCTCCTTGCCTGCAGCCTTCTCTCCAGCCTCATCACACTTCCTTGCCTGGTGCACAGCATGAGCTTGCATCGCCGTTTCCTCAGTCTGCTTCCTCTACCCAATACGGGTCACCACTTTCCTTTGGGAATGGGACCATCACACTCCACCTGCGTTCCGCCCTCGCCTTTGCCTGTCAACATCGACTGCACATCATCTCATCGAAATCATGGAGTCATCACCTATCCCTGGATCCACTGGGTTATTGTCTCCTCCGTCTCATACACGGTTGCTGCTTCCAGTTTGATGAGGACCTCCATTCTTCATTTGCCTCCATCCTCCTACCACTGCAGAGTGTTATCAAATGCTTGATCTCTCTCTCCCATTTCCCATGCCTGGAAGCTCATTTCTACAATCAACTGTTTTGGTCTTATCTGCTCTCCACTGGACTGTTGTTTGCTGCTCCCTCCTGGACTTCAGCATTCCCTAGTGTGCCTTCACCCTTACCCATTTCCTGGAGTGTCATGCTCTTCATTTCACCTCACCTGCATTAGGCATGCGCCTCCATCTGCACCTGCAGGTCCCACCTTATGCACTATCCATATCCTACCTCGTTACCACTTCCCTCCAATCTCGGGACCAGGTTACTCCGACTAACTTCCAGCCTTGTTCACCACTCGCCATCCCGTTCATTCATGGACCATCATATTTCACCCTCTTGGCCCAATTTCCCTCATGCTTTGGATCTTGCCTGCTGGTCCAGTATCCATCCAGATCCACTTCGACTGCTCTGGGACTTCCTTGCTGCAGGTCATCTGTCCAGTAGATGTCTGAGTTTAATTTCTCCTTCGGATGTGGGAACTTTATCCTCCTTTGTTCCAGCTCCTTCTGTCCCTTCACTAGTTGGTCAGAGCCTTCGTTTGATGTGGGACCTGTGTACCTCAACCCTGTTGCTCTCAGTACTTCACTTCGCTCCTCGGCCCTCCATGGATCATCTTCCTGTGACTGCTACAGCCTTCCTGTATTCTGCTGCCACTCACTGAGGAGACAACCTGGTCCTCTTCCTTCCTGCTTAGCATTTCATCTGGCTTCCTTCAATTCAACACCATCCTGGACCAGTCCTTCAGTCCATCAGGATTTGCTCCGGACTCTCCTTCCATCTTCGGATAGCTGCATTCCATCTCCGCCTTGCTAGCTCAGGGTTTCGTTCTGTGTGTCGTGGCTCTTTTGGGCATCCTACCGTATCCCTGGCCAGTATTCCTACCCAGGCAACTTCCACCTTCACCTATTCATTGCATACCCCTACTCTGGCCATCCTTACAGCTCCCATCCACTTCATGATGAATTACTGTTCATTTCACTTGAGGGAACTACTCTGGTATGCATTCCTTGGCAAACATGCCTCAGAAACCATTACGTTAAGTTAACATAGAAACATACATAGAAACACAGAAGTTGATGGCAGATAAGGACCGCAAGGCCCATCCAGTTGCCCATTTTTTCTACCTTATGAATGTGATATAGGCCTTTACTCTGTCAATGGCCTATCTATTCATACTCATTCATATTGCTCCCTTATGCCTATCCCATGCCTGTTTGAAGCCCTACACTGTATTTATATCCACCACTTCCTGGGGTAGGCTATTTCATGCATCCACCACCCTTTCTGTGAAAAAGAACTTCCTCACATTACCCCTTAACCAGACTCCCTCTAATCTCATGCTGTGTCCTCTTGTCCTGCTATTTCACCTTGTTAATGCCTTGAAGATGTTTGAATGTTTCAACCATATCACATCTCTCCCTCCTTTGCTTTAGGGTATACACATTGAGCTCTGTTAATCTGTCCACATATGTTTTCTGATGCAGTCCCTGCACCATTTTGGTTGCCCTTCTCTGGATTGCCTCCATTTTGTTAATGTCCTTGTGCAGGTGCGGCCTCCAGTACTGCACACAGTACTCCAGATGGGGCCTAACTAGTGTCTTGTAAAGAGGGATTATAACCTCCCTCTTACGACTTGTGATACCCCTAGTAATACACCTCAACATCCCTCTAGCCTTACCTACTGCTTTAGTGGTCTGCTTGAATTATTTCAGGTCATCTGTGATGATGATGCCCAAGTCTCTTTCTTCCCTTGTGATAGCCAGCAACTCCCCTCCCAACCTATAGGTAGCTTCAGGGTTTCTCTTCCCAATGTGCATGATCTTGCACTTCTTTGCATTAAACCCCAGGTGCCACTCTTCTGACCATTTTGCCACTTTATCCACATCTCTTCTCATTCTACCCACCCCATCTGGAACATCTACTCTATTTCAGATCTTGGTGTCACCTGCAAACAGACAAACCTTACCCTCCAGTCCATCTGCAATATCACTGATGAAGATATTGAAGAGGACTGGCCCCAGGACTGATCCCTGAGGTACCCCACTTGTGACTTACATCTCTTCTGACTGTATACTATTTACCGCCACTCTCTGTTTTCTGCCCACCAACCAATTTGCCACCCAGTTGACCAACTTCTGACCCATCCTGAGCCTACCCAGCTTATTAATCAATCTTCTATGTGGAACAGTATCGAAAGCTTTGCTGAAGTCAAGGTAGACGACATCAACTGCACCTCCTTGGTCCATCACTCTGGTTACCCAAAGAAATCTATGAGATTTGTTTGACAGGACCTTTCTGTTGTAAACACATGCTGTCTTGGATCCTGTGCTCCTATGGATTCCAGGTGTTGCACTATCCTTTCCTTAAGGAGTGCCTCCATAATCTTGCCCACTACTGAGGTAAGACTGACTAGTCTGTAGTTCCCTGCCTCCTCCCTGCTACCACTCTTGTGCTGCGGGATCACATGAGCCCTTCAGTCTTCTGGGACCTCTCCTGTGCTCAGACACTCACTAAACATTTCTGATAATGGCTCTGCTAGTTCCATCCTTAGCTCCTTTAGTACCCTGGGATGTATGCTATCAAATCCTATTGCTTTGTCCACCCTGAGCTTAGCGAGCTCTTGTAGGACCCTTTCTTTTGTGAAGGGACCTGTGCACACCTCCCTCCCCCCTCTGTCCATGGTGCTGAGCTGTGGGACCTGCCCTGTCTTCTCCTCAGTAAATACTGAGCAGATGTATCTATTTAGGATAGATGCTTTTCCACGGTCCTCCTCCAAACACTCCCCCTTATACCTTTTCTTAGCAATACCCACTCTGGACTTTCTCCTTTCACTAATGTACCTATAGAAAGTCTTGTCCCCTTCTTTTACTGTTCGTGCTAGTGTTCCCTCGGTTTGGGCCTTTGCCTGCCTTACTGTCTTCCCTGATTCCCTTAGGGAAGTTTGGTATGCCTCCCTATCTTCGTCCCGCTGTGTTCCCTAATGTTTCCTGAAGGCCAAACTTTTGGCTCTGATCTTTTCTGTTACTGTTTTTGAGAACCAAAGTGGTTTTCTTCTTCTTTTGCTCTTGTTTTTCTCCCTAACACAATGGAATGTTGCTTCAAGTGTTGCATCCTTAATGCTTGCCCACTTTGCCTGCATCCCCTTACCTGTATTTCTTCTTGCCAGGGCTAGCTTGACTCTGTTGGCCATCTTATCAACTTCAGCTCCTCTGAAGTCCCATATTTTTTGCCTTCGAATGGGATGATTTAGTTCTAGTGGCCAAACTGAACCATACCATGTGATGGACACTGGCCCCCAGTTGGCCTTCTACATGGAGATCTGTGATCCTTTCCCCGTTAGTCAGTACCAGATCTAGGATAGTCCTGTCTCTCGTGGGTTGTTGTACCAGTTGTTTGAGGTCCACCTTCGGCAGGGAATCCACTATGTGTCTAGTTCTGGTGGATGTTTATGCTAGTATTGACCAATCTGTATCTGGCATGATGAGGTCTCCCATTATCAGAACCTCCCCTTTAGCTGTCATGTTTTGTATATCCTCTAACAGTAATGTGTCTATGTCCTCCACTTGATCTGGAGGCCTGTAGACAACCCTAGTTTGTATGGCTGTCCCATTTCCTGTTTCCAGGGTGACCCACAGTTCTTCTGGTTCCTTATGCATATTCTGAATTTCTGTAGCTTTGATATTTCATTGACATAAAGAGCCACTCCCCCCCCCCTTTTTTTGCACCTCGGTCTCTTCTGAACAGTACATAGCCGGGTACTGAAGTCTCCCAAGTGTGGTTACTGGTGAACCATATCTCGCTAATGGCTACTATGTCCAGTTTAGCCTCTGTCATTGTTGTCTGCAAGTCTGGGATCTTGTTTCCCAGACTGCAGGCATTTGTGTTCATGATTTTCCATTGGCCAGATTTTGGTGCGTTAGTTGTTGGGTGAGGTCCAGCATTTCCCCTGTGCATTGTATGGGAAGTCGGACCATTTTCCGTACCTGGTGATGCAAATGAACTACAAACATGCTGAACTCCTGTTTGATCACTAGCTGAGGGGGGAGATGTGTTCTTCCCGTTCGATGTATCAGGTGCTGCACCCCTCTCCCCATTTGCTAATTTAAATATTCTGCAAAGATGTCAAAGATCTGCCCCAATGCATTGACTCCCTCCTTAGTCAGATGCATTCCATCAAATTTAAAGAACTTTTGCTCCCAAAACTGTTGCCAGTTACCTGCAAATTTGTGTCCTTTTTCCTGGCACCAGCCCTTCAGCCACATGTTTAGCTCCCCTATCTCCCCTTCTCTGACCTTCCGTCTGTCTGCACCCCTCTCCCAGACTGGCAGGATCTCAGAGAAGGAGATGCCAGACGAATTGGATGACAGTTTGTCTCCCAGCCTGGTCAGGTGTTCCTTGGTCTCCACAACTGACCAGCTGGCAAGATCATTAGCCCCTATGGGTATCAGGACACTGATGTTTTCTCCTGCTTCCTGCACGATTTTAGCAATGCGGTCAGTGTCACTCCACGCTGATATACCTGGGAGACATCTGACCATTACCCCCGGCTGGAGGTTGGTATCAACTCCCCGAATCATGGAGTCTCCTATGATCAGAAGTGTTTTGGATTTCCTTTTTGCCTCTTTTGTTTTGGTTCCTGTTTTGGACGAGTCCTGTAGTGCTAGCTCCTGTGCTGTAGTGTCCTGCTCTGCAGTGTCCTCTGCCCCTTTGTTTGGTTTTGGAGATAGAGGCAGGTACCTGTTTGTAGTTTTTATATGGTTTGTGGAGGCGATACATTGGTGAGCACTGAGTGATGGGGCACCTGATTTGCCCCTCCTAACCACCTGCCAACTTCCCGGACCAACTACCCTCTGCAGTCGCGGTGCTTCAGTTGGATGTTGGGGAAATGGGGGGTGGTTCTTGTAATATATTTCCTCCTGAATATGCAATTTGAGGCACACAATCTCTGCCCATGCTGCCTGGAGCTGAGCCCTTAGATCTCCAATGGTCCAGCATGTAGGACAGCATCCTAAATCCTGCATAACTGCCCTTTTGGAAAGTGTCCCACAGTGCCTACAGTTAGTAATATCCATTCCATTTGAGTTGCCAAGTTTATAACCTTGTCCGAGTAATTAGGAGGAAAATGAAAGCAAAGTTTGATTTTATATATATATATATATATATATATATATATATATATATATAATTTTTGTTTGTTTTGTATAATGTTTTATAACAAGTTAAATGACTTGTGCCCCTGTAAGTAGGTCTCTGTGTAGATACCCCTCTGATTCTCCCTTCCTGCTTTCCTGCAGGAAATGTCACGACTGTGCTACTCTATAAAGGGAGTGTAGCATGGGGTGATTGGGGATGGGGTGGGTGGGTGGTTGGGCCCTTTCCCTGCCGAAAAAGAAGAACCACGGCCAAAAGAAACAAGGAGGTAAGAGCAGAAACAATCAACCAACAACAAATGCAGTACCCCTGAAAGCTTAGCCTAATGATAGATAAAACTGTAAAACCTGTAAACACCACCTATAACAATTTCACAGAAGATATACCCTACAAAAAACACTTTGCTACAGAGAAAAATAAAGCAGTAACAGAAGATTTACCTTGCAAAAAAAACAAATTAAATCAGAGAAGATTACAGCAGTAATCTGTAAGCCCAAAACAGTAACAAACCTGTAGGCACACCCACCCTGTAATAATGCAGCAGAAAGTATACCCTGCAACAGCAATTTGAATCAGAGAACAATAAAGTAGTAAAATGTAAACAAAAAACAGTAACAAAACCTGTGAGCATGGGGGGCGTTAATGAGCCAACTAGACTAAAGACGCACTTCTCTCTCTTGCTCCTAGTACCGCCGTAAAATAAAAGATTAAAACTGCTTTTTTACGGAGACGAAATTCTATTAAAAGATAAGAAAGCTCTTCAGGATCTGACGATGGATGACTATGTGGTGTCCACTGCAGCAAAAAGCTCGTGAACCACCAGGAAAAACCCAAAGAAGCAACTGCCGACCGCGAAGGTGGAAAGCACGGGCCACATCTCCCTCTCGGCCACAGAAGTCAATGCACTAGGCCGCGAGGTCACTCAGCAAGTGCTGGCCGCATTGGAACCCAAGCTCACTAGTCTGGCTACTAACTTCAAAAGAAAATTCCAGGAACTTGTGGACTTGCATGCTACCAGGCTAAATTAAGCTGAACAGTGCATCTCAGATATAGAGGACGCTATATCTCCTCTGCCAGAGCAGATAATAGCCCTGCAAAAGGAACTGGAGGAGTTAAAAGACCTTTTTGACTATCAGGAGGATTATCAGCACCATTTGAATTTATGGCTTCGAGGGCTACCGGAGGGAATGGAAGGACTGAGTGTGATTGATTTCTATGCTAAAACCCTGCCTGAGCTCCCTGGAATTTCACTGAAAAATTGCCGTTTCAAAATTGAGAGGGCTTACAGGGCAGTCATGCCTAAACCTGCACCGAACCAGCCCCCAAGACAAATAGTTATGAGATTTCATAATTACCCAGACAGGGAGAGTGTCTTAAAGTCTATAGGGAAAGACAGCAGGACCACACACCAGAGCTCCCTCCTGGAGCAATAACCACACACAGGTGCCTTAGAGGTAATTACACTACCTCCATCAACAGCACCTCTGTGAGGGGGGTTAGCCCATCAACACACTGCACCTGCCCTGCCCCAGCATTTACTTTATAGGCACTATCTAATGACATCACTTCCTCTTGTTCATTAGTTTAAGTCCCCACTTTTCCATTTGCAGGTTATACCTGCTAGCCACTAGAGGGACCCTCTGACCTTTCACCTCAAGCTCCACTACCTGTCCTCCTCCCTCCCCACAACTTCCTGGAACCCTTCTAACCTCCTGTGCTACTTCTCTCCTCCACAACTCACACCTACCCCTGCCCACACCTCTCCCAGCACCCAGCCCCACAGCTAGCCCTACCACCTGACTCCTAACTGCACCACCAAACCTACACTCAGTGACCACAGAGAGTCACTATTTCTCTCCCTGTTTTTCCCCCCAACCCAGCCTGTATCAGACCCCTAGAATGTGGATCACTGCTCTCACCCAGGCACTTTTCTAGCTGCTCTAGCAGAGACTTGAACCTTGTACCCTGTCCACCAGAGTCCGTGTCACTACCACTAATCCAAAGTGGTATCCACACTTTCTGGAAGACAACCTAAATACTTATACCTTTCTATCCTACTGCTACCACTAGAACCATGTTAGTCCACCTCCTCCTAAAATGCCTCCCCTCATCTACTTTTTAGTACCCTCATCCAACCAGTCAGTCATCTCCACTGGCTCACTGGTACCAGTGCCAACAATTCGACCTGACATAGTACGATCTGACCCTACACTGACCATGTGCACTGGCCCACAGCACCCATCCCCTGGGTACCTCCCCACCACCTACCCAGGCTCCCTTTGGTGGCTAATCGTTCTCACCCTCCCAACCTGGCAAACCCTACCCATCCCCTGTTCCCTGAAGGTCCCCATCCCATCTCCCCATACCCATTGGAAGCCTACACATCATCACTCCCTGGCCAGAGCTGTGGTCCTCCTTCTACTCTTAACAGGTAATATACATCCTAACCCAGGCCCCACCCAGACCAGCCCACCAGGTGGGTCCCCCAGTCTGAGCATTGCCTCCATGAATATATGCAGCTTATTGAAAAAATATGATACCCTCCAATGCTGGGTCATGCTGCACAAACCAGATGTCATTGCACTGGTGGAAACCTGGCTATCAAAGTCCACCCCTGACTCCTTTGTCTCCCTCCCTGGCTACACCCTATACCGGGAGGATCGTGTAGGCAAACGTGGGGGTGGCTGTGCAATCTATACCAGGGATACACTCACTGGTCAAGCACTCCCTGCTTCAGCCCTTGCAAGTGAGGCACAGGCCCTTACCCTTAAACTTACCCCGGACCCCTCCAGGGGTTCCCTTTATCTCACCACTGCCTACATTCCCCCAAAGAACCAAAACCCGGCACTATTATCCTGAACTGATTATCTTGCCACCCTCCCTCACAAGGCAGATCAAGTCCTTGTGGGGGACCTTAATGTGAACTGGCTCAGCGCCACCATCTCCACCACCCAGGACTCCTTCGCAGCCATTGATCTGACACAACTAATTTCCCATCCCACAAGAGTAAACCCTATGAGAGGTACCAGCACCCTCCTAGATGTTATCATCACCAACCGCCCCAAAAAAATCCTGGATATCCAAGTCCTCCCTGACTCACTCAGTGACCATTCCCCTATCCTGTTCCACTGGGTGACCCCCTCACCCCGACTCACAGTCCAGCCCACACTCCGCCGGCATTTCAGACCAGGTGGGCTGAAAAGCCTCACGCAATTTCTTGCCCAGATAAACTGGTCCCCCATTCACCATGCTCCTGACATAGATACTGCCCTTGCCTTCTTTTCCCAAACCTTTAACAAAGCCTGTGACCTCTTCGCACCCATCACAGCTGCTCGAACCAAAAAACATAACATGCCCTGGATTACTCCTGCCCTATTACAATTGCTCAGGCTTAGGGATAACCTATGGCGCCTTGCCACAGAAACAGGCTGGATGGCTGACAGACAGGCCTACAATGCTGCACAGAATAAGTGCACTTGGGCCATCCGAAAAGCCAAGGCCGACCACTACCAGGCCATGCTCACCTCCTCCTGGAGGTGTGCCCGAACTTTCTGGGATAATGTCAAACAACTAAATGGGAGCACACGCTCCTCCCCCATCCCAGATCACCATTGACGGCACAACCGTTATGGACCCAGCAAACATTGCAAACTACCTTAACACATCCTTTACGGACCTCAACTCTGTCCGCTCCAGTAATTTCTTTGACCTGCCACCCTCCCTACCTGCCCCAGTCCTCCAACGCCCTAGCTTCTACCTATGTAGGGTTACTGCCCAGGAAGTCAGATCCCACCTGGTCAGAGCATTAAAGAGCAATAGTCCCGGTGACGACTCCCTGGACCCCAGCATTCTCCGTCTGGTACTGGATCAGGTCCTAGCCCCACTCACCAGCCTTCTCAACAAATCCCTCTGCCTGGGGCAATTGCCAACTGCTTGGAAAACCGCCATTGTTACTCCCATTCACAAAGGTGGTAACAGGTCCTCTGCCGGAAACTACCATCCTATCTCTTTACTCCCACCCTCTCCAAAGCCCTAGAAAAGCAGGTTGCCACACAAATTACTGAATATCTGACCAAACATAACATCCTCTGCCCTGAACAGCACAGTTTCCGTGCAGGATACAGTACCGGCACTGCACTAGTTGAATTTTCAACTTTCCTACACTCCTCTCTGGACTCTGGCTCCCTAGTCGGGGCAGTGTTTGTCGACCTCTCAAAGACTTTCGACACTGTCTCCCACCCCCTCCTGCTGGATGCCCTCTGCCACACTGGCTTCTCTACTGGGCCTCTCACCTGGTGCACCAGCTACCTATCTGCCCATTCCCAATGTGTCAGAATAAAAGGGACACTTTCCAAAACTTATCCCATCTGCTCAGGGGTTCCTCAGGGCTCCATCCTGGGACCCCTACTCTTCTCACTCTACCTTAACACCCTGCCCAGTGCATGCAATGGAAAAATTCTGCTGTATGCAGATGACTCCGTCATCTTTGCCACCCACCGTAATTCTATCTCCCTCCAGGATTCCCTACAACTATCCTATAATAATGCCAAAACCTGGTTTAAAGAGCACAGACTGGTCATTAATCTCAAAAAAACAAAAACAATGCTCTTTGCCCACCCCTGAAACAAAGCCAGCAACTTTCCACTCCATATCCTGCCCTGCTCCAAACAACCACTAGAGCAAGTCCACTCCTACAAGTACCTTGGGGTCTCCTTTGACTCAGCCCTCACCTACCACACCCACATTGATGCACTTGCCTCAGCCACTAATGTGCAGCTAGGTATCTTACACCGCTATAAAAACTTTCTCCCCCCTGCTGCCCTCCGTCTAGTTGTTACATCCTCTGTGTTATCCCTTGTTGACTATGGCCTACCAGTATACGGTGCAGCTGACACGTCCGCCCTCAATAAAATTTGCCTCATCCTAAATAAGTCATGCAGACTAATCACTGGGGCCCCCAGGCTCACGCATTCATGCCAGCTCTATGACATGGCAACACTGCTGAATCTAGATGAACATCTATGATACCAAACCTGCCTGATAACAAAATAAACTCTTCTCGGGCTATCCCCACCCGGGCTGACAGCCTCCCTCCGCCAAGCACAACCTTTGGTTTGTACACAGACCTCCTGCAAGGCCACTTTTCTGGTCCCCAGATCTAGGACCTCTCTTGGACAGAGGTCCTTCTGCCATAGAGCACCATCCTGGTATAACTCGCTCCATGCCCCCATCTCAGATGCCCCCATTATCTCCAAATTCAAAACCGCACTTTGAAGCCACCTATTCAATACACGTAGCTGCACCTGTCTATAATTGAGGCATAGCTCTCTGTGCCTTTGACAATGCCCGCTGGCCGGCATCCACACCACACCTCTTTTAATCCTCACCCATTGCTGACTGAACTGCTATTATTCCTGCTGCTTGCTCTTACCATCGTGCAAGAATGTGCCATTGTAACTAAACTGGCTTATCTGTTTAACTGTTGTAATCACATATGCTTGCTGCTAACTATGTAACCCATATTCTGTAACCTAAAGTCTGTTATGTATTTGTCCTCAATGTGACGAGGTATCTTTGGAAATGAGCCTCTGGCTCAAAGGTTGTAAACTGATGTACAAATAAATAAATAAATAAATCTGGGCTACAATATGAAGGGCACAGATTGTTTCTCTCTCAAGACTACTCTGCCCAGCTGTTGAAACGCCGTTGGGCCGTCAATCCAGTGATGGCGCAGTTACGAGAGGCTAATGTGGAGTGTTACATGCTGTATCTGGCCACACTCAAAATCAAGTATGAAGGGACTGTTTTCTCATTCTGGGAGGTATCGAAGGCAGAGGTGTTTGTCTGAGATCTTAAAAAGAAAATGGGGTGAAGCTGCTTAATCAGGGGAGAGCATGGAGTTTTCTTTACTGCTGACCTGGCTCCACCATCTGGGTCATGCTGGAATGTGGGACAATATATCCGGCTAAGGTACTTTTAAAAGGTGAATGAATCAGTAAGACAGATTGTTTGCTGCACAGACTAGTTTTCAGATGGATGGCAACTGACATGGCTAGACTGATTTGTAACATTGGGAAGGCTGGGGGAGGTTCCCGAGCAGGCCCGAGGTTATTCGTTACTGTGGGCCTGAGAAATTTCTTTTTCTTCTATGTTTGTGTTATCTCACAGTCTCCCCTTGCCTGTTTCTCTTCCTCGATTTGTTCGCCTTCCCTCCTTGGAGACTTGACGTGATGAATTAGAGGAGGGAGACTCCTGGAGTGTTTGGCTCCTGACACAAGACTGAAAAGTTATTCTGGTGTTTTTTCTTTACTTGGGGTATCTCTCCCTCCCTCCTCCATTTTGTTTCATTTATGGGTACATGATGCCAGTCCTAGGAGAGATATATAGTATTATTTTGACTGGCTGCCCGTATAAACAGGGCAGAGAGTTAAAGAGGAGGAAGGATGCTTGAGTGGTGGGAGGGATGGCTGTTGCAGTGCCTTTCAGGGATCAGCGTTGTGTGCTCCCCGCTCGTGCCGACTATATTTGACATGTGTTGCTCTTTATGTAGTTGCCCTGTTGAAATAACAATGGCTAATTAGCCCTGCTGAAGCGGGCAACAGAGTTGAAAGTTTGAGCTTATTCTCCCTTCCCTCCTTTTGTATTCTGCTTGTTATGTTTATCTATGGCCAGCTGGCCTAGAGGAAGGGAAATGTTAAGGCAGTTATAATATTTTCTTTTATAAGATATATGTGGCTGGAGGGGGTGCTGTCTCTGTCTCATGATTGGGAAGGGGAGTAAAATTTCTGCTACTGGCAGCTACTGTTACAACGGGTGGGTGTGGGGAGGGGAGGGGAGGAGGGGAAGATTTGTATATAGTTATTGTTTGTCTGTTATTCTGAAGTTTGTTGCTATTCCTAAGATCCAAATGTATCACCAATCTGCAAGTTTATCTAGAGACAGGAAATGGAAGTTTGGAAATGTTTATAACAACTACTGGTTGGGAAAGTTGCATGGTCTAACTGATGGCTAGTTTGGGAGACTTCACAACAGTTTCATGGAATATTAGGGGAACAGCCACCCCAGTTAAACGCACAATGTTGCTGACTGCCTTGAGGCGACAGAATACTCAGGTGGCCCTCCTTCAGGAGACCCACCTTACAGAGAAAGAACATGTTAAATTGAAGTGGAGTTGAGTGGAGAAGTGCTATGCAGCTTCCTTTAATTCTCATTAACGAGGGGTGGCTGTTCTCTTGCACAGAAAATTGCCATTTCAGTTGGAGCGGGTGGTAAAGGATCCAGCAGAGGGGCGCTATGTCCTTGTCGTGGGGAATATACAAGGGGAAACGATCACATTCGGGAGTGTGTATGCACCTGCTGTTCATGACCCCTTATATTACAGAGCGCTCCTGGATTTGTTAATTGAAGAACAATTCCCAAACTTAATAATGGGAGGAGATATGAATTGCCTGCTTAACCCAGTGATGGATCATTCAGAGGGTAAGGAAACCCCTAAAGGGGCGATCCAAGACTGGTTAGAGGGTATGACTGATTTAGATCTTATTGATGGATGGCAAACAGCCAACTCCACTGCTAGGGAATATACTTTTTTTTCACACCCTCATCGTACTTAGTCCAGGCTGGATTACATATTCCTACCAAGGGAATGGTATTTTCATATTACATGTATTAAACATAGTCCAATTCATGTCTCTGAACATGCTCTGGTCATAATGACCCTGCAATGGGGGAAGGAAAAGCGACCAACTGTATAGTGGAGATTTCCTAACTACTTGCTAGAAAACAAAGAATTCAAAGGACATCTGCAGGAACAATGGAAGCAGTTGTATTAGAAATGTATTGTTATCCTGGTTCGCCCCTGAAAAAGGGAACTTCGGGGCCCAGTGGGCCTACCCGGTCACCAAAATTAAATAAATAAATAAATGTACAGGCTAATCTAGAGACGGCACCCTCTAGAGCTATCTTTTGGGATGTGGGGAAAGCGTTTATGAGAGGGGCCATAATCAGCTATGTAGCATATCATAAAAGGAAAGTTAAGGAACGTAGGATGAACCTGGAACAAAGACTTAGAGTTTTAGAAAGAAGGGTAGCCTGAGGGGAAAGGGGAGACAATGTATACCAGTTACTAACAGGTACTCGGGAGGCATTAAATAACTTATTATTGGGAGAGGCGAAGAAAACTTGCCTTTTCTTGCGGAAACACTTTTATGAGTGGGGTAATAAGCCTGGAACTATGTTGGCCAATTTAATAAGGGGAAAGCGTGGAACACACTTAGTACACGCCATTAAGGGAGAAGATGGTATGCTCCAGAAAGATAAAAAATCTATTGGAGAGAGATTTATGAGATTTTCCCAAGAGATATACCACTCTCAAACTGGGACAGGGGAATATGGAATGTCTGAATGTTTGAATGAGCGTAAGCTGCCCCAGATCACGGAGGCCCAAAGAACATGGTTAGGCTCCATAGTGAAAAAAGAAGAAATAGTTTGTGCCATTGCAGCCCTTAAAAGAGAGAAGACAAGTAAGTCCACCTTGTCGAGCATCTGGAGGCAGTGTTTAGGGAGGCCAGAGAGGAATTGGGAGAGCTGCCACACTCCTGGGGGGAGGCAATTATCTGCTTAATTCTGAAGGTGGGGAACAATCTAGATGAATGTGCTTCCTTCTGACCAATATCCCTTTTAAACTGTGATTCTAAAATCATGACCAAGATTATGGCTACTAGATTGGAAAAATTGCTACTGGAGATAATCCACCCAGACCAGACCGGATTTATCTGAGACAGGCACTCATATCATAACATGAAAACTCTTTTAAATGTGATATGGGGTGCTGGAAATGGACAGGAGCCCATCGACATCCTATTTATGGATGCAGAAAAAGCATTTGATAGACTGGAATGGACATATCTGATGGAAGTCTTGGCCCAGTTTGGCCTGGGTAGAGAATTCATTGGCCTGGTCCAACAGATGTATAAGAACCCTAGGGGGGAGTTTACTTATCTGGGTATCAAAGTAGGAAACAAATTTTGGTAGTCTGCATGGTCTCAACTACACGCCACTTCTACAAACTATAATAGCAGACCTGACCAGGTGGCACAAACTCCCTATCTCATGGTTGGGGAGAATAAATTTAATTAAAATGAATGTCCCACCCAGAATACTTTATGTCCTCCAGATGCTGCCTGTAGGGCTACGGAAGGCTGACATTAAGAGAGTGGAGAAAGCCTACTCGGATTTCATTTGGCGGGGTAAACACCTGAGAGTGGGCTTGGCTCGGCTAAAAGCCTCCACGAAAAGAGGAGGGCTCCAATTTCCAGACCTTGGTGTTATTCATATGGCCATACAGTGTCGTTACATACAAGACTGGATTGGTAGACCCAGAGAAGCCAGATGTCTTGATTTAGAAGAGAGGGGATGCCCGGGTAGGATATCAGCATATCTATCTATTAGAGGTTGGTGGACATATCTTAATTTGCCAGACTTAAACCCTATGATCAGAACTGTAATAGAAAGTTGGAAAGGATTGAGTAGATACATTGCTCTTACCCCTGGGGGGAACCCCTTTTTTCTACCAGGCCTGGAGGATGTGGGATATCGAGAGTGGGGGGAGAGGGGGTATCCTGTGTTTAAAGCATCTCTTCACCCAGACAGGTTTGGATTCTCTTGAGAATCTGCAGGCTAGAATGGGCTTGGGACATCAACATTATTTTCGATATCTTCAAGTCAGAGCATATTGTAAATCCCTTGGTAGACTTCATGGAGCAGACTCCATATGGGACCAGTTAGAACATTCTATTCTGGTGGGACAGATAAACCCAAAGGGTACAATTTGAAGAATAGCTAAGGAGGGAAAAGCTTTGCTCCCAGATAAAACAGAAAAAAACAGACAGCTATGGGAAAGAGACCTGGGGCTCTCTATATCAGAGGAGAATTGGAAATTGATCTCCCAATTACACCAGGGTATATTGCTGTGTAACAAATATAAGGAATCTTATTATAAATTTTGTCACGGATTGTATTACCCACCAATTGTGGTTCATAAATATAACCCTGCAGTGTTCCCTGTCTGTCCCTGATGTAATAATAATCCTGCAACTTACTACCATTACTTCTGGTCCTGCCCTGTTCTACAAAATTTCTGGAGGGAGGTGACAAAGGAGTTACAGGGCATTGTGGGACGGCAGCTCCCAATGTCCCCCTTGTTGCTTTTATTTGGAGTTGAAGGTGCTGGGGAGGAGAAATGGACCCCTGCTCAGAAGTGGTTATGGGTAGTACTGTTCATGGCTAGACATTGTATTCTTAATACATGGGTATCAACTATACCACCTACCATATCCCAGTGGAAAGCCATAATATTGTAGGCACTTACCCTGGAACACCTGACCTATGTCATAAAAGACAAAGAAGAGTTTTTCCACAGGATGTGGTGGCCCTATCTGGTGTCCTTGTCGGTGGCAGAAAATAAACTGCTGAGCGAGGGATGGGTCTGAGGTTATACCAATATCCTCCCCACTAACCCACTGATTTGTGTATAAGAATTGGAAGAGTCCCAGCCTTTAGATCAATTGGATTACATTGGAAATAATTTTATAAATGGTCTCTTAGGATTGTTTTTTGGTTTTTCATGTTAGTCTGCAATCAAATGATGGAAATGGATCTTGTTGTATATAGGTTCTGGATCTATTTTTTATGTATGTCTTGTATGTCATGTTTGTCAAAGGCACTGGAAAAACTCAACAAATAAATGATGCAAAAAAAAACAACCTGTAAGCACAAAATAAAATAGTAACACAGAGTAAATCTACCTAGCCAAAAGAAGCCTTAATCTTTTTCCTTGCTCTGATAATGTTGTTTCTTGCTTTGTCCTTACAAGCAAACCCAGAAGAAACAAGATCAGGTGAAGCTAGGTGCCTTTGCCAGCAAACTTAGTCTTCCACCTCAGAAACACCAACTAACCTGACCTTTTTACTCTTCCTTCTGTTGAAAGTTATTAAGACTTTGTCAGCTCCACCTCCCAGTTACACTACGAATCCCCTCGAAGAGCTGTGGGAGGAAAGCAATTAGCTCCTTCAATGTGAGAAGGAGACTGCAACACCTTTGAGACCAAACCAAAAACCTTTCAGCAAAAAAATAAAATAGTAGCAAACAGTAATTCTGCTTAGCCTAATGATTGATAAAAACTCACAAAAATGTAAACACCACCTGTAATAATTTCACAGAAGATACACCTTGCAAAATACACTTTGCTACAGAGAAAAATAAAGCAGTAACAAAAGATATACCTTGCAAAAAAAAACAATTTAAATCAGAGAAGATTACAGCAGTAATCTGTAAGCACAAAACAGTAATAAACACGTCAGCACACCCGGTAATAATGCAGCAGAAAGTATACCCTGCAACAGCAATTTGCATCAGAGAACAATAAAGCAATAAAATGTAAGCAAAAAACAGTAACAAAACCTGTGAGCACAAAAGAAAATAGTAACACACAGTAAATCTGCCTAGCCAAAAGAAGGCTTAATCTTTTTCCTTACTCTGATAATGTTGATCCTTGCTCTGTCCTTACAAGCAAACCTGGAAGAAAAGAGCTCAGGTGAAGCTAAGTGCCTTTGCCAGCAAACCTAGTCTTCCACCTGTTTTCCATGCTACCCAATCAGCTCCCCTCGATTATTCAGGTCTCTCATTTGACTGGACACTAGAAATATTCTGATTTCTCTCTCCATTGGATACTCCATAAAAATCTTGCCTATTCAGCCTCAGTGGGTTTTCCTGTCTACCATGCCTCACAGGTTATCATCTCACTCAAAAAGGATGTAACTTCTTCTGTTATGCTTCGACTTACTATCCACCATCTTTCCTCTGGATCCCGGGACTCGCAGGATACCTCATGGCACCTTGGACATTATCTAGTTTCATCCTACAGCCTTCTACCATCACCGGAATTGTTGCCCATGTTATTAGACTCTTACTTCCTCATCAAACATTGCTCATTCAAAGACTTTCCCAGCTGCCTTTCAGAATTTTCATCACTGGATTTTCACCACCTAGATGCATACTAATGCCACACCATCCAACTCACCATTCTTGGCTCCCGGGCATCATCATTCCTTATACAATCATCTGCACTTCTTCACCTAGTACCTCAGTCAAGTTAGCCACTCTTCCAGTGGACCCCACAGCCTCCCCTTCACAAACAATCTACATTAATCTTTCCAATAGAGACTATCACCAAGAACAGGCTCTTTTGATTTCCATCTGGAAAGCCATAACCATTAAGAGAAATTCACTAACCCAGTCTTGCCTCCCAACTGGTCTTACTCAGCTATAGCATTAAAATCCTCTGGCATTCCACACTACTCAACCTCACTTCCAATTCAGCTCATGGACTCTTCAGCATATCCACCTCCAGACTTCTCTCAAGGACTTTAGCACTGAATCACTTCTAAATCTAACCAACCATAAGACACCACAACACATCTCATGGACAATCCTGCCGAAGATTTCCTACATTTACTTCAGCCAGCATACCAGCCGAGCACATACAAGTATAGTCATGACATCATGCCCAAATGAGCCATCCATTCCCAAAAAATGAACTTTCAATCAGTCTCTAGATGGACTCTTCAACCTCAGGATCATCATTCAATCAGTATCGTCCATGGATCAAGGATGGACTGTCATCTCTCCCAGAAGATCACCTTCCTTGAATTAGCTATGGTTACTAGAACCTAGGTCCTTCTCCTTTTAGCATGCCAGAGGACGGGTAGACCACCAGCCATGGGTCCTCAGATGTTTCCTCCACCTGGGTTTTTTTTCTCTCTCCTGAGTGCCAGGGGTCATACTCTCCATAAGCTGGAAGAGGTATCTTTTTGGGCCTTTTATTCCCTATAAATTCTTATGTACATACCTACTACTCAAGGGTGGGAATAGAGTTAAGTCACAAAAGGTACTACAAGTTATACAAGCACTATATACTCCATTGCTATTCCACAAACATTGAATGGGAGGGCTTAGCCCATGGTTCAATGTGGAGAATAGCTCCTCCCACAACTTCTACTTAAGCCTGCCACTAAACATACCTCCCTTGCTTAGGGAGTGTTTTTTTGTCCACCACCATCCCCTCCTCCTCCTCCTCCTTCTCCAGAGCTCTTCTCACCCTTGTTCCTGGGTCTTCTATTCCCTACAAATTACTACCTACATACCCACTACTCAAGGGTGGGAATAGAGTTAAGCCACAAAAGTACTACAAGTTACACAAGCACTATATACCCCATTGCTATCCCACAAACATTGAAGCACTGCGGTCCTGTTTTTAAGTACTAGTTTTTACCTGTGCATCGAACGTATTTGATGCACAGGTAAGAACCAATCAAAAAGCAGGATTTTCTCTCCCCCATTTTATAAAATAACTACAACCAAGGGGTTTGCAAGATGAAGAGGAGCAGTTTCAATCATGAATGCCTGGCCTGTGGTCAGCTCAGTTCATTCACCCAGTGTAAATCAAGGGGTGCCACCCCCGCCACCTGGCCATTTCAGAAATGGTGCAACTGGCCTCTCAACTCCATTAAGAATGAACTGAATTGGGCCATGGCTTCTCCAGTATCCCGACAGGCAGCTGCTTGCTCTCTGGCAGATGTGTTCAAAGTTGGGTTTTGAATTCCATGTGAGGGCTGCTGACTGCATTATGAGGTGGACAAACCAAAGTCCACCAGCAAGCAACCAGATCTGGTCAGAGAAAAGATTTCAAAGGATTTGGAGGCAAGGAGAATCAGTGGACCATTTTTGTCCCCATCTTCACCAGTGTTATGGGTATCTTCGATTTGGCTAGTGCCCAAAAAAGCTCAGGATGATAAATCACCTATCTTACTCAGAAGCTTTATGGTGGTGAATTACGCTTTATTTAACAGAGCAACAGAAGTGGTGAAGGTGGAGGGAAAAGAGGCCTTGCTAGGAAAGGTGGATATCGAGTTGGCCTTTTTGGTTGTTAACAGTTAATGTGGGGGAGACAGGGATTTACTGGGGATGAAATTTGAAGGGCAGTACTATGTAGATTGATGCATGCCCATGGGGTACACAATGGCATGTGTGGTGTTCAAGTGTTTCAGTACTTTTTTGCAGTGTTTGGTAATGAACAGAACAGAGAGAAAAGAAATTGTTCATTGCTTGGATCATTTTCTGTTTGTGGGAAGGGTCGGCATTGGGGAATGTGGATGCTTACCGAGCGTTTTTCAGGAGGTATGTGCAGACCTTGGGTTGCCATTGGCAAAGGCCAAGGCCAGAGGCCCTTGAACTATGTTGCCCTTTATGGGTATCTAAATTGATACCCGGGCTATAGTTTTTCAGTTACAGGAGGATAAGGTACAGGCTTTGTGGGAAATATTAGCCAAGGTGGCAGGAGCATGCAAAATTACATTGAGAAGCTTCAACAATTGTTGTGGCACCTTAAAGAGCTGGTGACACATTCAAGAGAACCTTAACAAAACACAATATTTAGACACAATCCAGCTTGTATTTCCCATTAGTACTGTATTCCTCCTCCCCATTATTTATTACTGAGGTAATTTGCATGAAAACAGGATCTTTGATTCTGCAGAGTTCTTCTGTTCCTGCTGCTCTCCCTCTACTTCAGGTCATAATGTACTATTTGTGACATCACAGTTACTCCCATGGTAACAGATTAAGATGTCACAACAGAGGATTATGACTTGAAGTAGGAAGTAAGCTGTAGAGCCAGATGCACTCTAAAGGAACTCTAATGGATAAATATCTTATATTAATGCACATTTCCTGGTAATAAATAATGGGGAGGAGAAATAGATGAAATATAAATGGAATGCAAGTAGAATTGTACCTAATTAATATTTTTTTTTAACGTTTTCTTTGAGGCATCAGTAGCTCTTTCACTTTGCATGTAAGATAATTCTGATGGGGAAATGGGGCCAGCTGCAAAAAGCCTTATCATAGACTCCATGTAATGGAGGGAGGATTTGGTGGTCTGGATGACTTTTTTGAATTGCTATAATGGCTTTTCAATATGGCCAACAACCACCACCAGATAAGAAATAAAGCTTTATACAGATGCATCCAGGGGCTTTAGGGCATACTTCCAAGGGGCTTGGTATGCAGAACAGTGGCCAATTAGTTGGCAATAGGCAAGGCTGACAAAAAATGTCACCTTGTTAGAATTTCTTCCAATCGTAGTCTGCGTATAGGGTGTCAGGTTGCAGGATAAGAAAGTCATTTATTGGTCTGACAACATGGGTGCAGTACACATCATTAATGGCCAACTAGGGACAAAGGGTCTATGAGAGATCTGATAAGGGTGTTTGTGCTAAAATGCTTAAGGTTAAGCATCCAGTTTAAGGTGTTACATCTGCCCAGGGTTGATAATCACATCGCTGATGCTCTTTCTTGTTTGTAGTGGTAGAGGTTCCTGGATTTGTCACCAGAAGTGGAGGAGCACCCCAGGGTAATCCCAGTCTGCCTCTGGCAATTGGTAAGCCAGAAGCTTGGGAGCTAATTAGGTAAGCTTTAGCTCCTGGCAGAAGGGCTTCTGGACTTTCCACAAAGTTGGAAGGGTGGGCATCAGGAACACTAGGAGGCTAGACCACCAGCGGCCAATTAGTCCCAGGTTTGAGGAGAGCTGCAGCGGGTGTGATCAGACATATCTGAAGTAAGATTATTTAGGACAAACATTTTAGTGGCCTTCGGTGCATTAGGGTGCGTTAGCTGGTACAGCCAAACTGAAGATGTGGTCGTGACATCAGAGGAAGTGTTTCTGCATCTCCAGAGAAGCAAAATGGACTACCTAGCCTTGGGCTGTTGGTGCAGCCTGAAGGTGCCAGGGGAGGCAACACAGGATGTTCGGGCTAAAGTACAACTGGATAGAGCCCAGCATCTTTGGGGGGGGCATTCATTTGTCACAAAAATGGCACCCCTTGACTGTATTTCAGTTCCGATGTATTTTGAGCAGGGTCAAGAAGAGGTTGGGTTTGAACTTGACCAAGTTTAATACCCATTTTTTTTGCACTGGGGTGGCAATGAATGCGAGAGTGGTATTGCTAACAGACCCCCAGATAAAGGCATTGGGGCAGTGGAAATCACAGGGTTTGAAGGGTATATGGGTCCGCATTTGTTATAACTTTCTTTGTTTATCAACATGTAGCAAATCCCAGATGAAGCAAATATGGATTTGCGGGCACTCATTTATGCGTTGAGCAGCCAGAAGGGCCAAGCAGACATGGGGATGTGAGAACCTCTTATTGGACCCGCATCAGCAGAGAGTGCACTGGCTGGGGCATACAGGAAGCAGGTGGAAAGACATTTTGATGTGGGTTATGGCAGAGGCCAGGAAGCAAGGCCCTTCCAGAGTGCTTCTGGTCCATTTGGGTGCAAGTGACTTAGCACTTGTAAAATCATTGGGTTTGATTTGCCAGATAAAAGATGACCTCTGCTTTGTATGGCAATGTTGGTCAGAGACTGTGCTGATATGGATGAACATTGTGCAGCAGCACACATGATCGTATGTCAAGGATCAGGTGGCAATTCAGAGGGCTTGGAGGGCGATCAATATGTCAATGCACAGCTTTATGGGCTCAATAGGGGGCATGGTACTGCAGCATGATGACATTGTGATGAAACTGCTGCAGATGTACGCTAAGCATGGGGTGCATTTATCGACAGAGGGGTTGGACAGATTCCTAGCAGATATAAAGGGAGTTTTGGAGAACTGTTAGCATGACTTGCTTTTGGAGGATTGATTAAAGTCATCCTGTGGTGGCACAGTAGTCTCTCAGGTAGAGTATGAAGGGGGTAATGGGGGAACCTGCCACTGTTACAGATAGGTTCCTCTCGAGGCTGACAGGAGTCAAGCCCCTGATGAGAAGAAGCCCTACGGGCAAGTCGGGAGATAGCTGCCTTGGATTTTGGCCTGGGAATGCAGTGCCCTCTCATGGGGAGGGCCACAATGCACATGGCTCAGAAGCCATCCATTATGTCTCAGAAGCTATAGTCCCTCCAGAGGCTGTGCCCCTTTTAAGAAATAATAGTGTTGCCTGGAAAGTCCCCTTGGAGCAGGTAGATAGAACGGTGGATGGTGGGGACCTCTCAGTAAGAGACTTGTTGATATTACCGAGCTGCACACATCATGCTATTTTTTGCTGTGATGATTTACAAATGAACACACGGCTGTGGCCATTTCTTCCAAAACATGGTGTATGTCTTTCCTGTTCAGGTGAAGGGGGTAAAGGATCTACCAAGACAAAAGCCACTTCTAGTGAGTGTGGATAATATGGACAATCAGATAGCCTGGATATTTCTCATTTCTCCTATTACCATACTTAAAGTGTAATGCTAAAAAGGGCTGTTTATAGCAGACGTGCATTCTGTTTTTACCAGACAACCGAGTTGAATTTTATGCCACCACTGAATAGCTAATCAGCTGATCATTTACTTTTTCACTGTAGGATCATCTGGTATTCAGCTGTCAGTCAGAAAATCAGACCATATAAAGGCAGTTTTTTTGAATCATGGTGTCTTATCTTGCTGTTTGCTAACTGCTGCAGCCATACCAGCTAAACATGCTGGTCTGTCGCTTGTTCACAAAGTTAAAATCCTGATTGAAGTGCAGTCTCTCCCCTAATTCAACACTGTAAATCACGAGCTCCTCCTGAGCCAGCTATCCTCTGCAGTACTATCCCCTGAATCGGTGTCTTGGTTTAGGAGCTACCTCACTGGTAAAGAACAAAGGGTAAAAATCCTGGATATTCTCTCAGAAAATCGGATCGTAAATACAGGGGCCCCCCAAGGATCAATTTTGGGCCCCCTCCTTTTTAGTCTGTTTTTAAATCAACTTCCACTAGCAATGCAAGGTAAAGTCCTACTTTATGTAGACGATGTGGTGCTATACACCAACCAGTCAGACCCTGTAGCACTAGAAAAACAGTTGCAGACTAACTTCACAGATATTGAGGCATGGTTCATAAAATCAAAATTACTGCCAAATTATAAAAAAAATAAAACGATGTTGTTTGCCTCCACTCACAACAGACATAGGTCCCACTGACTAAAAATACTGAATGGTCAAAATACACCCTTAGAAATGGTTCAGACATTTAAGTACTCAGGCATAATGCTAGGCAGTTCCCTTTCTTTCATACCACACATAGATTTTGTAGCTAAATCAACAAATGCTAGACTAGGCTTGTTACACAAAAAAAAATACTGCCTTATGCATGAAGCACTAAAACTAGCAGTAACTAGTTCTGTGTTGTCTGTAATTGATTATGGACTAGTGGTATACAGTGCTACGACTGACACAGCTCTCAAGCGGGTAAAAACAACCTTCAATAAGGCCTGTAGGCTTATTCAGGGTGCACACTGCCTAACACACACTTGCGAGCTTTATGTACACTCTGGTTGGCAAAACCTGGACTGCTGTATACAGTACCAGGTATACCTATTTGCAAAGAAATCCACCCTTGGATTAACACCCCCAGGTGTGCAGAATTTCCTCAGCTTGGCCAACAAAACAAGGCATGCCAGAGGAATAAACAGCCAGCCACTTCCTGTCCCTTTCCGGTGGACGTCCCAAGTCCTTTGAGTACCGTGCACCCTACTGGCTAAATACGCTCAGTGACAACCTTCTGTCAGAAACTAAACTAGGTCTGTTTAAATTAAAGTTTCGTGCCCATCTCGCATCACACAGTAGTTGTGACTGTAACTCCTAACTGTATCAGCTTGGCCTGAAAACCATGTTCTACCTTAGCACTTATTGTTTCACACTTTACTCCTCCCCACCTACCAACTGGAAATTCACACCCCCAACTCAACACCTACTCCCCCACCTCACTACCACCTACAGACTTCCCTTCCTCACTTCACTCCACCTCCCAAGGACCATACCAGCACATGGTCCCATTCCCCCCTTCAACTTCAGTACATAGCCATTGAAACTGCAACCAGCCTCTCATCTCTGTCCATCCCAATGTCCTCTGTCCTATCCTTGCCCCACCGGGCAAATCCATCTCTTCATCTGTAAATGTCCACTCTGCTCAGCCAACAGCCATAACTACACCTGAACTGCATGTACTGCACTTAGACAAGAACAGTTTTAAAACATGTTTGCTAACCCTCTTCAAAACAATGTAACTAAGACTTCCTAGATACTGTATGTATGGTTATGTCTTGTATTTTTGTTTTTTTTTCATTAGACGTTGGACCTTTGTAGATGAGCTTCCAGATCAAAGGTATGTAAATCCAAGATAGAATGAATAAATAAATAAAATGAGATGAATGTGTGTACACAGTTTGGTCTTCCTAAATCCACAATCTTGACATCCTGAAAGGAAGAAACTTTTGAGTGGCATACTAATTAAAACCCTGATCCCAAAAGGGAGCGAGAAGGGAAAGATGGTGACACCGGTTCACGAACACCTGTGGACTAGAGGCAAAGATAAGTGGCCCAGTGCTTCAGCAGACAGCCAACTAAATTGCTGAGGCTAGCAGGAGATTTTACCCAAGAGATAGATGGCTTAAATGCTGAAAGGCCTGCAATGACATTGCATTTACAAGAACTCACAGAGAAAAGCCTAAAGCTGACCTTGCAGCTGCAGACAGATAATTACAAGATGAATTTCTTTAACTGTTAGACAGCTATGAGCCCTCTGACATCTTCAGTGCAGATGAGACTCGCCTTTGTGTACTTTTTTTGTTGTGTTTGTTATGGTACTTTATCATTCAAAAGTAAGGCACTTCTGGGTCAGAAAAAGGTAAAGGAATGAGTTTCTGTGATTTTGCATTCTATCAGAAAATCAATTCAGATTTAGAAATTATAGAGCTACAGTCAACAATATTTTTATCCTTAGTTAATAAATTTACAAAGCTAAAAAAGGGGAGGCTGTACTGTTGCTTTCTTGATTTGAAAAAGGAGTTTGACAACATCAGTAGAAACACATTATGGAAAATTCATGCCTCTTGGAATATTGATCCTAAATTGCTGAAATTATTAATCATGTTGCATACAAATACTACTTCAAGAATACAATATGCACACTGGATGGAAAATTAACTGATTCTATTGCTATAAATAAAGGTAAAGCAGGGATGCCTCTTAGCCCCCCTGTTGTTCAACATTTATGTGGATCAGATTGTTCGTTCATTAGCCATACAAGATATAGACATGCCAAAAATTAGGGATTTGTGAATAAATACATTATATGCAGACAATGCTGTTGTGATTTCTAAATCAGCAGCAGGCCTCCAAAAAACTCTAGATATTGTTGCAACATCCCTGAATGGCCTATCACTAGAAGTTAACTGTAATAAATCTACAATTATGTTCTTAGGACACCCCAGCAGAAACAGATTTACATGAAAAATAAATAGAAAACCACTCAAAGTGGTAAAGAAATTCAGTTACCTTGGGGCTGTGGTTTTGAACAATATGAACTGGACTTGCTATATAAAAATAAATAAAAAGGCAGGCAATTAACACTCGAAATAAATAGGTTTAGCAAGATGTTTGCTGATAATTCCTTTCATGCAATCCTTCATTTATACAAAGTTAAAAGTAATATCTACAATGCTCTAGTCAGTAGAAATTTAGGGACTTGAAAAGAACAGTGTAATACTAGAATCTATCCAAAATATTTTCTTGAGAAACGTGCTAGGGTTCCCAGGAGTGATATCAGGCGCCCACTTAAGAAGGGAAACTAATCTCCCAAAACTAGAATCGGTAGCTAATATAAGAGCATTAAACTATTGTGAGTATAGTCAAAACTCCCAGGCCCGGATATTCAGACTGCGCCAGGCTGTGGCGTAAGCCATGGTGCAGCGCAACTTGGCTCTTGGGCGTTGATAGTATATTCACGGAGCTGTGGTAGCGCACAGCATCACTGAATATTGCACCCTGGCCACCCGCAGTGTGCATGGTGCAGTGGCACTGCGCCAGCGCAAATGGCCAGAGTGGAGCAGGGGGATGCAGTAGTGCAAGTTCCCTTGCGCTATGCGCAACAACCACGATATTCAAAAGTGCACATACAAATGGTGCAATAATGTATGCAAGGTGCTAAAGGGGCCATTTGCATGTCATTACGGCCCCATTTGCATGCAGGTGCGCCGATCCCCAGCGACTTGCACCTGGCGCCCTGTCAGGCAGTAGCCGTCGGGGACCAACGCCCCCTGCACAGCGTGACAATGCACCCCTCTGCCCAATCTTGGGCATATGGAGAGTTAAATCACGTCCTATATCCCTGGTGGTCCAGTGGACCGCTGTCAGCCTGATTGCGGGCTTAGGTATAAAAAATAAAGTCCAATATCCCTGGTGGTCCAGTGGACCGCTGTCAGCCCGATCATGGGCTTAGGTATAAAAGCATAAAGTCCTATAACCCTGGTGGTCCAGTGGACCGCTCACAGCCCGATTGCGGGCATTTCTATTATAAAATAAAGCCCTATTTCCCTGGTGGTCCAGTGGACCGCTCGCAGCACGATCGCGGGCATTTGCATTATAAAATTAAGTCCAATATCCCTGGTGGTCCAGAGGCACCCCCCTCCCTACCTGCCCACTGAGCCCCACCACCTACTCCCCCTCAGTCAGTGGCAGCACCCCTCCTGCCTGCCGCCCCGCTGCCCACCAACTAACACCGTAGGGAGGGCTGTACGCCCATTGGTCCACAGCATGAGCCAATGGGCGTGCATCCCATACCGAACTACACATTCCAGATATGTGAATGGATCCATTCAGGTGGCAGCTGCCATGTTGCGCCCTGCAATATGGCAGCTCACCTGTGGGTGGCCAGCCATTGTTCCTTTTTTTTTGGCTCACCTGTGTGCAGCACAAGTAGGGGTTGCACATGCATGGACTCATCACATTCCGGGCTGAATATCAGGATGTGCGGTGTGCATAACACACACCCCACCTCGCTGCATACATTACTGATGCGCTCCGACACAGCCCGGGATTTGTGCCAGGCACAATCCCCATTTGAATATCATGCCGGGGCGCATCAGTAGGTAGCGCATGGTGCAACACTGTTGCACCATGCGCAATCCTTTTGAATATCTGGGCCCCAATATCAAACTAAGATATGCCTGCTGGGAAGAAGCTACGTTGCATTATGGGGAAGGACAATATTACCAATCTTGGTTTAGCAAACAATACTAAAATTCAAAAGGCAGGAATATACACTCTTTATAATAGCTGTGCAACAGCTAATATTTCAGAATATAAGAAAGAGCATAAGAACCAGATGGTCAGATGTTAGTTTATAAATGGATAACACGAAAATTAGTTATTCATCATTGTTTATACAATATAATATTTTACAAGTACAAAATGAACCTCAGGAAATTCTTGTCTGGTGTCAGAACTCCTTACATAGGAAACTTTTCACCAGATTACATTTTAACATTCACCATCACTACAAATCCCAGACTGTAGCTTTAGAGGAATTGAGTAAGTGTGAACAAACAAAATATTTAACTACTTCACACTTACTATTTGATTGCCCTCTTTTAAAGGAAATAAGGAAAAAAATGGTTGAATTAGCTTTTGAGTAAAATGAATAGTCTCAAAAGTGATGAACTTCTTAAATGATTTCTAAAGGGTCAAAGTATAGCTATCATTTATGCTGTGATCAGATTTTATTTGGTAACCTGGAAAATTCTGCACTTATGAATAAGGTCGGGAAATGAGTGTTTATATTTATTACTGTGATATTAACATTTTTATGTTGCTTGCACACATGTGCAAGAAACATAGTGCCATCATCGGAGATTTCGGAGGTGTGTCACCTCCTCCTCCAATTCAGTCAGTGAGCTGACAGGCACGGCCCCTGTAAGCCAATGCATTTTGGAGCTGTCTATGACACGCTCCAAAATGCAGCGACGCCTCAGTTGAAAGGGAGTTACGCTCAGTGAGCAGAATTACAGCTTTCCACTGAAGCACAGTTCTCCACACGCAGGCGCAGCACGCCTCAAGACCTACCGCGAGTCGATTGGGTGCCCAATCCCGGCCGGCTGGAGCGCGCCTCCCCAGCGTGGCAATGAGTCTCGGCCGACGGGTGCCCAATCCCCGTCAGCTGAACGGCCTAACGCCTTGTGTCACGCTGGGAGCCCACCCAGCGTGGCAAACGGTCCCACGACGCCTTTTTTTTTTTTAACCTGAAAACGAAACGGTCCCACGGAGCATCTTCCCGACTCCTCCCACACACCCGCACTCCACCCACTGCACACCCAGCCTCCCCACGCCCTCTCACCCCATACTTACCTCCGACCCGACACGACGATCTTCGTGGACCGGAACACGCCTGCACTCTTTCAAAGCCGACCGTGAACTGAGGAAATGCCGTAAGCTGTATAATGGCCTAGATGGGGGTTTCAACTTGTTGCATATCTCAGGCATTTTGGAATTTTGTACCAGATTTTCAACATGGGTTTTGGGACCCTTCTCATGAATGATTCACTGTCATGGCGTTATTCGGGCCCAAAGGTGATTTCGCGCAGTGACTGTGCAGTGACTGCGAAATCACCCTTCAGGCCTGAATACTGCCATGACAGTGACATCATTCATGAGAAGGGGTCCCAAAACCCCATGTTGAAAATTTGGTGCAAAATTCCAAAAAATGACTGTTTTACAAGCATGCATTGCGCAGTTCCTACGCAGACTCGTAAGTTCGCGAAATTTCAATATTTTCACTCCAGATTTTCAACATTGCCATTTTACCACACCTTCTTATGAGTAGTACTGCTGTCATTTTTCACATCTCACCCAAAATGTGTTTCCACTCAGGTAGCGTAGAATGGCTATAGTCGTAAAAGTAAATCAATGTATCGGGACAAATTAAGAAAATCACAGTGACACTGTTCATGAGCAGAGGTCTTAAAATGGCTATGTTGAAAATTTGGTGAAAAAATTCCTAAAATGACTGTTTCTGATGCGTTGAGCAGTTCCTCACACGCTCGTAAGTTCGCAAATTTTCAATATTTGCACTCCAATGACTTCCAAATACCTAAACAGCAAATAGAAGCAAGCAACATTCGGCACTGACAAATGCTTGTTTGTATTGTGCCTGTCTTATGACTATACATACACCTTTTAACAATGAACTTTGACTTTGTCATTTGCTGTAGCAACATGACAAGGACAGAAAAACTGGACTTGTTGGCTGTGGGGAAATCTACTAAACCTTACTGCTTTGCTGATGTAAGCCAGTTGCCAGTTTTCTACAAGGCTAACAGGACAGCCTGGATGACAAGTGAGATTTTCAGTGATTGGATTCATCAATGGGACAAAAAGGAGGCAGTATAGTGCAGTGGTTTAAGGCTCTGAGCTGCAAATCTGGAGACCTGGGTTTGAATCCCACAGTCCCCACTTGCATACTGTATGACCCTGAGCAAGTCACTTAACTTCACTGTGCTCCCAGGTTGCACCTGTAAACAAGCTTTCAGCTTAGTGTGTCTCACCTGGTTAAACAATTGGAAGAGAAAAAAAAAAAAAAGCTATGGGGGAGAAAAACTGCCCTGCTTCTTGATAATTTTGCTGATCATCCCGATGTCCCTGGGTTGCATAACATGAAGTGCATTTTCCTCCCACCTAACACCACATCAGTCAATCAACCCATGGACATGGGTGCCATTTACACTTTTAAGCACCATTATGTGAGAGCTATGAGGGTCAGAGTTCTATCTGGGATTGACTCTGCAGGAGAACTCACAACAACTGTGTGCATGACAAAAATCACACTGCGGAATACTGACGGACTGATGAGGCAGGTTTGGGACAAGGTGACAGCAGACATGATAGAGAGGTGCTTTAAGAAAGCCAGCTTTATAAACGCTTCACTGTTAGCCAATCAGGAGCTTTGTGGATGAACTGACAGCAGAAAACCTGCCCCCACCACCACCATCACCTGGACTAATCAATCGGGAATTTGGTGAACTGTGCCCTCTCAGGTATCATGACCCAAAAGAGAGAGAAACTGACGACATTCAATTGTTGTAGATTCCATGAATACACAGCTAAAGATCCTCTCTGAGGAGGATGATACAGACAAAGTAGTCTTCTGTCTGGTGCAGGAAGCCCTACTGATATGAAGGATATTAAGGCAGGCCATGGATGCACCAGCCCAGTGGCTCGGAGGGTTGAGGCATCAGATACCACCCCATCATGCCACGGCCTGAGTTTGGATGCAGACTTGGGCCACTGGTGCTGAGATGGGGGGGACAGAATTAAGCATCCAGGACAGCTCTCCTCCACCGGGGGGGGGGGTGCTGTGCCACTCCTGTACTGCCACCATGTGGAAATGTGGTAATTGAACAGTGTTTGCGGCCAGAATACGAGACAGTGGGCAGCTGACTCATGGAGTGTATGTGCTGCTACATGCAGGTGCATCTGGTCATTGCACGCCACCAGCTGTCAAGGGGAGAAAACACAAGAAAACTGTGGCACAGCAAGAAGAATCCTGCTTGCTGTGGACCCACACCATTGCCCAGGCAAGGACACTACTGGATTGGGTCACTGGGAAAGGGGAGGATAGTCCCCCTCTCCTGGCCCTGCTGCTGGGGTAATACTTGGGGGGTATCAATGGTTAGTAAGTCCTAAGGGAAGTGAGTGCTGACCATGAGCAGGGTGGGGCTGAATGGAGCCAGAACCACAACTGAGGAACACCTTAATAATATTAAAAAGAGGCCATGGAGCAGAGGATGGATACTGAGCCAAACAGGGCCATGATGTCAGAAAAGAAGCATCAGTGGCAAATATATGCAGCTTCACAAACACATCAGACTCACATTACAGCATATTTTAGGAAGATATAAGGTACTTTGTGAATCACTGATTTTCTATGATTTTTGCCTTCTACATGTGAAGTTCACTGTATTGGGAGGGCTTGGCCAGAGGTTTAATGTATGCATTAATCCACGACAAAGGAGAGCTCTGCTAGGGAATTTGGAGTGGATTAATGCACTTGTAACTTGGCAAACATGGTGTAACATAGTGGAACACTTTTTATGGACAAACACATGCATTTTATTGCAATATATACATATAATAAAAATGAAGAAGAAAAGTACGTTTTCAGTGGAACCATATCTGTTAATATGGCGGTGTTTATTTATCAAAAATATTACAATATGCCTGGTTTTAAGGGAACTGAATGACTATCATGATACCATGTTTTTTGAGATAAAAAATATGTACTGTAAAGATTTAATACACTCGAGAAGCCCTGCAGTCGACTCTGTAGTATGCATTCTGGGATACCAGAATGCTGAATTTGCATAATCATCTCTTTGCTCTAATGATACAACTATGAACACTTTCACACTAGTTCTATTGTACAAACTGTGCTATCCTTCTAACACTTCCTAACAAATGTTAAACAGCCACGATTTCAACACGAATAGAAGACAGTGCTACATTTTGCTGATGCTGCGTTTTTGCCAACGACTTCGGAACGGGAGACAGGATGTCTACACCTCGATAGTAGAGCACACTGACACGCTCTAGCTGCACTGATTATGTGCCCACTGAGTCAAACCCATCATTCAGCATTGCAAAAGGTAGTACTGCATTCATGCATGTTGATCATTTGTTCGGGCTCTAAGATATACGTGGATAGATAGATTTGCATGGTGTGGGTGGGTGATGACTGTTATATTAATGTAGCATGCGATGTGCTGTTGTGATTGTTCTGTGGCTTTTGGAGGTAATACATAAGCAGGGATTATTGTCTGCGATCGGGGTTTGGATGTGGCTGTGGCAGATATTGCACTAGCGGGCATTCCTAGTAGAGTAATACGAGCTAGATTTGTGTCACATGTTCCATTTGGACAAATGGTAATCTTCTCTTTCAGTATTCCTTTATTGCCATGTTACAAGTGGGGAATAGCTCCTCCCACAACCTCTGCTTAAGCCCTCCACTAATGCACCTCCCTTGTTTAGGGAGTGTTTTTCCTGGGCTCCCTGCATGTCTCGTGTGGCTGTGCCTCTTTGTGCTCTGCTGCTGTGTCCATTTGCTGTCCATTCTTCTCTCCCCTTTTTGCTGTTCCCCACTGCCTCCCTTCCCCTTTCCCTTGTTTTGCTGTTTGTCTTAGCATTTGTGCCTACCTTGTCTTGCCTTGTCTCTTCTCTGTGCCATTGCCACCTCCCGCTAGTGTCCTCCGCTCCCCTCCTTGCCTGGCTGTGCTGGGGTTTTCCCTGTTCTTGTTTTCTTTTGGGATTTTTGCCACCTCTTTGCCCTGCCTTCTGGGTGTACACACTCCTTCTCCGCATTCCTCATCCTCCATGGGCTCCTTATGCATGCACGTCTCTGTCCGTCCACCCGTAAGCTCCCTACTCCCCCTTGACTCTTCGGCGCTTACTTCTCGGCCTCCATACCAGGACCTCCCATCCCAGTAGTGCTGCTCCACTACACTACCATTTATCCACAATGTATACCTCTGCATTACTTTTTCTCCTCTGGGTCAGCCATGGGGATGGGAAGCAGATGGACACCACAGGTCTTACTCGACGTCCACTACCATAAGTTAATGAGAGCATTGACTCCAGCTGAATTTGAATTTCGTCAAAATGAGTTGCCTAAGTGGGGTAGTGGGGGGGAGTGGGTAGTCGCTACTACAAGTCCTTTGCATTCCCGAAGAACCTACCAAGTAGGCTAGTTAATGCAAAATCCATTACATCATAATACCGACACAGATCATCACATTACATTTCATTAGCTGCTTGAGATCTGTTGCAAGTCTTGCCAAGGTTGATATTATGTTTCTAGGATCGTGGATATGTTGTTCTATCCACACTTGTTGGCAGGTACCTTGCCACTTTAAGATGTGCCGGAAGTCTTCAAGCTGGCTTCTCCCACCCACCCAGGTGGTATAACCCTCAGCTCTGCCCCATGAAGCCAGGTCTTCCTTTCCGCTGGAAGGTTCAGGTTCCCTCTTTAGCGCTCCCACGTGTAGTAGGTCCCGGCTTCAGAATCTTCGGATTCACTTCCAAAACTGATACTCAAGCTCTCTAGAGTAACATTTGCTCATTTTCCGATTGCATCTGCAATGGAGGAAAAATCATTCCCCCAGGGTTTCGCTGGTGACCCTGTGGGCATAAGATGTCTCGCACGGATCCACATGCCTCGTGCATTTATTTCCTGGGGTTAGATCATGATCCACAGGCTTGCTAATTTTGTCAGCCGTTCACCCCGAACGTGCTAGAAGACTGTGCTGTCTAACTTCAATTGGGGCAACCAAAGAAGCGTTTCCCGCCGATCAAACCAAAGGAGGCCCATTGGGTGGTGTCCGCGGCTGCGGGGTCCGCTGAGCAGTTGGGACAGCTCAAGGCTCTTGAGGAGGAGGTGGCTCAGGCCATGGCAAGTTCCTTTTCAGCTTTGGCCTTTATTCCTCTGCACCTTGGATCCTCCTTTCCAGCTTACTTCAAGGAGTTGTGCCAGCCTCTCTCGACTAAGGGAGAGAGCCCTTTGGGGTCCCATATTTCACGCATCTAGAAGAAGGATGAGTCGAAGAAAGAAAGTTGACTCATCGATGTTTGTGGGACTGGGAGTGGTCCCGCTCACAGGAGAACCCTGTTTTGACTTTGGTCAAAGTTGCGGCTGAGGTTGCTGCTTTCACAGTGTCCTTGTCGAACCAGTTGGTGAGACGCCTGTAGACGCAGCAGACATTTTTTTTGAGCGATCGGCGGGTTGTTGCCCAATCCATCCGATGACTGTCTTTTCCGAATGCCAGTGCTCCCTGTGTCTTCAGAAGGGTCAGCCCAGAATGTTGGGCAGGACCCAGTATCCAAGAAGCCGAACCCAGAGCTGAGGGTTTCCCCACCTCCAGTTGATCTTCCCTGCCAGCATTGCCGACAGTCGAGATCTCGGTCCCGCTCCTCAGCTTCAACATCGGGAAAGTTCCACCATTGTCGGTTTTGGTCCCGATGTCACAGCAAGCAGCGCTGCTGTTCATCATCATCTTCATCCTCCTCGGGTGAGGAGAGGCATTGGTGCAAGCTGCGTCAAAGCTATGAAGATCTCATGTGGCAGCAGTTGGTCCTGTCCAGATCCAAACCAACCCCGGTTTTTACTCTGGATATAAAATGGCTCTCGCCAGAGCAACCGACGTCAGCCACAGCCACCGTCACCAAGGTGCCAGTTACTGCCCTGCTGGCTCAGCCGAAGGCGGCCACTCCACTGATTCAGGTGGAACCACCGCTTGATCAGCCCAAGTCTGGAGCACCGACCAAGGATTCCCGGTCAGCTCAAGGCTTGCCCCATAGGCTGTCAGTCACTGTCACTCCCGACCACCCAAGGAGGGTGGACAGCGACTTGGGGGGGTGCCCACTATATGTTGAATCCTCGGAGTCCGAGGACTCCTCCATGGTCTCTCGTCCAGTGGATGTGGAATCCTTGGGGATTTTTTCTGTTGATAGCGGCCCTTCCTCGCTGATGGGCATTTGTTGGATCATCTCCCCGAGACTATGGGGATGGAACTGGAGCCTATGCAGAAACAGGCTAAATACCCCCTCACAGAGATTCTGGATAAGGGGGATTCTCTTGCGGAGGACTTTCCAGTGGCTGAGGCCATTGTGGGCTCAGCCTTGGTGCTGTGGCAGCATCCTGCTTCCTGTCCTGCGCCTTCTGCCTGCATGGCCCGCAAGTATGCAGTACCCATGGGGTCCCTTTTGGGCTTTACGGAGCACACCTCTGTGGTGGGGTTGGTGGCTGACTCAGTTTTTTGGCACTCAGGCAACAAGGGAGACGTGGATAGACCCCCAGACAGGGAGTCCAAGCGTTTGGATCACTCCGGGAAGAAGGTGTATGCAGCCTCCTCTCTAGGCCTTCGTCAGACCAGCTCAGCCATTATCATGACACATTTCTCGCATGCCCTCTTGGGCTCCCTGGATGAGGTGATCCCTCATCTCCCGGTTGACCTCCAGACCACGGTCAGGCAGGTCCAGGATCGGGGAAGGCGGTGGCCAAACAGCAGCTCCAGATGGCTGTGGGTATTGGCAATGCTTGTGCCTGCTCATTAGCAGCCACAGTGGCCATGCACTGCAGGGCTTGGCTCTGCATCTCAACCTTCATGGCAGATATGCAGCACAAGTTAGCAGATGTCCCCTTTTTGGGTACTGACCTTTTTGGACCAGGCGTGGAGGGTCATCTCCAGTGCATAGAGAAGTCCAATGCCAATGCTTAAAATATACCATTTGAATGTACTAGGGTGTTTAAACTGTTTTATATACCCTCTTGTGAAAAGGTTTGATAAAAAACATGCTGCATCTTTTACTCTAGAGCCCTACTAGCAGGAAGTAGGAAGGGGGCACTGTAGTTTTTTTTTGAGAGATCAACACAAACTACAAAAGTGTCATATTTAAACATTTTTACTTGAATCCTGCATAATTTCACTGTTTAGCCTCTAATAAACATTCGGGGCTTGCTTTTACAGCTTATTAATATTTTTAAATTGCTAGTTTGCTAGCGAGGGACAGCGCAACCCCGGAAGTCACATCCGGGTCACAGGGGCTATATAAATCGCCTCTGTAGTGAGTGCAAATACCAAAAAGGCTTAAAATATACCATTTGAATGTGCTAGGGTGTTTAAACTGTTTTACATAGCCTCTTGTGTAAAGGTTTGATAAAAAACACGCTGCATCTTTTACTCTGGAGCCCTACTAGCAGGAAGTAGGAAGGGGGCACTGTAGTTTTTTTTGAGAGATCAACACGAACTACAAAAGTGTCATATTTAAACATTTTTACTTGAATCCTGCATAATTTCACTGTTTAGCCTCTAATAAACATTCGGGGCTTGCTTTTACAGCTTATTAATATTTTTAAATCACTAGCGAGGGACAGCGCAACCCCGGAAGTCACATCCGGGTCACAGGGGCTATATAAATCACCTCTGTAGCGAGCATGGCGAACATGAGCAGGGTGCGTCACTGCACGCGGAGACGCTACAGAGAGACACGCCAAGACGGGCGCGGTCGGCTGTGTCTGCTGGACGGCTGGACTTAGGAGTTTTTATTGAAACAAGTAAGATTAAAAATCAAAATGGTGTGTATTAAGTGTCAGATGTTCAAATCAGGGGAGGATCTAAATGACTATGTATGTGAGAAGTGTCTGCTGATAGAGGAACTCTGGTTAGAAAATGATATATTAAAACAAAGGATTAAAACTCAGGTGGAAATTACAACATTGGAACAATTTATTGATTCATTGGCAGATGGAGTTGTAGAAGCAGGATTACATGAAACAGTTGCAATAACAGAATGCCCAGGTATACAAGTAGCTGAGGAATGGAGTCTAGTAGGCAAATCTAAAAATAATAAAAAAGGAAGAAGGAATATTGGGGGCTCCTCAAACATACTTACCCCTAATAGATATCAAGCTCTTGCACCAACAGAAGCTGGAGAAGAAAAAACTCAGCTTCTTGATACTATGAACCCTGAGATATAGCAAACATCTTGCACTCATACTGGTACAGTTCAGGAAGGTGGCAAAAATAATACTAACCCCAGAATACAAAAAAAGACTCCTCGGGATTTGTTGTATATAGGGGATTCAATGATGTGCAACACTGACAATATATTATGTAAAAATCGAAATGAATATACTACTGTCAGTGTATTGCCAGGGGCAGGTATTAGGGACATTAAACAGCTGATACCGGGTCTCTTGGAAAATACAGTTACACCTGTGGTAATATTGCATATAGGAGTAAACAATGTAGGGAAAATTGGAATGTCAGAGATTCAGAGCAACTTTGAGTATGTGGGCACCTATCTAAGTAATAAAGGATGTGATTTGATAATCTCAGGTATATTACCTGTCCCCAGAGCCAACGAGATGTTAAACAATGACATCCAGCGACTTAATGGATGGTTAGAAAGGTGGTGCTACAGGGAAGGGCATGCCTACATTGATCAATGGCAAGCTTTTAAGGACTTCCACCTGTTTATACAGGATGGATTGCACTTAAATAAGCATGGTAAAAGGGTGCTGGCCCAAAAATTGAGATACATTGTAAATATCCATTTAAACTGCCTTCAGAGGGGGGAAGGGGTATCTCAAACCCGAAGCCCATTAGCCCAAACAAAGATACACAAACACGCTGGAAATTTCTATTAGTCAATGCCAGAAGTCTAACTAATAAAATGGACGAATTAAAATTAATATTACAAACTTCCCAAATACATATATGTGCTATTACTGAGACCTGGTGGAATGGGAAAGATACCTGGGGTAGGGAAATTAATGGATATACATTGTATACAAAGGATAGAAAATCATCCAGAGGAGGTGGGGTAGCAATATATGTTTTGGATAGTATCACATCCACGAATATAGAAACAGACAGATGGGGTAATTCAGAAATATTATGGATTAAGATCACACCACCCAATGATCCTACCATCAGTTTGGGGTTAGTGTATAGACCACCATCCATTGCTAACCCTGATGATATTATATTATTAGATTTCATTAAACAGCTGGTTGCAACAAAAAATGTTATATTAAAGGGGGACTTTAATTTACTGGGAATTAAATGGAATACACTAAAAGCCTCATCACTTATGGAAACCAGTTACCTAGAGATTTTTACACTTGCTGGACTAGATCAACATGTAACTGATAGTACTGGGGGGATAACACATTGGATTTGGTGCTAAGTAATTTGAGCAATAGTATCCATAACTACATAACACTACCTCCATTGGGCTCAAGCGATCATGCCATGGTCAGTTTTGAATATTTGGGAAACTTGGGTAAATATACAGGTAGCACAATAATCCATATGTACGATAAAGCACACTTTGGGTTAATGAGAAATGAGATGGCAGCCTGGAATTGGCAAAAAGAATTTGCTAATATATCTGTATCAGAAATGTGGAGTAAGTTGAGTAATATGGTTGGTACATTGGTCCATAGGTATGTACCAATTAAAAGGAAATATAATGGATTTAAAAAAGCACTTCCCTTATGGATGACCCCCCCCAGTTAGGAAATGAATTAAGCATAAAAATAAAGCATACTTAAGGGCAAAAAAAAAGTAATAATAAGATATGTTGGGAGTTATATAAAAAGTACTTAAAAAAAAATAAAACAGCAATAACCCTAGCAAAAAAAATATATGAACACAAATTAGCAAACAAAGTACAAAACAACTATAAATCCTTGTATTCATACATTAGATCTAAAAAAGGCACCAACAGCAGTATTACATCCTTGAAGGACCCAGACGGACGTGTAATCTCAGACAATCAGGAAATGGCAGATATGTGTAATGTCTATTTTGCATCCGTCTTTAATAAAGGCCAGCCAATACAAACCAAACAGCAAAATATGACACAGGATTCTACCATTACATTAAACATTCTTGCTGTATTAAAACAACTTAAGGATATAAACCCTAACAAAGCATAAGGTCCAGATGGGATACACCCAAGAGTAATTAGGGAACTGGCACAAGAATTAGCATGGCCAGTAACCTATATCTTCCAAAAATCCCTGGATACATCTGTTGTGCCCGATGACTGGAGACAGGCTCTTGTTATACCAATATTTAAAAAGGGATCTCAACAAGTTGAAAATTACTGCCCAATTAGCCTGACTTCGGTCTTAGGAAAAATCTTGGAATCTATTATCAAGGACTATATCCTTGACTTTCTGAGTACTAAAGGTATTACTGACAGGTCGCAACACAGGTTTACCAATGGCAGATCGTGCCAGACAAACCTTTTGGAATTTTATGGCAGGGTCAGTAAAGCCTTGGATCTAGGCAACTTGGTGGATGTTGTTTACCTCGATTTTGCAAAAGCATTTGACAAGGTGCCACCTGTGGAATTGATAGGAGCACTCAGGGAAATAGGAGTACATGAAAAAACTCTTTTCTTGGGTGGAGACTTGGTTGGGAGATAGGAGGCAGAGGGTATGTGTGAGGGGAGCATGTTCTGAGTGGGCTGAGGTGTCAAGTGGAATACCGCAGGGTTCGGTGTTGGGACCATGCCTTTTTTAATATATACATTTCTAATGTGAATGTAAGTAATGGAGTATGGCTAGCAAAGTTTGCGGATGACACATGGCTGGGATACTCAGTCAACAATATAAATGAAGCCATTATTTTGCAGTCAGCACTTATAGAACTGGAAGAATGGGCAAACAATAAGGGATCATCATTTAATATTGATAAATGTGTTGTCATGCATTTGGGCAGGAACAACTTACATTTTAAATATAAACTAGCCAACAAGGAATTAAGGATTGTACAGGATGAAAAGGATCTAGGAGTAATGGTAGACAATGAATTAAAATTTGGACAACAGTACATCCAGCGGGTAAGGAAGGCAAGCGGTATTCAACACTGTATACGCAAACATATCACAAGTCATGAAAAGGCAGTGTTGCTGCCACTGTACACCTCACTGGTGTCCCCCCATATGGAGTAGTGTGCCCAGTTTTGGGCACCAGGCTATAGGAAGGACGTTAGTTGCCCTGGAGAGGGTACAGAGAAGGGCAACAAAAGGCATGAAGGAGGTTCAGGGTTTGGAATATGAACAGAGATTGGAAAAACTTGGATTATATTCCTTGGAGTACTGTAGACTACGTGGAGATATGTGTCAAATATATAGAGCACTCAGTGATGAGCAATTACGGGAGCAACTGGATATAAAAATTAAGAAACAAATTTACGATACTAGGACCCATTCCTATCAACTATAAAGTATAAAGATAAATATAACACCAAAAAAAGGGGAAACTGGTTTAAAATAAGAATAACAGGAATTTGGAATACACTACCAAATGAAGTAGTGTCAAGTCCTACTATGAATACCTTTAAAAATAGGTTGGATTCTTATTTAATTAACAAAGGTATTCGCAGGTATTGTTAATAAACCAGCGAGCTATATGGACGCATGTCTTCTATGCTCTGAAGCAACCTATGAACCTATGAACCTTGGATTCTACTACATTTGCCCAAAAGGACAAGGGCTCCAAGTATGCTAACCACAAGCCCCTTGTCCTGTACAGTGGCTAGCATTTTGGACTACTTTTGGTCCCTCTCCCAGCAGGGGCTGCGGTTGATGACCCTAAAGGTGCACCTGGCAGCCATCTCTGCTTACCGAGCGCAGACTGGTCAGCAGTCAGTGGTGCAGGAGAAGGTGGTTGGGAGCTATTTCAAAGGCCTAGATCACATATCCCCTCTGGTGCATGAACCTCCACCTCCGTGGGATTTACTGCTGGTTTTGGCAAAGCTCATGGGCAAGCCATTCGAACCTATGCACAAGAGTGAGATGTCATACTTGTCGTGAAAGACCGCCTCCTTGGTGGCTATCACATCAGCCAGAAGGACTGGGAAGTTACAGGTACTCTCCATAGAGTCTCCTTACCTGGTCTTCCATAGGGGCAAGTTTGTCCTGTGCCCCCACCCGAAATTCCTTCCAAAGGTGGTGTTAGAGTTTCACCTTAACCAGGTTCTACCTCAGTCACACCTCAGAGGCCAAATGCAGGCTCCATACTTTGGTCCTGAGATGAACGCTCGCCTATTACAAAGAGCGAATGGCGTAAGTTCAAGGAGAGGTTCGCCAGCTGTTTGTCACCTATGCTGAAGCTGCACCTGGCAGACCTGCAGCCAAGCAGACAATAGCTAGATGGATTACATCTTGCATTGACCTCTGCTATAGGTTGGCGGGTAGGGAGCCTCCTGTTGGGCTAAGGGCTCATTCCACCCACCATACCGCTGCATCGGTGGCTGCTTCTAGGGACATCCCTATCCAGGAAATCTACAGGGCTGCTACCTGGAAGTCAGCACACACCTTCATTTTCCATTACCACATGGACCTTGAGTCACGCTGGGATGCTGGTTTTGGAACCTGAGTTCTCCAGTCCCTCTACCCTAAGTACGTCTTGCCTCCTTCCTCCCAGAAAACTGCTAGCAGTCTGCCAACAAGTGTGGATAGAACAACATATCCACGATCCTAGAAAAACAGGTTACTCACCTGTAACAGTAGTTCTAGGAGTGGTAGATGTTGTTCATCCACACTGACCCATCCGACTTCCCCGGCTTTGACACACAAACCTGGCTTCCAGCAGGCTAAGATCTGGCATCATGGGGCAGAACCGAGGGTTATACTACCCGGGTGGGTGGGAGGAGCCAGCTTGAAGACTTCCAGCACATCTTAAAGCGGCAAGATACCTGCTAACAAGTGTGGATGAACAACATATACCACTCCTAGAACTACTGTTACAGGTGAGTAACCTGTTTTTACACCCCATAAGCTCATTCTTTAATCTGATGTCTGTACCATAGCTAACTATACACTAGCCTCCTTGGAGTCATAAGGCTCCCATTATACCTCCATATATTCGTTACGAAACAACACCCTAATCATTTTCAGTGACAACTACCTTAAGCATATTCTTACTACTTCAGCTCCCATACTTGGCTAGTTGTAGTCACCCATCTACTACGATCTATTTCACTCTGCAGTTGCTCACCCATAGCCTGCCTTACAAGAACAACCTTATATGTAAGGCTACAGATTCTGCCATCTAGCATCAGCTTGAGCCCTGTTATGACACCACCGTATGGCTTCTCATGGTTATGATGTGGCTGTGGGGGGGGTGGTTGTTTGTTCAGCAGGTAAGTCTTTACATGTGCCTTGGCATTGCACCATAGCGTGTGGTGCCCGTCTCCTTCTGCACACCTGTTTATTCCTATTTCCTATGCATTTCATACTCCTGGATGTTCTCTTTATTTGTCCCCACTGGTCTCTTATGCTACTCCCATTCTGGACACAAGAAAGGGACACTCCCTTCCAATCCCATGCCACTGAATCTACCTCCCCACTGACTCCTGTTCTGCTGCTTACAGTCTCACTTGCTACATAATGCTTCCCCTCGTTCATGCCATGCTCCACACCTCTCCTCCTACTCATTATGTTTTGTCCCTGTGTTTACTATCCCTACCATCCTTCTATCTTCTGCCATGACATATACTATCTCCTCATTATATCCCAGTACATCTCCTATATCTACTCTCTCTCTTCAGCAGCATTTGAGCTTTGTCAGCCCATGCCAGCAGCACTCTGGACTCCGTCCCTAACTCATACCTTCTGAAGTGCTGAGCAAAGGTAGGCTTCCCCTGTCTACTGGGGATGGGATTCCATTACATTCACTACTTCCTACTATGTACCAACTTGACATCCTCCATCCCTAACTCTACTGGATGGCATTGAGTGAAGGTTAGCTCATCCCAACTATCAGGGATGGGAGTCATGTCCACAAGCTACTGAGTCATAACAGGCCTCTCTACCTTATGCCAGTTGCCGCTTCACTTCGGGAACAGAACTTCTCCGCCCAGTGTACCCTCATCATCTACCTATGCCTGGCTGCCTCCCATTACCATCTTCTTACCTCAGCAGTCTCCAACAAGTGTTTGAGTCTCCCTTCTACTGCTTCAATTTTTGCAGTCTCAGCCTGATACCTGAATGCTACTTCCCTTCAGGAACATGACTTTGCCTGACTTGTCTTCTCCATCTTACCTAGTCTGCAGCTTCGATTAATCATCCTATCCGCTGACTTCCATGGCTGGAAGCCTGAATCCGTATTCGACTGTTTCCACTGTTTGCATCCTAAACCTGAAGTGGGTTGCCTCTTCCCTTCAGGAACAGAATTTCTTCAACCATGTACTCTCATTATCCCTACTCTCCTAGCGGCATCCAGTCTGGACCATCTCACCTCGACCATCACATCTGGACGCATGACCGTCCATTCCTCTGCTTCCCATGTGTTCATTCTCCACCTGCTATCCAATGTCACAACCCTCCTGGACCTGGACCTCCTCCTGCTAGTGGTCTTCATTTCTCCTTGTCCACAGCCTTCCCTCCAGCCTCATCACCCTACCTTGCCTGGTCCTCAGCCTGAGCTTGCATCACAGTGTCCACAGTCTGCTTCCTCTACCCGATCAGGTCACTGCTTCCCTTCAGGAACAGAACCACCACACTCCATTTGCCTGTTGCCTTCTTCTTTGCCTGTCTACATCGACTACACATCATCTCATCGACATCATGGAGCCGTAGCCTATCCTGGATCCACTGGGTTAGTGTATCCTCTGTCTCTTGGCTGGTTGCCACCTCCCATTTGAAGAGGACCTCCATACTTCATATGCCTCCATCCTTCTACCTGTGCAGAGTGATATCGAAGGCTAGTTCTCTCTCCCAGTTTGCCATGCCTGGATGCTCATTTCTACAATCAACTGTTTCAATCTTACCTGCTCTCCACCAGACTGTCACTTGCTGCTCCCTCCTGGACTTGGCCACTTCCCATATGTGCTTTCACCCTGAACCATTATCTGGAACATCCTGCCCTTCATCTCACCTCATCTATTTTAGGTAGGAGCCTGCGTCTGCACCTGCAGACCCCTCCTCATGCACTGTCCATATCCTACCTTATTTCCACTTCCCTTCAGTCTCAAAACCCATTTGTCCCGACTAACTTCCAGCCTTCCTCACCACTCGCCATCCCACTCATTCATGGATCATCAATACTTCTCCCCCTTGGTCTACTTTCCTTCATGATTTGGATCTTGCCCACTGGTCCAATATCTTTCTCACTCACTTCAGTTTGACTGCCTCTGGGACTTTCTTGCTGCAGGTCACCCCTTCCAGTTGCTGTCTGAGTTTGTTTTTCATTTAGATGTGGAACCTCCATCCTTCTTCAGTCCAACACCTTCCGTCCTTTTCATTTTTCAAATGCAGCCTTCATCAGATGTAAAACTGAAGTACCTCAGCCCACTTGCTCTTGGTGCACAGCTTCGTCCATTGGCCTTCTCCGGCTCATCTTCTGGTGACTTGCTTCAGCCTTCCATGTTCCGTTGCAGTTCACTGTATCACTGACCTGGTCCTGCTCCTTCCAGCACTACATGTCCTCCAGCTTTGCCTGGCCCGGCACTTTCCAGGATCGGTCCTTCAGACCATCAGGATCCATTCTGGACTTTTCTTTCATCTTCAGTTGGTTGTTTTCCATCTCCGCCTTGCAAGCTTGGGGCTTCATCCTGTTCATTGTGACTTTTTGGGGCATCATTACCATACTTGGCCAGTTTTCCTACCCAGTCAACTACTACCCCAGTCCATCCATCTCATATTCCTACTCTGGCCATTCTAACAGCTCCCATCAACTACTCAATGGATCACTATATATTTCACTTGAGGAAACTACTTCTACCACACATCCCTTGGATAACAAGCCTCAGAATCTCTTATGTTATCATACAATGTTTCATACTGCCCAATCTGCTCCCCTTCCCTCACTCAATTCAGAATCTCATTCAACTGGACACTAGAAAGATTCCTGTCTGTCTCTATTGGATACCCTCTACCAATCATGTCTATTCAGTCTCCACGGACTCCCTGTCTACCATGCCTCACAGGCTATCCTCCTGCATGGAAAGGACTTCGACTTTTCTGTCATGCTCTGCTGTAATCTCCATGATCACTGCTTTGGATACCAAGACTCGTAAGATACCTCACGCCACCTCGGACATTATCCAGTCACCTTCTGCAACCTCTCCTACCATCACAGACTTCATTGACCGTGTTACTCAACTCCTATTTCCTCAACAGACATAGCTTGCCCTAAGACCTTCCAGATGCTTTAGAGAACATTCATCATTGGATCTCCGATGCCTAGCTGCTTACTAATAGAAACATAGAAACATAGACTTTGATGGCAGATAAGGACCGCTTGGCCCATCTAGTCTGCCCATTTCCCTACCTACAGGATAGGCTGCAGATCCTAGTTAACCAACAGCCTATTTCTTCCTACCCCCCACAAGAATTGCCTTACGTCTGTCCCATGCATTCTTGAATTCTCCCACAGTTTTAGACCCCACAACCTCCTCAGGAAGGCTGTTCCATGCATCCACTACCCTCTCTGTGAAATAATACTTCCTCCATTGCCATAGACCACCCCCTTCTATCTTTAAATTGTGTCCCCTTGTTCTTGCCGTCTCTTTTTCTGAAAGATGCTGCCCTCTTGGACTTTGTTGGATTCCACTGAGGTACTTAAAGTTTCTATCATGTCCCCCCTCTCCTTCTTTCCTCAAGGGTATACATATTAAGCTCCTTTAGTCTCCTCCTTTGACTTCTTTTGCAGACCCTGCCATTTGGTGCCCTTCTCTGGACTACCTCTATCCTGTCTATGTCCTTGCGGAGATGGGGTCTCCAGAACTGGACACAGTATTCCAGATGGGGTCTCACCAACTGTCTGTACAGAGGGACAACAACTTCCTGTTTTCTGTTGCTGATGCCTCTCCCTATGCATCCCAGTATACCCCAGCCCTCCCTACTGCCTTCTCCATTGCTTGCTAACCTTAAGATCATCTGATATGATTACTCCCAGGTCCCTTTCCTTTTGTTGTTGTTACTACCTCCCACCCATTGTGTATTCTTCCCTGGGTTCTTGTTTCCCAGGTGCATTATTTTGCACTTCTTTGCATTGAATCCTAGCTGCCATACTCTTGACCATTCCTCCAACCTTGCCAAGTCCCTTTTCATCCTTTCCACACCTCCTTGTGTATCAACCCTGTTGCAGATCTTTGTGTCATCTGCAAAAGGCATACTTTCTCCTTCAGTCCTCTGCAATGTCACTGATGAAGACATTAAAAGGACTAGACCTAATACTGAACCTAAATTTGCCTAATAACCCCTCTTTCTTCAGAGTGGACTCAATTTACAATTCGTTCTGTGTCCTGTTGTGCAGCCAATGTTTACATAGGCTACCACCCTGGGACCCTCTCAGTCTGGTTAATTTGACTATTAATCTTTTGTGTGGGACTGTGTCAGATGCCTTGCTAAATTCTAGGTAGGCCATGTCCACAGCCCCTCCCTGGTTCACTACTTTGGTCACCCAGTCAAAGAAATCTATTAGATTCGTCTGACATGACCTTCCTGATGTGAACCCATGCTGCCTTGGGTCCTGTGCTCCACTGGCCTCTAGGTATCAACTATTCTTTCCTTCAGAAGTGACTCCATCACTTTCCCTACCACAGAGGTCAGACTGACAGGTCTGTAGTTTCCTGCATCTGTCTTGGTCCCACTTTGTGAAGGGGAATCACATCCGCCTTCCTCCAGTCCTCGGGTACCACCATCCTCCCATGATTTATAAACAGAGTAGCCAGTGGTTTCACTAGTTCCTCCTTAATTCTTTTAGAATTCTGGGTGAACTCCATCAGGACCCATTGCTTTGTCCACCTTCAGTTTTAGGAGTTCTTGCAGAACCCTTTCTTCTGTGAAAGGACTGGGATGACCCCCTATCAAGGTGCTTCTGTTAATTGGATTAGGCACTTCGCCCTCCTCTTTTGAGATACTGAGCAGAAATATTCATTCAGTATCCTGCTTTTCACTATCCCCTCTGCCCACCCACGTTCATTCTATTCAGCCTCACTATCCCTCCTTTGTCTTTCTACTCTCACTGATGTACATATAAAGGTTTTATCCCTTCTTAACTGAGTTGGCTATCTTTCCTCAGTTTGGGCCTTTGCTATTCTACTTCCTCCCTGCTTCCTTCTGTCTTAACTGGTACAGCTCTCTGTCCTGCTCCTTCTGTGTTCCTTATACTTCGGAATGCTATCTTTTCTTCCTGACTTTCACAGCCACCTCCTTTGAGAACCATAGTGGCTTTTTCTTTTGTTTTGATTTGTTTATTTGCTTCACACAAAGGCTTGTTGCCTCTGTGGTGGCAGTTTTGATGATTCCCCATTGTTGCTCCACACCTCCTTCTAGCCTCTTTGCTAGTGCTTTTCTGAGGCACTCTCCCATCTTGCCAAAGTCAGCCCTCCTAAAGTCCAGTACCCTCACTTTTGTATGGCTTGACTCTGTAGCTGAGTTTAACGTGAACCACACTGTTTGATGGTCACTTGTCCCCAGATGGCAACCCACTTCTAGATCTGAGATCTTCTCACTGCCCCCGTTTGAGAGTCAAGATATCCGAACCATAGCCGTCTGGCTCCTGGACATCACCATTCCTCATGCAACCATCTACATTCCTCAAGTTAGCCATCCTTCCAGTGGCTCCTACCGCTATCCTTCATAAACTATCTCCATTGATCACTCCAGGAAAGATTATCACCGAGAATAGGCTTCTCCAAATTTCTATCCGGAATAAGCATCAGTTAAGGTGAATTCACTGTCCCAGTCTTGCCTCCCACCTGGTTTTAATCAGTAGTACTACTAAGATCCTTTGGCACCCACACTACTCGACTTCACAACTAATCCAGCCTACAGACTCTTCCATATATCTGCCTCTGAGCTGTTCTCAAGTATTTTTGCATCGAATAACTGGTAAATTTAACCAACAATAAGCCACCATTGAGCTTCTCCTGGACAATCACGCCACAAAAATGCTCACATTTTCTCCAGCCAGCATACCTGCCGAGTATTTACAAGTATAATTACAATACCATGCCAAATCAGCCATCTAATTCCTTATACTGAACTACTAATCATTGTCTCTATATGTTCAGTCGCTTTTAGCCTGCATCTGCAAATCTTCCTCCATTCGCTTCCTAATCACCTATGGTACTACTCCCATCAGGCACTCAACGACTCTCTTCTACTCATTTTCTACTTCATGGATGCTTACTTGGTGACTCATCACTCACTACTAAATTCCTTGCCTCCAGACTTTACCTCAAAAGTTAAACCTTACACAAGTTGGATCATTCGCTCATGACTTCTCATACCATAGCTTGTCCACTGTTCTCTGTCTAGTAACTTATAGATCAATTCATGCTGTCTCTGCTCAGTATGCCCATGCAATTCCTTGGGACAAGCATCGTTCATTACTTTGGAAACCCAGACTTCATTTGCCCTTTATCAACTGGATCTGCTTCACACTTAGGATTCTACTGCTCCTTCAGAAAATACCTATTTTTCAACTTCAGGATCATCGCCAATCTGCATCATTCAGAGATTAAAGCTGGCATCTCTCGAAGACGCTCACCTTCCTCAAATTAGATATGGTTCCTAGAACCTAGGTCCTTCTCCTCTTAGTATGCCCAGAGGATAGGCAAACCTATGGCCGTGGGTCCTCAGAGGTTTCCTCCACCTGGGGGGGTTTCTCTCCTGAGTGCCAGGGGTCATACTCTCTGTGAGTTGGAGGAGGTATCTTTTTGGGCCTTCTATTCCCTACAGAGTCCTACCTACATATCTACTACTCAAGGGTGGGAATAGAGTAAAGCCACAAAAAGAACAAGTTACATAAGCATTATATACCCCATTGCTATTCCACAAACATTGAACTGATGAATAAATGAAAGGCTTAATGCAGCCAATGCAAATTAAGATGCTGCACTCAGGTCTCAAAAGCAATTGAATGCCGTGTGCACAGGGTGTGCTGAACGCATCGCGCAAGGGGTATGCAACATTCCCCGGCAGGCATTCGTGATTCTCAGTCCCCTAGCCCCCCATGTGCCACATGCCATGAGTTAGACCAGCTTTTGCTGGTCTAACCTCACAGACCTTTTTCTGGGGTTTTTACCAAATATGTGGCACAAAAGGGTAAAGTGTCGCAAATGTGTGTGACCTATTAGAATCGGGTGCAAGGTACACCAGTGCAGTTGGCGTAGCACAGAGTTTGATGCAGGGCTTATGCAAGCCCTGGGTCAACCAATGAAAATCGAGCCCCCAGTGTTACTTAAAAAAAAAAGTCTATCTGCTTACAGTACTGCCGACATCTGATACAAGAGACAAAACAGCTGTTTACAATTTGTCTGCTGTAAGTGGCTTTTACTGTAGTACCAAAAATAGCAGACAGAAAATGTTATTAAAGTTTGCAAAGTAGCCAGTTGTTAATTTTTATTTCTGAATTATTTTTATTATTCCTTTTGTTCTTTAGAAGGTTTTCAGGTGGCAAGTGATAGCTTCTGCCTAGTGTGTCATCACGTGCACTCTTTTGTGCAGATTGTAAAGATCATTGTTATGTTTAGTGTGCGAGTCTGGTGCGGTCTGACAATTGTCAAACAGAATGTGGTACCAACTGAAACATTCTTTGTCGGGTTACCCACACACACACATACACACACACACACACATATTTGCATACCCATGATGTTTTGTGCTGGGTAGTGGTTGAGGCTTTTGGCTGTATGTGTGTTCTAGAGCCCATACAAATTGGAAGGTATCTGCCTTCTTGTACCATTTATGCATCCTACATATTGTTCTTCTTTCTAATCAGTATTAGTATTACATCTTCTCTTTTCACTGACTATGACAACAACAAGACTTGAAACATTTCTGAACCAGGAAGCAAAACCACCATGGTTTATGATAATTTTGGAATTTAAGAGACTTGATTCACAAAGGTATGTGCAAACTGCACCAAAAACAGCTTGTGCTGATTGCCAGTGCATCAGGGACCTTGTGCCTGATTCACTATCAAGTAGGGTCCCAACGGCAAATTCCCACAGCTGGCAGCAACTATGGCTGTGCACCAAACAGATGGCACACCTGCAAGGTTTACTGCAAGCTGTGGGGCAGTTGGGTGGCAGCTGTGCCCATGGACAGTGACTGGCGGTCTACTGGACCCCCACCCTGGCAGGCAGTGCCCCATCACCCTGTTCCCCCATCCCATACCCAAGCTGATGACAAGTAAAGCCTTCCACTTTCCACCACAGCCTGCCACCGGCTGAGCTGTCAAGAAGCGCATACTGTATGCAGTATGTGCTCCTTGACAGTTCAGTCAATGGCCGGCAGTGGTGGAGAATGGAGGGCTGTACCAGTTGCTGGCTCACGGATGGGATGGGGAAGCAGGGTGGTGGAGCACTGCCTGCCAGGGTAAGAGGGTTTAGTAGACCACTAGGGTAAGATACATAAATGATTATGGGGTAGATCGGGGATAGAGAGGGGGTCCGCTAGACCACTAGGGAATGAAGTATAAATATTTATGGGGGACAGCAGGGACTGTGGTCCACTAGACCATCAGGGATGTGTGTAGTGTTCCTAAACATGGGATTGGGGCTGGGGGGAGAACTGGGGCACAAGTTTACTCCCATCCAGGGAGGGCTCAGGTGGTGGTGTATGGTGTCTAGCCCTCCCAGAGGATGCACGTCTAAGTACCCTTAGACCAGCCCTGGCTGGTCTAACAGTATTTAGAATTTCACCCTCTGGGAGGGTTTAGTGAATCCAATTCAGGGAATATGGCAACTTGCATCTGCAGCAAGCCCCCTAGCACAGTGCCACAGCCCATTTTGTGGCATAAGGCTGGCACAAGCCCTCTTTGGTGCACACAGCCTGCATTTGATGCAAGGTGCTTTTGTGAATCGCTCCTGGAGCATCTTTTGGTGCAAGCCACACCTTGTGCCATTCCTCGTGGTGCAAGCCCCTTGTGCCATTCAGGGTAGTTTTGTGAATTGGGCCCAAGGTGTGCAGAATGTGGCACAATTTTAGGTTGCCTCAATTAGTACATGGCATTTGCCCAGGTCAGATATCAGCAGCTGGTTCTGACTTCTGCAATTTATCTTGACAGTCTTACTTGCGAATTATTTTTGTTGTTATCTTGTCTATTAAACTTTCCAGAACAAACCAATACAAGACACAAAACATGCTAGTACTGTAGACATTACATTGGAACACATTTATATCATCAAACAATCAAGAATACAGGACTACAAACACAGATCACATCATATACAAGACTGCATATAAAAAGGTGACTCAAGAGGGTGTGAGGAAGTCGTGTCAAGTTGCAGTCAGGGGGCAGGTAGATGGGGGAGAAAGGAGGGATGGCTGAGCCTGCCTGGTAGAGGGGCAGTGAATATTGCAATGGATGGAGGTGAGAGGGCTGGGATGGAGGGGGTCAAAAGGGTTCCACCACCCCACCAACCACACAGAACCACCAAAGATGGGTTGGTAGAGGGGGAGCCCTGTTTTAGAACCCTGGCCCCCCAATAAAGTACTACAAATGTGTGTGTGCCTCCACAAGCTAAAGTACACATCCTATGGGGGGGCAAGGCTCTTCACGGTGGCTTCCAAGGTTCCACACTCCACCACTTCATGATTTGAGAATTGCAGGTCCGGTATACAGAAGGGTGAGGACAAGTATGGAGACCACATCTTGTAGTACAAAGTCATGGTACCGTCCCCCATTGTGGCAGTCTGGTGAAGAGGGCTAGGTTAAACATCACTGCCTGCCATTCCTGCAAAGTGTTAACATCAGTAGTGTACCATTGATGAAGGAGAAGATGCTTGGCCTCTACACTAGCAGCTACCACCCACAGTAGGTTCTGCCACAGAAGGGGAATCCTGGTGGGGGGAAGTCCAAGGAGAAAGAGTGAGGGCACCATGGAGAGTTTAATCTTTATCAGGGAACAGGCGTTATGTACCCCTTGCCATAAATCTAAATAAGTAGGCATGACCATAGTATATGACATAGGTCACCCCTCACTGAGTCACGGTGCCAACTTTTATCACATGAAAGGAAACCTAGTGACTTCAGTTGGGATGGAATGTAGTTAACAGTGATGAAGTATTTTTTTCTGGATGAGTTATCAGGGCATGCCAGCAGGGGCAGTTTTCAAAACAGTAACCAGTATCCATCTGAGATCCTGGTCTGGATGTTCTCTTCCCATTTTTGCCAGACTTGGTAGTATGATCTGGTAAGCTATCCCTGATGGTCCCGTAAATCAGCTCTGCTCTTCTCTTCTTTACATGGAGCCATTTAGATAGTGGAGAATGGGATGCAATATCTTTGGGGGAAGCCCTTTCCAAAACAGACTTTGTAGTAGACTTCGGAGCTGGAGATTCTTCCAAATCTCAGAGCAGGGGATCGAGTAATGGGCTGGGAGACCCATAATGAAGTCTATGTTAGGGGGCCCAAGTTATAGGACATCCCCAAGGGAGTGCATCTTCAAAGCTGCCCAGAAGTACCAATGGAATGGTTCACCACCTATATGAAGGGACGGGTTGTTTGGGAGGAGTGTAACCTTATAGGGGTTAAAGGGCAACATGTCATTGACTGCAGTTTCTTCCACATCATCATCATGGCTGATAAAGTTGGCCAGGTCTTCAACTGGGATAGCAGTGGCATGTACAGATAAGTGGTCAGTGGGGCATCCACTGCCAGGTCACTCTTCATATGAACCCAAAGTGCGGTTGAGGGGTCATGAGGGGTAAACCATCTATGTGTCTGCAACTCTAACAAGTCTAGATAATAGTTATAAAAGCAGGGGAGGTCCCAACCCCCTCTTTTCCAGTGTGATCAGAGCTTGGCCATGCTGTACTGTGGAGATTTGGTCTCCTACATAAAATTCTACATGAGAGTGTCGATTTTAGAGAACCAAAGTGGAGGAATTTTAACCAGCAAATGGAAGAGATGGTGAAATATCTTCGGGGCAGTCACCATTTTTTGAGTGGCTATCTTCCCAGTCATGCAAAGGTGGAAGGCCTTCCACCAGTCCATTTGGTTTCTAAGTCTCTCTGAAGAGGAGATAAGTCGGCCAGACAAAGGTTTAAAAGGTCAGGAGTAAGGGGAATACCCTGGTGCCGTATGGAGTTTTTTGACCATTTCAGTCCAAAACCCTGGATCAGGGTCTGAGTGCAGGAAGATGTAAGGGGGAGGACCTCCATCTTTATTGGGTTGGTTTTCAGTCCTGAGAGCTCTTCAGACGACTAAAGTAGGCTATTCAGAAGGGGGGGAAACACCCTGAGAGGCATCAGCTAGGATTACCAGCAAGTTGTCTGCATAGACCTTCCTACATCACTCTTAGGGGCTCACCTTAATGTCCATCAGTGCCCATGCTCAACAGCCAACATGAAAAACAAGAATGAGCGAGTGGGCAACCCTGACAAGTGCCCTTGGCAAGGGGGAAGGGGCCAAGAGGAGATTATGCACTAGGACCATGCTGATGGAGAGGTATACAGGAATAAGATCCACCCTCAAAATGTTGGGCCACAGCCCATCTTATCCAGCAACAGATGCAGATACTCCCACTCCATGGAGTCAAAAGGCTTTTCTTTATTTTTTCATCTAGCTGTTTGGCTTACTCAGTTGCCACCTACTCCTGTCTTTGGGTATCCCAGTGCCCCCAACTCCAACTACCATTCCCTCCACTGTATTGCCAACAGGGATCTACATGAGGAGAGGTCCAAGGGCTGCAGTTCTTCATCATGTAAGGAGACCAGTGCACATACCTTTCTCCTGTTTCTTTTCCCATTTCTCAGGCTGGCACACATACAATGACGTAGGCGTGCACTGTAAAGACACCACATGCACTCAGCACCTGTGCCCAGTCACTGGGAAGGCAGTTACTGCCATGCCACCCAGTGTCCACTAGGTGATGACCAAACAGTGACTCACACTGTCCCCCCTTCCTGAAGGAGGACAGCCCTCAAAGGATGCTCAATCCCCCTTCCCCCAGACGACCTCTGAGCGACACAAGTCCATTCCTGAACCCATAAAACCTTTTTAAAGTCCTCTGCAACTGCAGCCACAGGAGTGGGAGCATTATTGGAGACCTGTATGAGGTAAACAAGGGTCCAAAAATGTGGTCAGAAACTACTCTGCATTTTATGAACCTGACCTGGGACGAGCATAAAGGGTCTACCTAAGGCCAGATCCTTCACCAGTAATTTGGCATCTGCATTTATCAAAGATATGGGGTTACAACTCCCAGGAAGTAAGGAATCCTTCCCTTCTTTGGTAGGATTCTAATTACTGCCTCTCGCAGAGTGGGGGGGGGAGGTGACCCATGGTCTGAGAGTCAGTGAACACTCTTAATAAGAGGAGCTGATGAAGATCTGTGGAAATTCTTACCCCTCCCAGAGCTTTGTTTGGGGTGAGAGAAGCCATGGAACTCTCAATTTCAACAAATGTGAGGGGGCATCCAAGGAGGCTTGTTAGTTCCCCTCATGACAAGGGAGGGGGAAGAGAGGCAAAGAAAGAGTCATATATAGCAGAATCTCTTGCCCTCAGGAAGAGTACAGAAAAGGGTAGAATTCCTTCATGGCAAGATTGTTGCCTCCAGGGGAGGTTTGAGGGAAGCCAGAGCTATCCTTTAGGGCTGTATTGAAATATTTAGCTAGCTGCTTGCATAGTCCATAGGAGAGCAACTTGTCTCCTTTTTCTTCCCCATCCCATTATTGCTGCTTATGCAATTAGTGGCCAGTCAGCCTTGCAGGACATGAGGGCATTAAGCTGTACCCTGAACCCCATCGATTTAGCCAGGAGACCTTGGTCTGGACTCAAGGAAAGGAATGGGATCCCTTTATAATGAGCTTGTTTGGCCCTCTGTTGTTCCAAGCACTTTAGTTCCACCTCCTGAACTCTGCAGCAGCTGAAGGTGTGCTGCATGATGGAGACCCGAAGGGTAGCCTTGAAGGCCACCCATAGTGTGGCTAGGGAAATGTCTACCATATCATTAAGTTGGAAGAATTCCATGGCTTCATCCTTCACTCATTGAACAAACTCTCAGTCCCAAAGGAGGAGAGGGCCTAAATACTAGGAGGATGATTGGGGGAGCTGTGGACCACACAGCAGGGAAATATGGGCTGGGGCCTGATCCAAAACATATAACAGGGTGATGGAGGTGGAAAGGGCCATTTGAGGGACTCATGGTGATGCAAATCACCTGTCAATGCAGCTAGATGTTCCATGGGGAGCCAAAAAACAGGTGTAGTCCCACATCAATGGATACATGAGTCTCCACACATCAGCCAGAGCCAGTTCAGAGATCAGGGCTTGCAGGGCCCTGGCCATACAGGGTAAGGTTCTGCAGAACCTACGGACCTTTCCAGAGAGGCGTTTAGGGTGAAGTTGTAATCCATGCCCAAGGGAAAAGGGAGCCCTCCCCACTTACATTCAGCCAGTGCCTGGCCTAAGCCATGGAAGAAATTGGAATCATCTGAATTAGGCCCGAGATATTGCCCAGGACTATGCTCCCTTCCAGGGTGGAAAGATGAAGCAGCAACCACCTGGCATCTCCATCCACCCTTTGATCTAGTATGGTCAACTTTATAGCCCGGTGCAGCAAGATGGACAGCCCCCACTTGGATGAGGGAACACAACTATGGGACTCTAACCCCGCCCACTCCCAGTGGAATTTTTGTGCTTCACTCGCAAGTAATAGCCTCTACAGTGCCAGAGCATTTCAGCCATGCTCTCCAGTATTTCATATCCCACAGCAGGAGAGGAAAGGGTAATTAAAGTATGACCTTTGCAGGAAGTGAATAGTTGAGTGTTGATTGCCCTGCTTTAGTGTGACAGCAGTTTTCCCAGAATGCAGGAGGGTGGCAGGGAACCATGTACAGCAGGGCTCCCTATCTTGCATATAATGACCAAGATATCTTGGGGCAAATGCAATGGAACAGCCCTTCACTTCACAAGCCAAAAACAAACACACAAGAGGAAAAATCATCCAGCAGCGTTTACAGTCTGAGGCACTGGATAAGCATTTAAGGATACAGGCTAAAACACAGAGTGGTAATTCCAACAGTCATAACCATACACTGGGAGAATTGATTCTAACCAAAGTTGGGAAAAAAACCAGGCCCCAGTTAACAAGATGCAACTTTGATGGGAGGCGGCCACAGCTACAGCCTGTTTAACCCTGGACATATTTGCCTCTGTCACAGGAGGGTGAAATCAGAGGTAGAAAACAGGACATGAAAAGCATAAACAGTAGCAAACTGTCCTACCTCTTATGTTCATCCTGTGGCCTGCTGTTTCAGAGGAGATCTCAGCTTCACAGAGGAGTCAGGACCTGAAGAACAGCCCTGCAGCAAAGGAGTGATCACTGCCACTGCTGCCCAAGAGGTCGTAGGTGCCTCAGACATAGTAGTAGGAACTTGGCAAGCTCTGGAGGCAGTGATTCTGGCAGCTGTACTGGTCCATCTGATAGGGGGAGCTTAGGGGATAGGGTGAACTGCAGGGGCATCAGCAGGCCTAAAAATGGGGGCATGCCTTCTTCAGTTAAAGGTAGTGCCCCAGTCCATGTTGTTCTTTTTTTTTTTTACACTTTTCGACTTTTTGTGGCTAGCAACGTTTGTTTGCTTCAGACTGCCTGCGTGGAGTTCAGACTATCAGTGAGTGAGCAAGCGTGATGTTGTTGTTATGCACTCACCTTACTTACTCATGGTCAGATAGCCAGCCTAGGCCACTGAGCCTCCTTCCTCCATCCTAGTTCTGCTCTTTCCAGTCCTACCCCTCCTCTGCTCCTACATTATTGGGTAAGGCTGGGGAATGAATGCAGCCACCAGCACCCACTGACACTTCCCAGGAGCAGCTTCTCTCCGTGCACATACTGTAGTTGTTCCTGCTACACTGGTGCCAGTCATCATTTCAGCCATCAACGAGTAATTGGACATCACCGCACAGCCACACCTGACTGATGAGCAATGTGATGCTGTGTTGCATCTGAGTCTTAGGAGAAAAATTTTATTACTGAGGCAGGCAGAAAGTTGCTGGCAAACAGCGGCAAGTTCATTTTCTAATTTTGCAAGAGTGAGTCTTGCCTGTGGATTATGGTGCCAGCAGTAGCTGAGGTGGCTGGCAGGAGACTATCCCAGTGAGCCAAACAGAGCTCTAGTGGTGGGAAGGTTTGTGAGCCAGCGAAAGGACATTAGGGTGGGTGACTGTGGCCATCACATCAAAGCTTCCTGAGCAGGTCTTAGTAGGTAAGGAACACGACGCATGCCAGGAGAGCTATGCTGGTAGCAGTGCACTTCAGGCAAGCACACAATTGTTGATCATGCTATTTTATTTTAATGAAGAAAGATGAAGTTTGATTGGTTATCAGACATGTAGTGCTTGCGTGGTGTGAAGCATGGTCCAGTAGAAACAACTTCTGGCATGTGGAAAGGTCATTAGTGACTTACCCCCTAAAAAAATTAAAGATGAAATGTGTAACTTTAAAACAATTAATCTGTGATCCAGCCTGCTAGAAAAGTGGAAAGGAATCTGAGACTCTGCCTTCTTAGAAGGGCGGAGACATACTTATGTTGCTAGCTTGTGGTATGGTATTTATTTTTAATAAAAAGGTACATTAATGGGCTTATCTTGTGATGACTGAGAGAGGACTGTGGCCAATGGCCATACATCTAATAGTCTCACATAGTTGCAGTGGACATAGTATTAGTCTCCATGGTGTTCTACGCTTTTAGCTCCACGTCTCAAACTCTCCTGTATAGTACACTGAGACTGATCTTTGATTTCATCATTTAAAGAAGCTGGGATTTATTTATTAGGTAAAAAATTAATAAAAACAACAAGAGAGTGAGAGAGACTACAGTCTTTAACGTGGGGGGGAGAGAGACACACACACAGTGCGGTAGTCAATCTGAGATCTCACTGAGTTGCATTCATTTGCTTTCTTTCCCTACCTATTTTGGGACTTCTAAAATGCACCATTTGGCACTGAATGCTTCAAAATTTCTTCTGGTGAGAAAATCCCCCCAGACACCCCTTTTTGGAAAGTCACTGATGGGGGCCTATGTGCCCCCAGTCCTAAAATCCTGCGAATGCCCCTGGTGAACAATTACCCCTTCTACTTTATCCAATGAGGCTGGTGAAGCAGTGCCTTTGCTGTGACACTGAAAACGAGATGAAGTAGCTGGGAGGTCTTTGGAGGGAGCATGCACAGTTCCTGTTTCCAACCTTATGCCTCTTCAGAAGCTACCACCCCTCGGAGTTGCTAGCAACTGGAAGGCTGCAGGAGTCAAGGCCTGACTGCGAACTGGGAGGAAGGAATTGCAAAGCTGAGATATCCATCGGCTGGGGAGTTGACCCAGATGGGAGATAGAGGGTTTGGTAGGTTCAGGCCTATTCTGGCTTTGCTCCAGAGAGTAGAGGAACTGATCCCTCTGGTTAGAAGAATATTTGTAGGACACCACTGAAAACCGCCCTTAACAGGGCTGGGTAACAAAGGGAGTACAGGATGCCAAGGGCAGTAAGATGTTTGTGCACAGATGTGTATTCCCTCCTGCGAGCTGAGAGAGTGACTGAATAGTCTTTGAAGCGTACTGCTTGACCCTGTTAAATGAGGGACTCTCTCTCTCTCTCTCTCTCCCTTGCAAGACACAGGGTATTTTCCTTCTCAGGGAAATGAAGGAACCGAGCTAAGACAGGATATGGTCACTTCTCTTGCTTTTATTTAGCAGATACATGGTGGCAAGTGTACTTATTCTTGGGAGACGGATAGTTGTGAGCGGCAAGGATCTCTGGAATCACCTCACTGAGAAATTGCACAGTGGGCAATCCCGGGATATCGTTACAACTTGGGTGCACTGTGAGTTAGGAGGCCACAAGCTACAGAAAACATAGAAAGTGATGTCAGAAGGGGACCGCATGGTCCATCTAGTCTGCCCATAAGCCTAACCCCCCCTTAACTGCTATTCAGTGTTATAATACCTTTGTGCCTATCCCATGCCTCCTTGAATGATCCAACTGACCTAGTCTTCACAACCTCTGGTGGAAGGCCATTCCAAGTATCCACCACCCTCTCGGTAAAGAAGAACTTTCTTTTGTCAGTTCTCAGGTGAATGACATATACACCTGAGAATTGGTGATCTTACATGATAATGCACATTCTTGGAGTGTATTATTGTTATTATACAATGAAAACAAAGGACTTGAAGCAGTCATACTTTTCAATTTAATAGAATTTATTGATGAAAAAAATAGTTCAAAATTTAATTTGAGAGTAACAGGTTAAAAAACTTAACAATTAAATAATTAAATTTATCTTAGGAATACCTTTCATGCTATAACTCAGTCATCTAAGGTAAGCTACTCAGAAGGGAATGGCACTGTAGTTATGTAATGCTTCTGTTATGAGGTCCGTGACTGGAACTTTTTTTGAACTTTTATTTTGTCTGTGGTTTTATAATGGCAGTCAGCTTATGAAGTTTATTTAGTTCTAATGACCACTGTATAATATCAAATAGACAGTCCAAAAACAGATGGGAATCTAAGGGAATAAAAATTGTTTCTTGGTCGGGAATCTAAAGGAATAAAAACTGCTTCCTATCATCATTAATATATTATTTATTAAATCAGGATAGCCTAACTAAACCATCTTGTTTTCTATTATATCTTGCATCTACCCAATTTTACAATTGTGAGGACTGCAACATGGGGGGTCAGGTGACTTGCTCAGGGTCACACAGTAAGTCCATGGCTATGGTAAGAGTTGAATCTGGGATCCCCTGGTCCACAGGTCTGTGAGCAAACCACCGGAATACACTTCATGGCACTCCAGGAAACATAACACAAAAAAACACAGCACTTGGGGTGTAGATTATAGCTTTTATATCAAAAATATCTCAAAGGGCAATACATTTGTAATTTTTGTCAATTCAATTGGCAGGCTTGCCAGGTTACACCATCTGGCCACATGAAACATTTTTAAATTCTCATTCACACATCTCTTATCAAAAAGCAGAAGAAGGAGCTCTCACTCTGTACCACAGCCTCATGCATCCCTTAAGCGTGGTCCGCTCAAATAAACAGAGGAAAGGCAGCTACAGATCCATGCCCAAGAAAAATCAGCTGCTACACAGCTAAGTTAGCTAAATTCATATACAAGCCAAATGTGTCATGCCTGAAAGATGTCAATTAAGAGTACAATCCTGATGCCCTGGTGCTTGGGATGTACCTCCTCTTGCTAGTAGTGCAATCAGGACAAATTCAAGTCTCTGTTCAAATATTCAGTCATCACAGTAACACAACACAGTTTATAGTATTATCAGTTATAACTTTTTATTTTTTAATTGCTGTTCAAATGTAACTAAATTACAATACAGAGTAATGCAAAAAGAGAAAGAGCCCTGGTTTCATATAACTGTATTTAAATCAAGTGGCATAAAAAAACTACAAACTACAACAGAAATACCAAACTCTATAAACACCAAAGGGAACTTATAAAATTGCAAAGCACAGAGGGATTGAGGAAAGTCCTTATCCCATTTGTAACCGGAACAGGGGAAAGTATGACAAAAAACTCTGTGTGTCATGAAAAATAGACTTCAAAGAAAATTTAAGTAATCTCTCATCTGCCTGGAAACCCCATTGTTCTGATTAGGAGCTTGTACTAATCACAAAGTAATAACTGCAGAATCAGGACATTAGATTCAAACTTTCAGAAAAAAAAGCGTGATGTTTTCTAGAGGTGGGTATGTTCAGTTGAGGGTCATGTTGATGGCTTAGTCTTTAAAAGATACTAAAACAGAAAACATAGCATATGCATAGCCATTTAAAATGCACTTTCATGACATTAATGAATACTTTTATCAAAGTGCCAGGGCTGTATCCGGCAAATCTAGGTTAATTAAGTCCCACTCCCTGTCACCTTTCTTGCCATTTTAATTAACCCTGATTTAACACAGCAGGGAATCAGTGCGCATGGAATAAATAACCTTCAATTACAACTTCGCTCCCCTCAATGCACTTCTTCAACACCATGACAACCTGCTCACCTAGCCTAACCTTTCCTGACGTCACTTCCATGACAAAAAGCAGAGCTGTGCCCCACACTCATAGAAACACTGACTGGGCCATTGTAGGCCCTTCTGTTGCCTCAATGCGGGGATAATGTGGTGGACAAAAAGGGGACTTTGTTCTGACAGCCTTCATAGAGGCTCTGAGCAGTGCAAGCATGGAGCAAGATTTCCAGCACCCTGACAAAGATAAATTGTTTCTTGGTCCCTGATTCACATCGGGTCTCCATGGCTCTGTAATGTTCCCACAATCTGCTCAATGCAGAGCTATTGTGAGACACAAAATGGCACCCATTTAAGGCAATTTGTTTAGAAGGCATGGTTCACTTGTGCATCTTTATCATGGCGTTGCATATCTGTTTTATATTGTAATGAGCTGTTTTGCATTTTATTTATCCTTGGAAGAATCGTGAGGGTGTTTTCTACGTCATATTTGTACACAGTCTGGTTTTAGTTTGCCCCTTGGCTTGCTGCTCCTGTGAACAGAGGGTGAAATAACTTGCCTGAGCCTGCAATCTTCCTCAGTTTGTGAGGCACTCACAGAAAAATGATCAAAGGTTCTTTCTCTTAAAGATTCAACATCTCTTTTTTGTTTTTTTGCAGATGAAATCAAACCAACTGTATATAAAATGCAGTAAACTGCACCAAGCGTAAGTGCAACAAAGACAGACCTACCCAGATTCATCCACAAGCAGCAAGACTCTCGTTTCACTTCAGGAGAACAAAGCTGCTTTGTAAATTACCAAATCTCAGAGCATTCAAAGAAAAGGGATCCTGAAAAGTTATGAGTGAGTTGTTGAACATCCACTGCAGTGTATTGAAAGTCTCTCTACTGTTTATGAATGAAAATGTCTCATTCCAAATCAGTGTAAGCTGGCATGTCTACATTTTGGCATGCCTCTCTCCTTTTGATAATACGCTTCCCAGTTTAATTACAATTACAGATTTCTTGTTTGTGTTTTGCATCCAACTCCATGGGGCATTGACGACAGCAGTGGCAACAGCAGTAAAGATTTCAGGAAGTTTGTTCAGTAAAGTTTGTGAAAACACATAGAACTTGAAGGTGTTCTAATTTCCATTATAAATAATGCCACCATTTGTAGACGGTCATGGCTGTTAATTTCCAAACATTCCAGATACTTTCATACCATAACAAGACCTCTCATGCCATGCAAACAGTCCTAAAATTCAGAAGTTCTAAGTTCATTTGGCATAATCCATTTCTCACACAGGGGTTTTCATATTTTCTACAAAGTATATCATTTTGATTTTAAAATGAATTGCTAAGTTTATTTTTTGGGTCTTTGGATTTGTGTTACCTTAGTGCAGTGATAGGCTTTTTATGTATCAATGAAAATGTTTAAGATTGTCCTGTTTGGGAGAGAAAGGATCTTAAATCAGGTTGAACTGATGGCCAGCCAGTCCCTCCCACTCGTGGTCTGTCAGCCCCACCTCCACGCTCAGACACTTTGTGACGTCCAGCTCGTGAGACTGCGGGGGCGTGCCTCATAGAAGTTTATGGAAGATGGATTCAAAGCAGTTTTAAACATGTTTAAGGAACCTTTCAGAAAAAGGAAAGCCCCTGCTCAACTAATAAGGGCCCTATTATTTGAGTGGTGGCTTTCATTTTTATTAAAAATTCCCCAAACGCAGGCAGGTCTGGATAGTTCATGGGTTGGCGCTTTTGGCACAACAGAGTTGCACCGCTAACCCCGTAGTGCGCCCCACTGGGATATTGAGAAGGCTGCCTGGCAGAGTGCAAATCCTGATGCACCAGGGTGCAATGATAATGCATGTGGCGCAGATGCAGGGGGCTTGCCCATGCTTATGCAGAACATCCTGATATTCAGCCCAGGATGTGCGGTGCATATGCTGGCACACCCCTGCACTGCGCCACATGGGGGGCTCAAAGTTGAGCCCCTGCAGAGTAGGAGCAACTCCCATCCACCCACGGGTGGACTGCTGTATTGTAGGGTGCAACACAGCAGCCCAGCCATGGGTGGCCACCCACCCTCCCAGAACACCGTCCGCAAGCACTCACATCCCTGGTGGTCTAGTAGCTCCCCCCCAGTCCCTGATGTGAATGCAACTGGACCATCCCTGATGGTCCTAGTGGTCCCCACCCGGTCTCTCATGCTCTACAATGATAAGATGACCTCCGTGGCAGTGGCTGCCCCGCCATTGCGGTGATCGCGGTAATATCCCATATAGCGCCTGGTATTCAGTGGCACTTCTGTCCCTCCCATCCATACAGAACCCTTGCCACTTGGCCCCCTGTCATGGGGGTGGCGATCTTAACCCGCTTCTGGTTAGCCATCGATTGTATGTAATAATATAGCTATCAGGCCTGATTAGACCAACGCTTTCTGCAAGGCACACTGTACTCAGGCAGTCCCAGATCTGTGGAATGACTCCATTCACATATTTGGGACTATCTAGTACAGTATGCTCCTGCAAGCCCATTGGTCCACACTGGTGATCAATGGGCTGACAGCTCATACTGTACCTGTCATTTGGTGGCAGCCGGGCGGTGTGTGGGAGGGATGCGGCCACCTGCCGATGATGGGGGAAAGCGGGGTGGGCAAGGGGTTCTGTGTGGGTGGGAGGAGTGGGGGTGCCACTGGATCACCAGAGTATTGCTATATGGGATGTTACCATGATAGCAGCAACAGGCAGAGGGGGGCTTCCAGTAGACCACCAGGGTGGTCAAGTTGTCATTTATCGGGGCAATGGGGACTTGTGTGGGAGGGGGGACCACTCGACCACTAGGGTTGGTCAGGTTGAATACACATTGGGACATCGGGGACTGGGGGGCCATTAGACTTCCAGGGCTATCTCTAGCTACATTTACCATGTGACTGTGGCACCAGGCGGGGGATGCCCCAGGATCCCCACAGCACACATCATGCTGTGCAGGGTGCCAGGTGCAATTTGTCAGCCTGCCCCATGCAAGGCATGCAAATGGGGTCATAATGACATGCAAATGGCCCCATTTGCACCTTGCATATATTATGGCCTCATTTGCATGCCCCCTGTTGAATATCATGGGTGATGCACCTAGCGCAACTGCACTTGCGTGACGCATCCCTGTGCTCCCTATCAGTGGCTTCCGCCGGTGCAGTGCCACTGCACCATGCGCAGTTTGTGCGCTGCCCTTGCCATATTCTACGGTGCTGCACCATAGCGCATCACAATTGCGCTGCACCCAGGCTTGCGCCACTGCCAGGTGCAGTCTGAGTATTCCATCCGCAGTATATAAAACTATTTTGAAAATGCCCCCATAGGGTTCTATCGGGTGCACCCCTGTGCTGTTCCTGGTTACACATCACAAAATGTCTGAACATGGGATGGGGCCAGTGGACCAAGAAGTGGAAGGGATCATGTGGCTCTTGGTTTGATCCAATTTAAGATCCCTTCCCTCCCAAACTGGAAAAGCTGGAAATTTTTCAGTTATGCATGAAAAGGGTATCGTGATGTCGGCAAGTATTATTGAGTGACTCAATATGAGTGACTCAACAATATCACTCACATTTAGAGCGACTGGAGGAAAATAGCGAGATATCCTGTATTTTTTATTTTTTTATTGTTTTAACCAGGAGACACACACTAAGCTGAAGCTTGTTTACAGGTGTGACCTGGGAGCACAAGGAAGTTAAGTGGCTTGCTCAGGGTCACACAGTATGCAAGTGGGGGTTGAGGGATTCAAACCCAGGTCTCCAGGTTTGCAGCTCAGAGCCTTAAACCACTGTGCTTGTATAGCGAGTCTGGCACCGAACTACACTCTCTAAAGCAGGATACGGGAAGGTGTGTGGCCCTTCTGAGCTGGCCATTTGATGTAGTGGCTAGAGCCACCGCCTATGGAGCCGGCTGACCTAAGTTCAGGTCCTGCTTTGGGAGATTACTTTTTTTTTTTAACATTGCCATAATTTGTAAGTCCACCCCCACCCAGTGTTGATTATATTTTATTTGGGGGGTGCAGAGGCCCCCTGGTGTTGATTATATTTTATTTGGGGGTGTGGGAAGTGCAGCCCCCCCACATAAAAATTGCTTTTTGTGTTTGCTTCATTTAAATTAGTGAATGACCGTCGCTGTTTGTGGTGGTCGATTTTGTGCTGCTCGCCCTTTTGACATTGGGCACTGTTTTGTTGGTGGTTTATGGGCCACACAAAAAGGGAATTGCCCTTATCACATAAATCCCTAAAAAGTCTATCACTAGTCTAAGATAACGGGCTATAAAGCCCAAAACAGAATCTTAGAAATTTCCTTTAAATAAACTTCTATTTTTTTAAAGCAGACATCTTTAACATGTTTATAATCTCGACATCTCTTATGGTTATTTTGCATTTATTTACAGTAATAATTGGATAACACCTTTGAGCCCACTGGTCTCATTTACAAAGGTTCCACGGCAGAATGGAGATTACAAAAACTATACAATTAAATATTTAAACAAAATCATACCAATAAGACCACAGGGTACTTAAATAGTACATACAAACAATCGACATGAGAACAGTTAGTCAGAGTTCCATGCCTGAAGGAGCATGCAGTACTCTACAGTAAAGAATTGAAGCAAAAAGAAACAGCAAGGAATTAGAGTGAGTGTATAGTACACAGGGGCAATAGTTAGGGGAACAGACAGTCTGGTTAGGAGAGATGGGGAATGTTGGAATTAGGATAGTGTATAGGCTGAGAGGGTAGAGTTGAGAAGGGAAGGGGAAGTGGAGGGGCAGTGTAGCAGCTTCATGAGTCTTGTACAGAGGGGGAGTGGGGAGGTGAGGTGGAATTAATAATAGCCGTAGTCTTGGCAAAAGGGGTAGAATCAAAGGCAACTACAGGGTTACTGTGCATTGGGGCATTATAAGAGTGCCTTCTCAATTCTTCTGTGTGCCAGAACTGCTCAGCTTCACAGTTCTTTTACCCAAATAACTTGAGAAGGCACTCATATAGCCACAAGAGATGCCAGAACTGTATATATTAAATATAAAATAATAAATGGTTAGCCATGTTTATCAACCTTGGACAGTGACTGACAAATTGCGTTATACACCACCATGTATAATCGCCAGTGTATAACACAGTTTGATTAACTACATTTCCCAAAAATCCTGAAATTAATGTTTTAGAACCCCACTAAGTCCCCTCGAACTTAGCCCATGCTGTCACCTCATGCTTACACCTCAAGCTGTCACCTCACACTCTCAGCTCACGCTGTCAGCTTGCGCTCTGCAGTGCCTTGCACAGGATTCAAAGAAATCGCCAAACGGCAGTTCCATGGGTGCCTCATAAAACTAAAAATTGTCACAAACAAAAGTAGCACCAGACTACAAAAATAAATATCTAAACATTCACAATGGCACATGCACAAAAAAGTAAAAAAAATGCACTAATAAACATCTAACTGTTCCTTTGCAACTCTCACTACAACTGTACTTTTCTCTCACTCCCTTAGATTCCAGACGTTATCCGTCACAGTCACAGGAACAAAAATTTGAAGAACCACGTCAAAGAAATTCTTTCATTATTACTAAAAGGACTATTCTTCCTAACAAAGTTCTTCACCTTGTTACTTAATGTACTGCTTTTACTTAGTTGCATAAACTTCTCCTACTTGCCGATTTCACCTCGACAGGACTGCAGGGAGAGGGGGGAGCAGGAGAACCTGCAAAGAAGCATTCAAATGTTTAGACTTCAGAATTTAAAATGATGTGTTTCAACACTAAAAAAGTTAAAGAACTCATGTGTAACTTGATTGCTAATAAAATTTCTTCACACTGACATGCCATTCGCGTTCTCTTTACTAAATAACCAAGTCAAAACAAATAAAGGGACCCTTTATTATAAAAAATAAAACATGAAGAAGTGTGGTAACTCGGATTTTATGCATAACCTCAGTCTTCAATGTCTTGGTAAACCACTCAAGCTTCACCCTTGGGATTAAGGAGGCATCGCACAGATGAGGAGTGCATAAAATTCTTGTTAAACACATGTCTCCATGCATTACTCTATATTTATGATCCTTGTTACCACTGCACGTGTAAATAACCTACACCAGCAACCCACACAGACTGTCCCAGGAGGTCTAAACATAACATTACAACACAGCTTTACTGTGTATGGAATATGAAATACCTGTTGGAATCTGCATATAATCTATCTGCTTGCCTCTGTATTTATTTATTTATTTATTTATTCTTTATTTATGAAATGCAGAGAATGGTACATTCACCAAGTAATTATCATTACAATCAGTACTACAACACAATGGATATTGTTCAGCCCAAACAAAAAGGTTAGTATGAACAGGTACATTCATGACAGTAGGAGAACTTACTCCAAAAGCAGGTTGAGTAATCTAGGGCTCTAGAGCTTCCCTATACACCATCATTTTTCAAGTCCCAAGGTCCAGGCTTCGCCAACACAACCGCAACTAATCTCCTCAAGGAGTGTCAAAACCTACCCTTTCTTGCTACAGGGTATACTTCAGATCAAGGAACAAATGCCCCATCCTTCTCAGTGATGTAGAAAACCCAACTCCTCTACTTCAGTTCAAATTGAGAGACTTGGCCCGTACGTTGAGCTGAAAGCTGCTCTATTCTATACAGATCATTAACAATATTATGCCAAGCAGTAATGTTGGGGTGGGGGGGGTGCAGTTGTCTCCACAACCAGGTTATTGCTTTTTTAGCCGACAAAATATAAACATATACCAAAGACCTGCTGGGGACTCTTCTTCCCAGTGGAGGAATGGACAGGAGCACCATCTCTGGAGTTATCAGTCCAGTTTCCCCTATTAATCTAGCAATACATTTCCACATCTGCTGCCAGAAACAGGCAAGCACCAGGCACATCCAAAAAACATGAGTATGTGTGGCCAGGATAGTTCCACATTGTTTCCGGCAATGACCGGACTGTGCTGGAAGAAATATTGTTGAGGTGACAGTGATATTATAGTACCGATTTCTACATTTCCATGAAAACTTGCACCAGTAAGGTGCTGAAGAAACTTTAATTGATAGGGTAGTTTATTTAAGCCAGATATGGTAAGAAATATTGGATGACAATCCTGCATTCCATGCATCTATGATGGAACACGTTGAGTCTCTAAGAAATTCTTGCAGGCCCCTGTAGAGATGTCCTATCATATGTTGCCAAATGTCTCCCTTTACAGCGTCCAAGATTATGGACAGTACAAGTGGGAGAGGTTCTGGGAGATGACTCCTTTGGGTACCCTTATGCAGCAAGAAAGTTTGAACTTGTAAAAATCTAAAATGTTCTCTATTTGTGAGGCCATGTTGGGCCTGTAAGTGTGCTTAGAGTCTAACGCCCTTGGCATCTAAACACTGAAAGATATAAGACAGACCCAACTGATGCCATCTCTTAAATGTATGGTCTACGGGGGCTGGGAGGAAATCTGTTTCTGCTGCCAACAATCTCAGAAAGTAAAAAATTGGGACAAGGGAAGGGAGAGTACGTATCTTGAACCAGCAACATAAGGTTTGTGCCATAAAATAGTGAAATCTCCAAAGGCATAGGAGGTCTGTAACAAGAGCAAATATGATCTTATGTATATCATGAAGGTCATTTATAGTGAACTCAATGTCTTTCCAAAATAGGTTAAGTCGTGGATTAAGACAGATTATTACTGTTTGCATGTGAGATGCTCTGGAATAATTAAGCAAATTAGGAAGATTTAAACCACCACGTGTCAGGGGGCATTGTAATATGGTCCACCTAATGTAGGGTCTTCTACCAGCCCATACAAATCGGGAAAGCAACTTATTCCATGAGGAGAAGTAAAAGGTCGAGGGCACTATGGGAACCATCTGAACTAGACAAAGGAGTTGTGGCAAAATGTTCACATGGATTGTATCAATCCTGGCATGAAAGGACAAATTTATTTGAGACCTCTTGGTGAAGTCCTGTGTTATAGCTTTCATTAATGGTTCATAATTAACTGTTTCTAAATGTTCCAAGTTTTGTGGGATCTGAATACCACAACATTTAATTTTTGTACTTCTCCATGTCAAAGATAATTGGGATTTTAGGACCAGAGATGGCACAAAGTTAAGTGCTATTATTCTGTTTTATTAACATTTAGTAAAATAAAAACCTGAAACACCCCCAAAAGTTTGGAAAATCCACCTGTTTATTTTGTTTTTGTCAACTGGGAAAAGAGTGCTAGGCATTTTGTCCTATTTCCAGCATCATCCCTAGGGATTGTGACTAGGGAGGTGGATCAGGGGAGGGCAGTGGACATGGCCTATCTGGACTTCAACAAGGCCTTTGACACTGTGTCACATAGAAGACTATTACACAAACTGGGGAATATGGGTGTGGGCAGGACAGTAGTGTGGTGGGTAGGTAACTGGCTGGGTGGCAGGACACAGAGGGTGGTGGTAAATGGCTGTCACTCCACAGAGGGAAGAGTGACCAGAGGGGTACCATAGGGATCAGTGCTGGGACCGGTCCTATTCAACATCTTCATCAGTGACATTGCACAGGACCAAGAAGGCAGAATTTCACTGTTCGCTGATGACATAAAGCTCTGTAACACAGTAGACACACCATTGGGTGTAGACAGAATGAGAAGGGACCTGCAGAAACTTGAAGAATGGTCAGGGGTTTGGCAGTTGAAATTCAATGCAAAGAAATGCAAGATAATGCATATGGGGCACAAAAACCCTGGCACAATATATCAGTTAGGGGGTGAGGATATAGCATGCACCAAGCAGGAAAGAGATCTTGGGGTTATCATCTCTGATGACCTCAAGGTAGGGAAACAGTGTGACAAGGCAGCAGGTAAAGCAAATAAGATGTTGGGATGTATAGGCAGGTTCATCACCAGCAGGAAAAGGGAGGTCATAATTCCGCTATACAAGACACTAGTGAGGCCCCACCTGGAGTACAGTGTACAGTTCTGGAGACCATACCTACATAAGGACATAGACAGGGTAGAAGGTTCAGAGGAGGGCAACAAAGATGGTGCATGATTGCATCACAAGTCCTATGAAGACAGGTTGAAGGAACTGAAATGTACTCCTGGAGAAGAGGATGAAGAGAGGATATGATAGAGACATACAAGTATCTCACAGGGAGGACAGGTGCAGGAATACACTATTTGTAAGCAAAAAGATGTTCCAGGACTAGAGGGCATGGGATGAAGTTGGAGGGAAGACGATTCAGAGGAAACATGAGGAAGAATTTCTTCACAGAACGGGTGGTGGACAAGTGGAACACCCTGCCAGAGGAAGTGCTGGGAGATGAAACAATTACAGGATTTAAGAATGCATGGGATAGACATAAAGGAATTCTGGAGGTCAGGGGTAAGGAGCCACAGACTTCTAGGAAAACATAAACTGAACTTACAAGCTCAAATGGGCAGACTGGGTGGGCCATAGGCCCTTATCTGCTGACACTGTCTATGTATCTATGTATCCCAGGGGTGGCTGGGAGGAGGAGATACAGATGTAGACCACCTTAAACTGAACTGGATTAAGCTGTGGTATTTTGAGCGAATGGAGAAATGTTTACTAAAAATTGATAGAAACTGTCAGATAAAATGCAGAACAAATATCAAAGAGCATCGCAATCACATAAAAGGGAAAAAAGGGAAAAAAGGAAAACTACAGAGCATAACTCCTACCACAATACATTTAGATCTTTTCTATCTAATGTATTGCCTCTGTAAGTGCCTTTAAATTAGAGAGATCTTTGTTTCTTAAGAGCCCAAAAAGATATGTCCTACATTTCAGACACGAGTATCAGTTTAAACTCTGTGTCCTCACACCCCTTCTGTGAGTCATCTAGCTCCTCCTTTTTGACTATAAAATTACACATATGATTTCCTACCAGGAGGTATTTTAGATAATGTGACCATCAGCAAAAAACCCATTTCCCAAATTATGAATCTTTGATCAACCAGTTCCTTTGAGGTTTGTAACCCTGCAGTCTGTCACCCAGGTGTGAGAATGAATCAGCTAAATGACGTCCTTTCCTGATGTAATAAAATGCGTATATAAATTCTAACTTCAAAAGCAGCAGCAGGTAATGAGGGCCATAAACTTTCTCTCTAGAAGGATGTTCCAATTAACTGTTTCCTTCTGGTCTGTTTAATTACATCCTGGTTTTCAGCTACTGACATTTAAAGTTACAGGCCAAATTCCTCACACACTGAAATGTCAAACACAGACCATGTATTTATAATACCAATCTCATACAAAAATCATAACCAGCTGGCCAAGTGTCACACAATGCATCATAGCATCTGTGTTCTGGATATTAGTCCAATATAGGGTGTTGTATCAGGTCTCTGTAAAATCAAGGACATTACTGGTACTATAACACAGTGTGCAGTTTGAATCTTTGATCAAATATTGTATCAGCAGGCATTCACTTTTCATTTGTTGTTCACTGTAGAAAGTCATTTTAATAATGGGTGATTACTAGACCTAGAATTTATACTGCTGGTGACAGCAAAGATATCAGAGTATGTACAGCATAATGACACATGGGAAGTGGCAACATAGAGGATAATGTATGGTCTACAATCAATAACAAGCATATGTATATGTATGCACCGAGAGGTTGCCGTGGCAGCAGTTTTAGCCTCGAGAGTAAAGCTCGAGAGGTTCATCACCATGGCAACCTCAAGATGCCTATATATGCTTGCTATTGACTGTAGACCATACATTGTCTTTTATAGTGTATGGTCTACTATCCAATGTAAAAGAAAATGATGTTTTGCTGCTTACAATTGTATTTTTTCAGTGTGAGTTGCTCGCTCTTCCAACCGCGGCCACGTCCTGATCAGGGCGGGCACTGTGAAGGCGTTCATTGTTGTTATGCTGCAGTAGCTACATAGCTAGTGCTGCATAACAGCTATGATGACGTAGCTACTGCATCATAAGAATGCTATTCTAGGGATGGATTTCCATCCCTAATAGCTTTCCACAATACACTATAATGGTTGTTTGGAATGACCTGAAAGTAATGCTTCATATAAAGCTTATCTCTTTTGCTGCCAGAAAAACAGAAAATATAAGAAGCTAGAGAGGTGGATATTCTAGAAAGGTAGAAGATGGATCTATTATTGTCACTTAAGGGGAGATAAGTCAATGATATCTCAACGGGACAGGGTGAAAGTGAAGTTAGATGAACTCACAAAATTAAGCTAAAAATAGTCCTTAGATATCTCAATAATTATATCATGAGATGGGATCCAGAGCATCTGTTTATGTAAGCAATAACACATGATGAGGTGTGGGTTACGTGCTGATAAGAGCACGCCTAGGGGTGTACTAAGGCATGAGGTGCTTGCGCCGAGTGCCTTATCTCCTAGGCGCACTTATCAGCACGTGAACTCCACACCTGCGCGCGGCTATGCTTTATAAATGGGCAGCAACTGTAAGTGAATCAACATTTGTAGTTTGAAAGTTTTTCTATTGATATTTTAATAAATAATAGAAGATTGTAGGAAAAAATAGTCCCTTTTTTCCCATGCTAGTATTGCCATTAGGGTAGTAATATGCTTACTTGTTTAAAATGAGTAGTTGAAGATTTTTAATATATTATTTGTGATTGCATTGTAGAGGTAAAGAAATAAAGAAAATATTTTAAAATCATTAAAAAATAGTATTAACAGAAAACCTGTCACTGACGGCAAAGGATGGTATTTAAATATACATTGGAAGTGTCAGGCTGTTTAAAACCGAACGAAAGAGTTCTTGCTGCACTGAAAACCTGTGACCATAAAAGCGAGCGAAAGAGATGAAGTGTGATGCTGTTTAAAGCGGAGCGAAAGAAATGTTGCAAGCACTTGAAAATACTTGAAAATCATTGAAAAATTGTCTGAAAACAAAACCTGTCATTTCGTTTTGAATCGTGAGACAGGTCTGTGCTCCGGGGGTGACGGAATGTGCAGCTGTGCCAGTCGTTGAGGTGGATGCTTCATGTATGGCGCTGTGACTTCCGGAGTGTGATATTCTTTTCAAATGATAAGTATTTTTTTTTAAATTTATGTGGAACATAGGTGGATTGGTGGAAGCTGTGATTCAAGTGGTGATGTGAGGATTTCTTTCGTTCGGTTTTCAGCAGGATGGCACTTCTGGGGTTTCTTTCCGTATAAATCGTTTGCCGTCAGTGACAGGTTTTGTTTTTTAGTATTTTTTGATTGTGTAGTGTTTTAGTTTTCTGTACGTCTCTTTTGTTGGTGTGCTACGTTGATCGGCACTGCGATACTCCGATTCAGTGTGCCGGTGTGAGGGAATACGTTTTCCGCTGTAGCATCAGTGAGCTCTGCCAGTCAGCGTTATTGTTTTCAGTTGGCAGAGCTCACTGATTTTTTCTCGTTATGCGGCATGTTGCTGGGTGGTAGTGCCGGTTGGCTACAATATCATCTGATAAGGACACGGCTTAGATGATGTTGTAGCCAATCAGTGAGTTGGGATTTCTTAGCCCATTTTATAATGGCATATAGACTATAAGGTCATAGAGCCACAGCAGTCATAAATAAATAAATAAACCAAAGGGATTCATCTGACCTTAGGTGTCTGGAAGATGACTATGGCAACAACAACAGCAGCATTTCGAGATGCTACCTCCTTTCCCTCCCTTCCTGCTGCACACCTTTCTCCTAGTCCCTCTGCTCCACTGATGCCCACTCCTTCTCCATTGCCCAAGCCAAGACCTCTGCCGGGCAGTCAGCTTTCTCTTGCAGGCTCCCTCTTCTCTGGTCCTCCCTTCTATCCTCCATTCATGTTGCCTCTATTCTTGCTGCTCTGAAGTCTCTTCTCCACACACACACACACACACACCTGCCCATAATTATCAGTGTTGTACTAGAACCTGCCAGCAGAGTAACTTTGGTATAATTGTTTGGGGGGCACAACAATAAGAGGATTTTACATTAAGTTATTCTTTTTTATTTATTTATTTTACCAGGAGAGACACACTAAGCTGAAAGCATATTTACAGGTGCAACCTGGGAGCAGAAGGAAGTTAAGTGACTTGCTCAGGGTCACACAATATGCAACTGGGGGCTGTGGGATTCAAACCCATGTCTCTGGGTTTGCAGCTCAAAGCCTTAAACCACTGCACTATACTATTCAAGACTGCAGTAATGAAATGTTGGGGGGGCCTATCCTCTCTGGCCCCCCTATAATTAAGCCCCTGAAACCCGCACTGAACTGCAATGATGTATATTAATGTGTTCTTCTACTCATACTGTACCTGAGGCACCTGTTTGACCCCAAGGTTACCTTATTTGAAGCTGCACTGATTATTGTAAATTACATATACTGCAATTAGTATTTATACAAGTATATTTATTCTATGCCTACTCATATCCTAAGTGACAACTGTCATTGTATGCATACAACTGTACTGTTTTCTCCTTTATACCCCCTTCCCCCAGGATGCTGCTGGAAACAAGTTTCTTTGGCTCAGTAAGCCATTCCTGATAAAAACCCTTTCAGTGAATAAATAAAATAAATTATTCTAGGAAGCCATATGTAGAGCTCCACCCCTGCCACCGGAAAATATTCAGTAGTATTTAGACCCCCCTTACTTTATCTAAATCTATAGAGGAGCAGAACAGTAAGCTAGTGGCTCCCAGACACCTCGAGGAGTTTAAAGTGGCTTGCAGAAATTTATAGATCAACAAATGCCGAGGCCTGACTGGATACCAAGGTGACTGTTTTTAATGCTTAAGGGAGCAGCTGGAGGCAGTTCTTCTGGCATCCCTTAAAGTGTTTTTCCAGTTTTCAGGAATATATCCACAGCATTGGCAGACTGCAGTTATGCAAATATCCTCAAAAATTAGAATTTCAGGACCATCCTTTATTTTGTTACTGAAGACATTTTCATTAAAACAGGATCTCCTCCCTTTAGACTTTATCTGTTTATGTTGTTTTTTCCTGCCATGAAGTTATAATCCATCTGCTTATGACATCAGAACTTGCGGTCACAAAAATTATTCTGATGTCACAAGCAGAGGGATGATGATGTCAGGGCAGTAAAATCAGTAGAAACTAATGAAGTCAAAGGGGTAAAAAGCTTGGTTTTATGCAAATGTTTTTGGTAATAAAGATTTTACATAGCGCTTCTTTTGTCCTTTTGGTAATTTAAACTGTTACACTTAGTGGCCTAGTCCATTATTTAAGAAAACATTATGGGCCCGATTCTCAAAGGGAAAAGAAAGATGCAAAGCACTTACTTCCAAAGGGACTGAAGCAAATGGCGACTTGTGGCAAATGTGATTCTGAAAAGCAATATGTGGCATTGCAAAGTGGCCCTGCGCCAAAGAGCCTATACCACACTTGGGTCAATTCCTAGACTGCGCAATGGAGTAATGCAACTTGTGCCACAAAAAAACAGAAGTGTCCCCTTTTCTAGGATTCTAGAAGCCTAGGCAGGTCAATTTGCATCAATCTAAGTGGGCACCTGTTAGACCGGGGAGGGAGCTAGTCTAAGCTCACTAGAGTATATACAGAGGCCCAAGTAGAGAGAGATATAGTGGAGTCACTGTGGAACAAGCAGTGTGCACACTCAGCAGCCAAAGAGTGACAGCGAGGATGTCAGCACCAGTAGCACTACTGGGTATCATGCTAGCAGTAGAAAGGTGGCGTTAACCAGCGGGATGTCAGGTTCCAGGGGAACAGAATGCCACAGGTGCAACAAATTGCTGCCAGGCTCCACATGCCACTTGTGTTCCATGCTAAAATATTGTACGAGGACCTCACAGAGGAGCAGTATGTAGCCCACTACCACCTGAACAAGGCCACTATTGGGGAGCTCTGCAACCCAGAGAGGGCATGCTATACCTGTGGAGATCATGTTGCGTGCAGCATTTTGCTTCCTAGCCACCGGGAGCTTCCAAACCCCCACTAGTGATACAATGAGCATTTCACAGGCAGCCGTATCCAAGTGCCTGCAGCAGGTTCATGATGCGCCGCTATGCCTGACATATAGGTATATATTTTTCCCATGGGAGGCAGCACAGCAGCAGGCTGTGAAACAGGCCCTCTACACTGTGGCATACTTCCCCCATGTTCTAGGTGCCATTGACTGTACACAAGTGGCCATCAGGGCACCATCGGGAGAGGGGAAGATGTATGTAAACCACAAGGGCTACCACTCCATGAATATGCAGGTGGCTGTGGTAGCCCAGTACCCTGGGTCCTGCCATGATAGTGGCCTGCATAAGGCCTTCGAAAGAGGAGACAAAATTGGAGGATGACTCATAGGTAGATGGCACTGGTACACAAAGGTAAACCCTTGGCATGTCATGTACATAGTGTAGGGAAATGTATGTGCAGTCTCTGTCCATGCAACATGTGGATGTGGTTAACATGTTGTGCACAGGAGTGGTAGATGACACAGCATGGCAGTATAGACTGTGTAATGTGACACAAGTGTGTTGTTCCAAGCTGCTGGGGGTAACATGTCCTGTGCACAGTTACCATGGGACATGTCCAATATTAGGTTATGAGGCATGGCCTCAGGGAGGGAGGGAGGAGGGAGGGATGCCAGGTACCATGGCAGATGTGTCACAACCAACACCCCTATGTGGGAACTGCGGCACTAGAGGGTGTGGTGAGGTGCAGTGCCCTGAGGGTATATACAGTATATCCAGTACGTGTTGTTTCCACACTACAGGTGACGGTGGATATCCACAGATGCGATGGGTTATGACACCACTACACCATGCACAGAACGAAGCAGAGGAGAGGCACAATGAGGCCCTTGCATCCACATGATCTGTCATTGAGAAAACCTTTGGAATTCTCAAGTCGTGCTTCAGGTGCCTTGACCATTCAGGTGGTGCCCTGCAATATAGTCCAGAGATAGCATGCAAGATCTTTGTGGCCTGCTGCATGCTTCACAATCTTGCCCTGAGCAACCATGTGCCACTTCGAGAAATGAATGATGTCCAGGACAAGGAGGATGGAGATAAAAATACACAGGATGCACATACAAGACACCCACAAAGTCATGCTGCAGGGTTTTAAATAATTGATTAGCAGTTTTTTTCTTGGGACAATACTAATTGTACAGAAAGCATTCATATAGGTTTTCTAGAAGTGCTATGTTTGTTAAACACAGTGAGGCAAGTGCTATGCATTTTCACAATGTTTTAGAACTTTTATGAGCAAAATGCTAATCAATTTTTAGAGTTAAATAAAACCCTGTGCTGGAGTCAGTCAAGCAGAACAATTCTCCAGACAGGAACTCATCTGACACCACTTCACCTGAGGGTCACCATCACCCAACAGGTGGCACTGGCAGCAGAAAGCAATGTCCATGGCATATGTCAACATACAGTAATGTGACTGTCTGCAGCAGTGAGGCCATGTGGGTGCGAGGAGGAAGAAGTGCTGCCTGGTGCCAACCACCAGCCATGGCAGCACTGTATGCCAGCCAGTGTCCATTGCTGGTGAAAGGTGCCTGGTGGACACATGAACCTGCAGAGATGTGACCAACAGGGATGGTGTGACAACACATTCCATGCAGTGAGTAAGGAGTGAACCAAGGGTGTGCTGTATGGCAAGGACACAGTGGACAGGGTACCAGCTGCAAGTCATACAGAGGGGGTGGTGGTTGCAGGTGGGAGGTATAGTGATGTGCATTACCACCGCTACATAGCACAGGACCAATCTTCCCATTACATTATCTGACACTGACATACGTGCAAGTCATATGGCAATAAATACATAAAAAAGGGACACATATGCAAAAACAATCACATTTTCAACTGTCCCTGTATGAAAAGACACAAATTCAGTGTATAATCGCACATTGCGTGAAAAAATATCGCAAATCACATATGCAATATCAAAATACGGCAACCTCATGTACGATGTTGCAATACCATAAATCGCATGTGAAAATACCACAAATCGCACATGAGCTATAAAACCACAAGTCACGTGCATTTGCAAAAATGCTGCAAATCACATGTGATGTGAAAATGACGCAGCTGCGGTATGCATGGTTACGCAATGTGCAAATGCATAACTAACGTTCCCATGCATTTGTCAGCTAAATGCACATGAATACATGACGCCACACTGCACCAGACCCACAAACCAGGCCAGGGGTGTACAGTGGGGACTGCAAAAGGTGCAAGACATTGAAAAAGTTAAAAAAATGTCTAACCTCAGTGGTAGAGTACCAAACTTTACCCCAGAGGAAATTACACAGCTTACAAAGTTTGTGCAGCAGTGGGTCCTGAAGGCACACACCCAGTGACAGGGATAGGGTGTGGAGGCAGATTGGGGCACATCTGCAGAAGATATCAGGGGTGAGGAGAACACCATGCCAACTGAAACATAGGTGGCAGGATATGGCCAGACTTGACCCCACAGTCCTCAAAAGACTGTGAGACATCGCCACGGTCTCCGATGTGGCCATGAGAACTGGCCAGCATCTGGCAGAAGGTAAGTTGAAGCAACCAACTGGTAGGCAGGAGGCATGGTGGTGGAAAAATGTTGCCTGGCTGTTTGCCCATAAAACCTGACTCATGTGTCCTATATCATGTCCCCACATGACGGAACAGAGTAGTGGAAATAGTGTCCACCAGGGAAGCTGGGCAGGAGGCTGCTAACACAGCAGACCAGGCATCAGCAACAGACCAGGATGGGCAAGGTAAGTGCACTATGTGACATAAACCCATTGGCAGATGTTAATTGCAAACACCCGGTCTCCAAACAGGGCAGCATGCATGACCCTGTGGCCCATGAGGTGGCATAAAGCCACAGTGCGGTGACATGGAAGCAAATACTGCACATGCCACACTGCACTGTGGCAAGCCCAGTATGCAGATAAATGGCAACAGTGGCCCTGTCCAGTCCCAGCATAAGGATGGAACCCCGGCCACAGCAGAACACCCACCCCAGACCCATATTCCTTGCCACTTCCACCAACACACACAACCCACACCAGTCCTCAGTCCGAAAACAGTGTACCCATCCCACAGCAGTGCTGTGGGGTGTGGGGGTACACTGTTACTGGACTGGGGACTGGTATCAGTTGTGTGTTTGGGGACCACCTGGAATACGGGACTGGGACAGGTGTTCTGTTGTGGATGGGGAGGGGTTACATACAGTTGCCGAAACCAGACATGGGTTCTGTGTGCACTGGTGTTGACATGTACACCAGTTGCAGCAGGGTCCACACTGCCATATCAAGTGCCCTCTTACGCCCACCCACTGTGCATAGTGCTATGCACCTTTGTGAATGATGCATAATGTGGGCACACCCTCATCCCTCCCCTGGACCACCCTGGCGCGGAACTGCCAGCACAGCTGGGAAATCAGGTGTGCACCTGAAGTGCGCATCTTTGGTGAATGCCGTCCAGGATCTGCAGGACACACACTGCATGGCATTCCCACATATGTATGCCTACGCGCCCAGTTTCCACAGCACATTGGCATTGTGCATAGGGCCCAATATGTGCAACAAGGTGGGGTTCAATGTTACAAATTGCAAGAGTATGCACATAGGGCAACAGGAACACAGGGGTGACATACAACCTGGGAGGTGTAATACTAGCTGTTGGGAAACAGGAGATAGACCTGGAGTGGTCATTGCACATGCCAATGTGAAGTGGCAGTGGTTAAGGCTAGCTGACTGCTCAGCTGCATAGGAGGAGGTGTGACCACTGGGAGGAGGGAGGTCATTGTGCCCCTCTACAGGACACTGCTGTGGCCTTATCTCGATTTATGTGTTCAGTGTTGGAGGTAACATATACTGAGAAGGTATATAGAATGGGTGGGGCAGTGCAGAGGAAGGCCTACAAAATCAGTGCTGGGGATGCAGGGGTTGGGTTGTGAAGAGATACATAGGGGGCTATATATGTGTCATCTGGAATATCAAAGGAAAGGGGGGACGTGATGGACAGCGCACATATCTCAAAGGTATACATAGGGTACAAGAGGGGGTTGTTTCCCAACACAGGGATTATCAAGGGACGAGGGGCATAGCAGGACACTGGAGGTGGTACAGCACAGGGGGGGCATGTGGAAGTCCTTCATCACAGAGAGGGTGACTGCCACTTGGAATGGCCATCCAGAAATGGTGGCTGGGTCTGTTACAATCGCATATCTTGAGAATGCATGGGACAAACACAAGGGTACACTTTTATGGGGAGGGGACAGTGTGTGAGCTAGAAAAGGGACTACTCAGTACGGCATGATAGATAGGGAAGTGTAGGTGGGTCACGAGGTCCTCATCTGCCGGCAACCTGTGTGTATTTCTGTACATGTGTCTGAATGTATGTTTGCACTTGTGTGTCTGTCTCAGCCCTTAAGGGGCCCTGACATGTGTTTCATTCCCATTACACAGGTGATGGGCAGTGTGGAGAGGGAGACATGCACTGGGACAGCCCAAGGTACGAGGCACTGATAGGAACCATGCAGCAACAGAAGTGCCTTGATGCCCATGCCTACACAGAGAGGACACAACGCCATACCCGTAAAGCCTGCCAGATACCCTCAGACAGTGGGGAGGATGTGCAGCAGGAACACATCCAGGACACCTATGGAAACAGCTAGGTATGAGGCCTCACTGCCAACCCAGCCCACCCAGAAGGATGAGGGGCCAAGGGGTGACCAGGATAATGCTGTCCCAATGGACACTGCCGATCAGTAGGCAGAGACACATGAGGAGGACATTGTCAGGGATGAGCCTGTGGACATGCCAGCCAACATTGTCATTCACGATGTGAGTGAGGGGGTTGTCATGGAGGATGTAGATGCAAGGCCTGGACACCCAGTTCAGGCAATGGACACTGGCCAGGATGCACCAGTCGGCATGCCTTCCCAGAAGCAGGTTCAATGTATAGCGGGCCAAGTAAGGGACATCCTTACAGACATGGCGCATCTGCAGTGTTCACTGCATGCTTTCTTGCGGTCACTGCAGGAGTGACAGTAGGTGAAACTGTACACTGTGGCCACCTTGCATGTCTTGGACATTTAGTGACGAATCCTTATGGACAGTTTGCTTCACAGGATGCTGTTGTTGTTATGCATGTTGTCCTCCTGTGCTGGGGTGTTTTTTCTTGTATTTATGACCACATAATGCTGTACACAGTGCTTGTTATGTCTTCCACCGCTGTTATTTCTTACTGTCTCCTCTTATGTCCCCCTGTTGTTTCTGCTAACCATGTTTTCAGTGAAGTTGTTTTCTGCCTACCTCTTTGTCACTGTGATTTTTGTGCATGGGTGTGTCAATGGATTTTTCACGGGGACTGTTGCAGTGCGCTCTTGGCTTGGAGGCCACGATGCCCTAATCCACACACAATGTCCTAACTGTAGGAACTGTCTGGTCACTGCGCTGTGTCCCTCCTATCCACCACTATTCCTGTCCCCCCCTCCCCATGCCAAATGTATCTCTCATTATGCACAGTCAGTCAGGTGTTGTCTGACTGGTCTGTTAATGAATGAGCAACAAACCATGTGTGTCTTAACATGATTTATTATGAGGCTTGGTGTGTGCTATTCAAGGCCCCTACTTTTCTGTGGCACACTGGGACCAAGTTCTGCTGCAAGATTACCATTTGCCACAGAACCTCTGCGGCGGTGGTTTATAATTTCTGCAGAAGTTCTGTGGCACTAACAAACTACCATATCACAGAGTCAGCTTGCCATCTTGACTTCACTTTCATGGCAGTGGTTATAGCAATCAGGATGGGGGAAAGCACAGTAACACTAGTTCAAAAAATAACAGACTTATAGAAATAATTGCATGCCTAAAAAAGTAAAACAAATATCTCAGCCTATTGCATAAATGAAATATGTAGAGGGGACCTTATGTGATAAATAAGGTATTTCTATACACATGGTATGTTTACCACTAATGAGGTCTCCACTGTGTATCACTTTTATATTTTTATGTGCTTTCTACACCACTCATGAGGTCCCCACTGTGTATCACTTATGTATTTATATGCAATCTGTAACAGACATACAAATATGTGTGTGTGTATAGTGAGAGAAATACTGTATATATGTGTGTGTGTGTGTGTGTGTGTGTATATATGTGTATTTATTTTTTGAATTTCCATGAAATTGCATCCTCACTCATACAAGTTCCATTGGAAATGGAATAAACAGAATAGAGGAGTTATTGCAAAATTAATTTTTCATGCCATCCTGCTTCCCCTGACACATTACGTAACACCATGAGACCATGACATGTATGTGAACCGATCATGAGATAGAGCTCTCCAGCCCATCACAATGTGCCCACCGTGTGACAGAATACTGCATCATACCTCCCCAGGCTCAGAGCAGTGATGTGTTCCCCTAATCCTTCTGCTGCCCAGCCAACTCCCAGAGCTAATCTCTGAACCTGAGTTGCCGGCACAGAAACACAACATACTACCCTCTGGCCCAACAGCTTGCCCTGAACACATTTCTCCATAACTTTTGGGTGACTCTATCAACTAGTGACAATATGTAATCAATAACTCTGGCAAAAATGTGTACAGCGCAATTATTTATTTAACAGGTCTGTTGTTTCAGCAGGTCTACACACTATTATATTCCACTTTTCTGGGCATAATTACTTTATTTTTCTTAAAAATGACAGTTAAATTCATTTTACCAGTCATTCATTTCAGATGGCATCTATATACCTTAAAGGCACAAATAGGTTTGTACAAAGTGAGGTATGAACTTAACAAGGCTGTGCTATTGACAAGGTTTTTTTAATTTGGCCGTAGTGTAATAATGTAAGACTGAAAATTGTATTAGGCTGTAGTGCAGGTTGAGCAAATATCACCATGCCTGATGTGCTGTGCCACCACCTCTGGCAGTGGGAGTTGTGGTAGTTAAGTGACTGTTCATTTCTGTTGCAGAATGCAGCCATTTCATTTGCTAATTTATGATGTTATAGCAATGATAACATCACATTCTGAGCGTAGAGGGATTTTGAATATAAAAAGAGAGGAAGGGAATCAGATTCTATGGAGAAACAGAAATATTAATCCTTAGACTGCTGACAGAATTAGAATGTATTGGAGTTCTGGACTGATGTGTCAATCTGCAGCCCTGCAAGAGTTAATTAAAAAAATCACCAAGAACAGTGAAGTATGCGGTATTGCAGAAGACCCACGGTAGATTGCAAGTTCTGTGCAAAATTCTGTGGCTGCAGAATTTTCTAGGGGCCTTGGCTGTACCATGTGCCAGTTCACACTCCGTTGGACAGACCGTGGTTTGACGTGACCATTTGACTTTTTACATGCTTGTGCTTGCCAATTCCTCATGCACATTACCCAGTACATTTACCCAGTACAGTCCCCAAACAAATGTTCACCCCACAGGTGTGGTCATCTAATATGTAGACCTATTGCACCCTTCCAATATACTGGGTATTCATCCTCCCTCCATGATGGGTTCCACCACATGTGCTTGTGGCACACATTAAAGTAAGCGTCACTAGATGTTGACTTGGCTGCATCGGGTCCTGCCCATACTCGAGTAGGCAGACAGGGCTGCCGTGCTTGTGTGTCCATGCCTGTGCTTCTGGTTTCCCTTCTCTCAGCCACCCCAGTGGCACTGTCTTGCACATCTATGTCGGGGTCCTCCATGGGCCTATTATATTGCTTCTGACCACAATTTTTGGGGTGGGTGACAGTGACTGTTGCTGTCTGTGAATCTCCCGGGGCCTGAGTAACTCCTTCCTCTGGCCCCTGCACAGGCACTGGTCCGCTGGCAGGTTGGTGACTTCTACTTGCAGTGGGATCATGTGCCTTCACTGGGCTTACTCCTTGGGAGATAGGGGTGGTGGTGGTAGTGGCAGTGCCTGATATTCCTGTAGGCCCTAACACATTGTGTACTGTAACAGGGACATGGGTAGCGGTGTCTGACACCTGTGTGTGGACATCTTGCATCGGTGCATGCTGGTGTGTGTGTGTTACGGTGGTCAGCAGTGTTGGGGCATGTGACTGCTGGGCACTGGATGCACCACTCTGCAGGGGTTGGGTTGTTTGGATGTGCATGGGGGGAGCGCTGTGGCCTCAACTGCAGTGCATCCACTATTGCCAGCAATGCAGATATCAGGGCCTCAGTCTGCCTTTGCTGCAGCTCTGCTCACCGTTCCACTGGCAAAGTGCAGTGTTCCTGGCCCTCCATCTGCTCCTGGGCACATGTGTGCATCCCATTCAGGACCAACACAATGTCAGGCAGCACTACATTGGTGTCCCGTGTGCCTGCCCATATGGCACTGATGATGCCTGACAGCTGTCTATTCAGGCATCGATGTCATTCCTCCAGGCTCGTCCGTAGTGCTGCAAACTCATGTGCCTGCTCCTCCTGCTTCACCACCATTCAATTCACAATAGTTGCCCAGGTATGAGGGTGGTGTGTCCTGCTGTTGGAGGTTTCTGGCAGCCTCTTCCAGGTGGGCCATCAACTTGGACACGCATAGTGGACTTAGTTCTTGGGCAACATTTTCATGTATACTAGGGGTATGCTCTGTGTACCCAGCAGTTGCTTGTACATCTTGCAGATCCACTGTTTCTGTGATCTGGCTGTGCCCGTCTTCAGTCTTGTCAGCCACCCCTTGTGTTGTTTGTTCCTCCTCCTCATCCCCATGCTCTGCCACCATGTTGGTGGTACTGGCTGTGCTGCTATCCCCTAACTGTCCACATCATCTTGGCTGGCTTGCTGGCTGCCTCTCCCACCTGCAACACTGGTTCCTGTGTCACCATGCATCTCTTTGGTCTTTGCGGGGGGGAAGGATCTCATGAGTTGCCACTCCCATCCTCCTTGTTCTCTTTACCTATCTGTCAGCTGTTGTGCCTTGTACAGCCTGGTGGGCCCCAGCACTCAGTACAATTGCAACCATCAGCCAAGGTCACAATGGACTGCTGCTGCATTGTCTGTCCTCTGCCTGTCTGTGTAGATGGCCATTGCCAACATACACTATTCCTATCCACTGTCATCTGTCACCTGCAAAGTACCCTTACAGGCTCCTGGCATTGCTACAACAACCCCTCACCTCCTTATCGTAGACAGTGGTCTGTTCTAGATGTCACATCCTTGGGTCATGGTAGTGGCAGCACATTTATTCTGGCCTTCCTCATGCAGTGCTGATTGGGGGGGGGGTTCCTCACTTTTGCATGCCTGACCTTCCTGTATACAGGACAGGCAATGTGTTGCCATGTGGCGTGACACTAGGCTTGCATGCTGCATGACCATGTTGCTGGTGTTCCACCCTGTGTGTCTTTGTGGTACAGTGTTCCACTATGCCACTCTGCAGCAGAACACTTATCTGTACTGGCAGGGATGGAGCCACTGGTACACCAGAGTGAGGCAGCTCACCTGAGGCCCCTGGATCTTCCAGGGCTTTGTCACATGACCACACCACATGGGCCTCCCCTGAGTTACCCCAAGCGGCGGGCCCTTGCATGACCACTTGCACCATGTCCTCTCCTACACACTACTGCATGCCTGGGGGATAGTCCCACCATGGATGGCTCACACACACACACACACACACACACACACAGACATCGGTATCAGGGTACTGTGGGTGCCCTGTCTGCAGTCCAGTTCTGGTTGTGTCCATTAATATGTGCCCTACCATGTATGTAGTACCTATGGTGTACAGCCATGCCTGTAGGCTATACATGCACTGGCTCACAGTGGGATCAACAGTGTACTTTCACACATGTATGTTCACATGAGCCCTAGCATGCCTGTGTCTTTCCATTTTGACCACGTGCCTCACGGTCTTTCTCAGCACACACTGGCGGACAAGTCCCAGGTCATGACACACAGCCATGTCTCAACAATGTGCACCCTTTCTCCCCCCCAACATTGCAGCATCTCCACAGCTGTATCACAGTAGGCTGCATACACAACACATATGCCTGTGTTTGACTTCTTATTCAGGGGCACAGGCCTTATAGTGCCTGTCAGTGTACAACATACCCCTTTTGTGTGTCACTTGTGACACAGGCCGCAACCCTCCCAAATCTACAGCAGGCCTGCTCTGTGGGCATGTCACTCTTGTGGTGTGATATTGCTGTATCCTGTACACACATACACACGCACACACATATATATCTGTTTACACCCTCAGATGTGTTAGCAGTGGAGCCCTCCCCTTTTACATCTACCTGTGCTGCTCTGCAGCCTAAAGGTGTCAAGGTCTGTATCCCCTGTGACAGTATGGCTACTTAGATGTGCAGCAACTCTTTCTTCCTGGCTCACGAGTGGCTGTTACTGGCTGATGCCTCCCCCAGTGGCTTAGGCACACCTCCGCTTGTGTGCCAGCTTTTCTTTGCATCTTCACCTTATCTCATTGTATCTTTTCTACAGCTCCCTGATGGTGTGTCTCTGTGATGTCACTGCATTAACTGTAGTGGCCACCTCCTCCCAGGCTCTCTTGCAGCGGTCACGCTTGTCTTTGTCACTGCCCCCGGACAGTAGTAGATCTGCTTGGGCATCAGCTTCATTGATCAAGATGTCTGTCTCCTCAGTGGAGAAGTTCCACTTTCTCTTTTGCCTCCCAGTTGGTTCTTGCATCCTGCCTTGGCTGCTTCCTGTGCATGTCTCCACCATTTCCTTTGGTGCAGTCTACATCCTTTCTGCAAGTTGTGCACTTTTACATGATGCACTACGGGACCTGTGTCCTTTTTGGGATATTTTGGTGCAAGTCACAGTTTTTCTAGAATGCGGAGTAAGTCACAGGATGCAGTTTTTTGGACACAATTTGCATCTGGGTACATATTTGCATTGTTTTAAGGCACCTTTGAGGATTGGGCCCTATATGCGAAATTAATTTTACATGTTAGTAAGTAAGTATTTTTATTGATCTGCTAAAAGTCATTACAATATTGAGTTTCAAGAGATATATAAATATGTACAGATATTTAGTCTAGAATAGAATATGTATCCAACACAGACTAGTACATACAGGGAAGCACCAAGATATCTTTTCAGTGAGAATGCCGACTTCCCCAACAGCGACGGCACAATACCGACCCAGGAATTGTGCCGCCTCTTGCATCGCTGTTTTCTGTGGGGGACTGTGCCCCCACACCCCCATGTAAGGGACTCTGCCCCCCAGACTCTGGGATTCCAACTTCAGGTTGGAGTTGGTCCAGGGAGGGGGCGGAACACTGGGGGGAAGGCAAAATACAGAAAAAGAACCATTACCGCGAATGTCACTGTAATGGTCTTTTTCTGTGTTTCGCCATCGGGGTATCACCCACAAGGGGTGATATGTACATACAGTTTTGACAGTCATGCATAGTTCATTACAATCACTAAACTTAACTTGTTGAGTTACATGTTTAAAACCGTCTTAAAACATGTTTATCGCCTTATAGCTTGCTAGTATTAATTTATCTAAAGGTTATGCATAATCAGTTGAAAGAGCCTTCTTACAAATGTATGGTGTTGAAAATGCCCGCCATTTTATCTAAAATCAATTTACCATCTGAACAGAGAAAACATTTCACTATTTTTTCAGGAGGGAGGTCGAGACAACCCATGGCACCACCCAACCACTTGGCTCTCTGTGAACCATAGAAAGGGCACACTAATAAAATGTGTTTTAGATCATCTTCAGTATTATTCCCACATTTGCAGAAAGGGGAAGCAATGCCTCGTCTCTTTTGTCTGAAATGGATATAATGTGCATCGTAGATTTCTAACCTAAATCTAGTTATGAGTCTTCTTGATTTGGGGTTCGTAGTTTTAGTCAGGTAGGGTTCCAGAGCATCAGAAGATTTAATTTGTTTATACCATCTAAACAATTTGATTTCCCCTAAAGGACTGACTTTCCAAGCTATATCCATATCTCTTAGTCTGGTTTTGATCATGGTCACTATATCACCCCATTCCAGGGCATGTGCCCCAGTCCACTAGAGAAAAGTGATTCCCTGATTAATTGTATGCTCGGAGCCTCAAACCCCATAGAGAAGTAGTTCATCTCCCCTTCTAGGCATCTCCTAGTTAGATGGTTTTCCTGAAGAAGGAAAAGTTCTAATATAAAGAGAAATTGTCTTTCCACCACCAAAGCCTGAAGGGAGAATTGTCCCAGTTCTAATCATAGGATTGCAGCAGGGATGCCTTGTGGCATCATCAAGATGTGTCTATATGCCAGCCCGGTGGTGCTGAGGGTTGAGGCGCTGGATGCCACACCTCGTGCCACACTGGCGACCCGGGATCAGAACGAGCCCAGGTCGTTGGGGGTGGGCGGGGGAGAGATCGAGCATCCGTAGAGATGCGATCGCACCTGGAGCGGCCTCTGGTGGTGATAGGAGGCACCCAGTGTGGCAACGTAGCGGACACATTGGGGCAGAGTTGTGGCACGGGTTGCCTTGTAAACAGCTGCACTCCAAGGGGAACAGAAAAAGAGAAATGGCCCAGCCTCGGTAGGCAATGATGCGGTCCAGGAGCTACCCCCCATGCCCAGCAGTCGTGTATGCCAGCTGACCTCGGAGCTCTCATGGTCCAAGAATGTCCTTTTTTTTTTGTCTCAAAGGCATTGCAGTCTCCTTCTCACACTGAAGGAGTTAATTGCTTTCCTCCCACAGCTCTTCCAGGGGATTAGGGGTGTATCTGGGGGTGGAGCTGACAAACTGTCAGTCCCTTCCAACAGAAGGCAGGGTTAAAAGGTCAGGTTAGTTGATATCTTGGAGGTGGAAGTCTAGGTTTGCTGACCAAGACACCTAGCTTCACCTGAGCTCTTTTCTTCTAGGCTGCTTGAAAGGACAGAGCAAAGAATCCTACCAGAGCAACAATAAGGATTAAGGCTTTTTTTTGCTAGGAAGGTTTACTGTGTGTTGTTATTTTTAGTTTTTACTCACAGGGATTGTTACTGTTTGTTGTTATCATTTTATTGCTTTATTTTTCTCTGATTCAAATTGTTGTTGCTGGGTATACATTCTGCTGCATTATTACAGAGTGTGCCTACAGGTGTGTGCTTACAGATTACTGCTGTAATCTTTGGATTCAAATTGTCTTTTGCAAGGTATATCTTCTGTTACTGCTTTATTTTTCTCTGCAGCAAAAGTGTTTCTTACAGGGTATATCTTCTGTGAAATTATTACAGGAGGTGCTTTACAGGTTTCACAGTTTTATCTGTCATTAAAATAAGCTTTCAGGGCAACTGAATTTGTTGCTGGCTGATTGTTTCTGCTCTTACCTCATTGTTTTTTTTCATCCGTAGTTCTTCTTTTTCAGCAGGGGAAGGGCCCAGTCACCCACCCTCATCCCCAAACACCCCAAACTACACTCCTTTTATAGGGTAGCACAGTCATGACATTTCCTGTAGCAAAGCAGGAAGGGCTGGATCAGAAGGGTATCCACCCAGTGACCCAATTTACAGGGGCACTAGTAATTTACCTTGTTATACAAAAACAAACAAATAAAAACACAAAATAAAACTTTTGCTTTCATTTTCTTCCTTCTAATTACTCTGACAAGTTTATAAACCCAGCAACCAACCTGGAAAGGATATCATTAACTGCAGGTACTGTGGAACACTTTTCAGAAGGGCAGTTTTACAGGATTTAGGACTCTATCCTACATGCTGGGCAATTGGAGATCTAAGGGCTCAACTCCAGGCAGCATGGGCAGAGATTGCACACCTCAAATAGCATGTTCAAGAGGTAATATATTATAAGAACCACCCACTATTTCCCCAACATCCAACAGAAGCACCTCAACTGCAGAGGGTAGTTGGTCTGGGAGGTTGGCAGGTGGTTAGAAGGAGCAAATCAGGGGCCCCATTACTCGGTGCTCTCCAACATATCACCGCCACAAACCATACCAAAACTACAAACAGGTATCTGCCTCTATATCCGAAATCAAACAATGGGGCAGAAGACACCACAGAGCAGGACACTGCAGCACAGGAGCTAGCACAACAAAACTCACCCAAAACAGGAACCAAAACGAAAAAAGCAAAAAGGAAATCCAAAAAACTTCCGATCATAGGATACTCCAGGATTCGGAGAGTGGATACATATTTCCAGCTAGGGGTAATGGTCAGATGTGTGCCAGGTTCATCAGCATGGAGAGACACTGACCACATTGCTAAAATTGTTCAGGAAGCAGGAGAAAACATTGATGTCCTGGTACACATAGAGGCTAACAATCTTGCCAGCCGGTCAGTTGTGGAGACCAAGGAACACTTGATCAGACTGGGTCACAAACTATCATCCATTTTGTCTGGCATCTCCTTCTCTGAGACCCTACCATTCTGGGAGAGGGGGACAGATGGATGGAAGGTCAGAGAAGGGGAGATAGAGGAGCTAAACATGTGGCTCAAGAGCTGGTGCCAGGAAAAAGGATACAAATTTGTAGGGAACTAGCAACAGTTTTGGAGAGCGAAAGTTCTTTAAATTTGATGGACTGCATCTGACTAAGGAGGGAGTTAGTGCATTGAGGCAGAAGTTTGATGTCTGCAGAATATTTAAACTAGCAAAGAGAGGGATGCAGCACCCGATGTGTCGAATGGGAAGAACATCCCTCTCCCCTCAGCTAGTGGTCAAACAGGAATTTAGCATGTTTGTAGTTCATTTGCATCACCAGGTAAAGAAAAAGGTCTGGCTCCCCATACAATGCACAGGAGAAACGCCGGACCTCGCCCAACAACTAACACACCAAAATCTGGCCAATGAAAAATCATGTACACAAATGCTTGCAGTCTGGGAAACAAGATCCCAGACCTGCAGGCAATAATGACAGAGGCTAAACTGGACATAGTAGCCATTAGCGAGACATGGTTTACCAGTAACCACACTTGGGAGACTTCAGTACCTGGCTATGTACTGTTCAGAAGAGATCAATGTGCAAAAAGGGGGGGTGGAGTGGCCCTTTATGTCAATGAAAATATTAAAGCTACAGAAATTCAGAATATACATAAAGAGCCAGAAGAACTGTGGGTCACCCTGGAAACAGGAAATGGGACAGCCATACGAACTGGGGTTGTGTACAGGCCTCCAGACCAGGGGAGGACATAGACATGTTACTGTCAGAAGATATACAAAACATGACAGCTAAAGGGGAGGTTCTGATAATGGGAGACTTCAACATGCCAGATGCAGATTGGTAAATGCCAACAGGAACATTTGCCAGAACTAGACACAAGGTGGATTCCTTGCAGGGGGAGGGCCTCAAACAACTGGTACAACAACCCACAAGAGACATGGCTATCCTAGATCTAGTACTGACTAACAGGAAAAGGATCACAGATCTCCAGGTAGAAGGACACCTGGGGACCAGTGACCATCACATGGTATGGTTCAATTTGTCCACTAGAACAAAATCATACCATTCCAAGGCAAAAATATGGGACTTCAGATGATCTGACTTTGATAAGATGGCCTACAGAGGTAAGCTAGCCCTGGCACAATGAAATACAGGTGAGGGGGTACAGGCAAAGTGGGTAAGCATTAAAGATACAATACTTGAAGCAACATCCCATTATGTTAGTGAGAAAAGGAAGTGAAAAAGAAGGAAACCACTTTGGTTCTCAAACACAGTAGCAGAAAAGGTCAGAGCCAAAAGGCTGGCCTTCAGGACATACAAGAGAACGCAGCAGGATGAAGATAGGGAGGCATACCAAACTTCCCTAAGGGCAGCAGGGAAGGCAGTAAGGCAAGCAAAGGCCTAAACTGAGGAAACACTAGCGAAAACAGTAAAAGAAGGTGACAAGACTTTCTACAGATATATTAGTGAAAGGAGAAAGTCCAGAGGGGGTATTGCTAAGATCAAAGGAGGTAAAGGTGTGTGTGAGAAGGACCATGTAAAAGCATCTATCCTAAATAGATACTTCTGCTCAGTATTTACTGAAGAGAAGGTAGGGCTGGGCCCACAGCTCTGCACCATGGACACAGAGGGGAGGGAGGTGTGCACTAGTCCCTTCACAAGAGAAAGGGTCCTACAAGAGCTTGCTAAGCTCAGGGTGGACAAGGCAATCGAATTTGATAGCATACATCCCAGGGTACTAAAAGAGCTAAGTATGGAACTAGCAGAGCCATTATCAGAACTGTTTATTGAATCTCTGAGCACAGGAGAGGTCCCAGAAGACTGGAGAAGGGCTCATGTGATCCCCTTCCACTAGAGTGGTGGCAGGGAGGAGGCAGGGAACTACAGACCAGTCAGTCTTACCTCAGTATTGGGCAAGATTATGGAGACACTCCTTAAGGAAAGGATAGTGCAATGCCTGGAATACATAGGAGCACAGGATCCAAAACAGCATGGGTTTACAAAAGGAAGGTCCTGTCAACTAAAGTCATAGATTTCTTTGACTGAGTAGCCAGAGTGGTGGACCAAGGGGGTGCAGTTGATGTTGCCTACCTTGACTTCAGCAAAGCTTTTGATACTGTTCCAAATAGAAGATTGATTAATAGCTGGGTAGGCTCAGGGTGAGTCAGATGTTGGTCAACTGGGAGGCAAACTGTCTGACAAGCAAAAAACAGAGAGTGGTGGTAAACAGTATACAGTCAGAAGAGATACAAGTCACAAGTGGGGTACCTCAGGGATCAATCCTGGGGCCAGTCCTCTTCAATATCTTCATCAGTGACATTGCAGGTGGACTGGAAGGTAAGGTTTGTCTATTTGCAGATGACGCCAAGATCTGCAACAGAGCAGATGATCCAGATGGGGTGGGCAGAATGAGAAGAGATAAACTAGCAAAATGGTCGGAAGAGTGGCAACTGGAGTGTAATGCAAAGAAGTGCAAGATCATGCACATAGGGAAGAGAAACCCTGAGGCCACCTATAGGCTGGGAGGGGAGTCGCTGGCAGTCACAAGGGAAGAAAGAGACTTGGGAGTCATCATCACCGATGACCTGAAATCATCCAAGCAGACCTCTAAAACAGTAGGTAAGGCTAGAGGGATGCTGGGGTGTATTAGTAGAGGTATCACAAGTCAGAAGAGGGAGGTAATAATCCCTCTTTACAAGACACTAGTTATGCCCCATCTGGAGTACTGCATGCAGTACTGGAGGCCACACCTTCACAAGGACATTAACTAAACTGAGGCAGTCCAGAGAAGGGCAACCAAAATGATGCAGGGACTGCATCAGAAAACGTATAAGGACAGATTAATGGAGCTCAATATGCATACCCTAGAGCAAAGGAGGGAGAGAGGTGATATGACTGAAACATTCAAACACCTTAAGGGCATTGGAAGAGTCTAACATGTTTCAATATAAGAAAAACAGCAGGACAAGAGGACACAGCATGAGATTAGAGAGAGCCTGATTAAGAGGTAATGTGAGGAAGTTCTTTTTCACAAAAAGGGTGGAGGATGCATGAAATGGCCTACTTCATGAAGTATTGGATATGAATACAGTGCAGGGCTTCAAACAGGCATGGGATAGGCATAAGGGAGAAATATAGATGAGTATGAATAGATAGGTCATTGACAGAGCAAAGGTCTATGGTACATTCATAAGATAGAAAAAGAAATGGGCAGACTGGATGGGCCTTGCGATCCTTACCTGCCGTCAATGTCTCTGTTTCTATCCCATTTATCCTTATGAGTCTAGATAAAAAGAAGGCCTCTCACTGGGTGGGATGGTGTTTTTATGTTGGCGCACTTGCGCAGCCAACATCTTGCGGTAGTGCAGATTTGGAGCAGCGGTCACTGTTGGACGAATGCAGGGCACGCATCAGTAGGTGCATCCCTCATTCCCCAATCAGCCTTAATGCCGGCGCCACACCACGCATACATAATGTGGTGAGCACATCTAAGGAAAGGTCTGCTGCAATGCGAGCAAAGCTCGTCACATGCAGCAGACCTCCCAACGTGATTCCCCGGCAACAGAAACATGGCAGCACACTGCCTGCCAAACTGCCGACTTCGGGGGGTGCCCAATCTCCCTGTCAGCTTACCCTGCCCCCATTGTATGTGCTGACAGGGGAGCCCACTCCCCGTCGGCATAAAGAAGCCCCCATTTGTTATATGCCAAGGGGGATGCCCAATCCCCTCAGCTCTTCCCCCTGCTTTCCTTGTGTGCCTAGCGAGGGTGCCCAATCCCTGTTGGCATGAAGTAACCCCCTTTGTTGTGTGCCAATGGGGATGCCCAATCCTCCGTCGGCTATACAGCTGCCCCCCCCAAGACTCCATTGTCATGCTGGGAGCCCACCCCAGTGTGCCACATGCCCTGGTAAAGTGGAAAACGGTCCCGCAATGTCTTTTTTTGTTTTTTTTACCTGTAAAAAAGGAAACAGTCACTCGAAGGTCTCTCTGCCCCCCTCCCACAACCCGTGCCTACCCACTGCGCATCCTGCCTTCCCACACCCATGCTCACCCCATACTTACCTGCGGAGTCTGGCGTGATGATCTTTGGTGGACCGGGAACTCGTCTGCACTCTTCAAAGCCGACCGCGAACTGAGGAAATGCTGGTAAGATGTGTAATGGAATACATAGAGTTTTTCCAACTTTGATGCATATCTCAGGCATTTTTTGGAATTTTGGCACCAAATTTTCAACATGTGGTTTTTGAGACCCCTCCTCATGAATTCTGGTACTGTTATAGCATTATTCAGTCCCGAAAGGTGATTTTGTGGTCACTGCATGGAATCACCTTTCGGGACTGAGTTACAAAACGACAGTGCCTCTGTTCATGAGGGGGGCTCTCAAAAATCCTATGTTGCAAATATGGTGACAAAACTCCCAAAATCGGCTATTTTACGAGCGTGCATTGTGCTGTTTCTACGCACGCTCGTAACGTCATGAATTTGCAATATTTTCACTCCAGATTTTCAAAATTGCCATTTTTCCACACCTCCTGATGAATAGTACAGCTGTCATTTTACATATCCTGCCCAAAATCTGTTTTTGCACGTCCAGCACAGAATAGTGTGGTCATGTGTGAAATCACGTTTGGGACAGTTTGAGGAAATGACAGTGACATTGTTCATGAGCAGAGGTCCTAAAATGCCTATGTTGAAAATTTGGTGCTGACAGTCCATAAAATGACTGTGTTGCAAGCGTGCATTGCCCAGTTTCCACGCACCCTTGTAACTTCGCAAATTTGCAATATTTCCATACCACATTTTCAACACTGGCGTTTTTGTACACCTCCTTATGAACAGTACAGCTGTCATTTTTCACATCCTGCCCAAAATGTTTTTCCACACCTGTGGCACACAATGGCGTGGTTGCTGTGGGAAATCAACTTTTAGGACAGATTAACAAAATCGCAGGGCCACTGTTCATAAGGGGAGGTCCCAAAATGCCTATGTTACAAATGTGGCTACCAAACTGCAAAAAATAATTGGGTTACGGACGTGTGTTGCATGGTTTGTATGCATGCTCATTGCTTCACCAATATTTCGTATTGTCACTCCACATTTTCAACATTGCCATTTTTAAGCCTCCTCATGAATAATACAATTGTCACTCTCCACATCCTGCCCAAAAATGTGTTTTCATCCCTCTGTCACCAAATGCCACAGCCGCTGTGCAAAACCACCTTTCGGCTAACAAAGTGATTGTGCCACTTTTCATGAGGTGGCCTGACAAGAAGCCCATGTTGAAAATGTGGAGTGAAACTACCACCACATGCCGACGGTGTTAGGGTTTCCAACTGTAGCACCCCACCCAGTACAGATTCACAGGCATCAGGGGTGTGACTTGGGATCATCGGATGTAATGTTAATGCCATTCCACCCTCACCCACACCCTGCAGCCACTGAGAGGCATTGTGGTGTGCCTTGCACTGTTCGGCCACAGAGTTCACCCCACGCTTTTTTACTGCACCCATGTCTGCGTATTTCCTTATGGAATGGGGTAAGTATAATGCCCAAAGACCCCACAGCACACCACAACATTTGTCAGTGTCTACAGGGTAGGGTGAGGTACAATGACATAAGCGTTATAGTTGATGACCCAAAGGCACACCCCAATGCCTGTCACTCTCTACAGGGTGGGGCTGGGGTTGGCGTCACTTCAATACTTCACTGCCATTCTTATTATGCATCTCTACTTCTGGCACTGCCAATGCCAACGCGACAACATTCAGTATTGACAAATGCTTGTTTTTTTTCACTTTTTCTCTGCGTCCCTCAGTCACGGCAACCATCAACCTCCAGGTCACAATATCAGTCCTGAACCCCAGGGGGGATCCTCTTACCTGCATGGCAACTTACCTCCCATGTAGGGGCACCATCATCTTCCTCCATAGTCAAAGTTTCTGGCATGGCACCCCCTTGTGCTAGGCATACAGGTGATGCAGACCTCAAGCATAATGTGGCTTCCTCCTGCTAGGTAAAGGGAGAATTGTTTCTCATTTTCTCCTTCTCGACAAGACTTTGGTTCAACACACTACAAAGATATGTAACAGGTGTGCACACCCAAGCATTTCCCCTTCCTTGTGCCATTTCTGCACTGCCTGCTCCTTCTGTGGGTACATAGAGGACAGTGACTGTGGGAGATGGATGGCCACCAACTTTGAGGAAGCAAGCACCCAATGAGATGCCCATTTCTCCTCCCTTGCCAGACCTCCAGTATCTCAGACTTGTTCCTAGGCCAAGGCCACAAGTGTCATGATCAGCAGCCCACTGCTGTGCAGGAGGGCTGGACAGCAGTGGTGTTTTTTACAGCTGACTCTGTACAAATGCAGCCTTCCCACAGTCTTTCACAGGATGATAATGTTTAATGGAGATGTCTCTCCGGCTTTCTCCCTAGGATGGGGCATAAGACAGGGCCACCCTTTATACCCACTGTCTTTTGCCTTATACAGTACATTGAGCTCATTGCTAAATCATTTCGGTAGTCAATGGACATTACAAGGATACTGGTAGAAGGTACATAACACCATATATCACCCAATATTTATTTGTTTGTTTATTCCTTATTTATTTGTCCATGAAAGGCACACTGAGTTTTGATACTGTAGCTCATTTCCAGGTGTATTCTGGGGGTAAGTTACACAAAGCTATTTTATTAACAGGGGCAGCATTGCCCATGTTGGCCATGACACTGAAAATTCCCTTACTTTCCAGCAGGGAGGTCTGACTTCCTGTTTGGAGGATGAAAGGTCCTGGTGGAATAGAGGAGGGCAGACAGCTGTTGCAGACTGTGGAGCAGTCATCATCCCCGTTGCTAAACTGAAAGAGGACTGTCTGATTGAGAGTGTCGAAGGAGAGCTCTGTAACAGAGAAGCAATAATTGCCTATATTACAACAGGAGAGAAATACAAAAGTCAAGGAATCTGTGATAACACTACCCAAGAGTCTGTCAGGGCCTGCTGAAGTCTGAGCTGCCAAACAATAACTGGAAGCTGAAATGCTGAGACATAAGCAGCATCTACTTATAGTTACTGCTGATGAAGAAAAATATTATAAACTGAAAGAGGACCTGCAGAAAAGAATGTACTCTGAGAATATGCCTACAGCTTAGCCTGGTTTACAGCCCATCTCACATTGACAGCGGAGGCCCAAGCACTGTCACACAGCTGAGCTCTCCCCAAGATAAAAGAGAGCCATTGACAGCCAGCCAGTGACTGGCCTTGGTTTTTCAGCTACAGAAAAAAAAATCAGTTTCTGCAAAAGCTGTCTCAGTGGAATGGTCACCTGTGAAAGCCCTGCTGGGTATAGGGCAGATTCAAAATCCAGTTGACAAATGGATCCTGGACCTGGAGTGGAACACACTAAGGTCAACACAAGAAAGTGTTGGAAAAGACTGATGGGAGCAGCGGTTTGAAAGCACTGGTGGAAAAAGTTTGCCAGTTTCCACTATGCAGTTGGGCATGGCAGGTCAGGAGCTTGCTGGCTACACCTCGAAGAATGAGAGGCTCTGGTGTAGGACACCACCAGCTCCACAAGGACAAACAAGTATGAAGCCCGATTTTCCTGAATGGTGTACTAGTGTAGCCCTGGTGGTTGAAAAACGTGTAGGTGTCAACCCACCCTCCCAGAATACTCAGACTGTGTTACAGTGTGCACATACGTGGACAGGAGAGAATGGGGATAACACTAAGGCCCTTAAAACTATTGAAGGTATTTCAAATAAAAAAAAAAACAGCAGGGAGGCTTCTTTGGGGACTGTTTCAACTGAAAATAAAGCTCCTACACAGAGTTTAGAGAAAGGACACTCAGAAGAAATTGAAGATGGGGAACTTGGAGGCTGTCCCTGTTCTGTTCACTTAAGGGTTTCTGAACCTCTGGAGGCTGAATCTCTTATACCTGCACCTCTGGTACAAGAGCAAAATACTATGAGAGGAACAAATGTACATATACAGGACAACAGTGAAACTGGGCCCCTAGAAAGGAAGACAGTTTTAGCCAACTATAATTTCAGAGCAGACTGTGCCTGAGACTAGAAGAGACAGTCGTGAACCAGGACCAAGCACAAGTACCATGGGTAGTAGCAGGCCAACTTATGCTGATTCACTTCAAAGAAGACCTGAACCAACAGAACACAGAAATGTGGTTGGCCTACACTACAATGGCAGCCTAGCAGAGCACCTGGATAGGGTGTATGTCATCTGCACCCTCCTAGAGACTCAGTGCAATTTTCTGCATCAGAACTGCAAGCCCTCATACATATTTTAGGAGAGAAGACATTCGATGTGAGTTTTAAAATGCAGAGATCCCTTGAACGTTTTTGGTTACAGTACCACCAGCTAAAAGACTCACCTTTTTTGGCCCCATTCACAATTCTCCTGACAAACCTATGATTAAAACAGTGACAATTCTTTTTCGAAATGAAGGGGTAAATGTGGGGGATATGACCTACTGGCTAAAACAGAGATGTCTTGTTTAGGAGCACCATGACCCCATTATGGACACTGAAAATGTGTGGACTGGGGGCTGGAGATTTAAAGATCAAATGCAAAGATAACGGTTAATGGTTTTACTTGTATTGTGTTTGCATGACTTACAGTCTGCCTAATGCTAATCTGTCCTTGTTTGTACAGGATTCAGAAGTTTGTTTTTTTTTTGGTGTTTTTTTTTATAGTTCTGATATCCTGCGCATTACAGAGTGATGCACTGTTTACAATTTGGTTCCAGTCACGGACGTTTAGCACAATGACATCAATGGTGCTGTCATTGTGCTTTCATTCTCACAGAAAAGCAGCATCTTCAGTACAGTCCAGCATGTCTTCAGAAGACAAGGCAGAAAGTGAGCTCAGTATCCTTTCATAGAAACATAGAAACTGATGGCAAAAGGGGACCGTCAGATCCATCTAGTCTGCCCGATATGCATAACTACCCTCCATCCTTTCTGTGAAATGATACCTTTGGGCCTGTCCCAGACATTTTTGAACCCATTTACTTGTAACCTTCCCCCACCGGCCCACCTTTGTTTCTATCAGCAGGGCTGCTTCTCTCACATCTAGGTGCCACCGAGAAGGGTGGGGGTAGTCACTACAATTATCTTTCACAGAAACTGTATGGATCCATTACTTCTACTACTGAGCCTGCCATCCTTTAGACAGGTAAACCAAGTGTGGCAACTACTTGGCTCACACCTGGGGGGACCATTTAGCATGGCCATCAACCTGGGTCCCCGGGAGAAAATTTTGCTCAGCACTATGCTAGGTTTGTACTTCTGGTCAGGGACACCCAAGTAAATCCGGACACTGGAAGCAATAACTGAAATGTCCAAACCAGGAATGGGATTCTAGAGTGTGGCTTTTATTCACATAACACAGAGAATAACAAAGCAAAGATGGGCCCCTACAGGGCTACACTCACTGGTAATGCAGATTACTGAGATACAGAGCACACTTCCTCACAACAAAACCCCCAGGTTTTGAATGGATCTGGGCACACACAGCCCAAACTGGTACACTTCTCTTCTATTCCTTGACATGGCACACCGACCAGTACTAGGACACTTTTCCATATAGCATGGAGGTTGATGGTGGCTCCCTAAACCACCCATGAGCACTTTCTAGCTCTAAGGGAAGATCCAAAATCTCACGTCTGGGTGCTTTCTTCAGACACTGGCCAAGCGCCTGAGAGAAAGCCATAGGTGCCCAAACTGAACCCGGAGAGGTAAACCTGGTTACTCCAGATGGGGGGTCTCCCACCTCTTGTTCCCAAATCTATACTTGGCCATTCATTTGGTTACAGCACTTTTCTTTGAAACTCTGTTTGTAGATGCTCTCTAGAAGTGTTTAGCACATTTAACATTCTACACTTCACTCTGGAGGTGTCCTGACTTTAAAAGTTCTGTAAGTGGCTACGTCCATACCTTAGACCCCCACTGTTGTAGATGCTTCTAAGTCATACACAAATTAAAAGTTCTGTACTTGACAAGTCTTCCTTTGACCCCACAGTAGGCAGACACTTTTACTCTAAACTCTGTCTCGATGAACATTGTCTCTTTTTCAGAGTAGAACTCACCACGGTATGCAGGTGCCCCAGGGCTTCTTTCCTACAACAGATTCTCTGGTACTCTCAGAACAAACTTGATTCTCAGGCAGCTTCTCCCTCTCCAGGCTGGACCAGGGGATTGCCCCTGAATTCCTGGAATTCCCCCCCCCCCATCCCTCCAGGGATGGGGCACTGGAACAACTCTAGGAACAGTCTCTACCATTTCCTTCTGGTCTCGTCTGTGTTCCTCTCTGGAGTGAAAACACACAACTTCTCCTTTCTATGGTAGCTCTATATTAGAGCTAGGCTCTGAGGAGCTGCACACAGCAGCACTCCTCATTCTCTCGAGTCTCCACACAAACTAACTTGAATCCCCCAATGTTCTACAGCTACCCCAGCAGCTAGCATTCTATTGTGGCTTATGCTGCTGCGGGAATTCTATGGTGACATCATCATTCCAACTCAGCTGAAACTGAGAACAGAGTGAGACAGTGTGAAACCCATTTAACTAGTATCTTATAAGCTGCCTTTTCCTACCTGCCACTGGTTCTAAGTGGGATTCTAGTAACCCCAGGGAACAAGGTGGTTACATACTGTTTTGGCCTCCACCACTTCCAGTCGCAGGTAATTCAATTGGTTGACCACCCTCTCAGTGAAGAAGAACTTCCTAACATTGTTCCTGAATTGCCCACCCTTGAGCCTCATATCATGTCCTCTAGTTCTGATGCTTTTCTTCTCCTGAAGGAGCTCCCATATCTCTACCTTATTTATACCCTTGATATACTTGAGTGTCTCAGTCATGTCCCCCCCATCCCTCCTCTGAACCAGAGATTCCATGTTGAGCTCCCTCAGCCTATCCTCATATGTCATGTGACGCAGACCCTGAATTGTTTTTGTGGCTCCCCTCTGTGCCGTCTCTGTCCTATTGATGTCTTCCTAAGATGCGGCCTCCAGAACTGTATGCAGTTCTCCAGGTAGGGGCACACCAGTGCACTGCAAAGTGTAGCACCACCTCCCTTCTGTGACTCATGATTCCCCTCCCTATGCAGCACAGCATAACACTGACCTTTAGCACCGCCTTGTCACACTGCTTCCCCACCTTTGAGTTGTCTGATATACTGACTCCTAGGTCTCACTCTTGGTTAGTGCACTCAGGTACAAAAAAAAACCAAAGGACTCGGGCACTCACCACCACATATTGATACTGACACCACTTATATAAAAAGAGGATATTTTGTTTACATCATAAAATAAAAATAAAAAAGCACCCACCTGACGCATTTCAGGTCCTTGTGGACCCTTTCTCAAAGGTGGTGGTGAGTGCCTGAGTCCTTTGTGGGGTTTTTTTTGTATTTTGAACTTTACTCAAGAGCACCACATCCTTGTGTGCACTCTATCTTGGTTTGTGTCCCCACCCAGGTAGTATCCCACCCTGGGGGTTTCCCTTCCCTAAGTGCATGACCTTGCACTTTTTGGCAGTGAACTTCAACTGCCAGGCGTCTGACCACTCCTCAAGTATCCTCAGGTCTGATTTCATGCTCTTGACTCCTTCTGGGGTGTCCACTCTGTTGCAAATCTTGTTGTCATCTGCCAACAGACACACCTTCCCTTCCAATCCATTACCAATGTCAGCTATGAACACACTGAAGAGCAGTGGCCCCAGCACCAACCCCTGAGGCACTCAATTGGTCACTTCCTTCTCCATCGTTACCACTACATTTACCTGCACCCATTGTGTTCTTCCCTTCAGCCAGCTGCACACCCAACCCACCACTTCCTTACATATGCTGATGTGGTCCAGCTTCTTTACCAGCCTTCTGCATGGAACCAAGTTGAAGGTCTTACTAAAGTCCAGATACACTATATCCACCACTCCCCCTTGGTTCACTGCCTTCATTGCCCAGTCAAAAGAGTCCCGGGTCCTCTTTCATGTAGAAAGGTGCAGGGTGTCGTCCCCCATTCCTTTGAGCCACTTGCTGCTTCCAGCTCCAGCACAGACACATTGCTCCTTCATTCTGACTGCAATCAGCCAGATGAGGATGCCAGTGATTCTGTTGATACCACCACCATATCAGTGTCAGAATGGTGAGTGCAGTCATACAAAATATGCAATGTTCAGCAACTAAAAGTTTGTATGCCAGTATGCGATGTTAGTACATATTATTTTTATTAGATATGTATGTGAATTTTCTTCTCACATAACACAGCTGGACAGGAAGAAGGGAGTCTGGGGTCTCTGGTGTTGCTCAGTGTTTTAGTAGCAAAAAAAATATTAACAAGACATTGGCTGACAGCAGACATCCCGACAATTAAGGAATGGCAAATTCTCATGAATGAGATCTATAAGATGGAAAAAAATCACTGCATGGTCCCGGCATAGGTTACAATAATTTGAAGTTAGATGGAGACAGTGGGTATTATACATTATGAAGCTTGACCCTACATTCATACCTTGAGAATAATGATGAAACAATAGAAGGATACTAAACAGAAGGGGAAGGGATTGGAATAGAATAGAAGAATCTATAGGGAAGGGGACAGGTATTGAGTCTAGAAATGGTGGAGATTAAATAGAATGGAAGGAATTACCAGGGTTTATGGAATTAATGAATCATTAATTGTGACCTTTTCCTTTGTTATGGCTGAGATGTAGAAGTGACAACGCAATTCCAGTGTTTTTAAATATTATGTGACAGTAATTAACTTGGACAACTATTTATGTGTTTCTGTAAATATGTTTTATGTATGTGTATGGAATTTATAAGAGAAAAACTGATTGATATAAATAAAGAGTTAAAAAAAAAGATATGTATGTGAAATGGGTTGTAAGATCATAGTAATCAGGTGTCATTATTTATTTTTTATTTATTTAGTTTTTGTTAACCAGGTAGGTGCACTAGCCGTAAAATGACTATTTTCAGGCACGACCAGGGAGAGTACAACAAAAGAAGAACAGTTGAACAACATCAACATGGGTACAATAATACAAATAGAGGAACAGTATAGCAGTGCTACAAAAATACAATGGGTAGAAACAACAAAAAAATAATGGCAAGCATTATACAGATAATGGCAGTAAGATATATAATAAGTGCAGAAACCATGGACCCGACCTGTGGAGTGAAAGGGTTAATGAGATAGTACGGTTATATAGAAAGAAATGTGAGGAATGTTCAAACATAACAAGAAAGACTGACAGAAGGAAGGTCAGGGGTGGTAACTGGCAAAACAACAGTGGATGGTCAGCAACAAGGTTCGAGAAGGAAGAGTGCTAGTAGTCAAGAAGTTATTTACAAAGAGAAGGAAAAATATTGGGAGGGGAAGAGGAGACAGTCTTGGAGCTGGATTAGAGCAGGGGTGGCATTACTGGTAAGTCTCAGGAGCTTCAGGTTGGGTCAAAGCATGTACAAGCATCAGCTAAGGATAGATAACGATGATATTCACTTTTAAATCCAAAGTGAGACTGAGACAGCCAGAGGTTGAGTGGAAGAGCTTTCCATAGCCTGGGAACAGAGAATTGGAAGGCCCCTGTGCCTTTAGTCATCCGACATCTCGGAACATAGAGCAAGGATTTGTCAGCTGATCGCAGGCCATGGGAGGATGTTTGAGGGACCAGCAATGCCGCCAGCTGGGATGTTTTTTTTTCCCAGATAATCAAGTCCATTAGTGATCCAAAGTAGTATTGTCTACTGGCAGAGAGTGAGAGCCAATTCAGATCCTTATAAAGAAAGCAGTGATGTTTGAGTCGAGGCGACAAAGAGGCAGATTGGCATATATTGTTATAAGTTACGTCCCATTTTAGCAGGGAGGTTTTATGGGCAGAGGTAAGAATAGAGGCACCATAAGTAAGGGTTGGGAGCAGAATACCTCAGGCAATTGCTAATTTGGCCGAGGGTGTAAGCATGTAGCTCGTTTTGTAAGCTACTCCTAGTTTCGAGTTTACAGCTTTGTATGAGGACTGAATGTGAAGATTAAAATCCAGGGACTGGTCCAGGAGGATCCCAAGGTACTTGAAGGAAGTAACATTTTCAAGTGGAAATCTTCCTGGGTGAAGAACCTTCAGCAAACTAGAACAGGTCATAATCTTTGGTGCAGAACCTAGGAGCATGGCTTTCATTTTCTTTTCATTTAGTACAAGCTTACAGTCTAGTAGCCAGTCTAAGACCTTATTGAAGTCTGAAGTAAGTGATGTGTTTATGCAGGCAATACTAGAAGAACTAGTGTAGATGATCAGATCATCAGCGTAGAGAATAGCTGAGCAGGATTCCAGGACCTCAACTGCATTGTTGATAAAAATTGAGAACAGAAGGGGCCCAAGGATAGAACCCTGGGGGACCCCAAAGTTGATAGTAGACGTGTTGGGCAGGGAGGAGTAAAATTTGACAGCTTGTGACCTGTTTGTCAGGTAGCTACAGAACCAGTCCACAACAGGAGTGGAGAGAAGCAGGGGATGGTCTACAAAGTCGAAAGTCTTAGTGAGGTCAATGAAGATGGCACCTGTGAGTTTTACAGAGTCCATGTTGGACAGAATATCAGTAGTTAGTTAAAGAAGAGCCATGGTGGTGCTATGACCTTTTCTGAAACATGCTAGGTGTCTGAGAGGAGATTATAGCATGTAAGGTAGTCAATGGTCTGTGATGCAACTATTTTCTCTAGGATCTTGTTAAGGACAGAGAGAATTTCTATAGGTCTGTAACTGGCCATGTTCTTTAGGTCACCTTTTTTAAAGACAGGCGTTACTATTGCAGATTTCCATAGGTCTGGCACAGTGCTATGGATAAGGGATAAAGTGTAGATTCTGGCAATCAGAGAGGCAATGAGTGGAGCAGCCAGCTTAAGAAGACGAGGTTCCAGTGAGTCAGAACCAGAGCTGGTATTGGCAGATATGGATCTCAGTAATTTCAGAACTTCCACTCTTGATATAGCCTTGAAATAGAATGGTGGCGCAGGAGGAGCATCATACGATTGGGCAGTATGGTTGTCTGATGGTAGTGTGGTAGGTAGATTGGAGTGCGATCCACTAGGTTGTAAAGCCAAGGTATAGTATGAAAGATCAGAGAAAAGATTGTTAAAACTGTTTGAGATGGTTCTAGGGTCATTACAATGTGCCCCATTTATGATCATTTCATCAGGAGTGACCGACTGCGAGGTACCAAGAAATGTTTTGACATGGGCCCAGAATTTTCTCAGGTCGCAGGCTGAGTTTGTAGAGGGTCCTTGCAGTATTTGCTTTTAGCAACTCTAACTTGTCTCTTACATCTGTTCCTTAGTTCAGGATAGACAATAAGATCTGACTGTAGGCCAGTTTGTTTGTAGCAAATCCCAAGCTTGTCCCTCTGGAGCAGATTAGCAAGGAGGTCTTTATGCAGCCACCTCGTCTGTTTTCCTCTGACCCTCCTAGCAGTCTTGGGGGCATGTTTATATTGAATGGTAAGAAATTCATTTATGAACATCTGTAGAGCAACCTCCACATCCTTTGTTTGATAGATACCTGCCCAGTCGATATTGGAGACATCATAGAGAAATGCATCCTGGTCAATATGAGCTAGATTTGTAAACATGATTAGTCTTGATGGAGGAGATGGAAGTGTAACATAGAAACATAGATTTTGACGGCAGATAAGGACCGCTTGGCCCATCTAGTCTGCCCATTTCCCTACCTACAGGATAGGCCGCAGATCCTAGTTAACCAACAGCTTAATTCTTCCTACCCCCCACAAGAATTGCCTTATGTCTGTCCCATGCATTCTTGAATTCTCCCACAGTTTTAGACCCCACAACCTCCTCAGGAAGGCTGTTCCATGCATCCACTACCCTTTCTGTGAAATAATACTTCCTCACATTGCCCCTGAACCACCCCCTCTATCTTTAAATTGTGTCCCCTTGTTCCTGCACATCTCTTTTTCTGAAAAATGCTACCCTCTTGGATTTTGTTGATTCCACTGAGGTACTTAAAGTTTCTATCATGTTCCCCTCCCTTCTTTCCTCAAGGGTACATATTAAGCTCCTTTAGTCTCTCCTCATACAGCTTCTCTTGCAGACCTTGCACATTTGGTGCCCTCCTCTGTTACTGCCTCTATCACCTGTCTAGTGTCCTTGCAGCGATGGTCTCCAGAACTGAGGCATGATACTCAGATGGGGTCTCACCAACTGTCTGTACAGAGGATAACAACTTCCTGTTTTCTGCTAGTGATGCCTCTCCCTATGCATCCCAGTATACCCCAGCCCTCCCTACTGCCTTCTCACATTGCTTGCTAACTTAAGGTCATCTGATAAGATTACCCCCAGGTTCCTTTCCTTTTTGTTGTTGTTACTACCTCCCCCATTAAGTATTCTTCCCCTGGGTTCTTGTTTCCCAGGTGCATTATTTTGCACTTCTTTGCATTGAATCCTAGCTGCCATACTTCTGACCATTCCTTCAACCTTTCCAAGTCCCTTCTCATCCTTTCCATACCTCCTTGTGTATCAACCCTGTTGCAGATCTTTGTGCCATCTGCAAAGAGCCATACTTTTCCTTCCAGTCCCTCTGCAATGTCACTGATGAAGACATTAAAAAGGACTGGACCCAATACTGAACCCTGCGGTATCCCACTAGTAACCCCTCTTTCTTCAGAGTGGACTCCATTTACAATTACCTTCTGTGTCCTGTTGTCCAGCCAATGTTTTACCCAGGCTACCACCCTGGGTCCCACTCCCAGGCTGGTTAATTTGATTATTAATCTTTTGAGTGGGACTGTGTCAAATGCCTTGCTAAAGTCTAGGTAGGTGATATCCACAACCCCTTCCTGATCTACTACTTTGGTCACCCAGTCAAAGAAATCTATCAGATTCATCTGGCATGACCTTCCTGCTGTGAACCCATGCTGCCTTGGGTCCTGTGCCATAGATAGGATACAAAAAGTGGGTGAGTGGTCTGTTAGTGCATCTGCAAGGATTCCTGCTTTTGACACATGTTCCATACGGTTAACCATCACCCAGTCTAGGAGCATACCCATTTGATGGGATGACGTGGCTCTAGTTGCTTCAGAGATCAACTGGTGAAAATTATGACTAAGTGTGAGTGATTGCAAGGATATTCGAGATGACCCTAACCAACTGAGGTTAAGATCACCTGGGATGACAGCCTCATTATGATTTACAGTCTGGAAGGTGATGTCAAGGAGTTCTTGAAGCCCTACTATTCCCCCAGCAGGGGGATTATAGGCACAGATAATATGAAGCTTCTTTTCCCCCAATACAATAGTAAATTACATTACAAAGGGTAAAACACCAAAGAAAGGGAAATTTTGGGGATAAGGATAGGGTGAGAGGGGTTGGATGAATAATTATGCCTAAATATTATGTTTTAGTCAAAACCTGTAAAGTAGGAAATTTAAACCCACAAAAAGGGTTAAGGGTTTATTGAGTGAAACTCAAAGCTGGTATGGTAGGGGACAGTGTGAGGGTGTTGTCCCCTATTCCTTTGAGGAGAAGAGAGTGATATGGGCCAGAAAGCATCAGAGAGGCCCCTTAAAATAAAATTTCCTCAGAACTTTAAAGCTCAAAGTTTCTCAGCCTATGCATCCTATAGGCAAAATATTTCTACTGCCTATGTTTTACACTCTGCCAAAAATACACAAGAATATAACAGACCCACCTGGCTGATCTATAGTGTCAGCGATCAGGTCCTTAACTCATAACTTGTACAATTTTATTGACAGCTTTCTGTTACCCAAAGTGTCCCTACTTAATTCACATTTGAGAGACAGTATGGACGTGTTAAACAAACTGTAAGGTAACATCTGGAATGTAAATTTTAGCTGGATAACCATTGATGTCAACCATCTATATATGTCTATTAGGCATAAAAGCAGTGGATTCCTATTTTCAGGACCAAGACATAATCGCAGAACATTTTCTTGTGTGGACAACTGAATTTGCTCTTATGCATAACTATTTTTTGTTTCAACAAAGAAGTGTTCCTACAAGTATGTGGTACGGCAATGGGGGCAGCCTTTGCTCCTTCATACGCTAACTTGTTTGTGGCTAATTTTGAAAAAAGGTTCAGCAAAATGCCATCAATAATAACTTCCTGGAGTACATTGAGACCTGGTACTGTTTATTGATGACATTATTATAATTTGGAAGGGGGATGTGGAAATTGTTCCAGACTTTATTTCCAACATCAACAGTAATGACATGGGCCTACAATTTACCTATGAGCTAAACAAAAATAGTATTAAGTTCCTAGACTTACAGCTAATGGGGATACCTGGTGAAGCCATGAAAACTAAAGGATACAGAAAAGAAACAGCATCAAACATTATGAAATGGCAAAACAAAATTAAGCAATTTCATTGGCTGATATCTCGGTATAAAATATGTTCCATGCACTGTGAAAAACAAGTCCCAACCCACATATCTGTGCTCTAGCCCCTGTTCCTGTTCCAAATGGGCCCCATTACAAAGTTAATTGTTTTACACCCCTTCCCCCTTTCTCTTTAAAGGGATTGTTTTTCCTCATGCATTAGATTATCTAGTTAAATAAATGGTTTTAAGCAATTCAAAAATGTTTGTATACTTTTTTATATATAACTTAGGTGAGTCATTTCAAAAGCGCAATAAGACACTCCAGGGGTGTGCATATAGCATATGTTACGCACGCCTAGGGGCTGAATGCACTTGGCCAAGGCCTCGTGCCTTACAATGCCTCTAGGTATGCCTAAAATATGTACTACGCACACCCTGTCATGTCTTATTGCTTACATATCCTACATGCCGGCAGTGCACGCCCTAAAAAACTGGTATCATCCATTCCATATGGTGAGCTTTTAAGGCTGAAAAAAATTGCACCAATGAGGATGTGTTTTTAGAGCAGGCTGGAGTTGCTAAAACAAAGATTACTACACATGTGTTATTCTGACACAATCTTGGCAGAGGCACTTGCAAAAGTACAAACTATCAAAAGAGATGACCTTTTGACCTCAAAAAGAGAAAAGGTAAACTGCAATGCTGAAGGAAGCAAAAAAAAACAATGACAAAAACACATTTACATTTGTAACTGAATTCATCCTTTAGCAAGGAGAATTGGAGGGCTTGTACACAAATTGTGGCCACTATTACACATCACAAACACACTTAGCAGGTCAGGCCCTCTGCTTCCACAGTGCCAACCTCCGAGCGCAGTATTGTGAACAGGTAACAGACAGGGTAACCCTCCTGTCTGCTTGTGGGTCTGAATCACCTTTAGTCTCAAATTCTGGGAGGGGATTCAAACTGTGACCCTTATGCTAGAGTACCCAAATGTACAGGCTCAGATAATCTGATCTTCAGGGGGATGACAGATATCTTTCGCCTAAGGGCACCTAATCAGGTATCCAAAATGAACCCTTAAAACTCTATAAAAGACCTTGGGTATATTCTTACCTTTTCCCAGTTTGGTAACACCATCAAGCCCTTGAACAGTTGTCAAATTTAAGCATCTAGACGTCACATGCAAAAAGGACTGGCAGACGCCCAGACATTTTTTTAAAATAACATATTTACTAATAATGGATAAAAATATGACAAAATGTAAACACAGAACAATATATCAAAAAGCATACAATCACTTAAAAGAAAACAAAGAAAACTAGAGACAAACTTCTACCAACATACAGTTGGACTTTTTCTATCTAATGTATTACCTCTTTACAGTGCTTAAGTTAGATCACAGATCTTGTTTCTTAAGAGTCCAAAAAGATATGTCACTAAGATCAGACACAAGTCCTAGGTTAAACTGTGACTCTCACATACCCCTTCTATGATGTCATCTAGCTCCTCCTTTTAGAATATAAAAAATATAATTATAAACAACGATCTTCCTTTCAGGAGATATTTTAAATACTGTGATTTCAGCAAACACTAATTTCCCAGATTATGACAGTCTTAAATCAAGCCTTTCCTTTGATCTTGTGTGGTTTCCTGTTCCCAAAGCAGGTCAAAGATTTTACAAATTTTCACACCATGTTGGTATACATGTTTTTACTCTAAGATGTCGAAAAAGTTTACGAGCCCTATATTCTGGCAGCTGGGTTGGTTCTAATTAAGACAGAAAAACAGGAGACCCTTAATGAAGTCTCTCTAGTCTTTTAATTACCTCCTGGTTTCAGGCCACTTGACACTTCACTGACCTGGGGGGGGCACCCATAGCACAGGATGTATCATATGAGACACTCACATACCACATTCTATATTACAGATATCATAGAACAATCATAACCAGCTGGCCAAGCATCACATTACTAACTGACCCAATTTTAACAAATCAGATCTCAGAAAAGCCAAGAGTAATGTTCTCCAAACGAAAACACACTGGGCACAGGATCATAAAAAGTCACTTTGTCTCCACTACAAATACCCAACTTAGAAGTGAGTGGCTTCAAACCAAACCAAAAGATCTGCACAAAAGTGGCAGGCGTAATATCTGTCAGTATGCCCAAGCAGGTAAAACTGCCTCAAAAGATGGGAAGTATTTGAGATTGCAGATTTTATCACATGTGCCACACCATTTGTTGTGTATATGTGCTGGTGTACCTGTCCCTGCTATTATGTAGGGAGGACAACAAGACCAGCTAAACAAAGAATTCAGGAGCATGTCCAAGCAATTGTAAATGGAAACATTTACAATGCAATAGGGCACACTTTTTTACAAACACACAACAGTACCCCAGACTGCTTCAGATTTACTACACTTGAACTTATGTATAGACATCCACGAGGTGGTGACAAGAGTTAAAACTCTGTCACAAAAAGACTAAATGGATTCTGACATTAGATACAGTGGTACCATTAGGACTCCGTGAGGACGTGAACTTTTCTCCTTACCTGTGAACAACAACCTCTTATCTCTTCTTTTTCTCCTTTTTATGTTTGCTTGCATGCATGTGCAAGAAACATAGTGCCATCATCTAAGTTTTCGGAGGTGTGGCACCCTGTCTCCCAGTTCAGTCAGTGTGTTTGCAGGCGCGGCCACAGTTCACCAATGAATGCTGCAGCTGTCTATGACAGCAGTTGAAAATGCAGTGCCGTACAGTTGAAAGGGAGAGTTATGCTTCAGTGAGCAACAATAAGATATCTTGTGCTCATGATCTTATCCCACACACACACACACGCAAATTGCGTGCTTATGCGTCCCCCCCACGCACACACTGTATGGTCGATGGGGGTGCCCAATCCCCCTTGTTGGCTCTGCTGCACTCTCCCCCCCAACAGAGTTCCAGGTGCCACGCTGGGAGCCCACCTCAGCATGGCAACATTCTGTATGGCCGACAGGGGTGCCCAATCCCCCGTCAGCTCCACTGTTTACCCTCCCCCTCAAGAGACTACCGGGTGCCATGCTGAGAGCCCACCCCAGCATGGCAATAGTCTGTATGGCCAACGGGGGTGCCCAATCCCCCATCGGCTCTGCTCCGCTGCCCCCAAACAGCCTTCCAGCTGCCATGCTGGGAGCCCACCCCAGCATGGCACAAGTCCCGCGACGCCTCCTAAAAGAAAAGCACCTGAAAAGAAAAAACCTTCCCTCACTGACTGTCCTGACCCCGTCCCCCACCCATGCCACCCTCTGCACACCCAGCCTCCCCACCTCACCCCATACTTACCTCCGGAGTCCAGCGCGATGATCATAGGTGGACATGTCTGCACTCTTCAAAGCCAACCGTGAACTGAGAAAATGCCAGTAAGCTGTATAATGGAATAAATAGGGTTTTTTCAACTTTGATGCATATCTCAGGCATTTTTGGGAATATTTTCACCAAATTTTCAACATGGGGTTTTTGGGACTCCTCCTCTTGAATTCTGTCACTGTCATTTTGTTAATCGGGCCCGAAAGGTGATTTCGCGGTCACTGTGTGGAACCACCTTTCGGGACCGATTTCCAAAATCAAAGTGTCACAGTTCATGGTGAGCCCCAAAACCCTATGTTGAAATTTGGTAATTCCCAAAATTACTGTTTAGAGCATGTGATGCGCTGTTCCTACACAGCTCATAAGTTCACGAATTTTCAATATTTTCACTCCAGATTTTCAACATTGCCATTTTACTACACCTCCTTATGAGCAGTATAGCTGTCATTTTTCACATCTCGCCCAAAATGTGTTTCCGTGCATGTAGCGCACGATGGCACAGTCGGTGTGTGAAATCAATGTTCGGGACAGATTAAGAAAATCACAGTAACACTGTTCATGAGCAGAGGTATTAAAATAGCTAAGTTAAAAATTTGGTGATAAAAGTCCATAAAATGACTGTGTTACGAGCGAACATTGCGCAGTTTCCATGCACCCTCATAAGTTCATGAATTTCTAATATTTTCAGTCCAGATTTTCACCCTGGCATTTTTCCACACTTCCTTATGGAAAGTACAGCTGTCATTTTTCACACCATGTCCGAAATGTGTTTTCGCACTTCCAGCGCAGAAATGCATGGTCGCTGTGAGAAACCTCTGTTCGGGACAGATTAAGAAAATCACAATGGCACTGTTCATGAGCGGAGGTTCCAAAATCCCTGTGTTGACAATCTGCTGTAAAAAATCCCCAAACGAATTACATTATGGGTGTGCATTGCGCATTTTCTACGCATGCTCGTGACTTCACCAGTTTTGTTTTATATTTTCACTGCAGATTTTCAACATTGCCAGTTTTAACCTCCCCATGAACAGTACAGCTGTTATTTTTCACATCCTGTTCGAAATGTGTTTTCGCACCTGTGGTGCCAAATGGCATAATCGCCATACAAATTCAGCTTTTGGCTAATGAACAGATATTGCCACTGTTTATAAGGTGGGGGGTCACAAAAAACCCATGTTGAAAATTTGGAGTGAAAATGCCAATGAACACCTGAGGCGTTAGGGTTTCCGACCATAACGCCCCACCCTGTACAGATTGACAGGCATCAGGGGTGTGACTTGGGATTCTCACCTGTAATGCTCATACCATTCCACACCCTGCAGCCAGTGACAGCATCACAGTGTGCCTTGCACTCTTGGCCCCAAAGTTCAACTCATTCTCCTATACAGCACCCATCTCACCGTATTTCCTGATGGAATGGGGTAAGCATAAGGGCCAAAGACCCCAAGACACAGCGTGACACTTGTCAGTGTCTACAGGGTAGGGTGTGGTGAAATGGCTTGACCATTATGCCTGACAACCCAAAGGCACACCCCAATGCCTGTCAGTCTCTGCAGGGTGCTAGTGGGGTTGGCTTCAGTTTTGTACTTCACTGCCATTCCTATTATGCAGCTCTCTAACTCTGACACTACCAATGCCAATGCCAGCAAGCAAACATTCGGCATTGACAAATGCTTGTTTTTTCTCTTTACAGGAGAACTACCTGGACCCCATTATCTGATACATGCAAAGTGTGTGCTACACTAAGAGTATGCCCACTGAGCACAGATGGGTTTCATATCATAACGGTGATCACACATCACAGAAAAAGAACTTCGGTGATGCACACTCGTGGTGAGAAGAAAAAGGGTGCCCAAGACCTATAGGTTTTGTTTGTAAAGTGGGGGGCTGTGCCCCCACACCCCCCCAATGAGGAGCTTCTCCCCACCCCACTACTTATGGATTCTCAACTCGGGGGTGCATGTTTGGGGTGAAAATAAAAACTGAAAGCCTACCAGCAAAACAAAACTGCACCGCGCTGGACCCGAACCCTGCACCTCCCAGCCGACCACCCACCCCACCACTCTAGTGGACCAGCTCGGCAGCTGCCTGCCACACCCACTCCCACATACCACCCCTCCCCTGCCTCCCCTCCACGCATTTGAGTGTATATGCGCGTTCTTCCCGTCGCTGTATTTTGCCAACCCCAGTATCCAGTCACCCCCCTGCTAGGTAGCCATGAACACAGGTGCTGTAATTGAGTCACCATTTTTGTAGGTGCCCAATTTTGGTTGCCTTGTTCACTGGATACCACACAGATGAGTTCATTACACTATTTGGACTGGGGCAGGCTAATTCTCAGAATAACTTTCAGAGATTTCTTTTGCATTTTGTATCCATAATCCAGTGAAAAGGGATACCTTTGACTTGAGAAATATGTACAATTCATGCTTTACCTATACTTTAGTCCAAATAGGTAACAAATTCTGGTCAGAGCCGATACGGCTGTGGAAAGCTTTTCGGTATGGCAAGAGTGCTGAAAAAAGAATATGTGGTGTTCTCACTGCACGGGAGTCAGCCTGCCACCTACAGAAGGATGTAGCATAGCTGAAGCAGCTACAGCAAGAGAAGGTGGGGATGTGACTGATGTCTGTATAAGACACGCATGAGATTGCACCTGGAATACTGCATCCAGTTCTGAAGGTCCCATCTGAGTAAAAATTATAGACAAGGTGGAGGTGGTACAGTGAAGGGCAACTACACTGGCGCAGGGCATATGAGATAAGACCTATGAGGGAAGATTAACCAAGTTAATATTTAAAATATTTATTTCATTTAGGTAAAGCATTTAAACCATTTTAAATATTGAATTTTCACAAGACATGCCAGCTGAGATCTAATATATGCTATATTGAATCTCATCTGGCATATCCTGTAAAATATCACTTATAGTGTGGTCATTCTTTTACCCATTATTTCTAATGAATTTGCACAATGCAGATATTCTGGACTAGGCTACCTTGAATACATTATAAAAATGGTAAAATCATGACCCCACTGAAAACAAGATATTGCATCTAATCGATGACATCCCGAGTAAATACAATGCAAAAATGTGTAGAATGAAGGTCCCTGTGAGAATGAGATGTAGCATCTCCCCTGTGCTATCCAGGATACAAAGTACAGGATATGAAATACAGCATTTAAAGGAAATCTACTGTAAACTGAACTTCACTGTGTTCCACATAACCAACGCTGACAAACAAACAGTACCTTTATTGTTTTATAACATATTAGATTGCAGTATTTATTTTGAATGTTGTGGCCATAAGGATGGTGTGTATAGTGTGTATGTGTATGTGTGTGTGTTTGCTGTATATAATAAACTATGCCTGAGACAGTGCTTATCAGATAGTAAAGAGCATCTGATAAGTAGCTACGAGTTCTGTCTACAATGTTGGAAGCAGAAAGAAGGGATTATTTAACTGTCATGGTGATTTGCACTTATTGAAGAATACACTGAAAACTCCTAAAAGATGTGTTCCACGGAAACACCTTTTTTCAAGGGAAGGAAGGATGGCTGTAGGCTCTGCCCACAGCCATCGATTTCTTTTATGTTTAATGGATGACACGAGAATAAATGTGTAAACTGTTTTGATTTTCCTTACAAATCACCCCCCTCCCTTCACCTCTTTCCCATGGTTAATGTTCTTTTGCAGCAGAAGTATTTTGCATTTAAAATGCATCGCTAAGAAACTTTGAGCTTTAAAGTTCTGAGGAAATGTTATTTTAAGGGGCCTCTCTGATGCTTTCTGGCCCATATCACTCTCTTTTCCTCACTCTAGTGTCTCCTACTATACCAGCTTTGAGGTTCACTCTATAAACCTCTTTACCCTTCTTGCTTATTTAAATTTCCTACTTTACAGGCTTTGATTAAAAGGTAGCATTTAAGCCTTATTATTTGTCCAACCCCCCCACCCCATACTTATCCCCAAAGCTTCCCTTTCTTTGTTTTACTCCTTTCCCACTTATTTTCTCTAAGTATATATATTTTTTGCTTTTATCTAAAAAATAATTTTCTTTGCTAGGTATTGAAGTAATTAAATCTTACAAGAATATGGTACTATAACCTATGAATTAGATATCTCACTTGCCTAGTTTGTATATAAAGGAAATATTGTATTGTAAATATTTGTATGCTTTTGCTGTTTTTTATTTGATTATTACAACTGTTGGTGTGTATCACTTTAAAGGAATTATTTAAATGGTTGCCATGTTTGTTCACTCTCTGACCCACCTACTGAGGAAGACCTGTAGAAGGGTTGAAGGAGCTTGAAGCTCTGGGGTTGCAGGATGTTGTTTGGCAGCTTGCCACAAAATAAACTTGCACTAAGCTTTTGAAATTCAGCTTCAGTAGTGCTGAGTTCTTTGGTATATTTACTACTAAGCTGGCAGTTTTTTTCTCAGCACTGCCAGACCAGTGCCTACTCTGATTCTGAACTCTACATATGAAGATGTAGTCCATGACACTGGTGGTAATCCCCCCACCCTCTGAATGCTGTTCCCATGGCAAGAATGAACTCCATGCCGGCTAGCAGCCCCACACCCCACTACAAGTAACCATCATGCACTCCCATCCATTGATGCCCATGCCACAGCTCTGACACAGCAAATGGCACAGCACTTCTGTCCACTCCTTATCCGTCGGCTCCTCTGTCCTGTGGTGGAAGCATGTGTACTGTACTGTACAAGGATAGTGCAATTGTTATCAAGCACACTGATCGTGTGCTCCAAGTACAGTACACAGGATCCACACTATCAATCCATATGGTGGATGGATGAGGCTGTGACAGGAGGAATGAATCACTCACCATATCGTATCTGCAGCATGGGCATCAATGGACAGGAGAGGTGAGGTTGCAGCATAGTGGTTTATGCGACGTTTGAGTTAGGGTGGAAACTGGCTGCCATGGAATTTTTACTTCCACATGAACAGCATTTGGAAGGTAGTGGATTAACACCAGCATCAGGGACTGCATGGTCATATATGATAATGACATAAGTAAATGTAACTGTAAGGTGTATTATATCTTCCAGTACTTCTCCGTCCTTGCTAATAACTGCACAGAGCTTTCTGGAACAAGTTTTCAAAAGTAATAGAAAGTAATAGAAAAAGTAACTTCCCCAACACTGGCTGCCACACCCCTATAATCAACTTTTATATGCTGATGAGCACTGAATGTGCTCCAGGTGTTATAATAGCTCAGCACAGTAATCATGTGTTATCAATACCTAAATAATGTATATAAACATGTGTAACTTCATATATCCATTTACATGTTGCTTATCCCAAAAATTAGTATCCATGCAGTTACTAGACCTTCAGCACAATCATCAAGATCAAGGCACTGATACCCTGTTTGTGTTGTTCTTTCTGCAGGTGTGGGTCAGTGGATTTCAGTAGCAGTGGCACGACACTGGGTGTGCAGCACATAACACATGGGATGAATAATGTACTTCAACAATTAATAATAATAAAAACTTTATTTTTAAAGCACCTTTCAAGAATATCAAGGTGCTTTACATCAAACACAATATACAATATCAATTTAAAACATGTAAAAATACATTAAAACATCATTTAGTTAAAACAAGCCATACAATCATCCATACAATAGCAGATATTTATAAACAGTTTCCATTAATCTCATCCAGATAAGCCAAATCCCATAACTAGGTTTTTAAATCTTTCTTAAATACCTCCACAGAGGTGCACGCCCTTAACCGGCATGGTAGAGAATTCCAAAGAGTGGGTGCAGCATAAGAAAATGCTCTGCTACCAGAAGATTTTAAATTCACACTTGGAATCTCTAACAACCCCTCGTCAGCCAAGCGGAGTGATCGGCTAGGGCAGTAGGGCACCAGAAGTTCTTTCAGATAGGTCGGACCTTGATCATGAAGGGCTTTGAAAGTCAATAAAATGACTTTAAAGGTGATCCGCCACCGTATAGGAAGCCAGTGCAGTTCGCGCAGCACTGGGGTAATATGACTGGATCTCCTTGTCCCAGTCAACACCCGGGCTGCAGCGTTCTGCACCAACTGAAGGCGATGGATTTCAACCCCAGAAAGCCCAAAGTAAAGGGTGTTGCAGTAGTCAAGCGAGGACACAAAAAGCCTGGACCAATGTTGGCAGGGAGTCAGACGGAACAGGGTGACGCACCCTGGCAATATTCCTAAGATGGTAAAAGGAAGTCCTGACAACAGTAAACACTTGAGATTGAAGGGTCAGCCTATCATCCAAGACAATCCCAAGGTTGCGCACCTGTTCAGAGGTCAGAAGTGACACACCGCCAAGAAAAATTCCAGAAGGCGTGCCACCATGTAACCTCATTATCTGACCACCCGGGTCCACCACTAACACCTCTTTCTTTTCTGAGTTCAACTTTAACCAACTAGAATCCATCCACCCTTTAACAATTCACACTGTGTGCTGTTCTGTTTCTTTGGCCATGCAAGTCAGTACAGATGAATGTTGGCAGAAGTGATTTTATAAATAGGTGCTAACTTTCATTACAAGCCTTCTATGTATCATGAAGTTGTGATTGTTATACAGTCACATGAAAATAGTAATGTATGTTGTGTCTTTTATTTTCTTCTAGGTGTCGCTGTGGAAACTGCGTGGTCATGAATACTGCAATCGAGAACTGTTGCTCCTGGTAGTATCCTGCTATTACATCAGAATTGCATGATTAGGAAGGTGTGACATGTATCATCAATCACTCAGGATTCTTATCAAACTGTACAGACATACAGTATATGTTATGCAGGCATCCTTGAAACAATACATTGAGACTGATGGGCCAGTTGGTGACAGTGAGTCTACAGACAACTATTATTGCCTCCTGTTTTATCCATGACCATTATCATGGTGATATCCATGGTGCAACACTCCATTTTTTGGCAGGCCCATAATAGCCCCCTTTCAGCCCTAGCCTCACCTGGACTCCATCAACGTTCCCAGGGGCTCACTCTCCCCAGTGTTCCTCCCTGGCTTACTCCCCAGGGCATGGTCTCCAAGACCACCCCTCTTACCCCATTGGATGCCACATCTGGGGCCTGATATTCAAATTTGGCAAAGCAGAGAACAGAAATTTGCACTGCGCCTAGCAATTGCCTGGTTGCCCGAAGATGCTATATTCAGTCGAACAGTGCACCAGCGCCATTTGACTAAATATAGGGCCATGTTGACCCAGCACTAAGCCACTTAGTGCTGCCCCAAAAGGGCTCCCAAAGTAGGCCACCAGAATGGATAGTGCGGGAGTGCTATTTGCAGTATTCAAAGGGACTCATGCAAATTAACCCATTAGGTATGTAAGGCGCTAAGGGGACATTTTCATGCCCATTATGGGCTCACTTGCATGGGTAGTAAGGCAAGTTAGCATGGCACCACCCCTTAGTTGCCCAGTCCCAGATGTGTAGATAGCCCTGGTAGTTGTGCCCCCCCCACTATTGCTAACCCTTTCTGTATATAATATTGTCCCTGGTGCTAGTGACCCCCCCCACCCACCAATTGCTGGCCTGTTCTGTATAAAATACTTTCCCTGGTGCTAGTGGTTCCCCCTCCTGTTGCTCACCAGCCCCAGTAAATATTATCATCCCTGGTGCTAGTGGTCTCCCTCCCCCTGATCAGCAGCCCCAAAGTATAAATAAGTATCCCTGGTGCTAGTTGTTCCCCCTCCCTTCAATCGTCAGCTCCATCGTATCAGCAAGTATCCCTGGTGTTAGTGGTCTCCCCATTCCAATCACCAGCCTGGAAGTACAAAAAAAAAACCCTGATGTCCAGTGGCACCCCCAACAGCACCATGCATATGCCCCCAACTCACCTTAGCATTATCTGTGGTGCCGCAGGAGCATATGGCGACTGGTACAGTCCTTCTCATATCTCCTCAGCTGGCTAGCATATGTACTGGCAGGGAGCACACCTCTTATTTATAACACAAGGTGTGTTACCCTGTCCCATAAATATGAGGTGCACTCCCTGCCTGTATATATGGCAGCCAGCTGAGGAGGTGTGAGGAGGGCTATGCTGGATGGTATATGCTTGTGCAGCATCACAGATAATGCTAAGGTGAGTGGGGGGGATTATGCTTGGTGCCATAGGAGGGGGGAACCACTGCACACTAGGGCAATTTTTTTGTACTTCCAGGTTGGTGATTGGGGGAGACCACTAGCACCAGGAATACTTATTTATACGTCGGGGCTGGTGATCAGAGGGAGGGAGGGACCACTAGCACATGCGATACTTATTATATATGCCGGGGCTGGTGATCAGAGGGAGGGAGGGACCACTAGCACAAGCAATACTTATTTATACATCAGGGCTGATACTTTGGGGCTGGCGATCACTGTGGAAGGAGGCACTAGTACCTGGGATCATCATATTTATGTCAGGGCTGGCGATCAGCGATGGGGGGACCACTAACACCAGGGACAGTATTTTATACAGAACCAGCCAGTGAAAAGCTGAAGGGGTGCCAGGGATCACAGGGGGCAGTTGTGCTCCCCCATCGACCAACTAACTAGGTGGCTGCATTACCTACAGCAGCCACTAAGGTTGCCCGGAGTTAAGTCAGGGTTTTGTTCAGTAGTATTTGTGCTGTGCAAAAGGCCCACACTGCACCCTTCTGCATAGCGCAAAGTCGCTGAATATGGGGTAGCGTGGCTATTCATAGCCATGCCCCTCCCTTTGCCCACTCATATACATTATGTTTTGTGCGGGCGCTAACCCTCTTTGCCCGCGCAACATCCCATTTTGAATATGGAGATTCAGCACAAACTCCTCTTTGCACAGGCAAAGACCTATTAGTGCCAGTGCAAACTTTTTAATACTGGACCCCTGGTATCCAGAAGATCACCACAGGTTGACTGTGTGGTGTCGGAGCAAGGAAGGCACCATTATGCTCCTCTGGCATTTTTCAATGTGTTGTAGTAGAAGAGGCATGCTGTGCAATGACAGAGAGGAGTAAGAATGTAATTCATCTGTCATGCATCTCAGGCACAGCGAGCTCCAGCTGTCAGGCCTCCAGCCTCTGCAAGGGGTCATGCAGGCACCTGCAGCTCCCCACCCTCCCCCTCAGAGGAGGAGGAGAGCAGTCCATGGGATGCTCGATCCTCCTCCCATCAGCCAGCTCTCCAATGACTGAGATCATTTCTGAATGTGGGTCATCAGCGTCGCAAGTGGTAGCACTGCCACTGCAGCAGCAGTCTGGCCATATAATACTTAACTGTTGCTTGTGGAGGTTATGGTTGTTTGTTGAGGTTAGTGGTTCGTTTTTCATAATACGGATTTATATCTTGTAAGGTGAAATATTCCCTTTCTTGTTACAGTCAACACACATCAGTGCATCTCAGAATTCATGGAATGGTGATGCTCACCCCTGGCAGTGGCACATGTTTCTATTCTGCTAGGTGCTTCATTCTTCTTATCATGTGCTTGCGATAACTTGCAGTTTCTTTTCTCCATTTTGACCTTCAGTGGTCACAGTTCAATGTGATGCACTTTATACAGAGCAAACCTGTTATAATTGACGCATCTGTGCACACAACTTTTGTCCGTTATATCCAGTGTCCAGTATATCCAAAGGAGGTGAAGCCTATGTGTTAGGTGTGCCTATGTATGTGAGCAGGGGTGCAGAGTGAATTAGAACATATTATAAAATGTCATAGATTACTCAGAATCCTGCCTATAATTAGTGTTCCTATATTCTGTGGCCCCCATATTCAAAAGGGTGTGGATGTGCGGTGCATCTAGATGTGCCACCCAAAAAGTTGCTCCAGTGCAACCAAAAGGTATATTCAAACAAGGATCACCCATCCTGTTTGAATATTGCAACTTGAGCTGACGACGCAAAGGGGGGGTGGCTGACAGTGTACCAGGCACATCCTGGGGATGGGTTGAATATCATCAATGGGAGATGTGCCGGCACATCCCAGATGCGCTGCACCCCCAAAGGTGATAGTTGCCTGGGAAATGCAAATGAGTCCATTAGGCATGCATGGAGCAAACGTCCCTCATGCATGCTCATTATTTCATTTCATTTTCATTTTTAATTTTTTATGCTTGTAAGCAGGATGAGCAAAACTGCCCATATTTACCAGCAGCAAGTTACAAACAGACTTAACATGCCAAGTAAGCAAACATTTAAGAACAATACAAAATACAAAACAAATTTAACAGTTATTAACATGTACATGTGCAAATATCATTATCCATCAACCAATATTTTGGTCTAGTTTTAAAAGACCACAATGTCATACTTTCGACAATATCAACAGGCAATGAATTAAAAAACAAAGGAGCCCTAAATATGATAGATCTCTGGCCAAAAGCAGTTCGACACAGTGGAATTTCATAAGAACATTTAACCTGAGATCTAGTTCCACAGGAATTACTAGACCTAGGAAATAGTAATGAGGCTACAAGAGAAATAAGGCCATTCTTTACCTTAAACATGAGAATACCAATCTTGTGCAAAATCCGATTTTTACGAGATAAACTATTTGAACATTCAAGAAAATAGCAATGGTGTGTTCAAAAAGGGGCATCAAGCATAAAGCACAAAATAGAATTATAGGTTACCTTAAGTTTATTAAATAAGTGTTCAGAAAACGAAGAATAAATGATTATGCCATAATCCAAGACACTCAACAAAAAGCTATAAGAAAGCAAAAACCTTGAATCTCTGGTCAAAAATTGCCTAACTCTATAAAGAGAACCCAGTCTCCAATGAAGATTTTTTCTTATTTTATTCAAATGAAGTTACAATTTTAACTTTGAATCAAAAATGATCCCCAAATATTTAAAACTATCCACTAATTCAATCATTCTACCATCCAAAGTAATGATATGTTGCAGCCTATTAAGCTCAATAGTCCCTTTTGAAAACAACATGGCCTTTGTTTTACTTGGATTAAGTACCATAAAATTCAGAAGCAACCATTTTTGAAAAAAAATGAAATCAGATTGCACCATATCCAAGGTATCATTAGGAGTGGAGCCTATACTATAAATTACTGTATCATCTGCATAAAGTATCATTGATGAATGTGAACAGGCCAAAGGAGCCAAATTCATGTAAATTGAAAAAATCAAAGGGCCAAGTATTGACCCTTGGAGTACCCCACACTTAATAATGCTAGAAGAAGAAGTAATATCACCTATATGGGTACAATGAAATCTGTCAGTAGGATAATTATAATACCAAGAAATAACATTATCAGAAAAACATAAAAGGGAAAGAATACCATTTAACAGACCATGTTCAACCAAGTCAAAGGCCTCGGTGAGAGCCACAAAAAGAGCCACAACAGCCAGCCCTTTATCAAGGGCATGCTGAACGGCACCCGTGAATACCACCAAGGCCGTCTCAGTACCGTGACGTGGCTTAAAGCCATGCTGACAATCAGAAAGCAAATTATACTTTTGTAAATATTCAATAGTTTGATCAAAAATAACACATTCCAACATTTTAGACAAAGGGGATAGCAAGGAAATTGGACAATAATTTGACAATAATGTGGGATCACCAGATTTCAGGGTAGGGGTGATGATAGCAGTCTTCCAAAGACTGGGAAAAACCCCAGTAGACATAGAAAGATTAAACAAAACTGAAATTTATTCCCAATTTAATGACTTGAAAATCTAATCCATCACAAAAAGTATAAGGTCGAGGATCCATTTTCAGTACATATTCTTTAACCAAGTCAGGGGAAACCTGAGTAAAACAAAACTCATGAAAAGCCATCTCATTTACCAACTTTGGGACACTAGAAGAATCATCATGGAAAAAATTTCCATAGGGAAGAATTCTATAGCTATCAAGATTACCAAAGTATTTATTAAGGGCTTCAGAGACAAGCAAAGAATCACTAATCAAACCTGATTCAGTTTGAATAGAAATATTAGATGCCTTTTTTTCCCCTCCCTATAAGACTGTTCAATACATCCCAGGTTCTCTTTGGATTACCAAAACACTTATTCTGTTCAGAGAAAAAAAATGCTGCTTTAGCTTTACTAATTGCAGATTTACAGTGATTCCTTAATGACCTATACTTTGTCAAGAGAAAAGGATCCAAACTTTGTTTATATAATTTCCAACTTTTATCCCGTAATCTCAAAAGACATAACAAATCAGAAGTAATCCATTTATGTTTAGTAGCCTTAATCTGCATTCTCTTCAATGGTGCATTCCTATCAATTATCCCAAGATAATTAGAAACATCCAACATTGAATCAGGGTCCTTAATAGACTCAAACCCTGCCCAATCAATATCTGAGCAGGCAGCATCTACCAGCTCAGACGTAAGGGACCTAATCTTCCTGAATTCTATGTACTTAGGGGGTTGTTTAGCTAGCTTGACTGACCATTGACAGAAAACTGAACAGTGGTCACTCAATACATCAGGCAACACACCAATATCCTTAATCCAATCAGGGTGTGTAACTACTATCCAATCATGCAAAGTTCCCAGGCCAGTTTTAGGATTAAGTCTGGTAACCTCATTAATCAACTGAAATAAACCCAAATCCACTAATGCATCTTTAACAAAACCAGAAGACTCTACTTCCCAATTGCAATTAAAATCTCCTAGTAATATCCACTCTATGGCCAGAAAATTCATGTTTAACATCAGAAATAAGGTTCAATCCAGAGTCAATCTTTCCAGGTGGTATGTATATAGAACTAATAATAAGATGTTTGTTTTGACCCAAAAGCGGATCTACAGAAATAATCACAACCTGAATTACACAGGGCTGGGTGGGGGGCACACTACACCATGGACTAGGGGGGCTGGGGGCTCATTTGCATGGGTGTGCCCAGCAGCTTGCACCGGGACAGCCCCGATCAGCCATGACAGGCCAGTTCCCCTGTTGGCCCCAGCAAGCCAATGTAACACCCCCTTCCCTTCACTGCCCATGGAGTAGGACAGCCCCCTGCCCCCCATTCCATAGTGTAGTGTGCCCCCCACCCAGCCCCAGTACACCAAACATACCCGATCCCCATCCACTGTACATATGTCACCATACTATTGCCATTTACAATAGCCCCCCGATCCAATGCATGACCACAGCAGAAGCAGCCCCAATCAAAGTTCTGGAAATAATAACCCACACCTCAATCCAGGTACAAGCTCTCAAACACCCCCAATTCCAATCAGTTTCTGCAAATTCCTCCACCCAGCACCGCTGCCCCATGCCTGTAAAAGTGGCAACCTCCCCCTCCCCCATATTTCCATAGTGTAGTGCCCCCAAACCCATTAGGACTGCCCCCCTGCACCCCCTCAGAACCCCTACCAGAGTCGGCGACTGGCTCAGCCCGCCGCTGACTGAACAGTCCAGGAACGGTACTGTACATAGTATGCACTCATTGGTTGAGTGCATACTATGTACAGTACCATTACTGCACTGTTCAGTTGGCTGCTGGCCATGGTGGTGAGTGGAAGGCTAAGCCTGTCACCGACTCTGGTAGGGGTTTTGTGGGGGAGCATTCCTGACAGGTTTGGGGACACTACACTATGGCAATATGGGGGGGTTACCATTTTTACAAGCATGGGGCAGCAGAGCTGGGTGGGGGGATTTTATTTATTTATTTAGTTTTTGTTTACCCGGATAAGTGCACTAGCCATAGAAATGACTATTTTCAGGCACGACTCGGGAAATTTGCAGACACCAATCAGGACTGGGGGTGTTAGAGAGCTTGTACCTGGATTGGGGGGGTTGGTTATTATTTCCAGAACTTAGATTGTGGGTTCTTCTGCTACAGTGGCCCATCGGATCAGGGGAGCTATTATAACTGGCAATAGTATGGTGGCATATGTACAGGTGATGGGGATCGAGTGTGTTTGGTGTACTTCACAGGGTTCAGAGCTGGGTGGGGGCACACTACACTATAGGAAGGGTGAATAGGGGTCTGCTCCAGTCAGGGATTTTGGACCGGGCAGCCCCAATGTGCTGTGTGTTTGGGTACGGGGATTGGAGATGAGGTGGGGGGTCCACTGCACTATGGCACATGGGGTTTCCTTGTTCCATTGACTAGGCAGCGGCGAACAGGGTGGGGGTGATACTGGGCTATGGGAGCTGGCAGGCTGCTGTGCTCCTGTGTGCACTAGTGCAGCCTGCCTGTGGGTGGCCAGACATTAGGCATGCTTTTTACATGCCTAACTTTGCATCGCTCATCTCCAGCACTTGGGTGGCCCATCTCTTCTGAATATCCCATTGTGCAGGATATTCACGGGCACGCCCCTTCAGCTTGGGCCACATACATTAGCTTTAGGCCACGGCCCTTCTCAATTTGGGCAGCCCACCTCCCTCCTTTGAATATGGGAGTTTGGAGCAATTTTAGAGAAGGGCAGTTCATCTCTAATTTTTTCAGAGATGCTCCACCCATCTCTTTTGAAAATGTGGGCTTGTGTTTTTTTTTTAAATTGTCAGGGAATGTGAGATTTTTAAGGAAGTTTATTGCAGACGGTAACAAGAAGATAGTAAGTCTAGTAGCCTGATGTTGGGGTTCCAGGACTGTAAGAACAAAGGCAATTGTACTGTTAGAGTTTTATTGAAATACAAAATAATTTCCTTTTAGTGCAGTTAGCTAACTAATTAAAGTTTTTGCAGCTTGTGGGGAATAATTTTGTAAGAAATGTAATTTCTGTAGCTTCTCCATCTGAATTCTATATTTGCCAAATCTCCTCACTAGCTCTGCATCCCACTCCCAGAAAAAGCACTGCAAATGCACATAAAGCTTCATAGTGTCTGTTGTAAGCAATGTTTCTGTTCCATTATAACCTGAGAAAAATTCATTGGATTTTATATATTTGGTTGGGAAATCAGTTTTTGTCTGCTATAATCAATTGTCCATTATAACAGTGTCTATTATAAGTGGAGTGCATATATACAGTATGTTATAAGTGGAGTGTATATGTATTTATACCACGGGGGTGAGAGCTTTCTCAGTAGGATAACCTGTGTTATTTTCACTGCAGTGAGGATAAATCCTGATGACATCAGCACAGTGAGGATATCGACATTTATCCATACTCTGTTGATGTCACCAGAGTGAGGATAAATGTACTGCAGCTTACATTCTAAAGGAAACTGCTTCAGAAAAAGTTTCTCTTTCTCACAGAAGCTTCAACTTATTCAATTAGCCTTGCAAAAGACTCTCAGCTATTTCCCACTGTGTTTCTAACATTGCTAGCTCATTACTGTGCTGATCTCAGCTTCAAAACAACCTGAATTCTAAATGAAAGTCTTTTGCAAAGCAGGTTCTGTTTCTGAGTGCTACCTGCAGCAGTTTGTCTTTCTCACTGAGCCTCTGACTCACTCAATTAGCTTTGCAAAACACACTCACCTGTGTTTCTGACTCCTAGTCCATTTAGAACACACACTGACAGCACACACAGAATGAGCAGGAAATGCACAGACTCAGAAAAAATGTTCCTGCAGCTCTCACCCCTGTGGTATAAATCGCACACATGATGGGCAGATCATGGCATATGGAAAATATTCTCACTCCTGTCTCGTGAGCTGTGTATTTTCACTCGTGCCTTTGGCAATTGTGAGAATACCCAGCTCACACTGGGAGTGAATATTTCTCATATCCTACCCTGCCCATCATGTAGCCCTCATGGTAACATATATATATACTGTGTATATACTGTATATATATATATATATATATATATACACACACACACACACACGTTATAAGTGGAGTGTATATATGTGTGTTGGTTTTTTGTTTATTTTTTTTCTTTTTGGGGGAACATGGCTGTTAGTTTACAATTTCTTCAACTTTTTCAGCACATTGGTATTGTGTCATAAGGTATGGGACAGGTACTGTACGGCAGGTGTGGCTTTTCGTATTGTAGTTGTATTCTTTTTTTTTTTTATTAACAATTCAAATAAAAAATTCTGATTCTTTTTTCCTGAGGTATGGCCTCCAGAAATGTTGTCTACTGGATCTGGCAGAGACTGGGATGAGGGATCCGAAGAGTCCTCCCTTCATGTCCCATTCCTGCTATCCGTGAAAAGTATCTGTCAGCCGCCAACATGGGATTCAAACCTGCATAAAAAGTCACTGTCTTACTATGTGATTCCTTCTTTCCCTAGTTATGTTCATTATTCTTTGTTCAATCATAGTGAGTGAGCAGCAGAACCGTATTTCACAAAATTTGTAAGCAGTGCAGTCCCTCACCTAAATTGGACATTCCATTGGCAGCTAAGTACTGACTGAATTACTACTGTTGAGGTAGTGGATCATGACTGGACAACAAATGATGCCAGGTAATACCCATCTTCACTTCAGCATACTCAGATAGGCCACCCTGCAGAGACATTTTGCAAAGATGGAATGTGGAAAGATTCTTGTCATTTTAACAGTGGCATTGATGTGTAGCAAAACGTGATAGAACATTGGCATATAACCTTGTTAAAGGGCAGTCCATTCCAACAAAAGGTGCTGCCCACCCCATACCAATGTCACACTATGTCACTATGAGCTGGAATAGCCAAGTGTCATAAAGTGGAAAGGAATTTTGCCGCTACCACCATCTGTTCGAATGGGTACCCCTTTCACTTCCTCAATGGGGTGAGCTGTGAAATTATTTTCCTGACAATAACATTTCCAGTATTCAGGTGGGATCCCACGATTGCCGTAGAAGTCATTACAAAATGTCCAAAACAGTTATCTGTAATAGTAAATGTTCAGAATAAGTTGTATAGTTGCACGTTACTTAGATTTTCATTTCACATATTATGACCATACGGTGGATAATTGTTATGCATTTTCATTATCATTGCTATAAGGCATGATAGGATGTATGTCTATGGGTCAGTAATCACACATCTCTTGAGGGTATTAACAAGCCCATGGTGCTTGTGCACAGTGCGTGTAAATACCCGAGAGAGAGGTGCATCTTTATTGACCATACTCTGACATCCCAAACTGCAGTAGTTTTATTTTTGGCATTATGCAGAGAAGTTATTTTAAAAACTACTCCATGAGCCTTATCCATTTCTTGAATATATGAAATGTATTTACCAGTAATGTATGGCTCATAAAAATAACAGCACTGTGGCATAGATAGTCAATGAGTAACATACAAAACTGTTTTTTTTTTCCTTGAAGTATTTTCACCTTTGGCACCACTTTAAAGGTAGACAAGTCTGAAACCAAAGAAACCAAAAAAATGTTATATACATTGCCTGAAAATAAGTTCAATTATGAATGGCTGCATCCTTTCTTACAAAGAGCATCTCACTTGCTACGTGCAGGCATCTCACATGATCGAGTTGCCTGCAATAAACAAAACAAAACAATGTAAGAAAACACTATGGTTCTCAAAGGAGGTGGCAGTGATGGTTCAAGAGAAAAAGAAAGCATTCAGAAAGTACAAGTAATCACAGAAGGAGCAGGACAGAGAATTGTATTAGTTAAAGCAATAGGAAGCTGGGAAGGCAGTCAGAACAGCAAAGGCCCAAACTGATGAAAAGATAGCCAACTCAGTTAAGAAGGGGGATAAAACCTTTTTTAGGTACATCAGGGAGCGAAGGAAGACTAAGGGAGGGATAGTGAGATTTCTTTGACTGGGTGACCAAAGTAGTAGATATGGGAAGGGCTGTGGACTTGGCCTACCTAGACTTTAGCAAGGCATTTGACTCAGTCCCATACAAAAGATTAATATACAAGCTAGCCAGCCTGGGAGTAGGTCCCAAGATGATAGCCTGGGTAAAGAATTGGCTGGAGAATAGGACACAGAAAGTAATAGTAAATGGAGTCCACTCTGAAGAAAGGGGGGTAACTAGTGGGGTACCACAGGGTTCAGTATTAGGACCGGTCCTCTTCAATGTCTTTGTGTTACATTGCAGAGGGACTGGAAGGAAAAGTATGTCTCTGCAGATGACACAAAGATCTGCAACAGAGTTGATGCAGAGGGTGGGGTGGAAAGGATGAGAAGGGACTTGGCAAGGTTAGAGGAATGGTCAAATGTATAGCAGCTTAGATTTAATGCTAAGAAGTGCAAGGTAATGCACCTGGGAAACAAAAACCCAGGGGAAGAGTACACAATGGGGGGTGAGATACTAACAACAACGAAAATGGAAAGGGACCTGGGGGTAGTCATATCAGATGACTTAAAGGTGGGCAAGCAATGTGAGGGCAGTAAAGAGGGCTGGGGGGATACTGGGATGCATAGGGAGAGGCATCACCAGTAGAAAACAGGAAGTTGTTATCCCTCTGTACAGAAAGCTGGTGAGACCCCATCTGGAGTACTGTGTGCAGTTTTGGAGACCCAATCTCCGCAAGGACATAAACAAGATGGAAGCTGTCCAGAGGAGGGCAACTAAAATGGTGCAGGGTCTGCACTGGAAGACATATGAAGAGAGACTAAAGGAGCTTAATATGTATAGCCTCGAGGAAAGGAGGGAGAGGGGGGACATGATAGAAATGTTTAAGTACCTCAAGGGAATCAACAAAGTCCAAGAGGGTAGCATCTTTCAAAAAAAGAGGTGTGCAAGAACAAGGGGGCATAATTTGAAGATAAAAGGGGTGTGCGGCTCAGAGGTAATGTAAAGAAGTATTTTTTCACAGAGAGGGTTGTGGATGCATGGAACAGCCTTCCGGAGGAGGTTGTGGAGTCAAAAACAGTGGTTGAATTCAAGCATGCATGGGACAGCCATAAGGCAATTCTAAGGGGTGGGGGTAGGAAGAAGTAGACTGCTGGTTAACTAGGATCTGCAGCTTATCCATTAGGTAGGGAAATGGGCAGACTGGGTGGGCCAAGCGGTCCTTATCTGCCATCAAATTGTATGTTTCTAATACCTTATATTTGTAACGTATATGGAATTGTTTTGATACTTGCAGAAACAGTTATTTCCTCTGTAAAGCTTGATTTTAGTATTCATTGTACAGAAAAAGAAGTAAATGAACATTGCCCCCCTTCACCTATGGAAACAGTATAGTCGTGATACTACATATGGGATGGAGTCTCTGCTGCTGAATGGAGACTGTAGTACCATCGGGTAATGGAGGCCACCTAAATATACTTGGATTACTTTTGCTTGCAGGTATATTTGCATGGCTATAAAACATACAGAATATTAAATGGGCAACTATGCACAATCAATGTGGTGTGCCACAGAGAGGGTTTTGATTACTTCTGACATTGATGGCGAAGCTGAAGAGGTGTAATGGAATCAGAACCCCAAGGTGGCATAACACAGTGGTTGTGAGTATAGTCATTTATGTTTCACCCTATGTATAAAACTGACTTGTGAACTGTTCATGTTTCATAATTCTGTTGTACCAAAGAAGGGTACAGTTACATCACAGTACATTTCAAGTGTGGTACAACAGCATTTTGAAAGGGATGGAACTGTCTTGTGAATAATGCTGTACCATGCAGTACATGACACGTACTACAAGCCCATGCATGAATACCTGTCTGCAACGATAATTCAAGTACATTTATGCTGCCACCGCTCCACAATTATATTAAAAAATTAATTGCATGATATATTCCTGTTCTGTACCTACCATCATAGTCATGGTTTCTTCCTTGTGTTTTAGTTGCAGCGGCGATAGGCGACTGCTTGGCTTGAGTATGTAAATCATGACCACAGCTATACCAATGAAATCTGTCCTTTTTTGCAAGTAACCAAAAATTGCAATAACTGACTGAAATATGTGCTAGGACAGGAAACTGTATTGTATGAGTTGTCAAGCTTGAGACAGGAATTGAAGCAAGCAAGCAAGCAAAATTTATGAAACACTATTCCAATAGATCATAGCGATTTACAAAAATCACAGATCATAAAAACATTTAATTCAACAGATCAAACCTTTAAAAATATTTATAAACAGCAGGATTAAATATCACAGAATGCCAATTCAAATAAATAGGTTTTTAGGGCAGATTCAAAGGCTGAAGAGATAAAGGTGACTTCAAGATAAAATGGTGGTGTGTGAGTGTGTGTGTGTGATTCATTTCATGTTAATTCCATCTCACTACAGATAAGATGAAATTCTGATATCTGACATCAGATAGTCATTGTGCTGCCTACAATGTTGAAAAAGTACTGAGACTGTGAAAACAGTTGTAAACCCTAGACGAACAACTGACAACAACTGCTAGTAGAACACTGCACAAACAACTGGTAAATTTTGTGTCTTGGAACAAGACACAGATATTAGGCAGCCAAGTAAACTTATTCAGAACCTCAAGCAACATTCAGTGTTCAGCATAGGTTACCAGGATCAATACTGTTAGTGACAACATTTAGAGGCATGCATTTCGCACAATGGTTGATTTACCATGAGGATATATTTTGTTTCTTGTACAATATATACAAATACAGTGGGTTACTGCCTATGGTAAATATTTTCAGAATCAGGAATTACATTTATCCTCAGAGGAAGTGTCAGTGTTGGTGTTAAAAGTACGATTGAAATGAGTTCTACGTTTCATGACCAGTTCTTTTTTATTTGGTTTCACATACTTAGCAGCTATTGGTAGTGGAGCCAGTTTTATATTCATTCTCTCCTTAGCTAGTCAGTAGCTTGAATGTTCAGTTCTGAGTACAAACACCTCATTCATAGGTTCTTCATCAACCACCGTGATAATGAATAACGATTAAGAATATGGTTTAAGAAAGGTTGCATTATGCAGTGATTTCCATTACAGTTCAAACCTTATTGAACTGCAATTTAAATGTCACACGATGCAGTTTAATGTTTCGGTATTTCAACATGGTGCAAGCTAATTGGAAATCCTTCTGGCAGGCGGTGTACTTTCATAACGCTGATGCGCATAGATTGTTCACTTTAACTTGACATCTGGAACCCCCAGCCACATAACGCTGTGTTAACAGTTCCAGAAAAAAAAATAATAATAATACACAGTAACCACAAAAATACTGGCTATACAACATTCCCAGCCAGCCTGTGCCACCAGATTATGCTTATGATTACAAAGTACATCTTGCCGTTTGCTGTCAAGTTCTCATGTTATTGCAACCCATCAGTTAAATCGCAGGCTGATTTTTGAAGCTTGTCCATCCTGTATTCACTATATAATTGGTACATCATACATTAAGCCATCAATGAAAACAAAACAAAACAGTGAGTTCTGTGTTGAATGATGCTGACATCTGAAACCTGTAAGTTGATTTATAATTTTTGGGCAGACTGGAACAAGGCTGGAGGAAGTGAATACCACGGAGACAGCTGCAACTAGATGCCCCTTGGAGACTGCCACAGGAGACAGACTGCATACAACCACTGAATGCACAGCTTTGTGAAAGTGCCCCCCCTCCCCACAACACTAACATAAAGAATTGACATAAAATGAGGGATGTACCGTCATTGTATTGTAATGAGTTGCATATAACAGTAAAGCAACTAGAAAAATATTGAGTCCTGATTATCACAACTGTGTTATAAGTAGTCATGGGGGGATCAGCTGTAGGTCAATCATAGAAACATAGAAAGTGATGGCAGAAAAGGACCGACAGGCCCACCCAGTATGCCCAGGAAGCTGCTAGGATGTTTGATGATTCCTATCGTGTACCCCCCCCCATATCTAAAAGACTGTTGTATCTATCCCACGCTCTCTTGAAGCCCCCCATAGTTCCTGCACCTACCACCTCCTCCTCTGGTAGTCTGTTCCAGTTATCCACCACCCTCTCTGTGAAATAGAATTTTCTAATGTTTCTTCTGATCCTTCCCCCAATATCCGCATATCATGCCCTCTTGTTCTCATTCGCCCCTTGAGCTGGAAGACGTTGTCTGTTGGCACCTTGTTTATACCCTTGATGTATTTGTAGGTCTCAATCATGTCCCCCCCTCTCTCCTCCATTCCAGGGAGTACCTGTTCAGCTTCTTCAGTCACTCATCATATGATAATTGCCCAAAGCCCTGCACCATTTTTGTTCCCCTCCCCTTGACACACTCCACTCTCTCCACATCCTTCTTGAGGTATGGTCTCCAGAACTGGACCCCATACTCAATATGTGGCCTGACAAGCTGCTTGTACAAAGGCATTATGACCTCCTTCTTCCCACTAGTTATTCCCCTACTGACATAACTCATCATCCTGTTGGCCCTTGCCACCGCCTTCACATACTGCCGTGTCACCTTCAGGTCCCTTGAAATGATTATACCAAGGTCCCTTTCCAGTTCAGTAACCTCTAGATCACGCCCCTGTACTCGGCACCCTGATTTTTTTTTACCAAAGTGCATGATCTTGTACTTTTTTGTATTGAAGGACATTTGCCATTCCTTGGACCATCCCTCCAGCTTCTCCAGATCCCTGTGCACACTTTCAACTCCCTCAGGTGTATCCACCCTATTACAGACCATTGTGTCATCTGCAAACAGACACACTCTTCCCTCCAGCCCCTCTGCTATGTTCCCTATGAATACATTAAAGAGGAGTGGCCCCAGCACCAACCCCTGGGGCACCCCACTGGTGACCATACCCTCCTTTGAAGGTACCCCATTAACAGTTACCCTCTGCCTCCTGCCCTCCAGCCAGTTCTGCACCCATCTGACCACTACTGGTCCCAGCCCCAGACATCTCAGTTTGTGCAGTAGTCTTCTGTGTGGCACAGAATCAATCAACACAGTCCACAGCAACACAGAACAGTCAGAAGGCTGCCAGGAGTCAAGACTCAGTCCCAGCATTTTATGCTGTATTACAGTGATGAACACAGACAGCTGCCTGCAACACAGTAACATAACATGAGGAGTCCAGCTACTATTCCAGGTTAGCACAGAATGATCATCTTAGAATGAAACTACTTATTCCTGAATTGTTAAATAAAGCTCCTTACCATAGGCAAGACATGGTTTACTACACTGCAAAAAACAATTAGATTCTCACAGAGGTTACAGTAATCATCTGTCTATCTACCCACCCCCGAAATGTGGTACTCGGTCTCGCCTAATTACACATTATAGCCCCAGTCCGTGATTAGCACGTAATTACTGTAACCCCTAGGAGTAACTAATTTCATTTATTGCAGTATAAGGTAAAACTGTAGTGCACATGGTCAACAGCTATGCTAGTACTAACTCAGCAGTTTTGCTATATCCAGTAGAGCTGCCCATATGCTATAAAATGAAAGGTATGTAGATAAATACACACAAAGGTTTATGTTGAGATAATGGAAAGTTTTGAATGTTACAGTACATGGAACTGATACTCACTGTACATTGTTAGTACTTTCACTTCTTTGATTACTGCATCTCTGCCACAAAACTTGGGGAAAGATAACCCCATTGGTACAATCATGTGACCTTTTCAAGTTTTCGCTTGAAATATAGGGCTAAAATGAAAAGCCTGGATAAAAGAGAATTGAATCAATAAAGAGAATCAGCAACATAAAAATAAAATGTACTTATGTGTGTCACATACCAGTACCTTCCCACTTATTGTAATCATTACTACAGGGATATTCCTGTGAACTGCACAGTTCTGTGTCAGTTTCTAATATGAAGCATGCATGGACGTAAACAATATTCTGATCTTTTAGTGACCATTACAAGAATAGGTAAATGCACATTTACCAACTCTGTCATTGTAAACATGATGCACAACAGTTATGCCACAGTATGGACTTGACCACTGAAGTAATTAGGTAACCATTTGGGGGTGAGCGAAACCACTGAGGTACATGTGAAATGTACATATAAACTTTTGGTGTAAGCCATCAATTTTTAATTGGCAATTCAATTAAGAAATTATATATTTAACCTAACATCACAGACTAACATTCAGGTACTGTCTGATAATTGTCATTAATGTTGTTAGCTTCAAAATTTGCTCACCATGCTTCCATTGAATCATAAAAGAAGTGGGTGCTCTTTGACGCCAAAAACAGGACCACTTTATGGTATGCTTCGAGTGCAGATTTCTGCCCATTTGGGGAAAGTTTCTGGATGTCTTTACAGAGCGTCCTATTGTTTGCAGTTATGGCTAGCTCCTTGTGTGCCCTGCTTCCTAACAGGAAATAAATACAAATCATTCAGCTACAGTAATGTAAAACAGTTGTTATTTTATATGTTGTATGCAGAAGCAGGTCATCACATTTCCATATCACTGTAATGTACAATGCCTGACATATAACAAACTGTAATAAAAGTTTCATATAGAAATGTAGTACAGCAGCAGTCATGGACAGGATCACCTGTCACACCTGAAGACACAATGACCCTGCTCTGTTGTGGCACTGCCACAGCACTCGTCCACATGTAGGTAAAGGTAGATAAAACTTTATTTTTATACAGGAATTTAACATGTCATTTGGACAATTTGACCAGTTTACAAGACAGTCCTGTACTTAACGTACCTAAAAATTTCAAAAGTTACTATCACGTAAAAAGGAGGGGGAAAAGATATGAAAATTGTAGTACATTATAGAATAGTTAGAAGAAATAATAAAGAAATAAGTTACATTTCACAACAAGTACCATGAACAGTTTACAATACATATATGATAATTTAGAAACATTGACAAGTATATATCAGAGTCCCATTTACAGCATTTAAAAAAAGTGTTGTGCTCAGTTATTGCATGGATATTTGGAGGAAGAGCATTCCAATAAGAGGCTGCCAAAGAAATTTAAAGTTCTATCACTATATCTATTTCTCTTTATTTATTTACTCTTATTTTATTTAGGTGGACTGATCTAAGGTCTCTGGAGTTAATTTGTATTCATCTGGGAATAAAAGACAAGAGACTTGGTGGTCCAAAAGTGATGTCTTTATCTTATGACCAGTAACACCCAGTTTCTCCTATAATCAAATATTCAGAGGCTGCCGTCCTAGTTTGTTTAACAACTGGCAGTGGTGAGTTCAGTATTGACACCACAATACAAATATTGCCATTCTATAATGTATTTTATCCAATCTGTCCAGTTGTTGTTTGTTAGCAGCTCTATAAACTAACTCACCTTATCTCAAGGTGGGTAACACTGGTTGTTCAGCAGGTTTCTTCCAATCTTGCAGTTTTAAAGATGTGGTTGTTCTTCTGAGAGCCCCCAGTCTTTTATTTACATTTTTTATTGTGAAGGTTACATGATTTTTAAAAGTTAGATGTGAGTCAAAAGTCACACCAAGATAGGTGTAACTATCTACTAATTCAAGTTTAGTTTTGTTAAAAGTATGAATTTGTATCTGTCTGGGTGTACTATTACTTTTTAACCAAAAGTGCATCAATTTTGTTTTTTTTTTGGTATTCATTATTAGCCTTGACCTGGTGAACCACCCCTCTATCTTCTCAAAGTCTGACTGTAGTTTGTTTTGCAATTCCATTACGCTATTGCCAACAGCGACCATAACAGTGTCTTCTGCATACAATCTGATCGCTGTGTGCTGGATCATTTGGGGTAATTCATTATTGAATTTTAGAAAAAAAGGGGTCACAGGATCGATCCCTGGGGTACTCCCTTTGTTACCAAATGTTTCTCAGACAGACAGCCATGAATATCCACTCTCTGGGAATGATCTGTCAAATATGATGTTATCCACTTTAGGGGGCCTTTGAGTATTCCCAGATTTTTTAATCTTTTGATCAAGAGGGGTGGTCCACCAGGTCAAAGGTTTTTGACAGATCAACAAATATCACTGCAGCCTCTGAGCCCAAGCCCAGAGCTTCAGTCACCCAGTCACTAAACTCAAGTAAGGCTGTGGTGGTAGAAAAACCTTTACAGAAACCAAATTGACAGTTTGTCAATAATTTATGTTTATTTACGTAATCAACAATCTGACTATGAACACGTTTCTCTAAACATTTGGACAGAATAGGAAGAAGGGCTATTGCCCTGTAGTTGTTGATTTCAGCCGAGTCACCGCCCTTTTGGATTGCTTTTATCTTGCTTTCTGTCCATGAAATGGGAAAATAACTAGTACTCAGGCTCCAGTTAAAAAGGTAAGTTATTATAGGTGCAATGTGGTAAGTTGCTAATTTCGAAAACCTACCTTCCATATCATCCAAACCTGAAGATTTATGCATATTAATTTTTTTCAGTTCTTTACACACCTCATACACAGTAAGTAATTTAAATCTGAATGGGGGTGATTTAGATTAGGTACCTGTGTAGTTTCTAATAAATTATCTTCATTCTGAGTTAGTGGGAGACTATACCCAGGGAGATCTGTAAAAAAAAAAAATAATTTAACAAATTTGAAGTCGCCTCTGGTTCATGAATCAGTTTATCTCCTATTTTCAGACATAAAATGGACTTGAAGGAAATCCCTGCTGGATTTGTTAACTGTTTTATTGTATTCCAAAACTTTTTTGGATCAGTATTGTTTCCCATTTTTTTGTGATAGTAATTAATTCTTGCACATGTTATCAATTTTTTGCAACTGTTACGTTTATTTTTAAAATAAATCAAGTCCTCCTCTGTTTTAGTTTCTTTAGCTTTCTTCCAGGCCATAGTTTTAATACATAACTGTTTCAGAAGTTTTTCATTTATCCATGGTAATCTGGTTGTTTTTTTTACAGTTTTAATCTTGGGGCATGAAGGTCACAGATCTCACAGAAAGTTTATGTGAAATATTCAACAGCAGTATCAAGGTTGGGTATTAACCTGCTCCAGTCCCAGTTCTCTAAACTCACAGTTGTTGAAAATTTATTTTCTGAGAAATATCTCTGATCTCTTAACTCATTCTATCTGATGCCGCCATTTTGGGTCAGGTTAAGCAATGGATGGTTCTGACGCCATATGGCGCTAATGGGTATAATGGTTTTTTAATCTGTTATCATTATAATAAACTGGGGGTGAAGAAAATTGTGACATAGGCAGGGTGATCCAGACAGTGTTATGGTCACCAAGAGAGGGCAGCAGAACATCTGTAGCTTCAACTTTAATATGAGTAGTTGTAAATATCAAATCAAGAACAGATCCATGAGTTGTAGATTTAGTACACCGGGTTGGAATTTTTATGTGTTGTTTAAGACCAAGTGGATCAGTTATGTCTTTTAACTTCCTTCCTCTAAGATTAGGCCAGTCACTGTTGAAGTCCCCGATGAAAGCCAATGGTTTCTCACCTATTGTATTTACTATATTGTTTAAAACTATTTCAAGATCATTTAAATTAATTTTAGGAGGAGAGTACACTACTGTCACCACTAGTCCCAGATATTGTAGATGTAGAAATAAGTATCTTATATTATTATTGCTTCCTGCCAGTAAAAGTTCAGCCAGTCCAAGAGAGTTTTTTATATAGAACATAACCCCCACCCACCCCTATTTTCTCTGTCCATTCTAAAATGTTGGTATCCAGAAATATAGAGTTCTTCATTCCCTATTTTATCCTTCAGCCAGGGCTCTGTTAGGCCTAATATTGCTGGGTTTTGTTCTTTCAACATGGTTGCCAGTACATTAGTTTTAGTTACTACGCTGCATGCATTATCATGTAAAATTTTTAAATCTTTTTGGTCATTCAGGGTAACTGGACCTGGATTCAGCTCTATATCTCCCCCCCAACTTCTGGTGACGTCAGCGTGGCAATGGCTGCCTAACTTTAGAGCTCCGTCCCTCCAGCCGGCTTAAAAAGCAGTTTAATCGCCGCAAACAGGATGTCCTCACAGGCGAAAAGTAAAAAAAAACGATCGGAGAGATCCCAGCTAAGCAAATTCAAAAACTCCGAGCACTGATCCACGAGGAACGGGGCGATGCTTCGGATTCATCAGAGGCCCTTCCTGATCCTCCTCGGGCCGACCTATTCGAGAGAGCCCTAAGCGCAAACCTGGTGGCCACCATCAAGCAAACGGCCCACACAGTAAACAAAATTGACAAGTCTCTGGCCGACCTCAAGGCAGATATGAATAAAATTAGTTATAAAACAGACCAGCTTGAAGTACTTACTGTTCAGGTCTCTGAGCAGTCAGACCGCCAAGATCGTCTATTACTGTACCTGTTGGCGCGAGATCGTGAATTCACCCACCGCCTGGATGACCTCGAGGGAAGAAGCCGGCGACAGAATCTCCAGGTTTACGGGGTTCCAGAGGGCCTCGAAGATAAATATCCAGACGTGATCACTTTTCTACAAGCCCTCCTACGAGATATCCTGGAGCTGCCTGCTGGATTTGTAATGGAAATGGAGCGGGCGCATAGAGCACTTTCACCCAAGCCAGCCAGTCCAGACGCAAGGCCCTGCTCGATTGTTGCTAAGCTGGTCTCATACAGAGTAAAGGAGGAACTGCTGCGAAAAGCATGGCAGAAGGGCCAGCTCAGCTACTCCGGCTCCCGGATCTCCCTAGATAATGATCACACTATGGGGTCCAGGAGGCTCGAAGGGCTCTATGGCCATTTGTTAAACAGCTACGGGCTAAAGATATCAAAGCCCAGATATTATTCCCTGCAAGGCTGAAGATCTCAACAGAGGCTGGGCCCAAGGTGTTTCCTGATCTGCTGGCAGCCTCTTCATTTCTGAGTTCGCAGGGGATTACCCCCCCTTCCCTTGTTAAAGAGAAGTTGGAGAAGGATCTACTGGTTTCGGCCTGGTCAGTATCACAAAAAGGAGCCTCAGGGCCGACCGTGTCATCACGGAGATCAACGCACACAAACCTCCGGGCAGACTTTTCAACTCTCTTGAAGAGATATGGTGACCCCACCAGGATGGATACGAAGGCGGCGCACCTACAGGTGGACACTCTGGAAGCCCCTCGAGATGACCTGCCACAAGAAGCGGTGAACACATGACTTCACAGAGGATCCCCGGGTTGTAATCCCGATTGAAGACCTTATGAGGGTCTCTTCCCCACTCTCACCTCCACTGTGCCTATACCCTGCTGTCCGGGTCCTGTTCCCCCTCCCGGCTGGCACGCTCGAGACTGCTACAAGCACTGAACTAATAGCCCTGTATTCTAACAGGGGAGAACAGTATAAACAGCTATGTGGATTTTTCACACCAATGTTAACCGTGAATAGGGTCTGTGGGTGTCTCTGGGGGGGGGAGGGATGCAGCTCATGCCATTAGGGCATGGGGGATAGAGGGCTGGTGGATGTTGGGGGGGGGACTTGCAGGGGTCTCATAGTTTTCCGATTGAAGACAGAGACAAAACCAACCCCTTTATCTTCTAATATATCTTGTCTGACGGTAGATGTTTTTAAATGGAAATTGAGGGGTCTCCCCTGTCTCATGCTCCCTCACCACTCCCCTCCCGGGCTGACACCCCACGCTCCTCAGGCATGGAGGAGTGAGCAGGTGTTTACCCGGGTGCTATATACTCGCAGACATGGACGCTGTTACTAATACCGACCAGAATGGTGCTTAAAGAGCCCTCCTGGACATGTATACTGAGTCGACTCCTGATGGGGGGGGAGGCCCCGGAGGTGGCGGACACACATAATGCCTCATTGACAGTTCTATGACAGTGGAGGAGCCTCCCCGCTTCTGGATTTGGGGCCTTCCCACCTCCCAGCCCATGGGCTTGACTGGGCCTCGGGTCATCCCTTTTCCCAGTACTAACTCATTAAGGACATCTTTAAATGGAGGTGTTAGTATCCCCGATCGACTAAGCCCAATTGCCTTCTAGTACGCTGAGACTGCACACCTTGAATCAAACTGGCGATTCTACACAGTATGACATTTAAAGCCAACCAGTTGGGAGGTTCTAGAGCTGATTAGCCTATTAACCACCCACTGACACTGAGGCAAGCTCGATAGGGACTCTTCCCTAGAGCGGGGGAAGGTACCCCTCACACCACCTGTGAGGGACCAGCCCCATACTGCACCCTTGCAGTAGCCTCATCGCTGAAAGACCACCATCAGCATCCCTTGGGAGTCACTCTAAACTCCTCGCAAAGCGAGAGGGGCACCCAGCTCATAGGATCCGGATGCCTCCCTCCACAACGCCTTTGCGCACTCTGACATGGATCAGGGCTTTGTACATAGTTATAGTTCTATCTGAAGTTCTGCAGAGTATAGCATGAGCCTCTGCATTTCCTCTAATATCTCCTTTTAAGTCCATACAGTTGGGGATATATGCCCCCCCCCCCCGGGGCCATCGCACCTTCCCCAGACCCCCTTGGAACCTATGAAATATAAGCTGACCTCAGGTTCCTGAGAGACCGGGGAATGTAGTGCGAGATGGGAATGTCCTCATGGGATTTCAGCTGACATGATGCCAGCTGAGTTTGAATTTAATATAGTTGACTTAATATGGTTTAGCCCCGAATGGTTCAGACAGGGGCATATGTTATTTTATACAACTGTTGTTAGATACAATAGAGAAGAACAAGTTTCAGATGAAGATTGACAGCATAAACATCTTCACAAAAATGGCAGTAACAAAATTACTTCACCAGAAGACATTATGGGTATGTTTAAGGTCAGTGATTTACCACAAAGATAAATGGGTCCTAGGCCTTTAAAAGTATACTCTCTGAATGTAAATGGCTTGAGCAGTCCAGTGAAAAGGGCCAGAATGATAACCTTAACCACGAGGTCAAAAGCTGTTTACTAGTTTACTGGCAGGAGACCCACCTATCCTCAGTGGAGCACGAAAAACTCCGTGGCAGAGGCTACTCCCAGGTCTTTACTTCAGCAATGCCAGAGAAAAGGAAAACAGGAGTTGCCATACTGATCTTCTCTCTCCTTCCATTCCGGGCAGTTCGAGAATGGAGTGATCCAGATGGTAGGCTGATAATAGTCCAGGGGAATTTATTTGACCAGGAGATAACCTTGGCTAATGTGTATCTACCCCCGGCCTCGGGCTCCCATGTGATCCGATTTTTGATGGATAAAGTCATAGAGATGACAAGAGGAGTCCTGATATTGGCGGGCGATTTCAATATTGCCCCAAACCCAACCCTGGACACCTCTAGTTCCAGGCCCAAGGCCCAACCAGCCCCCCATAGGGTCTTTAAATGATTTGTGGAGGGTATGAGATGGCTCAACACCTGGCGCACCTTGCATCCTAGGGACAGGGGGTACTCTTTTTACTCAGCGGCTCACTCGACATACACTAGAATCGATCATTGTTACACTCAGAAAGAGCGGCTCGACTCCCTAGTCGAAGCAACTCTTGGCCCCATAGCCTATTCTGACCACGCGCCCCTTATTACTCAGTGGGAATTTGGTTCAGAGAGACGAAATACGGGTTGGAGATTTAATCCGATACATTTAAAAAGTGAACAATTCAAAGAGTTTCTTAGTGATAAAATAGTAGAAATTATACGGGATAAGTCTAATCAGGATATCCCATCTACCATTTTATGGGATACCCTGAAAGTGGTCTTAAGAGGTCACTTAATAAAATATACGGCTGGGCTGGCCAAAGCCCAGAAAGAGAAGCAGCTACAGTTAGAACAAACGCTCCAGTTCCTTCAGCTAGCTCACCAAAACGGAGACGACACAGTTCTTCCCCAGATAAAACAGACTAGGAACAGTTTAGACTCTTTATGTCTGCAGCAAACAGAAACGGCCTTAGCATATTTGCGTCAGAGATATGGAGAGGTGGGCCCTCGGGCCTCCCGACTACTAGCTTACCGACTCCGCCAACACCGTAAATTAGCTACAATTGCTATGATAAGGGATCCTGAAAATGGGGTTTACCATACTAAATTTAAAAATATATCCCAGGCCTTCTGCCAATATTATAAAACCCTTTACACGCCGGAGCATGGGGTTAACCAGTCGGAAACCAAAGCCTTCTTGACAGCCTTGAGGCTCCCTTCACTTGCCCCGGAGCAACAGAACCTCCTGATGAGACCCATTACACTAGAGGAGCTGACGCAGGTTATCTCAAGCTCCAAGACCCAGAAGGCTTCTGGCCCGGACGGCTATGGATCCGAGTTTTATAAACATTCGATTCAGTCCCTGAGCAGGCTACTTATGGCAGCCTTCAATGAGGTCCTTTCTGGTGAGCCGCCTCCCCCCAGCTGGGACTACGCCACTATTTCAGTCATACCCAAGCCAGGCAGAGACCCCTTGCAATGTAGCTCATATAGACTGATATCGGTCCTTAATTCGGACTACAAATTCTTCATGTCCATATTGGCAAGACGGATGGATCCCATGCTGCCGGCCTTGATTGGCCTGGATCAAACAGGATTTATCAGCTCCAAGTCCACATCGGATAATACCCGGAGAGCCCTGCATCTGGTCCATGCGATGCAATCGCGGCCCGACCCATCAGTCCTTCTCAGCTTGGACGCTGAGAAGGCCTTCGACCGAGTGTCGTGGCCGTTCTTGTTTACCACAATGGCTAGTATGGGATTCCCCGAGCCCTTTATAGCTGTCCTGAGGAGGATTTATGCCTCGCCTAAGGCATGTGTCAAAACTTCCGGACACCACTCAGAATTCTTTCCCCTATATAGGGGTACGCGTCAGGGCTGCCCTCTGTCCCCAGGACTTTTTGCCATATTTATTGAGCCCCTTGCCCAAGCAATTAGAGAATCTAGAGAAATTTTGGGGGTGAATATAGCTGGGACTGAGCATCGTGTAGCCCTCTACGTGGACGATGTACTGCTCTTCCTCACTAAACCCGAGCAATCAATATCTTCTATCTTTTCCCTTCTGGAAGAATTTGGTAGGCACTCAGGTTATAAGTTGAATACTAGTAAAACAGAAGCCCTCACCTTCCATTTTACTCCCTCCCATACATTTAAGGTGAAATACCCATTTTGCTGGGGCCTTACTAAGATGAAATATTTGGGGATTTACCTTTCCCATCGGGCAGAGGAGGCTCTGCATAACAACTACCATCCATTTACATCCCAGTTGAAACAGGATTTGGAGAGATGGGGTCTCCTTCCACTAAACATGTTGCAACGCACTGAAGTGGTTCGAATGGTGATCCTCCCGAGAGCTTTATACCTGTTTCAAAATGTACCTTCCAAGCTGCCGAGTAGCATGTTTAGGGTCTGGAATAAGGCTCTGACTCGGTTCCTGTGGGCGGGTAGATGTCCGAGAATTAGAATCGGGATCCTTCATCTCCCTAGGGTGGAAGGTGGTTTAGCTCTTCCCAATCTAAAGTTATATTATTGGGCTACCCACCTCTCCTTTATACTACATCATCTTATTGGGGTGACTACGGCCCAGTGGAGGGAGATCGAGGAGGGTATGCTCCCAGACCGGGAATTCCAGAAGGTGATTCTTTATAAGAATCCCACCTTGACCGGTCGACACACTTGGGACCAATGGATTGCATACCAGATTCAGGTCTGGCTGATAATGAGGAGATCCCTTCAGATTATCCCATTTCTGGTTACCCTGTGCCCATTAGACTTACTGGAAGATTTTATCCCTGCCATCTTTGATCAGACCTTTTGGAACTGGAGATTCGTCCATCTCCAACGCCTCCCACAACTGCAGATGGGCCCCAATTTTAAAGAATTCCAGACTATCAGCCAGGAACATTGGTTAAGACAGTCAGATTTTTTTCGATACCTGCAGCTACGGCATTATTTTGAGTCTCTACCCCCCAACGTCCGAACCCCGGATGCACATCCCCGAGTGATCCAAGTCTGTCAGCAAATAATAAATGCGCAGGGAACAGCACATATAGTATCAGTATTATATAGGTCCTTGCTGGAGACAGCAGGGGGGGATACAGCAGGGATAATGGAAAAGTGGAATGAGGAATTGGGTTCTCAGATCACCCCCAACAGTGGAGGGCACTCTGGGTCATGATATCGAAAACTACATCCTCCCACTCTTGGAGGCTATTTGCATGGCAGTTACTGATAAGATATTTCCGAACCCCGGAAATAACCTCACACTATGGGGCCTCTCGTTCTGCGGCATGCTGGCGTCTGTGCTGGGAGACTGTAGCCCACCACTCCCACATTCTATGGTTTTGCCCTAGATTACAACCCTTCTTGCGAGCTGTATTTGGGGAGTTGGAGGACCTCTTTGGGACCACCCTTCCCTATGAGGGCGTTTTTTTCTTGCATTGCTTCCCCCCAACACTGAGGGATTCCCACAGCCACTATCTTTTAAACATTCTTCTCCACGCAGCGAAGAAAGCTATTACTAAAAACTGACTTCAGGTTGAACCACCCACCCTTTCGGGTTGGAGGGAGATAGCGTATCACCTATATAAATCTGAAAATATTACTCACAATCTAAACAATCAGGCAGAGCCCTTCACCCTGAAATGGAGAAGATGGATTATTTATATCATGACGAAGGACCCCTGTTTTGTTCCTTGAGATGGTACCTTTCTTGCTTGAATGCTCAATTCATTGTTGGGGGCCTGGGTTCCCAGTCCAGTCCTAACAATTAGGAGTTGGGCTCGGAGGGGGCCTTTCTGACTGCCTCGGGGGTGTTGACGGGGAGATCTCTGATCTTGGAAATGGAAATCTTAGGGAATTGAAAAACAGCCTACCCGGGTAAAGGAAATGGAGATCACTATGGATGAAGGAGGTGGAAGAGGGACAATTTAAAGGTGATGTTCCTAGAATACCTAGGCCTATGGACTGATAATTTTGAAAAGTGAATGTAAAATCCTTTTTTAAAATGCTCTATAGTATGTATACTTCTTAGACTGAACAATGGAATGACTGTCAATGCCTGTAAAACTGCCATATCTTCTCTAATAAAAATGATATTTACAAAAAAAATATATATCTCCCCCCCCCCAAGAATTAGTAGCATACAATATGTACCTTTATAATCAATAGTCAATTGATTAAGAGAGCAAGGGTAAAAAGTGTCTGTGCTGTATCCTAGCGTGAAATGTCTCCAGTTAGTTGAAAAAAAATTTCTTCTGCTTTTCTACTGGACCGTAGGTGTTTTAGAATGTATAGATGTCAAAAGTAATTTTAAATCAGACTTAGAATATGTTGAATTACTGGGAGTTGCCAGCCCCAGGAAACAGCACAGTACTACACATCCCAGCATTGTTACAGATACCATTTTACACCTTAATTGAAACTCTATAAAATAAAAATAAAAACATAAAACAACCAAAGGCCTATGGCCAGTGTCAACACAATGACTGGATACCTGTTTCCTGAATACAACTACTAATTCCAATAGAGTATTTTAAATCTATATCATAACTCACCAGAAATGTTTGTGCAGGACACTGGACAGGGCCTTGGGGTACAGTTTTGATTTCTAAGGCCCATTTCTCTGAGGAGTGGTGCTCACCCCACTCACTTGCTTGTGCTCACACTCGCACATAGTGAGTGGCGCAGGCTTTTAATTAGTGTAGCCCTGCCTCCACTGCACTCGGATTGACTGCCAGCTCCCCCAAGCACCCACACGCCGATACACCTGTGTATCTGGATAATGTCAAGGCCCCGAAGCCGGAGCAGAAGCCAGTGTTCAACAGGATCTCTCAAAGTCGATCAGCCCAGAAATTCACTCCTACAGCAGGCTGTAACAGGATCCTCTCTCCGGTAGGCTTTGTTGGTCAGGCAATTCACTCAGCGAGCAGAGATGATAGTTACTATATGCTGAGCATTGTTTTTCCTCCGGTTGACATGGGACAGGTAGACAGTTCACACAAAGACAAGGGTGGAAGTAGCAGCTGTTCAGTCGGCAGAAGGTGTTGTTTCTAGCTGAGATGCTCCCTGAACCCACCCACCACCACAAATAATGCACACACAGTTTAAGTAATTCAGAATTCCTGGTGTATAGGGTTTCCCACACCTATCACTGAACACCATTGAAATGTAAGAAATGCCATAACCACGTGTGGTCTGAGACAAAACCATCTTTCAACCACCCATCTTATGTATGTGACCCCTGCCAAAGGTAATCACTGCCCCACCCAATGGACCACACATAGAAACATAGAAATTTGACAGTAGAAAAGGATCTCTCAGCCCATCCAGTCTGCCCCTTTGTCCCACCTAATCTCCTTCTTCTGCTTCTCCCCCTTGTACTCCCCCTTCCCTCAGAATGCCTCCTTGTACCCCCCTTCTCCTCAGAATGCCCTTATGCTTGTCACAAGCCCTTTTGAATTCTGTGATTGTTCTGGCTCCCACAACAGTTGTAGGTAGGCCATTCTACTTGTCTACCACCCTCTCTGTGAAGTAGTGCTTCCTAATGTTTCCCCTGACCCTTCCCCCCCTCCAGTCTCATTTCATGCCCCCTGGTTGTCTGGTATCCCCTTCTTTGAAACATGCTACCCTCTGGTACCCTGTTTTTACCTGTAAGGTATTTAAATGTTTCTATCATGCCCCCTCACTCCCTCCTCTCCTCCAGGGTATACTTATTCAGCTGTCTGAACCTCTCCTCGCACTGTCTTCATAGCTCTCCTCTGCACTGCCTCTACCCTGTCCCGGTCCCTTCTCAGGAATGGCCTACAAAATTGAACACAGTGTTCAAGGTGGGACCCCTCCAAGGTTTTGTATAGTGGTATTATTACCTTTCTCTTCCCACTGGTTTAGCCCCTCTTTATGCACGCCAGCACTCTGCTGGCTCTCCCCATCACCTTATCACATTGACTGGCCACCTTTAGATCCTCAGATATAATCACTCCCAGGTCTCTTTCCTTCTTCGTAGTCTCAAGTACTACCCCCCCATCATTTTGTCTACACACGGGTTGTGTATTTTAGAATGCCTCTATTCCCCGGGTCACCCCTGAAAAAGGGACTTGTCTGTCCCAGTGGGCCCACCCAATCATCAAAAGTCAAATAAATAAATAAAGTGCATGACCCTGCATTTTTTAGAACTGAATCCTAATTGCCATGTCCTCAACCACTCCTCCAGCCTTTCTAGATCCCTCTTCATCCTGTCCACATCTCCTTCGGTGTCCACCCAGTTACATATCAGTTACATATTAGCAGTGTCAGTGGCTCAGTAGGTAGCACACTCACCTCTGAGGCCGGGAGATCAGAGGGCTGTGGGTTCAGTTCCCACATCTGGCACTTGGGTTAATATCCCAGTACTGACACTGTAGTGCAGCATGAGAGGGGTGCTGCACTTCTGAGGTGCCGTCTTTCGGATGAGACGTTAAACCGAGGTCCCATCTGCCTGGATTGGTGGTAGTTCAGGTGGATGTTAAAGATCCCATGGCACTTATCGAAAAGAGTAGGGGAATTTCCCCAGTGTCCTGGCTAAATTTCCCTCATTCACTAAAAATACCACCAACAGCTTAATCTGGTTCAAGGCCAGTTGGCATTCATCTGTATCCCCCTCCCCCGGGTCGTGCCTGAAAATAGGCAGGATTTGTCTAGTGCACTTACCCGGTCAACAAAAACTAAATAAAAATAAATAAAAAATAAATATCTTCGTATCGTCAGCAAATGTACATATTTTCCCTTCAATTCCTTCTGTACTATCCCCTATAATGTGTTAAAGAGTAATGGCCCTAGGACTGACCCCTGCATCACTCCACTGGTCACCTTCTCCTCTTCTGAATTAAGGCTGGGCAGACTGTTCTATCCAAAACCAGGACTCCCAGATCTAACCCTGAATCTACGAACTTCACTACAGAAGTCCGGTTCCAGGTTCATGGAAAGCTGGGCTTTTTTTCTGCATGCCTGGTGCCCCACGGAGGGGGGTAAGGAGGAACAGATGGCACCAGGTGGACCAAAAAGACTGAGGAGAGGAGTGGAGCCAAGCCCAGGAGCAGGAGAACCACACATCACAGTCATATGTAGTGTGGTGGAGATCTGAGCGTGGGCTACAGCTGCTGTGGTCGGTCAGTCGGTGACTCTCGGGTCAGCTGTTGATCTTGTTCTCAGAGTGGAGATCAGTAAGTAGTACCTCACAAACTGCCTAGTCCTTAGCCTATTCTATGTGGGTTTAGAACATACTGAATACCAGAAAGAGGGGAGAAGAGAGTTGTGTGTACAGGCCCAGGGCAAGGGCAGGCTGGCAAAATAAATCATTGACTTGTGCCATTGGAGAAAGTGAGAGAGAGAGACTACTGGAGCCCAAAGAGAAGTGTTATAGTTACAGAACTCACAAATACTGCTTTTCTTGGCCCCAGTGTGGCTGTGTGTGTGTGCGCGCGTGTGCAAGTGCACAGGGCAAGAGCAAACTGGCAAAATAAACTTTTGACTTGTGCCATGATCCAGAGGAGAAAAAGAGAAAGAGAGACTACTGGGGGCCAAGGAGAAATGTTATAGTCACAAAAATCATAAATAAAGTTTATTCTTGGCCCCAGTGTGGCTGTGTGTGCGCACAGGGCAAGAGCAGGCTGGCAAAATAAGTCTCTGACTTGTGCCACCATCCAAAGGAGAAAAAGAGAAAGAGGTAAGCATTAATCTATGACAAAGGAGGGCTCTACTAGGGAATTAATGCCTGGTTGGGGGCCTCCAACAGATATACTATGATATCCCTAAACTCAGTTTCCTAAGTCTCGGGATACCGACCCCAGTGGCGAAGTCATTGTGCCTAAAGAATCAGATGCTGAAAATACTATTTAGGAGACATCGGTTGTAATATTACAAACAAATTGGGGGCTTTGCCCCACATATAACTAAAATATCTAACTCAAGGGGAGCGGACCTTGAGTTAGTAAAAACAGTTATGGGGCTCAACACTGCAAAATATACAGGCCACAACACAGGATAGAACCTGCGCCTCCCAGAACACGCTGGCCAAGCTGCCAGTGGTTTAGCCCTCAACACCATTGGTTCAGCTCAGCCAGCCTTCTAATTCCTGCACTATTTCAAGTGCATGCACAGGGGTAAGGTAGCAAGGTATCACATCCACTACCTTACCCCTGTAACGTCCGTTGGCTTTCCACATTGTCGGGCTGCACACTGGCTACTGAACCTGTCAGGCAATAGTGCCCGGGCAGGTCAGTGTTGAGACAGTCAGCCTCGAGAATCCATAAGGGTACCCCTCCAACTGGGCATTAATTCCCCTAGTACAGCCAGACTTTTGAGTGGATTACTGCACTTGTAACATGGCAAGCACTTACAAAAATTAAGACAGAGTGATGTTATTTGCAAAAAATAACACAGAGACAGAAACACAGAGTTTCAATAGGTTTACTGTTTTTGTGCATTTTTAACATTCATTTATATCATGACTGTAACTTGCTATTAATATTTACAGATATGAGGATTTCTTCAGTGACTGTAGTTTACTGTCATCATCAATATCAAACTTTGGTTATGTTCAACAATAACTTTCCTATAGAACTCAAAAACAATTTCTGGCACTGTCTGTAAACAGGTGCATAGCATTATGGGATTGATTATTAACATATTGCAGCCCCCAAACAGAGCTACTTCGGTGCACCAAGCACGTCTTAAACAGTGGCTCTAACTACTATAAATACAAACCTACACTACTAAGAGGAGCTATTCTGAGTTTGACAGGCAGGGCCAGTTCCGGTGGGGGAAGTGCCGATTTTCAGGTTGGTGGAGACTGCACTGATTTCGAGCAGAGTAGGACCACTGAAGCTGCTCCTAGAAATGGCTGTGAAGGGATCGTGTTTCAACATCTAATATGGTCATGAGTATATTGGGACTAGAGTCGGGATGTTATGCTGTGATAACATCCCGGGTTCAGTCCCAGTTTGACCAATCAAAGACCAGGATTCTTACTTGCCATTGTATAATAAATCTTTGACTTGTGCCATCTAGAGGAGAAAGAGAGAGAGAGAGAAATAGAGAGACTACTGGGGGCCAAAGAGAAATTTTACAGTCACAGAAAATCACAAATAAAGAAATTAATCTTGGCCTCATTGTGGCTGTGCAGTGTGTGTACACTGTACAGGGCAGGCATGCAGGCTGACAAAATAGTGCATGCATCTGTCTGTCTGTTTGTCCACCTCTCACCTCTCTCTCTCTCTCTCTCTCTCTCTCTCTCTCTCTCTCTCTCTGTCTTTCTCTCTCTCTCTCTCTCTCTCTCTCCCAGCACACCCACATCACAGGCCCAAGCAGGATATGCCACCAGTATACCCCAGTCATGAAGCAGCTAGCAGTTTTTTATTTAGCAGTTTTACATATGAACATAGAAAACTCCAGCAGCAGCAGGCCTTATAGTCTATCGAGTCTGCTCGATTGTGCAGCTAGCTCCTCAACTTGCAGCTGCCCCACCCTCCCCACCTCTCTTCATCATAACCCCCCCCCACACTATCCCAACCCCTCTTAAAGCCACCCACCATTCTACAGGACACTACCCACTCAGCAGAACATTCCACCTGTCCACCACCCTTTCTGTGAAAAACACCTCCTGATTTCCCTCCTGAATCTTCCCCCCTCCATCCTCAACTGGTGCCCTCTCATATCCCTCCATCTTCCAAGCTGGAAAATCCCTTGCATATTAACCTTATTTATCCCCTTGAGGTATTTAAATGTCTCAGTCATATCCCCACTGTGGAGGGGTTGTGGGATAACAAATGGACCAAACTTCAGGTTCAACACACAATCTCTGTGTCATGTTTATTCAAAATACAGAAAATAAGTTTCTGCAATGCCATATTCCTTCTTCAGCACATCAGTTTGCAGCAACAGACTATGTATGTCCTTTATCTGCACATAGCCAGCACCTGCTGATTTAATCTAACCCCCCCCCTTTGAGATGCAACCTCCACCCCTATGTGGGCCCCATTTGCTTGGGTAGTGGCGGCCCAAAAAGAAAGGAAAAAACAAGCTACAGAAAAAGAACCTCAATGCAGAATCACTGAAAGAAGGGTTATCCTAAAGGGTATTGGCAACAAATCAAGTTTTAAACAAATACATTATACATACTTCTATAATGCAAAGCATCATGGGATATATGCAAACCACCATAACATTTCAGACTTGTTCAGTTTACAGCAATTTACATGCATTTTAAATAGCACAACTAACTTAATGTCTAGAATAATCACCTTGTACTTTTTCTCATTATCAAAAACACCTAGTGCCATGGTATTTTCAACATGTACAGGTTTCATAAACATAAGGTATATTATGACATAGTGCTATTACATACTAAATCAGACAGCGATAAGCACAACCAGTTTTACATACGCTTGGAGGCCACAACAATAACATCCCTGTACGAGGACCTGAGAGGGAAAAGGAAAATTAAAGAGGACACTATAGCATAGTCAAGAAAGGGGAAGGGGTGTTCATAGGTGGTCAAACTTATGGACTAGAAATTGTAAAGGATAGAATAGCCTAAGAAATAGAAGAACTGTTGCAACAGACTTAAGAAAAGTTCAGTTCTCAAGAGTGGCAGGAGCTCCCTGTCACACACCTTAATCCCTCCTTTCCTCCAGGGAATACATGTTCAGCTCTGCTAATCTCTCCTCATAGGACTTCCCCTCAAATCCCTGGATCATCTTTGTTGCCCTACACTGCACCCCCTCCAGCAACTTGATGTCCTTCTTCAGGAATGGGCACCAGTACTGCACGCAGTACTCCAGGTGAGGCCTGACTAGAAACCTGTACAGGGGAAGGATCACCTCCCTATTCCTGCAGGATATTCCTCTCACCATACACCCTAACATCCTATTGACCTTTACCGCCACCTTCCTGCACTGAGCTGAGTTGTTCATGCTGCCCGTTACAATCCCCCCCAGATCCTTTTCTTCCTCAATACTTTCCAGCTGTACCCCTCCCAGCTGATAGCTCCTCCCCTGGTTCCTAGCTCCGAAGTGCAGTACCTTATACTTCTTGGCATTGAATCCCAGCTGCATGTTACCGATCACTCCTGTAGTTTGTTCAGGTCTTCCTGCAGCCCCTTCCAGCCTTCAATGTCATCTACCACAGCTCCCATCTTTGTGTTGTCCACAAACAAACTGATCCTACTCTGGACCCTGTGTGAGGTATTAGCTATAAATATCCAGAACAACACTGGTCCCAGCACTGATCCCTGTGGCACCCCGCTTGTCACTTCCCTTGGTGATACAAGCTCCTCCACCATCACAACCCTCTGCTGCCTTCCATTCAGCCAGTTGATGATCCAATTTACCATCTTTGTTCCCACCCCTATGTATTCCAGCCCCCCAGCCTCAGCATGCGGCACGAAATCAAAGGCCTTACTGAAGTCCAAATACAGGGCATCCACCGTGTGGACCCTGTCCAGTTCCGTTGTCACCCAGTCATAAAACTCAGATTTGTCTGGCAGGATCTGCCGGAGACAAACCCATGTTGATGACCATCCTGGAGACTATTGTCCTCCAAGAAGGTTACCAGCTGCTCCTTTAGGATTGTCTCCATGAGCTTCCCCACAATTGCTGTGAGGCTCACTGGCCTGTAGTTGCCTGACTTGTCCCTGGGGCCACTTTTGTCAATGGGCACCACATGGGCCATCCTCCTGTCCTGTGGTATGCATCCTGTTTACAGGGAGCTACTGAACAGGTCAGTCAGTGGCCCTGCCAGGATTTCTGCCAGCTCCTGAGTACCTTAGGTGGATGCCATCTGGTCCCGTGCCTTGTCCACCCTTAATGCCCTCAATCCCTCAGAACCCTGTCCTCCATAATCCCTACATCAGTCACCCCTCCTCCACTCCCCCTCCCCTCCTTGGGGTATCTGCCACCTTTCTCCTTCATGAACACAGAACAGAAATATTCATTTAATGCCTCTGTCTGCACCCCCCCTTCTCCACCTACCCTCCATCCTTCCAAATCCTCACAATCTGGTCTTTGTTCTTCCTTCTTTCTCTAATATATCTGAAGAAGTCCTTTTCTCCTTCTCTCTAACCCTGTGCCAGTCTCAATTCTCTTGAGGCCTTGGCTGCTCTGACTAGCCTGGTAACTTCCCTGGACCTCTTCGTATACTCTTACTTCACAACCCCCTCCCCCCCAATTTCTTGCGTTTCCGAAATACCTTTCTCTTAGCCCTTACCCCCTCCATAACCTCCCGAGTCAACCAACTGGGCTTCTTTTCCCTTCCCTTCTTACTCCGCACCTTTGTACATGCCCCAGTGGCCTCTGCCAGGCCTCTTTTAATAATCTCCCACTTTTGACTAGCATCCATGTCCTGATGAATGCTTGCCAGATACTTACTGCAAATCTCCCCCATCCTACTAAAGTCTGCCCCTTTAAAATCAGTCACCCTGGTTTCCATAACCCCCTTTCACTACTCATATTAAGAGTGAACCACACTGAGTGGTGGTCACTCCCAGCCAGAGGGTCCTCCAGCCCCAGATCCCTTATAGTCTCCACATTTGAAAGTACAATGTCCGGAGTCCTATCCAATCTAATAGGCTCATGTACCAACTGCTCCAGGAAGCTGTCCTCAAATGCTTCCAGTATGACCTGCTCCCTCGCACTCATGGTGGCAGGAGTGGTCGGTTGAAGTCCCCCACTACCACAGTGCTCCACTTCCTACAGACCTTTCTGATTTGCTCAGCTAGCTCTCTGTTCAGGTCCTTCCCTTGCACTGGAGGTCTGTATACTATCCCCATCCTCAGTGTCCTACCTCTGGAGTCCTGAAGCTGCATCCATATGTTCTACCTTCCTCCTCCTTCTCCCTTATACACCCATCTTTATCCCTTCTCATACATAGATTGCCACCCCCTTCCCTTTAGCCCTACCCTTCCTGAATATTTTCTACCCTGGGATCATCATATCCCAGTCCTGGTACTGGGGAGCCCACATTTCAGTGATGGCTGCAATGTCCACCCTCCTCACTGCCAAGACAGCCTGCAACTCAGCTATCTTATGACCTAGGCTCCTAGCATTCAAAGTGACTACCCTCCAGCCTGTAGCCTTCCTTGCCTTACCATGAGATTCCCTCGACCGCCCTCCCTCTGTATCTCTACCCTAACTCCTCCCCTGTTGTCTTGGGGGTAAGCTCATCGGGCTTCCCTCTCTGGGTACTCTGCCTACCAGCTGTCCACTCACCACCCCCCACTTAGTTTAAACTCACCTTTGCTGCTATGTACCCCACTATCCCATTTTAATAATACCCTCGCCACTCAAGTGCAGCCTATCTCCTGCATATAGATCATTGTTGTCCCAGGTCCGTCCCCAGCCCCCCACTAACCTGTACCCCCTTGGATTGACACCATTCCACCAGCCGTGCATGGAACTCTCTAATCCTTCCTTTTCTTGCCATACTCACACAAGGTACTGGGAGCACCTCTGAGAAGGCCACCGATACCTCCAGTTCTTCACACTCCCTACCCAGTTCCTCGAACCTCTCCCTCACCACTTCCACAGTCTATCCCGCCAGGTCATTTGTACCCACATGCACCACATGATGCGGTTTCCTCTTGCGCACTTCAGAACTGACTGCCCCACCCTGCCCGCTGTTAACCCAGGTATGCAATCCACCCATATATGACTGTACCTTCCTCCTTACTGCCCCATCTTATCCCTTTTAGTATAGAATCTCCCAACACCAGTATCCCCCCTCATGCTTCCTTTTTTCCTGCCCCAGATTACTACCTCGGTATCTACCTCTGAAGTCTGCCACCTTTGTTTCTTTACCCTTCCCCCATTGCACCCTTCTCCCACCCTGATCTGTCCCCTCTCCTCCCACCCCATCCCAATCCTGCACTTCCCTCCCATCTTCCCTGGACCCCACAACTACCTATCCCAACCTCTCTCCCTTCTCTGTTCCTTTCTCCTTTCTCTGTACTCCCTTCATCCGTCCTTCCAGCTGTGCCCCTCATCGGATTACCCTTGGCTTCCTCCTCTGCCCTATTTCCATCCGTTGTTCCTTCCCCTGCCCCCTCCTCGCGATCCTTCTTCCCCTCCTCCTCCCCCAATGTAACCAGGACCATAAACCTATTACCTGCCCCCACTTCCTGTGTGTTGGCTCTCTCCTCCCTACAATGGTCCCCCTACAGAGTCTGGACTCCTGTTCGGTTTGCTGCCACCCCCTTCTCCATCCCCTGCCTTGACCCTAAGCTCCTTCCCTGTGGTACACTCAAGATCCCCTCTGGGGGTGGCCCACTTGCCCCAGCAGCCTCCCATCCTCTCCAACTCCCAACCAAGCCACTTCACCTCCCCTCCTCCTCGAGCCTTCTCAGCCTGTGACAGATTGCACACCCTCCAATTTTTCACAAAATGTACATCCAAACCGCCGCCCCACATCCCAATCATTATTTTAGAGATTTACCAGATTTAAAGATACCTAATCTAGGGAGTGTTGCTCAGGTGAGTATACACTCTGATATTTTCCCCTTGAATAATGAGGGCTTTAATTTGAAGAATATAAGGATACAGGATGTAGCTAGGGAATTGAGGAATCTAAAAGTATCAAAACGTGCTGGGATTGATCATATTGATCCCAAATTCCTGAAATTGGGGTCTGATGTTATAGCTCCTATAATTACTTACTTTATAATTGGAGTATACAGTCCTCAGTTGTTCCTGACTGTTGGAAAATGGGTGAAATTATTCCTATTCATAAGGGTGGTGACACCACAGCCCCATCTAACTATAGACCAATTACTTTGCTTCCAATCTTGTCTAAGGTGCTGGAGAAGCTGATAAATAATCAGCTTGTCCAGTACCTTGACCATTTGGGGTTGTTAACAAATTTCCAGCATGGATTCAGAGGGGGTAGGTCCACAAATACTGCCCTTCTTGATTTTGGTAACCTGGTGGCAACATCATTGAACCAGGGAAACCAAACTGGGGCAGTGTTTGTGGACCTAAGTAAAGCTTTTGATCTGGTCCATCATGAAACATTACTGTCTAGATTGCAAAACTTAGGGGTATATCATAATTCATTACAGTGGTTTAGATCCTACTTGACTAATCGAAAACAAAGGGTGGTCTGTGGGGCCGCTGTCTCGGATCTCCTTGATTTGAGTCGTGGTGTGCCTCAGGGTCAATTTTGGCCCTATGTTATTTAATATTTATATTAATGATCTTCCTGATTATGTAGTTGGAACTGAGGTTAGACTTTATGCAGATGACATAGTATTGGTTGCATCTGCTAAAGTCCTGGGGATCTGAGGCAGCTGACTCCAGACAGACTTCTAATATTGAAACTTGGATTAGAAATTCTGGTCTTTTGATAAGTGCTGGAAGACTCAGAGTATGATTTTTCTGTAGGACCTAAACCAAATAAAGAATTAACTGACTTCAAAATTAGATTTTGGATGGGAAAACGGTACAAGGGTTAAAACCTATAATTATTTGGGGTCTTGTTTGATTACCGCTTTTCTTTTTCAGACCATATTTTGTCACAAATAAAAAAGTTAATCAAAGGTTGGGGCATTAAGAAGAGTGTCAGGATGTTTGACTAGTGACGTTAAGATTAAATTAGTAAAACAACTGTTGTTGCCGTGGTTAGATTATGGCTTACCATTATATATGCATTCTTATAAAAAATGTTTACATAAACTGGACCAGACTTATTATAGATTGGGGAAATATATTTTAAATTATGGATTTCGAGTTCATCATTGTGTAGTTTATCAGGAACTTAGCTGGTTGCATCCAACAGCTCAAAGAGAATATATATGGCTTACTATATGTCATGGTTTGATACATTCAAAAGTGTATCCTCTACGAAATTTGATATGTCAAGATTCAGATTCTAAATACTCACATACTTTTAGGAGGACTACTAAAAAGTTGCCCATGATACAAATTATGAATTGTATGGGGGATATGGTGTTACAAAATAGTTTAGCAGGGATATGGAATAAGTTACCTCACCACATGATTGAAATTTCTGATCTGCATACTTTTAAATTGGAATTGTATAATCATTTATATGTTTGTTGTAGTTGTTTTTAGGTAATTGTGATTTTGTATTTTGTCTCATTTTGTATTGTTTGTCTTTATTGTAAATTCCACAGGTATTTGTTGTAAATGGGGATTTTCCCCAATCAGATTAACCTGTATAAAAATAAATTTTAAACAAACAAACAAACATCCATTACAGCCCACTATTCTACCCATGCTTAAGCAGACTTAACTAAAAGGAAAGGGCAATGCAAACAAATACAGTATTATCAGTAAAAATTAAATTATCAGTACTAGTTGTGCTATCTTAATTAGCCCTGCCACCCCCAAAAAAAACTTACCCGACAGTGACAAAGATAAGAATGCAGTCCTCTTTTTTTTCTCTCTCTCCTCTAGTTCCTTCCTATGATGCATTTCCACTAAAGTGACTTACCATATAATTTAACTTACCCTACAAATATAAATAGTGTCTATGCCAAGATACTACTCAAAATGCCACACTCTCTCCCTCACCCCCTGTAAACAAAATAGTGCCAGTCTGACTCACCATCTGCATTCAGCCAGCATCCTCAAGTCCAGGTAGTGTTCAGCTCTGACCCCTAGTAGGCAGCACCTTCTGCTGCTCTCCAGCTCATAGCTCCTTGCTGCTCTGTGACACTGGCTCCTCCCACCTCAACCATTTAATAGATACCGGGGCCTAGCAGGGCAGGCAGGACAAAAAAATCCCTCCTTCCCTGTGCTCCTCCCTGGTTCTCCTCCTCTGCAGCTTAGGCCGTGCTGCCCATGACTCTCTCTGGCTTCCCCACCGGCTTTTGTGCTACTTGCTACTGCTGCACTCTCCGTTGCTCTGTCCCCCGATTCAAGCTGCTCCCGCTGCACTATCTGGCTGCAGCTGCTTCTCCTTCCCGGTCCCCAACTCCCTCAGTGGCCCCCACTGCCTGAACGAGTTTTAGCAGTTTTACTGTCATTTTGTATACAAATAATGCATCAAATTATTTCCTTTCGGCCTCTGTGTTGAATATGACTGACTTTGGCCACTTTTATGCATTTTATCACATTTTTTTTCAAATATTCATAAATAATCAGAACAAATCAGAACTCCACCGTGTTCCGGTTCTTATTTAATATGGGTCAGAACTTCACCGAGTTCTCCCAGCCCTAATCTGAATGGACCCCATTTACCACCACTCTCTGTTCCCTATCCCCTAGCCAATTTCTCATCCAGTTAACTATCTTTGTGCCCACTCTCAGGCTTCCCAGTTTGTTTACAAGCCTCCTGTGGGGAACTGTGTCGAGTGCTTTGCTGAAGTCAAGGTACACAACATCTACTGCCACCCCAGTCGATCTCTCTGGTTACCCAGTCTAAAAAGTCCAACAAGTTTGTTTTATATGACCTTCCTGCTGTGAAGCTGTGCTGCCTTGTGCCTTGCAGGTCAAAGGCCTCTAAGTATCCCACAATCCTCTCCTTCAACAGTGCCTCCATAATCTTCCTTATCACAGAGGTCAGGCTGACCGGCCTGTAGTATCCTGCCTCTTCTCTACTTCTGCTCTTGTAGAATTGGGTAACATTTGCCCTCCTCCAGTCCCTGGGAACCACCCCTTTCCAGTGACCGACTGAATAACTGCTCTAGTGGTGCTGCTAAATGTTTCTGAGTTCCCTTAAAACCCTGGGGTGCACACCATATGGCTCCCATCACCTTGTCCACCCTCAGCTTTCCTAGTTCCCCCAGTACTCTTTCCATCATAAAAGGCATAGTGTCCACTTCCTCACCCTTATTATTATTCCTGTTGGTCAACTGTGGCCCCTCCCTGTCCCTTTCCTCCGTAAACACCAAACAGAAGTATCAGTCTCGTACATTCACTTTTCCCTGATCTCCTTCAATGCTTTCTCCCTATCAGCCTACTAAATCCCCCCCACACACACCTTTCTCCTGTCACTGACATACCTGTAAAAAGTCTTGTCCCCCATCCTAACTTCTCTAGCTGTTCTCTCCTCTGTTTGTGCCTTGGCCCTCCTGATTGCCCTCCCTGCTTCCCTCTGCCTAACTTGATACTCCTCCCTGTCCGCCTACCTCTGTGACTTCTTGTATTTCCTGAAGGCTTTTTCACTATGAGCTTCTCCCTTACTTCCTTAGTAAACCAAAATGGTCTCCTTTTCCTCTTGTTCTTACTAACTTGTCTGACACAGAGGTCTGTTACATGTGTAATGGCCCCCTTAATTTTAGCCCAGATTTCCTCCACTTCCTCCAGTTTCTCTGCCCCTTCAAGGGTCTCTTCCAGACTTTTCCCCCATCTTCCCAAAATCAGCTCTCATAAAGCTAAGGACCTTCATCCTCATATGGCTTGGCTCTGCTCCCTTGCTATATGCTAACCCTCACTATGCAGTTGTCGCTAGAGCCCAGGTGACTTCCCACAGTGACTTCCTCTACCCTGTTCCCATTTGTCAGCACAAGATATAGCAGTGCTCCGTCTTGGTTCAGCTCCCTCAGAAGTTGTTTCAGGCGAGCTCCCTGAAGCGATCCCAGTATCTCTCTACTTCTCTTTGATGCTGCCACCAGTACACCCCAATTTACATCAGGCATAATAAAGTCATCCAGCAGCAGCACCTCTTCCTGGATTCCATCCTCAGGATTCCTTCCATTAGAATCCTGTACTCTTCCTCCTTCTGATATGGAGGTCTGTAGAATACTCCTACCCTGACCACAGTTCCATTCCCTGACTCAAGTGTGACCCACAAAGTCTCCACTCCCTCACATACACTTGCTGCCTCAGCAGCCTTGATGTCCTCCCTTCCATATAGTGCCACCCCGCTTCCTGCCCTCCTTGTCCCTTCTAAAGCATGTGTACCTTGGTACAAATATGTCCCAGCTATGGTTCGTGCCAAAACATGTCTCCATTATGGCCACTGTGTCCAGATCTTCCTCCTCAGTTGCTTCCATTTGGTCTGGTATCTTGCCCACCAGGCTTCTGGCATTTGCATGCATGCCCCTCCAGCATTTCCATTTTTTAATCATGCCCCCCCATAATATCCCTGGATCCAGCGTGTGGGGGAGTGCCAACCAGGTTTCCTTCCCTGTTTGTAACTGTAGGTATACTGTCGCTACAGTGACACCGGTACACCAAACTCCCCGCAGCAAAACCCCCAGTGCACCTGTATTGGCAGCGACAGGATTTTTGCATCGAGACACTGTAGGGTGATGGAAATATCTAACTCCACTATCTGTGCAATGTGGAGTTAGATAGCTTTAGTAGGAGGGGTGCAGGGGGGCACAGCCCCCCTCATTGTGCGTCGTGATCGTGCCGGTCGGTTCAGGGTCACGTCACAGTTGTGGGTGTTGGTGGGTTTCTGTTGTGGTTGAGGACGTTGGTGTTTATGTTGTCATGCCGGCATCGTAGATCCATAACTGTAAGATGAACAATGAGATGGTATGCCCATATGTGCGGTATTACCCTTAGCCAGAACAATGCAGTTATATATACGGTAATGTAATCACTGAAGTAACAGTGGCCCAACACCCACACTGCACACACACAGAGCAACACCCCCACCTCCCTTGCTTGATGGAACTGTGAGCTTGGCAAAACCATTTGTGGTGAGCTTCATGGTTCCATTCTAGCACCCGTGACAAAGTAGATCTTTTGCTGTAGAATCTGATGGAATGATTATACAGCACAACCAAAAAATGAAACTTTTCAATGAGCCAAGAGTAATAACCGTTTTTCAGTCCAAGAATGGCCATCTAGTTCCCCAGGTTCACATCATGGAAGTTTGTCAGAATGACTGCTGTGGATATTGGTCACATGATTTAATACAGATCGCCATTTCTCAAGAAGATTGCCATTACCATCACTCATACTGGTGCACCAGTAGAGGTGGTTACTTACTACTTAAGCCTAGTGAACCAGTACACCACACCCCCTGCATTTTCCTGTAGCCAGCAACTTTTAATTTATGCCTACAGATAGATACAAAAGAAAAACAAACAGAAAGACTCACAACAGTAGTAGTGATAACTAATTCTCCATATTACAGTTAAAGTTGTTAGATTTCAAGGCAGCAGAATGACATACTGGTGTTTTCTTTGGAAAAGCGACTTGCCACACATCAAACCAATGTGTGATGTCTTTTTCGTATTCTCTGAGATATTTCTTGACACCCACATGGCTATCCGTAGTAATGCTGTCAATCTTCAGACCACATGATTTAACATATGCCAGGGACTGCTTTAAACCCTCTAACTCCATGGCATTTGAGCTGCTCACCTCATTATGCGTATAATCAGTAAACAATACACTGAGGCACACATTTGAAAAGAACCTGTATAAGTTGAAGATCAATACTGTTTGAATGCATGAGGTCCTTCAAAGAATAAGAGCCAAATTTGGCTGTATGGCCAGGTGAGCAGCATCTTGCATCTCCACCGAGCTTTGCAGCACAACCAGACATTGACTCCAATAGGGAATGCTGCTGTTTTCATCATACACGGCTCACCAAATCGGTAAGGTATATGGACTGCATTAAGTTATAAGTGTGTAATGAAATGTTCAGAATATTCAAATGTTTAAAAACATTCAATACTTTCACCGGACTGCAGCCAGTGAAAAAAATTGAGGCAGCAGTGCATAAATTACCATACTAGGTTGTGAGTGCCACTGCTTATGATGACCATCACTGCAAATCTGTTCCATGATTGCCATACTGCCTACAAGATGGCACAAAAAACCACGCCATTTTCCAAGACAGAAAAAAACATGTCTGCAGTAGCATCATCAAGGCACTCTGGAATACAATGTTTTCACGTTCATTTTGAGGCTTACAGTCATTTTACAGTTCAGTCCACCTGTAAAAACAAAGAAAACATGGGTTAAGAATGATAATATTGGCACAATAAAGTGAACTGGTAATGTAGGGAATGACTGTAACATTAGTAAACTAGAAAAAAATGCAATAAAGAGATGTAAGAACAGTCAAATTACTTGAGATTTTACAAAGCCGTGGTGTAAAGTGACAAAACACACACGACAACCAATTACATGTAACATAAAATATGCATGGTGTTCAGTATAACTCCCCATGGCACAATCACCCTATTCCAATGACTAGAAATACCTTTCTTTCTCATGGTCGACAGCACCCCATAGGCACACAGTGGCATATGTACAGGTACACATTGATGGCGTACTTTCCCTTCCATCCCCATAGCCCAGTCATATAGAAGAACAAAATACGACCCACTCACCCTTCAAAACATGGTGTCCATACTCGATCAATGAATAACTATTCAATGACCATCTCATCCTCCTCTCCCTTCCTCCGCTTGCTGCTGTATGGGCCATGTGAACATCACTGTCACCTCATGGAACAGGCGGCAGTTTCTTTTTGAAAGCATAAGCACCGGCATGCGCACATTTCACATAATGCTATAGAATATAAGAAAATACAGGATGAACAAATGTATGCACAACCAGTGTGTTCTGCCACCTCAAGATTATTATTCCCATGGACTTCTCAAGCTTCTCTCTCAAGGTCACAGGCAATCGGAAGCACTCTGTGGCACAGCTCACTGCTTCTTCATAGTTGCCCATCCAGTATTCTCTATATTGTGCATGTAATGACTTCCCAGTTAAAATGCAGTTGCATCAAAGTTCAGTGGTCATGGAATTTGATCATACCCATGTGTGCTTCAACAGCAGTAAGAAACATTTATGTACTGGACAAGCCTGTTTTGTTATGAAAAGAAAGAAAGAAAGCACTGTGTGCACATTTCATGAACTACTGTACACTGTAAAAAGAATTATATCCAGGAGAAATTTATGTGCAAGGATTATGGTCTGCCACCTCCTAACTCCACTTCCCATGGACCTCTCGAAATTCACCATCATGTTCAGAGTGATATCAAAACCACTGGGTGGCACAAAAGCAATGGTTGCGCATAGATGCCCATCCAATATTCAATGTGTGATGATGGCACAACAATTTTGGTGAGTGGTGACACTGCTGAAAATTATCTTTAAAGTTACCTCAACAATGCAGTATGCTGAGAATGTAAACAGAGTAGTCACCAAAGTGGCTCATCACCACAGTACTACAATGACAACAATTCCACAGATTACTTGAGGGCACTGCCTGGAATACTGGTTCGGGAAAATGTAATGGGGATGCATATATGTATATGATTTATGGCTTGCGTTTCAGTTTCCACATCACAAAGTTCATATTGTTTCTGAATCCTCTTCAGACATACTGTAGTTAGAGATGTCCCAGTCTGAATCATCTGTCATGTTTTCAGAAGAATCAGCATCAGAAGAGTCATCATCATCATCCTCTTCACTGTATACCGGTCTGCTGGTATTGTAATCCAGGAAGTCATGTGGATCATACTGTGTAGCATCTAAACTTGTCGCTGATGGTTTTACATTTACTTGCACACCTCTATAAAGAAGGAATGATGTCATGTGGGTACCCCTTGCAAATTTTGTTTTCACCATCCAAGAAGGAACAATCGTTGGTGTTTGAGACACCCTATGGACAACATCCTACAATATAAACACAAAATTAAAAATTTCACTTCATTAACAAGATCATAAAATGAAATGCCTTACAGAAGTCACCTCAATGTAGGTATAAGTTGAAAGAGTATCTTTTTTTAGAGTGTAAATGTAAATGTTTTGAATGATATTGTTAAGATATATTTTGTATTTCTTGGATATGTATATTCTTTTTTGTTAATTGTATTTGTTTTGATGTATGCATTTATATTTATTTTTTGTTTTTAAAGTTATTTGTACACTGATCACCCATGAGAACTGGTCTTTTTTTGGCCTGTGGTCCTATCAGTATAAATAAATAAAACAAATAAACAACAGTAGTGCAACACCTGGTTACAAGGAAAGCTGTATTGACTGTGTACATCACAGGATGGCTGACATGTGACCTTTTGTGACGTAACTGCTAAAGTCATTTTATTTCATTTCCTTTCTTTTAAGCGAGTGAGATGTGTGGATTATAGTACACAGCTACAGAAGCAAGACTTGAGGGGTTACAAAAGGAGTAAACAGAAATGGTGTACATGCATGCTTTGAAGGTTATATAGGGCACACTGACATGTGTAAAAAATGATTAAGTAACACAGTAAACCTGACATGCATCTTACAGGTGGTTGTGGTGCAACATTCAGGGACCAGGGTTTATGTAACACATTTAGTGATATCTGAAAGAAACCCTTGATTTCTATTTGTACATATTGTATACCATCACTGGTGTCAATTTGTGCCCACCCACCACCTACAATATGCAGGACATACATTTAAAATAATTTATGTCCATAATTTTTGTGCCGTTTTCCACCTGACACAACCCCTCAACTAATTATTAGAAAGAAACATAAATAATGTCAAATTAGCAAGGTGCATATAGCCAGCATGATGACATGGTAAATCAGGTGTAACAATTTCATATGGGATTGCATATTGTACATGTCATAAAGATATGCCATCCTAACTCACTGTAGTCACTGTTTGGGTGCAGCTGTCTTTAAGTAACTGTGTTGCTGAAGCATATTCAGCACTGGAAGATATTTCAGGAACAGAAGAGAAAGATGCATCGGAAAGTACGGTGGCAACTTCAATTGAATCAGTTCCAACAGAACTTGATTCCATTGACGTCATTGCACTTTCCTGTCTTTGTTGTTTTGGGATGCTTAGTCCAAGATCATTCAGCATCTCAGTGAAAAATGACAGGTAACATTAAATGAAATAGAATTGTGTTACAGTTCTCAAGAGTATGGTAATGAGAATGTTGCATTAGTAACATAACAGACAAATGCAGAAATGAAGGTATTGAAAAAGTGTTTTGATGAAAAACATTTTAAAAGCAAAAAACGTGCTGGGGAAAAGAGATGGATGGGTATAATGGTATGTCTGGTGGTCATGTACTTCCAGATGTGGATCAAGATTGGAATATTGTGGTACTGATATGTGATGATCTGAAGGCTACATGACATTAAAAAAATAACTTAGGAAAGGTTATCTGCATGCAATTCTGCATAATGAGTGTGATTTCAACAAGGAGAAAGGAGATTGTATATCCAGTGTTCTGATCAGTATTGATAATGTTCATACAGTAATGTATACATTTTATTATGGCACTCATACAAAAGATGAGTATCAGAGTATACAGTAATTTGTACTGATTATGCCCACTGAAAAGCTAGTGGTAAGAATGTTCCAAAGGGAGATGAGAATATTATTTATTTATTATTTATTTAGCTTTGTTAACCGGGTAAGTACACTAGACAAGTAGTATGCCTATTTTCAGGAACGACCCGGGAGAGTACAAACAGGTAATACAAGTAATACAGGGTACAACAATACAACAAAAGTTAAGTAAATGGCTACGTCTCACACTAGTTGAAATGATTACATATACACTTGGAGGTTAGGTACAATAAGTCGATAAGCTGCAGGCAATATACAGAGGAAGACAGTGAGGATAGAAGAGTGCCATGGCTCAGTGGAATCTGAAGCCACAACAGGTAGTATCGCTAAAAAAGTTGGCCAACTTCAAGTTCATTTGAGATATGATGGGGGTGTTAGTTATAACAGAAGCAGTAGAGGAGGTGATTGGACAAGATCTAGTGTGATATAGGGAGAGGAGTAATTGTCCATGTAAATGCAGTAGGAAATGTACATCTGAACAGACCAGATAGACCGTAAGGCCTTTATCTGCTGTTACATTTGTATGTTCATTTGTGAACATGTCAACATGTGACATGTAAGCAGATAAGTAGAAAGACACACTGAACAGCTTGAAATATTGTGTAGAATATGAAATACTTGTAAATGTAGTGTCCATGTCTGACAATTAACAGAAAATAAATCTTGGAAACATACCTTAAAAAACATTAAAGTATTAAAGTATATTATTTACCTCAGTTCAATGTTGTTTCTCCAGAATGGATGATGAATGCTGACTCTTCTGGACCTTGAACAAAAAAACTGACGAACATGCTTCAGATTTAAGATGTCTCTGACCAGGAGCAAATCCAATGGTTTCCAAAAGACTCTGTGGGATAGCAAATTGATCAAGCATAAAATGGTCTGTGCATATCACTGTTTGATCATTAGGCTGCCATCCTCCTCTCCTCACTGCATTTGCCCCTGTTTACAGTAAAACTTGTCTTTTGGAAAACTGTAAAAAACATTTCCCAAACCACTACCATTAGTGCAACCTATGGCACAGCAGTATAGCATCACAACTAAAATACAGCTAAATGTATCTGGAATGAGTGATGATAGAGTATAATACTGTTAAATAGACAGAAATGCAACTAATACACAATTAAAGCTGATATCACTGAGGTAACAGGTCAGCATGCATACACTAATCAGTGCACACCATCACACAGATGTATATCACACAACACTTTTCAGGCATTTTATTGATACTGCTTCAGTATGCTTTCCACTACATTTGTTTCACTTCTGTTACTAACAGCAATTACAGATGTAGTTACTGAACTGCTAAGTGAATATCAATGCAGAGAGAAGTAATACTTGTCTACTTTTGACCACAGCACCCCCCCACAAAAAAATGAAATAGGTATAGACAGAATAGGGACAATATATATTCTTTACACCAGTGGGCTGAATTATGAATGTATGATCCAAATCACAATGATTATTATTATATTAAATAATAACTTGTGCAATTTGTAGATGTTTAATATCAGGAATGTTTTTAAGGGCACGGGTCACAATGTCACAAGACATTATGCTGTACCATTACACTGCACTGCCAATACAGCGCGATATATTGCAAATGGCATAATTCTCGTTTTTGTGGGGGCTCCACCCCCGAACCCCCCTACTAATATAACTAACTCCAGGGGGGTTAACACTTAATATTACATAAAGTGCTAAAAAAGAAAAAATTCCATGCATCTTGGACCAGGAATCGAAATCCGGTCCCAAGCGCACTGCTTGCATCCCTTGCTGCCAGTGGCTTATCCCATCGAGCCACAGCAGCTGCTCAGTGGACCCTTGTCAAAGCAGAATTCTTATCCTGCACTGGGAAGAGTGAGATAGTGCACTGCTGCAATGCACCCTCTCGCTCTTGTTGTGCACTGTAGAGCTTGTGACATTTTGACCCAGTAGGGTTTTTAAGATGGCTCTGTACTGCATCCGATGACTAATCTTTTTTTTTTTTTTTTACCAGGAGAGACACACTAAGCTGAAAGCTTGTTTACAAGTGCAACCTGGGAGCACAAGGAAGTTAAGTGACTTGCTCAGGATCACACAGTATGCAAGTGGGGACTGTGGGATTCAAACCCAGGTCTCCAGGTTTGCAGTTCAGAGCCTTAAACCACTGCGCTATACTGCCTCCAGTATTCTAAAAAATAACACTGTTGCATTTGATCTTTGTGGTTAAATGGAAAACAATTGAAATGGGAATCCTGCATCTGCCCAATAACTACTTTTTAGGTTGAGACAGGGGGGGTCTGCTTTTGTGCTGGGCAGCCCCTGGCATACCTCTCAGCATTAAAAATCACAGCACTGGCCTTCAAAAATCATAGCACAGGACCAGAATGTGTAGCACTTTCTTATTTTAAACAATAATATGTCTACAAATAGTGGGCCCTATATAGTTAGTGATATGGAATGTTTCTATAAACTTAGTTCAATGATGTAATAGCTTATGTGTCCAGAAATAGCTCTATTATTATTAAGAACATCAGTAAACCTATGTGGAGCAAGTGTAAATTTGAGTGTGAAATTCATAGTGCTATGCAAAATTCATAGCAGTTGAGAGGTATGGCCCATGGCATGTTACAAGTGTTGGGTCTGGATGCACCTGAGTAATGCATGCAACTAGCTCCACTGCGGCCTTTGTGGGGCATGTGGTCATGTTAGTCTTACCTACAGAAACCTGCACAGATGTAATGTCTATGAGGAGAGAGGACACACTTTCCATCATTGTCCCTTAGCTATAAAGAACAAAGAGGATGGTGCAGACCAGTAACAGGAACATGTATTAAATAACTCTCAAAAGAGGCTGCAGAAAGACTGGAAACAAGGTCATCCTTCTTCTGGTACTAATGTTCAAGGAACAAGCTGGGGCCCACCAGACAGCTTGAGAGACATCATCTCTCTCTCTGTGTAACAACACAGAGTGCCATCTCAGACAAGATCTCTGAGTATATCATCTGAGCCCAGTCCCTGTGTATTGACTCCTCTGTGCACATTGCCTAAAGCTATCAGTAAGCAAGAACACCTGGTTAGGGAAATGTATACTCCCATAAAATCAGGTGGACACCAATTACCAAGGACAGATTACCAGACCCTCAGGAATGAACTAGTGAGACAGAATTACATATGTCTTCAGTCCCTTTGTCAACTATGCAGAACAAAGACCATTCTGATGTGGACCCCAGGCAAATCAGGAGGACCCACCAGTACAAGGTGCTTCAAGGGTATCTCAGGAAGGAATGAGGAGCCAATGGAGGAACAAGATGACTTAGACATAATGCCTGCCCCGATGATATGAAAACTGTGTCCAGAAGGAGAGGTTTAAGAGGAAAAAACCTTGTTGTAAGATGAACGAGGTTGTGGTGGACACCATTCTTTTGGAAAATAAGTTTGAACTTTTGTATTTCTCTAAGGATTGGGGAGATTCTGAAGATGTCATGGAGTTTGATGCCTTCTCCACAATATCTTCTGAAACAGAGGAAGAGAAACAGTCAGTAAAAGGGACTCAAAAAGAGAAGTAGGGCTTCAGCCAGGTTACAAGGGGGAAAAAATGTTGATGAATGCCTACTAAAAAAATGTTGTGTTAGGGTCAACACACTGTTGTTAATTTTGCTTCTCTGAATGTCTGCAGGCTAAAAAATCAGAGAAGAAGGCAGGCCACTTTAGACTTCTTGGAGCAGGCCCCATATAGTGTATTTTTTTATACAGGAAACCCAGTTGTCTTCTGTTTTGACACCATCCAGTGCCAGAAAGATTGGGTTTAGGGTCTTTTATATTGGACTTTTGGGGAGGACAGAAATGATGAGGTGGGAATTCTTTTGATTAACTTTTACTATTGAACGACTAGGAGGTGTTTATCCTCGGAGAGCCCTCCACCTGGACATAGTTTTATATGGGGATATGTACAGGTTAATAAATATATGTGCCCCTCAAACAAAATCTGGCCATATTGACCTATTTAAGAATATCCAGCCTTATTTGTATACGTCAAAACAAGTTATTTTTGGAGAGGACTTAAATTGTTCCATTGATGGGATACAAGACTCAGGGAATGGAAAAAAGTATCTTTTGTGGTTCTCTGTTCTTGAAACAAATGATTGCAGGGGCTGGTCTAATTGATGGTTATAGGGCATTATGTAAATCTTGGGGAGCTTATTGTTTAAGGTGTAACTTATCTACCCAGATTGACTTTCTTTTTATTTCTGGGTCTGCATCCATTTCTGGAATAAAAGTGATTCCTTGTGAATTCTCAGATCATATGCTGATAGGAGGTATACTGCATAATACTTGCCTCCCACCTGAAACAAATTGTTGGAAACTGAATATAGACCTCTTAGAGGATGAGAAGACCAAAATAGCTGGTAAAAACCTTCTGAAGGCCAGACAATCTATTTTTTGTGGGTATGACTCTCCTCTTGAATGGTGGGATGATACAAAGAAAGATGCATTTAAATAAATGGGTGTTTCAAAGGAAAGAAAGAAATATTTAAAATATTTCGTTCTGAGGACCCAATTTATAAATTATCCTTAAGAGTGGGAGGGAAAGGGAACTATTTCTCAAAAATTCAAAAAATAAAAGAAGACATGAAACAGATCCAGCACAATAGGGTGACTTCCCTGGTGGCTGAAGAGAAACTTAGGTTAAAAAAGCTCTGTATGGAGATTCCTTTCAGGCCTGCAAGGCCATATTACAGACCACTAGAAAGTCTAGTCTGCTTAAGGACTCAGGTCAATGGGTTACTGATGCTAACGAAATATTACAAGAAGTAGAAGGGTCTCTCAATAACTCTATGGAACCTGAACAATTCTCTCTGGAGTTCTTGGGACACTTTTTGGATTCCATAACATGTAACATTCTGCTGACAAATCTACAACAGGAGTTACTGGGTCCAGTCTCCTGTATCTGAGGTCAAAGGTACTACAAAATCACTAAATCGTCTTTCAGTTTGGGGAGGATGAGTTACCAGATGAATTTTATATTACATTCACTAATATAATTTCAGAGTTTCTGACACTAGTGTTTCAATCTGTCCTAGATACTGGAGACTGCAGTTCATCCTTTGGGGCATCCTTAATTTTTTTGTTCAAAAAGGAGGATGGGGAACAGCTTACAAATTGGAGACCTATTAGTCTTCTAAATCTGGATTTAAAAATGTTGTCCAAATTATTGTGTAAGTGTCTTCAGGCTGTGGCTCACTCTTCATTCACACCAGTCCAAACATGTTTCATCCTAGGGAGATCCATATATGAACACTTGATGGATGTGGTGGAATGAAGAGCACAAGGGAACGTATCAGGGTGGATTTTGTCTTTAGATAAACAGAAAGCACTTGATCTCATTTTGTATGAATACACTTTCTCTGTACTTCCTTGATATGGGATATCAGAGAGTTTTTTAGCATGGATTAAAACCTTGTATACTAGAGAGATGTGATGAAGTACTACTTTAGTGAAAAATGATGGACGCCTGGAACAGACAGCCAGTGGAAGTGATGAAGGCAAAAACAGTTTGGGGCTTCAAGCATGCATTGGATAGTCATAAGGGAAATTTTAGTAAATAAGTAAGGAGGAGGGAGGGTCGCCAGGTGCCAGTTAGAGTCTACGGAAACAGACCTGGCAGGCCCCATCTGGGCAGACAGGGTGGGACAAGCGGTAATTTTCTGCAAACAAATTCTATGCTTCTATGTATTCTACAACTAGGAAATGGTGGGCAGTGTGTTGATTGGGGAAACACTGGAGTCCAGTGAAACACTGGGGTCCAGTGACCACAACACCATATGGTTTGAGCTAGCCCTTGGTACAAATACGCTCTCATCAAAGGCTGAAGTTCTGGATTTCATAAGAGCAGGGTTTAACCAGATGACGAGCAAATTAGTCAAATATAGGATAGCTGAAGTGGACATAACCAGTGGAGTAGAGAAAAGATGAGGAGAAATTAATCAGTCATTCTTGAGGCAACAAAGTCATGCTTGAAGAACAGGTACAAGATACCAATCTGGTTCACTAAAGAAGTCAGGGAGGCAGTGCGGGCCAAAAAGAAGGACTTAATCAGGTACAAGGTGAAGCTCGGAAATGAAGAATGGGGGAAGCACCAAGAAAAAACTAGGAAAGCTAAGAGTGCAAACAGGGACACAAAAGCAGACACGGAGCCGCATAGTGCAGAGTGGTCAAGGGTGGGTTAAAACATCTGTAGCTATATTAGCGAAACAAGAAAGACGATAGTGGGCATTTTTAGGCTGACAGAGGGGAGCAGGGAAATAGAGGAGGATGAGCAGGAGGCAACCATTCTAAATGATTACTTCTGCTCTGTATTTAGAAGGGAGGGTAGGGGGCCTTTGCTGGAGAACAGCAAAATGACTGGTAAAAAGAGGATCCCAAAAATGAACCAGAAGGTATTTAGAAGTGATATGGTCAGAAAAGAGTGTATATTCCTGAAGACAGATAAGGCCCCAGGGCCAGATGGGATGCATCCAAGGGTGCTCAGGGAACTGGCACTGGAACTAGCTGAACCCCTGGCAGCACTATTTAAAAGCTCAGTTAAGTTATGGGTGGTTCCAAATGACTGCAGGATCATGGCTATAGCTCTGCTTTAGAAGGTTAAGGACAAGAAGCAACCAGGTAACTACAGATCTGTCTGGCTTACCTCCATTGTGAGTAAACTGATGGACATACTAGTCAAAGAGGACCTGATGGACTACCTGGAGAAAAATGGGTTCCAGGATAGCAAACAACATTGAGTTTGTGGTAGGCTGGTCTTGTCAGACCAACCTGATAGTATTCTTTGACTGGTTATCTAGGAGTCCAGATAAGGAGCATGCAGTGGTGCTCTCCTTATCCAGAGTGGGGAGTCCTCAGTAGTTGGCGCTTGTCTGCTCCCTAGCAGAGGCAGAGTAGCAGGGCACCACGCTGTAGCAAGGGGAAGAGTTAGGGCAGATACCAGGAGGGAGCACGTGTGGATGCGTACATGTTCCCCCTCTGTGGGCATCATTGCACGCCACAACTCCTGGGGCGTAAACACCAGGAAAAAGGAAGAGCCGTGGCACTATGGTGGAGGGTGTCTCGCAGGCTCTACTCCCGGCTAGCCATAGTGCTGGCCCACTGGATCCATTCCTCGGTGGGGTTGGGGAACCCCACCAGCCCTGCCAGGGGGGGATAAGCCCTGGGAGCTCGAGTCAGAGCCGGGTGGTGGACACCGGGGGATGGGGCTGGGGGCTCCCTCTGGATGTCAGCCGGCCAAGGAGTCAAAAAGTAACAGCAAAAATAAATACTGCAAATAAATAAATGACTCTCTTTAACAATCTAGCCCATTTAACAATGCCTATAGTAAGGCAACCTGGATGTTGGGGTGTATTGGGAGGGTTTTGACAACAGGATGAAAGAACTATTACTGTCACCCCATAAATCACTGGTGCGGCTGTGCCTGGAGTACTGTTCCCAGTCCTGGATTCCCCTCTGAAGGAAAAAAAAAGTCAGGCTGGGGACGACAGAGCATAGGGTAGCTGAAATGATTCAGGGCCAGTAAGGTAGATCCTAGTAGGATCAGCCCAAGGCACTGAACATGTACTTGCTGGAGGCCAGACAGAAGAGGAGCGATATGATTGAGACCTTCAAGTCCCTGACAGGAATGAACAAGGTTAACAATGAGGAAATATTCAAGAGGAATAACAAACCTAGACGTGGGGACATGAGTGGAAGCTGGGGGGATTCAGGCGGGATGTGAGGAAATTTTATTGAACATATGTAACCCCTAGGTGGCACTATCCCAAGGGCTACTACCCCTGCCTGATTTGCCACTAGCAGGTTGAAGGGCCTGGATCCAATGGCGGGTGCCTCCACCCAGAGGTCAGGGTTTGCAATAGCTAAACTAACTTGGTCACAGCCCTCTGGGACACTGTGACCCCCCTTTCTTCCCACTAGTGGCCCACATAATATATCAGAATTACCTTCACAGTATACACTTACCCCCAGGACTGGTTCGGTCAGTGTGACTCCAGGGACTCCCTTTAAAACAAGATGATACAGTGCAAAAACCACAGTACAATACTTTAACATAGACGAATACCTCAGGCAGTGTAACTTTGCTGAAACAAACAGATCTGATTTATTTAGGGGGATATAACAAGGACAGGGAGAAATCAGGTTAATTAGTTTAAACGCATTAATAATCACAGTACTGTGCACATATTTCAGAATCCCAAATGTCCCTAATGTCACTCTTACTGGGTACCCAGACAATAAGAGGCCAGCCTATTTGGTGCAGCTGGTTGGGGCCATGAAGATGGAAAATGCATGCATAATAGTCAAATTGTAATCCGGAGCCGGTAGGCTCAGTTCGTGGAGAAAGAAAGGAAAAGTAATCAGATGGAACACTTGCAATTAGATGATGGCAGGGAGCTACCCTGATTTGTACTCACAAATTCAATGCTGAAACTGAATGGAAGGCAGATTGTCCTGGATTGCCAGGAGGAGCAGACCATGTGGACAAGGTCCTTGTGACTGGACCCCACGGCAGTTCAGAGCAAATGGATGTAGTCTGGATTAAGCTGGGGTTTACTTGCAGCTTCATGCACTCAATTCACTGTACAGGGGGATTTGAAACGCGAGTCCCCACAAGCACTACACACATTTATATGGAAAAAGAAAGTACTATACCAGGCAGGCTGCTTCTCTATCCCAATCGCAATTACTGCACAATACCCGGGAGAACACACAGCAGATTCAGTTCCTGACAGACCAAGCGCGATTCAACAATTTCTCCAGTCTTCTACAGGGTGAGCCTGGTTTCTACTCTTCAGATCTCCTTTGATTCTCTTCACAGGATGGATTCAGTCTGAACAAGCAGTTGCACAAGCTGCAGACTGAAACTTGGGGCCTTACACCGCGTTTCCCCGACTAAAACTGCGCACCGAAGGAGCACAGGGCTCCTTCCCTCTTCACTGCCAGAGCTCAACTGAAACTCCAGTAGACAAAACCGGGCACTTCCCTTGAGTTCCTCCCAGTTCTTGGCTGGATTGGCTGTCACTCACAATAGCCTCCCCCCTGTTGGTACAAAAAGGCGCCGAACTCCAAACTACATTTCCCAGAGTCACTGCCCATACAATCCTCTTGTGGCTGGCTCAGATTACGAGTCCAAGTTCTGATTCGTCCACAGGCACCATTTTAGAGCTCCCTTAACCCACACTGATTGGTCCAGTTCAGCAGTTCAAAACTAGAATGGGGAACTAGGCAAACACAGTTCTGATTGCAAAGAAAAGCAGGTTAGACAAACTGTATTTTCATTATTACTCTAAATGATTTCTGGCAAACAGTTACATCTTTCAGATGGTTCCTTTTGCACTCCTAGTGACTGCAAAAGCAGGTGATTGGCAGCAGCTCGAGTGGGACTCAAGCAAGAGAAACACACAGTCCCCCCATACAAATAATTATGTCTGCAAGCAGACAGCTCTTAAAGAGACAGTATCAGAGGCTCTAAAAACACTCACAGATAAATGGCTTAAACGCCAAACACCATTCAGGCTCGGAGCATTCAAGCAAGCTCCTGGAAGTCTTTTGGGAACCCCCATTTGCAGGGGGGTTACACATAGAAAGGGTTTGAGCCATGGAACAGTCTGCCAGCTAAGGTGGTGGGTGCCCAAACCATTAATGGTTTCTAGCAGAGCTTGGGCAGAGTACTGACCTTAGTAGTTACTGAGGGGGAATTAAGTAAGGCACAGAATATGGAGCCAGGTCGTGCAGACAAAAACCTTGTATAGACAACAGATCTCAGGATAAGACAAGGTAGTATTGCAAATCATAAGTCTTATTAATTAATTCATGAGCCTAGCTAGGTTCCTGATTGGCTACTAGATCAGTTATTAACATCTCAGAAATGACCTATCCAGTTGCCAACTGACATTGTGTGGAATGCACAGATTGAGCTGCACGGCTAAAACCCAAACGTAAGTAAAAAAAATAGCAACAATGAAAGTTATTACTGTGATCAGACTTATAATCACAATAACAACCTCAAAGCCATTCATTTCCTTGGATTAATGACTAGTTGGAAGGAGGTGGCCTGAGGCCATCCCCCCAACTGGTCATTAATCACTAGGAAATAACAAAAAAGGCACAGCAGCATTCTTCACGCATGACTCTCTACAAACAAAAGTATTTAACTTTCCACCAGGTGAATGCTGCACCATTTATGTTTTTTCATTTAGTAGGGCTATGGTCTGACATTGACGTGTGCAGCTTTGGAGATGGGAGTGCTTTGGCATTTTTTGGAATCCCTAGGAAATGTATGGCTTCTCGGTCATTATTGCTTAACTAGATAGTATTTTTCTGCTGTCATTGTCTATGTTTCTATAGTCACCAAATACTGTAAAACCAACAAGTCTTGGTAAATGCAGAAAACAAATAGGAAACCGAGAAATTTGAGTTAAGAAACCCTCTATTCGAACAAGAGGAACAGCACATTTTGGTGACCAATAACAGAACAAATTTATCCAACTGAACACCACTGAAACTATAAAAGGAGGAATAATTAAAACTTCAGTTTGGTTGGCATTGATCTGCAATGAGTTTTAAGAGCATCAGTTCACTATATCAGTCAAATATCTATTTAACTTTTCCAGTAGATCAGGAGTTAAATCAACAAATAAAAGCTGTGTGTTGTCAGCATAGTGATTAAAATAGAAAAGTTAAGATTTAGTAAGCTTATTCAAGGGAGCAATACAATGACAGAAATGCAACGGACCACACACAGACCCTTGAGGGACACCAAAAAAAATGCAAGACAGTGAAGATCTAAAAGAAACCTGTGAAGAACAATTTGTAGTATAGGAGTGAAACCAGTCTCTTTTGGATCCATTGGTTCAGTAGCTTTTTTATGAATGAATGCTGCAACTAACAAACGTATCGTATCAGTAGTGATGATGATTTCTGATGTCACACGTTCCCTTATAAAGGATTACTAGAGATGACAGTCCCGCCTCCTGATGAAGCATCATGGAGCAGAGGTGAAGCACTGGGGTAATTCCTTTGTTCTGTGCTCTCGTGGTTTGGTAATAAACCAAATACTTTTGCAGCTATTCCACTGTCACATCTTTTTGTTGCTCCATCGAGCATTGCCTTTGTATCTGCTGTAATGGGGGATGTAGTTGCTCCAGCACACATACTGTAGTTTACCTGGGGGGGATGGGTTGCTGCTATAGTTCTCACTTGAGATCTTGTCCTCCTACTTTTTTTTGCAGCCAATAATTCAGGTACTTATTCATCCCAGTCTGAGGGCGGTATGAAGGAAGCATCCAAGTCCCTCTCCTCCTCCTTCTCCTCAGTATCTCCTCACTGCTTGCTAGATGTCAAGGCAGCATATTTGTTTGTAGCTTGGGCTGTCACAGGCTTCACTGTTTTACTTTTTGCTTTCCTGTGCCTACACCTTTTACAGGAGGAGACCACTTTCATGTCTGCCTCATTTGGGGAGAGGCATTGTGAAGGACCCTGGTCATGTTGCACCATTGTCTGGGGGAAGGATGTCCTTGACATGCCTCCAATGACTGTATGATTGCAGGGAGATTTTACGTCATTGTGTCTGTGCAAAGATCTGCCCCTTTTTTTGAGGTGTTTTGCTTTCAAGGGTTCATCTGTCTAGGGATATCGGAGTGCTAGGCTGCTCTGATACCTTGGAATTTTTTCCTGATCTGCTGTGCTTTAAACAGATTCAGGTCTGACCAATTTTTCAAATATTTTAGCAGATGTCCTTTCAGACCCTTGAGTCTGCCCTTTCACAAGTAATTCTTCCTGATTCAAGCCACCTGACTTGTCATGGGAGGCCCAAGGACAAGACCAAGGACACTGTCTATATGTATGTCCTTGCTCCTCACATAAATTACATCTAAAAGGATTAGGACATCTAAAATGTACACACCCATATATGCATTGCAGCTTCTACACCTATCTGCATCACGTGCCACACTTAAGTGTATTGTGGAGCCACATCTGTGGCATGTATGGGGTTGCCCTGTTAAAAGCACATGCCACTATCTCTACCTAAAAAAAACTTCCTGGCAGATAGCAAGCTCTGATATTAGTTTGTTTCAACTTTACCTTAAATTTCCATCCCCCTGTCCAAACCTGCTCGCTGTTGATAATGGGGGTGGGCTGGTCTACAACTTCACACTGCTGTTTGAGCCAATATGCAATGCTGGCGACACTCACACCTTCATTTCTGGACAGAACAGTAATTTTTATGGCAAGTTTGAACAGGGGAATAACCGTATAGGGGGAACCACAAGGCTAAATCTTTCAGTTAAACATATTTCAACCAAAACCTTTCTAATGATTTTAAGACTTTAAAACTGACGTCATATATTGTCTTGCCAGAAACATGTATAATGGCACATAGCTCAGCCACAAACAAACCACTGGAGACTTAAGAAGAGATCTGATGACATGGACTCTATCAGGAGGAATTTCCAGTCCACCCCTGTACTTTAGTCTCACAGCATTCCTCTGCTGCAAAGGTTCCAAAAAGATCCACCACCCTAAATTGCTTTGGTTCTTACATTTTTTCTCAGGTGGCTATAAAGTGTCTGTCTCAGATGTATCTGATTCAGCTTCATCAGAATCAGCAGGGAAACCATACCATCCCTTTGTTCGCTGACAGTAGGTGGCTGAGGCCCATGGAGGGGTTCCCATTTATAGAGGTAGAAGGAGCCTTCTGCTCCATATCCACTTCTGCAGGGGATCCAATATCAGGGTGATTATGTCCAAACTGACCAAAAAGATTGTTTGCACTTTCTTGTGGTTCAGTTGAAGGATTAGCCCCCTTTACAGTGTCCAGCTTGTTGAGTGCTTTATTAGAGCACTATTATCAGAGTTATTTTGCAAAGGTTCACACTTCTGTAAGTCAGTCTTATTATTCTCCCCACAGTACTTACAGGTATAGCTATCGGTGTCTGGACCGAAAAATGCTCAGTATCCACTGGTAACTAGGAATTCCTACCTGGAGCCTTGATCCACCCTGCCACTTCTAATGCCGACTCCACAGACCAGTTATGTTGTGCAGCCACTACAAGGTGTTGCTGAGTAGAGCACCCACATCTTTTTTTTTTTTTTTTACCAGGAGAGACACGCTAAGCTAAAAGCTTATTTACAGGTGCGACCTGGGAGCACAAGGAGGTTAAGTGACTTGCTCAGAGTACACAGTATGCAAGTGGGGACTTTAGAATTCAAACCCAGGTCTCCAGGTTTGCAGCTCAGAGCCTTAAACCACTACGCTATACTGCCTCTGAGCACCCACATCTTAGGCCCAGCGATTTGCTAGTTTTTGCCTTTCTAGGCACTTTGGGCATTCTGCACTTTCCATCCAAATTTTGACAATCTTCACTCAGTAGTGTTTTGCTACCGTGCTGTTGTGCTCTGCTAGATCAGGCCTCACCTGGAATACGGAGTCCAGTTCTGGAGGTCTCACCTCAGGAAGGACATTGACCGGGTGGAAACAGTACAGAGAAAGACAACAAAAATGATTCAGGGTCTGCAATACATGTCCTACGAGGAAAGGCTTAGGGAACTGAATATGTACTCCCTGAAGCAGAGAAGAGAGAGAGGGGACATGATTGAAACATTCAAGTACATAAAAGGCATTAACAAGGTACAGGCACAAGAACTTTTTCACTTCAAGAAGGGCTGCAAGACAAGGGCACATGACCTCAGGCTGCAAGGAGGGAGGTTCTCTACCAACACCAGGAAGTTTTTCTTCACAGAAAGAGTGGTGGACACCTGGAACAGCCTGCCTCAAGAGGTTGTGGGGATCAACACTATGGGGGGATTCAAGAATGCATGGGATAGACACAAGGGAGCCCTGACTACAAAGGACAACTAGAACGTCAAAATAGGTGTAAAACAAATGGGTAGACTAGATGGACCTAGCGGTCTCTTTCTGCCATCAACTTCTATGTTTCTATGTTTCTATCCAAGGCTTTCCCTCCCCAGCCCATCATCAGAGGTCTCATGGAGCACTGGCCACTCTGCTTGTGCTGGTTCTGGATTCATCATATAAAAGAGCTGAAGAACATCTGCTGTAGTCCCAGCATCTTTGGCACTTATCTGTGACCTTCCTCTTCTGAAATTCTGGATTTTTCCATTTCTCTCTCGGCATCTCTTCCTCCTTGTGCTTCAGTACTTGTGTTTGATGGCTTGTTCAACACTCTGTCAACCAGAGCCTTTGATGTGGTTTCATCAGTTTAGAACTCCTACACTGAAGCAGTTGGTGGTCTCTGCATGTGGCTCTATAGAATCACTTCTTCAGTGGGGCATCTTTCTTTCTCATATTGGAACCTGGCTTCCTCTTCAATTACCAGGTCAAGTTGGTGCTTTTTCCTTTCCTCCATTGCCTTTTTAAGTTATTTTCCTTCATCCATAAGCTTTCTCTGTTCTTGAAAAGCCATTTCAGACTTTTTAGCAGCTTCCAATAGTTCAGCACTATCAATGTCTACATTCATTTGCTCCCCTGGCAAAGTGCCATTGCTCCCCTGGTTAATCCCCTTTCCAAACTGCCTTCTATACATGTTAGTGTACTCCCACTAGACAACGCCACAGTGTGCTCTCTTTGCTATGCACTTAATTACAAGTGTCAATTATCCTGGTGTGACTAATGTACAATTTAGTATTTTTCCAAGTTATCCTAATGCAGGAGTTCTCACTCGTTGCCATAGTGAGCCTCCCCCAAGCCTTGGAAAAGATCTTGAGCCTCCCCCAATATAGAAATAATTTTGGGCCTCCCCATAGTTAGAACAACTATCATACTTTGCACATTACAGGAAGAATACAATGAAGTGCATTTGAGTAGTTGAGTTTATTCTAATTTTATTGACGCTGTTATTCTCCCTCTCTATAACCCCCCTCCCCAGGTCAGCCTACTCGCTCCACAGTTCTGAGTTTTGGCCCTATTTACCCCTCATTGCAATACCTCCATGAGTCAGACTGTTTTCTTTGTCAGTTTTATCCTGCTCTTAAACATCTTCTCGGGGACCATTTTGCTCCCTGCTGGCCTTGCTCCTAGTATCTCTCTGCTTAGCCTTTGTATTTGTGCTTTTCTACAGCCAGAATAATGGGTCAATTGTTATCTCGTTCCTATTCATTTGTATTATTTTGCATTTTGTTTTGCACAATTTCCAAGAATTGTACTTCCTCCATTCAGCTTTCCCCCATGTCAAACCAGGAAACAAATGTTTGTTGAGAGTGTTTTCCTGATAACCATTTTGTACATAAATTCGCATGCCATTATTCACTTTCAGTTCGGTGCAGCCTTTCATACAAAGCATCCAAAACTTGACATTTAAATATAGTACATTTTAAAGCTTGCTTGAGCCTCCCCTGGAACAGGTTGGGGCCTCCCCTGGGAGGCTGGCCTCACCATCTATTTTCATTTTGACCAGATGTTTCCATCTCTGTCTCCTTCCCTCACATTTGTCACCTTTCAGCCTTCTTACTAGACTCTGTTAGTTAGTCCCCACCTGGGGACTTCTCTAGCTTATTCTCTGCCATTATGCCTTGTCATTCCCATCATCACCTTTTTGTTTTCCAGATTCTTTCTTTATCCTGCCATTTATCACGTCTTTTCCCAGAGCCTCCCCTTTTTTTCTTTACCCACATATATATCTCCTATTTTACCTCCCCTCTACATTAACTTTGCTTTTTTCTCTTTTAGATATTTCTTGAACCAGACCTAAGGTTGAAACGTCGATTTTTAACTCTATTTTCTGTTTTCAGCATGCATTTATCATATTTGTGTAGTCTCTGTGGATACAACCCTAAAATGATTATGTCATATGTTAAAGAAGAGAGAAACATCCTTCCAAGTTTTCAATAAGGTAGCTCCAAAACCCAGTGACACTGGACACAATAGAATGGAGTGATCTTGAGTTTCCAACTGTGCTGCACAAGAAGGTCTAGGGCATATGCATTCCTCAACAGATTTATGTTTCAAGGAATTCTTAACTCCCAATTTCCCATGACAGGACAGCTAATTTGCATCCCTTATTGATGCATGGATCCTTTTATTTACTAACTGGAGGAATACCTCCTGCTCTTTTCCCGAAGGACAAAAAGGGAGCTGCAGTGGGGGTGGAAACTAGTGTTCAGTACCCAGTCATAAATCTGCTTTCTATTTTGTGACATTATGTGGGACGGTATTACTTGCCACTGTCTTACTTTAATCATAGTAGACAGAATGCCTACCTGGATGTTATTGCCACCAGGACCCTGGAAAAGTCTTAAATGCCCACTGTCCCATTTATCTTTTAGTGGAATTAGCCAATCAGCTACAAAAGGAATCCACAATTTAGCCTTTTCAACAAATATTGGGCTAAAATTAAGAACAAAAGATGGGGTGTGAAAGAAAACAATTGGGTTAAGCATCCTTACCCCAGCTTTGCAATAGTCTGGATATGTATGCTCCCATTTAATAGAATTGCACCTACTTCCCCCCAGTCCCTGAAAAAATAAGCAATATAATTTAGTAAATACTGCTAAAAGGGGTAGAAAAATATGAACTACATGTAAAAAAATAGATAAAATCCATAAAATGAAAGTTTTAATGAGAAAGATCCTTTGTCTTTTAGAAAGAAGTTTGCATTTCTTTATCTTTTAGAAAGAAGTTTGCTGGTCGGCCCTGTGGCACAGAGGGCTGAGGCTCTGGACCCCACATTTTGAACCATGCTGGCAACCCGGGTTTGGGAACGGACTCAGGTGCCGGGGGCTGGCAGGGGGGAGGAGAGGATCGAGCATCCGGAGGACTGCTCTCCTCTCCTGGGGAGGGGTGGGGGCTAGCTCCACTCTGTAGTGGCCTCTGGTGGAGACCAGGAGTACTACACATAGCGGCGCAAGGAAGGACTAAGAAAAAGCCAGAAAAACAGCTTTGGTGCCCGCCAGATGATGGCCTCCGCCCTCCATGATCCCTGGAACCTCCTGGAGCTTCCTCCACCACAGCAGGGCTCTCAGACCGTGGAACAAATAGTGTGCTGGGGTTCCCTGTTACTCGGTGCCTTTCCCTCGGTGAAGGGGGACCTGCCCCATGATGGGGGATACGCTGGGGACAACTCGGGAGTCAGCTGCAATCTGTGTGAAAGGGAGAGCTCCAGAAGAGGATTGCCTAGGCATGGAGCACTAGGGGGCCCGAAGGAGAGGCAGACGTCGGAGTGCGTAGGAGAAAGGTAAAAAGATCACTCAAAAAAAGAAAAGAAAGAAGTTTGCATTTCCAAATCAGTATTTTAGCTGTGGCAGTATTCAGTAACAGTTCCCAATTATAGAGAGCATCATTTGGAGTTCCAAATGTGACCCTCCATGCTACAAATGGCATTTCAGAGGTGTGTCACTGTGGAGTCAATTGCAGCTGAAGCCCAAAGCGGCTCAGCATTGCAGACCAATGAGCAGATACACTGATCATGACAATATTCATTGCTTGTTGGGTGTAAACTTTGTGTACTTGAAAGAAATCAGCCACTCCTATCAGACAGTGGCTTTCTTCCTTCATTTACATAACATGGCAGCTGTAGCCATGCAGTAATCAGTAGCTGGAATTCAATACTTGTCACTGCAGAGCTGTATCTCTTCTTTCCCTAGTCTGCCACGTAGCAGTACATGCCTGAATCTCCCAATTTGCTATAGCATTCTTTTCCACACACAAGTGCACGACTGCCCACCCTGTAGATCTCCAGCGGGGTGATACAGTGCTGGATGGCTGTCGTATGGCAGCTCTGTAGTGGTTTCCCCACAGTGCTGCAGGACTGCCCACCAAACCACCCAGCGGATCTCCAGGTGACGGGTGATGATCTTTAACTGTGCTGTGATTGCACAGTGCTGCTTGTGTGGGCTTTACCCATCCAGTATTTGTGGAGTGCGCACTGTCAAGTGGTACAGGATCGCCGCTGTTGCTGTCCTTCCCACTGTTGTTATGCCTGAGTCCCCCCAACCACAGCACCGCACAGTGTGACCAGACAGATGCACATGTCACTGTCACAGTTCGCACCATAGCACTGAAAGTGTTCCCAGGCACCCGATCCAGGGATCTCCAGAATTGGGGTTTCACAGTCCTCTCCCTCCGTACTTTGCAACCACTATAGTGTTGCCAGGAGGGCTATAGTTGACACTGTGCACTATTTCCTGTCCGAGAGAGCTAGACGGAGAGAACAGCACATGTGCCTGACCGGGACTGAAGCCCTGCTGCAGAAGTCATCAGCTGGTCCCACATGAAGCTCTGTAGTGTCACCGATGCAGATAGTGTGCCCCCCCCAAGCTGCATAATGAGAGAGTGGTGTCTGAAGTCATGGAGCCAGCAGCAGAGGAAGAGAGTGACAGAACGGGAGATCTGTGGGCCCTGTGTGAAGCTGCCTACACTTTTGACCCATAGTGTCTTCAGTGCAGATAGTGTCTCCCCCCCAGCTGCATGGTGAGAGAGAGAGAGTGGTCTCACAGGTCATGGAGCCAGCATCAGAGGGAGAGAGAGTGACAGAACAAGTGATCAGCTGGCCCTGCAAGAAGCTCCCAACACTTTTCAACTGTAGTATTTCTTGGAGAAATGTAATTTTGCTGGTCAGGAGTTGAGGTCGGTGTGCAACAGAGACAGTGAGGCAGGTATCATACTGGGGCATCTCCGGGGGGAAGGGAGACAGTGACTGTGATGCAGGGAAAGAGTGAAAGCAATGCAGATAGTGTGTCTCTCTCTCTCTCTCTCTCTCTGTCACTGTGTATGTATTATCAGTTCCAAACACCTGCACAGCACAAACCTGCAAGTGAACGTTTGACATTGACAATTGCTTGTTTAGGCAGAGACACAAGCCATCTGCACAGGCAGGAATTTTAACAGAGGGTCTGTCTGGGTAAGCCTTAATGCCCTGTATACCTGGATTCTCCTGTAGATTCCTAATCAATGGGTCCAGTAAGAAAATGCACAACAGAGGACTTAAAGGGCACACTTGTCTTATCCCTCTAAAAGTTTGACTATTTTTCACTGCTCAGTGGGGGTGGGGGTTGGGGGTTGTGTTGCCTTTCTCCTCTCTACGTTGTGGCTTAACTACACCTTTAAAAAAAAAAGTATTTTTTTCTTATCTGAGTCTAGGATTACAAGTACCTTTGAGTCAAGGCTCTTTTACAAAGGTTCCACGTCGGATGAGGTACAATTCAAACAAGACATTGAATAACAGTATAACAGTGGGTTACAGGCAGTTACATACAGTTTTGTACATTCAATACAGTGGCAAAAATGCCAGAAGGAGGTCTGGTAACAGGGTTAACACGGTATGGAAGAGAGATACACCAGTGGGGTGCTGCCATAGGCACTTGTCAAATATGAATTAAAAGTGCTACAAGGGAGTAGGAAAGGTGGGTGGGAGGAGGGGGAAGATGAGTGGGTGTATGGGAGAGGGAGTTGAGGGGGAGAGGGTTAAGTGCTAGGTGGAAAGAGCAAAGAAGAGAGGGGAGAACAATTAGGAAGGACAGTCACAGGAGCTAGATGCAGACAGGATGTGACAGAGACTGGATTTGAATGGACCAAGCTTTGGCATTGCGGCAATGTCAATTTTGGGACCATCGAACCAGCTGGGAGCTCTGTGCGCAAAGGATCTTTGTGCTTGTGTGGTGCAGAAATGCGGGATATGCAGTAATTGGGATTCAGAGCACCTGGTGATGCGAGTAGTCCTCGCTGAGCAGAGGAGAGCTTGGACACCTGGGGAGCAAGGCCTAGTGTTATTTTCTTTGCTATAAGGCAGGTTTGGTACTTGATCCGGTTTGAAAGTTGAAGCCACCCAGTCTGTGCATAGAGATCACACGTGTGGGTGAGGTGATGGGTGCTGGTAATGAGATGCCAAGCATTGTTCAGTGCAATGGATATGCGCCTGAGGGCGGTGGCAGAGGCAGAGTCATAGATGATCAGGCCATAGCTGATTATTAAGATTACTAAGCTCTGTACTGCAATTCTTAAGGCATCTGAGGTAAGGCATTGCCTGTGCCTGAAGAGTAGGCCAATGTGAGTGTTGGCAGCTTTAGTAATGCTGTCAATGTGCGTAACATATGATAGGTTACAATCGATGGTAACTCCTAGATATTTAAAGGATTAAACCTGTTCGAGGGTTGCACCAAGGTAGTTATTGATCATGATGGGATTGAGAACCAATTTATGTGTACTAAACCAAGTTTCAATCGAACTGAAGGCAAGCTGTAGATTCTTTTGAAGGTGGCCTGGATCCTTGTGAGTGGAGAGGATGACAGCATTGTCAGCATAAAGGAGGATTTGTGCTGGATACCATTGTGGAAGATCATTCAGAAAGAGGCTAAAAAGAAGTGGCCCAAGAATGGAGCCTTGAGGAACTCCTGCATGAACAGGACATGCATCTGAGAGAACATCAGCTATTTTCACTCTTTGGGAGCGGTTCTCCAAGTAGCTCTTGAACCAGGTAGTGGACTCAGGTGAGAGCCCAGCAGAACGTAGCTGTGTGATTAATAGTTTATGATGTACAGTGTCAAAAGCAATGGTCAGGTCTATGAAGACCGACCTGGTTAGGAGGCTGTTTTCCAACGAGCTGTGGATAGCACCGGTGAATTCAGGGAAGGCCAATGTAGTACTGTGGCCTGTATGGAAGCCATGTTGCTGAGGGCAGAAGATGTTGTGTTTATCCAGGTATTCCATTAGCTGGTTAGATACCATGCATTCAATGGTCTTGGGGAGGAGTATGGAGATAAGCCAGTAGTTCACAGGCAGGATCTTGTCCTCACTTTTGTGGACTGGAGTTACTGTGGCTGATTTTCATCTGTCGGAGAACTGGCTGAGGGCGAGGGAGAGGTTGAAAATTTTTGTTAGAGGAAGTAGCACTTCATCAAGGGTGAGGGACACCAGCTTGAGGTCGAATGAGTCCCCACTAGTCCTGGATTTGGCAATTGCATTAGAGACGTAATTACTGACCTCATGCAACCTGACTTCCTTAAAGTAGAATAGTGAGCGGTTGGAGGGAGAGGGTTGTGGGCTGGGGGTAGGAGAAGGAGAGTGGTCATCATTGAATAAATCTGAAGGGAGAACACTACGGAGGTCAGAGAACGCAGTATGGAAAGTATTTGCAATTGTGGTAGGGTCGAGAGTTATGCCACTATCAATGACCAGCATAGTAGGTGAGGTTTTTGGCTGCTTCCCAGTTACTTCTTTAAGATTGTCCCAGAAGAATTTCCCTTTTCCCCAGGTGTTTGTGAGGGTATCTCTGTAGTATGTAATTTTCTTCTGGCAGATTGATTTAGTGCAGTCGTTTCACGCCCGTTTGTAGTTCTGAATATCGGCTTGATTGCCAGTGGCCCGTTCCCGAAGCCAGAGGAGGTCCCTTGCTTTCAGATCCGTAAGTAGTTCAGCGGAGAGCCAAGGATTTCAAAGGCCTTTGATTTTATACCTTTTGAAAGGGACATAGGTGTCACAGGTAGCATTGAAGGAGTTGATGAAGAAATCCAAGGCAGAGTTGACATCAGAAGCATTGAATATAGGGGACCAGTTGAGTTGTCAGAGGTGGGATTTGAGGTGTTTTAACTGACCATGTGGGAGGACTCTACTATTAATTAATTTAGGGGGGGCTTGCAGAATTTATTCAATCATTCGCAGATGACTGGGGAATGGTCACTTAGTGTATCTGGAAGGACAGAAACATCCGAGATGCAGGAGGGATGGCTAGTCAGTATCCAGTCCAGGAGAGTACTTGCACCAGTTTTATAATTATGTCTGGTGGGGGAGACTACCAGTTGTGCCAGGTTGGCTGCTGAGATGGCATCCTTGTTAGCAGTTGTAAATTCAGGGTTGTTCATGAGATTGATGGATCTGCTAATAGGGGGATCATTTAAGTGGCGATTCAATTCCGAAAACAGGCTGATATAACTGCTAAGTCCATATTCTTTTCCTTCATGATTTCTCACTGTACTTTAGTATCTCTGCAGTATTTCATTTAGGTCTTGCAGTGTTATTTGTTGCAGATCTACTGTTATTTCTTTTTCAGTACACCAGTTTAAAAACATATTTACTGCTAGCTGGCCCAGTGGCGCTGAGGGCTAAAGCGCTGGTTACCTCATGCTATACTGGTGACCTGGGTTCGGGAATGACCTCAGGTCATCATGGAGCCAGCACGGGGTTGAGAATGGAGCAGGAATGAGTAGCCGCATACATTTTCCTCCCGGTGGATGCCCACACTTAGTTCCGCCTCCCACAGGGTGGAGGACCAGTGGGAAGCGAGGGTGTGAAGGATGCTGTGGCAATAGCCAGGGTGGGGTGGAAGGGGCAGAGCTGGTACCAGCATGCGCCTCACTTTGCAATACATGTCTGCCGGGTCCCAGGTCAGGGAGAAAAGGAGAAAATCTAAAATTACATCATATATATATATATATATATATATATATATATATATATATATATATAAAACACGCACATTTACTGCCCACTTCATCTGTTTTAAAGTAGTGGGTTTGTTCCCTTCCATCTCAAGCTTTAAAATGTCATTATCTGAGAGATCTGTATGTCTTCCTGTGTTTTTAGTGGTGGCTTTCTCTTTTTGTGTTACTGGTTCTTGTGGTGTCTCTTCAGCAAATGTCTGGTAGGCCCTGTGTTCATCTCCAGTCTCTGCTGTTGAGGTTTTGGCTTCGCAGGATTCTATCTTAGCTGCTTCAAAGTTTGGGGACTGCTGTGAAGGCTCAGTTGGCTCAGTGTGACTGATTGGTAAGGTAGGTGATTGCAGTTCACTGAAGCAGTTGAATAGTGCTTCTGAAATCTCAGGGCTGTCCAGCTCAATGCAGGTTGTCAAGTCGCTCATTTTTTCAGTTATTCCTGACAGGATTTGACAGTGAGAGTAGTTGGCGTCTCCGTGATGAAGTGCCAGTAAAGATTTTAAATATGGCTTCCTTTTGTTTACTATTTACAGTATGGCAGATTGCTTGGAGCTGTCAACAAGCAGCTGTGGTTGACTGGATCTTTTGTCATGAGTTGTGGTGGGATTTACTCACAGTTCAAATATTAAGTCAGCCAATTACATTCAAGAATTTTACATTGCCATTGTATAATGAGACTTAACTATTCACAAATGGTATGATGTTAGCATGCCTGTATAATGTTCCTATCCAGTTTATGAATGTTGTAGGTAAACCATACCATTCCAAAATTTAAAATATGTATGAGTGACATGCCCCATCATGTTTTCTCTCTTTTTTTTTAAATCGTCTTTATTAGTTTGTTTGTTTCAGACTTTAGACAAACACACAGTTATCCTGGGCAGGCCCAGGAGTCACAATCCCAGAACTGAATGTGTAAACTATGTACAGTAAGAACTATGTACATACACAGCTGATGAGGTTGACCCTCCAATGCCATGACCAATTCTTATGGCTTCTATATTTTAGGGTAACAGTATAATTGACAGAACTTAACCAGCAGAGGTATAACCTCTGAAACAGAAGTTTTGTTACCCACTAAATTTCTAGAACCTAAGCCACAACCTTAGTAGTAATACACCCAGGAGGTAACCCCCAGCTGTGTCCCCTGGAAAGAGAGACAGTCTCCACCCACCCTTGAACCAAAGCAGACCAAAACCCTTATCCTAATACCGTTTAACTAATACCAACTCAACCCAGAAACAGTTATACATGATACAGTCATTTAGAACTGAAATAAATCCATATAATACTGTACATTTCTCTGAGATAGTAATCTCTTGCTAATCACAACCCAACAGACAGGTCTGTGTTTGGGTGTTGTTAACCTGCAGCGAATAAATCGCCTCTAGGGTCGCCCATCTTTTATTGTATAACCCTTTCCTACCCTCCAAATAAATCTGCCTCTTTATTCTTCCCAAAGCCCAAATAAGATCTCTCACCCATTGTCCCGATCCCCCCTTTCCCTCACAAAAAGACAGAGACCGTTGTTTGTTGTTATGCTCAGATTGGCAATTAATTTATTTATACATCATAATTCCATATTCCATTTTCCATTTTCTTATTATCATATTCCAAAATTTCATTTATTTTCATCCATATATCAATCTCTGATTATCCCTCTTTCTTCCTCTTTTCTCCCCCCAGGTGAAAACCTGGGTGCCTTCTTCTTGTTCTCCTTTTCTATTAGGTAACGGTGAAAACCAAGACCACTTTCTCCTTCATCTTCTTCCTCTTCTTGTGTTATTCCTTTTCCTTCCCCCCTTCCCTCCTCCTCCACCCCCTTTTTTTCCCCTTTTCTCCTGCCATCCACCTTTGGCAGTCCATACCCATATTATCTTCTGCCATCCACCTTTGGCAGTCCAAAACTGTCCAACCAGACTCATCTGTCATCCACCTTTGACAGACCCACCATACAGTCCCATCTTGACTGTCTTCCCTCTTGTTCGGCCTTGTAGGGTGGGTGGAGGATCAAAAACTCCAGCAAAAGCGGCTGAGGCCCCCTGTGCTGTCCATTATGTACCTTCACTTGCCCCTCCCTTCCTGTTGCCTGCCCATTGTTCTAACCCTTAGCCCCTCCCCTTCTCTCTTCCCTCCCCTCCTGAGCACAACCATCCTAATGAAGGAGGAAAGGGGTGCATCAGGACAACCTGGTCTGCCCCTTAAAGGGCAAACTCCATTGTCCCGGATTCCCCCCTTTTCCCTCACAAAAAGACAGAGACCATTGTTTGTTGTTGTGCTCAGATTGGCAATTAATTTATTTATACATCATAATTCCATATTCCAGTTTCCATTTTCTTATTATCATATTCCAAAATGTCATTTATTTTCATCCATATATCAATCTCTGATTATCCCTCTTTCTTCCTCTTTTCTCCCCCCAGGTGAAAACCTGGGTGCCTTCTTCTTGTTCTCCTTTTCCGTTAGGTAACGGTGAAAACTGAGACCACTTTCTCCTTCATCTTCTTCCTCTTCTTGTGTTATTCCTTTTCCTTCCCCCCTCCCCCCCCTTTTTTCCCCACTAGCCAGTCTCCAGCTTGCGTTGGACGTAATGGCTTTCCCACCTTAGGGTATTACTCTCCCTTACCTCAGGGAAGATCCTTTACTCCTTCACTTCTTTTTTTTTTTTTTATCCCTTTTTTTGCATGTTTCCTCCATGCTTCTATAAAGCCCATTGTTTCTGTATTGAACACGTCTATGGCTAGGTCCGACAGGTGCACGCCATCCGACCTGTAGAAGTCTTCTACCCATTCTTCTACCCCCCATAGTATCAGCTGTCCTCCCATCTGTCTTACTAATGTCCCAACCCTTCTATTCATCTTTCTCCTGGCCCTCTCCACTGCTCTATGGCTGTGCTCCTGCCTCCACACCCTCCTTGGTATCATGTCCGACCAGGCGAGACATACCTGAGGCCACCACTGTCGTATTGCTCCTAAATCCTTTTTTATCTGCAAGTATGTGTCTACCCATGGCTTGCCTGCAAGGTTGTTGCCCCCTAGATGTATAATGATTAGGTCCAGACTGGGGCACCGTCCCTTGAGTTCCTTCAAGGTGGGAAGTAGTTGTGCCCATCTCATCCCCCGTATGCCATGCCAGACCAACCTACACCGTTTCACATCCTGGTACAGCTGCTTCCCCCCAGCCTTCTTCTCTGCTCTCTTTCCAGCTCAATAAATATAGGAATGGCCGCAGATCCAGACGTCCGTGATCCTCCCTCTTCCTATGGGGTTCAAGTAAAATTAATTATTTTACACATGCTCTCAGTGTCATCACCATAGTATCCCTCCCTGCCCTCCCTCCCCTTACCATTTCCTGCCCCCAGATCTGTAGCTAAAAACAGGAGCAATACTTTCCATTTCTTACTTCAGTGCTCAAATGTATCTCTTATAACTGGCGGACCACCAGCATCCCTTTTCCAAAATATCATTCACAGTTTCTCCCGCCACTGCCCACTGTGAGGCAGCCCCAATCCACAAGGAATGAGATGAATAATTAGCCGGGTCCTCCCGCATGAATTGCATGCCCTTTTTGAGCAATGCTGTGACTTGGTAGCCGGTGACCCTTTTTCCATCACCATGTACAAATAGTCTTCCCATCCTGGACCCATGCTCTGCGGCGAAAGCCCACACAGCCTGTACTGGGCATACTGCAACTTCTACCTGCCCCTTCAGTGTCACTATGCAACCTTGTCCTCTTTGATCCATTTTTGACCTCCTGATCTTGATCCGTATCTCTTTCACCCCCCAGCTTATATCTTCCCATTCTAACCCCCTTGTCTTCTTTCCCATGGTCTACCACCTCACTCACTCTCATGGCCCCGGCAAACATTACTACATAAATTGTGTGAAATAGCTGGGCCTTGGACTTTTATCTGCATATTGCCGGGAGCACGTACTTTAGCTTTACCAGCCACTGCTCCTCTATTGGCCTTCTATTATCTACTGGCCCTTGTTTCAACCTGCCCCATCCCTGCATCATTCTTCTGATGAATAATGATTTTGTCAGGTCCTTCCACCCTTTTAGGCTGCAGATAACACTAATCCCTGCCAAGTAGACTCCCATTGTGGTGTGGGCTGTCCCTTTTTGCCACTGCTCCACGGTGAACCTTCCCAACTGTTCCTCTGTGAGTGGCCTACTTACCTCCATCTGGTGCTCTGCCGTGAATGTTTGAAACACTCGCCAGGCCCCATCGTAGGCCATCAGAGTCCAAGGCACACATGAGCTGCGAAACAACAGTTCTGCTCCTTCTTGCCAAAGTCCCAGATGTTCGTTGGTATAGGCATTTTTAGTTCTTCCGCTGCTGGTGCCAGCCTCCAGAAACAGTCCAGCTGCAGACGGGAAAGGCTGTCAGCCATGGTGTTGTGCACCCTTCTATGTGTTTTGCTCTGAATGACATGTTCAGCTGCAAAGCCCTTAACACTAAATGTTGCAATACTTGCATGACTGTTTCTGACCTGGCTCCCCTGTTGTTTAGGATCTCTACCACTGCTCTATTGTCACACCAAAATGTCACTTTCTGATCCCGTAATTCCTACCCCTAGACCAGGGTGCATGCCCATATGGGCAATGGTCTCCAGCAATGTTATGTCTCTCACTTTGCCATCCCTTACCCAGCTGGCAGGCCAGGGTTCTGCAAACCACCTGCCCCTCAGGTACCCCCCACGCCTAGCTCCCCAGCAGTTCTGTGTAGAGTTCGAGGTCTGTGTTGTACACCCACTCCTCTTGCCAGAAAGAGCACCCGTTATACTCCCTAAGGAATTCTTCCCATATTTTAAAATCCTCCCTGACACCTTGTGTCAGGTCCACCCAGTGATGTGGTCTGGTGACCCCTGCTGTAGCCCTAGTTAACCTTTTTGTAAATGCCCTTTCTGGTCCAATGGCCCTGCATGCGAAATTCAGGTGCCCCAGTACCTGTTGCACTAGTTTTAGTTGTACTCTTCTCCTGTTGGTGTGTACTTGGATCAGTTTCTTCAATTTACTTACTTTTTTGTCCGGTAGCCTAAATATTTCATTCGGGGCATCTATCTCAATCCCCAGGAACTCCATCACCCTACTGGGACCTTCTGTTTTTTCCGGAGCCAGTGGAACCTCTAGTTCCCTGCATAACTCCTGAAACTTACCCAGCATACTCTGTGTCTCTCTTTTTCCACTCCCAATGAAAAGAAAATCATCCAGATAATGAATGACCATCCTATAACCATTTTTTTCGTGGAATATCCACTGCAAGCATGTGTTGAATGCCTCGAATGTCGCACATGCTATGGAACATCCCATTGGCATGGCTTTGTCGAAATAATACTGCCCCCAATTTTAAAACCCAATAGATCCCAGTCTTCTCTCCTAACTGGCAGCAGTCTGAAAGCAGATTCAATGTCTGTTTTTGCCATCCATGCGTCCTCTGTGGCCCGGATTATCTGGACTGCGTCCTCTAGTGTCGCATACGTTACCTTACTATGTTCCCCACTGATGAAATCATTCACTGAGTCCCCTTCTGGATAGGACAGGTGGTGTATCACCCTGTACTCCCCTTCTTGTTTATTGGGTACTGAGCCCAATGGTGAAATCCGCATGTTCCACAATGGGGGGGTGTTAAATGGGCCCTCTACCCTCCCTGATGCCTTTTCTTTCTCTATCTTCTGTCTTAACATTTCTTCCTTTCCTTTTACCGACCCCAGGTTGTTCGCCTCTCTCGCTTGTTTGGGCCCCCTACACTGCAGTGAAAACCCTGTGTTAAAACCTCTTATAATCATATCCCGCACACCTTTGTTCGGATATCTGTCCAAACTAGCTGTCCATGCCTTTAAGTTGATGAGGGTTCTGGCCACCCTAAACTGCTCCCTGTTGTGCCACCTGTTACTCCTCCCTGGCCCCTCCCTCTCGCTTTGTTCCAAGTTTTTCCCGTCAGTGATTCTGACCCCCCTATTCGTGTTCCCCCTACCCCTCCCTCCCCTGCTCCATGTCTGCCCTTTAAACCCCTGCCCTTCTTGAAAAAACTGCTGCCTGACACTTGACCCCCGAGCCCTGTGCCCCTTGGGCCCATGTCATTCTACATCTGCTTGCCGGGTGCCCTCCCTCACATTTTGAACAAGCATGCCGAAAGCGACATTGAGGCCATGAGCAAAAAGCCCTGTTGTAAGCCCAGCAGCATCTCTGGGGTGTAGCCCCCTTTTTTCCCCATTCCCTTCGGGTGTGGACTGATCTGTTACGTAATCAGTCCATAAGTCCAGCTGCTTGGTGTCCCATCTCACATCCCCGAATGTTGCCATTCTTTGCCAAAAAAATTCATCATAGTACAACCACCCCCCCTTTGCTCTTGCCCTCCGTATTATCAAGGAATAAGTGATGAGTGGGATGTCCAGCTCCAGCCTCTTTTCCAGGACAATGGTTGAGAAAGTGGTAAAACCTACGAACCACCCATCCCAAGCCTTCTCTTTAGTGAACTTGTTATCCTCCTTCTTCCCTAAAAGCACTATCAGCGCTGCCATTTCACTCTTACCTATGCTCTCAGCTTCCTCATACTTGGCTGCCACTTCCTGGCTCACCAAAGCGAATATATCCACATACTCCCCTTTCCATATTTTTTCCTTTGTGGCCAGTGGCACATGCTCACCTATCCTCATCCCAGGCACACCTATCTCCCTTGTACCTTTACCTTCTTTCTCTGTACCCCCTTCATTTCTGCCCTGCACCTCTTTCTCCATCCTAATTTCTGCCAAAGCCGATTCCATCTGACCTAAACCTCCTGTTCCCAGAGCCGACACAATTTGACCTATATATTCTTTTATATTGTCCCCCACTGCGCTGGGTGTGTTACCTGTAACCTTGTCCGGGCCGTGCTACCTGGATTCTTCCAAGTGTCCCCTTGTTTCTCCCTGCGGTTGAGGAGGAGGGTGAATGACTGGGGTTTGTGGAGGGAATACAACGTTCTGGGGATCTGGTCCGGGTTCACCAAGGGAGGTCCCACCTTGATCAGGGGAAGGTACTGGTGTCACCGAGTCCATAGGCTGCAGGGTTACTGAATCGGCCGCCTTGGCAGGTCCCACTGCCAGCGGTGGCACCCTAGTGGACTGCATGGCCCTTTGGCTGGTGCTTCCTCTGCCCCTTTCCTGGGCCTGCTCTTCTTCTCCTGGTCTCCCTGGTTCCTCCCCCTCCACCAGTTCCCACATCCTGTTGGCTTTTTCCGCCAACTCAATTATAGCTCTGTAAGCATCTTCCTTTGATGGCCTGCTCTTCTTTGGTGCCATGTCCTTCCTTTCCTTTTCACTGTGTAGACAACTACGGGAAGAGAAACAGGATTAATTATATGCATACACATACTTTGTAATGCCTTCTCTCCGCTCTCGTGCCACACAGCCGCATGTCCGGTCGGGGCCCCAGTAAAAGCCTCCATCATGCTCAATAGGCAACCAGGTCCTGTTGGCTGCTCCCTGCCATGTCCTTTGCACGTGGCACACGCCACGTGAGCCACCCAGCCTATCCCTTGGCCCCCTTTAAGCCTACCCTTGATCCCTCTTAATTATTACTATTAATTAAGGGAAAATGCCCTTTGAGGGGCTTGTTCTCCCCCATGATGTACCCCAGTGGGAAGCAGCCACTAGGTTCCCTTTCACTTTTTGGGGGGGCCGGGGTGTCCTGTTTCTCCACTCATGACCTGCCAGCGCGTGTTCGCTCATTTCCCTCGCAGGAGCCAGACTCCCTTGTGGCCCATACTCACCTCCCCATCCTTTTTTGCCCTCTCCTGTCCCCCCACTGTTCCCTCTATTCAGATTCCACCCCATCCTCGCGCCCTTGTGCAGCGGCAGACGTCACGCCCGTGGTGCAGGCGTGCTTCCGCCTCCCTTGTTACGGGCCTCTTCCTGCTGGCCCCTACCTCAAAAGTCCAATTGTCCCCCCCTTGGAATCCACCAAAATGTTTATACCACCGGCAATGCAACCTCCCCTTGAGCCACCAACCATGCCGCCGTCCCTCAATCGTCGAGCCGGGCTGGCCTCCACAGGAGCTTCCTCCCCAGGGATGATACCACCTCACAAACAGGTGCTGTGATACCCTACACACAGGCCCATACAGTAAACCACACAACCAGAGGGAAAAGGCTTCTATCACGACCACCGACGCAGCATGTGACGTCACGCCACGGGTCGCCGCATCGTGCTCTCACTCCCAGAGCTTCAGGGCCTCTTCCAGGCCTACCAATTTTTCCAGCAAACAGAAAAATGGCCAAAATGCTGCAAGCAGCACAAACAAAGGGAAAAGCTTCAGCAACCACCACGCTGGCGTGTAGACGCCACGCCACGTCCCAGATTGCGCCTGGCCTTTGCCTCAGGGCCTCTACCAGGCCTACTATTTACCCCAGCAACAGAAACAGGCCCCTAAAATGCAGCATACAGCACAAAACAAGGGGAAAAAGCTTCCATCGCACGCATCAGGCAGCGTGTGACATCACACCACGGGTCTCGGATCGCGGCCTCACTCACTTTGCCTCAGGGCCTCTTCCAGGCCTACCAGTTTTGCCAGAAAACAGAAACTGGCCCTAAAAGCTGCAAGCAGCACAAAACAAAGGGAAAAAGCCTTCCTCACAAACACCACATGGCATGTGACGCCACCACATGGTCTCGGATCGTGCCCTCCCCTTTCAGAGCTCTTCCAGGCCTGCAAATCTCACCAGCAACCACAAAAACCTTCACCCTTGTCCCAGCTTCCATCAACTGGCCACCACTGCTAATTGCAGCCCTCCTCTGGTGTAAGTCCCCCATACCTCCTAGCATGCCTGCCCTGATAAACACGCTAGCCTCGCTTTTTAGCTGTACAGCGCCTCCCAATTCTAACAACGACTCTCCTTTTCAAGCAACTGCACAGAGATAATTGTAACCCCCAACCTGTATGCCCTGACCAACGCTCCTATCCTCAAAGTTAACACACTGAATGAAATTGGACCTTCTAAATAGCCACAAAAAAAACACCAGCTCTTCTTTGTCCTTTTCCTTTCTTTTTTTTTTTTACAGCCTATTGTTTATCCAAACCCCTGCTTCACCCTGTCTTCTAACATATCACGGTTATGCTCTGTTCTGTCCAAAACCATAATTCTTCAACTAAACACTGCAAAGATTTTTTTTTTTTTAACAACTTCACATATCCTCACAACTCAATAGTTTGTTTCCTTACCTTTCTCTCCTGGTGAACAAACCTCAAAAGAATATGCCAATCCGACGTGCTGCAGTTGATGTAGGATCAAAAACTCCAGCAAAAAGTGGCTGAGACCCCCCTGTGCTGTCCATTATGTACCTCCACTTGCCCCTTCCCTTCCTGTTGCCTGCCCATTGTTCTAACCCTTAGCCCCTCCCCTTCCCTCTTCCCTCCCCTCCTGAGCACAACCACCCTAATGAAGGAGGGAAGGGGTGCACCAGGACAACCTGGTCTGCCCCTTAAAGGGCAAACTCCATTGTTCATAGGCATAGATATGGTCGTCTTTCCAGTGTTTCAATATGAAAGATTAGACTATCGCTGTCATCAGAGATAGATGATATTTGGGTGTGGTACCTGATATCTGTGACATGTCCCCTAATATACAAATTTCAGGCAATATGAATTCTGAATAATCCAACAAAGGGTCCATATGTTGTTTAATTTCAGCCCATAATGGCAATATTTTACTACATTCCCACAACACATGTAAGATATCACCTGTTCCCATTCCACATCTAAAACACAGGTCTGTCTGTCTAAGGTGTCTATCACTAGTTTCACAGGTATAAAATACATATTAGAAACAATAAAAAACTGCATAAGCTTATACTTGGGTATAGGTATATACTTGTTACTCCTCCAAATAACATCCCAAGCAGGCCTTCGGGGAGCCAATGTTCTGTACCAATATAAAACCCTTGCTGGAGAGTTTGGGCTAATATAGTCCAATAGCACCTTGTATACTTTTGAAAGAGGGTTAGATGTAGGGTCTACTTCCTTTGGATTGTCCCAGGTGAACAGATTTTCTGGTGGGCCCCCTATCCTTCTCCATACCCCTTCCAGCATTTTGGTGAGCTGTATTCTTCTGAAAAAAATGCATTGCATCACATCTAGCTGGCAGAACCACCTTATTATCCTTTATAACATCCATTAGCTTTAGACCCCACAGCTGATCAGCCCAATGTTTAGTGATTATCTGACCTCCAATCAGTAAATTGGGATAACCCAGCACAGGTTGGTCTCGGGTTCTCATTTGGTCCCTTCTCTGGGCAGGAGTGAGAAATAACCACCAGGCCAATGCTGATTTAACAATTGAAGTCAAGGTTGCTTTTTGAGGTATTTCTCTGGATTTGCAAAAAGCAACGCCTCTGGAGAGAGGTCTGAATCTTTTAATATTTGCCTCTCTATTTGTAGCCATATTGGAATGTATGTCTCTCCCTCCAGTTTTCTAACTCATCGACTCATAAATCCCAGCCGTCCCGCCACATAATATAGATGGAGATTGGGCAGTTTAATCCCCCCCACCCCATGTTGTGTGGTAAGCACAGGGTACTATGTTTTTTTCCTGGGAGGCTTGGAATTCCACAGAAATTCGGATAACAGTTTCCTAATTTTTTATAAACCATAATTTGGGAATGCTGTATGGGGCTAAGTATATTGGGTACAATAACCTGGGTAGAAGGTTCATTTTAATTAGTCCCAATCTAGCCGCAAAGTTCAAAGGAAGCTTATTCCATCTGAGTATGTCCCCTCTAATTGCTAGCAGGACCGTGTCCATATTTGTTGCAGCACCATTCTCCATACTAGCTGTGATCCATATACCCAAGTATTTAATCCTTTCCATCACCCAGTGTAACAGCAGTAGTACAAAATCTGCTCTGCATACATGCTGTGTCAAAGGGAGAATTTGTGTCTTGTTCAAATTTAGTTTATAATTCGAAACTCTGGAAAATTGTCCTATAATTTCAATTGTTCTTTTAAAGCTTGGTGCTGGATCTTTTAAGTGTAGAAGTATATTGTCTGCAAAGACCGAAAATTTTAGATCCCTCCCTGCTATTGTAATCCCCTTTATGTTAGCATCCTTATTAATAGCTTTTAACAGAGGTTCTAAGTATATATTAAACAATATTGGTGAGAGGGGGCATCCCTGTCTGGTCCCATTTTCTAACTGAATCTCCTGTGAAACATAACCATTACACAATACTCTGGCCGTAGGAGCTGCATATAAATTTTTGATACCTCTGAGAAGGCCCTCAGGGAAACCCATCTTCTCCATTGTAGCAAATAGAAATGGATGGAAAATCCTGTCGAAGGCCTCCTCGGCATCTAAAGATATCAAGGCTAGTGGTAGTTGGGAATCAGGCGCATAACTAAGTATGTGATGAAGTTTTCTAAGGGCATCATGTGCTCCCCTACCCGGCAGAAATCCTACCTGTTCGTGACTAATTAAGGTTGGAGCAATATTCAGGATTCTATTACCAATAATCCTCATAAGGATTTTAATATCTTGGTTCATCAGGGCTATAGGCCTATAACTGCCAGGTAAATCCCTAGGCTCGTCTGGCTTTGGAACCAGGGTGATATATGCCTAGTATAGCAGCGGGTGACACATCCCCTCTTGCATTATAGTACAAAAAAAATCCTTAAGTACGGGACGTATAGTATGGGGATGTGCCTGATAAAACTTAGCCGTAAGGCCATCCGGCCCCAGAGTTTTACCAGAAGGCAGAGATTGTACCACCGCTATTATCTCAGATTCTCTTATTGGAGCTGCTAACTCTCTAATCTGTGCTGGGTTTAGCACTGGTAATGATATTCCCTCTAGGAATATCCTGATTTCCTTCTCCCCAGCTAAATGTCCTGCTTGATAAATTTCTTCATAATAGGACGCAAATGCATCCGCCATTTTCTGAGGATCTGTTAAAATTTTCCCAGCATGCCATATGGAAGTGACTGTTCTATTGGCTTCCCATTCCTTAACCCTAGCTGCAAGGAGGCAGCCAGACATATCTCCTTGCATTAAATATTTAGCTTGAATCTTTTCTAACCAGAATCACATGTTTTCTCTTGATCCAGAGACAAGAGAAAACTGAAAAGCAGTCCCACTGTCCCTTTGTTCAACAGTTCTCTAATAAAAACAAGATTGTTATCAATGACCTGTTTAGTACTTCAAGTTTGGAAGGGTATGTTAAGTACCTCAGCCACTTCTGACAGTCTATGGACCAAAAGTCATGCTAAAATTTTGATATCTGTGTTCAACAGACTGGTTGGTCTCCAGTTATGCAGACATAACGTCTTGTCTTTTCTGAACAAAAAAATAATGATTGCTGTGGACATCTCTGGAGGGACAGAATCAATCCACAATATTTCTTTAAATGTGTCTGTTAACACAGGGCTTAACAGTTCTATAAACTGTTTATAAAATTCAGATGAGAGACCGTCTTCACCAGGAGAGGAATTATTGTGCATAGCTTTAATGGCTCGCAGGACCTCCTCTGGGGTGAAAGTGTTAACAAGACCTTTTTATGTTTGCTTGCACGCATGTGCAAGAAACATAGTGCCACCATATGAGTTTTCGTAGGTGTGGCACCCTGCTTCCAATGCCCTCAGCATTTTTGCAGGCGCGGCACACACTGCACCAATGAACCAATGAATGCCCCAGCTGTCTATGGCAGCAATTCAGATTGCAGTGGCATACAGTTCAAAGCAAATGACTGCTACAATCAGCGGTGGTAATGTGTAGGTAATTTGCATACAGCCCTGCCATCAACAGTATGTAAATTGCCTCCACGACACCACCACTAAGTGTAGCGGTGGATGTATGCTCGCGCCCCTCCTTTGTTGTGTGCCGAGGGGAGTGCCCAATCCCCCTCGGCTCATGCACACTCCCCCCAAGCACACTGTATGTCCGACGGGGGTGACCAATCCCAATCTGCTCCAGTGCCCCCCCTAGAAAACAAACTTCCAGCTGGCACACTGGGAGCCCATCTCAGCATGGCAGAAGTCCAGCATACTCATGTGTCCGCCCCTACACACTGTATGGCCAATGGGGGTGCCCAATCCCCCGCTGGCTTCACTACCCCACAAAACTTCCAGGTGCCACATTGGGAGCCCACCCCAGTGTGGCAACAGTCCCACATCGTCCACGTGAAAAAACCTGTAACAAAATAAAACTGTCCCTCGTTGACTCTCTTGCCCCCTCCGCACCCACCCTCATGCACCCCACCTCCCCCACCCACCCTCACCCCATACTTACCTCCGGAGGTTGGCATGATGAACTTCAGTGAAGCAGGAGCACATCTGCACTCTTCAAAGCCGACTGCAAACTGAAGAAATGCCAGTAAGCTGTATAATGGCATAAATAGGGGTTTTTCAACTTTGGTGCATATCTCAGTCATTTCTTTGAATTTCTGCACCAGATTTTCAAAACGTGGTTCTTGGGACCCCATCTGATGAATTCAGTGACAGTCATTTGGTTATTCAGTCCCAAAAGGTGATTTCGCAGTCACTGGACGGAATCACCTTTCAGGACTGATTAACGAAATGACAGTGTCACTGTTCATGAGGTGGGCTCTCAAAAAGCCTATGTTGCAAATTTGGTGAAAAAATTCCCCATAATGACTGTTACAAGTGTGCATTGCGCAGTTTCCATGCACACTCGCAAATCCGTGAATCTGTAATATTTTCACCCAGATTTTCAAAATTGGCATTTTTTCACACCTCCTTATGAACTGTACAGCTGTCATTTTTCACATCCTGACCAAAATGTGTTTTCGCACTTCCGGCGCAGTCACTGTGGGAAATCAGTGTTCAGGACAGAGTAAGAAAATCACAGTGACACTGTTCATGAGCAGAGGTCCTAAAATGCCTATGTTGAAAATTTGGTCACAAAAGTCCATGAAATGACTGTGTTACAAGTGTGCATTGTGCATTTTCTATGCACCACTGTAGCTTCACAAATTTGTAATATTTTCACTCCAGATTTTCAATATTGGCATTTTCCCACACATTTTTATGAACAGTACAGCTGTCATTTTTCATGTCCTGACCAAAATGAGTTTTCACACTTCCAGCATAGAATAGTGCATTCGCTGTGGGAAATCAGTGTTCAGGACAGATTAAGAAAATCACAGTAACACTAAGTGTTCATGAGTGGAGGTCTCAAAATGCCTATATTGAAAATCTGGTGAAAAAAAATCTCCCAAATAATTGCATTACGGGTGTGCATTGCGCAGTTTCTATGCAAGCTCGTGACTTCACCAGTTTTTTTATATTTTCGCTCCAGATTTTCAACATTAGTATTTTTTTACACCTCCTTACGAACAGTATAGCTGTCATTTTTCGTGATCATGTTGAAAGTGTTTTGCACCTGTGGTGCCAATGGCGAAGTCACTGTGCAAAACCACCTTCAGCTTAACAAACTGATAGTGTCACTGTTCATGCTGGGGTCACAAAAGCCCATGTTGAAAACTTAGAGTAAAATACCAAGACATGCCCAGGGCCTTAGGGTTTCTGGACCATAACACTTCTTCTGTAGGGTCTGACAGGCGTCTGCCATACTGTGGACTGACAGGCATCAGGTGTAACCTGGGATTGTCAACAGTATGCTTACTTATTCCACCCCCCACCCCCACCCCTGCAGCCAGTGACAGGCATCAAAGTGCACCTTGGACTCTTGGCCCCAGAGTTCACTCCATTCTCCTATACTGCACCCATTTCAATGTATTTCCTTATGGAATAAGGTGAATGAAGCCCAAACATCCCAAGGCACACCTCAACACTTGTCAGTGTCTGCAGGGTAGGGTGAGGTGAAATGTCGTGACCATTACGGGTGACGACCCAAAGGCACACCCCAATACCTGTCCATCTCTTCAGGGTGGGGGTGGATTTGGTGTCAGTTCAATACATCACTGCCATTCCTATATTACACTTAACTCCTGCACTTCCACTGCTAGTGCCAGCAAGCAAACAATCGGCATTGACAAATGCTTGTTTCATATGGTATGACAAGTGGTGAATTTCCATCCATGCCATATAAGAGTCATCCCACAGTGCTTCAGAAGGGGATCTAAAAGTTGAAGTTATAAAATTCTGTACTATAGGCATAATTTTATCCGGGTTGGTGAATACTGGCTTTTGATCATGTTCTGGTAGCCCATTTTTCTGTCTTTTGTCCATCCAGAGTAGCACAGCCTTTGAAAATACCAAGATCTTGCTTTCCCTGTCTTCCACATTATAAGTTTAATCTCAAGGATTCCGCCCAGTTATATTGAAGTTTGAACATTTCCATCTTCACATTTTGTATTTGCTGAGACAGATCACAGGTTACATTTTTCTTCGTGCACCTGAAATATTAATTTCTGAAGATGAAGCCATCATTTTAAATAGTGAAAATACTTGAGAGTGTCTTATGGCTTGTTTAATAATTTTTTTAAAATCTTGCTTGGAAGTCAGCCACCACTCAAGGCAAGAATTGTAGGCACACAGAAAGGAAGTTATGGCACTAAACAATCTGACCATTTCTTGCAAATCTGTTCATCTTGTAGTGCTCTACAGTATTACATAGATACATAGAATTTAATGACAGATGAGGACCGCCTGGCCCATCTAGTCTGCCCATTTATTCTACCCCCAAAGCGTTCCTTGTTTAACCTTTCCTCCCCATTGCTAGGGTTCCCTTACATCTATCCCATGCATTCTTGAATGCCTCCACCATTTGCACTTTTACTACTTCTGTAGGGAGGCTGTTCCATGCATCTACCACTCTTTCCATGAAGAAGTACTTCTTCATGTTCCCCGAGTCTGCCTCCCTCCAGTCTCATATCATGCCCCTTTGTTTTTGAACATTCTCCTTTCTATTATTAAGTCTCCAACTTTGTGAACTGTGTTTCCAGAACTGAATCCCAGCAGCACAACTGCAGTATACTGCAAGGTGATCAGACATTTCAATGGCCACCATACATGCTCCCTGAATCTTAATACATTGAGACAAACCAGAAATCAATATGGGGTGACCAAAACACCTCGTAAATATGTTTTAGCCCCAGCTAAGTGTACCATTCTGTATCCATCCTGAAGAGTAGCTGTGCATATCATGCCCACTAAAAAGAGCGAATCACTGTAAATTTTAGTGGTTCCTCCCAACATCGAGTGACAGGTCACAATTAAAATAACCCCCCAAATGTGATATTTCTACTGGTATGCATGAATGGTTGAATTTTTTTAAATAATTCAAACCTAGCAAATATGGCCTGATTGGCATATACGTTTACAAAATGGCACCTCAAGTTGGCATAGGTTGCATCCAACAATAAAGCTCTACCTGGCTGTATTTCTCTACCAGCTGTGTTATAGAGACATTTATCCCTTCGAGTAAAATAGACACCCCATCACAGGATTCTTTCCCTTGGGACCAAAAAGAACACCCTCCTGTCCACAAAGATTTAACCTGAGATACTTCATGTAGTGTTTTTATCCTAGTGTCTTGGATAAGCATAATGTTACCTGGTAGAGCTTGCAGAATATTCAGGGTTGTTACTCATTTTTTATGCCCCTTAATGCTGTTGACATTAAGGGTTAAGGTGTTCAAGTTAGGTCTCCTACACATGGGAAAGTATTAGAGGGGCTCATATCGTTCTTGACTGGGATCTGGTTCTCCCTCATAAGCATCTGGTCCTGGACACATCAAACTGAGAATCAGAAAAATAGTCCATAATGGAAGATGCCACAGAGGAAGCGTCTGAATCTCTGTCTTCCTCCTCAGTATCCCCCCCATTGTCTATACTTACTGAGTGCACTAAATCTGTTTTTTGGTTGGTAGGGGACCAGGTTTTTCAAATTTCAGCTTTTGCTTATGACATTGTCCCCTTCTTGGTTTCATGATTTCCACCATCGGAGGTTCTGTGGAGGTGGTGGGAGGGGGCATAAACTCCCTAGTCTGATTCACAGCAAGACCTGCCTGTTCCTCAGGCATAACAGGGCTGTGTACTTCGTGTCCCAGAGGGTGGGCTGTATCAAGACATACAGGTACAACAGAGTTTCTCTCAGGCTCACAAAGGGCAGGTGAAGCATTGAAATAACCTTAGCAGACTGCTGCGGTGTGGGAGATGCGGGAACGTCAGTCCTATTGCCCAGTGCAGCAGACTAGGATCTCTCAGGGTATTGGGGGGTGGTGGAGCTGTGGGGCCCTGGGCTTGGGTTTGGGATTCCATAATGATTTTCTCTTGGTCCTGTACTACTTGATCTAAGTGATTGTGAGCCACCCACAGGCACTGCCTGTAAGAATGCCCAATCTCATCACAGAGTGTTACATTTGATGAGGTTGGGACATTGTAAGCTAACATGTCCATAATCCAGACACAAACTACATCTTGGCCTCTCACAAACTCAGGTGAGTCCTTGTACCACATTTGTAACATGTATGTGGTTGTCCAAGGTAAAAGCACAACCCACAGTACCTTCTGATATAAAAACTCTCTGGCAGGTGACAAATGCCAGTATTATTCTGCTGTAATTTAACCTTCACATGCCACCCACCTGTCCAAACACAGTCTTCATCTAAAATAGGCAAGGACCGGTCAAGCACCTCACACCGCTACCTGAACCAATAGAGCACGATAAAGATTTTAACACTTTCATTTAAAAAAAGTAGAGAAATAGTTTTAACTGTAGGCTTGGTTAATGGGATAGAAATGAATGGTGTTCATAAGGAAGAGTTTTTAACCTGTTCATGTCTTTGTCAATATCTCTCTAGTGACTGAATAATTTTAAAATGGATATCATAGACTGTCTCTCTTCACACATGAATTACAGCATACAAATCAGCAGGACCAAAACCCACAGATGATTTAAACAATTATCTAATAACACATCTTTGGTAACTGGTTAAGGACCACTAGGCACAAGTGCCTGTTTTCAGGGGTGACCGAGGAGCACTGGGGAGGTTAAGTGACTTGCTCAGAGTCATATGATATGCAGGTGGACATTGTGGGAATCAAATACAGGTCTGCTGGATGTACCAAGCTCATTCACAGCTCATTACTCTAACCTCTAGGCACTGACAAGGAATTCTAAAGATAAAATTAGTGATAAAAAAGGTATAGCCTTGCATAGGATAATGTGTAAAAATAATATGCTACTTCTGAATGGAAGACTACCTTCTGATTTTGAATGTGAATATTCATGCATGTGTGGCAATGGGTCATCCTTAATTGATTACATTTGGATTAATCTTCATTTGATTAATAAATGTTCGAATTTACAAGTGGTTTCTAGAGCGGAAAGTCAACACAGGGCTTTGGAACTAGAAGTTTGGAAGGAAGATTTTACTCTGGATAAAGGCAGCAGGGTCCTTTGTGTTGAATTAAGAAGAAGGGGTGTTGAATGGAGGGTAACTGAGGGTTAAATATATCCTTATTGGCTGATCAACCACCTGGTCCCACCATGATCTCAGAATTTAATTCTATCATAACTATGGTTGCTTACATAATCACTAAGGATGTGGTTATAAAGGAGAGAGATGGACAAAACTGGTATAATAACGAATGTAAAAATGCTAGAAAACCGTTATACAAAAGGTTTAGAGTATTAAAACAGCATCCAGATAAGAGCAATAATAAGTTAATGAATAAGGCAAGGAAGGAATAATGGGGGGTTAATTAAGAACGAGCAGGAGTATTCCAGACAATTATGGATGGAACTCCATAAAGCAGTTCTTACAAAGGATAATAAAGCCTTTTGGAGGATTGTCAGCTCTGGAATTAGATATACTCGAATTGAGACTTATATTGAACCAGAAATATGGGTTAAACATTTTAAGCAATTGTTCTATAGGGATGACCCAGAATACCTTTCTGGATTGGAAGAATATAGATTTGTAGGAAGAATGCATCCTCCTGATTCTGAGATCACTTTTTGTGAAATGATGGAGGCCTTAGATTCCTTTAGCAAAAGAAAGTCACCAGGCCATGATGGGGTACCACTTGAAGTAATAATAAGAACAAAATCCTTTTGGATCCCTTTTTTACATAATCTTTACAATTACATCTGGAGAACAGGAATTATACTCAAAAGCTAGAAATTAAACATCATTGTACTAGTATTTAAGAAAGGCGACTGGATGCTATAGGCCTATCAGCCTTTTGGATACCTTAGGAAAGGTATTTACTAGAATCTTAAATAATAGACTGATGATATGGGCAGAGGTAAATAGTATAGTGGACGAAGCACAAGCAGGATTCTGAAAAAAATCACTCAACAATTGATCAATCCTTTATTTTGGTACAGTTAATCCATAAATACAAGATAGTTAAAAATCAAAGATTGGTTTGCACTTTTATAGATTTTAAGGCAGCCTTTGATAAGGTTAATAGACCTCTATTATGGGATAGACTTTATGAACTGGGGATTGAGCAGCCTTTGCTGGAAATGATCAGACTTATGCACCAAGATAATTATACCAGTATCAGGTATGGAGATTCAGGGGAATTGAGTGCCTGGTTTAAAAATAACATAGGGTAAAACAGGGTTGTACTATGGCCCGGTTATTATTTAATCTTTATTTTTCTACAGCACTGAAAGAAATGTATAATTCTGAATTTCATTTACCAAAAATTGGGGCAAGGGCAATATCATATCTAACTTATGCGGATGATGTTGCATTGATTTCACTTAGTCACTTGGGCATGTGTAGCAGCACGGAAAAATTCTATTTGGAATGTAAGAAAGCTGACCTGCAGGTTAATTATGATAAAACCAAGGTTCTCGTTTTGGGACGAAATAAGAAAGGCTATGGTTATTATATGAATAACCGTACACTTGAAGTGGTAAAAGAATTTTGTTATCTTGGACTCACAGTTAGTTATAATGGAACATGGGGAGCTCATGGAAAAGCGTAAAAACTAAGGCTGAAAGTTTCCTTCCAGTTATGTTGTCTTTCTCCCATAAATATGAGGGCAGGTCAATAGAGGGAAACTTAAGAGTTGTAAGAGCAAAACTTAAAAGCCAGATACTTTATGGTGCTGAACTTTGGGGAGGTGATCTCAAGGGGACTTTGGATTCCAGTTTAAATAAATTTTATAAAAAAATAATGGGACTTCCCAATAGTGCCCCTTCAGCTGTGGTTAGGGTAGAGATTGGGCAGTTATCAGTTGAATGCTTCTGTGCACAGAGGCAAATTAATAATTGGCTCAGGACTTTTAGGATGCCCTCGGATAGACTTCCCCGTCTATGTTTAGAGGAAGCAATCCTATATACACATTCTAACATAATTTTTCTGTGTATGAATGTCCTTGAGGATCTTATAAAACCATATGGGTTGCTATATATTATTGAAGATTGTCTAAGATATCCTTTAGATTGTATTAAAATGATGATAAATAATAGAGTCAAGGATATCTTTGCTCAAAAAGATTTAGAGGCCTGTCGGCTATCTAAAGCCAGTTTGTGACTATCAAAAAATTAGAGAGAGCACAAGTTTGAGCAATACCTTCATTATTTTAGCAAATCCAAAGCAAAGAATACTTCTGACAAGGTTTCGCTTTGAGGTATTTAAAAGCAATAGAAAAAGAGGACAATATGAGGGGGGAAAAATTAGGATTTTGTGTGTAAGTGTGGAGTTGGAGAAGGCAATCTGTTGCATCTAGTACTTTTATGTCCACTATATGAGAAATATAGGATCTTCTTATTAGGAAATATACTGAGACAACAACAGTATCATCCTATGCAACTACTGATTTATTTATTCACAACATGTGACCCTAAGATATTAATCCCCGTAGTCTCCCTCCTTAAGATGATTGAGCAAAGAAGGGAACATTTAACAAATTAAAACTTGGGGTGTTTAAAATGAAGTTTTTATATTTGATAATGTAAGCTAAATTAATATGCTTAGAGTATATGAGGTGCTACTGTGACATTGCTATGTTCTCTTAATATGAACCTGTGACCAGTTAAAGTTGTGAATATAATGTCTTTTAAAATTCCTATGGAATATCTTATATTTGTGGAATGAACATATTTTAATGTTTGCAATGGTCTTAAGATTGATCAATAAATATTACCTACATACCTACGTAACCTCTAGGCTATACTGCCAGCTCCATGTCTGTCTGGGATTTTGTCAAGGCCAAATTTGTACTTAGGCATCCTGCATTCCTTCTCTGGGCCAGTTCTCCAGGTCCAAAGAAGAGGTCAGCCACCCTGAAAGTTCCTTGAGGTGGCTTCTGCTGCTGTTGCTTAGTACCACCTGTCTCTGGTTCAGAGTTAATTCTTCCTGCCCTTCAGTAGTGCTAGCTTGTTCAATCTCAGGCTGGCTCTCCACAGACATTCCTTCCCCAGCATCTAAGACTGGCTCCCTAGTCTGTCAAGTAGAAGGTATAGCCTTTTGGGCCAATGTAGGCAAGGTAGTGTCCACAAGGGCTGTCACAGTCACTGCAGTCGGAGGAGCCACCCTGTCAGATGCAGAGTTAGCAGGCATTGTAGCAGAGTTAGGAGAAACAGTTCAACATGCCTCATGTGCAGAAACAGACACACTGGTAGGGCAATAGTCACTGGGGAAGGGGCCAGTTGTTGCTTTGTAGGTAGTTGGCTTGGCACAGTAGCTGCAGCAGGGCTAGAAATCTCCTCAGGAACAGCCTCAGCTGTGTGGTCTGCTTTTGCAAAGTGTGAGTGTGAAAGTATGTGAGGGGCAACAGCAGCCTGAGAGGGAGAGAGACACAGGTGAATGCTGAACTCTTACCTGTGTTTTCTCTCTTTTCACCAGTGCCATAATCTCAGCAGCAGTCAAAATCGAGGGAGATGTCCATCCCACTGATTCTTTTACCCAGATAGCTGCTTTCAGTACTGTATTGGGACTCCAATGCTTAGCGGTGTCTGAACTTGAACTAGGAGTCTGATCCGGTCTGCCACCCCAGAGGTTTTTTTGTACTTGTGGTTCAGCCCTTGGTGAAGCACATGTGCAGTGACATCGGCAAACATCAGGCCAGTTCCTGCTACCAAGGTGCAGATGCCCACCATGTCTACCAGTCCCTACAGATGCACTGGTCCCAGATGCACCTACCCCTAACCTCCACTAGAGGTCAGGATGTTGCCAGATGAAAGATCCCTCTCTCTCCCTCTCTGGAGGAGGAGGACAGCAGTCCTGCAGGTGCTCATCCTCCACCTGGCCATCCTCTGCCACCCCAGAGTTCCTCTTGAACTCAGGTAGTCAACATTATAAGTGGTAGTACTACTGCTGCTGCACTGGCAGGCAGGTGTTGTCACTGTTTCTCAGAGGCCAGAGGGAAGGCAGCCATGTCTGAGAGAATGTGTGACTCACAGCTAGAGATGCAGCAAATTTAAATTCTGCTGGTGAAGTGAACATGAAGTGGGCACTTCACATTTTAAATGTACTTTGCGTTCCTCATTATGATTCTAAGTAATCCACTTCACATTCCAGATTTGGCAGCCCCCCAACACACCACATGGCTTACAGTACTGTAAGTCACATGCTCTTTAGCCAGGGAGGAAGGAAGTGCCTTGCCAAGGAGATAGTTTCACTTTCTCCTGTGCAGATGGAGAGAGAGGAGTGTGTTGTTTTGTGACTGTGAGACAGCCTGAGACTTGGAGTTCAGAGCAAGGAGGAAATTTAAACTTTGAATTAGACCCAACAGCTTTTTTAAAAGCTATATTTTTTTTGTCATTACCACTTCGCATTAAGACGGAATGGTAATGTGAATTAAGGTGAAGTTGTTGTTTTAAATGGACTTTGCGTTCCTCATTATGATTTTAAGTAATCCACTTCACATTCCAGATTTGGCAGCCCCTCAACACACCACATCACATGGCTTACAGTACTGTAAGTCACATGCTCTTTAGCCAGGCAGGAATGAAGTGCCTTGCCAAGGAGATAGTTTCACTTTCTCCTGTGCAGATGGAGAGAGAGGGGTGTGTTGGTTTGTGACTGTGAGACAGCCTGAGACTTGGAGATCAGAGCGGGGAGGAAATTTAAACTTTGAATTAGACCCAACAGCTTTTTTAAAAGCTACATTTTTTTGTCTTTTCTGTACTCTTTTTTACTTAATTTGTTCTTTCTGTAAATGTATTTTTTTCTTACCTTTATGAGTAGTTAGTTGTTTGTGTCTGTGTGACTGTGTGTGTGTTGTGTGACAGTGTGAGCATTTTCGGTCCAGTCGAGTAGTCATTGTTCGGACTGAGGGAGTGCAGTAGGAGAGATGGACCAGGGTGAGGGAATGTTTGGGACAGGGGCAGTTCTGGGAGAGTGTGGTAGGTGTCACACCATACACATGCTTGGGGGGCACGGCCGCTGGTTCCAGTTGGACCAATCCAAAATTTTGAGTGCCCCCCCCGGGAAGCAGAACCAGCACCTCTTCCTGACTCTGAGGCAGTTGAACCACCACCACCACCACATCCAGCACCAGGGCCTCTGGAGCAGGATGTTCCTGTGTCCCTGGGCCCAGGTGTGGATCCCATTCCTGTTGAGCACTGTGACCAGCCAGTTGCCAGTGCATCTGGCCCTCCCCTGCCTGTGCCTGGTCCTCCCCGCACCTCCGTTATTTGGGAGTTTTTTTACTGTGTTGGGGGGACAGCAGCATGGTCAGGTGCTGCCTATGTCAGGTGGAGGTGTGCCATGACCCCCAGGGGACTCACCTGGGGACTGGGGTCCAGCACACCCATATCCTGAACCACCAGTTGGAGTGGCAGGCTGCCACAGAATGGGCCAGGCCTGCACCTGCTGGCCCTTCTATGGCAGAGGGTGCAGCTGTGTGTGGCAGCGGCCCTAAGAAGAGGAGGGCCAGAGCAGCACCTGCTGCTCCACTAGCACCCCCACCACAACCACCACCAGCAGCTGAGCCTGTAGAACATGTGGAACCCAGAGAACTGCCTGTAATGCAGGCTGACCTGACAGTTCTCTGGAGTGCTGTCAAGGAGAACAATGAGAGGGTGAGTGCTGTCCAGCAGCAGTTGGATCACATAGAGGGACATCAGTTGCAAATTATATCCATGCTGGAACTGCTGCTGGACCACCAGGGGATCCCACGTTACTTTTTTTTCCTTACACCATGTGCCCCCCACACCTTCCCTGCTGTGTTATAAAATGTATTCCTCCACCATCCCCGACCCTTGTATGTAATTATGCCTTTTTTTTGTTGTCTTCCGTATGTGTGATACTTTGTATTCTGGCCCCCCCTTTCCTTCTGGTGTGTGTGTGTGTGTATGTGTGTGCACGCGCACTGTTTTGGTGCCTTATTAATGTTTACTTTCTGTTGTGGAGTGCTTGTGGAAAAGCAGGACTGAGCAGTGCAAGTATACTGTGCTAAACTGCATGTGTATGTACTGCATACACTCTCCAGCTTCTTGCAAACATATATATGCTGATTGTTGTCTAACTTGTTGCTGTGTTTATAGCATAAAGAATAAAGATACGAATATATAACGTATATTTTATTTGTTAGGAGATCATAGCAACAAAAAATCCTGCTTTTCAACAAACTGTATACAACAGACATGAAGTGTTGCTGATGCACCCAAAATATTTCACAGTGTACAGACATTACAAAATCAGAAAATATATAAGGTCTAGTTCACTGCCACCACACTGCACTACCACGTTCCTTCTTTTCATTATTTGTTCTGGACTATGTCTTTCTAGTTTACACTGGCAGTGTCAGTTTTGCAGCAAGTTGATGTACACCATAACACAACATGGTGCCAGTGGTAGCACAATGTGGTGGCAGTGGACTGCAGGACCTGTTATATATTCTGACTTGAACATGTCTGTACACCATAAAATATTTGGGGTGTCTCAGCAATATTTTATGTCTGTTGGGTATGGTTTGTTTAAAAGCATGATTTTTTGTGCTATTATCTCCGCAAAGTCATGTGTGCACTGTGTCTGTGTGAGTGACTAAGGTGCACACTGGCCCAAGACCTCTGAAAACATATCATATCACTTTGTTTGCTGCCATTGATGGTACAGATAAAATATACAATATATATTCTTATCTTTATTCTTTATACAATAAACACTGCAACAAGTCAGCATCAGCATATATATATATATGTTTGCAACTTGCAAGAAGTTGGACAGTGTCTGCACACACAGGAAAGAAGACGGACTGCACACATGTAGTTTAGCACAGTATAATTGCACTGCTCAGTCCTGCTTTTTGACAAATACTTCACGATAGCACAACAGAAAGTAAATATTACTGAGGTTCCAAAAATATTTACTGGACTTACCAGAATTCTCAATCTCAAAATGCAACTGTCTTGTGTCCAGAAAATTCCCCAGTGCTGACTAAGTGAAATTGTAGCATAACAAGAATTGCAAAGTCTCCCAGAACTAATGGCACAGTCATGCACGCAGTACTCACACACAGTCCCCAGAATTATTGTGCATCCCCAAAATGCAACTGTCTTGTGTCCAGAAAATTCACAAGTGCTGACAAAGTGAAATGAGAGCATAACTTGAAATGCAAAGTGTTCCAGAATTAATGGCGCACTCAGTCATGTGCACAGTATTCACACACAGTCCCCAGAATTATTGTGCATCCCCAAAATGCAACTGTCTTGTGTCCAGAAAATTCACAAGTGCTGCTGCTGTTGCACTTACATGTAATGCTGCTGTGTGTATTGACCTTACTGTGATGATGATGTCATGATGCACAGTGTCTTGCCAAACCATGAGAAGGAGGGATACCATGACAAGAATGACCATTCAGTGTTCCATCACAAATGATGACAGTGAGAGAACTGTTTGTCCAAAGTGTGTTGTGATGCGATCACCTCAACCGGATGGAAGGGTGCCCTCTGTGTGTACACTAATAGTAGCCTTGGTGAGTTGATATATATATATATATATATATATATATATATATAATGTATTTTCTTGGTGGGGTTGAATATATATATATATATATATATATATATATATATGTACTCACTGTATTGTTTTGCATCACAGGTCACATACTGTTGGTGTGCACATTTCTGTGCTTGATGAGAAATTTTGGTGTTGGAATTGGAAATGGAATACTGTCAAGCCAATGAAGGCAAGTATTTTTTGTTTTGTTTTGTTTTGTGGTGGTAGCATATTTGCAAGTAGATATCATTAATGGTTTATTATTTGGTTACTTCTTCTCAGGTTTTATCTGCATCTTTCTCCCATCCGGTAATGATGGTCATGGTCCTCATCGATTCAAATGATGTTAAAGAAGTTCTTTGGATAAGGCAACCATGACACCACAAAGCATCTGGAAGTTTCCTAAAAAGAGAAATGAAGGATGTATTACAACTCGATTGCAGCAGTAAGACATTATGGTTAAGCCGTGGCTGTTCCACCACAGGTATCTGGATTAACACAGATAACAAGCTGTCCCACTGCAATCATCAGATAACAATTTAAATACCAGGCCGTAACAAATACATTGTGTCAGTGTCCCTGCGTCTCAACTCAAGTTACATTTTAAAACTACATCTTGTCAAGTAACATGACCTGGGTCAAACTTTTTCAACACTGTCATGGCTGCAGCTGCAAATTTGGAATACAGTGCATTATATTTTTCAGAAATATTTTTGTGACGTACATGTCACCTAGTTTATAATCATTAGTTGGATTTTTTGCACTTTTATGAAAAACAAAAAGGAACAGATGAAATAAAATTGATATACTTACCAGTATGGATTGGAAATGGATATCCCACAGGTTCCAGTCGACAGTACTGCTCCTGTACCATTGATACAGACCTTCAGTGAATGACAGTCCATTGTTGTTAACCTGTAAAAAAACCAAATAAGTTGACCATATGTGTTTGACCATTGCAACTCGGAAAAGCTACAGAAAACAAAACACACAGCTAAAGGAAATTGCATAGCATGAAAACCATTATTACACATACTCACTTTATAGTATTCATAGTAAGAAGCCTTATGGCCGATGGATGTGATCTCCTGTTTGACTCCTTCTGCTTTGGTATGGTCAAGAGTCAAGACATGTAATGGAAAACATTGTCACAGCAGTGGTGGTGGTGGTGGGTGGTGGGTGGTGGTGGTCACAACTGAGGCAGATGATGACATTCCCTCTCACATCTTCCTGCATCTGGTGGTGGTGGCAGTGGCTAGCAGTGGTATTATGGTGGTGGTGGTCCAGGGGGGCACACAAAATCATTCCCTCTGGTGGCAGTGGCTAACAGCAGTCTTATGGTGATGGTGGTCCGGGGGGCACACAAAGTCATTCCCTCTGGTGGCAGTGGCTAGAAGTGGTATTATGGTGGTGGTGGTCCAGTGAGGCACACAATGTCATTCCCCCTGGTGGCAGTGGTTAACAGTGGTTTCATGGCAGTAGTCCAGTGGGGCACGCAGTGACATTCCCTATAGTGGTACTGGGTAACAGCAGTCTTATGGTGGTGGTCCGGGGGGCACATAAAGTAATTCTCTCTGGTGGCAGTGGCTAACAGCAGTCTTATGGTGGTGGTACAGGGGGGCACACAGTGACATTCCCTATAGTGGTACTGGCTAACAGCAATCTTATGGTGGTGGTCCAGGGGGGCACACAAAGTCATTCCCTCTGGTAGCAGTGGCTAACAGTGGTCTTATGGTGATGGTGGTCCAGGGGGGCACACAGTGACATCCCCACTGGTGGCACTGGCTAACAGCAGTCTTATGGTGGTGGTACGGGGGGCACACAGTCATTCCCCCTGGTGGCAGTGGCTAACAGAGGTTTCACGGTGGTAGTTGAGTGGGGCACACTGTGACATTCCCTATAGTGGTACTGGCTAACAGCTGTCTTATGGTGGTGGTACAGGGGCCAGGATATATTGTGCTCTGTGTTACAAATGTGACGCGACATATGGAATTTGAGTCACTCTGAGTGGGACACTCATTTAACTTTATGAAAAAGAAAACATGTATCATACAACAAATGTGACAGCCTTTTAACCACTTAAGTTAAAACCTGCCAACATTAACCTCATCATCATCCTCATAAAGAAAGCTGCCCTCACAGTCATCTATGTCTGAATTCTGACCACTGGGAAATTCTTTCTCCACTGTATCATCATCTACGTCAGTGGTAGGCCGTTTCATGCTGCTACTGCCAGTGCCACCAGGGTGGTCCATTTCTACATCAGCAAAACCATGACTAGGACAGGGTACGAATACTGAGGTTGCAGTCTGAGCTGTTATGTGCCTCGCATTCATTTTTATGAATGTTGGCAAACTGACATTTGCAGGAGAGAGGTTTGTATGATGATCCTGAACTATTGCACCTGCTGAGTTGAATACCCTCTTGACACTTACACTGGAGGGTGGGAATGTCAGGTACTTCAGTGCCACTGCAGTCAGCTCTGGCCATTCACTGACCTTTCCACTCCAGTATAAAAGAGGATCATCAGTTATTGACAGATGCCTGTTTTCAGACAAATATGTCTCAACCATTCTCTGTGCGGCACTAAGTCCAGTGGTCGATGCATCATCCTGTTCTCTGGAATCATTTCTATCACAAATCCCCACTTGGGACAAAGCCTCCCAAAGTGGGTAACCCCCAACCGCTTTTGATAACAGACCACCTGGAACTGCAGTCCCTTTCCCCTTACAGGATATGTTTGATACACCTCCAGGTTCACCTTCAGCCTGATTATGCTGCTGAGGGTGTTTGGATGGGCACAAAATAAAAAATCAATATTTTTCTTCACAAGGTGTGACGTGCATATATATGTATAAATTTCACTTTTTTTATGTGCACCAGCTACTGCTGCTGCATTCCCAGCTTGGCCGTGTACTAACTGTTCCCTCAACTTCATGACGCAATGCAATTTGTCCCATTCCCCCATCCCTTACCTGTTGGCTGCAGTGCGCGATTATAACAGAATCTCTGACAAATCACAGAAGGAGACTGAGCAGCAACTGCTGCTTAGAGGTGCAGCATCTCTGTGGCTGAGTTTTTTCTGGACAACCTGTCGGGGCGCAGACAATACTGACATGGCAAACAGAGTGCCAAATGCATAACTCAATGTAAAACCTTGCCTGCTCAAAATAAAACACAGGGATTGCATGCTATTACTAATATGCAATCACTTTATGTTTTATTCTCAGCAAGTAAGACTTTATGTTAAGTTACTGAGTAGAGCCCACCCTGTACTCTACAGCATAGACACCCGACCCCACTTCAGAACCCTGTCTAGTCCTGGAACATCAGGGGGATCTAGAATCTGTCTTAATGGAGTCTGTACAAGGTGGACCCATATAGAAACTCTGGACTGTACACAACAGTGCCACCCCACCAGTGCAGCCCCTAGCTAAGTCCTTATTCTATATTATACAATGGTGTTTAAATTCTCACTCTCTAATTGGCTGACTAGCACGTCCCAGCCGTGGTAAATTTTGACATTACCCACAGGAAGAGGTGCCAGCAAGCCGCATTTTAAAAATCATTCCAGCCACCAAAACCAGACCAAGAAACCGCCATATTGGCTCACCAGTAAAGCGGTAAATTTCACATTTTTTAACACGGTTAACAGAGTCTCCAGTAATCTCCAACGGCACAACGCAAATCTCATCGCTCCACAAGTGACAAACCCTGCCTATTACATCAGTTAGTCCATTTAAATGCATACTTGTGAGTTAGAACTGTGCCAAAAACTCTGCCAAATAAAAACGTACAACGGCTCGAACTGACCATGCCTGCCGCCACCAGAAAACACGCACACAATGCACCAACCCCCTGCAGCTAAACAAATATTTAAATAGTTTAAACAATGCTTAAGTGGGAGAAGTGTTTTTGAATTAAAAACGAGCGCTGGACATTATGGAATTCACGGCCGAAAACCATAGCCGTGATACTGGGCATGCGTCTTGCTTATACTTCACGCATGCCTAGTATCACGGCTTGGTTTTTCGGCTGTGATTTTCTTAAATTCTAACTCTCATTTTTAATTCAAAAACACTTCTCACAGTTCAGCATTCTTTAAACTATTCACATACTTGTTTAGCTGAACTGGGATGTCAGGTGCTCTTATACTTGTTACCTCTAGCCTCTTCGTCCATCACCAGTCACGCTCACTCCAGCTCCACAGCTTAAATCCCCAGCTCACTCCTTCTTTCCGATATCGGCTTTGCCATCACTTCCACCTCATTGGAAAACCCCAAAGCACTCTCATTTAATACCCATTGCTCCTGCACCACACAGCATTTCACAAGCTCTCTCTGTCTCTATGGAACAACGTTACAATCATGGCAGTAGGCAGCAACCAAGAACTATTTTTATTGCGCAAGAATAAACTAAAAAAAAATTAAAAATACAATAAAAATATAATTTTTTTGTTTGTTTTTTTAAACCTGAAAAAAAGGACAACATTGTATAATAGCAATAACCCACTCCAGGGTGTTGGGGATGCTGGTTTTACCCACGCCTGGCGGGGTTTACTCACTCGGCCTGTGGCCTGGTGACCGAACCACGCCAGGTGTGGGTAAAACCAGCATCACCAACACCCTGTCGTGGTTTATTGCTTAAGTAACAGTCACCACTCGGCTTACCTGACATAATAGGTTTGACTATTTTTGACCAGCTGTCTGGACAGCAGCTCCTCTGCAGGTAAAGAGAGCTGGGAGCCCACCGCCAGCACAGGGTATCTCACTCCTCACTCTGTGCACTTCATCAGCAGCACTGAACTGAGCGAGGATGGGGGGAGTGAATCTGAATCTGGCACCCCATACACAGGAGGGAATATCATTAAGGCAGTAAGGAATAAACAAAATATAACTGCTTTACTGTAGAACGGTATTTCCTTTTCATTCGGTGTTAGGTGAGCCCTGCTTGTTGTTTCTACTCTCAAGCGGTGTGAGGCCTTATCTAACTCTGCTTTGTGCATGCACAAACGCGCTGTCTCTGTATTTTCATGGACCGCCGGTGATCAGTGCCTCTCAAGCTGGTAAATTAGAAACCTATCACTGAAGTGACTGCATAAGTGACACCAAGCATTGGAACAGGATGTGCTGCACTGGTTGACTGATGATGGGGATCAGGAATGTGTGTGTGTGGCACTGACTGTACCATATGGAGTGCTTTCTGATTCTGTCCAGCAACCACGTGGTGCTGCTATTTTATAAAGTGGGTTCATGCTGCTGGCATGGAGTAGTGTGTGTCAGAGTCGATATCATGGTGTGTGAAAAGCTGCTGCTTGTTCTTCAAGACAGACTTGATTTTACCCTAACCAGAACGTCATCATCCAAATAATCCCAAAGAAAATTAAGAAACTAAACCATTTATATTTTAGTCTGCCTGACTTACAGAAGTTTTTTTTTTATTATTATTATTTGACTGCTGCTGTCTACAGGCTTGCAAGCTGTGTGAGGCCCTGTTCTGGTGATGGACTGGGGGGGCACACAGTGTTGTTGAAGAATATGAAGGCCAAGGGGGGGTAAGAAAATGTTTTTTTTTTTACTCAAAGACAGCAAAACAAACTATTTACAGTATATAGTCTTATCAAAAGACTGTTTCAAGATTAGGTTAAATAGTGGGCTGTAGTGCGACTACTGCGTCTGATATTATGCAGACTCAAATTGTGATAGCTGCTGGATATAGAGTTCTGAACTAGTCTGAGAGACGGCTGACTGAAGGCTGAAGCCTATCTCAACCCAGTTTGTGAAAAAGTCTCACAGAACAGAAGACTGAAATGAACAACTGAATGCTGCTGCCAGTTTTGGCAAGATTCAGGACTGTGGGAGAGAGATAAAGAAGGAAGGAGCCTACCTGATTGTCTCAACCCATAATGTACAGCATTCAAATTGATTTCTGTCACACAGGTTTTGAAGGACTGAAAGAGTGGTGGAAGTAGAGATTTTCATCAGTGGTCAGGCTGTACTTGATATATAGAAAAAAATAGTTTAATTTCTGCGCAGTGATAAAGCCTGGTGCACTGGCTTAAGTGGCTGTTTCCCGTCACAGTGCTTTAAGATAGATTTCTGTTTCTCAGTGAGGTCTGACAACCGTACAGTAGCAGGATATTTCCTTGTTCAGTGTGAGAGTGCCAACATACCATCTCAGGCCCAGTCTGGTGTGGGATAAATTGATTTCAGCTAACTAGTGTGTGGCTGTTTGCCATTTACGCAAACATATATAATCTTTCTGTTTCACAGGAGGTCCGATGGAAAGTACAGCCAGTACAGTGATAGTAGTGCATTGTCCAGTGAGAGAGTGCTGACATGACAGCACATCAAATCTTTTGACTGTTTCTGTTCACTCACAATAAAAGACAACTATTTGAGGGTGAATACAGTTCTCTTAACTCCTTTCTTTTTCTTCTTCCCCCCAATAAAATGTATACCAATACACAACATACACATTCCAGTGTAACACTTGAATAAACATTTAGAGTACAGTGACAAACATTGCTGTCCTGCCATGAGTGAATGCATTCCTTCCTTTGCTGAAGTACTAAGTAGTCATATAAACTACTGGTTATTGTCTGTCACAAGACAGCCATTACCCAAATCTGCTTCTCAGTTCATCTCACATCACTTATTTGTTTAAGACCTAACTTATACAATTATTCCTAAAACAACAAGCATTTGTCAATTCCGAAAGTTTGTCGTGTGCACTGGTGTCACGGGGAAGGGGAATGTTTGAAAGTTGCTTTAGTGAAGTTGTTTGTGAGGTGAGGTCCCAAAACACATATGTTAAAAATTTGTGGCAAAAATATTTAAAAATGGGCAAGTTATGCCACTAAGTTGAAAACACTATCGAAATACATTGATGCCGAAAAACCCATTGTAACACAATGAAGAGCTTACCTCAGTTCGCAGTTGGGCTTTGAAGAGCGAAGATGTGCCTGTAGTACAAGGTAGATTATGGAGATGGACCTCCGGTGGGTAAGTATGGGGTACAGGGGGTGTGGGGTAGTGAGTCCTGAGTGGGAGGTAGGGGTTGGGTAATGGCGGAATGGACAACGATGGGTGGTTTTCTTTTTTACAGGGAAAAAATGACAAGGGACAGTTTTCCTTTTTCAGGGAGTTTGCTGAACAGCTGAAGACACTGGGGGATTGGGCACCCCAAGTGTCTGTATACTGTTTGGGGGGGGTTACACAGTGGACAACAATGGACAGACAGATGAGGACACTGGGGGACTGGGCAATCCCAGTGTCTGTATACTGTTTAGTGGAGGGGGGGTTACACAGCGGACAATGATGGACGGTTTTCTTTTTTTAGGATAAAAAAACAAGCATTTGTCAATGCTGAACATTTGATGTATTGAAAGATGTCCACCTCTGCACCTTGTTTATGCCCTTGAGATACTTGAACGTATCTTTCATGTGTCCCCACTCCCTCCTTTCCTCCAATAAGTACATATCGGGGTCCTTTCAATTTCTCCTGATATCTTCTGTGTTGCAAGCCATGTACCATCTTGGTTGCCTTTCTGTGGACTACCTCTACCCTGTCAATGTCCTTGCGCATTTGTGACCTCCAGATTTGTACACATAGTACTGTTGGTGAGGCCTCACTAGTGCATTATACAATGAAATCACCACCTCATGCTTTCTGCTAGTGACACCTCTGCCTATCCATCACAGCATGCCACTGGCTGTCCTTGCAATGTGTGCTCTGCTTTGACAGCTTTAGATCATCAGAACTGACAACTCCTAGATTCCTTTCTTCCTTGGTGATCATCAGCACCTCCACCCCATCCTGTAACTCTCCACAGGTTTCCCTCTTCTCAGGTGCATTATTTGGGCTTCTTTGCATTGAACCTCAGTTGCCACTCCTCAGGCCATTTTTTCAAGCCTCTCCATGTCCCTGCTCATTTTCTCCACCTCTTCTGGAGTATTCACTCTGTTACAGATGTTGGTGTCATCTGCAGACAGACCTTTCCTTCTAGCCCTTCCACAGTGTCTGTAATGAAGACATTGAACAGGACTGGTCCAAGACTTATCCCTGAGGTACCCCACTGGTCACCCCCTCTCCCCGGACTGGATCCCATTACCACCACCCTCTGCCTCCCACCCATCAGCCAGTTTCTAACCCAGTTTATCAGCTGGTGCCCTGTTGCCAGACTACTCATCTTGTTAATCAGCCTTCTATATTAGACATTGTCAAAGGCTTTGCTAAAATCAAAGTAGGTGACATCAAACGTCCCTCCCTGATTCATTTTCTTAATGAGGCATTAGGGTTTCCAACCCTAACACACCACCCCCACCCTGCAGAGACTGACAGGCATTGGGGTGTCCCTTTGGGTCATCGGCTGTAAAGCTCATGCCATTCCACCCCCACCCTGCAGACACTGACAGGCATTGTGGTGTGCCTTGAGGTCTTCGGCCTTAATGCTCACCCCATTCCATAATGAAATAAGCTGAGATGGGTGCAGTACAGGAGAATGGAGTGAACGTTTGGGCCAAAGACTCCAAGGCACACCCTGATGCCTGTCACTGGCTGTAGGGTAGGCGGGGAATGGTGTGAGTGTTACAGTCGACAATCCCAAGGCACGTGCCCAATGCCTGTCAGTCTCTACAGGGTGGGGGTGGGGTTACAGTTGAAAACCCTAATGTCCCAGATGTTTGTTGGTATTTTCACTCCAAATTTTCAACATGGGCTTTCTGGGATACCACCTTATGAACAGTGGCACTATCATTTCGTTATCACTTCAGGGTATACTAGCCAGATTTTTAATATACCCCACTGTCGCACTTCTCAGGGACAAAGGTCCTTTGCCTACCATGCCCCACTATGGATGAACTCGCTGTACCATGACATCACTTCAGCATCCACCTTGGGCCCCTTCAAGGTTAAACTTAAGCAACAGCTAGTTGCTGATGCCAGTTGTGACTGCTTCCAATAACCTTCCTTCTTGTGACCAGCACTTATTCTAACCTTATGCTATCCTGACTTTATGCATAACTGTTCTCAGCATGTAAATAACTGTTCTAAGTTGCTAATCATTCTCCTTCACATTTCTCTTGGTCCTTCCACTCTTTCCCTCACCCTCTATGGTTTTCCTCATCCCCCCTGCTATATCTCCTGAGCCCCCTTGCTCACTTTAAAATGCTTTGTCCCATACCTTCTCACCTCTGATGAGGCCCCTGGGCTAATGCAATCCCTTACCTTGTTGATTATTAGATATTCAAGTTCAAGTTTATTGCAGGAAATAACTCCGTTGAGCAAGCTCATTCACAAGGAGGTCCTGAGACATATAAGCAGACAAGTACACATTGCATAATAACAACTTCAAATAACAACATCACGGTAATTAAGTACAGTTTCAGAAATGTGGTAGATAATGCTTAATTAGGAAATAACCCGATAGGTAATAAGCCTGGAGTGAAGAAAAAAGGAATGAGAATGAAGAGTGGAATGTGTATGAGTAGTTAACAACCATAAAGTAGGAAAATGAAAGTCTGGAGGAGCAGAAGGGAGCTAGAGGGCTAGAGGGTGTAGGGGGAATTGGGTGTAATTGGGGAGGGAAAAGAAAAGTAGAAATGGAGTTGGGGTATGGGGAAACAGAATAAAGTTAGGGTAGGGGGTAGCAGGAGAGGGGTCGGTGGGAGTAAGAGAGACTAGGAAATGGAAGACTAAAAGGCAAAGGACAGTAGAGGGAGTAGCTATAGACTTCTTTTTTATACCCATGGAGGACATTTTGGACTAGTGGTCAAGGGCAAGTGCTAGTAGAATACTTCTGAGCTGGAACTATTTCCAGATAGTTGCGAGTCATGGAGAGGAGTAATAGCGGTGATAAGGTTTAGAAACAGCTACAAGTGTCTTTTATTTTGGATGCAGCCAGCCTTTTGAAGAAACTGACAGAGACAATGCTGGACAGTTTCAATGTGTATTGGAGCCGGTTCCAGAGGGTTGGAAGGCTACTTGATATGGTGCGTTTGCCAAAAGAAGTGCGAGTCCTCGGTACATCAAGGAGAATGAAGTCAGTTTTCCTAAGAGAATAGGCACTGTTGTAAATACAGATGAGGGATGTTAGACAGCTTGGGAGCTTATTCAGGATTAACTTAAGAGTCCAGATACCCGTATGAAGCATGCGTCTAATTGAAAGTGATGTCCAACCAACAGCTGTATACAGATCACAGTGGTGGGTTTGGTAGGGTAAGTTTGTAATGAACCGTAGAGCATGATGATAGAGGACATCCAATTTCTTAGGCTTGTAACAGCTGAGGAAGTATAGATTAAATCTCCGTAGTCGAGTGGAGGGAGGAATGTGGCCTGAACAAGTCTGATTCTAGTATCTGATGGAAAGAGAGTCCTGTTACGGAAGAAGAAACCAAGCCTGGCTTTTAGCCTCCTTGACAGGTCCTCAAGATGGTCAATGAAGGAGAGCTTGTTATCTAACTAAATACCAGGATATTTGAATTTGGAGACGACTTCCAAGGGTTCTCCTAAGGAGGTGACAGCAAAGTCTTTGGGGGGGTTGGCGGAAGAGGTGGAAGAGGAATTAAGAGTGAGGATCATGGCCTTGGTTTTCTTGGCATTGAGGAGAAGTTTAGCATTAATAAGATTAATTTCTAGCTGGGCAAAATCAGCTTGTAATACGTCCCTCACTTCAGAAAGTGTTGAGCCCGATGTATACAGTACTGTATCATCTGCAAAGAAATGCAGAGTGGAGTTAGTTATGTGTGTGTATCTAGATTATTGATGTATAGGGAAAAGAGGATACGGCCTAAGATGGAGCCTTGCGAAACTCTCCTGACAATCGGCAGGGAGGCTGAAAAAAGGCCATCAGCTTAGACTTTCTGGGTCCTTCCAGTTAGGTAACTGGTAACCCACTGAGCGGTAAGTGGAGTAGCACCTATTCTGGTAAGACTACTAACTAGTAGGTTGTGGTCGATGACGTCAAATGCTTTGCTAAGATCTAAGAATACTGCACCAGTGATTTTCTTAGTATTCACAGCAGAGACCCAGTCACTGGTGACTTTAGCCAATGTAGTGACTGTGCTATGATTGGGCTGAAAGCCGGATTGTGCTGGGTTGAGACGTGAGAAAGTTTCAATATTGTGCTTTAACTGAGTATAGATCAATTTTTCGAAGACTTTAAAGAGGACGGGCAAGACTGAGATGGGCCTGTTATTATTTAGGACGCATGGGTCCCCTGATTTAAATAAGGAAAGGATGCGGGCTGATTTCCAACAAGAGGGAACTGTGGCAGTGGAGATAGAAAGATTGATTATGTGAAGAATTGGGGCAGTGAGATGGAGGTAGCCTAGTTTTAGGAAGAATGGTTCTTATCCATCATCTCCAGTGCTTTTCCTTGTATCTAATTTTCCTGTAAAGGGTAGTTTCATAAGACTCCACCCTCTCTAATATGACCCTTTGAATTCCAGGTTTTAATCAAATATGCACCATGGCATACATTGTACAATGGCACATGTACTGGAACTTCTGTAGTTATACACTCTTGTAATGTCTTGTATAATTCCTTGTTTTGCTTGGTCTCCATTTCATACTTTCCCAATATGTATTGTTCATCTGACATGGAACCTATGAAATGAGCTTGTTCTCAAAGGTGTTATCCAAAATTTCAATAAATAAATAAATAATCAAATACTCAATCAAAAAAGGTGATTTCGTGCAACAACTGCGCCATTTGGCACCACAGGTGTTAAAACACATATTGGGCAGGGTATGAAAAATGACAGTTCTGCTGTTCATGAGGAGGTGTGAAAAAATGGCAATTTTGAAAATCTGTAGTGAAAATATGAAAAATTGGCAAAGGTACGAGCATGCATAGAAACTGTGTAATGCACGCCCGCAATGATGTCATTGTTAAGAATTTTTTCACCAAATTTTCAACATGGGCTTTTTGGGACCTCCCCTCATGAACAGTGGCACTGTGATTTTGTTACTCCATCCCAAAAGTTGATTTCGCGACAGTGACCGCGCCTATTCTGTGCAACTGGTGCAAAAACGCATTTCGGCAGGATGTGAGAAATGACAGCTATATTGTTCATAAGAAGGTGTGAAAAAAATGGTAATGTTGAAAATCTGGAGTGAAAATGTTAAAAATTGGTGAAGTTGACCGGCCCGATGCACTAAGGGTTGAGGCGCTGGACGCCACACCTCACTCCACACTGGCGACCCGGCTTCGGGAACGAGCCCGGGTCATCGGGGGTCAGCAGGGGAGGACTAGGATCGAGCATCTGATGACAGCTCTCCTAGTCCTGAGGTAAAGGGGTGGGTACACGTCACGCTCTGGTGGTCCCTGAGGATGCCTGGAAGAACTGCAGTGGCATGGGTGTTCTGTGGGGGGGGAGCATGGCAGACATCTGCACACTAGTGCATGGATGAGATTGCACATCTGTGCTCCCACTGGGAGAAAAAGGGGAAAAAACAGCATGGTCTGCAGCAGCTTGATGGCCCCTCGCTTCACCGGCCGACGATGCCCGAAATAGGCATGTGCTGGTAGTAGATCCTCACCAGACATGGGGCCTGAAGGGGGATCCCCTATCAACAGTCGTAGTTGCCTATATCAGCTGGGCACATCGGCTTCGGGGTCGGAGGTGAAGGTTGGAGTGGTGACTGGATGTATGGCAGAACTGTGGCTGCAGGTGACAAAAATAGACTGGTGATGAAAAAAAATTGGTGAAGTTAGGAACATTCATAAAAACTGAGCAACGCATGCTCATAATGCAGTCATTTTTTGGAATTTTTTCACCAAATTTGCAACCTGAGCTTTCTGGGACCCTACCTAATGAACAGTGGCACTGTCGTTTTGTCACACAGTCCCAAAAGGTGATTCCACGCAGTGAATGCAAAATGACCTTTCAGGACCATGGAACGAAATGACACTAATGTGATCATGAGGTGGGGTCCCAAGAACCACAAGTTGAAAATTTGGGGCCAAAATTCCTAAAAATGGCTGATATATCAACATAAGTTGAAACCCCCATGATTCACATTATACGGCTTATCTTACATTCTTTCAAGTTTGCTGGTCGGCTTTGAAGAATGCAGATGTGTCCCGCTCCACAGAAGATTGCGTCTGCTGACCTTGGAGGGTAAGTATAGGGTAAGGGGGGTACAGGATGGTGGGTGCAGAGGGAGGGTCAGGATGGGGAGGGGATCTGGGAGACAACGAGGGACTGCTTGCTTTACAGGAAAAAGGAAAAGATGTGTGGGAAGGTTTTCATTTACAGGGAAAACATAGACATATTATACATTTAGGCACACTGGGGTGGGCTCCCAGTGTGCTACAATAATACTGGGGAAGGGGAAATGCCGACACAGGGATTGGGCACTCCAGTGTCAACTAGGGATATAGACAGATGGAGGGGAGCGCATCCGACACCAGGAATGGGCAGCACAGTGTCGGAAAAGTAAAGGGGAAATTGTTTAACCAGGAAAGACACACTAAGGGGCTGCAAGGAACAGGGAAATTGTTTAACCAGGAAAGGCACACTGAGCTGCAGCTGAAGGGCTCGCATTTCATAGGACAGAACCGCACGCAGCATTAGCTCTGTCCTTTGAAATGTTTGCTGAGACCAGCCCCCTCAGCAAAACTGTCATCAGGACACTGCCTGATGATTTCTGGCCATAGACCAGCCCCTACAGAACCGCTGGCCATTGGGCTGGAACCCCTTACACCTCTCTCTAGCAACCCTCATATCAACAAGTTCGTCTGTGCTTGCACGCATGACGAACGTAAAAAGAAGAAAAGTAACTTGTCTGGAATGTGGTTCAGTATTTGACAATAACTACAGAAACAAGCATAATTTAAAAATGCATGGTGAGCTCCAGAAATCAAGAAAAGTGATTAGTTAAAACTTTATATATCTCAGCCAGAGATTAACATAGAAACATAGACTTTGACGGCAGATAAGGACTGCTTGGCCCACCTAGTCTGTTCATTTCCCTACCTACAGGATAAGCTGTAGATACTAGTTAACCAACAGCCTATTTCTTTCTACCCCCCCCCCCAAGAATTGCCTTATGTCTGTTCCATGCATTCTTGAATTCTCCCACAGTTTTAGACTCCACAACCTCCTCAGGAAGGCTGTTCCATGTGTCCACCACCCTCTCTGTGAAAAAATACTTCCTCACCTTGCCCTTGAGCCGTCCCCCCCTCTATCTTCAAATTGTATCCCCTTGTTCTTGCACATTTCCTTTTCTGAAAGATTCTACCCTCTTGGACTTTGTTGATTCCACTGAGGTACTTAAAATTTTCTATCATGTCTCCCCTACCTTTCCTCAAAGGTATACATATTAAGTTCCTTTAGTCTCTCCTCGTATGGCTTCTCTTGCAGACCCTGCACCATTTTAGTTACCCTCCACTGGACTGCCTCCATCCTGTCTATGTCCTTGCAGATAAGGGGTCTCCGTAACTGGATGCAGTACTCCAGGTGGGGTCTCACCAACTGTCTGTACAGATGGATAACAACTTCCTGTTTTCTGCTGGTGATGCCTCTCCTTATACGTCCCAGTATCCCCCCAGCCCTCCCTACTGCCTTCTCACATTGCTTGCCAACCTTAAGGTCGTCTGATATGATTACCCCCAGGTCCCTTTCCATTTTTGCTATTGTTACCACCCCCCATTGTGTGCTCTTCCCTGGGTTTTGTTTCCCAGGTGCATTATTTTGTACTTCTTTGCATTGAATCCAAGCTGCCATACTTCTGACCATTCCTCCAACCTTTCCAAGTCCCTTTTCATCCTTTCCACACCTGCTTGTGTATCAACCCTGTTGCAGATCTTTGTGTCATCTGCAAAGAGGCATACTTTTCCTTCCAGTCCCTCTGCAATGTCACTTATAAAGACATTAAAAAGGACTGGACCCAGTACTGAACCCTGCAGTACCCCACTAGTAACCCCCCTTTCTTCAGAGTGGACTCTGTTTACAATTACCTTCTGTGTCCTGTTGTCCAGCCAGTGCTTTACCCAGGCTACCACCCTGGGACCCACTCCCAGGCTGGTTAATTTGTTTAGTAATCTTTTGTGTGGGACTGTGTCAAATGCCTTGCTAAAGTCTAGGTCCACAGCCCCTCCCTGGTCTACTACTTTGGTCACCCAGTCAAAGAAATCGATTAGATTTGTCAGACATGACCTTCCCACTGTGATCCCATGTTGCCTTGGGTCCTGTGCCCCACTGGCCTCTAGGTACTCAACAATTCTTTCCTTCAGAAGCGATTCCATCACTTTCCCTACTACAGAGGTCAAACTGACAGGTCTGTAGTTTCCTGCCTCTGTCTTGCTCTCATTTTTGTGAAGGGGAATCACATCCGCCTTCCTCCAGTCCTCAGGTACCACACCATCCTCCCATTTGTTAAAAAGAGTAGTCAGTGGTGTCACTAGTTCTCCCCCTTAATTCTTTTAGAATTCTGGGGAGAATCCTGTCAGGCCCCATTGCTTTGTCCACTTTCAATTTTAGGAATTCTTTCAGAATCCTTTCTTCTGTGAAAGGACTGGGATAGATCCCCCTATCCAGAGTGCTCCTGTTAATTGCATAAGGTACCTCCCCCTCCTCCTCTTTTGTGAATACTGAGCAGAAGTATTCGTTCAGTATACCTGCTTTTCACTGTCCCTCTCTGCCCACCCACCGTCCAGTCTACTCAGCCTCATTACCCCTCTCTTTGTCTTTCTACTCTCCCTGATGTACCTATAAAAGGTTTTATCCCCCTTCTTAACTGAGTTGGCTATCTTTTCCTCAGTTTGGGAGTTTGCTATTCTGACCTCCCTCCCTGCTTCCTTCTGCCTTAACTGGTACAGTTCTCTGTCCTGCTCCTTCTGTGTTTCCTTATACTTCCTAAATGCTATTTTTTTCCTCCCTAACCTTCCTTGCCACCTCTTTTGAGAACCTAGTGGCTTTTTCTTTCATTTTGATTTGTTTGTTGCTTTACCACCGTTGTTTGACTGAGGCAAAGCACGCGGTGGGAATTGGTCATCTGATGGGATTTGGCGCATCTGCAGCACTTTTTCTTTTTTTCTCAAAGACATACACCGAAGGGAAAAAGGGGCAAAAAACCTGCACTAAACTGTGATAAATGGCGGACGACTGAGCTAGTTTAACCATGAGGATCTCATGAGTTCAGGTCAACAGTGGGAAAGAATTGGAGGGTGGGCATGGGGACCATCCCTATATACTGTCATGCTGATGCCTGATCAGGTGACGCCGGGGGGGTGGTTCCCCTCTAATGATTGCTAGCGAGAAATTTGCCATGCGGACCTGACGTCAGGGGGCACAGTCCTATATGTGAAGACCTACTTCAGGAACTCTCTCAAAGTAAGATCCTCAAATACTGTGTGCAACTTTTGCTAGTAGTCCAATAAGAACTGAGCATCCAAAAGAAGCAAGACATGCAATGAACTTGGAGGCCAACATCGGAGGTCACAAACAGCTAGTCCCTCTCTGCACAACATGCTGTTATGCACATGCTTATAGCCTAAAAGCTGTGAAAAATGCATACACTCTCCTTTTGCAAACCCTGGAGGAAATGAGACTGTGCTCTGCTGCTTCATCAGCTGCCTTGAAGCCGCAGGTAAGGTTGTCATTCTGAAAATGCAAAAATTAATTTCACCATTTGCCTTTTTGCTCTCCAAAACATATTTTATAAAATAAATAAGCCTTTATGTGCCTGCAGTCTCCATCTATCCATATTGCTGATGTTCTTGATCTGTTAGAAATGCTGAAAAACAGCCTCTCAGAAATGAGGTTAAATGAATAATTTGAAAACATCTATACCGCTTCTGTGGCATTTGCAGAAAAACTTAACACTGAATTTATACTAGACATTCACCCGTGTTGCTTATTGTCACTGACACTTACAAAGGAGTATAGTAGGCAGTCAAAGCACTAAGGAACAACTGAGAACAGATTTTTACTACAACACAACTGACACCATTATCACCACCCTAAATGATAGGTTTTCTGAAGTCCCCATTATTAAAGCACTATCCATTTTTACACCAAAATGATTAACTAATTCCACATTTGAGGAAATAGAAGCTGCTGCCGCAGACATTTCAAGTACATAGCCTGACAGCAACCCAGATCTTCTCATTTTAAAATCACAGCTGGTATGTAAAGTATGGAAGCTTCAAACTCTTTCATCGCATACAATCTGCAATTTCATTCATGAAAGTGGCTTAACTCAAGCACATGCAAATGTAATGAAGTGCAGCATGTAATTAAATATCCTCCCTGTTGCAATGGCATCTTGTTAGCGTTCATTTTCTAAAATGAAGATCATTAAAACACAATTGAGAAAAACACTGTTTAATGAAAGGCTGGAGCACATCTCAGTCATAAATATTGAAAGAAACCATCTGAAAAGCATAGCTGTGGATGCTGTCATTGACAAATCCAAGGGCAGGAAACAGAGAAGAGGACTGCTGTAGATTTTGCAGCAGTTGAATAAAATCTGACATTGCAAGTGAAATGAAAGATATTGCTACTTTCTTGTCTTTATATTCCACGCAGCAGTGTAACCTGAGCCACATTCTGCAGGACAAACGTTTGCCTTCATACACTTTGGTCACACACTGACATTGGCTCTGAGCTTGCCGAAATTAGCATGGGCGGTAACATGCCATCCATCATGATTGGATGCTTGAAAAAATATCAAGATTACCTCACAGTTCATGGAAAACTTAATTTTTTTTTTTGTATTGGACAACTTCAAGGGCATGAAAACAACGGAAGATTGTCCATATACCTATCTTGTCCAGATATCTGAGTAACTTTCTGTAAGGCTGAAATTTGAGTTGATTCATCTTTGTCACACATTGATGTCGCCATTGAGTTTGCCAAAATTAGGATGGGTAGGAACTTGCTACACATCATAGAGCAAAGGAATGTGAAGGCGACTACAAAACAACCAGGATAGGAACCAAACAAAAATGTACTTACAGTGGCAGGCAGATAGGTTCGGCATCACGATCACAACTTCAAGAAGGTAGCACACATTACTCCCAGTTAAAAAACATTTGTTGTTAAAAAAAACCAGCAATGCAGGTTTGAGACACTCCTTCCGGATACCAGCCAAACATTTTCACACGTGAACTGGCACTTCCTCAAGGCTTTGAGAAAGCGCCAGTTCACACGCAAAAACATTTGGCTGGTAACTGGGAGGGGTGTCTCGAACCTACACTGCTGGTTTTTCTTAACAATAAAAGTTTTTTAACAGGGAGTAATGTGTATTACCTCCTTGAAGTGGTGATCATGATGCCAAACCTATCTGCCTGCCACTGCTACACATCATGATCTTTTGTTAGAAAAATGCTCAGATTGCATCTCAGGGCATATAAACCAAAAAACACCCTTGTCCTATTAACTTAGGTATTTCACAGTCTCAAGCCCCCTTACTTGTGCAACTGAATGTCGGCCACTGTGGGCCGGGTTATGCTACTGAAAGGTTTTGCTCAGTGAGCTAGTTTCAAGCAATCACTTGTTTCCCAGCCGCCAGCCCAAGCAACCACAGGGTGTACCGATAATAGGCTAACAGTAAAATAACACTGGGTGTAGTTGTTCCAATGTGCCACTAGATGGTGTGCTGTACTATGTGTCCTGTGGGAAGCCATCAAGAAAGAGTTTGCTGAGTAGACTGCATGGTGTGCAGAACAACTGTCATTCCATGGTACCAGGAGTTAGAATCCATTGTCATCCAGAGAAAATATGGATGCAATTCAGCAACCAAGTGAATTGACCTTAATAGGGAATGTGTATGAATACTGGGGAGCCTTCAAACAAAGTTTTGAGTTCTATATCACAGCGATTGAAGCAGAAGACAAAAGAGATCAGCAGAAGATTGCATTGCTGTTAACTGCTGTGCAGTTCTAGAAGTCTACAATACCTCTGAGTTCACAGAACAAGAAGAAGGTAACTACTCTGCTGTGATGAGAAAGTTTGAATCTTACTTCACACCTCAAGAAAAGTAACATATATATATGGTATGTTTTCAAATCTCAGCTTCAAAAATAAACTGAATCTGTCAAGCAGTATGTTACTGATTTGTGCCTGAAGAGCCAGTCATGCAGCTTTGGACCTTTAAGTGACTCGATGATAAGAAACCAAATTGTGTTTGACATCTGAAGTAACAGAGTTCATGCTCGTCTCCTCAGAGAAACTGATTTCACTTCAGCAAAAGCAGTCCAAATTTGCCATGCCTCAGAAATAGCAAGACTACTTGTGGAAGCCTTCATCAAGGAGGGTGAGGGTGCAGTCAGTGTTGTACACAGGGCCCCAGACAAAGCCAAACAGAGACTATCTGGCAAGGGGAAAGCTTCACTGAACAGCCAGCAGGTCATCACGCAGAAGATGTGGAAATAAACATAAACCAAAAAACTATCCTCCTTTCAAACAAAGTTGTTAAAAATGTCTTGGCAAGAACCATTTTGCAAAACAGTGTTTTTCCAAATAAAAAGTTCAGTTAGTGGGCCAGCAAGAATGGCAAATGACTTCAGCAAGGGGGGAATATCTGTTTATTGGCGATGTAGGAGCTGAAAATTGTGCCAGAATCAAATGGGTTACTCCTTTGGAAGTTAATGGATCTATTATTCCTCTTTTGCTGGACACGGGAGCACAAGTGACTATTATACCAATGTCTTATTACAGGCAGCTTAAAGAAAAGCCAAGTAATGTTCCAGAATCCAGTTTCACTGTGTGCTTATAAATAATGAGCCAATCCTTACCAAAGGTATGTGCAAAGTCAAAGTAACTTGTAAAGTACAGCCCATTGATGTGCTTTTTGTTATTGTGGAAGGGGAGAGACAGCCTGTCTTAGATCTAAAAATATGTGAAAAAATGGGTTTTGGTGAAACATATGCAAATGATAAATACTTATGTATAGTAATTCAGCCAGCCATAAGCCCCACCACTACACAGACACTGCTTGATGCTGATAAACTAGGAAAGGTAGCAAAACAGTTTGCAGATGTTTTTGATGGAATTGGGTGTCAGCGTAGTAAGAAATACAGCTTAAAGATAATGCACAGCCAGTAATTCAAACTGCAAGGGAAGTTCCAGTGGCAAAGACTGCACAGGGAACTAGACAGACTAATCACCTTGGGCATAGTGAAAAAAGTAGAAGAGCCTACAGACTGGGTTAACTCCCTAGTTACAGAGGGAAAGAAAAACAGTGCGCTGAGACTTTACTTTGATCCAAAAAATTTGAATAAGTGGACAAAAAGAGAGCATGACCCTTTGCCCATGAGGTCAGATATTACAAGTTCCATGGCGGATGCTATATTCTTTTCTAAACTGGATGCCTTTTCGGGTTTCTGTTAAATCCCTCTGGATGAGGAAAGCACAAAGCTTTGCACATTTAACACACCATTTTGCAGACATTGCTTCCCCTACATGCCCTTTGGCATATGGTCAGCCCCAGAAGTCAATCAATCAAAATCTTTATTTATCCAGGCAGGCACCATTGAGCAAGGCTCATTTGCAAGGTGGACTTGGTCATGAATACATCAAAGTACAGTACAGAAGCAGGTATACAAAAAACAATAATATACATGGAAGAAAAAGTATATACAGTGTATACAGTACAGTACAAGGCTGAAATAAATAATAAAAAAAACAGCATTATTTTACAATTAAAGAAATCAGCAGATGTACAATCAACCATAGGCATACAGGGGTTATAAGCAGAGATCTTTTGAGTGAGGTAGCCGGCAACTACACATATAGGGGAAAGAGGCCATGTATGGGGTGGCAGGTTAGAGAGGTAATGAAGAGGAGGGATATATTACCGACGACTGGGGGAAAAATTGGGCTAAAACCACAAAAAGTGACGATGGCTGTCGTGTACTTGTTTATTATGATAATGACAGAGGAGGGGAAGATAATTGGGACACTACTATGGATGGGGTGTGATTTTAGCCAGGCTGGAGCAGACAGGGAAGGGTGAGTGCAGCAGGAAGAGTTAATAGGAAGAGAGTGAGAGCCAGGAGTAGAAACATGGCGAGCATCAGGATGGAAAGGGGGAGCTGCGAAATTAGTGGGCTAGCGATGAGGAAAACATTTGCAAGGTGCTTTCATGTAGCGATCATGGAGCGCCTTGAAGATATTCAGGCTAACAGGGCAGCTCAGCTTCAAGTTCCTTTGTAAACCGTTCCACAATGTGGGTAAAGAGAAGCTTAGAGCAGCTTTGCCAAAATGAGTTTTGACCCTTTAAACTTGGAGGGCAATTAGGGAATAGCTCCTTAGAGCGTAGGTGCCTAACACACTCTGGGGAATACAATCTGAGACATATGAGGGGAGCTTGTTGGTCACTGCTCTGAAGGCCCATAGGGCGGCGTTTCTATTCCTTCTATAATGAAGGGAAGTCCAGCCTAATGATGAGTAGAGGGAGCAGTGGTGTGTGGAAAGTGGAAAGCCAGTAATGAACCTGATAGCTCTGTGGTAGAGGGTGTCCAGCTTAGCCAGTGCAGAGGCAGTGCAGTGGCTGTAGAGCAGGTCCACGTAATCTATTAAAGATAGGAAGGTAGCTTGAACCAGTTGAATCTTGGCCTCCTTTGTGAGCAGGTGGTTAATTCTGTAGAATAGTCCTAATCTTTGCCATAGTTTCTTCTGTAGTTCTTCAAGATGGTCGGCAAAGGAAAGTTTATGATCGAGCCAAACTCCTAGATATTTGAATCTAGCTACATACTCTAGCGATTCTCCAAGAACAGTGGTAATTTGTGGGATAGCTCCCCCCCCCCAGCAGGAATTGCCGCATGCAAGGAGGGGGAGAAGAGCATGGCTTTTGTCTTTTTCACATTGAGCAAAAGTTTTTTGTTTATGAGCTGGTATTGTAGAAGGTTAAATTCAGCTTGGAGGTCTTCACAGGCTGCTTCCGGCGTGGGACGACTCAAGTACAGCACAGTGTCATCCGCGAATAAGTGGATGTTGGCTTTCTTGATGGGGTCATTGATGTTGTTAATGTAGACTTAAAAGAGGAGGGGATCAAGGATAGAGCCCTGGGGCACGCCCATCAGCATAGGTTTTAATGGAGAAAGATCACCTTCAGCTTTAACCTGCTGTTTCCATTCTCTGAGGTAGTCTGCAAACCAGCACATAGATTTATGGTCCAGTCCTAAGGTGCTTAGGGAGGAAAGAAGCAGGCTGTGATCAACTGTGTCGAATGCCTTACTAAGATCCAAGAATATGGCACAAACATGCTTCTTGCTGTCAAGGTCTAGAAGCCAATCATAGGTCACCTTAGCTAGGGCTGTTATGGTGTTGTGCTTTGCTCTGAATCCAGACTGAACCAGGTTTAATAGGCTTCTAGATTCTAAGTATACCCCTAGCTGGTCACACACTATTTTTTCTAGTAATTTAGACAGGATGGGGAGGAGGGAGATCGGTCTGTAATTATTTAGATCACAGGGGTCACCTGCTTTTAATAGAGGGATGACATGTGCTATTTTCCATTGAGGGGGGGATGCTACCCTGGGAGAGTGACATGTTGAGTAGGTGGGTGATTGGCACCGCAAGCACATGGTAGGCACATTTCAGATAGTATGGCTCTATGAAGTCAGAGCCTGCTCCCTTCCTGGTGTTCAGTTGCAGCAGTAGGTCTTCCACCTCTTTTAGAGAGACAGGCAGAAGGAGAAGGCCTCCTCAGTAGAGGGGGATTTGTGGGTTGGTGGGCTCTGAGCTGTGCGGAGGTCATTGGCAGGAGAAGTATTAAATGCTAGCCCTGCCATTGCAAAATGGTTATTGAGGGCTTCCAATATCTCCGATCGGTTAGAGATAACGCTGTCACCGGACTCAATTTTTGCTGACATGTAATTACCAGGTGCATGTCCAGACATGTCTTTTAATGTTTTCCAGAGCTTTGAAGGATTTCTTGAGGCAGAGGCTAGCTCCGAACGATAGTAGGCAGCCTTGGCTGCTCTGACCAACTTGATGCACTTGTTACGTGCTCTCTTAAAAAGACACCAATCCAAGTCGTTCTTGCTTCTTCTGGCTTTTTTCCACAAAGTATCCCTTTCTAACAGGGAAGCTTTGAGCTCAGGCGAGAACCAACGGCAGGTGCTGCTCCTGATCTGCACCTTAACCAAGGCTGCATGCTTATTTAAAGCCTCACTTAAAATATTGTAAAAAATAGTATATGCCCTGTTAACCGTTTTGGCTAGGAAGAATTCCTGCCATCGCAGTGAATGTTTCAAGTCGTGGACGTATGCAAACAAATTGAAGTTGCGTTTGCGCCTCTTGATAGAGAACTTTCCGACAAACTGTGGGTTGTGCACTGATCTAATGGTGGTGATTATACAATGATCACTAATGTCTGAGAAAAATGTTCCGACATAAGAGAACAGGTGTGGCTTGCTAACCAAAATTACATCTAAGAGGGAGCTGTTGTTAAGGTTCTTTTTATTTCGATGAGTAGGCTCGCCAATGAGTTGCACCAGCCCTAGAGTGTCACAAAAGGATTTCAAGGGAGCTGCTGCACTTGATAGCCAATCGTAGTTCAGGTCACCAAGAATAATGGTTTCCAAGAAACTGAGCCCCAGTACGGAACTGAGGTGAGACAGAAGATGAGGCCCGGCAGAAGGGGGCCTGTAGCAGCCTATTACACAGAGTGCACTGGAAGGAGAAAGTTCGATCTTTAGGGTCAAGCACTCAAATTCTTTGGCGGAGGATGATGCGTCTATGCATGCGGCTGAGTATTTGTCCCTTACATAAATTGCCACCCCACCTCCTCTTGATTGTCTATCCGCTCAGAAGAGTAAATAATTTGGGATATTGATTTCATTGTCTGGGGTGGCTGGTCTAAGCCAAGTCTCAGTGATCACCAGGATGTCAGGTAGGGTGTGGCTCACCCAAGCCTGGATATGGGTGAACATTTTCAGCAAACTACAGGCATTAAGATGCATAAAAGACATTCCTTTGATACCTGCCAGGTCTGATGGAGAAGCAAGGGTGTCTAATGGTCCTGGGTTGAGTTTGACATTGCCTGAGCACTATAGTAAAAGAAGCAGGATTCTTTTTAAGGTAGCGAACTGTAATTTGTAAACACTATTTTTGGGGCTATAGGGGGAGGCGGTGTTGATGGGTAGGCCTGTACCCACTCCTGGTGTTATACTGGACTAGTGTTGCAGTCACTAGTGTCCTGGCAGGAATTTGCCATGAGTAGGAAGTTTCGAGTCTGGATGGGGGAGTAATCTGCAGAGGCAGCTTGGCAGATGTCCCACTCACCGGCAGAGACAACTGAGAAGCCCAATAGTCCAGAATGGCTACCTGAAAGGAGCTGTTGGACGCAGGACAGGGAGAAGTGCAAGGGTCATTCCATTTTAGGGAGGGATGAGGGTTCTGAAGAATTGAGCTGAGTGCTAGTAAAGTTAGTGACACACCGAGGAACCAGCTATAACTTCCCATGGTAGATCTAAACGCCACAACCGCCAGCAGTAAAAGTCACTAGAAGCATAGACCAATCGGCGATCAGGTGTCATAAGTTCAAAATGCTTTTGTTCGCTGAGAGGTGGTTTTTGGCACTGAATGTACCTGTGGAGCAACTCTTTGCCGCTGAGCCAGTGAGGTGGTTCAAGGCTGCAATCCGGTGTGGCAAGATTGGTCTGTAGCATTAATTTCTGTTTCTGGCCCTGCTCCACCAGTACAGAATGCGAGTGGAGGCAGGCGTTCAAGTCTTGCAGCCATAGTGGATGAGCATGGTTCGGCCCGAGAAACAGGTAGAAAACCTCAGGGGATGGTCCTCAGAAAGAGAGGTATCCCAGGTCCACAAGAGCGGAAGAGGAAGTAGAAAATATAATGTGTTTTCTCTTTAACAGAAAAGACAGCTGTTGTAGCCCTCTGGTGGCTATGTAGTATAATTTGCAAATGAGAAAGTAGACACTATACAGTGCAACTGTTATTTGAAGGTATGGAAGGAGTAGGTGTATTTCTGGATGATATTATTGTGTGGGGAAGAACAAAACTAGAGCATGATCAGAGACCAACCCAAGTTCTGCTGCAGGCATAACAAACACGGTTGAAACTGAACTATGAAAAATACCAAATGGGGGTACAAGAATTCACACTGGACGGGATCCAGCCAGATCTGGAAAATGTAGGCGCATTAAAAGAAATGCCTAACTCAAACAAAAATGGATCTGCAGCGATGAATGATTCTAGTAAACTATCTGGGCAACTTTGTACTAAATTTGACAGTCGAAACAACAGTTTTAAGAAGCCTCCGAGAAGCAAAAGCATGAACGGCAGTGGAACAACGAACACAAAGTAGAGTGGCACAACAGGAAAGACATTCTGACTAAGGAACCTGTACTGTATTTTTATAATCCAACTAATGATGTTAAAGTCTCCATGGATGTCTCCACAGATGGGTTAGGTGCAGTTTTATTGCAAGAGCACCAAGGGAAATGGAAGTCAGTACGTAGCATATGCACCATGCTCCATGACATCAGCAGAAAAGCACTATGCTAAGATTCAGAAAGAGACCCTGGAGCAGTATTCGGATGTGAGAAATTTCACACATACATTTATGGACTGTCAGTATTACTAGAGACAGATCACTAACCACTTACTGTCATTTCACAAAAGAGACTAGGTGCTGCACCGCCACAAATTCAAAGGCTTATGGTAAAACTTTAAAAATATGACTTCGCTTGTGTGTATACACTTAGAAAGCATTTAGTGGCTACAGATGCTCTTTCTAGATTATTTCTGCAAAGTCCAGCTAGCAGTACTACAAAATGCGATGTAGAAATTCACATAGATTTTATTGTAACAAACTTCTCAGTTTCTGAAGAAAAATGGAAACTTATTGCCATGGAAACAGGAAAAAATAAAACCTTGCAACAAATAATTAGCAGCATTCAAGAGGGGAAGTTTAACACTGTTTGGGTGCCTTATTCACATTTTCTTGGAGAACTCACAGTAGTTAAGGGAGTATTGCTTAAAGGACAGAGTATTGTAATTCCTGTCTCGCTGTGGTCACAGATGACTCAGCTGGCATATGAGGGACATTTGGGTATAGAGAGAAATGAAAGTTGTGCAAGGGATGTGATGTAGTGGCCTAACATGAACAAACATATAGAGGAGCTGGTAAAAAACTGAGAGAAATGCCAAAAGCAAAGCTGCACACAGCCAAAATAAAACCTTGCTTCCTCATAACAAACCACCAGGGCCATGGCAGAAGCTTGGAGCAGATTTGTTTCAACTGCAAGGGACAGGTTACCTCCTAATTCTTGACTATTCCAATTACCCAGAAGTAGCCTATCAGCCAGAGACTTCCGCAAAACAAGTGATAATGCATGCCCAGTTCATTTTTGCAAGACATAGCATACCAGCTACCTTGATTTCATATAATGGTCCACAGTTTAGCAGCCATGACTTTGAGCTGTTTGTGAATCAATATGGTTTCACGCACAAAACCTCCAGTCTTCACTATCCTCAGTCCAATGGACAGGCAAAGAAAGGTGTGAAAACTGTCAAAAGCCCTCACAAGAAGGCCATGGACAGTAAGGAAGATCCTTATTTAGCTTTGCTGGCCTACAGGTCAGCACCGCTAGAAAGTGGTTCTTCACTAGCAGAATTTTTAATGAACCACAAGCTGAGGATAAGAATGCCTGATGCATGTTTCCTGTCCCACGTGACACAGGACATGGGGGAGAAAGATACGACACAGAAAAGGTGCTATTATAGTGAAGCTAAACCTCTACACCCACTGACTGAGCATGATGTAGTGAGAATTCAGGGCGAAGGGTTACCTCCAAATGGAACTAGTTAGAAACCTGGTTACCATGCAGCTTGGCACCAGAGCCTCAGTATCTCTTGTGCAAGAGTACATCTACAGAGAGAAACTTCAGCAGAGCCAATAGCAATCATCGTATATTAAACTCTCGTCTTACTCAGGATACGTAGTCCCTGTGCTAGGAGAGATTAAAGTACCAGTCACCTGCTAGGGAGGAACGTGAACCTTGCCTCTGGTGATAGTACAAGGAGAAAGACCTGCATTGCTAGGCAGAGACTGGCTCACATAGATAAAATTGAACTGGGAAAGATCTTCAGCTTAAATACTGTGACCAAAGCACCACAAGATGTGCTAAAGAAAGCATTGGACAAACATGGTCCTGTTTTCCAGGATGGTTATAGTACAATCCAGGATTTCAAGGCAAGGATCCGAGTGCAACCGGGCGCCGCTCCAGTTTTTCACAAGTCTCAACCAGTACCTTATGCTTTAAAGGAAGCAGTAGAGAAGGAACTTGACCATTTCGAAAGTCATGGTGTCATCTCATGAGTAAAGAGGAGCGACTGGGCTGCCCCTATCATTGTGGTACCAAAATGAGACAAAGCAGTGAGGTTGTGCTGTGACAAGAGTACAGTGAACCACTGTATATAGCAAGACCCATACCCATTACCCAGTGCAGAGGACTTGTTTGTCACACTCACAGGGGGTATGTTCTTTAGAAAGTTAGACTTATCTTTTGCATACCAGCAGCTGGAACTGGAACCATAGTCTGAACCCTATCTAACCATCAACACCCACAAGAGGCTTTACTGATATCATCACTTGGCATATGGAGTTTCCACAGTGACAGCAATTTTTCAGAATACAATGGACCAGATACTGCACGAACTGGACCACGTAGTATGCTTTATGGATGGTATCTTGGTAACAGCACCCACAGTGGAAGATCATCTGACAATCCTGGAATGAGTTCTGGCCAGACTGCAGCAGTATGAACTGAGAGTAAAGCTAGTGAAATGCTAATTTCTGCAAAATTCTGTTGAGAACCTAGGTCACCGGATCGATGCCCAAGGCCTACGCCCAACAGAGAGCAAGGTGGATGCTATAGTCAAGACACCTGCTCCAACAAATGTGACAGAGTTAAGATCATTCTTAGGACTCTTGAACTGCTATGGATTACTCCTAGCCCAACTGTCCACATTGTTGCAATCACTCCATGACTTGCTACAGAAAGAAGTTCAATGGAATTGGTCACCACAGTGTGAGGAAGCATTCCAGGTTTGCAAGAAACGTCTTCTAAACAGCACATGGTTAGCGCACTATGACCCCGCCAAATCTCTGAGGCTAGCATGCGATGCGACACCATATGGAGTGGGTGCTGTCATCTCTCATGTGCTACTACTGAGGAGGAACACCCAATCACTTCTGCTTCCAAGACCTTGTCCCAAGTGAAAGAAACTATGCCCAGTTTGAGAAAGAAGCTTTGAACATAATTTTCGGTGTCAAGAATTTCTGTAAGTACTTGTACGGATGGAAATTCACTCTGCTAACAGATCACAAGCCTCTACTGGCAATTCTGGGACCAAAGGCTGCAATACCAACTCTCAGAGCACTCAGAATGCAGCAATGGGCCCTGATGATTTTGTTGGCATATGACTGTGACATTGAATACAGACATTCTCAAGATCACACAAATGCAGATGCATCATCAAGACTGCCATGCAAAGATGCTGCAGTGAAGGAAGGACGATGGGGCAGTGTTCCATCTTTCACATCTTGAGGAATTACCCATTGTTTCACAGGAGGTCGCAGTAGAGACACGGCGAGATCCTGTCCTCTCTAAATTCCTAGATTTCACCCTAAATGGTTGGCCCAACTTCACGGGAGACCCGACTTTCTGACCTTTCTTAGACAAGAAAGACCAGTTGTCCACAGAGCAAGGCTGTGTTCTGTGGGGAGCTCGAGCTGTGATACCTCTAAAGTTCTGCAAGAGATTACTTTCTGACTTACACGACAGTCATCCTGGAATCTCTCAAATGAAGGCATTGGCCAGAAGATACCTCTGGTGGGCAGGACTTCATCAAGATATCCAACATCTTGTCAATCAGTGTTTTGTTTTGTATTTACCAGGAGAGACACATTAAGCTGAAGCTTGTTTACAGATGTGACCCGGGAGCACAAAGAAGTCAAGTGACTTGCTTAGGGTCACACAGTATGCAGTGGGAGCTGTGTGATTCAAACCCAGGTCTCCAGGTTTGCAACTCAGAGCCCTAAACCACTGCACTACACTGCCTCCAACTGTGTGCCATGTGTGGCTATCCACAACCAACCGTAAACTGCACTCCTGCATCCTTGGTCCTGGGCCACCACACCATGGGAGCGCATCCATGTTGACTATGATGAACTGGACAAACAACATTTCTTAGTAGTAATTGACGTCCACTCCAAATGGATTGAAGTGTTGCCCACACAAGTCATGATTACTGAATAGACTGTAAACATTCTGAGATAACTTTTTGCCTCATATAGCCTACTATGGGAGTTAGTGTCAGACAATGGTCCCTAATTTTCTTCCCATGATTTCAAACCATTCTTAAAGCAGAATAGTGACCGACATTTTTACTCCATCTTACTATCCAGCATCCAATTGTGCAGTCAAAACAGCTGTACAGACATTCAAAAAAGTTTGGAAGCAGATTCACAGAAAGTACCTACAGCTCAAAGGTTGGCTCATTTCCTGTTTGCTTACAGAAACACTCCTCACACAGTCACAGAGTGAATGCCTGCTGAACTGTTTCTAAAACGTCAGCCTCGTACCCGTTTGTCATTGTTCAAGCTGGACTTCACTAATACTGTTGCAAAGCATCAGCTACAACAGCAAAAGAATCATGACAAGTTAGCCAAGCCTGTATGAATTTTCCATCCTGGGGAGAGGGTGATGGTTCAAGACTGTAGGCATCCCAAGATTTCTTGGATTCCTGGGGTGGTGACTGAAACACGTGGACCACTGACCTATGCAGTTCATGTGGTACATTGGCTTGTTCACATACATGTGGATCACCTGCAGCATTCTGAGATTCCAGCAAATGCAGCAGAAGATGTCACTCAAGATGAGGACAGTGACACAGAGGACTTTTCTCCTGCCCGTGAAGTTCCACTGGGGCCTGTGCCAAATAATAACAGAAAGCCTGTTTCACCAGCAGCAGTAGTTCTAGCCCGTAGATATCCCATTAGGCACTGAAGACCACCACAAAGACTAGACCTTTAAGTCACATACTGAACTTGTACCCCTGTGCAACTGAACTCTTACCTGTACTGATACTTAGTTAGTGACAAGTTCTACCCAAGGGGCAGAATAATCCCCTGAACTTGTTTCTGGGTACCAAATAGTCTACTTCAGCCTGGAAATTAGGAAATGTTACTGTTGAAGTATTTTAGACTAGTTTTTATCTAAGGGGGAGGAGTGTAGTATATACATGGATATGTATGGTAGTATATACATGGACATACTGTATATGTTAGGAGGTATAAGGAACGCCATTACAGCTGTAGTTTATGCATATAGATATTTGTAGTCCTACGGTATAAGTTCTTGTCATGCCCAGTGGATTTTTCCTTGTGTATGTCCAGTGATGTGTGTCCACTATCTCTGAGAAGAAATAAAGATGGCTACTGAACATACATACTGTCTTTGCATATCCCTGCACAGGACCCCACAATATATTACAGGGACCAAAGGCAAGGGTGACTGGAGAGATGACTCCATGGTCGTACAAGGTTCTGGCAGACCAGGACAAGTACTGAAACGTAACTGTAGACATTTGTTTAATGTACTAGAGACATTTCGTTGGGTACCCGATGCAGAGACATTGATGGGAGATTAACCCAATTTAGAGCAAACTGCGTCAGGAAATGACACATCGCAAACACCTCAGGAAATAAGGGCAGAGGACAATGAGGACAAACCCTACCCGTTAGTGCCAGAGATGGAGAAGCATTCCAGCGCTACAGCAGTGGAAGAGTTATTAAAAAACCTAAAAGACTGATTGAAGAATACTGAATATAATACCAGCATATCCTTTAAAGTTACATTATGTGTTAAGACAGTTAAATTTACTGAACCACAGTAGTATGTATATGGAAAGGTTATATTGTTGTACAGCACTGATGGATAACTAAATTTAGTTAGTTACTTATGGTGTACAGTTTATCTAAACAAAAAGGGAGATGTACTGATAAAAGACTAAAAGTAAAATAACACTGGGTACAGTTGCTCCAATCTGCCACTAGATGGTGTGCTGCACTACATATACTGCAGGAAGCATTCAATAAAGAGCTTGCTGAGTAGACCCCATGGTGTATAGAACAGCTATCATTACACAGAGGGTGCTTATATTTGCTGAAGATCTCCCTTTCTGGGGTATAGCCAAGCATAACTGATTCCACTGTGGGCGTGTATTCAAACTCCAGACACTTAGAATGTGGACTATTCCCCAAAAAAAACTTGCAGAGCCCTGGGCACTCTCACCTTACTCCCACCCTAGGTGATGGAAGGACCCTCTCTCCACTTTGCACTCAGGGCAGGGATCTGATTTTGTGTTGTCAATTTTATGAGCCTGGACGGGGATTAAATGTGTTCTATGTAACATGTTAAATTGTACTTGCCTCAAACTTATTTTTTGAACTGTTATTCAGCAACACAGCTGAAAGTAAAAGTTTGCATTAAAAGAATAACACACCTAAACAGCAGATGCAATAGGTTTTGGTATCTGTTTTGAGGAAAATGTATGCTACAGGGGTTATGCATTAGTTCTGCTAAAAGTGAATAAGGAACACTTTGAAGAAATAATTCTGATATAATGTCAACCTTATGTAAAATATATTGTCAAAACTTTTGAACGTTTAAAACTCATTCATAAATGAAGCTGAATTAATACTTGTTTACAAATATGAATTTAAACATTTTTTGTAAGCACATAATGAAAAGCCCAAAGTAAAATGGTTAGAACCACAGGGCTTATTTTTAGTTGATAAGTAATGTGTTTTGATTAAACAGAATATGCTATGAACTAAAAAGCCTTCATGGGTATCATATTGGAAACAGTGATGCACAAACAGGTGCTGATCTGGACCCTGTCTGTATAAATATGACAAAAGAAGAATGGCTACCCATGATATCTGCACTGAAATATTTACAGAATGGAAGTACCCCCCACCCAACCCGAGGAAGTAGCGTGTTCCCTTCAAAACACTGATAGAGAGGAGGTGGCTGGATATGATGACATTTAAAGAAACCTATATAACTGTTATGAATTGAAATGTATAGTGTGGAGAGTCAGGCCTTCATTCCAGGGAAATCAGAGTCAGACATCTCAAGTGTCCTGCATTGTGTGGGACATCCCATATTTGCCCCATTTTTTGATGCTGTCCTGCCAGCACCTGTCATTGTCCTGAATTCAGTACTGATGTCTGCGGCCTCTTTAAACATGCACAGCCGACCACCTGAAACCATCAGGAGTAAGCGCGTGGATAGCAAGTTGAATCAAGTTGGTTGCTGCTCCTCTCTGATATGCCGCATCGCTGACTCTCATTCTGGCCAATCACAGAAAATTTGCATGGGTTGAATTTGGCACTTCAGCTACCTACACTAACAAGACGAGAGTGCGAGTCTGACTGAGACCAATCGGCCATCCTCAAGTTGGAACAAAAAACTGTTCTGAAAGATCTATCAACCCCCTCCCCCCGAAGGCCTCGATCCTCCATAACCTTCAATTGTTTGTGGCCTTGTGTAACAATTAACCTTCGACTCCCTGGCTTCTAAGCTCTGTGGCAAACAGCAATGCCGAGCAATTACCCCAGTCCCCACCATCACGAATCTGCCCATCCGGAGGAGAAATCATGTTTCAGCTGAGCAAACACAGCCTGCCCGGCCCCACGTGGCACACACCCCATCAAAGCCCCATCAAAGCCCCTGCTGTGTTGCCTGCTGAACAAGCCAGTTAACCAGTTTCTGGCTGCTGCCCCAAAGGAGACCAGAGTCGCGCCACATGGAAAGGAGCGAGTGGTGCTGCTGGTGAGGTAGGGCAAGTCAAACTGCTCATGCGGGCTTCTGTTCTGTCTGCACATTTATTCCAGTTCCATTTCTAGATTCAGATTCAGAACTTAGGTTGTTTTGTTTTTTTCATTCTTTGATACAGGGGTCTTATAGTTGCCTACCTTGTCAGCAGAGATACAGTATACTGGATAGTTAAACAGATGTACTTAAAGGAGCACCTTCTTTAGATTCTCTGGCAAAGCTATTGTTGTACAGATCACAAGTTCTTTGGCTCAAATATTTTTATAGTCCCAGCTTTATTGTTAGCTACATCATAGCTGGTGTTGCTAGATCTGGACTTCTGTCAGCTACATCTGGTGTGCCCTGCCCAATATCTCATTTAAAATAGCATTTATGTGGTTTCAAACTATGATAAGCATGACTCAAGAGCGTTCTCCTTTAATAACATAAGGAATGGACTCAATACAAATATGGATTTGATTTTTTAGCTTAAATTTACCTCCACAACTGGTCCAGATTTAGAATCATGCAGTCATTCTGTTTGAGGTGGTTATTGCTCCAGAGACTGCTATGAACTTTTTAGGTGTTATCACAGAGTGTTGTTTTTTCAAATAAAATGAATAATTGCATGCACAAGATTATTCTCTAGTGCTATTATATTGAGTTTCACTGTTTCAGGCTATTTTTATGCTCTTAAACAGTGTGCTAAATCATTAAAGTGCCAAAACCGTGAAGTCCCTCGTGGTGTCCCTCATTTCAGGGTGTGGTGTCCCTCATTGTCCCTCATTTCAAGGGTTGGTGTCCCTCATTTCAGTGTCCAGAGGTTGAGAGGTATAATCAGAGTGTAGTCCATCTGTACAGTCCTTTCCACCTGTGATTTTCTTTCATGTCAGGTCTTAACCTTGCTCTTAGTTCTTCTGATTTTTTTCTGTGATAAGATCAATAGAGCCCACATATAGCCCACATTTCCATTACAAAGTTTAGATATTTAGCCAACTGCCTTGGTTGCTATCATTTGAATGGTGGGAGTATATAGGCAAACTCTGGCTGATTGTTTCTTATCAGATATCTATTAATTAAGCAGTTTTATAAGATGGATAAAAAAAATACTTCATTATACAATTGCTGAGACATGTCACATGATCGTGCATTGGTACAGCTAGACACATGGCTATTATTATATATTGTTATGTACCTGGTCAGGCAGGTTCACCCCCGTACTAAGAAACCTCACAGAAGAAGGGACTCTGGGAAACTTCTGGAGAAAAGAGGGGCATCAGGTTCTAGTGTCTTTTCTGTATCCTGTAGGCTGTCGAGTTTCTGGAGTGAAGGCCCCAGGCACAAACTGAGACAGACTGTGAGCGGGGTCTATAAAGGTAGGATTGTGCTGGAGGAGGGCAGATCTGGTGGAGATCTCATGGTGGGAAGGTCTGCAGTGCTGGGAGTGCATGCAAGCTGTGCCATCCTTGGCCTGAAAAGTGGAGAGCAAACTGTGAACAGGGCTGCTGAGTTCCAGAGAGGAAGAGCATGGAAACCACAGGCAAGCCAGCACATGGGAGATGCTGAAAATATAGAGTGGAGAAAAAGACCAAGGGCTGCTGATCCAGGTCCTGTAGCAGGCAGTACATCATGGTGCTGAGCTGCCTTTGACCTAGGGGTTTGGAAGTCAGGATGTGTGCGAGTCAGATCGGGGCCTCAGCAGTCCAGAACGAATGGATTCAGGTTGGAGGAGCTTGCAGTCAGTGTCCAGTGTAACTGGTTCAGCACAGAGCAGAAGGAGGAAGCTTACCTGTATCATAAATACACTGGGAGAGCAGAGATCCAGTGGCCTGCTGCATCAGGAGGAGACATCTGGGTCTGGGAACTGTGAGTACACTGCAGTGCAGCATTGCTTCAAGGGACAGTACCTGCTGTTTCACCGTGTTCCACAATTTGGATTGCAAATACCCCATGTTGAGGGCTTTCTTGCCATTTAAGCACATGCTTGGCCTGTGGGTTTGGAGCAAGTTGGGGAACTTGGATTACGTAATAAGGTGGTAACTTGGGTAAGAAACTGTTTGGCGGGTAGGACACAGAGGGTGGTGGTAAATGGACTGTGCTCTGAGGAAGACAGGGTGACCAGCAGGGTACCTCAAGGATCAGTGTTGAAACTGGTCCTCTTCAATATCTATATAAGTGACCTAGTGGAAGAGCTGGAAGGGAAGGTTTGCCTTTTTTTAGATGACACTAAAGATATGCAACAAAGTGGACACTCGAGGTAGGGTACAAAGGATGGACAGGGATCAGAAAAACTGGATGAGTGGTCAAAGGTCTGGCAGCTGGGGTTTAATGCAAAAAAGTGTAAAATAATGCATCTGTGCCACGGAAATCCTAGAACAGAGTACAAAATGGGCGTAGTGATACTGACAAAGACAAAGCAGGAAAGAGAGCTGGGGTAATCATATCAGATGACATAAAGGTGACCAGGCAGTGTGACAAGGCATTCATAAAGTCTAGTGGAATGCTGAGGTGTATAAGAGTAGGAAGAGGGAGGTGGTGCTGCCATTATATATATCGCTTGCATGACCTCATCTTGAGTACTGTGTTCAGTTCTGAAGATCACATCTCAGGAATGACATAGACAGAGTAGAGGTAGTGCAAAGGAGAGCTACCAAAATGGTGCATGGTCTGCATCAAAAGTCCTATAATGAAAGGTTAAAGGAGTTAAACATGTACACCTTGGAGGAAAGGAGGGAGAGAGGGGATATGCTAGAAACCTTTAAATACCTCACAGGGGTTAATAAGGTACAGGTGGGAGGTATCTTTCAGAGAAAAAGGTGCTCTAGAATAAGGGTCATGATATGAAGCTGGAGGGGGTAATTTCAGGAGAGATGTGAAGAAATATTTCTTCACAGTAAGGATAGTGGATGCTTGGGACAGTCTTCCAGCAGAGGTGGTGGAGGCAAAACCAGTGGTAGGGTTCAATATGCCTGGGACAGGTGCAAAGGTATCATAGAGTTAAGGTAGGAGTAGACTGAGTCATAAATCAAATAGGGTCTGCAGCAAAAAACTGAAGGTTTGAAAAATGGGCAGACTGGGTCGGCCCAGCAGCTCTAGGTAGATATCTATATCTGTATCTATGTAAGTCTATTGGGGACTGAAGTCTAAAATCAAACACAATTATTAGGGATGGGATGAATAGTCGATTCATATTCACTTTGGATATGAAAAGTGGGTATTCAGCACTATTTGTAGTTGGTTGAATACCATCTGCAAAATCAAAACAAATACTGAATACCCTGCCTCCTGCCCCCCTCACCTCCCTGGGTGCCACCTGCCTGTGCTGTGTGTGTGCATTTATGGTACCGAGAACATTGTTTTTAAACTTCAATTGCAAATTAATCACATCAGTTACTTGATTCACTGTTTGAAAGTTTAGTGTTTTGTTTGTTTACAATATGTAACCTGCTGCATGACCTTACATGACCTTGTTTTCATGCAGTCCTCACCTAGGCAACATTGATGGGAAACATAGGAATTACCTAAAAAAAGTTGTAAATGAAATTTTTTTACATGTGATACAGTCCCAAGAACTAGAATTCAAACTTAAAAGTAAATAAGCAATACGTAGAGCTGAGAATATATCAGATGTGTGAAGCAAATAAACAAATCAAAATGAAAGAAAAAACACTATGGTTCTCAAAAGAAGTGGCAAGGAAGGTTAGGGAGAAAAAAACAGCATTCAGGAAGTATAAGGAAACACAGAAGGAGCAGGACAGAGAACTGTACCAGTTAAAGCAGAAGGAAGCGGGGAAGGCAGTCAGAATAGCAATGGCCCAAACCGAGAAAAAGATAGCCAACTCGATTAAGAAGGGGGATAAAACCTTTTATAGGTACATTACGGAGCAAAGAAAGACTAAGGCAGGGATACTGAGGCTGAATAAAGAGGAAGGTGGTTGAGCAGAGAGCGACAGTGAAAAAGCAGGGATACTGAACAAATACTTCTGCTCAGTATTCACAATGGAAAAGCAGGTGGAGATATCTAATCCAGTCAATAGAAGCACTCTGGATAGGGTGGTTTATATTAGTCCTTTCACAGAAGAAAGGGTTCTCTAAGAACTCTTAAAACTGAAGGTGGATAAAGCCATGGGGCCTGATGGGATTCACATCAGAATTCTAAAAGAACTAAGGGAAGAACTAGTAACACCACTGACTACCCTTTTTAATAAATCATGGGAGGATGGAGTGGTACCTGAGGACTGGAGGAGGGCGGATGTGATTCCCCTTCACAAAAGTGGGAGCAAGACAGAGGCAAGAAACTACAGACCTGTCAGTTTGACCTCAGTGCTAGGGAAAATGATGGAATCACTTCTGAAGGAAAGAACTGTTGAGTACCTAGAGGTCAGTGGGGCACAGGACCCAAGGCAGCATGGATTCACAGCTGGAAGGTCATGTCAGACAAATATAATTGGTTTCTTTGACTGGGTGACCAAAGTAGTAGACCAGAGAGGGGCTGTGGACATGGTCTACCTAGACTTTAGCAAGGCATTTGACACAGTCCCACACAAAAGATTAATAAACAAATTAGCCAGCCTGGGAGTGGGTCCCAGGGTGGTAGCCTGGGTAAAACATTGGCCTTACAACAGGACACAGAGGGTAATAGTAAATGGAGTCCACAGTGAAGAAAGGGGGGTTACTAGTGGGGTACCGCAGGGTTCAGTACTGGGGCCAGTCCTTTTTAATGTCTTTATAAGTGACATTGCAGAGGGACTGGAAGGAAAAGTATGTCTCTTTGCAGATGACACAAAGATCTGCAACAGGGTTGATACGCAAGGTGCAGTGGAAAGGATGAAAAGGGACTTGGCAAGGTTGGAGGAACAGTCAAATGTATGGCAGCTTAGATTCAATGCAAAGAAGTGCAAAGTAATGCACCTGGGAAACAACAATCCAGGGGAAAAGTATACAATGGAGGGTGAGATACTGACAACAACAAAAATGGAAAGAGACCTGGGGGTAGTCATATCAGACGACCTAAAGGTGGGCCAGCAATGAGAGAAAGCAGTAAGGAGGGCTAGGGGGATACTGGGATGCATAGGGAGAGGCATCACCAATAGAAAACAGGAAGTTGTTGGCCCTCTGTACAGACAGTTGGTAAGACCACATCTGGAGTACTGTGTACAGTTCTGGAGACCCCATCTCTGCAAAGACATAGGGTGGAGGCTGTCCAGAAGAGGGCAACTAAAATGGTGCAGGGTCTGCACCAGAAGACATATGAAGAAAGCCTAAAGGAGCTTAAGATGTGTAGCCTTGAGGAAAGGAGGGAGAGGGGGGACATGATAGAAACTTTCAAATACCTCAAGGGAATCAAAAAAGTCCAAGAGGGTAGCATCTTTCAGAAAAAGAGATGTGCAAGAACAAGGGTAGCACAATTTGAAGATGTGGGGGACGGCTCAGAGGTAATGTGAGGAAGTATTTCTTCACAGAGAGGGTTGTAGATGCATGGAACAGCCTTCCTGAGGAGGTCATAGAGTCAAAAACAGTGGGGAAATTCAAGAATACATGGGACAGACATAAGGCAATTCTAGTGGGGGGTAGGAGGAAGTAGGCTGTTGGTTAACTAGGATCTGCAGCTTATCCGTTAGGTAGAGAAATGGGCAGACTAGGTGGGCCAAGCAGTCCTTATCTGCCATCAAATTCTATGTTTCTATGTAGATGTCATTGCTGCACGTGGTGACCTCAATGCGAGCTCATTTACTGACTGAGAGGGAACAAGAAGGGCTCAGCATGCTGTCCCAGAAGAAGGGTTCAGTGTGGAGTGGAATTGCATGCAAGATAAGCGAGAAAAAAAAGGAGCCTGGTGTGGGAGTTCTTTTAAAGTTCACAAAGAAAATACAGCTAAGACAGAGTGCTAGCACATAGAAACCAGACATCAGATTACACAACTACTGCTCTGATAAATTGTGTGCAGTTTAAGCATGCTGAGGTTTTTTTTTGGCCCTTACTTGCCCTCCTGGCCTGCCTCTCCTTCCAGCTGCTCATGACTCCTCCGACTCCCTCACCCTGACCCCCTTCCACTCACCTCAGATCGCAGCCAACCCAGGGGTGGCTCAGCGTATCCCTTCGCCAGATGGGTCCCTCTCCTCCAAGAGGGAAGGCGCCCGGAGGGAAAACCAGCGCATCAGTCCCTGGGCACTGCTGAGATGGATTCCGGGCCGTCAGGGCATCTCGAGTCGGCAGGAGCCGGCAGCCATCATCCGGCAGACCAGGAGGCCAGGATTTCTGCTTTCTTTCCGGGCGTGGTTGTGCCCACCGAGCGTCCTGAGCAAAGCCGATGTTCTCCATGCCCTGTGCAGTGCAGACTTAGCTGCTGCTCTCGGCCTCTGCCAGGAGGCAGCAGACAGCAGCCACATCCTCCCTCCCCGGAGGCGAGCAGTCGCAGGATGCTTAAGCCCTACTTCCCCCAGCAGCTCTCCAGTGACCCGAGTTCATTCCCGAACCCAGGTCGCCGGCATCGCAAGTGGAAATCCAACCGCTGCGCCGAAGAGCCGGCTATGCTGAGGTTTTTAACAAGACCAAACAGTGAGTTGCAAAGCAAGAGAAAAAGAAAACGTGAGCAGATGCCAGCCGCCAAGACAAAACAGCCTAGAGGACTGCACTGCTAAACGAAGGCTCTGGAAATGTGATACCCCTGAATCTACCCAAACACATTACGCCCTTGCAGAAATGATCACCATGTACATGCAGCCATTCTCTGTGGTGAAGGATGCAGGCTCTATTTTACTTCTGAAGATGCTGGAATACAAAGTGCCATCATGCAAGTATCTTTCACAAACTTGCACCATATATGTATGAACGCCAGCCAATAATGTTACTACTCAAAAACACATTAACTTTGTCATTCACTGCTGATATGTGGACACAAGAGAACACCACACACAGTCATTCCTATGTTTACCTGTACATTGGATGGACAGTGAGTTTTACAGAAAGGCAGCAGTTTTGCATTGTGAAGGATTTCAAGGAAAGCATGCAGGAACAGCAATCTCAAACACCTTGCTGAAAATGTTTGGGAACTGGAAAAGAAGTCAAGAGAGATGCCATGTTGTGTAATTCGTGATAACGGGGCAAACATTAAAAAAGCCTCTAGTGACTGTGGCGTTAATAGCTTAGGTTGTTCCGCTTATACTCTGCAGTTGTGTCTCCATGATGCATTGCTAAACCAGTGTTCTGTTTCTGATCTTATAACAAACAGAAGAAAACTTGTTGAACATTTTAAACACTCGGCATCTGCAGTGTACAAACAGAGCTTGGTCTCAATTGTATCGTCTACGCTGTTAGATATTTGCCCAGTTTGCACATCTTTATATGCTGCTATGACATTGCAACTTTGCACAAAAAAAAACTACCTCACTGTTCTCCTGTCTTATGTGTGTTCATTCACTATTCGTTATTCGCCGAATAATGTAAACTAGTATTCGGGATTCAGTTGAATAGTAAAAATCACTGTTTGTCCTATCCCTAAAAATTATACTGCTGCGCTAGTGATCATAAAACAGTCATTTGAGCAGAGACGCTGCTAGCATGATATATTATTTGTGGCCTGGGCCACAAAACAATAGGCCATGGGGCTGGAGCCTCCTAGGCCCCCTGAGGCTGTTGGAATTTTGGTGCTCTCTAGTGCAAAATAACACATTTCTTCTACTTTTTCCTTGTTTGTTTCCCCACATCTGTTCCATTATTTTGTGTCCTCTACTCCTCTTTTCGCTCCCTTGTCTAAAAAAGACTTCATATTGTAGATTAATGTTCCCAGAGTCAGTACCTTCCCTACTTCTTAAATAACAGTAGATTCGGCAAGCGGGAGTTATGGGGAGGAGGAGGTGGGTGCTGGTTGGTCTCCCTGACCTTTATTAAATCACTGGTATGAGTCCATATTTGAACAAAGTATGGTACACCAAGGGTAATACAAAAAAAAGTGGAATATAATGTTTATGCAGCAATGCATGTCTATCCTACCTATCTCACCTGACCAAAGGTGGAAAATGGGAAACATAGGCATATGATAGTGGCAGAGAGTGAAACTGAAACATAAGAAGTATAAAGTTGTGGTATAAGGCTCTGAGCTGCAAATCTGGTGACATCCAGCAGACCAGACCTGGGTTTGAATCCCACAGCTTCCACTTGCATACTGTGTGACCCTGAGCAAGTCACTTAACCTCCTTGTGCTCCCAGGTTGCTCCTGTAAAAAAGCTTCCAGCTTAGTGTGCTGTACTTGGTTAAACAACTAAAAAAAAAAAAAGTTGACCACAAAACTTTGAGTGGGTGCAACACTGTTCGTAGAGCACACACAAACATATGTGACATTTTATTCTCATATGGGCCCTTTTTTAAAAGATGTTTTCTTTTTTTCTTTGCTGAATGGTAAGCCACCATTAAAACATACAGTCCTAAAATAGACAACAAAGAATAATGTCAAATTATACTGCATAATCATTTTCATTTTTGTGTATTCCCTTGTTCTCCTAGCTGTTTTCTCTTTTTCTCTGGTAATAACAACTGGTGCCTTCTGTTACTTTTCTTGGCAAACCGTGTAATTAACTGATCTGATGACAACACAGAACACATTTCCTTCTCAATAGCCAGAATCGCAAGACCATGTAATCTGTTTTGACTCATGGTGCCTCTGAGTCATGTCTGTAGCCTTCGCAGTGCACTGAAGTAGTGCTCACAACTACAGCTTGTCACTGGAATAGTTAGCACTACTTGGATGAATTGCTTCAGTCTTGGAAACATAAGAGGGTCTGATACTTATAAACATCTTTTGTATAAATTTTTCTTCCATTTTTCGTTTTAGGTAATTTACTGCAACAAACAGTTCCTTCTTTGGCAATTAAATCCCACAGTGATCAGCTGGGGAGCCAGAGAATCATCAGAGCATAGGAATGTTACAGAGGATGTGTTACATGCACAAATGCCATTTATTATCTTATCTGAATTGTTACTTTAATACTGTATGTGTATTTTTCACTGTATGTGTATTTCCTTTTTACTTTGATCTGACGTGGAGCCTTTGCAAAAGAGTCTATGACTCAAAGGATTGTAATTCTGATTCTATTCAATAAACAAATAAGCAATAAACAAATAAATCTGCAACACAGAAGAATCTTTTGTTTAAGTTCAACATGCATTCTTTCAAGGCATGGATAGTAAAGCTTGTTTCAAAAGTCCACTTGACAGTCAGTTTGTTCACACACTCCAAATGATGATTTAACAATAAAATTATCCATCTGTTTTTTTTTTTCTTCTTCTGTTCATGTTACTTATTTCCACATTACTCTTGGTACAAATATCCACAGCTCCCTTGAACAGTTCATTAATACTGTTCTTACTTCACATGTCTCAAGAGTGTGATGAATTGAGTCCACAAAATCTACAACCATAGACAGATCTATATCTTCCTTTTGTAAAGCTTTGTGGATACCTTCTGTTATTTTGGAAATGGATGAAAAATGACAAGGCAATAAATTGTGGTTAACTTTTGCAAGGATGCTGACAGTCCAATGGCTTTTGGATTCTAAATGTTAGTGAAACACTGAAGTACAACTGCACAGTAGTTTGTCATGGCCTTGATAGACTGGATCTGGCAAGACTAGCCAGTATCCGACAAATTAACCAACTCTGATGGGCTCAAGCCTAACTGACACTATACTGATGAGCACATGACGGTAAACAAAAGAAGAGCTAAAACCTCATATACACTTTCCATAGTGCAGAAGAATTCTTTGCTCCAGTGGTGCATTTCCAAGTGTGTCAAAGCACAAGATTCAGCTCATGCACATAACAGTGCACATACACAGCCTTTGGATGATGTTGGCAGAACTTAGCTCGAACTCCCCCTACTGCCCCACTCATAGCTAAGGCAGTATGCCTGTGCCACATATGTGGCACCTGTAATTCCGTTGTCTTTGAGACAGTTCTGCAGTGCTTCCTCAATGGAATCAGCATTAAAGGATATCCGTTCTGTGAATCCTGTAAAATGCTCTGTAATGTTTCAAGTTTCAGGTGCAATATACCTTTCCCAATCTACCAGCTGCTCTTTATGTTCGTCTCTTGCCATAATGGTAAACATTCCTGAGTTCTTAAGTTCACCAAGTATCTTTGAAATTACTTCTTCAGTGCAACATGCAATTACTTTATTTTGATGTTTTGGAGAAATGTAAATGGCATTTGAAGGTACTTTATACATTTGGAGAAAAGGATCAGATTGTTTTAGTAGATTCAAGCATTCAAGAAAATATCCTTTATTTTAACTACCATCTGTTCATCGTGACCCCTGAAAGAAAATCCTTGCTTACCCAGAAATAATGTGACAACAATGATGCGTTCAAGATAACATCGCCTGTCATTTACTTCTTTGATGTTTGCTGCTTGTAATTCATGAACAATATTACTATTGTTCTTTGTATCTTTAAATCCAGCTCATAAGATGTGCTGGCTCATTTGTTTAAAGGAGTTACTGATGATAACTCCTAAGTCACGTTCCTCTTCTGCAGTACTAAGTGTCACCCCACCCATCCAGTACTCCATCTTGGGGTTCCTTTTCCCTAAGTGCATTACCATACACTTCTTGGCATTGAATTTTAACTGCCAGACCTTTGACCACCCATCTAGTTTTTGTAGGACACTCTGCATATCCCTTATTTCCTCATCACACAATGGGACTAATACACTAGGATTAGACCAGTGACTCTGAGATTCCTCAGTGACTCTGAGATTCCTCAATGACTCTCAGTTCCAACATAGAGTGGATCTCTTCCTGTACCATCTCTCTGACTTTGTCCGGGAGCCTGTATGGCTGTTGGTGGGTCCAGACACCTGAGTCTGTGTCTATGTGGTGTTTGATCACATGATTTCATCCTGGTTTTGGGGGAGAACATATACCAAAATGTTTTACCAGTTGCTGGGCTCTTCTGGGTCACGATGAACCATTCATCCAAAGGGATGGGTCTTACTTCTTTTAAAATTTTAAGACCTAAGTCAAGGAATCCATCTTCAGTGTCCTCATCTGTCACCTGACTAGGACCCCCTTTGATTCCTCTGGGTCAACTAGCAAAACCTCTCTGTCTTTCCAGGGTTTCAACAAGTTAACATAAGCAATTTTTTTTTTCCTTTTTTTGGTTTGGTTGTAATGCCTCATAATCAACTGTTCCCACTTTTCTCAGGACCTCATGCCGTCCTTGCCATTTGGCCAGGGAGTTTGCTTTCAGAGCTAGGAAGCAGGAGAAGCATTCTGTCACCAGGTATGAACTCCTGTAGCTTGGTCCTTTGGTTATAGTATCCTGTCTGTGTTTGTTGTGTTTTGAATACATTTTCTCTGGCAAATCTACAAATTGTGTCCAGTCTTTCTCTCATTTGCATTATATATTGGAGCACATTAGGGGGACTATGTCCCTGTTCTTTCCATATCTCTTTTACGAGATCTGGCATCCCTTGCAGTTGTTGCCCGTACAACAATTCAAAGGGTGAGAAACCCATGGACTACTGCAGAACCTCCCGAACTGCAGAAGTCATATAGGGCAACAGTTCATCTCAGTTTTTTGCCACAGCTGAAACAAATTTAAACAACATATCCTTTAAGGATTTAATAAATCTTTTGACTATGCCATCAATCTGAGGGTAGAACAGTGATGTCTGGATGGACTTGACCTTCTACAAAGCACACACCTCCCTCAGATGTTTTGAAATAAAGTTCATGCCCTGATCAGTTAAGATCTCCTTTGGCAGCTCAGCTTGGGAAAATACCTTTAACAACTCTGTGACTAATGGTCAGGCTTTAGTAGATTGCATGAAAATAACCTCGGGTCATCAAGTGGCTTAATCTATTATTACCATAATATACTGATGCCCTGTTGAACTTCTTATAAGGGGTCCCACCATATCGACCCCAAATCTTTCAAACAGAATATATATTATGGGCATAGGTATCAGTGGGGCATGCTTTATACTTCTGAAGGCAACCAACTGGCACTCTGGGCAGGAAGCACAAAAATCTGCACTTTCTTCCATATACCTGGAGAGAAAAAATGTGCAAGTATGCCTCTCGGTTTTCTCTCGGCCCAAGTGACCAACAACAGGTATGGATGAGAAAGTGTTAATACCTCCCTTCCTTCAGACCAGGGAACTAAAAGCTGATAGTGTACAGTTCCCATTTGTTTTTCCTGTCAATCCTGTACAAAATGTAAGTTTTTAGTTCAAACCTTGGAAATACTTGTGCTTTTTATTTATCAGCCACATTGCCATTTACTGCAGCTAGATTCGGATAAACACTTTTTTTTCATATACATTTTCTCTCCTTGTGACCAGTGGGTGACCTATCAGCCCAGTCCCTCCTTCCCCAAGCTAGCACTCCTCTCCCCAAGTACTCACCCCATGGTCTGATTCTCCCCCCACCTCCAAATTCCCCCTTGCGGCAGGGCCAAATGAGGGAGGGCCATCCCCGTCAGTGAACAATGCAAGGCAGACCATCTTGTGAGTTTAGGTGGTGGTGTGGGCTCAGGACAGGTAGACTAGACATCATTAAGCCCCTGATGTACCATTTTTTCATTTTTCTCCCTGTCCTCACTGAGGAACATCAGACTCATGTGTGGAGGTGCACTCATCTGACATTCCCCATGGTGCCCTTCCTATATTGCCGCCTGTGGTCAGGGTGTAGTCCTGTGGGGTCATGAGGGAGTGTTGACCCCTTACTTAATGTTGAGAGGGATCTGTGCTCCCACACTTCTGACAGCAGTATGTATACTGCTGCACCAGGATGTACTGTTCTGGATGGCAATCAAAACACATTTCTGTTGCTTTTGTTCCCAGCTGTCCACTAAGCCTGCAGTACATCACCTCTGTACCATTTGCCACATAACCCATTACACTTAACAGCTCCCCTTGAACCATCCATTGCTTAACTCATTCACTCCCGGTGGCCATTTTGGGTCGGGTCCAGCAATGGATGGTTCCGATCCCATATGGCGTCTACTGTTATAAATGGGTTAACCTGATACAAAAGGGCCACGCAGGGTACAATGGAGTTAACTTACTTGTCATAAATTAATCAGCCCCCCCCACCCCACCCTTGCTCTCTCCTCAGTATCTGATGTCTCACTTTCAGGCATGGTTGCCTTACCCCCATCCAGTCTGCTCATGAGTTCTCACAAACTTATCATTAACAGAGAGAGAGAGAGTTACAAACTTACGATGCAATCAAGGGGCCCTCTTTACATATAATATCCCACAGTGTTGACGGTAGGCTGCAGAATGAGCCTGCTGCTACTTGGAAGGAAAAACTGCAAAAGATGTCATCCTGTCCTCGGCCTGTCCTGTCTAAGTTTGTTGTGGCTTGAAGAAAGTGCTAACTGGTGTGGTGCTTGGATTCATGAAACCTGGTAAAGTATGACACAAGATTAAGGGATGGGTTAAACATGCTAGTCAGGGAACAGGAGTTGGCAGAGGACAGCTATCCTCATCATATCTAGTTTTCCTTTCAGCTCAAAGAAGCTATCATGGATATACTTCTGCATGGGCATGTTTGTGTGATTCTTATACTGTAAAAATATTTACAAAAAGCATTGTGGGGGTAACTGCAGTTGCAGAGTTTGGTGATATTTTGTAGGAGGACTGAGGCCCAATTAGCAGTCATTATGCTTAGTTGTTTTGTGAGGAATTTGTTGTTGTCTTATGTAAGTTAAAAAAAAATAGAACACTGTCTTATAGAAAACATTATTACAGAAACTTTTGGGGTACGTGCAGTAAAATGGGACTGAAAAATGTAAGTCCTTTCAGTTTTAAAAAGCATGCTCTTCCTAATGCCCTACCTGATGTGTCTAGATGGGGAGTGGGCTGGAGTCCTGTGAGTAGTATTGAATGACTGTCCTAATTTGAAAAGGGGCTGTGAAAACATATTAAAGCCTTGCTTCACTACTGAGCCTTGATTCAACAATGAACATACCATGTTAGTGGTTTTGTTGGTATGCTTGTCTCTAGGGCTAAAAGATAGGAAGGTCATGGGTTCTAGTCCCACACCAGGAACTAAGGCTACTACCCAGTACTGACACTGTAGTGCACTATTATGGGACATTACACTGTTGAGAAATGAACATTGTTTTGGTGCACCTTTCTTGGCACCCATATGTAAATTAATAATGTGTAATATTCTGTTCTTAGTAATGTGCGATATTTTATATACACTAAATTTTCTAAGGTGCCTTTCCATTCTCTGATTTTGTCAGGTGTTACCAAGCCAATACTGAAGTGTGTATTGGGGCATATCATGATTCTCCATACATTTAATGCCCCAGAGCCATCAATTTACTGGGGGCCCCCAAAACTATATAGCCAGCCCTGCTTGGGGGATGGGATTGATGGACCTCCTGGTCGGTTGGTGGGAAGGTGGAGTGAAGGGCCTACTGTGGGGGCTTGAGGTGAGAGGTGCTGATCCGGCTTGGGAAACTGGCTTGTTGGTGTGGGTTGTGGAGGAAGTGGAGCGATGGGCTTCCTGGCCTGTCTGGTGGGGAGGGTTTGAAGTGAAGGGCATACTAGCTGACTGACTGGCTGGGGGTTTATGTTGTAGGGGAGCTTTGTTTAAGTAATGGTGCCTGTTGGCGTGTGCTGGGGATTTAGAGCTCAAGCCAGGCTTGCTGGTCTGGCTTTGGGTTCCAGCCAGAGTGTGGCTTGGGGGTGATTGGATCAATGGACCTCCTGGTCGGTTGGGGTTGGGGAAGTGGAGTGAAGGGCCTACTTGGGGGGGGATTGAAGCAAAAGGAGCTGGTCCAGCTTAGGAATCTGGCCAGTTGATGTGGCTTGTGGGGGAAGTGGAGCAACGCGCCTCCTGGTCTGTCTTGGGAGGGGGTTGGAGTGAAGGGCTTACTGATGTGGCTGGTGGCTGTGTTGTGGGGGGTGTTGTGTAAGTAATGGTGCCTGCTGGTGTTGTGTGTGTGGGGGGGACTTGGAGCTTAAGGCTTGCTGGTTTGGTTTTGGGATCCGCCTGTGAGTGTGGATGGGGGGCGGGGGAACTGGATTGATGGACTTCCTGATCGGGTTGAGGGAGGAGTGAATGGGACTACTGGTGTGGCTGGGACGTACATGGAGTGAAAGGACTCTTGGTGTGGCTGTGGGGGTTATTCTGGAGTGAAGGGTCTGTTGGTCTGGCTTGAGTAGCAACCAAGCCAGAGCAGCAGGCCCTTCACTACAAGCCTCCCATCAACCATGGCCTTTCACTTCAAAAGGCGGGGGGGGGGTGTTGAAATAGCATTTGTGTGTGGGGAGTGGTGCTCTACATTTAAAAATTATGTCTGGGGATGTAAACTGGAGATTTTGAGGGGTGTGGGTCCATAATTTTGGAAGTGTTTTTGATTGAAGGATACGTTGCAGTGTATGTTCGAGACAGGGTGTGACAAATCAGGTAGCCAATGGTCACTAACAAATTTGGTTTGGCTACCAGATTTCAGAAGTTACCAGCCAACTGGCTACCTGCCCATGGAAGTGATTTCTGAATCTTTAAAAATGATGGACATTAAAAAAATATTGATTTGGCTACCAGTTTTTAAAAGCTAGAGGCCAAGCTGACCACCAGCTCACAAACTGATTTGTCCCATTCTGGTTCCAGACTAAGGGTACTGCTTCTTGTGGTAATCGAGGGGAGGGGAGACTGAAACATAGAAACATAGAAATTGTTGGCAGATAAGGACCACCAGGCCCATCTAGTCTGCCCCTATAACCTACCTTTAATTAGCTGCCGCTGACCCTACTTGGTCACCGGCTGCTGCCTGTCCTTCCCCCTCTAGGGTTCCCTTATGCCTATCCCATGCATGTTTAAATCCCCCCACTGTGCTTGCTCCCACCACCTCCTGGGGCAAGCCATTCCAAGTATCCACCACCCTTTCTGTGAAAAAGTGTATTCTCACATTGCCCCTAGGTCTACCCCTTCCAGTCTCATGCCATGCGTTCTTGTTGTTTCAGAGCAGCTTCTCTTCTGAAAGATGCTGCCCTCCTGTAACTTATTAATCCCACTGAGATACTTGAAGGTCTCTATCATGTCTCCCCTCTCCCTCCTCTCCTCCAGGGTATACATATTGAGTTCCTCCAACCTCTCCTTGTATGACCTATGGTGCAGTCCCTGAACCATTTTTGTTGCCTTTCACTGAACTGCCTCCACCCTATGTCCTTCCGGAGATGTGGCCTCCAGAACTGGATGCAGTTTTCCAAATGAGGTCTCACCAATGACGTGTATAGTGGCATTATGACCTCTTTTCTTCTGCTGGTAATACCTTTCCCTACGCACCCCAGCATCCCACTGGCTCTCTCCACTGCCTTAGCACATTGTTTGGCCACCTTTAGATCTGGTCTGGCTTGGGGTATGCCAAGTATGACCAGCAGACTCTTTGCTCCAAACCGTCCACCTCCAGCTTTTAACTTCAAAAGCCAGACCATCTTGGTCTGAATCTAAGATTGATTAAAAAGTAATATGTTGTCCAAATATTGTGTGAAACGTGTGCTTTTAATAATTTGTAGTGCAACGCTTTGTTTTCTGATTTTTTTGTTTGCATCCTATTTATCATCCTTGTCACAGTTTGTGTTTGGAAACTGGTTTGCTCCAACCTCACCCCCAGCCCTTCAATTCAACAGCCAGAGGAGCTGACTTGAGATTGCACAGCCTGCTAGTGTGGTTTGGTTAGGAGGGGTGGAGTGATGGCCTTCTTTGTCTGGCTTTCGGGTGGGGGGTTGTTTGGAGCAAAGGGCCTGCATGTGTGGCTTGGGAGGAGAATTTGGAGTGATGAGCCTGTGGTCTTGCTTGGGGAGTATATGCTCTTCTTTCTCTCCTTATCCCCTCCTCTGACCAACAGGCCCTTCACTTCCCCAAGTCAGACCAGCGCGCCCTTTGCTCCAAAAGCCAGAAGTCTGGGCATTGAGTGAACAAAGGCAAAACCACCTGATCTGTCAAAATTGTTAACTCAGTCATGGCCAGGACCCCCTATAAAATAAGATGATCTAGAGTTATATCTGGATAAATCCAAAACAAGAGTCCCAGACAGGCCAGGTGGAAACTTTTGAAGAGATAATCTCCAAGAAGAAAACTAGCAACAAAGGAGATTTTTAATGACCTACTACATGAGACTTAGACATATTACAAGTTCCTTTCACTACAACAATATTTCATGTAATACCTGTTATTTTACAATCATGATGGCATAATCTTTATGTACAGATAAATATATTTATCTAAACACTAGATGAGACTTTTAAAAAGGGAACACAAATTTAAGACAATGGGACATAAATAATCTTAAACCCTATTTTGCTGTTTCCAAAAAGGTTTCAAATCCCATTGGTTGTTCTGCACTAGTATATATTAGTGCTTATCATAGCAGCTATATAGCTAAAATTATTTAAGAAAACTTCTGAATTATCAAAAATAATTGACCTGGCAAAGCAGAAAATAATTTTTGAGCAATGTTTGTTTATTTTTGATAGATTGCATTTTGTACTGACAATGAGATTGTAGTTGGTCTCTGTCTTTACTTGGGAATTAGTCTCACAGATGTTTTTTATGAAGCACTAATGAATAATGTATAAATTAATTATGCTTTCTCACTATTGCCACCCCCTGATGAAGACTCGTTAAGAGTTGAAGTGCTGAATTACCGCTGGACTGACTATGCTGCTTTTTGTGCGTATATCTCTGTAAATTTTTACATTCATTCACTTTTTCTGAATTTCAGGATAGCATTTAAATACAGATTATACACTGTGTGCCGCTTTTTTGTCTGACTTCGTTCTTGTGTTGGGCCGGCTGCCCATTCTTTGTCATGCACCGACCCCATTAGCTGTGTTACAAAATGCCTGTCTTGATTTTTTCTTTGAGTGACTAGCATGTTGGTCTAGCTTGGGCTGGTGGAGGGCTGGAGTGAAGCACAGGACTGTCTAACTTGGGAACTGTGGGTGACGCAGTGATGGCCTGGGCTGGCATGACAAAGTAACAACGACTGGAGTGCTTGGTTCCACTAATGCAAACTACTAACTAATTCTGAAACATGATTCTTTCTTTAAAAATCCCACTTGTGCTGAGAGAGCATACGTGTTTGCTGTTAGGAGATACTAAAGGGTTAATACTGATGTTGTTTCAATTTTGTTAAGCAAGACATTTTAACCCATTCTCTCTTACGCAGCCACTTTTGGTTGGGTTAAGCAATGGATGGTTCAGACACCATATGACGCTACTGGTAAGAATGGGTTGCAGGGATATGTGTTTGAATGCCATGCTGCTTGTAGGAACATGTCCAGTAATTCTTCTTGCGACTGTGTTTAGTGTGCCCTGTGTTGGATGTCATGCAGTTTGTAAGAAGCTGCATTTTCCTTGGTGATTGTGTTTGTATTGTTGGAATGCCTTTGTTGCTGGACATTAGCTGTTTTGATTACTTAATATCTCTCCTGCTGCTAGGTCCAGCCATCAGTAATGCAGTTGGCTATATGCAGAGTGGCTCCCTGCTCAAATGCCTGGACTGCAAAGAACTGGAACATCACCAAAGTGAGCCATGCAAGGCACAAGAAAGGCTCATGCTTATTCATGAGCTGGAATACAGTCAAGTTTACATCCATCCTAGCCCTGCACTCTACTGTCGCGGACCATGTGCATGTATCCAACAGAACTACAGCCACACTGTGGTTTGTCTGTACCCTTGGTAGGAATTAATTTATAGCAGATAGACATAACTAATCCTCTCTTTTTCTGGCATTTGTACATTAGACATTATACAGTAGCTACATATGTTTTTGATGTACAGAACTTTGTATAGCTGAAGTAAATGCCTGTAACTTTTGGAAATGTAACTACAGTTGCTGCCTCCTTCCCCCAGGGCTTCCACAGAAAGGAAACAGGTAAGCAATAACACATGACAGGGCACGGGGTTATGGAGAATTATACAATGCCATGAATGTATCCTAGACTCTGATTGGTTAGCCTGGAACTGGACCCGTGATGTTATCCCAGTACAACATCACGGATCTAGTTCCAGCATACAGAAGACCACAGCAACTGTTGCCAGAATCACTCCACTGCAGCCCACTTCAGTGATCCCAGCTGCCCAGCTCGCTTCAGTGATTCCTAATCCCAAGCCATCTTCAGTGCTCCCTGCTCTTAGTTTACTATTAAAACTACAAACCTCCATCCCACCAAGTCAGTTTTTGCTTCCCTAGCACAGAAAGCGCACAATAAATTGAATTTGTGTGCCCTTTTCTTCCCCGAACCCAGTGGCTTCAGTGACCAAAGAGACCGTAACTGCCGGTTGCACGGCTCCCTGACACAGCTCAGCTCGTGACAAAAAAAACTGCACATATCTGTTTGCCAGCAAGAACCACATAAAATGGCTACAGAACACATTTAAAACACTTTCACGTACAAAAAGAGCATTTTAAAGAAGTACTTTCCTTACTTCGATCGAGACACAGTTACCGATGGAAATGAAAAACCAGAGGTGTACGTGTAGCTGCTTCTCCCTGTCACCAGTGTTTTTGGTTTTCACACAAAAATATTTAAAAAAATGCATCTTCAGCCGGTGCCTGGAAGACAGTAGAACTGGCTTAATGAAACTTGATAGCAACCAAAAATCTACCAAAGAAACACAACTCAGTGATTGGGGGGGGGGGATACAGCACCACCACCTACTGGCCAAAGAATAAAGCAGCACTATTTTTCCAGTATGTATGCCTTACTTAGTAAACCCAACATTTTAAACATATTTGTAATATATTTTTTTATTTCATTTTACAAAGGAGCCATTGCATAATAGCGATATGCACTCCAGGGTGTGTGTTATGCTGAGATAATGTCACTTCTGGGGTGCTGGACGCACATGGCCTGCGGCCACATACCCAACCACTTTAGGCGTGATGTTATCCCAGCATAACACACACCCTGTTGTGCATTATTGCTTAATTAATGCACACCCTGAGTGCATTGTGAGGCACAGCACCCGTGAAGTGCATTCATTCCCACAACCCCATGCCCTGTTGTGAGTGATTGCGCTTATAAAACGGGTTATTCGATTAAAGAAAACAAATAAGGAAAAGCTTTTTTTTGTTTAAATATGACAAATTTATATGTATCCTGCCACATTTGAAAGTAGTTCACTTAAATATATAATCATTTCATTACTTTTATACTAACAGTTATTTCAGAATTTCTGTAACAAACTGACCTGTGAAGTTTGCTTTAAATACAAGCATTTCAAATACTTGACTTCTGTCTTTACATTTGTGTGATGGCCACTGCTCTCTCAGTCTTTCTCTCTCTCTCTCCCCCTCTCTCTCATTACTGACACTGACTGATCCTTGAATCACATAACGGGTGAGGGAGGAAGGAGGCAAGGCCAGGCTCAGCACACACCTACACACTTTGATGTGGAAACTAGCCCCCCACCTGACCCACCATTGCTGGTATCTGTCACTCTATGCCAACAGTCACCCTGCATTCTTATGTGTGTGTTTCTACATCTCAGCTCCAGGCAGGCCTCAGCTTGGGGATGGTCAGAGCTGCAAGTGCTCTGCTACACAGTTCCATGTTAAAACTGCCCCCCCATCCAACTGACTGTCGGCATCATTCTGGAACACACTCCTGATCCTTTGACCCCAGTGTCTCTACTTCTGTGCCAATAATAACCCTGTTCACCTATGTGTCTTCCACGTCTCGGCTCTGGGCAGGTCTAAGCTCTGGGACAATCAGAGCTGCAAGAGCTCAGTTGTCACTCTCTTTCCTACCGAGGTCTTTTAAAATTGTAATATGGCGCTTGGGAAGCAAAAAAGCATAACTTCTTTTTTCAAGAAAATTGATCATGAGGAAATTGTGCATGGAAAAAATTCAGCAGACAATGATCCACCAACATCAGTGGAATGCAGTGATTCATTCATTCACATCACATGATTTGTCTAAAGATCCTGAAGATCAACCCAACAGGGAATGCCCATGGGCTTCAATTTGGACTTCAGAAATGTGGTGGAAGAAACAGAAAGCTTATCCTTGGATTGGCTGCAGTAATGGCAAACTTGGTTGCAATATCTGCTCAAGTGTCACGTCTCGGCACCTTTAAGAATATGCAAGGAGTCAATATATCTAGTAAATGGTGCTCCTTTAAAGTTTCATTCAGTGGACCACACCAAGCAACCAAATTAAAATCTTCATGGAAGAAAATGTTGCTGTGCCAAGATTCCAAAGCACATAATGCTGCAAAAAAATTATATAATTACATGAAAAGTCACAGGAACAAATTCTTGAGAAAATGTGCGGTAAGTTGAATGCATCGACGTTTTAAACCACTTGTGCTATTTTTCGATCAGCATATTACCTTGCAAAAAATGATAAGCCGCTCCCTGATCACTTAAGCTTGTTAAAGTTTCAGAAGATAAATGGCATTGATATTGGAATAGGTTTGCATTCTAGATACAGTGCTATGACAATAATCGCTCACATTGCTTCAGAAATGTGAAAGAAAATATCTATCAGCACCTTGTAAGTAACAACTGCAAAATTTCTGTACTCATTAATGAATCAACAAGCCTGAGTATGAGTAGCAAGTCGGCGCTTATTGTGTATCTCAAGTGTGAAAGTGACAAAAACGAGGATCCGCATTTCATGTTCCTCAATCTGACTGAATTACCAGATGAAACAGCTGACACTATCTGAGCAATTATTAAAGTATTTAAACAAATACGGATTCAGGGATCATTATTTGAAATAACACCTGGTGGCATTTACAGGTGACGGGGCAAGTGTCATGTGTGGCAGTAGATCCCTGCCATTAACCTAGCATATACCCCTGCTCAGAAGGCATGATAGGGGTGCATTAATTGAGTGCACAACCAGTCACGTCAAACAGGTCAATATGCTTATTACATATCCTCAGGGTCAAAAAGGTCACTATGCAACTCAAACAAAATAGCAACATCAAAAAGAAATCATGAAAATTAACAAAAAACTTACCCCCTGCCCCCAGCAACATTGCTCAAGAATCACATATTGTAAAGGAACTCCATCCAACAACTTTGAAAACAAAATACAGTACTTCTTACTCACAAATCTAAACCCAAAAAGGCTCACAGCTGCTCAGGCAAGAAAAACATTTTAAACACCTAATAAAACAACAAAATGTTTCAAAACTATGATACTACACAACAATAGAAACATGCATACAGTACATACATCACTAAACCATCAGCAAAACTTCTACAAACACTGCTCTAAAAGCTAATAAAATATCCACTTACCTATCTGGCATGCAGCAACAAAGGACAGCTCAGACTCCCTGCATGAACCTCATCATCAACTGCACTGCACCTAAGTGAGGTCACATGATATCTAGTCAACACCCTAGGCTTCCAGGTCTAACTTCTATCACATGAAAAAAACTGGAAGCACCACTTAAGCTTCCAGGTAAGTCTCACAGATCACAGTTTTCTGTGACCCCCCCACTGCCACTATAAGGCGCTGTGGGGAAGGTGGGTATCAGTAGGGGGCAGGGAGGTCTGTGGCAGGGTGCCGGTAGCTCTACAGAGGTGAGAGGGATCAGGGTGGTACAGAGCAGGAGCTTCCCTAGGAATAAACATAACCTTGAGAGAAGCCCGACATGTTTGGTCATGATTTCTAGGGTTCCCATCGGACTGCATGGAAAGGCAGCTAGAGGGCCTACAGCCTACACTGATCCCCTCCAGGCAGTGTTGCACAATGCCAGGTCAATGAGGAACAAAACTGCAAGTATGGCAGACTTGATTTCCTTGGTCAGCCTGACATGCATAATGGAGACCTGGCTGGGGGATGATGCAGGGTCAGTGCTGGAGGCATCAGTCAGAGCTGGTTACTCTGTAGTATACTGCCCCAGAGGTGATCGCAGGGGCAGGGTAGTAGCCATCTGTTATAGATCCAACTTGAATTTCTCTGTACATCCGGTGGGTTCTACCTCATCATTTGAATGTGTGGGGGTCCAGGTGCGGGTTGTAGAATTCTCCTAGTATACCATCCTCCAGGGTCAGGTGGAGAATTTCTGCAGGAGGAGGTGGACTTCATCGCCGACAGGATGTTGGAGTCACCTAGATGGCTTATTCTGGGGGACTTCAATGTCTGGATCGATGATGAATCCTCGTAGCTTGGTTTTGACTTCCTCCAGCTCATGACATCGCTGGGCCTTGCATAGGCAGTTGTCTCTGTGACACACCACCACGGCCACACCTAGGACCTGGCATTCTCACTGGGTCTTGGGGTCACTGACCTTGAGATTAACCGAGTCACTTAGTCTGATCACTGGACAGTGAAATTCTCATTTGGGGCTCCCCCCAAGGGTTCCTCCCCTGTTGAGATGATCAGTTACCACCCTTTAAGGGGATTACCCCAGAGGGGCTGATGGCGGTGGTTGACTTTTCTGGTATTAGTGCTGTTAGTGCGGCTGGCTTGGGTGAATAGGTGGTGGCTTACAACAGGGCTGCTTCCAAGGCACTTGATGCAACTGTACTGATCCATATACTACCCTGGTTTTCTCACCTGAGACCCCCATGGTATGATGGGGCTCTCAAGGCGATGAAGACCATGGGTCGTGGTTGGAGCACTGCTGGTGCAGGACTCAGCTAGAGGAGGATAGACTTTGAGAAATCACTGTGTTGACTATCAAAGGACAATCGACTGTAAGAAGGCAGAGTTCCTGTCCAGGGAGACTGTTGCAGGGAAAAACAGACAGGTTCAGCTTTTTCAGACTGTGGACAGGCTTCTTTATCCTGTCTGTCTACAGCTGAGAAAAGCCTTTTCAGTAGCATTGTGCAAAGAGTTTGCTCTGTTTTTCTCTGACATGGTACCTCTATTCGGGCCAGGATCTCCAGTGGTCTGTGCCCAGACCCTCGGGGCTGAACTGGGGCACTCCTACTCTGGGTGGAGTTTCGCCGGTGTGAAGTGTCTGAGGTCTCCATAGTGATTTCAAAAGCTGTGGCCCAAGTGCTGTGAACTGCCCCTGACCCAATGCATCTCCTCATGGGCTGTGTTGAGGTTATCAGTCCAGAGTTCACTAGGATAGCCAGGTGTTCACTTTTGGAGGGGGTCTTCCCCAGTGCCTTCAAGAAGGCACTGGTGAAGCCCCTACTGAAAAATCATCTGTCAACCCTGATGTCCTGGTGAATTATAGACCAGTCTCCAACCTCCCATTTTTAGGGAAGGTTGTTGAGAAAATAGTAGCTCTGCAGCTCAAGGAACACCTGGAAACCTATAACATCTATGAACCATTCCAGTCCAGGTTTAGGTTGAGGCACAGCACAATGACAGCTCTGGTCTGGGTGCATAATTACCTTCTCATGGCAAGAGATCGAGGACAACAGTCAATTCTCATTCTCCTCGATCTGTCATCAGCATTTGATACCATGGACCACATTGTGTTGTTGGATCACCTTAGAAAGTATTGTGGACTCACCGGTACCATCATCAACTGGTTTGAGTCCTTTCTCTCAGGTCAGAGGCAAAGGGTAGTGATGGGGAATTTCTCCTCCTCCCCAATGCCTCTGACCTGTGGAGTTCCTCAGGGTTTGATCCTATCACCAATGCTGTTCTCGATATACATGCTGCCCCTTGGGAGGATCATTAGACAGTACAGTCTGGGTTTTCACTGTTATGCAAATGATACCCAGCTGTACATGTCTTTTGCACCCGGGACAAATGGAGCTGTCGAAGTGCTGAATAAATGTCTCACCAAGATCCAGGACTGAATAAACTCTAACTGGCTGAGACTTAGACAAGACGGAGGTACTGGTGATTGAGCCAGCTCATGAGTGTGAGGGGAACACCTCCGGGACGACAACAGGTTTGGTCGTGGGGTTGATACCGTTGATGGCGTCCCCTGGGGTGAGAAATCTGGGCGTGAACCTCAGTGACAAGCTGACACTTGAAGCTCAGGTGTCGGCTGTCGTCAAAAGTGATTTTTATTGTAACCCTCTTATACAGTAAATGGGGGTTCCTGAAAAGTCTTCCCAGAGCTTGCCTAATTGCTCACAGTCTGGATGGTGTTCAGCGTTAAAGCCGTTTAAATGGTGTTGCCTGCGAGTGCTTTTAAAGCCTCCATGTACTGTCTCTTTAAGGGCTGCCTGCCTGCATGCAGAATTAGTTAAATGGAAGGAACTGTGTGTTTCTATGTCCGAGTCCCGCCCGGGCTGCTAAATAATTGCACCGTTTCTGCCATCGCTAAATGTGCAGAGTGAGCCCACCAGCCAACCACTCAGTATATTAACTTAGCAACATCCTCCCACTTTCGTGCCTTATTCCTTACATAAACAACTTTTCAATCAATGTATATTAAGTATCAGGAAAGCAAAGGCAAGGCAAAGTATTATCTAAATAGTTGGGAAAGGGCTGCCATTAGCCCAGCTATGTTTTGGAAATGATGTAATGAGATTTTAACAATGTAAACTTAAATGTGAGCTCTGTAATAGACTCAGGAATCTGTGATAGCTTTGTTTATTTGAATCCCACTGAAATAGCTAACTTGTTTAATACTTATTTTGTAGACACTATATACAATGGCTCCTCTACAGGTTTCAACAGAGAATCATGTTAACACTTCCAGTGTGATGGTCAGTGAATCCCAATATCAATTCAGGTTTAAAAGAGTTACTGTATATGGCGTTTATGTTTAATTACAGAATCTTAAGAGTCTAAGGGACCTGGCCTTCAAATCCTGAACCAAAGTTTTTACATATGTCTGCAGCTATAATCTCTGTGCCTTTAGTTTATTTATTATATCTCACTATAATTGGCCTAATAGTATTATTTATCATAGGTTTTTTCTTAACTATTGCACCAGTTCTGCATCCTATATGTTATACTCTGATACTTACTGTACTGTATACAAACTCCTACGTACCTCCTCCCCAGGACACCTCTGGAACCAAACTGTTCGTAACTCAGTAGACCTTTCAACTAAACCTCTTTCAATAAATAATTACATTTATTCAACATGCCATTAACTTCTAGTACAGTTTCTTCCACTTGGAAGCAACACTTAACACCTATATTCAAATATGGATAGTCTAAATCATTACACACCTGCAGGCCTATTTATTTGCTTCTACTCTCTCAAATGCATTCGGAAAACTGCTTCAGATTCCTTTTCTGGTGCTCCTGCCTTAGGATATATGTGGGTAGGACCACCAGGCAGCTACAGACCAGACTACAGGAACATGTACTGTGCAGTATGTAATGGGACAACAACAAATGTGCATGGGGCACATTTTTTAAAGAGATACTGACACCTGTCCCATACCTGGAATGGTCACTGCAGTAGGTCTCTGATGCCATCAGTAGCTGAATTGCAGTGCTTGCTTCCACCAGACTAATTTCATTTGTTTTCTGTTATGTACGTTTTCCATTCTTCGTGACTGCATTTCATAGAGACTTGCTGTACTGCAGTCGCACACTTGTGACATATAGTGAGGAATGTCAGCAGTGCAACTGCAGCACACTGAATGGATGACTGACACCAAAAAGAAACAGTGTATACATATTGTACTTTTCATCCTGTTAAACCGTGGCAGTTTCTAGTAGTGACAACGGCAATGGTTTACATGTGACCACTTTATCTCTATTGGAAAATAAATCACAATTCATTTTCTCAAATGTAAACAGTGCACTGTCAGAGTCAGAATTACATGACATTGTAGACAACGTATTGTCAGACACAGTACTACAGCATGTTGAGGGGGATGGAGAATTGACAGCCAGGGATTTTTCAGAATCCAGTACAGTGTCTAAAATAAATGCCCCTACTGGTACATGTGACAGACATGCTGATCATTTTAACAGTTTTTATGCAAATTCCACAGCTGTAGTACTGTCCCATTCTCATTTAATATTGCAGGCAGGTGTCAGTGGTGTTGGTGCCACAATGAATGAATTTGCAGACAGTAATGAGAATTTATTTATTTATTTATTTATTTATATCTCAGATTACAATACCTTTTAACTAGGAGTTCTTTTACAAAGGTTCCACATCGGAAAAACGTATGAAAACAATGGCATTTAAAAACAATAATTTTGACATTCAATTCGATAACAACAAGATAAGTACAATTGAGGCAGGGTAGAATAAAGTCATGTAGTTACATTCAGAGGAATAGCCTAATTGCACCAAGACATTCGTAAGAAACAAATTAGACCGGGGGAGGGGGGAATGAACATGGAGGTGTGGAGACAAATTGTTACACTCTGCAAGTAACCACCAATAACAACATTAAAAAATAGCAAAACTAATAGCAAGAAAAACTATGCTGCTGGAGGTAGGCATTGTTAGAGGGCCGGGGTGAGGCATACAGTACGATGGGAGATGGGGAGATGATGGACACATATAAGGAGGGTGGACAGTAGAGGGGAGTGTGCAGGCCAGCTGGGGAGAGGGGTGGGTAGGTAGAGTGAGACCATATTGAAAACCATGGGGGGAAGAGGAAGAGGAGGGGTTGAGAGTGCAGGGCAGGGTGGTGGTGGGGAGCAGTATCAGGAGTAGGTGGATGGGAGGAAAGGAGGTAGTGTGAGGAGGGAGTTAAGGTAAGAGGGGGGGTGAGGTTAGGGGTAGGGGTAATGAGTGAAATGGAGGGGGGTGTTAAGGGAGGGTGGAAAGGAGAGGAAAGGTGCCACATAGGGAGAGGAGTGACTTATAGTCGACAGTCACAGCTACTAAGTGCAGAGAGATGTTTCCTAAGATTACACTTAAGAGGGCCAATCCTGGACTCTTCACAAATACCTGTACAGAGGTTATTTAGCCAGCAGGGTGCCCTATATGAAAAGCAATGCTGCACATGGAAGCTAAGGCAAAAAGAAACTTGATATGCCAGTTTAGACATGGCCCGAGTTTGGTGGGGTTAGATATGGGGATTAGGTAGGCATGTCTGATAGGTGATTCTGCCCTTCAGGTGTAACCAGTTGATCTGTGAATACAGATCAGAAGTATGCGTTAGCCTGTGAGCTCCAATAATCAACTTGCATGCCGTGTTGAAGGCTGTGCAGATCCTTTTGAGTGTGGTGTCCATAGCTGCTCCATAAACTACTAAGCCATAGTCAATGATAGATAGAGAGATAGATGGATAGATAGATAGATAGATAGACAGACAGACAGATTTGAACTAGTTACGGTAGTCTAGAGCATCTTCGCCTCGTTGACATCCTGCTCCTCACAGAATGTTCTTGTCAGTTTACAGAATGTTCTTGGCAGTTTCATTCCTTGCATGTGCAGCAAAACAGTACATAGCGACCCAGAACTGACCTCTTGTTCACAGCTCTGTAAAGGGCTTAAAAACTGCATCTCAGTTTAACCCACTGAGTTCCAAATAGCTTTTTGCAGTCATTTCATCAGTATATCTATATACCGTTTTAAACAAAGGGATCCCAGTTTCACACACAGTTTTACACAGAGATTCGTATATATTTTTTATAGCCACAGATACACATGAGGGAAGAAAAGACATAACAGCAAGTGAAGGCAGAGAGATAGCGATTGGTGGAAAATTGCAAAACCATCAGAGTGATCAGTTCCTAGGTCTCACAAGAAAATTTGGTTGGCAACCAGACAGACAAGAGACAAAAGAGGAGAGGATAGAACAGATCCTTGCATTTCACTCTATCTGCATAACAAAATGGGACAGGCCTTATTCAACCCTATCACAGGTGCACCTTCTGTGGGGGTGGGGTTTAGGGAGGAGAGAAGTTTGCAGTGATGAGTCCGAAATGGGGCATTTGTGGCAAAGTGGCAGAATGCATTGAGGATGGTGTCGAGGCGGGAGAGGGACGTGACTGGGGCAGAGGTGCAGATTATGTCGCCATAGTCAAATAGGGGGAGAATGGTTTTGGAAACTAGGTCTTGGCAAAGATGCAGAGGGAAGGAGTCCTTGTTGCGAAAGAGTACCCCAAGTTTAGGGCATAGCTTAGCGTAAAGAGAGTCAATGTGACTGGAGAAATCGAGGTGTTGAACAAGCCACGGGCCGAGATATTTGTAGGATGAGACAGTATCTAAGATGGACCCATCCGGGGAGAAGAAAGCGGGGCAGAGTTAGAGTATAGCCAGTTTTTGGGGGGTCCCGAAAACCATTGAGACTGTTTTCTTGGTGTGGACTTTAAGACTGTTGTCTTGAAACCAGTGGAGGACCTGGCTGAAGGCAGATTTTAGGGTAGGATAGACAGATGTGGGGAAGAAACCAGAGGCATAGATGATGGTTTCATCTGCATAGAGGTGACTATCTGCATGTTGACAAGCCTTGGGGAGGTTGTAAATTAATAGAAAGACTAGAATTGAACCTAGAATTGAACCTTGAGGAACACCAGACAAGATCGGGAGGGGGAGGCAATACTGAGTCACCCACTGTGATGGATTGCTGTCTGCCGCAGAGGTAGGAACTGAACCAATTTACAGTGGAGGATGCCAAGCCAGCTGAATGAAGCTGATGAAGAAGGAGTGGGTGGGAGATGGGATCAAATGCCTTGGCAAGGTCAATGAAGATCACTGCGGTGATGTGACCACTGTCCATGGCGGTAAGGATCGAGTTTGTGACACAGAGTAGAGAGGATACTGTAGGGTATTTTTTGCGGAAACCAGATTGGTAGTCAGAGAAGAAGTGAGAAGATGCAAGGAAGTCAGACAGTTGATCAGAAATCAGAAGTTGATCCGCCACAATACGTTCAAGTACCTTCGAGAGGGGAAGGGATTGAGATTGGGTGGTAATTAGTGTGCGGGGCACAGTCACCACTTTTATGTACAGGCATAATCTTGGCTGCTATTCACCACTGGGGGAACTAGCCAAAGCATAGTGACTTATTTAATAGCTGTGTGAGAGGTGTTAGGGCTTCATCAATGGTTTGGCTAATGAGCTTAGGGTTCAGTGAGTCACTACTAAACCTAGACTTTCCGAGCACCTTTAGCAGGTATTTTTTTGCCTTTGTTTGAGAGACTGCCTTAAAGTAGAAAGGGGATGACCTAGTGGGGTGTCACAACTCCTGGTGTTAGTTAAGTTGTCTGGTACATTGAGGAAATCAGGGGGAAGTATACCATTCAGGCCAGAGAATGCCATGTTGAAAGTGTCGGCGATGAGCTTGGGGTCCTGGGTGACTACGCCATTTATCTCTAACATGAAGGGGGTTGACTTATTGGAATTGCCCGTGATGTCTTTGATGTTACTCCAGAATTTCCTGCTACCCCCCCCCCCAAGAGATTGTGAGCTCCTCTTTGAAGTGGTAGATTTTCGCTAGGCAGATCTCCCTGGTACAGACATTCCTAGCAGCTCTGTATTGCTGCATACCTGCTTGCTTGCCAGTGGCCTGAACATGATGCCAGAGGTTATCTCTGTTGGCTGTGAGATTTAGGAAGGTTGGGGTGATCCAAGTATTTACTAAACCTTTCACCTTACGCTTTTTAACAGGAGCATAGATATCACAGATTGTGTTAAATTTAGCAATGAAATACTCTAAGAGTTGGTCTACATTTTCAGCAGCATCGATAGGGGTCCAGTCTGTTTGTAACAGGAAGGCCTTGAGATGTCTGAGCTGCCCAGGCTTTAGGACATGATGTGTTACAGTTTTTCCAGGAAGTTTAGAAGCTTTGTTCAACCAGAGGCAAAGGACCATGGAATGGTCGCTAATCGCGTCAGGGAGGACAGTGGTGCCCGTGATTCTTTCAGGGCTGTTGGTAACTATCCAATCTATCAGTGTACTGAGCCAGTCTTGTAAGTAACCCTAGTTGAGGAGTCAACCATTTGCACAGCATTAATAGAGGAGATGACATCCTTGAAAGGGTCAGCTTCAGGGGACAGCCAATTCACATAAAAATCTCCTAGAATCACCACTTCACTATTTTGTTGTAAATTGGTCAGATATTCAGTAATCACATTGATGCCACTGGCTTTGTTTTGAGGGGGGACATAGACAGGGGCCCAGATAGTCAGTCTGCGCCAGGCTGTGGCGCAAGCCTGGGTGCAGCGCAACTTGGCTGCACAGGGGCGTTGACAGGATGATATTAAACGGAGTTGCGCCATGGCACAGCATCACTGAATATCGCACCCTGGCCACCCGCAGTGCGCATGGCGCAGTAGCACTGCACCAGCGCAAGTGGCCAGAGTGGAGCAGGGGGATGCACTAGCGCAGGTTCCGTTGCGCTAGGCGCAACAACCACAATATTCAAAAGTGCACATGCAAATGGGGCCATAATACATGCAAGGTGCAAATGGGGCCATTTGCATGTTATTATGGCCCCATTTGCATGCAGGTGCACCGATCCCCGGTGACTTGCGCCTGGCGCCCTGCCAGGCTGTAGCCGTCGGAGACCGACACCCCCTGCACATCACAGAAAAATGCCACACTGCCTGATCATGGGCATATTCACCAGGGGGAGGTCATGTCAGACCAACCTCATTGAATTTTTTGACTGGGTGACTAGGGAGGTGGATCAGGGGAGGGCAGTGGACATGACCTATCTGGACTTCAGCAGGGCCTTTGACACTGTGCCACATAGAAGACTATTACACAAACTGGGGAATATGGGTGTGGGCAGGACAGTAGTGTGGTGGGTAGGTAACTGGCTGGGTGGCAGGACACAGAGGGTGGTGGTAAATGGCTGTCACTCCACAGAGGAAGAGTGACCAGTGGGGTACCACAGGGATCAGTGCTGGGACGGTCCTATTCAACATCTTCATCAGTGACATGCTGAGGACCTAGAAGGCAGAATTTCACTGTTCGCTGATGACACAAAGCTCTGTAACAGAGTAGACACACCAGAGGGTGTAGACAGAATGAGAAGCGACCTGCAGAAACTTGAAGGATGGTCAGGGGTTTGGCAGTTGAAATTCAATGCAAAGAAGTGCAAGATAATGCATATGGGGCACAAAAACCCTGGCACAATATATCAGTTGGGGGTGAGGATATAGCATGCACCAAGCAGGAAAGCGATCTTGGGGTTGTCATCTCTGATGACCTCAAGGTAGGAAACAGTGTGACAAGGCAGCAGGTAAAGCAAATAGGATGCTGGGATGTATAGGCAGGGGCATCACCAGCAGGAAAAGGGAGGTCATAATTCCGCTATACAAGACATTAGTGAGGCCCCACCTGGAGTACAGTGTACAGTTCTGGAGACCATACCTACGTAAGGACATAGACAGGGTAGAAGGTTCAGAGGAGGGCAACAAAGATGGTGCATGGATTGCATCACAAGTCCTATGAAGACAGGTTGAAGGAACTGAACATGTACTCCCTGGAGGAGAGGAGGAGAGGGGATATGATAGAGACATACAAATATCTTACAGGGAGGAACAGAGTGCAGGAAAACACTATTTTTAAGTGAAAAGATGTTCCAGGACTAAAGGGCATGGGATGAAGTTGGAGGAGGGACGATTCAGAGGAAACATGAGAAAGAATTTCTTCACAGAGCACGGGTGGTGGACAAGTGGAACACCCTGCCAGAGGAAGTGGTGGGGGCTGAAACAATCACGGGATTTAAGAATGCATGGGATAGACATAAAGGAATTCTGGAGGTCAGGGGTAAGGGGCAATAAACTTCTAGGAAAACAAACTGAACTTACAAGCTCAAATGGGCAGACTAGGTGGGCCATAGGCCCTTATCTGCCGACACTGTCTATGTATCTATGTACATGTAGACTATATTAAACATCCAATATCCCTGGTGGTCCAGTGGACTGCTCGCAGCCAGATCGCGGGCATATGTAGAACATAATAATCGTCCAATATCCCTGGTGGTCCAGTGGACTGCTTACAGCCCGATCGTGGGCATATGTAGAATATTTTAAACGTCCAATATCCCTGGTGGTCCAGTGGACGCTAGCAGCCATCGCAGAGCATATGTAGAACATAATAATCGTCAATATCCTGGTGGTCCAGTGAACTGCTTGCAGCCGATCATGAGCATATGTGGAATATATTAAGCGTCAATATCCTAGTCGTCCTGGACCCTTGCAGCCGATCGCTGTCATATGTAGAATATATTAGCGTCCAATATCCTTGTGGTCCAGTGGACTGCTTTCGCAGCCCGATACAGAGCATCAGAAAATAATGCCACCCCAAAACAACCCTGGTGGACTAGTGGTACCCCCTCCCACCCGCCCACTGAGCCCCCCTCCCCACTCCCCGGTCAGTGGTGGGTGGCAACTCACCACCCGCCCCCACCACCGACCGACTGACACCTGCTCCGGTAGGGCTGTATGCCCATCAGTCCTGGCGTGAGCCAATGGGCATGCAGCCCGTGCCCATTACCACATATCGAACACATATCTGGACTGTGGCAATGCGAGCAGGCTCTGCGCCCATTAGCTCACGCTCGTGAACACTGGCACACCTGCAAATAGAACCTCGAAATCGGCCAGACCAGCGGCAAGCAGGTGGGAGCTGCCGCCGCCCGCTGACCGAGGGAGAGAGGGGCTGTGGGGCTCAGTGGGCGGGTGGGGAGGGGTACCGCTGGTCCACCAGGTTGTTTAGGGGTGGCATTATTTTCACTGACGCCCGCGATCAGGCTGCGAGTGGTCCACTGGACCACCAGGGAGATTGGACGTTTAATATATTCTACATATGCCCACGATCAGGCTGTGAGCAGTCCACTGGACCACCAGATATTGGATGATTAAGATATTTACATATGCCCGTCGGCTGCAAGCGTCCACTGACCATCAGGATTTAGGCTCTATTATTTGTATATGTATGCTGATCAGGCATGGGGGCGCCACCAGAAGGTGCAGCCGAGCGCTCGGGTGGCCACCCACAAGGTGGCAGCTGCCGTGTTGTGTCCTGCAATATGGCAGCTCACCTGTGGGTGGCCAGCTGTTACTCCTTCTTTTGGGGGCTCACCTGTGTGCAGCGCAAGTAGGGGTTGTGCATACATGGGCTCAGCACATCCCAGGCTGAATATCGGGATGTGTGAATATGCATGGGCACGCCCCCCCCCACCTGCGCCACATACATTACTGATGCGCTCTGGCGCATCGGGATTTGTGCCAGGCTCAATCCCTGTTTGAATATCACGCCGGGGCGCATCAGTGGGTTGCGCATGGTGCAACAGTGTTGCGCCATTCACAACCCTTCTGAATATCCGGGCCAGAGACTACAGTGAGTCTTACTATTGGTCCCTAGGGGTAGTCATATGGCTAGGGTTTGGATGATTTTCCTGGTGTCCAGAAGGTGGAAGGCATACCCCTGTAGAGTATTCCTGAGGTGGATTGCACATCCCCCACTCCTTTTACCCAACCTGTCATGCCTAAAAAGGGTGTATCCATCCAGGAAAATAGCTGAGTCAGGGGGTCTTAGGGGTTAGCAAAGTTTCTACCGCCGATAGCACATCCAGTCTGTGCTGGCTGACCCATACTTGGAGAGCGTCATATTTGGCCAGGAGGCTGAAAATCTTGATTGATGCTAGCTTTAGCAGTCCAGAGTGAGATCCCTGCTGGTGCAGCTGCTGAACCGGGCCAGGGCTTGGGTGGACGTTACCTGATAAGAGGAGGAGCAGCATGGCTATCCTTAGTACAAAGCGTTTAAATATTTTAAGCTTGTTTTTTGGCTTGAGCCTACTGTTCAGCCCATGCATTTTGTGACATTGTGGCAGGGTGAGGCAGCTTAGCAGGGAGAGGGTGGGTGAGTACAGTGGGCTGGTAAAGTGACCAGGCTGTCTGGTGAGGCGATGGTTGTTCCCAGTAATATTGCACATAGTGCCAGGCCCAAGGGGGGCACGTAGTTTCTGGAGGGGGGGCAGCACCAATTCAGTTCATATTTGTATTGGCTAGAAGGGATAATTACTGCTATGATCAGTGCAAGTATTACTAAGCCTTTAGGGTCCTGCATGGCAGTCATATAGCAGGAGAGCATATAGGGGGTGTCGGGTGGGGCAGTACTCCAATGCAGATTTAAATAGTGAGTCTTAGTGGAGTAGAGTGCGTAGGGCAGTGATACACTAACACACCAGCTGGGAGACTCAGGATCAGTAATGGAAATGGGGGGAGGCAGTGGCACAAGAGGGTCTAGTACTGAAGTGGACTAAGCAGGTTTAAGGGGCATCAGAAACTTAAATAAAGTGTAGTCGCTTGGATAGCCTATTGGTTAGGGCCACCAACTATCGTGAGGGAGGTCAAGAGTTTGAATTCTGGTGGGATGAGATAGAGTGAAACTCTTGGGATGTGGCTGCTAAAGAGTAAGCTAGCACAGGACAGGGCTTTGAGCTAATACAGAAAGGGTTAAATTATGCTGAGGATGCAATGTAACTTAGTATGTACAACAGTGACTCCTAGTGGTGAGGCAGTATAAAAACAATAGGGTATAAAAAACAGTAGGGAAACAAAGGAGCAGGGACAGACTAGTGACTCCTAGTAGTGAAGCAGTATACAAAACAATAGGGAAAGTGGGGAGATAGTCCCAGGAGGGAAGGGGTCGTGTTATAGGTCACATGACCTGGACTACGTATAAGGATAGTGTCTGCCCAGGGTGGGTGGGGCCATCGCCGTGTAGGCAGCAATGGGCTAGCACAATGCACAGTGCACAGTGCAGCTCTGACGACTAAAATGCGGGAGAGAGGAATCAACTATTTTCTGCTTGCTGCCTCTCTCAGACATCCATTTCTGGTGAAGGGAGGGGGCGAGCTGGAACAGGCAGCCTGAGGGAGAAGAAACATAAAGAATTATAGTGGCTGAGAACAAAGGGAAAGGGGCCAAGTGGAAACACAGACAAAGGGAGGGTGGAGGGGACCAAGTGTACTGTGTATGCACAGAAATGGCACGGTGAAACAGAGGATCAGACAGAATTCAGATTAAGAGAAAACAGCACGAGAAAGTACAAATTCCAGTAAGTAGGCACAAAAATGCAAAATGACCAATTCCTAACACTTGCTAGCTGCTAGATAAAGGTTAAGAACTAAAATACAGAAGAACAGCATCTGGGTTACCTACTGAAAGTAACAGGCAGGACAGCAAAAAACAGTACAAATTCAGCTAGAAACGTTCTGGAGTAAAACAGTCTACACAGCTCTGCCAACTAAAATGTGGGAGAGAGGGATCCACTACCTTCTGCTTGCTGCCTTTCTCGGACGTCCATTTCTGGTGAAGGGAGGGGGCGAGTTGATGAGTATGCAGGTATTTCAGATGGAGCTATTGTACTTAGTCCTGCAAACAGCGAAAGTGATGGTGATTATGGGTTGGATGGATATGTGTCTGAGGCTAGTGATGAAAAACCACATTGGTGACTTATTGAGGTAAATGTGAATTCAGTTATTTCTGGCATGACTGTTGTTACTGAATGCTGTTGAAATGAAAAACAATTCTAATGGCAAGGGTCACATAAATGGTTAGTTGGTTTAGGGGATGTGGATGGTAGTGGTGTAGCAAGTCATGAAGGTGATTTGACTGCTTTGAATGACAGCTTCTAAGAAGTTGACTCGGATGCATATGGAGATAGCCTAAATCATCACATGGGCAATATGGATGTTATTTTGTTTGAAGGTAATGTTGATGAGTATGCAGGCATTTCAGTTGGAGCTATTGTACTTGGTCCTGCAAACAGCGGAAGTGACGGTGATTATGGGTTGGATGGATATGTGTCTGAGGCTAGCAGTGTTGCCACAAATGACTTAGATATCTCAACCATGCATCATGAAGAGGATTTTCAGTTTGCTGTTCAGTCATTGATTTTCGACCTATGGAATGTTCAACCCTACTTGTACGAACCCTATCTCCCAGATGCAGCGGAAGGAGGAGAAGATGACAACAGTCGAATAAATGTTCCTGATGATGCAGCTGATAAGGGTGACTGAACAATGCATTATGGTAATTGACTACAATGTACTTATGTTGCATCCTTTTATTTTGCTTGACTTTTGTTATCTTTGTAAATAGCTTGTTCTTACAATGTGGATGTCATACTTGTCCCACATCTAAGATGTCTACATGACAGTAAGAAACATTATGATAGGGCTAAGCAGCCTTCCCCTCCCCCCACACACACACACATACTCACACTATATTTCACATGCTATCTCATCCCAATAAACTTCTTCCCTGTGACATATGATGTTTGCATCGCAGCTACTCCTGCTTCCGACGATGTACAGTGTTTTAACTTGTGTGTGTAGATGGTACTCTGTGGTCATGCCATCATACCATTTTACTGTACCTCAACTCCCAAAGTATGTCCTCTGTTCTCATGAAGATTGCCATCACCACTGTGCCTGTACTATGAGTGTCATGTTAAACAACTGCACTGCCCTCCCCCCCCAAAACCACAATATCAGAGCAGGGTAACTTTGAAATCATTATTTACCTGTGCTGTGTGACAGCTCAGGCATGTTTCAAGCATCTTGATTTTGCCTACCCACCAACCATACGACATTTCCCATGTATACTGCATCTTCACCATGATGGTGAGGGCATTAGTCTACACATCCCTGGGCAACATGCATGATGTTTATGGAAAAACATGATGTCACTATTGTTTTTTGCATATACTCCCCTGATGGCCACCACTCCAATTTTATTTTATATGTCGTTGTACAGTATTCTTTCATCATGTGCCACTCACCACACAGAGAAGTACACGTTAACATTAAACTTTACTTCAAACACCCACACTTCGCTCATCCTGGACTGTACATTCACCCGATGGCATAATTTTTTTTCTGATTGTTTCTATCATGTTAGTGTTGATTCACTGTATATAAGTAAAATATATACAACTCATGGCTGTATCCTAACACTGACCCATATGTTATTATTTTAGGTGTTGCTGCAATAACCGTGTCAATATGCTGCAGGGATCGATAAATGGCAACAAAGAAGGCTGAAAACCACATATGTATTACATTACACCCAGGGTTTGCCACTGTTTGTGGATACTACAAACTCATACTATGATTATTGCCAGCAGCATGGACAGATAAATAATACACTAATTCATGAGTAAGTAACATTCATTTCATAATACATTTTTTTAAAAATGACACAGTGACATGGAGGGCTGAGGCACTGAAAGTGCCTTACCTCCGTTCGCGGCAGGTGACCCATGTTAAGGAATGGATGCGGGTTGGTGGGGGGCTGCTGGGGGTGGGAGGATTGATCATCTGGCAGACAGCTCTCCTCCTGCAGGTAGGGTGGTTACAGTGGCTCGGTGCTCCATTGGCACCTGGAGGAATCTGGGTTGCATGGCTTGCGAGTTACATCGTGTGACAGGAGCCCACATCCACAGCATCATGTGCATCTCTGCAGAGGCGGAGCTCACAGAATGTGCTCATTGTAGGCTCATAGAGGGCAGGGAGAAATTGTAGGAAAAATGGAGGGTGGGCTTCATGAAGCCCTGTCTTTCATGCCATAGACCGCTCATACTCTCCAGCTACAGGGCACATGTGGATGTCTTTCTGGGGAGTGTGGAAGACGGCCTTACTCCCCTGGTCCCACCCCATTGGGGGGGCAATTCATGTGTTAAAGAGCAGGTACCTACTGTCAGACACTCAGCTCCCCTCTAACATATATAATAGTAGAGCTGCTCTACTGTTGAGGAGCATTAAAAATTCTATGCACTTCCCTCTGGTTAAAAAGGAGGCATGTCACACAAGGCTTTGTTTTTATGGGGGTGCATATTTGGGGTGCTATAACTTTTTAACCAGAGGGAAGCACATAGAATTTTTAATGCCCCTCAACAGTAGAGTAGATCTACTATTATATATGTTTGAGAGGAGCTGGGTGTCTTACAGTAGGTACCTGCTCTTTAAGTGGATTCATCCATTGGCTTCATGTTATTGTCTTCCCTACTTCAGTTGTTATGCAATCACCAACTTTGGGTAGTGGAACTTAACTTTTTCGTGGTTTGCTCACTCCTTGCAGAACTGCCTGATCGCACTTCCTTGAGGGGACATCCATGATCATGGGGCCGTCACCCAGTGACAGTAATGTTGCGAGTTCAGTGTTGTGCCATACAGTGGAGAGGATCACACTCTCTGTGATGCAGTACCATGTAACACCCACTTTGACTACAGTGACCATGCTGTGTTCCAGCTCCACGTTTGATGGTGTGGCACCATTTCATCTGCTGTGAACTTCATCATTAACACATAATATGAAGTTAAAATAGTAATTTTTATTTTAAATTTTCAGTGTAATAAACATTAAAATGTCTATTTTATGTTATAAATGAATGTGTAATCCTTTTTTTCCTTCAACACAGGTAATACAGATATGTAACCCACAGGCAGTTTGTTCAGTGGTGCTGGGGGTATGCCATCTGAATGGCGACAATTGCACACTGAACGACACTACAGCAGCAATTTGCTGTTGCCACTATAACGTACCTGCGGGACCCTGGCACTGCTTTGACTGGGTATTGCACCCCACCTCGAAGCAACTCCAACTTGGAGTTGATAATCCTAAAGGATAGGGTGTGTGGGGGCAGAGCCCTCTGCATGGGGGTTTGGGGGGCAAAGTCCCCCGGAAAAAAGACAGTTTACCTGTTGGATTTATGTCGATTGCAACTTGCGGTTGACATAAATCCGTCGCTGTGTTGTCGGTCGACATAATTGTTGTCGAACTGGTGTCATGGATCTGTGCCGGGGATGCCTAGGACATCATGTGGACGTTCCCATTCCATCCTGCACAGTGAAAACCATCAGAGAGCAATTCTCATCTCTACAGTATGCGGCATTCCAGTACTCAGACCTGTAATTTACTGTCCCTTTTCACTGTCTGCAGCACTTGAAAAGTAACTGTGTGTGGTGTGCATTACAGTTATGTATTCTTTCAATACAGTTGTAATGTGTTATATATTCTTTAATGGATTTTTGGTACATTTCAATAGGGCATGTACTTTTTCTTTTAAACTGCCATCAATCATTGAACGATCAGTAACATAGGCAAACATAAAATGGTTAGCATTACCTGAACATGTCAAATAATAACTAAATTGCAACTATTACTGCCACTGCCTCCCTGCTGCTGATCAGAGATGTCATGGGTAGGAACACAGTGCAAAGTAACACTGTTTTACAGTTGTGGTACATTACATATCTTACTTCACTTCTTGGTCATTACTCCTCTTTCCACACGGCAGGCTTTCACAGTCACTGTCTGACTGTCCACCACCGCCAGCAGCCCTGTCATGACATTAACGGTGGGGTATGCCATGGTGCAAGTCTATTTGCTGGCACTTACTGAAGTATTGTAACAGTGTGCTATAACGCAGTTCTGCCCAAAGAGCACCAGCAATGATCATGAATTGTCAGTCCAACTTTTAATGGTCCATTGAGTGCAAAAATGCACTGTGGATTATTAATAACTACATTTACTAACTACTCCTCCATAGACGTCTAGTGTATTGTTTATTGTGCATCGGGGGTGGGAGAGGGGAGGTGGTGTTGTTTGTTGAGCGATCCAAACTGCATGTTCTGTCCATTGGCTATGAAATACAGACCACTTAACTGTATGAAAGTAATATTTACCCATAAGTGACAGGAACTGATGGTAATTTTCACACGTGTAGCACACAGCACAGTACCGTTCAAGTTCATGACAGTCAGGTCCATCAGGTTTTGTTATATCTAAGTAGGTAGAGCGTGTTGGCATGTCACACGCAAGTTTATGGGCACTAGTTTGAATGCATACTTATACATGTTTCTGAAGAAACATGAAAGCCATTGCTCAAGTAATAAGTTGCATAAAAATGTATGGTTATGCATTGCAAACTGTCCCCATACAGTTGTAGGAGGTGTGCCACAAAGCTCCCCCTCCCTACATGTTACAAAACAATTGAGTGCAGGTGTGATGCCAGCAATAAGGGAACTGGAAGTTATTGGGTGGCCATGTGTTCCTTCCCTGCCATGATCCCTTCCCTGACAGACAGGTCAATGTAAAATAGCCAACTTTTACATTACACAGTGTATCATTGCCATTAAGTTACAGCATGTGAAGCCCCTACGAAACTGTTAGATAATGCATTTCAAGTTAATGAATTGTACATATCCATGTGCACAGAAGGGTGTTCTAAAACGTAACAGTACATGTGTGGTACTGACTGTTATTTCATTGAAAATGATCCTGCCCTGAAACAACCGATACCTTCAAATCAGAAATAGTTACCTTCCTTTCAAAGATAAATATTGAAATTATTCAGCAAGCCACAGGAGATAGCAGTCAGGCAGATATGATCCTTACATGTACAGTAACCATTTCAATGTTATGGTTCTCCTTATAAGCTGTTAATATTTTTTGGAACCATAGTATATACTTTTATAGTGACACCTCCATCGTGTGCGTGTGCGTGTGCATGTGCATGTGTGTGTAGAAAACAACGTGCAAGCTTCAGCTTGAGTCGGGAAAGCATTAATAGTAATTAATATATGGATTCTCAATTTAATAGTATTGTAAAGTATACAAAAAATTTCCGGTAATAGTATCACTCCCAAAGTGATAATACTACACTTTGAGAGTAATAATACCATCGTTCAGACCCTGTAATAGTATCGTTCAGGATCTGAACAATGATATTATCACAGAAACTCAATAGCACAAGTGTCAGTCTCTCTGCCCACGTCTCCCAAGCATGCCTTTCAATTGGCTGGTTTTCCTGTTTAGGTGGGCCAAAATAGTTTTAAAAACATGGTGGCCAGTCTCTCGCCAACCGAGAGAGTTTCTGCTCCGCAGCACTTCGCTTCAAAAATAAAACTGCCTGGTGGATCCTACATCAGAAGAACAGAACAAAGGTAGGATTCAACCAGAAAACACAAAAAAAGTCTGGTTTTTTTCGACAGCTAATGGAGCTGATGGGGAGCAGTAGTGAGGGGGAGGGGAGCACACCGGTTCTGACGCACTACAGCGGTCAGCCAGCACGGAGAGACTCCTTCCACAAAATGAGCAAAAAAAAATCAAACAAGATCCAACTTGGAGCCATATATTAAAAAAACAATGGATAGCCAAGCATGTATTACCATTGAGCTTCAGCATCTCGCGGTTCTAGACACTCAGAGACCTCTCAAGCTTCGCTCTCAAGGTAACTGAGTGCCCAGAACCTCTCAATGCTATTACTCACCAGTAATACATACTTGGCTATCCATTATTCTCTGTTTAAAAGTTTTGGTTAATAAAATGTTCTTTTGGTGCAGAACACTAAAGTGTCTGCAATCTTACCTAACAAGAGCCACAATAAAAAGGTTATTCGGTGTAAGACTTCATTGTCACATGTACGTGATGCTTGCTGCACAGCTGTGGAAGTTTTTACATATCAGCTGTTTCAGTAGGCCCCCCCAACAGCTGTTTACCTTATTAGTACTTGAAAAGCCCACTTGTGCTATAGTGTTAATACTTGGATGTGAAAGTGGAATGCAGTTGTTATTTCACCACTCACATTATGTTGAGTCACATGATCCATTGAATTGCAAAAAGAATCAATATAGCATGTCATCATGCTATCAGACCTAATACATGCAAATACTTGACAGCATGGGGTGGCTTCTTTCAGGAAGCAGGATGGAGACATTCTAGGCCAGCCCAGTGACGCTGAGAGTTGAGGCACTGGATGCCACACCTCGCTCTGTGGTGGCAACCCAGGTTCGGGAACGGACTTGGGTTGCTAGGGATTGACAGGGCGAAGGAAGGATTGAGCATCCCAATGGATACTCTCCTCCTCCTTCAGGGTGGGATACCGGGGGTGCTTCACGCACTTGCCGCTCCTAAAGCTGGTGGAAGCATGGGCTTTTGGGGCACTGGTGGCTCTGCCTTGCAAAGTCGGGGAGGGGCGACGCTGTTAGGTGCTTGACAGACAGTGTCGTCAGCCACGTGGTCTTGTCACAGACGTATGTCTTTCGTGCCGGCGTCCCAGTGGTTGGGAGAAAAATTGGGGAAAAAATGCAATACCTCAGCCCTACAAGCAATATGAAACTGGAGATGGGATGCCTTGGGGATTGCCCTGGTGGATGGAGTAGGAGGAGGTATGAGGCCTCCTCTAAAAGCCGTGGGAGTCGGGCAAGTGAAAAAAAAAAAAAAGGCAGACCTTCTCTTCCAGCTCCTCTGCTATGTCACTAATAAAGACATTAAAGTAGACCAGTCCCAGCACTGAATCCTGTGGTACCCCACTGATCACCCTCCCTTGCTCGGAGCAAATTCCATTTACCATTACCCTGTCTCCTATCCCCTAACAAATTTCTTACACGGGTTACTGCCTTGTTGCCCACCCCCGAGTTACCCACCTTGTTTACCAGTCTCCTATGTGGAATGGTGTTGAAAGCCTTGCTGAACTCCAGGCAGGCCATGTCCACCGCTCCACCCTACTCTAACTCCTTGGTCACCCAGTCAAAGAACTCTATCAGATTTGTTTGGCACAACTACCCCCACCCCCCCATCATGAATCCATGCTCTCGAATCCTGTAACCCACTGGATTCAAGACAGTCCACAATCCTTTCCTTTGGCAGTGTTTCCATTAACTTACCCACCACCACTGTCAGGCTGACAGGCCTAAAATTACCTGCCTCTACCGTGCTACCACTTTTGGGAAGTGGGACTACATCTGCTCATCTACAGCCCTCCGGAAACACTCCAGTAATCTGTTAAATAGTTCTGCCAGACGTGTAGCTAATACCTCCCTGAACTCCCTCAGCACCCTTGGATGCATCCCATCCGGCCCCATAGCTTTGTCTACCTTCAGGTTAGTGAGTGCTTTATGTACACACTCCTTAGAAAAAGTACTAGTGTCCACTTCCCTCCCATCAAAGCTCTTGATGCTTTTTCATGGTCCATCCCCTTCCCCTTCCATTGTGAACACTGAGCAGAAGTATTTGCCTGCCTTTTCTTGGTCCCCCTCCATACAGTCCACCCCTCTTACCTGTACAATTCTTCCCTTTGTCTTCCTTTTTTCGTTAACATACCTAAAAAATGTCTTGTTCCCTTTTGATCCTGCCTGAGGTATACTTTCTTCAGTTTGCACCTTTGCGCTCCTTACTGCTTTCCCTGCCTCCTTCTGTTTTCCCTGTCCTCCTGCCTCTGGATCTCCTTATACCTTCCAAAATACTAACATACTAAGATGCCAGCAGAGTAGGCCTACAGGTGTATCAAGTCTGCTCAGAGGCAGCACCCCAGTCTGGGCACCCTTGCTGTCCTCCCTGCCTCCCTGTTATCCCCCCGCCCCACCCACCATTAGAGTCACACCTCCAGATCTTGCAGTACCCCATTTAACCCTCCCCTTATACCTGTCCCAGCCCTTCTTGAAAACCTCCACTACATTTATAGCCACCAGTTCTTCAGGCAGTGCATTCAAAGGGTCCACCACCCTCCCGGTGAAGTAGCGCCTCCTAGTATCCCCCTGAGCCTCCCACCAACCAGCCTCATGTGGTGACCCTTCCCCCCTCAGTTGGAGTACCCTATTTGGGATGACTCTATTTACTCCCTTCAGGTATTTAAAGACCTCGATCATACCCCCCCGTCCCTCCTCTCCTCCAAGAGTACAAGTCCAGTTCCTCAAGGCTCTCCTCATAGGACATTTCCCCCATACCCTGAATCATCCTGGTCACCCTCCTCTGGACCCTCTCCAGAAGTGCAATCTCCTTTTTCAAGTACGGACACCAAAATTGCACGCAATACTCTAGGTGTGGTCTAACCAAGCAATTATACAGAGGGAGAAGTACCTCCTGTTTCCTCGAGGTTATCCCCCTAGCAATGCACCCAAGCATTTTATTTGCTTTTGCCACAGCCCTCCTACACTGCTCTGAGTTATTCATTTTGGCATCTACAGCCACCCCAAGATCCCTTTCTCCTCCCAAAATCTGCAGCTTCTCCCCCACCCAAAAAGTACTTATGAGCTGGGTTCCTAAGCCCCAAGTGGAGAACACTACATTTCTTGGGATTGAACCACAGTTTCCAGGTGGTTGTCCACCTCTCCAGAGCCCCTAGGTCCCCCTGTAGGGCTTGTCTACCCTCCTCCCCATCCACCACCACCCCCAACTTTGAGTTGTTGGCAAAGAGGCTTATCTCACCCCTGATACCATCCCTGATGTCTGAGATGTAAGCATTAAAAAGGAGTGGATCCAGCACTGACCCCTGTGGGACCCTGCTAATGACCCTCCTTGGTGATGGTACCTCCCCCCCCAAACACTATCTTCTGAAACTGCCCAGTTAGCCAGTTTTGTATCCACTTTACCATCCTATCCCCCACCCCCATTCCCCCTAGTTTGTCCAGCAACCCAGGGTATGGCACCGAGTCAAACGCCTTGCTAAAGCCTAGAAAGAGGACATCCAATGGCCTGCCCTGATCCAGCGCCTCTGTCACCCAATCATAGAGCTCCACAAGGTTTGTCTGACACGATCAGCCCCAAATGAAGCCATGCTGATGGTCATCCAGATGGCCCTGTGTTTCCAGAAACACTTCCAGTCTTTCTTTCAAGATGGCCTCCATCATTTTGCCCAACACCAATGTCAGACTGACAGGCCTGTAGTTACCCAGCTCCTCCCGTGAGCCTCCTTTGAAAATTGGCATGAAATGAGCCATCCTCCAATCCTGAGGCACCCACTTCATCTGAAGGGAGGAGTTAAAGAGGTCTGCCAGAGGTGCAGCAAGGACATCCGCCATCTCCTTTAGCACCCTGGGTTGAAGGCCATCTGGACCCAGTGCTTTATCCATTTTCAGGGACCTAAGGGCTTCCCTAACCCTACCAATCAGAATTTCAACATCCATGTCCCCCCTCCTTTCTCACTCCCATCCTGCCTCCCCCCATAAGTTGTTGACCCTCCATTATCTCTAGTGAAGACCGAGGCAAAGTATTTGTTTAGTACCTCTGCCTGGTCCCTGGCCTCCTCTGCCCACCCTACCTCTAACCTCGGTCTATGAATATGCCCCTTTACTTTCCTTCTTTCCCTGATGCACCTAAAGAACCCTTTTTCCCCGCTTCTGATCCCCTGTGCCAGCCTCAGCTCCATCCTTGCCTTGGCCAATCTCACCACCCTTGTTACCTTTTTAGATATTGAATCATACTCCCCCCATCCACAACCCCACAGGAGTGCTTATATTGTCTATAAGCTGCTCTTTTCTCCTCACCACCTCCTGAACTTCTCTGGTCCACCAGAATGGCTTCCTGGCTCTACCAAACTTGCATCGGGCCTTCATGCAGGCCTTGGTAGTTTCCAGGAATCCTGTTTTGATATTTTCCCACCTGCTTTCTGTGTCCATGCCTGGTCTGATCTCCTCCAAATGCCCCTTAAAGATCCCTTCCATACCCTTAAAGTCTGCCCCCCCCAAAGTCCACCATCACCATTTTAGTGTGGGTTTCCCCTCTTCCCAGGTCTAGGGAAAACCAGACCATGGCGTGATCACTCCCCACCAGTGGGTCCCCCACCACTAGGTTCTTAACCAGATTGCAATCCGCCAGGACCACATCCAGGATTTGCCCTTCCCTCATTGGGTCAGCTACTAGTTGTGAAAGGAAAACATCCTGGAAGACGTCCAGCAGTCACTTCTCCCTAGGCAATGAGGATGCCATGGTTCCCCAATCAACCCCTGGCATATTAAGATCCCCTAGCACCACAGTTCTACCCACCCCCTGACCACAGTGGTCTCTGAGATTCTCCACCAGGCCTTCCTCAAATTCTTCCACCTGCATGGATGGCCTATAAACCACCCCCAGTTTTACCCTCTTACCCCCAGGCACCTGCAAGGTTACCCACAACGCTTCAACGTTTCCCTATGCCCCCTCCTTCCTACCTATATTGATGCTATTTCTAATGATGAGTGCAACCCCACATCCCCTTCCCACAGCCCTGTCCTTCCTGAACACAGTGTACCCCACCAGGTTTAGGTCCTAATCAAGCCAAGGATTGGCCCTGAATGCTACTCTTTTAGCCTTTACCTTTTCTGTCACCTCTTTCGAGAACTACAGTGGCCTCCTCTTCCTTTTGCTTTTGCTTACTTGCTTGACAATGAAGTTTGTTGCCTTCACTATGCCTCTTTTAATTTGGCCCACTGTACTTCATTTGTCACTTCATCAAGTAACTGGTTGAGCAGTTATCTGTTCAACAGATGACAGTGGGTTTCAGTCAATGGAGTAAGTTCAAACACAGCCCAGGTGAGGAGTGGAGTGCCCCAGGGTTCTGTCCTTTGCCCTCAGCTCTTTTCACTTTTCATTAATAATCTAAGGGTCAAGCAGGACAATGTGGTTGTCCATTTACGTGCAGATCAACACCATCATATACGGTTGGAGCACAGACCCTTAAACTATGCAAACAAAATTGCAATTTGCCTTTAACGAGGTGCAAACCTTTTTTCACAACAAATTAGGATTAACTGAACAAAAGTCATAAATCTGTGCAATTTTGTACCACCTGAAAACCAAAACTAATTTTCAACTGGAAACAATTATTAGCAATAATTTTGTTTGCAACATTTCTCACATTATACATATTTAGGCCTATAGTTAGATGAAATCCCTAGGAGGGACCACCATTTGTCCACGACTGTGAAAAAAGTTAATGCCGATTTCTAATTTGTATTTAATTCTTCAAATGAACACATATGTATTATATCGAAAGGCAAATGTATTCTCCTTACACTACCATAGACAATGGCATTTTTAAAAATTTTTTAGTATAAGTGTTTTTAAACCTCATGCTGAACTACTTAACTAATTTAATTATTCAACTAGAAAGTTCCTTTAATTTCCCTTGCAGAACAAAAACCTGATGCCATTAATCAAACATCAATAAGGGCAAAAATATTTTCTTTACAAAGCCCCACCACAGCTGAAACAACATCTCATTCACTTTATGTATTACAGGTAAAGTCTATATTTTTAAAAGGAAATGTTTTTATTTCTTAAATATAAGTTGAATCTGTAATGTCTGACATCATGCGGAATACCTTGTTATGTACAATCTTGTATGTATTGCCAATTATACACCAGTGGAGATAAAAGGCAATATTTTTATATCTAACCCTAAGATATCATGATACTGCTTCTTTGTTTTAATGTGGTCATAACTGATATCTTGACATTTAGCTACATTAAACGGAATAATGAAACAAACAGAAAGCAGTTTATGCAATGCTACTTTAATTTTATTTTTAAGCGAAAAAGATGTTCCAGGACTAGAGGGCATGGGATGAAGTTGGAGGGAGGACGATTCAGAGGAAACGTGAGGAAGAATTTCTTCACAGAACGGGTGGTGGACAAGTGGAACACCCTGCCAGAGGAAGTGGTGGGGGCTGAGACAATCACGGGATTTAAGAATGCATGGGATAGACATAAAGGAATTGTGGAGATCAGGGGTAAGGGGCAACAGACTTCCTGGAAAACATAAACTGAACTTACAAACTTAAATGGGCAGACTGGGTGGGCCATAGGCCCTTATCTGCCGACACAGTCTATGTATCTATGTATCTATGTACTGCATCACAGTTTCACTGAACAGCACTGAAGCTAGCAATGGAAACCAAAGAGAAACTGTAAAAGCAGCAGTGGATGTTAGCTGTGAACATTTTGACCTATACTTTTCATTCTGTTTTACATTGCCCCTTATCCCCACAAGCAATAATACCAGACAGGGTGGGCAGTATTGGGCAATACCGGACCACCCAGAAGTGTAATGAGGCCCGACACCATGGGCAGAGGACCTTATAGCTCCTGGAATGTCCAGTATTGCCCATACTGCTCACCCTGGAGGGTATTATTGTGCTTAGAAAATGGGCTACATGTGTCATTTTTTATAGGATTACAAAAAAAAAAAGTAATACTATAAAAAAATGACTAAAATTGCATTTTTAGTTCTTGTTTTAGAAAAGTAATCCCTCTACTGCTGGTAATAGTTCATTCAGTAGTCAGCACTAGGGGTGAGCTGTTATATCTTTACAATGCTTCATGCTTTGTTTTTCTTCCTTTTTTGCAGCTAACCCCCCCGCCCCCTTTTTAGAACTTCTGATCAACACTGTCTGTCCTGCTATTTATTTATTTTTTTTCTTATTTTTGATTCTAGTTTCCCTGTCCTCGATGCCTACCCTGAGAACTGGGACTGAATGAGCAATTGGACAGGGATTCACATTTTTTTTCCAGTCCCTGTTGCCTGCTCTGGGGACCGGAATTGTATGTAATTTTTGTAGAGTACTTCCGATCCCTGCTGCCTTCTCTGGGGATTGGAAGTAATGGCCTTTTTTCTTTATGTTTCAGTTTCCTAGTCCTTGCTGCCTGCCCTGAGGACCAGGATTGAGTGTAGCAAGCAGGCGCCGAAGTATGTAACTGCTCAGAAGGGACCTGCACATCGAGGGTGGTCGAGCAACCTGGCAACAACAAGGAAAGTAAGCCTGTATAAAATGGGTAGATTTGTTACATCTTGTTTTTCATGTGCAGCTTTCAGTGGGGGTACTCCAAAGGACTCATGTTTAACAGAAGAACGCAGCTTTTGCACAGGGTCACTGAGGACAGTGGAGGTACTTTTACGAAACTGGTCCTGTAGATGGAGTGGCACTGTTGGCTAATGGCAGTTCTGAGAGCAGGCAGGGGAATGGAGGTCAGGAGTGCTGGTGGCACTAGAGTCGTGTCCAGCTTTGTAAAGTGAAAAAAAAAGTTATTTTTATGTTCCTTTTTTATATACTGGTGCAGTTTTTGAGATTAATGGGTGTAGTGTGTGATCTAAGGACTGAATGGGAGGTCTCTCTCTTGCTCTCTTGCTAAGCAAGTGGAAAAAATGGCAGCTGCTGAAGTTTAAATTTCAAACTGCCACAAGGATACCAGTTTGACATTATAGGGCACAACAGGCTAAGACTTTTTATTTCCTGAGCATCTACTGATAGCTAATGTACCCCTCTGGAATGGGTACCAGCCAGTCAGAGCCCAGGACATAAAAAGCCCATTTTCTAATGTCTTGTATGCTACTTTTTGTCTCAATTTTTTCTCAATTTTTGAGTTTGTTTTAGCACTTTTCTTTTAACTTTCTAAATAATAAATGAAGAGCTCTTTTTATGCCTGCAGCCGTCTTGCTGTAGCTGGAAAACTGGGATATCGAAGCACAAATTTTAGGAGTTTTCAGTGTATCCTTCCACAGCAGCAAATCACTTCACCAGCTAAATGAAATACTCCCTTCACTCTGTTGAGAAGACCAGTTCCAGCACTATTTTTTCACCTTGTTTGTCTCTCTTGTCATGCCTGCTTTAAGTGACCTGACAGCTAGTGTCTGGGAGTAAGCACAAAGTCAAATTACTTACACCACTTCTTTGAAGTAGTTTAACTGTCTGCAACAATGTAATTAGAAACTCTATTTTTTGCACACTAGTGTCAAAAAGCCTTATTGCTGAGTGTTGCTAATTGTCTAACTGACAACCAGCACAGCAATAATTCAGCAGGCAGCTCAGAGCTGAGATAAGTGAAGAATGCTGCAACAGGAGACCAAAGAAAGAAGAAAACAGAAAATTTAATTTTTTTTCTATCCAGGATGCAGGACTTCATGCATCAGTAATCAGCAGATTAACTCCTGCTGTGTTGCAGACAGATGTATATTTCCAAAATCCCTATCCATTCTAATTCTGTCTGAAAAAGTGGTCTGTAAAAACAAAAATACAACAGGGAAAGACCACTCTGACTAGCAGCTGCGACTTGTTTTAGGCTGTAGACATTTCACTGACTGGATAATTAGAGACAGGAAACTCTCAGAGATTTATGAGGAGAAAAAGAGTAGGGGAAAACTAAAGGGTTGAAAAGTGATAGTAGTTAAACTGCAGCATAGCATTCAGCTTTGCAGTCTGGCTACAACAGCTGGTTCTGGCTATTCTCTAAAAAAAATTCAATTAAAGTTCAAATTGCTGTTGAGAGATAAACAGCTCAGCTGGAAACAAAGTGGGAAGGACAGAAAAACAATTGCACTTCCATTCAGAAGCACTGCAAAGTGCAGATTATAAGACATACATGCAAATAACAGTACTCCCAGGTTAACCGTAATTAGTAACGTTAAAGTTTATACACTGCAGCTAGTTGTACAACCTTTCAGATAATCTTATAAGTTGCTAAACTACCTGTACAATCTTTTTAAAAAATATTAAGTCTTAAGTATACCAACATAGTGTGGGTTCAGTGTGTGTCCGCATATGCTGTGAGGCAAAGAGTGTCCTTGTGTGTGCTACTCAGCATAACCCCAGCAGCAGCAATCAACGAAACTAGTTCAGTGTCTGTTAAACTTGTTCATTGATTAAATGTAATCTGCAATATTGCTCTACAGTCGCGCCTTAAGTGTACTATTGCCACTGCCATTTCTACTCCCTGATTTTGTCCAGAAACAAAGAAATTATATAGAAAAAAAAATATTTCTTGCATTCAGATGATTAATCAATTTTCTCTAATGCCTGCTCATCACTGGACTACTAGCGTGAACATTGGGACTACTACCATTGGTGCAGCCACTTGTCCTGGACAAGCACTTGATTTTAAGATTTGTCGACCCCTGGGACTGATGACTGGGCTTCAACTATCCAGGAGTCAGGGCATGCCACTTTCACTGAGAGAGCTGGGTTTGGGTACAGGAAACTGTGAGGGGCAAACACAGGTGAGGGTCTGTGGCAGCCAGGTGCTAGAGGCATGCTGGTTAAAGCAGAGGTGGGAGATTTGTGACACAAACACAGAGCTGTCAGAGGCATATGAATATTGCTTTTGTTTGAAAACCTGAAGCTGCCCCTATTAATATATCTGGCAGTCACCAGGAGCCAAACCCCAGTGCCATTTCCCCTGCCCCTCCAACATTGGGTGCCCAATTCCAGGGTTGGATGGTAAACTAAAATGAAAAATAAGTAGCCGCTTGCTGCCCAACCCTGGTGCCACCAAACCCCCCCTAGTCTGACACCAAGTGCCCAACCTTGGAATCATACAATAAATAAAAAAAGTAAGTGGACAATGACAGCCAAACCCTGGTACTACCAACCCCCCATTCTAATACCAGGTGCCCAGCCTCTAGGTCCAAAAGTCAATGAAAAAAAGTAAACAGACACTGGAAGTCCAACTCCAATGATGCTTTAGAAAGAAATGTTAGGGTTTTTTTGCACTAATCTATTGTAGCATTGCTCCCTGCTACAGTAATTTAATGTTGTAAGGGACTCTAGGTCCATCATGTCTGCCCCTTCACTGTAACATAGTAATTTACTGTTATAAGGGACTCCCCCACACTGTAACATAGTAATTTAATGTTGTAAGGGATTCTGGGTCCATCATGTCTGACTCTTCACTGTAACATAGAAATTTAATGTTGTAAGGGACTTGAGGTCCATCATGTCCAACCCCTCACTGTAACATAGTAATTTAAGGTTGTCAGGGACTCTAGGTCCATATGTGCAGCCTCTCATGGTAATATAGTCATTCAATATTGTAAGGGACTCTAGATCCATCATGTCCAACTCTTACTGTGTGTAACATAGTAATTAAATGTTGTAAAGGACTCTAGGTCCATCATGTCCAATCCCTCACTGTTTAACAAGAGGTGTTGTAAGTCTCAGGAAGTATCTACATTTCAAAAGAGACTTGTTACTTTATTTTAATTAACTGCAGAAAGGTTAATCCCTCCTGATACAGGGAAGTGAGTGAATAAAAATTTTATAAAACCAGGCCCACATTTTACCTGGCATTTGAGTAGTCAGCCTCGGCTTGATGCAGGGGACCGATGACTGGGCTTCGACAATCCAAGAGTCCCAGGCATGCATTTTTTCTGAGAGTATGGGCACAGGAAATGATGAGGGGCAAACACAGGTGAGGGTCTGCAGCAGCCAGGTGTGAGAGACATGATGGTTAAGGCAAGGGTGGGGGATTGTGACACAAACACAGAGCAGTCAGAAGCATGTGAATATTGCTTCTGTTTGAAACCCTGAAGCTGCTACTATTAATATAGCTAGTTTTGTGTAGACAAGAGGACCGTGAAGCAAAGTTGAGCAGCTCGATCTGCTCCAACCAGAGTGAGATGGTATCTTGTTAACTACAAAAGACATTCCTTGCAGTACCTGTTAAATTAAAAGTCATTCAGCTTGCCTTGAGTGATTTATGATAAGTTTTCCAGTCTGGTTTTTTTTGTCTAGTTTAAAAGGTACATTTAGTGCTGGCCCTCCTCCCACCTCCACCTCATATATCACTCTATTTTTACATTCCAAGCATGAAATGACAACTGTATGCAGGAAAAAAGGGCCTACGGCTCTGATTGCTGACTGACTGAAATCCCTTAAGCGATTTATAGTATTAGTACTATTTTTTATTTATTTATTTATAAACCCAGCTTAGATGCAACATCTCTTTATTTTTTTCAGTTATCTTTATGCTGCCTAGCCTTCTGGCTAGGACATCTTTCCACCTGCTGCCAGTGTCTCCTCCTGTCCCTTGAGGCTCCCTTTTCTTTTTTTTTTAACTTTGTTTAATTCACCCACACCCCCCGGGCATCCTTCAGGAGTGCCCGCTCAGAGTCCGTCCTACTCCCAGCCTGAACCCCTTCATCTCTCCTGATCTCCTCCTCCTCCTTCCCCGATTGATCACAGGAAGACCCGACCCCTGGTACCATCTCCGAGGCTGATTCTGCCCTCCCTCGGCGGCTGGCTGCTAAGTGTGAGGTGCCTACCTGCTTTTTCAGGGCAGCCCTTGGAGAGAGATCCTGAGTACATCTGGGCCGGCGTTTGAGATGTGGGCATAATCCACTGGGGCCACCGTCATCTCACTGATGGTGTAGGAGGCTTTTCTTGCTTTTGTTCCCCCCAACCCCCATGGAGCTTAGTCATGCAATGATGACCAGCATCCGCCAAGCTCCGCCCCCCCTTTTGCCATCGGGGTCTGCTGTGATACTTCCTGGCTACCCCGGCCATCATCAGGGTCATTCAAGAGCGACGCAATCCCTACTTACCCCCTGGGAAGGGAGAACTGTCTCACAGATGCTTCATCCCTACCCACCCCTGCCAACCCCCGACTTCCCAGGCTCGTTCCCGAACCTGGGTCATCGGCATGGCATGAGGTGAGGCATCTAATGCCTAAACCCTCAGCACCACCAGGCCAGCCGAGACCCCTTTTTCTTGATCTACTGTGATACCACAAGCCACATGCAACACACCACTTCATTGCCCCCTCGACTTGCTCCCTGATGCTGCATCTGACTTCAGCAAACTGGCAGATTCCTTCCCACACTTTCCAGCCACCTACACAGGAGGTAAAGCCTGGGAGTGCCTCCAGTGGTCAGGAAAATGAGTCCAAGATGGACACGGGGGGCAGGCAGGCCTTCATATAACCAGCCACTGTCAATTTTCCCCTTTTTTGTTCCCTCCCCTAGGAAGCAGCCATGAATCACACAGAGGGCATGCACCCATACAGTAGAGAGTTATGCTGACATCAGTCACATCCCCATCTTTCCTTGCTGTAGCTGCTTCAGTCATGCTACAACCCATTTTTCAGTAGGTGGCAGCCAAGTGGTGTATCCAGCATGCATCCCCCACTGAAGAAGAAGAGCTGTCCACTGGATGATCCAACCTCTTTCTTTCAGCCGGCCCCTGCTGACCAGAGTTCATTCCTGAATTTGGGTCACCGGTATCGCAAGCAATAGTGCTACCACTGTACCAACAGGCTGGAGCAACATTTCTTTCTATAGTGGAGGCCTGCTGCCAACCCATTTTACCTCTGGGTGGAATGATGCACAGGGAAGTCACACGACACACATATGACCACATGAGTAGTGAGTGGTTGTGATGGGATTTAAACCTGGGATCTCCTCATTCACTCTTCAGTGCCCTCTCAAAACAACACTACCATCCGAGCATTTTTCCCATAACAGGAGTCGAACCTCTGCTGTTGAGGTGAAACCAGGAATCCAAACTACTAGGCAGTCTAAACAACTAGGCAGTCTGATTGTGCATCTAATGAAGAAAAGGTGGCTCACTGAATTTCTTCATTGCCTAAAGCAAAATTCAAATGCTCAGACTGAGACCTGTTCACAAATCTGGGTTTCATACTGGGTCGTATGGACAGAAGAAGGCTAATAGCCCATTGTGTCTCTCCACCCACACTATTTATTTATTTATTTATTTATTTATTTATTTATGTATGTATGTATGTATTTGATAACTGGGTAAGTGAACTGATCCAAAGGACCAATTTCAGTCACGACCCGGGGGCGCAATTTACCATAGTTCCTACTAGCTATACATTTAGTCCTCTTTTAAAAGCATCTTTGTTAGTACTTAGGACCAGGGTTTCAGGTAACGCATTCCATAATCTACCAGTCCTTTTGATGAAAGAATGCAAATGTCCATTTCTTTTAGTATGCTCTAATAATAACTGCATTTTATGCGATTTCAGTCCTAGTGGTTTATTCTGTCTCACAATCCCCAACTCAACCATCCTTTCCTGATCATGCATGATTTTGTACATCATTAGTAAATCTCCTCTAATACATCTCTGCTCCAATGAATACATCCCCAAGGTACTTGACCTATCTTCATAGGCCATATTCTGCAAACCAGAGACCAGTTTAGTAACACGACTCTGTACCCTTTCGACCCTCTCAACATCTCTCCTCAAAAAAGGACTCCACAATTGGGTACAGTAATCTAAATGCAGTCTAATGAAGCTTTGATGTATTGGGATAATGCACTGTCTGTTTCTAGAGATAAATGCTTTTTTGACACAATATACCAAATAATTGGTTTTGTGCACTAGTTTTGCGCAATGGGAGCTACATTTCAAGTCCCTGTCTATAATAACTCCTAGATCTCTTTCATGCTCAACATGTTTGATCTAAATACTGTTTAGGAAATTGGATTGGTTACTATTTTCCTTCCCTAAACTTAACACCGAGCACTTATCGATCCCAAAAGACATTTTATTTTCAACTGCCCATTGCTGTATTTTCAAAAGGTCCTGTGCCAAACAGTGCCTGTCCTTGGAATTTTAAACAGGGGCCCCAATTTTGATATCATCTGCCAATTTCACAATAAAGCTGTTTATACTACTGTTTATATGTGCATTAAAGGTGCATTTGTATAATCTTACCTTTCCAGAGTTTGGATTATCTGTTTTATAGATATATAGCTTATTATTCATTGATATTTTTACTTCAATGTTTTAATTGTTTGGACAAGTGCTTTGATACTCTGTCAAATTGTGCTTTATAAATAAAGCTGAATTGAGAATTGAGTTGAGTTGCATTGAATATCACTCAAGAACAGTGAAAACAAGACAGGGTCCAAAACCGACCAATGAGGAACCCCGCTCATGACTGCATCCTCTGTTGACATAGCTCCTTTTAAACACACTACTTGAGATCTGCCACTCAGCCAATTTGTAACCCATTTAATAATTTGCATGTCTAGACCTACTGTAATTTTACCATCATTTATTAAAACAGTATAAGAGACTGTAGTGTAACATTTTACTTAAGTATATAATTTCACAACATTTAACCAAATGTCCTATCACAACCTTCTTTAGGAAGGTGTGTAACCAAGAACCTTCTTTAGGAAGGTGTGCAACAAAGAACCTTCTTTAGGATGGAATGCACTTGTCAAGAAATATAGTCAACTCTTATGAGGTTGTGCAAGAAATGAAGTAATACCTATGTTTTGAGTGAAATTCACCACACCCTAAGATTGATATGTTATTTTGTTTTATGATTGGCTTATAAAGGGGTGTTGGCATTTTTTCAAGATAACAATTCTTTATATAAACACTGTATGTAAATTAAATAAATAGCACCAGCACCAGTACCACTGCTGATGAAATTAAATGAACTTGTATGTGAAGATGAATAGCCGCAAAAAAACATTTAGAAGTACTCTGAAGGCTTGAGTAAAATTATTTTGCAAATACAATGCAAACCTTACAATTGGTGCCGTGACTCGGATGTCTAAAGACAGTCTATATGGTTGCTGATGACATCAAAAGAACTGAATAGACCAAGCTGCGGGGAACACCTTACTGCACCTGACCTGATCAAGCAAGTACAGAAGGGAGTCGAAAAGGGACTCAGGAGGACTGGTACGAAGTTAGACGTGATTTGCCAGCCACAAGATAGATGTAAGTATGGATACCATTTTACGTAAATATTTATTAAACACATTTAAAGGTAAGTCTGTATCGCTCTCCTGAACAACAGGAAGATGCATATCAATGCTTTACTAAGCAATGTATGGACAGAAATGAGAAAGTTAAATTTGTAGAAACAAAGTTAGCCAACATCTGTTAAATGTATGTACAATATCAGTGTGAAATAACAGCTGTGATGTGTAACATGAAGAGGCAGATGTTAGAAAAGAAATGCAAAGAAGGTTTAGCCCTCCAAGAAAAAGAATTATAACAAATCTGAATGTAAACACTTATGTCTGTACAGCTGTTCCTTGCTACTCATTTTAGGAGAAGCACTACGTTTGATTGTAGTACATCATATCTTGTTATGTAGTGCCCAAGGTCACACTGTTCTCTGTATTTCTGTTATTACTTACTTGGAGAATGTTTAGACAAATAGCTGCAGAAACATTACTGTATTCAGTAATGAATGATATCAGCTTCATTAACTATAATGATGCTGGAGTGAAGTCTGTCTTTTATTCACTTGGCATTGTTCACTCGAAGCCCATTATTGTTTTCTTCAGTTGAGAGACTCTTGGTTTCTTTATTCCAGGTTAATCCTCGTTAGTGGCATAGTGTTGTAGGATATGTTTTTGAATGTGCTGTCCTGGATTTTGATGTGTGGAAATATTTGAAGTTGGGAAACACTGTGCCTAATTCAGCATATGCTATGTCTATTTGTCACTGTTACACTTTATCAGAGTTTTTAACTGTGTTTTCTGTAGCTACTCTGGTTTATTCTTTATGTTTTCTCCAATGACATGTTCCGGTTTGCAGTGTTGGCACATTGTCTGCAAACTTTCTATCTTTCAGATAGGTGGTTGGTTTAATGTTGAAATATGTGGACTGGTGTCCTTAGTATTGATTCAAGTTAGGGTGGTATCGCTCCCTCTCAGAGGAACTGATGTGCATACATATATGTGAGTGCAGTTGCAGATGTGGTAGACATGTAGCATTGGGTGGGGCATGTGGATGGGGTGGCTCCCCTAGGAAATTAATTAAAGAGATTAGATCATGCCAATCAGGAGCATACCAAGGACCTCTCATATAAGAAACAGTCCTTGTATACATTACAAGCAAAGGCACAGCTGCAGTGCCAAATCCCCTTAGAGTTTAGGCAGAGTAACTACCTACTTTTATCTAATTAAGTGTTCAACTGAGAAAAAAGCTGTCAAAACAGTAATAAAAATATAGTAATTTTCACCTTGTTGAAATTGGTGACCTTTTGCAGCACAACTTGACCTTCCAAGTTTAATCTGAGTTGAGCACATTATTTTGTCAGAATTTAATATTATTTTCAGGTCCTGCTGTATTTTAAGCTGTACAAGTGAGCTTTTTCACTCTGACATGGAAAATGTCTAAAAATAGAAAAGAAATAATCAAGATTATTTAAATCTCACATCAACTAGCTTAAAAAGAATTTTATTTTTCTATGATTTTTTTCTTGCAACATCTTCTATGGCTCTTAAACAAGCACTACTGATGGCTCCTGCCCTCATTAGCCCTTCTGAGTCATCGGATTTTGTTATACAGGTACATGCCACTGATCAAGTGATCAAATGCAGTCCTGTTACAAAAGCAATCAGGGATTTTACATCCAGTGGGATATATTTCCCGGGTGTTAACTCCAGTAGAGGAAACCTATGAAGAATGTGTAAAACACTTACTAGCTGTATATTGGGCAATACAAGCTATTGAACATATGTGGGGTTTAATCACATTGTTTTGCAAACCTCACATACACCTGTAAAATGTATCTTAGAAAGTGATGTAAGGGGAGTATCCTCTCAGAGACTGGTGAAGTGGGCATTGGCCCTACAAGGGGAAAAATGTCACAGTAAAAAAATGCACCTCACCTATGTTAGTTAAATTAATGGCATGGGAGGGAGAGGCACATAATTGTGGAACTGTAATGGGAATTGATTTTAAACCCATATTTGCTGCCGAACCAAATACTGAAGCAAGAGATGTTTATGTAGATGGCTCTCACTTTTGGAAGGATGGACATTTCCACACATGATATACCATATAGACACCGAGTACTAATCAAGAAATATTAGTACGATGCCCATCATCATCATTTTCTTCCCCAGAGCAGAATTAGAGGCAGTCCGTGGAGCGATTATGGCTTACCCTCAGGAGGCTATTAATATCTTCTCAGACTGTGCTTTTGTAGTTAACTCCTTATTGGACTTTTTGCCAGTATGGACTAAATGAAGAATGCGGACAGCATCTGGAGAACCTGTCGCATTTGCTCCCATATTACAACATATATGGGATATTGGAGCTCAGATACCTTTAAAAATAGTAATCTGTAAAGTAAGAGCCCACCAAAAGAATCCAAACGATATCCATGAGTTAAACAATAACTTAATGGATAATCTGGCTCAAGTGGCAGCCAAACAAATGAACTTATGGGTAGACCCTCTAGGAGGTGACGCTACACAATTATGGGAGATGGACAAATTTGACAAACACCATATTAAATGGATAGCAGCCATCTCACAAGTCCCAAGTTTGGGGCGTGTCCAAGATACTGACGCTTGGATAGTGGGTTGTCGGAACCAATGGAAAGACACTAGACAGTGTGCAACCAAACATGTTACCATATGGGAAGATATGGTGATATGGGAATGGCAATCAGGGTTTAGGAAGTAGATACCACCCATTTCATTTAGAAAAGATATTATCATGGATAATCATTGAATTGGAGGTCATTGTGGACTCCAAAAAGCATGTAAAATGCTGGCACAAAATTATTGGTGGCCAAAAATGGGAAAATATGTCAAACAATGCCTGGAGGCTTGTCTCATCTGTGCACAGATGAATCCTCCAGTGCCTGGAAAAAGGGGTTCCGTTAGGGCGTATACCCCTGGAGGACGGTCCTTGTTCCAGCTTACAAATTGATTATGTGGGGTCCTTGCCTACTGCAGAAGGGGGGATCCGATATTTATTAGTCATTGTTGATATATTTTCCAAATGGGTAGAAGCTCTACCAGTACGCAATGATAATGCACAAGCTACTGCAAAAGCATTGTGGGAACAAGTATTCTCATGCTGGGGTTTTCCCTGAGTCCTTGAAAGTGATAGAGGGACTCACTTTACAGCAAAAATAATGACAGCTTTGTGTGATATCTTAGGTATCACTCAACACTTACATTTACCCTACCATCCACAATCCTCGGGTATGGTAGAAAGGTTAAATTGCACTTTGATAAATGCACTGAAAAAGGCAGTGTTGGATACTGGTAAAGGGTGGGTGACGCATTTACCAGGAATCCTAATGGGTATTAGAGGTGCTGAAAACAAGAGTACTGGCTATAGTCCATATCAATTAATGACTGGACGGGATATGCGGCTGTATTATCCATCAGATCCAGATTTGTCTACACCTGTGTTAGACTGTATTAAAACTGATGTATTTCTACAACAAATACAGAAGCAGCTAGCTCTGTATTTGCCCCCATGCTGCCAGAAACACGGCACAGACTCATTGGAAAAACAAACAGAGACATGATGAAAAAGTGATACCGCCCATTGGAAGGGGTCATCATGTCATGGTGAAAAAATTCTGGTCAAAAGGGACCACAGGATGCTAACTGGATGGGACCCTATATGGTTATTAATGTATTGGGGCCATGGGTCATTCAGGTCCATCAAAATCAACAAGAATCTACAGAGACCAAATGGGTCCATGTGGACCAATGTAAATTGTATCAGCCTTTAAATGATAACAACTGATGCTGCTCTGTTTCTCCCAATAGGTGAAGTACAGTGATGTATCCTGTACTTATCCTGTGTAGTACCTTACTGACCCTGGTAACTTCTGACAAGTATGGATGCCCAGGGCACATATGGCGCTGGAGGCCTCAACAGGGGAAAAAGACCTAGGGGTCATGGTGGATGCATGTATGAATAACTCTGAGCAATGCAAGAGAGCAGCTAGCAAGGCAAACAGGATGTTAGGATGCATCGTAAGGGGGATCACCTCTAGGAGCAGGGAAGTGATTCTGCCGCTGTACAAGGGACTGGTTAGACCACACCTTGAGTACTGTGTACAGTACTGGAGACCACACTTGAAGAGGGACATACAGCTGCTAGAGAGGGTACAGAGGAGGGCAACTAAGATTATACAGGGACTAGGGGATTTGACGTATGAGAACAGACTTGAGGAGCTCTGCCTGTTTTCATTGGAGGAGAGACGGGGGGGGACATGATTGAGGTCTTCAAGTACCTCAAGGGAATAAATAGGGTAAACATGGAGGGGATCTTTAGACTAAAGCAGGGAGGATTCACCAGAGGGCATGGTTTGAAGTTGGAAGGTGGAAGGGTGAGGGGAGAAAAGAGGAGGTTTTCACTGAGAGGGTGGTGGACCCTTGGAATGCGCTGCCTGGCGAGCTGGTTCCAGAGATCCACAGTGGAGGGCTTCAAGAGAGGTGGGACAGACACAGAAAGTGGATGTATCAGATGATGGCCTGGCCCAGGGGGGTTGGGATGGATGATTGGGGTTTCTGGAACATAAGGGGGGGAGGGCCTCGGCACCCAACTAGGGATCTGAGGTTTGAGCAGACTTGATAGACCATAAGACCTAATCTGTTGGCAATTAGTATGTTAGTATGACATATGCCAATCGTTCTGCATGTGTTATCCCAGCATTGTTGGGAGAATGACATGAACACATTGGATATCTTCTTATAAAATGGTACTTTATTTGTTATGGACAATGTCAAAATGCGACATGGGGATGCTCGCCAGAAGCCTGACCTGGCATGGCGATGTGCATGGTGAACACAACAGCCCAGAAAGAGATCTATATACACTCCACTTTGGGGGATACTATGAATTTAACGAAAGAGGAACAAGATTTATTTCGAATAAAACTGAAGGACATGTTACATTATCCACTTAATATTACGTTGTTAAATATATCTTATACTGGTTCAAGACGTAATATGTGGCATTTTTTTATATACTACATCTATTGTAGCGAAGTATAGTACAGTAGGGCTAAAGCAATTTTTCACAGTATTGCCATTAGCAAATAAATATTCTTTGTTAACTTATACTAGCAGTGCATGATGGCCTGGTATGGCATGTAATGTTAATCGAACAGCATGGAACAATTTTGCTGTATGGAGTATAGTGTATCAGAAACAAAGTATATCAAGGCAAAAATTCTTGCCCCCATGAGATGGTATTATTTTGACACAAAATGTATATCATCTATATTATCCATGTAAATTGGAGTATTATAATGTTTTGTTACATTTGCCTTTTCCACGATTACCGCCTCAGTGTAGGGATCGAGTTTCGGTAATAGTGTGGCAACAGTATTATAATAATACTTTAAATCAATACCATGATAGACACAAATTGTGGTCATTTAAAATTCCTGCAGAAGCATCACCAGGCTTCTCTCGTCGTAAAAGAGACGTGTGGGACTGGTTAGGCTCAGGATTAGGAATTGCTAATGGTATTGATTCTATGGTTTTAAAGGGTCATATTTGCTCTTTAGAAACGACTTTAAAAGATATGGCTACTGGACCATTATCAACTACTGTGAGATTAGTGGCTGACAATGAAGAAATTGATTGATTTGCATTTAGAGAAACCTTACAGAACTTTAAGATCATTGCTCAAGTGGGGCTTGGGGGATAGGACCTATGGGGAGAGGCTCGAAGAGCTAAATATGTACACATTGGAAGACAGAAGGGACCGGGGGGACATGATAGAGGTCTTCAGGTACATAAAGAGGTAAATAGGGGAGGAGCAGTTAGGGTGCTCTGAAGGAAGGAGGGGGCAATTAGAGGGCATGGGTGGAAGCTGGAGGGGGGGAGATTCAGGGGAGAAAGGAGGAGGTGCTACTTCACTGAGAGAGTGGTAGAGCCATGGAATGCGCTGCCCAGGGGGCTGCTGGAGGCAGAAATGGTGGAGAGGTTCAAGATGGGGTGGGACAGGTACAGGGGAAGGGTTCTGGAAGCAAAAACCAGTGCAGCGAGAATATCCGGGACTGGGAAGGGAGAAGCCAGAGAGGGAGAGGGGGGCAGCAAGGTCAGCTCCCAGGGTGGGTGCTGACTAAACAAGCAGAGATGAAAGACCATTAGGCCTATTCTGCTGGCATTTTAGTATGTTAGTATGTAAACAGCAGCCTGTTTTTATCTCACTTTCTAATAGGTCTAAAGAAAGCTATGTAGAACTGGCTTGCTCTCAATTAGCTGCTGAAGCACATGCTTATCTAGTCAATGACTTAAATAGAATTGAAACAAATAGATTACCCTTAGGAAATGTTAAACCAATGTGACTAGATTATTGGATCACTGTATGTTTACCACTCTTGCTATGATAAAAGTATGGAACTCACCAAATCAATATGCACAAGTGCTGCGACATGTGATTCCCATACTAGTGATTATACCTGTATGTTTTGAACCACTGAAAATATCATGGCAAATCAGTAATTTGGGAGTATTAATACATGACCAGATCATGAGACTCCAAATACCAGATGATACTATTATCACAGTACACAATGAATATGTTGTTTTACCCAAGCAATAGTGTGTACAAGAACAAGAAACATTAATATGTGGGGAGGAGACATCAACCACCCCATGGTTTCCTGAACAATGTAAATTTACCCTAACGTCTGCAAATCAATACTGCCAAGCTATGAGATGGAACCAATCATGGTGTGTAATCGCAGGTCAACCTTGGAATGTACAGGGGTGTAGTGACAAGACCTGATGGGTTGTAAACTGGACCCCCCGGGAACATCCTGTCTGTAGCTGAACAAATGTTACCCATATTGATGGCTCCAGTATGGCCTTAGATTTGCTCACTGATTTGGCCACTCCACCTCATCTCGTATTACCCAAATTTGACAATTACTGCTTTGTTGTATCATCTACAAGCTGAAAGACTTATTTTCTCACAAAAGGCCTCTGCTAGAGAGGTACAGAAGCAGTCATCTTATATCCCTATTATATCCTGGTGGGATTGGGGCTCGGCTGTTTTGGGTACTAGTCCAACCCTAATAGTGGTAATATGCGGTATTGCAGTAATCTGTGTTCTTGTTATTGTACAAGTGTTATTGTATCGTAAGATGAAACACATGATTCGACAAATACAAATGTTACAATGGCAACAACGTATTGTGTGATCTCCAATTATTGAGAGTCAAAAAAGGGGGATTGTAGTGTAACATTTTACTTAAGTATATAATTTCACAACATTTAACCAAATGTCCTATCACAACCTTCTTTAGGAAGGTGTGTAACCAAGAACCTTCTTTAGGAAGGTGTGCAACAAAGAACCTTCTTCAGGATGGAGTGCACTTGTCAAGAAATATAGTCAACACTATGAGGTTGTGCAAGAAATGAAGTAATACCTATGTTCTGAGTGAAATTCACCACACCCTAAGATTGATATGTTATTTTGTTTTATGATTGGCTTATAAAGGGGTGTTGGCATTTTTCAAGATAACAATTCTGTATATAAACACTGTATGTAAATTAAATAAATAGCACCAGCACCAGAACCACTATTGATGAAATAAAATGAACTTGTACGTGAAGATGAATAACCGCAATAAACTTTTAGAAGTAATCGGAAGGCTCGAGTAAAATTATTTTGCAAACTCAATGCAAACCTTACAGGCACCCTGTGTAATGCTTTTTGAAAATCAAAAAAAATAACATCCACAGGATTGCCATCATTAATGCATTTGTTTACCTTTTTGTAAAAGTAAAACATGTTGGTAATACTTGCCCTGTCTTTTTTAAAACCATGCTGGGATTTATTGTAAATTTTCAACTTTAGTAAACTAAGTTCAATTTTGTTTTTGATTAATTTTTCACAAACCTTGCATACCAGTTATACTGATTGTTCTATAGTTAGAAAACATTTTCTTATCACTCTTTTAAAATAACGACATGACTATTGCTTTATTCCAATCTGAAGGTATTTCGCCACTCACAAAAGATGTATTACAGATACTAGTTAAAGGCTATACTATTTAAGATTTTATTCCACAGATCGTTCTGGGATGAATCATGTCTGGACCAAAAGATTTATTAGGTTTCACTCCATCCAACAATTTCATCGCTTCTAGGGTGGTAAAAAAGTTTTCACATGTATTGTCATTGATCTGTGACTGTATTAGATTTATCTGTGGCTCATTATTTAATACCTTACAGAAATAACCATTAAAAGCATTGGCCATTTCTAATGGGTCGGAAGTTTCCACCCCCTTGGAAAGAACTGAGCTGACTGAATTGTCAACGGAGTTTAAACTGTTAATGTAGGAGTACAATATTTTGTTACTGTCCTTCATACGTACCATGCCAAATTCAGTTCTTTGACTTTCTGATTTAAACAGTTGTTTTCATTTCTTAACCTCCCTCTTATAGCATGATACTGTGTTGGCATCATGTTTCCCACACCAGGCACTTGGGGTAAATCCCAATACTGACACTGTAGTGCATCATGGGGGGAGGGGGTGCTGCACTCCTGAGGTGCCGTCTTTCAGATGAGATGTTAAACTGAGGTCCCATCTGCCTGTTCTGGAGGTAGTTCAGGTTGATGTTAAAGATCCCACGGCACTTCTCGAAAAGAGTAGGGGAAAGTTTATTGAAAAGAAATCAGAATACAACCAAACAATGTATTGCAAAAACAATTATCATATCAATCCATGTTATGTATAAGAGTTACAAAAAAAAAAGGAAGGAACCCAGCATAAGGAAGAGAAAGTAGACATTTTGTCCTCCTATGTACAAGTCCCAGGTCTCAATTTTACATTACTTCATGTTACTGGGACATCTGAATCTGCAACCCAGGGAAGACCTTTCCATAATTCCAGGAGTTCAACAGTAGATCATTTTTTAGATTCATCTCCAAAAGGATTTTAGTAAAATGGAGCTATGTTTGTGTCAGGCAAAACTTGTTTTAAATAGTAAAAAAACAAATGTAATGGTATTTCAAAGTAGAAGTAAAGTAGACATGGATTATCCTAAGATTTGTATTAAAACTTTAAATAAGGAAACACTAAGTCAAGTTGATTTTTATCGATATTTGGGGGTCCTAGTGGATCAAGATTTAAATTTTGATACCCACATAAAGGAGTTAGTTAAAAAAACACATAATAAATTAGGAGCTTTCCAAAGGACAAAATACTGTTTAAACTCAAAAATGAGAGGAGATATTGTAAAACAATTGATTTTACCCAATATTGAGTATGGAATGCATATATATATATATATATATATATAGTATGACTGGTAAAATTAAGTTTAGACCTATCCAAGTATTATACAACAACTGGCTAGATTTGTCCTGAATTATGAGTATACACCTCACCACTGTGAAATGTTTACTCCATTACAATGGTTACAATTAAATCAAATCATAGAACGAAAGTGGATAAAGCAGATTCATGGGGTGGTCCACAATCAAAGTCCCAGATATCTTATGGATTAGATGTCACAATCCATATATCAATATAATTATAATTTGAGAGGGAAAGGGGGAACAAAATATATCAGACCAAGAGTAAAAAATAAATTTGGTAATATGACCTTTGCAGCAAATTATGGGATCAAATTGATGAAGGGGACAAACAAATCAAACAAAAATCCTTTTCAAAATTATTGATTGTGAAACTCCCATGAAATGTAAGTGCAACTGTTGATATGTTAAAAAAGTGGATGGGTTGGTAACTTGTACATGGAAATAATGCAGACTAGTCATTATACTTGGATGTAAGTTAATAATGATTTTTTATACTGATGCATGTGATCGGTGTTTAAAAATTGTTCTGTGTGTAACCTATGTTATGTGTAAAACAGGTCCATCTTGAAAAATGGGACATGTTCCCAAAGATGTAATAACACCATTACCTCTATAAAAATAACATTTTACTACTACATATTCAGATACATATATTTTAAATAAATCCTGTCTGATTTTGCTAGCAAGTTCTACATATGTGCTGGTTTTTTTTTGCTGTAATACATACAGACATAGAGCCATTCAAATATTCCATTTTATAACAGTAAACACCAGGTATAAAGTGTTTAAATTCCATTTCTTCCAGGAGGGAGAAACTGTTCCATACATTATGTTAGCATATGATATAGTAGCATATAGAGGTTCTTGCCATTGGTTTGCTATGTAGGTCCAAAACCCTGTAACATATGAACATTCAGAAAACAAGTGTTCAATAGTTTCTAGTGCATTAATGCATTGGAGACTGCTACAAATTCTGTCTTGAAGTTGTTTATGTTTATGGTTGCTTTTAGTATTAATTCTCTCGTGGCAGGACAGCCAGTGGAAATCCCACATATGTGCTGGGATTCTAGAGGATTGTAACAGAGTTTGAGGCAATGGAAAGTAGAGGCTTGGGCACTTTTCAAATGGTTCCAGAACATTGCACATAGTGTCTAAGAAAACTTTATATAAAATTGTATGTGTCTGGGCAGATATCAGTTGTTAGGATGTGAGGTGCCATTGCTTCAGTCTTAAAAAGGTTTCTTTAAAATAAGTAGAAGTTGTAGCAGAAGCTCTGATACACTGTAATGTATTCCCTTTCCACTGTTGAAACCAAACTTTACAATTTTCGTAGAACCAATGTTCCCAACCCCTTTGTGTGTTGATAAGAATGGGCTTCAGATTTGACATAAAAAATTAACTATTAAAAATTAAGATAGCGTTTATCATGTCCAGCCCCCCCCCCCTTTTTTTATTGGCAAGTATGTTATATTCCTTTTAATTGGGTTGAGGTGGCTGCCCCAAGCTGCCTGGAAAAATAAACTCAAAACTGTTGTTTCCAATTGCTTGGGTATTGGAAATATAAAGCTCAAGTATAGAAAAACAAGAACTAAAAAGGTTTTAATTAAAAATACCCTTTTCTTTTGCCCTATGGTACCTTTATTCCACTGAGCTACCTTTATTTTTCCAATTTCTAGTTTCTCATTCCAGTTTAAACTCCCAGTGTCCTTGGGGCCAAATTTTATACCTAAGATATGTATTGGCTCATCTGTAAGACTAATGGGGTCAATACTTCTTCTTGGTGTACTGGGGTTCCCTACAGCAAACCCTATACATTTCTCCAGATTTAAAGCCACCCCTGAAAAAGAGCCCAAAGTGTTACAGCCTTCTATAGCCTCTCTGACCAACAATTGGTCTGCTACCAGGAGACACAAGTCATTTGCATATGCTATTGCTTTCGGGGACGTGAGAAGGGGGAGATGCATATTGGCCTAATGGCCTGTGCCCCATTTAGTCTTTGAAGCAAGGGGTCTAAAAAAAAGACAGATAGGAGAGGGCTCATGGGGCACCCCTGCCTTACTCCTCGGTGGATTGGTATCAGGGGCCCCAACCATCCATTAACTACTAGGGCTACTGTAGCTGTCTTGTAAAGTGATTTGATCCACCCTATTGCTTTTAGGGGTGCCCCATAGTGTTGTAGTGCTGTCCGTAGGAAATTATGACTAATAGAGTCAAAAGCCTTTTTTTGGTCAAAGGAAATCATGTACCCCGGAGTAGTCATGGAAGAATATTGTGTTATGATTTCCCGCATCAAAATTAGTTTGTTCTGGATTTTCCTATTTGGAACCGAACAGGTTTGATTTTGTGAAATGACTATTTCTGCTAGTGGAAACAGGCATTTCATTAATATCTTTGTTAATAATTTACAGTCCGTATTTAGCATACATATCAGTCTCCAGTTGTTTAAGTTAGTTTTCTCACCCTTTTTATGTAAGAATAGTAATGTCCCCTTTGTGACAACCCACCTCTCCCTCTGGGCTGAAACAGCTTTTAGAGAGGTCTCTGTCCTCGGGTATTCGCTGCCACCAGCTGGACTGTCTCCAGCGCCAACCTTCAAGTTCACAAACTCGAATAATTAAGTGTGCAATTGCACAAATTAAAATCTGGCAGTGTGTCTCTCTTGGGTGGCGGACACTACACAGAGTTTACCTCAGCCAGTGGAAACCAAATATTACCTTAGAAAAATGACATCACAGTCACAACTGTTGAGCAAATAAATAGTTTTTTACTTAACAGAAAGTGCACTGAGCATTTACAGGATATATGTTTACAACACAAGAGAATAACACTCATACAGGAAAAGTAAACAAATGTTTTTAAATAACAGATGGCAAAAGAAGAAGGCTATTACTGAAATATGCTAGCACTAAACGTACTCTTTCCTGTCCTTCTATGAGACACTGGACCCTATTCTAACTGCCAGCTCCCATGGACATAGCTACAAGGGTAGGCTCCAAGCTTAGGTTTCTCCTCCCAGCTTCCAAAACAAAAAAGAGAACCTTCTCTGTCTTTCAGAAGGTTATATACTCTCTGGAGAATAGGTCATTCCTAGTCTCCCTTTGAATGCACCAACCAACTAACATGTATGTATTTAATTGTCCTAATCAGAGTGAACACCTATCAGTGACCAATTATATTCCATTTTAACCTTCAGTTTATATTTGAATGACCCAATGTGTTCAAACTACCCTGTGTATGTGTCTGCAGGTCTGTGTGTGTGCGGAGATGTCCACTCGAAATTTATGACCCAGCTGTTATCTAGCAGCTAGGAATTCCATAAGCTGGATGCTGCTGGACAGAGGATTTTAGCCTGAGTGTATTTTTTTTTTCAAACTGCTAAAAAAATAAGGCACCTACAGAATCCAAACCATTAACTCTTTCCTTCCCATTTCTGTCACATCTCCCCCCCCCCCCAGATAATGAAGTTGTGTCCCTTGGGCCACCCCAAGTGACACAGCCATTCATGCAATTACTGGGAAGTGCCCAAAAGTATGCAGCCAGGCCATTAGCCCTGTCTAGATAGCCCATCCGCATTTGCAGTTTGTTTGCCACTGCGATGCTGGATGGTCATGTTGTGTGCCTGCAGTACCAAACTCCAACATAGTAGTTTGCCATTTTGCCCACTTGACCTATGAAGCCAAATCAGGGGATTATGATCTGTGACCACAGTAAATTCTCTCCCATATAGGTAAGGCTGCAGCTTCTGAAGGGCCCACACTATTCCCAAGCATTCTTTCTTGATTGTGGCATATGCCTCCTCTCTGGGCAAAAGCCTCCAGCTGAGGTACACAACTAGGTACTCCTCCCCCTGCTGGGTAACCTGGCTCAGCACAGCCCGCAGCCAATGATCTGAGGCATCCACATGGACCATAAACTTTAAACTATAATTGGGGCTAGCCAATATAGCTGGGCTGCTTAAGGCCTTCTTTAGCTCCTGAAAAGTGACCTCACAGCCTTCTGACCACTTCACTTTATCTGGCTTTCCCTTCTTGGTTAAGTCTGTCAGGGGCTTAGCCAGATCGCTATAGCAGGGAACAAACCTTCGGTAGTACCCTGCTGTCCCTAGAAATTCCCTGACCTGTTTCTTTGTGGTATGAGTAGGCCAGGCCAGGAAGGCATCAACCTTGGCAGGTTCCAGGTGGATGTCTCCACTACCCATCTGGTGCCCAAGGTAGGACACTTCTGCCATACCTATCTGGCACTTTTTTGCCTTAATAGTCAGACCTTCATTCTTTAACCTGTGGAACACATCCTGTACATTCTTGATGTGCTCATCCCAGGTCTGGCTGTATATGGCTATATCATCCATATAAGCCAATGCAAACTCACCTACCCCAGATAGAATGTGATCTATAAGCCATTGAAAGGTTGCAGGTGCATTCTTCACTCCAAATGGCATTACCTTGAATTCGTATAAACCAAATGGAGTAACAAAAGCTGATCTCTCCCTGGCTGCAGGGGTCAGAGGTACCTGCCAATAGCCCTTTGTTAGGTCTATTGTGGTCAAATACTTGGCTCCCCCAAGTCGCTCCAGGGTCTCATCTGTTCTGGGCATGGGATAGGCGTCAGACTCTGTGCAGCTATTCAGCCTCCGGCAGCCAACGCAGAATCGTGTGGTACCATCCCTTTTGGGGATCAATACCATGGGTGATGCCCAGGGGCTACTAGATTCCTGGATTACTCCAAGTTCCAGCATCTCCTTGAGTTCCTCTTTCACAGTCTGCTTAACGTGCTCAGGTACCCTGTAGGGGGACTGTTTCAAGGGTCCCTGTATCCACATGGTGCTCTGCCATCGTGGTGTACCACGGTTTCCCAGTGAACATGTCCTCAAATTCCCTCAGCACACCCCTAATTTCCTGCACCTGGGTTGACGTCAGCTGTTCCAAGAGGGTAAGGTTGTCCACAGAGGATGGAACCCTGGCCTCCCCAAGCATGTCCACCAGTGGATCTATCTCAGCTTCCTCCTCTGGGGCACTGCATACAGTGAGGACCATTTCCTCCCAGTCATGGTAGGGCTTCAGCATGTTAACATGATACACCTTTTGTTTGCATCTCCTGTCCAGTAGCTCTATCATGTAATTGACATCACTAACTTTTTGGACAATGGAGAATGGCCCCCTCCCATGCTGTCTGTAATTTATTCTGTCGGACAGGGATGAGTGCCATCACTCGCTGTCCCACTTCATATTCTCTGGCTCGAGCCCCACGGTCATACCAGACTTTCTGCCATTGTGCAGTGGCCAGGTGCTCCTGAGCAAACCCCATGAGCTCCCTAAGGTGGATCCTGAAGTTCAGGACACACTCCACAACAGATTCCCCTTGGGAGGCATGGTCCCCTTCCCATTCATCCAGGATCAAATCTAGGGGCCCCCGCACCCTATGACCAAATAGGAGCTCGAAAGGTGAGAACCCTGTGGACTCCTGTGGGACTTCCCTGTATGCAAATAGGAGATGAGGCAAATGTTTGTCCCAGTCCCTCTTATGCTGGTCAGCAAAAGTCCTTAGCATGTTCTTAAGGGTTGAATTAAATCGCTCAACTAGACCATTAGCTTGGGAATGGTATGGGGATGTTTTGAGCTGCTTCCCCCCACACTTCTCCCACAAACTACTTATTAACCCTGACATAAAACTGGTGCCCCGATCTGACAGTATCTCCTGTGGAAAGCCCACCCAGCTAAATATTCCCAACAGTGCATCTGCCACTGGTTCTGCCTCAGAGGATGTTAGGGCCACTACCTCTGGGTATCTGGTGGCATAGTCAACAACTACCAGGATGTACTGCTTGCCAGTGCGACTTGGGGTGCTCAATGGCCCTACTATGTCCACAGCTATCCTCTTAAAGGATTCATCAATAATGGACAGGGGCACCAAAGCTGCCTTGGCCTTGTCCCCCATTTTCCCCACCCGCTGGCACTGTGGACCAGTCCTGCAATAATTTGCCATATCCTTGCCAATACCAGGCCAGAAGAAATTGTTGGTTAGACGCTTTTTCGTGCGCCTCACCCCCAAGTGCCCTGAAAAAGGGATATCATGGGTGAGGGCCAAAGTTGCTGACGGTGAACCTTAGGGACTACCAGCTGCTGGAGTACCTCACCGTCCAGCCCTTCCTCTGTTGTACATTCTCTGTACAACAGCCCATTGTCCCAGTAAATGGACTCTTTACCCCCCTGAGGATGCTCAGCCCTATGACCTATTTCCCTCAGTTTTTCCAGGGTAGGGTCAGTTTGCTGTGCAGCACTCAGCAGCCCTCATCTGACCATTCCCAGTGCCCCTTCCAAAGGAAGTCCTGTGGGTTCCTCTATTTGTGACTGGGGTTCTGGACTGCTGCTTCTAGCCAGCCCCTCCCCTGTGCTAGACACTTCCTCAGCTGCTGAGGGTGTGGCTGGACCACCCAGAGTCACCCCCTCTTCACCATCAGAAGCTTGCCCTTGTGCCTGACTACGAGTTACAACACACACCAGTTTTTTCCTGGGGTCCAAACCCTTCCCCACAATCATATTTACAGGTAGGTCCTCTACAACTCCCACCTCCTTTTCTCCATGGCCCCCTTCCTAGCTCAGGAAGACTCTAGCCATTGGTAATTTGACTGGTGGCCCTGTGAATGCCTGGACCCTGCAGTATTTCTCAGGCACCATCTGCTCTGCCCAGATGAGATCCTGCTTCACCAGGGAGATGTCAGCACCTGTGTCCCACAGTCCCTGTGTTACTATTCCATTAACTGTAATGGGATGCAGATTCTCATCGGAGGAGAGTGGCTCTTCAGACTGGACACACCCTGCAAACTCACCAGTGCTCTTTTGATCACCACCTCCCCCATACCTCTGCCCCTTAACCAGTTTCTGAGGGCAGTTATATCTCAAGTGTCCCACTTGATTGCAAATATGACATTTCTTGGGTCCTATTTCTTGAGGCCCCTTAGAACCAGAGGGCTGTACTTTGGGCTGAGGTGCAGGCTGGTTTCCTTTGGGCTGCCTCCCATGGGATCCCTTATAACCATGTGCTGCCGCCCCACCATAAGTCTTACGCTTTGTGTATGGCCGGCTAGACAGATACACGTCAGAGCTTCCTGCCACCTCTATGGAAGAGGTGCATGCCCTGTCTATGAGCCATACACGCACGTCCTCAGGTACAATTTTAAGGAATTGTTCTCTCACCAATACTTCTTTAATCAGTTCTACAGTGGTTGCTTAAGGCCCCTCCATCCACCTATCAAGGTAAGTACATAGTTGAACCTGCAGTTCTGCATAACTGTCTTCTGGGCTTTTCTTTAACTCCCTAAATTTCCTTCTATAAGCCTCAGGAGTTAATTCAAAATGTTTCAACAACACTGTTTTAACTTTATCATAATCAGCATAGTCTTCATTGCTCATTTTAGCAAATGCATGCAAAGCTCTCCCCGTAAGTAGGGGTGTGAGATAAGTTGACCAGGAAGCCTTAGTCAATTTTAATTGGTTGCATACTCTCTCAAATGACCTTAAAAATAAATCAAGGTCATCTCCCTCTTTAAACTGAGGGAACAATTTAGAATTAATTTTGGCTTCATGAGGTAAACTCACTCTACTATTACTCATGGTTTGCTGACTGCGGAGGGTCATCATCTCCTTCTCGTGCTGTTGTCTCTGGAGTTCATGCTGTCTTTCTCTTTCTTCACATTCCTTCTCTTTTTCCTGAAGTTCATTCTCTCTGTCTTGGTGTTCTCTTTCTCTTTCTTCACTGTCTTTCTCTGCCTCCAGTCTTTTTGTCTCTGCTTGCCATCTTTTTATTTCTGCATCCAACCTTCTTGCTTCTGCTTCAGCATCCAATCTTTTTGCCTCAGCATCCAGTCTTTTCGCCTCCAGCACCCTTTCTTGCAGCAACAGCTGCAGTCACACTACCTCAAGCTGGTTTGGGGGTCTGCTGCCTCAGTTCCTGACTCACCCACAGTGACTGTCTGCTTCAGATCATGTGCCAAGAGAGCAGCTATGAGGTCTTCCTTGTTCTTGTGTTTTAGACCTTCAGGCTGAATCCCCTTTTCCTGACACCTTTCAAAAAGCTGTGGCACAGTAAGTGAGTCATACTCCGTGGAGCTTATTCCCTACTGCTACACTATACTGTGCTAACTAGAAACAAATAAAACTGTTGTACAAATGTATTCCCTTATATATCCTGGTTTGCAACGCTAAGGTAACTGTTCCACTGGCAAACTCTGTATCTCAGTGTGCTACGCAGTTCGCTATCATCACCCCACCACTGCCAACCAACATGTGACAACCCACCTCTCCCTCTGGGCTGAAACAGCTTTTAGAGAGGTATCTGTCCTCGGGTATTCGCTGCCACCAGCTGGACTGTCTCCATCGCCAACCTTCAAGTTCACAAACTTGAATAATTAAACAAGCAATTGCACAAATTAAAGTCTAGTAGTGTGTCTCTCTAGGGTGACGGATGCTACACAGAGTTTACCTCAGCCAGTGGAAACCAAATATTACCTTAGAAAAATGACATCACAGTCACGACTGTTGAGCAAATAAATAGCTTTTTACTTAACAGAAAGTGCACTGAGCATTTACAGGATATATATTTACAACACAAGAGTATAACACTCATACAGGAAAAGTAAACAAATGTTTTTAAATAACAGATGGCAAAAGAGGAAGGCTATTACTGAAATATGCTAGCACTAAACGTACCCTTTCCTGTCCTTCTAAGAGACACTGGACCCTATTCTAACTGCCAGCTCCCATGGACATAGCTACAAGGGTTGGCTCCAAGCTTAGGTTTCCCCTCCCAGCTTCCAAAGCAAAAGAGATAACCTTCTCTGTCTTTCAAGCTTATATACTCTCTGGAGAATATGTCATTCCTAGTCTCTCTTTGAATGCACCAACCAACTAACATGTATGTATTTAATTGTCCCAGTCAGAGTGAACACCTATCAGTGACCAATTATATTCCATTTTAACCTTCAGTTTATATTTGAATGACCCAATCCATTCAAACTGCCCTGTGTATGTGTCTGCAAGTCTGTGTGTGTGTGGAGATGTCCACTCGAGATTTATGACTCAGCTCTTATCTAGTAGCTAGGAATTCCACAAGCTGGATGCTGCTGGACAGAGGATTTTAGCCTGAGTGAATTTTTTTTTTTCAAACTGCTAAAAAAATAAGGCACCTACAAGATCCAAACCATTAACTCTTTCCTTCCCATTTCTGTCTCACCCTTATTAAAATTTAATGGAACATTCCCAGAGTCTAGTATGTCACTGAACACTGTGACTAGTTCTGGTCCTACAGTATGTGCTCACCCAGTATTTTATATAATTCATTGAGTAAGCCATCAGGCCCAGGGGTAGTGTGATTCTTTAATTGATGTATGCAGTCTTTCACTTCTTCTAGGGAAATAGGTTTGGTGATCTTAGTTACTATGAGAGGGGGGATGTCAGGTATTTCAATATCTTGAAGATAGTTTAAAATTATACTGTTTCTTGATTCAATAGAAGAAAAAAGAGAAGTAGCATAATCAACAATTATTCTCATCATTCCCTCATTTGAGGCGTGTTGTACACCGGAAGAGTCTTTCAAGCTATGTATATATTTTTTTCTCTATCTGACTAGAATTACGTTCAAAAGGGGCATATTTCCTGCGCAGTGCCTTGCATACCAAACTGTTGCTAATGATATAGCTGCCTTGCTTTTTGTTTAAGAAAAGGCAGCATTTCTTTTTGTACCAGTGTGATTTGTTTCCCCAAATTTTGCCCTGTAGATTTGGATATTGTAAAAAGACTTTGTAAATGGGCCCTTTGCATAAGATATTGTAAATTTGCAGCATTACTTTTAGGTTTAATGTAGCATTTTAAGAAATGGCTTAAATCCAGCTTGGTGTCTTCCCACCACAATATGGGAGAGTCATAACAAATCATGACCAATTTCTGAGCCAGTGAAAACTGAATTAGTTGATTTTTAAATGCCAACTCAGAAAGAAGGGCAGTACTGAACGTCCATAGCCCAGGGCTTTTGGAGTAGGAAGGATTTCTACAGCAAGGTAAGGGAATTTCACCAGTGTCCTGGCCAAATTCCCCCATTCACTAAAAATACCACCAACAGCTTAATCTGGTTCAAGGTCAGTTGGCTTTCATCTGTATCCCCCTTCCCCATGTCATGCCTTAAAATAGACAGAATTTGTCTAGTGCACTTACCCAGTCAACAAAAACTAAATAAATAAATATTTTTTTCTTCATTTTCCTATAAGCTATTTTTTTTTCTTTTAATTTGTTTTAGGACTTTTCTAGTGCACTGTAAGGGAATTTTATCTTTTTTGTTATACAAGATCCTTGTTGGTACACAGTTACTTTCTACTGCCAGCATTTTTGTCTTTAGGATGTTCCACATTTCCTCAACTCCTTTTGATTCAAATTCTGATTCCAATCCCACTAGGTCAATTCATCTTTCATTTTGGAAAAATTCACTTTATTATAATTGTTACTAACTGTCATGCCTTGATTATTCACAGTGCCAAAACAAATAGTATATTCTATAATACAATGACCTGCATTACTTAAAGGCTCTCTTACATGCAGATCTTTTATCATATGTGTGACATTAGTTAAGACTAAGTATAGAGTTTTGGAACCCCTTGTAGGTTCACTCACTAATTGCTCCAATCCTAGCTCGAGTGTGGTATCAACAAAGTATGTATTTATCTCCAGTTTATTTAGATTCCATAGTTATCCAATTGATATTGGGGAAGTTAAAATCCCCCATAATGACTAAATGCCCTCTATTTGTCATATCTGTCAACTCATCTCTTAGATTAATATCAGAACTGAAGGGTGAATAAGCGGGTCTATGAAAAACACCCACATTTGTTTTTAATGTCTATCAATCAGAATAGAATGAATAGAGATTCAAATGACAGGCAGGAAAAATGTATAGTATCAAGGCCTGTGCATTCAATACCTTCTTTAATAAAGAAAGCTACCCTCCACCTTTCCTATTTTGCCTATCCTTGTGAAATAACTGATAACCAGGAATGTTTTTAACTCGGTCCATTTTATTATCCCACCAAGTTTCACAAAGAGTGCAAATATCAATATTATCCTAAGAAGGCTAACCTGTAGTTCAGAATTTTGTTGTAAGTTCAAACGTCTAGCATTTAGTGAAAGGACTTTGAGATTACAATTATTTCTGTTAATTATACATGTGCAGGATTGGTTTATTCTATAGAATACCACTATCTCTGCTGGATATGCTACCTCTCCCCTCTCCCCTCAGTTTAAAAATTCATTAATGTAACTTCTCAATCAAAGTCCCAGCTTATGACTGTCATGTTTATTTAGGTGCAATCTGTCTGAACAGTAATACCCATATTTCCCTTCAAAGTCCTCAAAGTGAGTAATACAGATGATCCACACCTGTACACTCCATCTTCTTAACCAATTATTAATCCTTTTGATTTGTTTATGTTTATTATGGCTAGCTCTAGGGACCAGTAAAATTTCTGATACAATTACCTCATAATTCAAACTTTGTAGTTTGACACATAAACTTTTAAAGTTATTTTGTGTATCCCCCTCCTCTAGACCATTTATGTCATTCATACCAACATGTACTACGGTAACTTACCTATGTTAATTTTTGATTATAATATTAAGTAGCATTATTTCAATATCCTTAATTTTTGCTCCAGGAAAATAGCTTGTGGTTATGTACTCCTTGTTATTCCCAGCTGTGTATCAATCAGTATATTTAACAATTGAGTCACCAAGTACATACATTTGACTCTGTAGACTCTCCAAAACTTCATTATTTTCAACCATTATGTCCTCTATATCAATTCTAATATCTGTTACTGGCATGCTGTCATCCAGAGCAGTTTACTGAACCCTTTCATTGTCCATCATCACTTCCTTGCAGTCTAATATGTTATTGTCTGCTCCGGCTATTAAGGACACTGACATAAATGAAAGCACTGTAGATGTTTCAATTGCTATTTCTAGACTTTCACTTGGTGTGTCTGCTGTATCAGGATGAGTGGATAGTTCACTGCTACTCATTATTGGACAACAACCTATGGGTTCAGGCTGGACAAGTTTGTACTTATATTCGTTGTATTTGGAACAGAGGTACCCATTACTTCTACGGTGTCAGCTAGGGGAGTAAATGAGTTATTAATTAAATTTGGAATAGAGGTTCAGCATTGTTTTACATGATAATAAACATGATGAATCATATGTTAAATATTAAAGAAGCAGTTATAAATAGGGAGGTGCAGAACATCTCTGAAGAAAACTGAGCTACCCTGAATACACACTGCTTGGTTTTCATGAGACCTGAACCAAATCTTGCCAGGTCAGATCTCAGTGAATTTGTCTTTATACCTCCCCCAGCCTCCCAGCCTGAATGGCTGTCATGTGACAGGAGTAGGAGGCTGAGAAGAGGTCAAAGGGTACCTCAGGGGAGTATATATAGCCATGTTACTGTGCCCTCAATAAATGGGTGCAGGAACATGAGGAAAAGTGGAAGTGCTGAAGTTCAAAAGGGCACAGGGTAAAAAGGTAGCGTTTGTAAGCAAAAGGGCACTTTGAATGCTCATGGGCAAAAGTGGGCAACTGCAGCACCCCTGCATCCATAGTTTCTGGCACCTATGCCTCAAAGCCATTCCAGCTCAATAGGCAGTGGGGAAGGAGCTGGATTTTCTGGTTGCTGCCGTTCACCTGTAGTAGTACTCAGCAGGCCAAAGCAAAGAGAAGAAAGGTGTGAGGAGCTGAGGACAGACAGGATAGGAGGAGAAAAAAGGTTTGCTTTTTTCTACTAAAAAGGAAAAAAGAAAACTGCAAAATAGCAAAGAAAAGATAACAAAACACTGACTAGAGAGGAGACTGTGTGTGCATGGGGGGTGGGGGCAGAGGCCAGAATGCTTACAATCTGTAGATTTGCAAAAGAAAATTAAAGAGTTTGAGAAAATAATGATTATGAAAGCAAATTAAGAACAGTAAAGAAAAATAGAGGAAAAAAGAAAAGAGAAACTATGTCACAGAGACTGTGTATTGGGGGCACTCACTTTCTAGCATGCAGAAAAGCGTAGAACAGAACAGAATTTGAAGAAGAATATTTAAAAGTAAAAAAGAAAGTGCAGAAAAATCAAGATATGAAGATGACTGCTTATACTAGAGGCTGTGTTGTCAGTGTGCACATGAGTGCACAGCACAAACAGTAGCACTGTCTTTTCTTTACAATGCACACTAGCAGTGCACAACTGCAGAAAATAAAATTAGAAAAAGAAACTTTTTTTACAAGAAATTGTTTACAGAAAGTAAGAAAAGGTTTTAAACAAGAAAAGAGAATAGACTACCATTTTACAGAAAAAGATCTAAGAAAGAAGAAAAAAGCTTACATTTTATTTTACAACACAGAGTGACTATGTGTATGTGTATGTGTGTGTGTGTGTGTGTGTGTGGTCATGCACACGTGTGTGTGCATGTATGCGTGTATGTGTGGGGGGTGTGGATCCTGTTTTGGGAGGAGGGACAGCCCTTTGGCAGTTGCACTGCAGCCCCCACCTGTAGCATCGCTAGTCATTTCCCACGTATGCAGTCATTTGTGTTTTGTGTTGTCTAATAAAAAAATAAATTGCAAAAACAGAGTCAGTAAAGGCTTGCACCATGTGTGAAACTTTTTGGGGGGGATATCTCTTTGGCAGTTGCATAGTAGCCCCCATCTTTAGCATCATCAGCCATTTCCCACGGAAGTACAGGACCATTTTTGTTTTGTATACTTTAGTAATCAAACAAAAAAAAATACTGCGAAAGCAGAGCCGGTATAGGATTGTTTCAAGTTTTAAACCTTTCTGGGGTTAGGGACAGCCCTTTGGCAGTTGCATAGTAGCCCCTGTCTTCAGCATCATCAGTCATTTCCCACACAAGCACAGGACCACTTTTGTTTTGTACAGTTCAATAAAAAACAAACTGTGAAAGCAGAGCCAGTAAAGGTTTGTGTCACACGTGAACCCATTCTGGAGGGAGGGGGTAGCTCTTTGGCAGTTGCATAGTAGCCTCCTGTCTACAGTGTCATCAGCCTTTTCCTATGCAACTACAAGGCCATTTTTGTTTTGTGTATTCCAGTAAAAAAAAAAATTGTGAAGGCAGAGCAGGTTAAGGCTTGCACCACAGGTGAAACCTTTTTGGGATGGGGAGGGACACAGCTATGGCAGTTGCGTAGTAGCCCCAACTTGTATTCTTGCTATTGCTAGCCAGTTGCTACCTTGTCTTAAGACATGCACTCATTATTGCCACCTATTTCCCCAAGGTAACTGAGGAATAGGGATGGGAGAATCTCAAAAGATTCTGAGGTTTTAAAAGATTCTGATAAGCAAACAAAGGTTCAGCTCCTTATCTGAACCTTATCCAAACCTGTTATACCCTTTACTGTTTTATGGCAAGTATATGTTAAAACATCATTTTAAACTGATTTTAATCAACATATCTGTAGAAAAAAACAATTAAACCACTGTTTAGTAGTAATAAACAGTATGATTAGTGAAATAAGATGAGAAGGAGTGAACGATGTGACTGTGAATGATCTTACCGGAAGTGCCAGTGCTGTAATATGTACATGCTGAACCTCACAACTGGCACCGACCTCTAAGATGATGATGATGATGATTTTGTCTAAAGGCAGGCAAGTCCCAGAACTCTGACCAGCCCTTATAGCTTAATAGTTAAACTTAAAGCACCAGTGTGAACCACAAAACTCTGACAGTCACCCACCACACACTGTATGTGGGATTGTTTTGTCAAAAGGCAGGTAACTTCCAGAATGCTCTTGAATCACTCTCCTGTTTCTGACATTTAAGAAAGTAATACTAATACTGTGTATAAGTTAATAAGAGTAGTGATTTCTATTTCTCAACAGGCACAGGCACCACTGTGAATGTCTCTTAGCTAAGTAACGAAGAAGAAGTCAGGAACACAAAAAACAGTGCCGGGCCAGAGCAGAGGGCAGCCAGTCAGAGAGAGCCAGTCAGCCAGCTACCACTTCAAGACTGCTACTACACCCACCTACTACAATCAGAGAAAAAACAGAAGTAGTCTACCATCACTGAGATCAATATGGTTAAGGTGCATTTACCCAAAAATTACTGCTTAGAAAAGACATACAGAAATGGATTAGTTGTCATATTGGTCCTTGTAAGAACAGATCCAGAAGCAAATGGTTTGATACCTTTTATTGGACCAACATAGATGTTACAATAAGAAAACCATGTCTAAGCTTTCGGACCAACCTAGTCCTTCCTTGGTGACTTATGACAATTGTTCAGAGAGTTACATTCTATTAACACCCAGATCATACATAGAAAAATAAGGACAAATTCTCATTGGCCAAAAGTACCCACTTCAAAAAATCATAATTTTAAATGAAATGAATATCATTTCATCAGCTTGCTATTACTGAGAATCTTTTCAAGGACATCCATTAGATAAGCCGAACACTCAAGCAGGCAGGGCCTCTAACTGAAATTATTAATGAATGAGTATGTTAGGAGAATACATTCAAAATTAAAAGCAAGACCCTTAGATTAATGCCACAGATGTCCAAGTTAAAACTTGATAGCGCTATATGATAAAAAAAACTGTACAACAGAAATGTATGTATGGAAATAAGAGGGGAATAAAAACAAGCATTTGTCAATGCCGAATGTTTGCTTGCTGGTATTAGCATTGTAAATGAAGGAGTTAGAGAGATGCAGAATAGGAATGGCAGTGAAGTATTGAACTTCACGCCAATCCCACCTCCACCCTGCAGAGACGGACAGGCATTGGGGTATGCGTTTGGGTCATCACCCATAACGTTCATGCCATTTCACTTCACCTTATCCTGCAGACACCGACACGTGTTGAGGTGTGCCTTGGGGTGTTCGGCTGTGCAGTCACCCCATTCCATAAGGACATATGCTGAAATGGGTGCTGTATAGGAGAACGGGGTGAACTGTGGGCCGGAGAGTTCAAGGCACACCTCGATGCCTGTCACTTGCTGCAGGGTGGTGGGGTGGGGGTGGAATGGCATGAGCATTACAGTCGCCAATCCAAAGGCATGCCTCTGATGCCTGTCAGTCTGTACAGGGTGGGACGTTATGGTTAGACACCCTAACGCCCCGGGCGTTTGTTGGTGTTTACACTACAAATTTTCAACATGGCTTTTTTGTGACCCCCACCTCATGAAAGCATTTGGGACCTCTTCTCATGAACAGTGGCACTGTGATTTTGTTAATGTGTCCCAAACTTTGAGTTCCCACAGTGACCATGCCATTCTGCGCCAGATGTAAGAAAACACAGACCGGGCAGGATTTGAAGAATGACAGCTGTACCATTCATAGGGAGCTGTGAAGAGATGGCAATGTTGAAAATCTGTGGTGAAAATATTAAAAATACTCGAACTTCCGGGCTTATATGGAAACTGCACAACGCATGTGCATAACACAGTCGATTAGTGGAATTTTTTCATCAAATTTTCAACATAGGCATTTTGTGACCTCTGCTCATGAACAGTGTCACTATGATTTTCCTAATCTGTCCTGAACATTGATTTCCCACAGCTACCACGCTATTCTGCGCCAGATGTGTAAATGCATATTGTGGGCAGGATATGAAAAATGACAGCTGCACTGTTCATAAGAAGGTGTGCAAAAAATGCCAGTGTTGAAAATCTGGAGTTAAAATATTACAAATGCGCATAATTACAAGGGTGTGTGGAAACTGTGCAACATACACGTGTAACACAGTCATTTCATGGACTTTTGTCACTAAATTTTCAACATAGACATTTTAGCACCTCTGCTCATGAACAGGGTTACTGTGATTTGCTTTTAATCTGTTTCAAACACTGACTTCCCACAGTGACCACGCTATTCTGCGCCGGAAGCGCGAAAACACATTTTGGCCAGGATGTGAAAAATGACAGCTATACTGTTCATAAGGAGGTGTGGAAAAATGACAATGTTGAAAATCTGGAGTGAAAATATTACAAATCTGTGAAGCTATGAGCATGCGTGGAAGCTGCGCAATGCATGCTTGTAACACAGTCATTTTATGGACTTTCGTCACCAAATTTTCAAAATAGGCATTTTAAGAGCTCTGCTCATGAACAGTGTCACTATAATTTTCTTAATGTGTCCCAAAAGTTGATTTCCCACATTGACTGCACCATTGTGCGAAAACATATTTTGGGCAGGATGTGAAAAATGACAACTGTACTGTTCATAAGGAGGCATAGGAAAATGCCAATGTTGAACATCTGAAGTGAAAATATTACAAATTCACGAAGTTATGAGCGTGTGTTGAAACCACAATGCACGCTCGTAAAACTGTCATTTTTTGGATTTTTTTCACCAAATTTGCAACATAGGCTTTTTGAGAGCCCACCTCATGAACACTGGCACTGTCATTTCATTACTCAGTCCCAGAAGGTGATTCCGCGCAGTGACCGCAAAATCACCTTCTAGGACCGAATAACACCATGATAGTGCCTGAATTCATGAGGATGGGCCCAATAACCCCATGTTGAAAGTTTGGTGCCAAAATTCCCCCAAATGCCTGAGATATGCACCAAAGTTGAAAAAACCTTATTTATGACATTATACAGCTTACCGGCATTTCTTCAGTTCGCTGTCAGCTTTGAAGACTGCAGACATGTTCCTGGTCCACTGAAGATCATCGTACCAGGCTCGGAGGTAAGTATGGGGTGGGCGGGTGTGGGGAGGTTGGGTGCCCAGTGGGTGGAGTGCGGAGTGGGGGAGAGGACAGCAACCAGCATGGGACAGTTTCCTTTGTTTCAGGGAGATAAAAAAAGTAAAAAGATGTTGTGGGAAGGTTTTTTTCCCAGGCTTGTTTCCAGCACACTGGGGTGGGCTCCCAGTGTGCCGCCTGCCTTTTTTGGGGTGGGGTACCGAAGCCGATGGGGATTGGGCCCCAAATCGGCAAAGAACTACTGTTTGGGGGGCAATGATGTCGAGGGGGATTGGGCACCCCCTCAGCGCACAACAAGCGGGAGGGAGTAGATCATGCTGATGGGGAGGCTCTCCATCAGCAAATTAACTGGGTTGGGGGCTGCCGATAGGGTGATTGGCCACCCCCAATCAGCTTTCATGTGGCCGAGAGGCAGCGGCAAGCTGCCGCCATGTTTATTTTAATTGTTACACTTGGGAAGTATCGCCCTGCAATGACAGGTCGCTCCCTCATTGCAGCAGAATGGCTAACACTGCAATGACGCGGTGGCTCCTCATTGCAGCGGCGGCAAAAATGTTTCAACTTGGTGGCACTTTTGGAGACCAGTGTCATCAGCACACTGTGCCTCCATTGGTCCACCAGTGCAAAGCCTCCCAATGCAGTTCCTCCGTTGGCTACCACAGTGCTGCACCTCCACAACCCGCTTCTCTCCTAAGTTGCTGCATAATGTTTCTTGTGCATGAGCACAAGAAAACATAAAAATGTACCTAGTATGAACAACTGTTTAAAACATTCATACAGAGTTAAACTTATCTAGAGATATTTTCTAAACTATACACTCAACCAGTTAACACAATCCATAAACATTAAAACCTACAGTGCTGTAACAATATTTTCTGCAAGATATCAATTGTCAGTATTATTGCCAAATAACAAAATAAATCTCTCTAGCTCATGCATCTTAAAATATTCAAAGTTCAATAATGAGTTAGTATATAATCAATTAACTATATGAACAGAAACAGTCTTAGGAATCTTTATAAAACCTCAATGTAATTAAACTCCCCCTCCCAGAGAAGATAACTAGAAAAGAAGTGTATATTCACTATATATGTGAGCCAAGAGTCCTGACACCCTGTAGCATAATTATGACATATACCTGAATATAAGCCTACCTATATATGTAAGCACAACCCCAACCCCTCCCACACACAGCCCCTGCCCCACAAAAAGGAAACAAAATACTCCAACTCCCCTCAAAAACACACAAAATTACCCCACGCACACATTAAACTCCACCCTACACACTCACCCAAGACCACCCAACCTCCCCCAACACACACATGTATATTTGGTGAGAAACCAACATACTGATAACTAGTTAAAAAGGACTCCATAAAAATAAAAACAAAACAGAAACACACTGAAGTCCTGTTAAATGTCCATTCTATGAAGTAAAAGTGTGTGTAAGTTTAAGTAGGGTAATGTGTCATGAAACCCAAATCAATATGCATGCCATCTGCTACCATATTGAGAAGTAAAATAAGCTTAATCTCAAAAGTCTGTCTCTGTTGTGTGTTTTTTAAAAAACCTTTTAAGACCATTACTGACATATCTGAGATTGTGTGGTCATTCTGAGAGAAGTGTCGCCCCACTAGTTTGTCAGTCATCATATTAATGGTATGTCTGTGTGCATTCATTCTAGTGTGGAGAGCTTGGCTTGTCTTTCCAACATACCCTGTTTGTGGACATCTCTTGCATTGAATGAAATAAACAGCATTACGTGATGTGCCTGTATAATTCCCCTGTATCTTGAATAGTCTGTTTTGTGATGTAACCACAGAATCTGAAGTGGAAATTAGCTCACAAGTCCTACATCTGGGTTGATTACAGGGTCCTGTACCATTCAGTGTCATAGTACCCTGTTCTGGTGCAAGTTTACTCCTAACAATCAGGTTGGCTAAATTAGGTGGTTGTTTAAAAGATAGTCATGGTAGTGCTTGAAAACTATAATTTAGGGTCTCATCCTCACTAAATATAGGGTGGAGGTCCTTAATAATTTTACGTAGATGTTCAAGGTCAGGATGATAAGTCACTACTAAGGGTATTCTGTTGTTAGTTGTCCTTTCCTTATACTGAAGTAGCTGTTCTCTAGGCACCTGTGTTGCACATTCTACTGCTCTATTTCTCTGGAAGTGTGTCCCTGCTCCATAAAGGTGTTTTTCAACATAACCAAATGTGTATCTCCATCTTCCTCATTTGAACAGATACGGTGATACTGAAGTGCTTGACTGAGCATAAGAGATTTTTTATGTGGCTCAGGTGATTACTATTCCTCTTTAAGTATCTTTGTCTGTCGGCTTCCTGTAAATACATGTATGTGAGGTTCTATCCTTGATGGTGACAGTGGTGTCCAGAAAATTAACACTGGTGACAGAATATTCCAGGGTAAGCTTTATGGTAGGGTGGAGGTTATTAAGTTCCTGATGAAAATCCTTAAGTGTGTCAGTGCCCTCTGTCCAAATTATAAACAAATCATTAATGTAATGGAAATAAGCAAGTGGTTTGTGGGGACAGTGTCTTAAAAAGTCCGTCTCCAAATTCGCCATAAAGAGGTTAGCGTACTGTGGAGCCATCCCAGTGCTCTTTGCAGTTCCCATAGTTTGAACATAATGTTTACCATTGAAGCCGAAGTTGTTATGTGTCAGAATGAATTCAGTAAGTTTCCCCACCACTTCAGGGTTGATGTTTGGTCTAATCCTTTCTCATATAGGTACTTAAGGCAGGCTGAAACGCCATCCTTGTGTGGAATATTAGTGCAGAGGGATGTTACATCCATCATTGCTAAACTGGTGTTAGGTGGTAAGTACTTATAACCAGAAAGTTTACGCGGGAAGTGTGTGGTGTCCTGGATGTAACTGTCCCTTTCTATAACCAGCGGTTTTAAAATGGTTTCTACAGATCCTGAGATCCCCTCAGTCAAGATACCATTGCCAGAGACTATGGGGCTCCCTGGATTGCCCAGTTTATGTATTTTAAGCAGCATGTAGAATGTCCCTGGCTTGGGTTCAACAGGGATAAGACCCATTAACCTGCCTTGGACATGGTTAGGAAATTATCTAAGTCCTGTAGTTCTCTTTTATATTGTGTGGTGGGGTCACTTTCCAATTCTCTTTAGTAGGTATGGTCAGTTAGCTTTCTATTGGCTTCATTACTATAGTCCTCTCAGTTTAATATCACCACTGCAGAGCCTTTATCTGCTTTTTCATGACAATGTTGTGGTTTGATTTCAGTGTTTGTATAGCCCTCTGTTCCAATGGAGAGAGGTTGTAATGGGCCTGTTTTTGCTTATTAAATGTCTGACCAGTCACTCTCTGGCAAAAGCAGTATATGTAATTGTCCAGTTTCTTATTACACCCACTTGGGGGTGTAAAATCAGATGATTTCTTTTTATTAGCCATTGAATTGTTACTGTTCGTAATTTCTTCTCTGCCTGTGATTTCTTCTCTGTCAAGAAAGAATTATTTGGGCCAGATATTCAAAAGGGTTGCGCCATGCGCAATAGGGTTGTGCCTGCGAAAGTCCGAAATTGCTCCATTCTGCGATATTCAGCAGGAGGCAGTTGAGCCACAGAAAGCATGCTGAGCAACAGTGCAATGCAAATGAATGCATGCTGAACTGGAGGGGGAGGAACCATGCATAAACTGCTCAGCCTGATATTCTGCCGGGCTGTGCAGAGTTGTGCAGGTGCAATCCCCAACCTGCGCCTGCACAACTTTGAGCCAAAAAAAAAAGGCTCAAGTCGAGGGCCACCCACAGGTGAGCTGCTGCATTGCAGGGCACAACACAGCAGCTGCCACCTGTGGCTGGCCCCCAACCCACTCCCTGTGCCCCCCCTGCAGCCCGATTGCAGGCAAAAGTGTAAAATCCCCAGCCACCCCACCAGCCCGATCGTGGGCAGCAATGTCTCACCCCGAACATAGCCCTGGTGGTCCAGTGGACCAATAATCCCGATCGCGGGATGTAATAATTAAACACCCCGAACACAGCCCTGGTGCCTAGTGTCCCCACCCCACCCAACCATGAGCCCACCCGCTCCCCGGCGGCGGCGGGCGGCAGCATCCCACCCACCTGCCGCCCACCGCCCGCCGACTGACTGCCAGTAAGGGCTGCATGTCCATTGGTGCAGAACAGAACCAATGGGTGTGCAGCCCATACCGTACAAAGACAGTCCAGTTTTGTGAATGAATGTATTCATTCACAAATCTGAACTGTCTTATATATTGTCGCTGCACGCCATTGGCTCTTGCTCTGCACCAATGGGCATGCAGCCTGAGCAGTCGGTTGGTGGCCAGCGGCGGCTGGGCAGAAATGCTGCCACCAGCAACTTCGAAGGCAAGATGGTAGAACTTCGTGGAGTGGTGGGATGAAATGAAAGGCACCAGACTGTGTTCGAGATATTTGGTACATCCCACGTCGGAGTATCGATCCACTGGACCACCAGGCTATGACCGGCGAAGCTACGTACCGATAACAATAAAAATTAGATAATAACATGATGATATCGGACCAGTGGTGAGTGGTGGGGGCATTTTACAGTCTTCGCCCGTGATCGGGCTGCAGGGAGCATCGGTCCCCGACGGCTGCTGCCTGGCAGGGCACCAGGTGCAAGTCCTCTGGGATCGGCGCACCTGCATGCTAATGGCATGCAAATGGGGCCATAATCAGATGCAAATGGCCCCCCCTGCACCTTGCATGAATTATGGCCCCATTTGCATGTCCCCTTTTGAATATCAGGATTTTGCACATGGCTGAATGGTACTTGCGCCACTGCAAGTTGAATGCTTCACTCTGTCCACTTGCGGTGGCACAAGTTCCACACTGTGGCCGGGGGGTGATATTCAAAGGAGTTGCTCAAGGGCACAACTCCTTTGAATAACGCTCTGGCCACACCCCTGAGCAACTATTTTGTGCAGCGCAAGGGCTTGCTCCACAAAATAGCGCAGTTTGAATAGCTGGCCCTTTAAGTCTTAATCTACAGAAGTGTACCTCCAGTTCACCACAAAACTGTATTCTGTCCAGTGGTTTGTTGGGCAGAAAGTGAGTCCCTTAGAAAGTACACTTAATTCCCCAGTAGTCAGTGTGTGGTTGGACAAACTAGCTACTGAGAGGTGGCCATCTGAGTGGTGTTGTTCAATCACTCTATTCTGTTCTTTTCATGGTTGTTAGGAAGTATGGTACCTTGAAGGGTATCTAACTTCCTGTTTTTAATGAGCATGGCTTGTCTTAATGTCCTTTGGTAGTTCATGTGTATCTCATGCAGAGTGTCTTTAATGGGCTCACCAGACATCCTCTCCAGTGTGGTAACAATTCCATCAAACTGTTTAATCAAAAATGCTTTCTTGGCATATGATCTATGAATCCTGTCATTTCTCAGTTTCTCAGAGGACCTACGACAGAGTTAATGTTGTTTGTTTCATTCAGTGCAAGAGATGTCCATGAACAGGGTATGTTGGAGAGACAAGCCAAGCTCTCCGCACTAGAATGAATGCACACAGACATACCATTAATATGAAGATGACTGACAAACCAGTGGGGCGACACTTCTCTCAGAATGACTACTCAATCTCAGATATGTCAGTAATGGTCTTAAAAGTTTTTGTTTTTTTTTAAATACACGACAGAGACGAACTTTTGAGATTAAGCTTATTTTACTTCCCAATATGGTAGCAGATGGCATGAATATTGATTTGGGTTTCATGACACATTTTCATACTTAAACTTACACACACCTTTACTTCATAGGATGGACATTTAACAGCACTTCAGTGTGTTGTTGTTTTGTTTTTATTTTTATGGAGTCCTTTTTAACTAGTTATCAATGTGCTGGTTTCTCACCAAATATATGTGTGTGGGGGGGTTGGGGAGGTTGGGTGATCTTAAGTGAGTGTGTAGAGGGGGAGTTTAGTGTGTGGGGGTAATTTTATATGTTTTGGGGTGTTGGAGGATGGTGTTTTTTTCTTTTTCTTTCTTTTTGTGGGATGGGGCAGTGTGCGGGGGAAGGGTTGGGGTTGTGCCTACATATTTTGGTAGGCTTATATGCAGGTACATATCATCATTATGCCACAGGGTGTCAGGACTCTTGGCTCACATACATAGTGAATATACACTTCTTTTCTAGTTATCTTCTCCTGGGGGGGAGTTTAATTCCATTGAGCTTTTATACAGATTCCTAAGACCGTTTCTGTTCATATAGTTAACTGATTATATACCAACTCATTACTGAACTTTGAATATTTTAAGATGCATGAACTAATTTTCTAGGTGGTCTTTGAGAGATTTATTTTTTATTTGGGAATAATACTTACAATTGATATTATCTTGTAGAAAATATTGTTACAGCACTGTAGGTTTTAATGTTTATGAAGTGTATTAACTGGTTGGGTGTATAGTTTAGAAAATATCTCTAGATAAGTTTAATTCTGTATGAATGTTTTAAACAGTTGCTCATACTAGGTACATTTTTTTAATTCCCCTCTTATTTCCATACATACATTTTTGTTGTATAGGATTTTTTATCATACAGCACTATCAAGTTTTAACTTGGACATCTGTGGTATTAATCTTAGGGTCTTGCTTTTAATATTGAATGTATTCTACTAACACACTCCATCATTAATAATTGCAGTTAGATCCCTGCCTGCTTGAGTGTTCAGCTTATCTAATGGATGTCCTTGAAAAGATTCTCAGTAATAGCAAGCTGATGAAATGATATTCATTCCATTTAAAATTATGATTTTTTGAAGTGGGTACTTTTGGCCAATGAGAATTTTTCCTTATTTTTCTATGTATGATCTGGGTGTTAATAGAATGTAACTCTCTGAACAATTGTCATAAGTCTCCGAGGAAGGACTAGGTTGGTCCAAAAGCTTAGACATTGTTTTAGTTTTATAACATCTATGTTGATCCAATAAAAGATATCAAACCATTTGCTTCTGGATCTGCTTAGAAAAGAATGAGAAAGTGACTATGATGATGATCAAATCCCAGACCACATTTCTAGTTTGTTAATAGTTTCCTCCTGAGTCTAATTTTTACGGTTGCATGGGCCAAGTTCCGAGGACGTTATGCCATCATCAGATTTGTATAAGAGCACTGTGTAAGCATGTGACCGGACCACTGTCTGGTGTGCTGCTACAGTGCTCCGGCATAGTTTCCAGTTATTCTGTTTATGCAGCCCTTCCCCTCAGGCAGGCCGCATAAACACCCCCACTTCCCAGCGCACTACTTTTCCTTTCCACAATTGCAGAAGTGATGGCCTCCATGTGCAACATGGCAGTGCTGACTTAAACTGCGCATGCATGAGTATGGCACATACGTAGTCATGTCAGTGCCACCATGTTGTACACAACTGACTCCAGGGCAAACTGGGCATGTGAAAGTATCACTCATGCGCAGTACTGTAATCACTGCAGTATTAGTTATGGCCGACTCCAGTGTGGCAAGAGCACCACATATTCTTTTTAATGCTCTTGCTGCTCCTAAAAGCTCTCCACAGCCGTATCCACAGCCGTATAAGCTCTGACCAGAGTGTGTTAATTTAGGTCATTTCAGGTTTTCATCAGTATTTTCTGTTGTTTTTGAATACCCATTGTTCAATATCATTTTCTAATGACTAGAATGAAACTAACATGCATTACACTGTACCCACTGAACTTATGGGAGAATAGGTGTACAAAAAAATCTAAGAATACTGACGAGAACCTGATAATGAAAAGGAACGCTGCTTTTAATATTTCAAATCTTTAAAAAATGATAAAGCAGACTCAGAATCTAAAAAGAACAAAGGTTTTGCATGAGCAAGGAGATAATGGACTATCTAAAGTGGAATCAAAAAGCATACTTCAAAATTTATACCATAACATGCACTGCTGCTTTAAATCTTCAAACAAACAACAGATTTAAAAGCTATAACTAGTAAACCAGTGTTAGATAAATCCAATATGCAATTGTCTTTCTCAAAATATACAGTTTATCATCACTTGTGAGGGAGTAGGACTTATAACTCACTCATGACTCTGCCACTGGTAAGTTATGGTCCAGCCCCCTTACACTTAAAGATGCATGCCATATTTTGAGTTAGACCACTGTATATCCACTAAATAAGTTAGTTATATGCACTTGTTGTATAATGTAGGAAATATATACTGGGTGGGCTATTCAAACTGCTCCATTCATAGGAGCAAGCCCTTGCGCTGCGCAAAATAGTTGAGCAGGGGTGTGTCCGGGGCGATATTCAAAGGAGTTGCGCTATTGAGCAACTCCTTTGAATATCACCCCCAGCCACAGCCACTGTGCATGGTGCAGTGGAACTTGCGCCACCGCAAGTTGACAAAGTGGAGCATTCAACTTGCGGTGGCACAAGTACCATTGCGCCATGCGCAAAATCACGATATTCAAAAGGTGACATGCAAATGGGGCTATAATTCATGCAAGGCGCAACGGGTGCCATTTGCATGTGATTATGTCCCCATTTGCATGCCATTAGCATGTAGGTGCTCCGATCCCCGAGGACTTGCACCTGGCGCCCTGCCAGGCAGCAGCCATCGGGGACCAACGCCACCTGCAGCCCGATCGCGGGCAGCTGACTGTAAATCCCCACCACCACCCCCCACTGGCCCGATTGTGGGCATAGTGTACTCCCCCCAACCAGCCCGATCAGGGGCAGCAATGTGGCTCCCCCCCTCCTCCCGAACGTATCCCTAGTGGTCCAGTAGACAGAAATGCCCGATTGCGGGCAGTAAGTTAAATCAACCTCCCTCCTCCTGAGACCGAAATGCCCGATCGCGGGCAATGGGTTAATAAAACCCACCCCCTCCCGAACATATCCCTGGTGGTCCAGTGGACCGAAATGCCCGATCGTGGGCAGTAAATTTAATAAAACCCACCCCCTCTGAACATATCCCTGGTGGTCAGTGGACCGAAATGCCAGATCGCGGGCAGTAAGTTAAATCACCCCTCCAAGACCGAAATGCCTGATCGCGGGCAGTAAGTTTAATAAAACCACCCCGAACATAGCAGCCCTGGTGGCTGTAGTGTCCCCCCACCCACCCATGAAGCCTCACCGCCCGCTCCCCGGCGGCGGCAGCATCCCACCTGCCTTCCGCCCCACCGCCTGCGACTGACTACCGGTGGGACTGCAGCCCATTGGTACAGGCAAGACCAATGGGCATGCAGCCATACCGTACATGACAGTCAGATTTGTGAATGAAAATTCATTCCGTGCAATCTGAACTATCATGCGTGAGCTACATGCCGATAGCTCTTACTCTACCAACTAGGCGTGCAAGCAATCGGTCGGCGGGCGGCTGGCTGGGAGGGAGGATGCTGCCCGCCACCGGCTGCCCGAGGGGAGTGGGGTGGTGAGCAAATAATGGTGAGAGACCACAGAATATGTTCAGAAGGTATTAACTTACTGCCTCAATGACATACGGTCCGAAGAGGGGTGATTTAACGCCCATGACGCGGCCTAATCACTGGACCACCGGAGAATGACACCTGCGTCGAGCATTGATCTAGAAAGGGGGTGATTTAACACTGCCGCGATCGGGCATTCAATCCTGTTCCCCAGGGATATGTTCGGGAGGGAGCCACATTGCTGCCCGCGATCGGGCCAGTGGGGGCGGTGGTGGGATTTTAATCGCTGCCCGCGATCGGGCTGCAGGGGCACAGGGATGGCTGGGGGCCAGCCAGAGGTGGCAGCTGCTGTGTTGCGCCCTGCAATACAGCAGCTCACCTGTGGGTGGCCCTCGACTTAAGCCTTTTTTTTTTTGGCTCAAAGTTGTGCAGGCGCAGGTTGGGAGTTGCGCCTGCACAAGTCTGCACAGCCCGGCTGAATATCGGGCTGTGCAGTTTATGCATGGTTCCTCCCCCTCCAGTTCAGCATGCATTCATTTGTATTGCGCTGTTGCTCAGCCTGTTTTCATTGGCACAACTGCCTCCTGCTGAATATCGCAGAATGGCGCAATTTCGGACTTGCACATGCGCAACCATATTGCGCATGGCGCAACCCTTTTGAATATCCCACCCACTGTCTCGAAGGGAACCCTATGAAAAGAAGAACTTTTTCTCAGGAATATACTAGTATCGTACAATTTTAAATAAAAATATTTTTATGTACTTATTTGTTCTACTGGTAGGATGAATGGAACGGCCTACCTGAGGAAGTGGTGGATATGAATTCAGTGCAGGGCTTCAAACAGGCATGGGACAGGCATAAGGGAGCAATAAAGAAGAGTATGAATAGACAGGCCATTGACAGAGTACAGGCCTATGGCACATTCATAAGGTAGAAAAAATGGGCAGATTGGATGGACCTTGGGGTCCTTATCTGCCGTCATCTTCTATGTTTTTTATGGTTCACTGGGAGGGGTGCTGGTCCTAGGGACCATTTAGAGGCACAATCCATACCATAAAGATGGCAACAAAACAGAAGCCGTAGAACCACAATACACACAAGGCAAAGTATACAGTCAAGTTACACAACCAACAAATTGGTGACAAGTGGAAGATATAATAGACAGGCAATAATACATTCAATATCTACGGGAGATGACTATGTACCGATATCCTTGTTACAGACTGCATGATCAGGGGAAGCATTGACAGGCTGAGTCAGCCAGTGGAGCAAATCTATAGAGTATACAAGCTGATACAAATGACCAGACCATTCTGGGAAACCATGCAGATGTGGAACCCCAATAGCACGCTCCCATAGCTACCTATAGGAGTAGTATTTTCTGATCTTAGCCCATAACCTAATTAACCTGATCCTATGTTCACAACATTCATCCTACTATCTTTTATTGCTGTTAATAATTTGCTGTGGCTAATAGTTGCACGCCCTTTCCATGTTGTGTTTCTACTACCTTGTACTGAATGGGATAACTACTGGTAGTCGGTTGTGCTATAATTCATTTTTGCTGTGTTAGAAATATATTATGTTGGGCTGGTTCTGTTCCACACAAAGTTCAAAAGAATGGTCCTGCTTGCCAGAGGATCTTTATTAATGCTGGATCTGTCACTGGTTGTAGACAGATGGAATATCAAGTTATCGCAGTCTTCTGTTTTCCAAGGACAACATCCCAAGTTTTTAAGCCTTTCATAGCTCATTCCTTCTGGAAGTATATCTTGTGGTTGCATTCTAAACTGTTTTGCCGGAACATCTAACTATGAAGAGACTGGGACAGTGAGAGGGCCCTTTGCCTTAAAGTGGTTTTGGCTGTGAAACTGGCATTATTTCTTTGCTATTTTTTTATCTGTAAATATTTGTGATCCTGATCATTAGGATCTTATGTGAGCTGCAGACTGCTTTCCTGAACGTGTTAAAACTTATTTGCGGGCTTCCTGCTTTCTTGACTGTGGGTGGGGGGGCTGTATGGGTGGAGGGTGAGGGTTTTAGTCTGTTAATGTGAGTGTGTGGTTTACGGTTTGTTGCTTTAGTGTATGTTTGCGTTTTGTGTGGTTGTATAGTTAGGAACTTGTGGACTTGGGACTTCTCAGACAGGTAGGATGTGTCTGGGAAAGTATGAGGGCCTGGTGCAGGCTAGAATAGTGTACAGGACATTCCAGCTGCTCAATCTGTGGCTTTTTTCCTACCGCCCAGTTTCCACCACTATGGCAAGGTGGTGTTGGGAGGTTGGGATTAAAAGAGGAACCGCCTTGATCAATGGTGCAGGGAGTGCCCCGTGCAGTGTGGTAGGGGGCAGGATTGAGGTTGTTAGGTGCAGAAGGCGCCCTGGGTTTCGATGGGTCCAAGGGAGAGGCCAGACATTTTTGTTGCCTGTCACCAGGGTTCCCACCAGGCCAAGTGGGCAGGTAGCCAGAGGGGCTGCACTGTCCACCAATCTCCTGAGGGCAGTGTTTTGCAATGCCAGACTGATCAGAAACAAGACTGCAATTATAGTGGACTTGATTTCTTCAGTTGATCTGACCTGCGTCACACGGACTTCGGTGGGTGACGATGCTGGCCCGGTTCTAGAGGCCACCGTCCCACCTGGGTACTCTGTAGTGCACTGCCCCAGAGCAGAATGCAGGGGGTGGGGGGGTAGCCATCTGTTTTAGATCCAAAATAGGCTTCACCCTGCACCCAGTGAGATCACCAGGTTCATTTGAATGTGTGGCCATTCGTGGAGGTCTGGGCAAAGGTTGCAGGATTCTCCTGATTTACCCCCTCCCCCCCGGGGCAGCAGGAGAATTCCTGCAGGAAGTAGCCGACTTCATTGTCGGTGCAACATTAGAGGCCCCCAGATGTTTAGTGTTGAGGGACTTTAATGTGTGGGCTAACAATGAATCTTCTCGGCTTGGTTACAACTTCTAACAGATGATGTAATCTCTGGGCCTGTCACAAGACGTTTCTTCCGCGACCCACCAGGGTGGCCACATGTTGGACTTGGTATTCTCCCTGAGGCTTGAGATAAATAATCTCAAGACTGATCGGTTTGCTTGGTCCAATCATTGCATGGTAGAGTTCCTGTGTGAGGCCCCCCCAACAGCCCTTCCCCTGCTGAGATGGTTAGATACTGCCCTTTGAAGGGTTTGACCCAAGTGTTTTCTGGTGGCAGCTGAGCTGTCTAGCGTGGGCAGTGCATGCACTGGGGGTGTGTGCGCAGCAGTTGCTGCCTATAATAAGGTGATGTCTGGTGCACTCAACTCCCTTGCACCAGTCCGTGTACGACCCAAATCTTCTCACTTGAGGTCCCCTTGGTATGATGGGGAACTCAAGGCGATGAAGATTATGGGTCGGATATTAGAGCGCTGCTGGTGGAAGACCGGGCTGGAGGCAGATAAACTGGCCCTGTGTACACATTATGGTGTGTACCAGGGGGCAATCAACTGTAAGAGGGCAGAGTTCCTGTCCAGGAAGATTGTAGCCAGGAGGAACTGACCAACTGTGCTTTTTCAGACTGTAGATAGGCTTCTTCATCCAGCCTATCTGCAGCTGAAAAAAGCTTTTTTGATGCTTTATGCGAAGAGTTTGCTTGGTTATTTTTGGACAGGGTGTCTGCTATTCGACAAGGAATTCCACCAGTGAGCCACACTGTGGCGGACAGTGGTTGCTGTGGGCATCCAGACAGCACTCCGCCTAGTCGGGGCGAGTTTAGACTGATGGAAGTGGCTGAGGTCATTGAGGTTGCTTCCAAGCTGAGGCACACTTTTTGTGAACGGGACCCGGTGCCGACACATTTCTTAATGGGATATGTTGACTCCGTTGGCCCAGAGTTTCCCTTGATTGTCCGGGGTTCTTTGTCAGAGGGGGTCTTCTCCGGTGCCTTGAAGGAGGCATTGGTGAGACCCCTTCTGAAGAAACCATCTTTAGACCCTGATGTCAAGGCAAATTACAGTCCCATCTCCAGTCTTCCATTCTTGGGTAAGATTGTAGAGAAGGTTGTGGCCTTCAGCTTGAGGAACACCTTGTGGCCCATGATCTATACGAGACCCTCAAGTCTGGGTTTCTTGTGAGGCATAGCACAGAAACTGCGTTAGTTCAGGTGCATAATGACCTCCTTAGGGCGAGAGATCGTGGAGAGGGGACAATTCTTGTTCTCCTTAACCTCTCCTCAGCATTTGACACAGTGGACCATTGTGTGTTACTCGACTGCCTGAGGGAATTCTGTGGACTTGCAGGCACTGTCACCTGCTGGTTTGAGTCTTTTCTCACCAACAGGAGGTAAAGGGTAGTGATGGGGAATTTCTCCTCCTCACATAGCCTTCTGTCATGTGGAGTTCACCAGGGCTCAGTCTTGTCGGTGGTGTTGTTCGCCGTGTACGTGCTGCCCCTGGGAAAGCTCATTAGAAAGTACAGCTTGCGTTTTCATTGCTATGCTGACAATACCCAGCTGTATCTTTCCTTTGCCCCTGGGACATCCAACGCAGTGGATATACTAAACACCTGCTTTGCCGAGATCAATGACTGGATGGCCTCCAGCTGGTTGTGACTGAACCCCGATAAGACGGAGGTACTGGTGGAGGAGTTGAACAGAGGGCGTGATAGGATGGCCTCTGGTGCAGAGATGGGGCTTTTTCTTGGATCTGTACCAATGAAGGCCTCCTCTGACACTTGAATCCCAGGTATCGTCCATACCAGTTTTTAACATCTGAGGAATATTGCCAGGCTAAAGCCCCTAGTTCCACCCCTGAACCTCCCCACCTTGGTGAACGCCTTTGTGACATCTAAGCTTGACTACTGTAATGCGCTCCATCTCAGGGTCTCTGGAGGTACCCTCCGCTGGCTGCAGCTGGTGCAGAATGCAGCTGCTAGGCTGTTGGTAGGGCAGTCTAAGTACTGCCACATCACCCCGGTGCTGCGTGAACTGCACTGGCTGCTGGTCAGGTGGAGGGTCCTCTTTAAGGTGGGCTTGCTCACTTTTAAGGCCCTGGTTACCTGAAAGACCTGCTGTCTCGGTCCGCTCCCTCTGTTTCTCCTCTAGGGGCTCCTTGCGATTCCCAGGACAAGGTTAAAAACAGCTGGCGACAGAGCTTTTAGTGTCGCCGGCACCATCCTGTGGAATTCGCTACCTCCAGCTGTAAGAGAGGCCCCTTCAGTAGAAGTATTCAAAGCCTGCCTCAAGGCCCTCCTGTGCAATCAGGCTTTCCCGGACTTTGTTTTAGAATCTGGCCCTGGCCTGACTGCTGTGATTCAGCTCTGTTCCTGGCTATTTATTTAGTTATTTTCAGTTATTTTTCTGATTTATTTATTTAAAATATTATAATTGTGTGATTTAATTTAGTTACATATATTATAATGTTTATTACACTGTTGGCTTTATCTTTGCAATTGATTTGATTTGTGTACGGCACCCAGAGCTTCCGGGATGGGGCATCTTTTAAATAAAATTTGCCTTGCCTTGCCTAACTTCCTTATCATTTTAGTAACCATGTGCAGCTTCTTTCCCAGCTCATACATGTCCTTCCTGAAGTACAGGGCCCAGTACTGCACACAACAAACCAGGTGTGGTCTAATCAATGCCTTGTAAAATGGTAGCTGTCCCCGGAACTGCTTTTTATCCCTGTTTTAATGAACTCAACATCCTCGCTACCAATTTGGCTGTTGCCGCACACTGGTTAGAATGCTTCAGTGATCCCTCTTCTATAATTTCCAAGTCTTTTTGATCTGCAGTTGCCTCTTTCTCCATTTAGTATATATTTTCATCCTTTAATTCTAGCTCCTGGGTGCACTACCTTACATTTAATCAAACTAAAGCAATTCTGTCACTTGTTTGCACAACTCCCTAATACTGTACTGCATGTTCAAATCCATCTATGGCCTTGCATCATCCCCTTCTGTGGTAACTGTTCCGGCTAGTTTAGTGTTATCAGCAAGCTGGAAAATAAACTATAGCTGATTCATTCTTTTAAGCAATTAGCAAATATATTGAAGTTCTGCCCAGCAACAAAGTGGTAACCCCAAAACTATTTCTTACTTTTCTGCAGCTCTCAATGAAATGGTGCCATGCCAGCTATGCATTTCAGGAGGTTGATATGATAATAAATCCTCAAAGCTCAAGCCTACCTATGCTAAGAAATGTAAAACATGTAAAGCACATTTAGTGGTCAGTCAAGTGGGTTCGTTGTGTCCCAACTGCATTGCTTTTGCTGATAGTATTCTGAGTCAGAGCAAGGTAAATACTGATAGTAGCTCAAGAATATGTAGCACTTGAAATTCTCCATTCTGGAAAGAGTAACACTTGGCATAAGTGTTCTGTTACTAAATGTTTTAAAAATCTTTAATGTTTCCTTTTCAGGGTTACAAGCCATGGCAATCAATTCCGTTTCCTTCGAACCCAGATGATCCTAAGAAAGGTGTTTGAAAACATAAAAAATGGTTAAAAAGGTATGATAACATCAGGACTACAGAGACATAGTTAATCAAGGAAAACAGATTGGGAGGGATACTGCCAGCAAAGGCGACAAAGTGGTAATGGGTCCCACTCCTCATCCTTTTTTTCTAACTTTTTTGTGCCCCTTTATCTATTTGGCCTGCCCCCTTCCACTGGTTTCCCCAGCCCCATCACTCATCTTTCCTGGGGTCTTACCCCATCCTCTTTTCCCCATTGCTTGCCCCCATGGCAGGGTCATCTGGGTGCAGCAAGCAAGACAGAATCTGATAGAGTAGGGTGTCATGGTCAGCTGTGTGGGGCCTGTGGAGGACCAGCTTCATTCGGCTGCAGCCAGGGTGTTCTCCTCATTTTTGTTCTTGCTTTCCCCATGGGATGACCGTGGCAAGGGTGTACCCACATGTGCATACAAACTTTCTTACATGTGGCACCAGCCATTGTCCTCCCGCCCCTAGCAACACTACTTGTAGCTTTCACCTGTGCCACCCAGGTGCTGCTCCCATGTTGGCATCTGACAGCATCCCTCCTGGAAAGAAAGCATGCCCTGGGATGCTCGATCCTCTTCTTCTTCCCTCCTGAAATTCCTCCAGCACCCCCCACTTGTTCGAGAACCTGGGCTGTTGGCGTCACATGTGGCAATGCTGTCACTGTTCCAACAGGCCGGCATCCCACTCTGCATCTCTTATGGTTAACTGTTATCTCAGATCACACCACAGACATTGGGCTCCAATCTTACCAACAGACATTCTTTAAAGTGCCGAGAGACTTTTCTCTTAGGTCACTCAAGAAATCCGGAAAAAAGCTCAAACATAAATAGTCCCAAAGCCCCTCAGTGATAGGAATGGCATTCCAGCTACAGTATATAAGATGGAGCAGGGTAAGGGAGCCAGTGGTAGTTACTTCAGTGTGACCAGCAAACTCAAAGTGACCCTGTAGTCTGACCAAATAGCAACAGATGTAAAAGAAGTGTTACAGTACCTTAATCTCTGCTGTTGCTCAAAATCAAATACATCTCAGTGGTTTTGCAGAGACTCCCCATCCAGGTGAAGGAGTACAAGACATGTCTCAGAGAAGCTGAGAGGTGCAATTCTAATGGCACGCACTAACAACTGACAGAGGACATCTGCCATGTTTGGCCAATTGGGGACTGAGCTTTTGGGGTTCCAGTAACAGATGGGACTGGGCTCCACCCTGCCATCCCCCCTGGGCTATTAGAAATACTGAAGCCTCATTCATATTAATCAACTTTATAAAATGGGCAAAGGATTTCGAGCACTCTGACTGGTTGTTAGCCATGTGTTAGAAGTGTCTAACGCACGGCTAAAATTAGTCCTCCCAAGCAGGATGCAGGTTAACAGAGAAATCCTTGGGCCATGGAATGTTGGAAAAAATTAACAGCCACCATTTTTCTCCCCCACTAAGCAGGAGTTACACTAATCACAATGTTACAATTTTGTATGCTATACCTCAGCTACTGCTTTCCCCTGTCACCACACATAACATAAGCACAGAAAAGTAAGTCAATCCCTTATCTTCGTTTTTTTTCTTCTTTTTTTCATATTTCTAGAGAGCTGTCTGCATGTTCACCCAACCACCAGCCACTTGTTGGTTCCCAAACCCAGCTCTCTCCCAACCGTTTTCAAAACGTAGCAAAACATTTCACAGTCCTGTTCCCCAATCCCCCTCCCGCCTGTCCGCTGCCCACATATAGCGTTCTGTCTCACAGTGCACCCACTGGACATCAGCAGCTCGGATACAGATTTTTTTGGGGGGAGGGGTCAGAAACACACTCTCTTACATTTCAAGCGCTTGTGCATTTCTTCTCGATCACATCCTCGATACCCGCTTGCACCTTTTAGTTTAGTTTAGTTTATTAGTCTAGGAATTAATACCTTTGAGCCAGGGCTCTTTTACAAAGGTTCCACGTCACAAAGAACATTTAACAAAGCACGATACACATTACAGGTAAAACCAGACAGGAAAGTTACATCATAAATTTGCTATTAACAGTTTAAGGCAGTAACGTTTTTAAGTTTCATAGAAAAACAAGCTATAACAGGTTCAAGCGAGTAGACAATTTCGAGGTTAAGGAAACTTCCAGGGAGAGGGTGAACATTAGGCACCAAAAGGAGGCTAGAGAGGAGGGAAAGGTGGTGAGCGGGAGAGTAAGTGAGAGGGGACAGGAAAAAAGGGGGGGAGTGAGTTTGGGTGGGAGACAGGAAGTAGTAGAGGTACCAGAGGGTTCATTAGTCAGTGAGGAAGAGGCTTTTCTTGTTTGAACTAATACAAACGAACATCAAAAGAACTAAAAAAAAACCAAAACAGATGTAACAAAATGCTGTTGCTGAAACTATTTTTTGGGACTAGAAGACTATGAGTGAGTAGGGGTGGACAGCTGTTACTATGGTAACTGCAATGGTCACGTTCAACTATGGTGGCTCCAGTAAGACAAACTTCCAAAACTCAATCAGTAAATGCTGCAATGTAGTGAAGGTGGAGGAACTATTTTATGACAAAATACATAACAAAAATTTTTTTATATCAGCATTACAATTTTGTATCTCACATCACTGTGACACACAGGGGCCCATTTTATAAGTGCAATAAGCCACTCCGGGGTGTGTGTGTTAGACAGTTCCAACGCACAGCTAGGGGGCTGGATGCATTCGGCCTGCAGTCTCATGCCTCATTATGCCCCCTAGCCGTGCATTAGAACTGTCTAACGCACACCCCGTCGTGTCTTATTGCTTACATCACATATTTCTGCAGGCCATGGACTCCCTGAAGTTGTCCTGCAAGTTTTATTAGCAGGCTATCAGTTTGAGCCCTGGATTTTGTTTATTTATTTAAAAATTGGCAACTGTGAAAGGCATACATACCCGAGGCTTGTTTCCAGGTATGACACTGGGAAAGAGTACAAAAGATAAACAAAAATATAGAAAGTTGAAAATATATATATATATTATCAGACAATTAAATAATGCAAATACACACAAATACTGAAGGTAGCCAACAGTGTGTGATTGGTAAAAAAAGATATATATAGTAAAATTTATCATGAACAAAAACATGAAATATATACACAAAGAAGTGCAATATAGGTAATGTACATGAATGGGGTGCTTGATGAACATAAAGTGACTGAGACAAAACTATGACCTGGGCATAGCAAAGTAAGGTACAGCTCAGTAAAGGGAGGTGTGCCAAATGATCTAACAAGAATTAGAGCAGGAACAGGAGGGAACAAGGTGAATCTTTAATAGATGTTTAAGGGAGAGCTGTAATGTGGATATACAGAGCTGCGGAAGCAGGCAGATTATTTAACATCATATCATGTAAAGCATGTAATAATAACATCACAGGACCAGCTATTGGTAGGGCCAGTCAACTTTTGTTTCTAAATTACTGTACATTGTGCTCCTATCCTGCTCCCAATTTTTATTTTAGAAATTTTTCATCCTAAAATATTTGTATTTAGTTGGAAACTTTTTCAGATTAAAAAGTAAATTGCCACATACAGAAATTGCCAATTTATAAACACAGAAACATTTCAGTCTGGCACACACCTAACCTAAAATAAAATGTGACAACAGGATGGGTGCAAAATGAATGGCATTTTCACACAACAGTTATAACAGATAAGTATTGCAGAATATTATGGCTGGAAACCATGAGACAAACCAAATGACTGCCCCCTCACTTACCACATGCACAGAACAGGAGACTTAAAAAAGCAACATATTTAAAACAACAAAAGAACAACAGAGCAAATGCACTGGGGCAAGGGTTATCCTGGAGGATACTGGCCATGCAGCCAGATTTTAAAGAAAACACAAATTGCACATACCCCAATAATGCAAAGCATCATGGGAAGCATATGCAAATGACCATGAATTAATTTGGACTGGCTCAACTTTAAGCAGAATTCCATGGGGCCAGAAGACCTCACTATACAATCAACAAAGGCTGAAAATGGCAGACACGGACATGTGTTTCATCTTCATTTGGACTCATCAGTGTGCCATATCTGTACCTACCCCAAGGGAAGATAGCCAGCCACCCTATAGGGGATCTTATTGGTTTGGGCCATGGGCAGCCCAAAGTAGAGAGAGAGAGAGAGAGAGACACGAACAACAAAAGAACCCCAGAGCAAATGCACTGGGGCAAGGGTAAGAGGATATTGGCCATACAGCCAAATTCTAAAGAAAACACACATTGCAGATACCCCAATAATGCAAAGCATCATGGGAAACATATGCAAATGCCCAGGGAGAGATAGCCAGCCACCTCCCTTCCAGTCTCTCCCTGGGCTGAGGTACAGATATGGCACACTGATGAGTCCAAATGAGGATGAAACATGTGTCTGTGTCTGCTGATATTAGCCTTTGCTGATTGTATTGTGAGACCTTCTGGCACCATACAATTCTGCAAAGTTGAGCCAGTCCAAATTAATTCATGGGCATCTGCTTCCCATGATGCTTTGCATTACTGGGGTATATGCAATTTGAGTTATATTTAAAAAATCCTGTTTTTGTTACCCACAGATACAAACACAAACATATGCATGCAGCATAAAGGTACATTTAAAAGAACAACCCCAAGAACATTTACAAGGCAAGAGGATTGAAGCACAGTGCACAGCACTTCACAAAGACCACACAGAACAAAGCAGGCTTCTGGAATGCTGTAGTAAGCAGCAGACCAATGCTTGATTGCAACAGGTGCATAAAACTCATAAGTGAAGTCACACTCCCAAACTATAGAAAAGGAATCTCTCAGAAACCTTCAGGATCACCTAAACAGCGAAAAAAATCAGGCACTCACCACCTCAGTAAAAAAGTACCACTCTAAAAAATATATATGATTAAGATAACTACAAAAGAACCCAAGAGCAAATGCACTGGGGCATGAGTTATCCCAGGGGATATTGGCCATACAGCCAAATTTTAAAGAAAACACAAATTGCACATACCCAAATAATGCAAAGCATCATGGGAAGCATATGCAAATGCCCATGAATTAATTAAAACAAACAGCAGTGAGAGAGCCAAAAAAAAACAACTGATTAGAAAAATGTATTTATTTATTTATTTGAATTCTGGTGACCAGGTAAGTCCACTGAGACGAAGTGTCCCTTTTTCAGGGGCGACACGGGAAAGGGTTACAGAGAGAGAAGACAGTGATACAGAATTACAAGAATCACACGGCAAGTGTACGCAGACACTTTTTGTTGTTGTTGTCTTTTACAGTACATAACGTATCAAAGCAGCAGACAGGCAATAAAATAAGTTACATCTTCTGAGTACTAAAGGGATATTGGGGTAAGCAGACATTAAGAAAGCAATAAGACACTCCAGAGTGTGTATGGAACATATTTTACCACATGGCCAGGGGTGTAATAAGGCACAAGGCCCCTGGCCGAGTGCCTTTAGCCCGTAGCGTGTGGTAAAATATGTTCCATGCACACCCTGGAGTGTCTTATTGCGCTTAGAAAATGGGCTCCTATTTTTTAATTTTTTTTACTGTTTACAGTTAGAAAATCATGTTATTATGTAGAAAAAAAGATCTGCGTATGTGAATTTAGTATAAAATAGTCCTTCCGCCTAGTAGATAATGATCTCATTTTTCATGTTCTATGTAAGTCTGTCCTTTGATGAGATCAGTAGTTTATGGTTTTCTTTGTTACACTCCCCTTCCCCTTGTATTCATGTACTTTTTTCCTTTTGACAGAACAGGAGAGAGCAACAGCAAGAAAGAGAGAGAACACTATTTTATGTGTATAATTTTTTAAATTATGCTTTATCCCCACTACCTGCCGACCCGACCCTTCAGAAGTGTCATCCAAGGAGTCATCCTCCTCCGCTTCTCAGCAGGACCTACCTCCAGTCCCCCATGTAGCTTTGGTTTGCCCTCCAAGTGGGGAAGAGGTGGGGTCCTAACCCCGTAATCCTTCCTTATGTCTGGCCTTGGAGAGGTGACCGGCGAGCAGGGGCAAATCGGAGGCATGCCTCAGGAAGCCCGTCATCCTGAAGCTGGCAGGTGCTTTTCCATTTTCTCCCCTATGCAGTGAAAGCCCCTGATGTCAAGGCGCTACATGCCAATGTCCACTGCGCGTCTGGCTGCCCATCCCCTCCAGATGGAGCTTGTGGTCCCCCGAACCTCCGTCCAGGGTCAAGCAAGTGTGGTGGGCACCGGCCCTCCCTCCCCCCTGGAGACGATGAGCTGTCATGGGATGCTCAAGTCGTCCCTCCCAACTGGCCCTCCAGTGAGCCAGTCCTGCCCAACCCGGTCGCTGGCATCGCAAGCGGAAATCCAACCGCCAGCCGACGGGCCGGGCGCGGTATAATTTTTTCACAGAATCATGACTGATGGAAGCAGCAAGAAAAAGTTTGTCTAGGAGATTTTCTTTTACGTATTTTCTAGCCTTTGTTTAACTGGAAGCAGCTTGCAGGAATGAGTGGCAGGCAGCAGATATGAAGCATATGACAGCAAGCGAGTTGTAGGTAACGAAGTCGGGATGACCCCCATTGCCGAGAGAAAAACAATGGCGGAATTTGAAAACTGAGCATTCTAACGGCTTGCTGATTTTTTTTGTAATGCGGTTTAGCTTTTAGGCACTTGTTATTACCTGTGCATGGAACAGATTTCATGCACAGGCAATAAACAATCAAAAACACGATTTTGCCTCCCCATTTTATAAACTGTGAATATAATACAGTATTTACATAAATACAAGTAGTGTGGTGAGGTCAAGAAGAAGGGAGTGAGGTGAGATGATAGTGTCTTAGGGCGAATGACAAGAAAGAGGAGGGGGGGAGGAGAAAAAAGGGGAGAAAGCAACAGGCTGGCAGGGGAGGGTTAAGCGCAGCTGCCATTGCATACAGGAGGTGGGAAGAAAGTTTCTTTGAAGAGTCTCTTGAACTGGGGGAGAAACTTACATAAAAGTAAGCTATTTTCATCCTTGGATACAGTGTGGCTAGCTGGCACCAAAAATCAGTCCATCCTCACAAAGCAGGCCACCTGCACCCATAAGTTCCCCAACACAGTAATGCGTCTCCATCACCGGGAGACAAACTCAGGTAAACACCAGTCCTGACATCGTCAGTGACAGCAGTAATATTTTCACCCAGGCTCCAGTTCAACTAAAACCACTGCAAGCTCGCGGCTCCATAGGTAGTGATGACACTCTGGGAGCCGTAAACTAGCCGCGGGGCTGAAATAAAAAAAAAAAAAACTCAACAGCACTTATCTCAGTATGTACAGACAGTACAGTTCAGCTTTGTCTCCTCGATCGACCTGTTCTCCCAGTTGCCACTCAAAAAAAAAGTATGAAATGATGGGAGGGAGGTTTTCAGACTCAAAAAAAGCATACCAGTGGCCAGTGAGGGTTGAGGCACTGTACACCACACCTTGCCCCACAATGGCGACCCAGGTTCGGGAACAGACTCGGGTCTCCAGGGCTCGGCAGGGGCGGAGAAGGATTGAGCGTCTGTGGACTGCTCTCCCTCTCTGGGGGAGGGGGTTCTTCAGTTGTCGGCGCACTTGCGACCTATGGCGGAGGCTGGGGGCAGTGCACAGGTGCTGTACAGTGGGGGTGAGTCTGGGGCACGGTGACGGGGGGAACTGCATGCAGACATGTGCGCGCTCCCTCCACTGGCGTCATTGCATGCCCCAGATCATGTCAGGGCAAAAAGGGGAAAGCGTGGCACTCAGTAGTGGCGGCTTGATGGCCATCTAAGGGGACTACCTGGACCTGGGAGCACTACCACACAACACTGGATCCTTGATGGTGGGGAGTGAGGGGGATTCCTACTGCTCCGCCGCGCGGGTAGAAGGTGGTGGGGGCTTTATTCGGAGCTGGGGCAGGACCAGATGGCGGCCGGAGATGGACGGATGCCGGGACGGGAATGCAGACCAGAGGCCACAGGTAAAAAAGTACTAACAAAAAAAATAAATAAAAAGCATACCAGTTATTTACAGCCTGAGCACAACTTTGGGGGGTTGGAAACCAAGACAACCAGGTGCAAAAAGTATAACTACGAGGGCTCAAGATGGACAAATGCCCTTAGCTCAAAAAAAAAGGCACTGTAATACAGTTGGAGGAACTATTTTTATTTCACTTAATACTTTTAACACGTAAATAATTTTTTTTCTAAACATATTTAATACAGTGGGACATTTTCTAAGTACAATAATACCCTCCAGAGTGGGCGGTATTGGGGAATACCAGACCTTCTAGGGGTTATAAGGCCCTCCGCCTGTGGCATTGGGCCTCATTACGCCCTGGGTGGTCCAGTATTCTCTAATACCACCCACCCTGTCAGGTATTATTGCTTACTTAGAAAATGGCTTAGAAAATCCTAGCATTCTGATTGACTAGGAAAGTGACCGTAGCAGGTGGGTATTTTTTAATAGACCCCGCTAAGTAATAAGATCCAGCTGTTGCCAAAAAAGGGTGCCCCATCACCCAAAGGAATCACGGTGTCACCTAAGCATTGCTTTCCACTCACTAAGCGGACAACGGAGTCACCCCCATACCAGTGACCAAAGGCCTCACCGCCACGATTCGCCAAACACACAACCAAAAAAAGAAACTGCAGTGACACAGAAAAAACAAAAAACAAAAAAAATCAATTAGCTAAAAAAAGTTACTGTTTTGTCCTCGGATACAGTGCAGCTAGCTGTCACCAAAAATCAGTCCATCCTCACAAAGCAGGCCACCTGCTCCCATAAGTGCCCAAACCCAGAAGCACGTCTCCATCACCGGAAGGCAAAGTCAAGCACACCCCACTCCTGACATCATCAGTGACAGCACTGATATTTTCACCCAGGCCTTTTTTGAACTGAAACCACTGCAAGCACACGACTCCATAGCAGTGCTGACACTCCAGGAGCCGTAAACTAGCAAGGGGGCTGAAATAAAAAATAAATAAAAATAAGCAACTCAACAAGACGTCGATCGGGGAGAGCTGGAGTATACATGCCATAATGAGAGCTTGTCATGGTATAATTAAACAGCAAATAATACCATAGGCAGCACTTATCCCAGCATGTACAGACAGTACAGTTCAGCTCTGTCTCCTCGATCGATCTGTTTTCTCAGCTGCTGCTCAAAAAAAAAAAAAGTATGAAATGATGGGAGGGGGGTTTCCAAACTCAAAGAAAGCATATCAGTTATTTACAGCCTGAGCACATCTTTGGGGCGGGGGCAGTTGAAAACTAAGACAACCAGGAGCAAAAGGTATACCTATGGGGGCTCAAGAAGGACAAATGTCCTGAGCTCAAAAATAAGGCACTGTAATACAGGCAGAGGAACTATTTTATTTCACTTAACACTTTAACATGTAAAATATTTTTTTTCTAAACATATTTAATACAGTGGGAAATTTTCTAAGTGCAATAATACCCTCCAGGGTGGGTGGTATTGGGGAATACCGGACCTTCCAGGGGCTATAAGACCCTCCGCCTGTGCGTCAGGCCTCATGATGTCCTTGGGCAGTCCAGTATTCCCCAATAACGCCCACCCTATCAGGTACTATTGCTTACATATTTTTTAGAGTGGTGCTTTTTAATTGAGGTGGTGAGTGCCCAATTTTTTTCATTGTTTATGTGCCTTCTTTTATCATGAGCGCCCCATCCCAGTGCAATTTCTTTTTGGGGATTTCTTGCTTCAGGATCACCTGCCTTGATAAATATTTAGTGAAACATCAGCAGAGGAGGAGGCTGATTATGCAAAAATCTAAATTAAAATATATTATGATACAATGGTGAGTTAAGCAGCTGATTTCCCATTTTTACATTTTTAATTCACACTTAAGTCCTTCTTGCTTCCAGTTGGCTGAGACGCAACCCAGCTAAGACAAATGTGCTGGTGATCGAGCCTGGTCGCGGGCATGATGAGTTGCTGTCCGGGGCTGATTCTAGTCTTGTTCTGGGTTCTACTCTGTTGACAGCTTCCCCGAGGGTGTGAAATCTGGGTGTGATCCTTGACAGCAGGCTGACTTTTGGAGATCAGGTGTCGTCTGTTGTCAGTAGTGTTTTTTACCATCTACGGAACACTGCCCGGATTAAGCCTCTCGTTCCATCCGAGGACCTGCCGACGCTAGTGTACACCTTTGTTTCCTCCAGACTCGACTACTGTAACGCTCTTTACGCCGGGGTCACGGGAGGGACCCTTCGCAGGCTGCAGCTAGTGCAGAATGCAGCAGCTCAGCTTCTGACTGGCCTTTCTAGGTTTAGTCATGTGACCCCTTTTCTGCGTGCTCTGCACTGGCTGCTGGTCAGATGGAGGGTCCTTTTCAAGGTGGGGCTTCTCACCTACAAGGTCCTAAATGGACTGGGCCTGGCTATCTGTTAGAGCACCTGACACCAGTGACTTCTACCCACTCCCTCTGTGCCTCTTCGAGGGGCCTCCTGGTTGTTCCCAGGGTAGACTTCTGGAGACTGTGCTTTTAGCATTTCTGGGCCATCCCTGTGGAACGCATCACTATCTGCAGTCTGGGAGGCCCTCTTGGTAGAGGTGTTTAAGCGGAGGTCAAAGGCACATCTTTTCGGCTTGGCCTTTAATGAATTTTGAATTTTAACATACTGTCTGGTCCCTATTTATGATATTTTATCAGGTTTTAAGTGTCTTATATTTTAGTTTTTTAAACCACATTAAAGTTATTTTATATTTATGCATTGTAGGTTTATTTTATTTTTCTGTGAGGCGCCCAGAGCCTCTGGGAATGGACGCCACACAAATGAAACTTACGCCTTGCTTGTTCTTACTTGGTCCTGACTTGATCAACTACCCATTTGGAATCTACAGTACTGCAACCAGTACCCCTCCTGATCCAGACTCCTTGCTCACAAGCATTTACAATAGCTTACCTGGCCCATCTGACAAGGTGGCTAACCCCATTTCTGCCTGACTAGCCTTTACGATAAGAGGGCAGACATTCAATAAAGGCTTTGCTTGGGGGTGGCTCGTTCCTGTGTCGGGTGGATGTGGACGGCCTTCAGTTCAGGTTGTCGTGTGGCTAATTAGAAGGAGGAGGGTTTACCTTTTGTCCCTTCCATCACCCAAAGCTGATAAGCACACACACTTGTAACTGCTCTGCGGGGGGGCTGCCTGATTCTGCATGGTCACTACCAGCATTAATGGCACCCATGACAGGTCTTCCCTAGATGTCACTGACCCTTCTCACCAGTCTCTGCCCTGTAATGTCCTGGGCTCAAGCAGCAAACCTGGCTTACCAACTTACCACAGCAGTGGTGTGGGTTATTTTTTACCCTTCAGTGCTCACAGTCATATATGAGCTAGCTCCTCCCTACAAAGACACACACATACACAGACCTTTCCTTCTCTTTGCATTCACAGTTAAGGAAAAAGGAGTCTAGAATCTCCCTGGGTATAGAAAATAGACCTGGAACTGGACAGTAGGATGAAAATGCAATACAAATTAGGCAGGGGTCCACTTTGACAGTGGCCTGAGGCTAGTAATTATTGCTTCATGCCAGAGGATCTCTTCTTCTACTGTCCCAATTGGCCAGCACCTTGTAAAGCTAGTGAATGGGCTCTGATGGGGCAGCAGGTGTGTGTGGGGGGTTCATGCAGTGTATATGAAAGTTGGCACCGTATACTGGAAGTTGACACCTCTTACTGGATGTCGGCACACAAAATAAAGTTAATGCTGTGTGCATAGTCCCTGAAATGGCAACTGCTCCAGAAGCTGCTAGAGGACAACCATCGTTGGAGGCTGGCTTAGGATCTGGGACTGCTCCTGACATCCTCAGGTTGGCTAGTAAGGAGCTACCAACCTAGCAGCACTTGTGAATTGAGTCACTTCCAGGAAGCAGATCATAATGAAATAGACATCCTATGACCACAGGTCTTGGGTGTCAAGTGATTGATTGGAGGGACTTTTTGATGAACAGAATGTTATATCAATTTAATCACTGACTCATCAGGTAGAGGTGGTAAAGAGGAGAGGAGAGAGCTGTGTATGCTCATTCAGAGCTAGTCATTTAAGGAACTGTATCACTCAGTGATACAGACTACACTGATACTAGCTGAGAGGGACCTGGGGGTAGTGGTGGATGTCAAGATGAACAACTCTGAAACTTGTAGGAGGGTAGTGGACAAGGCCAACAGGATGCTGGGATGCATCGCTAGGGAGATCACCTCCAGAAGGAGGGAAGTGATACTCCCCCTGTATAACTGCTTGGTGAGGCTGCATCTTGAGTACTGCGTACAGTTTTGGAGGCCACACATAAAGAGGGACACTGAACTCCCGGAGAGGGTCCAGAGGAGGGCAACCAAAATGATTTGGGGTTTGGGGGACAGGACCTATGGGGAGAGGCTCAAAGAGCTAAATATGTATACATTGGAAGAGAGAAGGGACCGGGTGGACATGATAGAGGTCTTCAAGTACATGAAAGGGTTAAATATGGGAGGAGCAATCAAGATGCTCTGAAGGAAGGGGGGGCACCTAGAAGGCATGGGTGGAAGCTGGAGGGAGTGAGGTTCAGGAGAGAAAGGAGGAGGTGCTACTTCACTGAGAGGGTGGTGGAGCCATGGAATGCGCTGCCCAGGGGGCTGGTGGAGGCAGAGATGGTGGAGGGGTTCAAGAGTGAGTGGGACAGGTACAGGGGGAGGGTTCTGGACTCAAAGTCCTGTGCAGTGGGAATATCCAGGATTAAGAAGGGAGAAGCCAGAGAGGGCAAGGGGAGCAGCAAGGTCAGCTCCCAGGGTGGGGGCTGACCAAATGAGCAGACACAAAAGACCGTTAGGCCTATTCTGCTGGCAGTTTAGTTTGTTAATATGATAGAAAATAAATTACACTACACCTTGCCTTTAAAACTTAAAAAGCATCAGAACAGTACTGTTTAAATGGTTTAGAAACACCTTTATTTATTACATGTCTTTTTTTCTTTTTTTTAAATTATCCTCCTGCTGCCTTGCTGGCCCCCCAGTCACCCACCTCCAGGCCCTGCGCTCCCACCTATGTATAGTTTTTGAGATAATCGTACCCATATTTGCCTGAGGGAGCACAGGGCCATAAATACAGTACATACATGCATGCAGCTGTGGAAGGGCCCTGCGCTTCCATATGTAGAACAGTGACCAAACTGTCAGCATAAACATCTTTTTACTCCAACTCATGTAACCGGTACTGAAAAGTTTGGAATTTCTGCCAAAACGTAATTCAGCGCAACTGCAACGCCATTCTGCACCACAGGTGCAAAAATACAATTTGTCCAGGATCTGAAAAATGACAGCTGTGACATACATTATGTGGGGTAATAAGAAGGCTATGTTGAAAATTTGGGATTGAAATATTTAATATTTCCGAAGTTACGAGCATGCATAGCGAAACTGCAACCAATGGTCATAACTCTGCTATTTGCACATATTTTGATCCCAAATTTTCAACATAGCCTTTTTATGACCCCACCTCATGAACAAAAAATTGTCAAATCCTGTCTAAAAGGTGAATTCAACAATCAACCGTGAACTCACCTTTCGGGCAGGAGCTGTGTAACGACAGTCATATTGGTCAAGAGATGGTGTCCCCAAAAGGCCATGTTGAAAATCTGAGGTCAAAATGTCAACAAATGGCTGAGTTAAGTATTAAAGTTGAAAACCCCAATGAAATAGACTGAACCGCATTTACCTTAGTTTCTCATCTTGCAGTCACCGGTTCCAGCAGCAAGACGTGTCTTTCATCAGGAGAGTGGATCTGGAACGTGGGACCTGTTCGGGTGAGTGACGGTGTGTGGGGATATACTGGGAGGTGTGAAGTAGTGGGAGGTAGGGGCTGGGGGGGTGCTGATCGGCGAAGGACCTTTGCAGGCACATGTAAACACACACACACACACACACACACCCATCTAGGGATGTTTTTCTTTTTTGCAGGAATGGACTGAAGGGGTGCCACTAGACATAAGGCAGCACAAGGACGGCGATCGTAGAATGGTGGGGGGGATCACTGGACCACCAAAAAAAAAAGCGATGTAACACGGGGGTGGTGATCAGAGAATGGGGAGCGGGGAGGGACCACTTAACTACCAGAGAATGTATTAAAAACATTGGAAGAGGTGGGACGGACCACTGGACCACCAGTGTAACTTGTGAAATTAACTCAGGATGCCGTTACTACAACTTATGTACAGTAAAAAAACAACATTTCTGAAGGAGAACTAGATTGCACCTTTATTGTTTGATGTTATTCTCTGCCTATAAAAAGTAACCCTCCTCTGGTAACTGAGGAATTTATTTGAAAAGGAAAAAAGAAATAGCAGGAGGGGGCAGTCAAAATGTATGGACATCCCTGAAAATCAGAGTAAATTAAGAAGTTTCCGCTCAGGGTTCCATAGTGAAATAATGGCTGTGTGGGGAATCTGAACCTAGACTCTCATGCACAGTGCTACCTTTCCCAAATACTATCAAATGAGGGTGCATACATTCTCATTGTACTGTAGCTGTTCAGGAAGCAGACACATTCAGAACTATGCCCTGGTGCAGTAGTCCCATCTCTACATAAGGGAACTCACAAGAATGGTCTCCATAGCACCAGCTGCCAAGAAAATGTTAGTCGGGTCACAGGGGATTCCAGCATTGCATCTCTCAATAGACTTGGCAACACTTTTGCGAATGTGCCACAGTCCTTCGTTAACAGTATATGAGCCTTAAAATGAAGCAGAAATAGTGGAGTATCAGTTTTTGCAGAAATGCCATGCTAGTCTGTGGCCATGATGGGCCATTGTACAGGTTCTATCTTAATGAGTTGGTGACACCTCAGGGACAAATTTAGCAACCGTCACATTTAGGTACAAGAAGTAATAGACTGCTCACAGGCCTGGTGGTGCCTCACTTCAAATATGCCAATACAACACTGTAGGTGAAAACAACGAAGTCACACTCACCGCTCCCTCCAAAAAGATATGCCTTCCCAGTTATCAACTAATAGATATGTAACCCCCCTGTTACCCGGGGTTACTAGAATCCTAGTAAGACCTAGTGGTAGGCAGGGAAGGCAGCTTGTGAAACTCCAGTTAAATGGATTTCACACTGTCTCACTCTGTTCTCAGTCTCAGCTGAGACTGAGGGATGACATCATTTAGAACTGTCACAGCTGCATAGGCCACACTGGAATGTTGCAGTTGGAGGTTAAAGTAGAACGTTGGGGAATATGAAGCCAGTCTGGGAGAGTCTGAGGGAGAGTCTGTAGTGCAGCAGAGTATGTGCAGGCTCTTAGAGCTTTAAGCTCTGTTAAAGAGCTACTTTTGTTTAAGGTGTGTGTTTCCACCTGAAGAGGAACACAGGAACTGCAATTGAAGTGGTGGAGACCGCTCTCAATGGTTCAGGGCCCCATCCCTGCCGGGATGGGGGGAAGGTTTCAGCCTATTTTCCAGGTGCAATCCCCTTGGTCCTGCTAGGGAGAAAAGAAGCTGTCTGTTCAAGTTTGTGCTGAGGCACCAGAAGCTCTGAAAGGAAGATTCCTTTAGGAGGAAACGCCTGTGGGGCACCTGCAACCGAAGGGTGAGTTCGCTCTGCAAAAGGACCAAGTGTTTTCACCTGAAACAGAATTAAACTCAAGGGACTGTTACTGTGGGGTCAGGAAAAGACAGCCAAGTACAGTTGGAAGATGTGGGGATTGGACTGCTTAACTCTGTGGGGGATCTAGAGTAATGGACAAAGCCACTTAAAAGTATGTTCAAGTCCAGCACAAATGGAAAGAAAGCATGTGGGAATTGGACTGCTTAACTCTGTGGGGAGTCTAGAGTAATGGACAATGCCACTTATTTTAAGTATGTTCAATTCCAGCACAAATGGGAAGCAAGACAAGTAGATTGAATGTGAAAGACATTTAAAAGGAATCTACACAGCAAAGTGTTTTAAAGGATGAGGTGTTACAGTCCAGAGAAATGGCCGGGTATGAATTGTGGGAGCGAGAAGTGGGAGACCCCCCATCAGTAGTAACCAAATTCACCTCTACAGATTTGCTCTGAGACACCTGTTGCTTTCTCTCAGGTACTTGGCCAGTGCCTGAGGAAAGTACTCAGACATGGGATTGATAGGAAGATTCCCTTATGGAGCACAAGTGCTCTTAGGTGGTATAGGGATCCAACAGTAAATGTTTCCATGATGTATGGAAAGTGTCCCAGTGGCTGGCAAGGGAGCCGAGCCAGGGAAAACCCAGAGCAGTGTACAAGTTAGGGCTGTATTCCCAGTGTGTTTCAGAGCCTGAGGGCTAAAGTGATGAGGATGTGTTCTGGGCTCCGTTAATCCGCATTAACAGGAGTGTAGCCCCATGGGGGTCCATCTATGCTTTGTTTATTCTGTTTGGATGTGAATAAAAGCCACACTTTAGAATCCCACTTCTGGTATTGGACATTACAGTTATTGCTTCCTTTGTCCGGAGTTACTTGGGTGCCCCTGTGCAGAGTAGCCAAACCTAGCCTATGTGCCGGGTGACATATTCCTCCCCGAACCCAGCTCACCTGGTAGAGCTGTCAGATAGAAATGACATACCAGCCTGGGGTTACAAAAATGGAGGCACCACTGAGGATTTGGGTTTGGAATTTAAGGAGGAATGTAAGAAAGATCACTCGGACAATGGCTAGAGTTTTGGTTATCTGGCAGTGGGTAGCCCAAAAAGCTGAAGCAATGTTAACTAATGTGCCACTGTGTGCAGTTACCCATGTGCTGCTTTAAAATGCCAACTGTTTACCAAGGAGCAGTAAAGCCTGAGAGTGTATGCCCTTGTCCTGCATCAAATTACAGCGTTTGCCAGCTTTTAAAACTGTTTGTAACAAAGGAAAGTGTGGAAAACTGTGGGTAGCAAAACGAAAATTGTGCCACAGACGTTGGAAATGCTTTCTTGTGAACTGGGAGACTTGCTGTGCTTAATGGCCATGAAAAATGGTTGAAAAGGGCTCCCGCTGTGGAGTCAGTTTAAAAAAAAAAGTGTGGTTTTGCAGTTTAAATTTGCCTGCTAGACGATCACCATGAGGAGAAGAGCACGAGAGGAAAAAGAGGCTCATTTGCATGGCGTCGAGTGATTGGTGAGACTGCAATCAGTCCCGCCCTCAAGCCAGCTCTAGAGCGACTGCACAGCATTCGAGAGGGAGAGTGAGTGGAGTGTGCGAACTGGCTTACAGGTGGAGTGTCACGGTGACTGAAAGCGCTGTAAAACATTTAAAAACTGACTGTTCTGTATAAATTTGGGTTCAACCCGCATCTCAATCGACTGGACTGTGATTGTGGTGTTCAGAGGGACAATCAGCAGGACTGCCAACCCACTTCTTTCCTGAGGCCTCCAAGACTGGCTGCGGGCCGTTTTCCATCACAGTAAACAGCTACTGATAACAGTGAGTACTAACAGAAATCATTGCTCAAACTAAGTGATTTTGCCAAAAGCCAGCTGAATCTGTGTGCAGCAGTGTAATCGTTTTGCAAAGAAGGACTGTGTTAAGTTTTACCAGCAAAAGCAAACATTTTTAAGCCATCGACTGTGAGCATAATTATAGGTTCAGCGTCAGTATGAGTTTCAAAGCCATGAGAGAGACTGTGAGTTGTATCAGATATGCAGCAAGAATTACAGGCAATCCTGTGCTATGAAATACTGAGGCTTTAAGGGACTGTAAGCTAGAGCAATGTCTTCAGCAAGTGAAAAGTCCATGGTAAATCATATAAATGTGCTAGGAAAAAGAACAGTGCAAGTCTGTGCAGTTTGAGCAAAGTTATCAGTAGAGTGGTAAATCTGATGCTCAGTGGCTTGACCCAATTTTAGAATGTTGATGAGTAGGAGTACTGCCGTCGCCATTATGGGGTGGGGTAGTAATGTAAACACAGCAGCAGAGGAGCCATTTTGAAGGAGAAGGAAAGTTTTCAGTGAAGTGGGACTTGAAATAACAGTGAGCGTTTGTTCGTTTTTCTCTGCAGTCATGGCTTCAGCGTCAGCCCGCTACCCAGATCATGCCCGGGCTGTGATAGCAGTAGAAGTTAACAAGTTAAGGGACGTTGAGAGATGTTACTACAGAGGATGACTATCTCCTCATGTGGCGATTCCTGGATATCCAGTGCAAGTATGTTTGATGTGCTTAAATGCTGGAAGGGACGTCTTCATGGTACCTCACTGTTCTGGGTGCTTAGAGAGATATGGTTTGTTTAAAGCGCCCAAGATTCCTTTGGCTCCCACATGGACAAAAGTTCAAGAATCTGCAGTTGGCAGCACACAGCACCAGGCGGAGCCTGTTGGAGAAGGCCCCTCAGGGGAGTGTGGCAGAAAGCTAGAGAGTGCAGATTTACAGACAGAACAAAGTGCTGATGTTTCGGATTCTGAGTCGCAGAGAGACATATCAGAAAGAGCATCAGTAGACCGGTGGAGAGCGGGGACTAGCCCAAGTCTCATAGGTGAAGACCAGATGAGGGAGGCCTTTGAATAGGAGGTTTCGACCTCCGAGCCCAGTGAAGAGTTGATAGTCTCAGGAGGGAGGACAACTGCTCACTCCTGGGCAGAGATTCTCAGTGAGGAAGAAGAAGAGGGGGAACCTATGTGGCATTGTGAAAAAGGAACTGGTACACAGCCTCAAGCTCTTGCCTCAGAGGAAAGCATGGAAGAGAGTGGTGATTCCACTGCCATGGCTGTGCAAGAAGAAGCCAGGGATCTATTTTTTTGTGTCTTTAAGAACGCATAGCTGGAAGAACCAGGACTGGCCGCCCCCAAGTAAGGCCAAAGGTCTCAGGTTGACCAATGCTAGTAAAGAGGAAAGACTGGCTCGTAGGAAGGCAAATTAAATCTTCGGGATGTCCTTTCCTACCTTTCCTTGGAGAGTCTGGGAGGAGATTGAAAACAGCAGGAAATCCTGGATTTGGAAAGAAGCAATGAAATGTGTGCATCCTGGTACAAACAAGCATGTCAGGAACAGAATGTTTCACGAAAAATACAGCCAGTGGAAAAGAGGCAGGACCCCGCTAATGGACACTGTTCGAATTGTGGATGGAGAGGGACATGAAACCTTTCACAGTGTGAATTATGAGCGCCCAGCTGGGGCAATAATTCAAGCACCTGACCCGTTGTGCTATTGGCCACAATGCAAAGACCTTCCTGCGAATGTGCCCATGCCTACCAAATGGAAAGCAGAGCAGTGGTAGCCAGTGCTGCCACTCCAGCCGTTATAGTACCTTTGTTATTCCGCCAGTCTGGACGTCCAGGACTCAGGTGCCCCACATTAATCAGTTCTACAGTGTACTGACTTTCCAGAATCCATCGATTGGCCCACCAGATGACTTCAGATCCAGAGAGGACACCAGCCCAGCTGTATCCTGATTCATCGCCTGGGTATTGGATGACTTCAGACCAGCTGTTTTCCTTTTTGTTCCTGTTCCAAGGTTCCATCTCCAGAGATGACATCAACCCAGCAGTTTCCAGATGTGCCCTCCTGTCGTTTCCCGGAAGATGTCCGCCCAGCTGTATTGGAAGAATGCTGCCAGGGAGAGTCTTCGACTGAGGACCAGGTTTGGTGCCATTATCATTCTACAAGGGACTGGTAAGTCCAGACTTTTCTATTCTTCTGACATTGCAGTACATACCCTACACTAGCAGACTCCAGATGTTTGAACTGTCTTCAAAGACTCTTCCCTTCGGGACTTTGGCCTGCTAGAACTGTGCTTCACCGGGCTCCGGCCCAGGACAGACTCTTTAATGGACTTGCCTTCGGGCACTGTGGTCACTAGATGGGACTTTTAGGGCACTCCATCTCCCAAATATGGTGTATTGTAAATAATGTCATTGTTTTCTACTGTTTTCTAATGTTTAAACTGTTTTTTCTACTTTTTAAAAACAAATCTTTTTGGGATTCTCCAGTGTTTTGATGATAGGGGTTTAGATAGACTGTGTATGCAGATTAGGAGTGTGTGTTGTCTTTCTTTTTCTTGCAGGTGTTCCTGAAGAAAATAGAAGAGAAGACAAGAAGAGGTGGAGAGACTCAGCGCAGTTCCTCAGTAGTACTTTTAGAGTGTAGTATTTCAAGTACTGTTGTTGTTGTTACTGTGTGTAACTTTTCCTTTCACAGGTATGGTTGTGGGGAAGTGTGGGAGTAATGCATAGTGTATGGCATTAGCTCCTGGTGTGTGGTTGCATGGTGTCCAGGGTCGGGGAGGTCCCCTGTTTGTTTTGTTTTGGGAATTTTGAGTTAGAGGCAGACAGGTTTTCCCTAGAGGGCTAGACAGGCTGTGGTCCTGAACGGCCATAGGGGCCGCAATATATTGATCTAATAGGGCTATGCTCTGGACAGTTCACCAGAGCCACTAGGTACCCATAGTGAGCAGGTAGGGTAGAGGCTGATGTGTCACCCAAAGGCCTCTAGGCCCTTAGTGTTGCCTGCCTGTGCTAGCACATGGTAGGGGAGAAGGTAGCGCTACCTCCCCGTAGTCAACACATGGGGTGAGATGGCCTAAGCCTGGTGAATAATGACTGCGGACAGTCATTTTCCTGGCCCAGGATGAGTGTAACCCCCCTGTTACCCGGGGTTACTAGAATCCCAGTAAGACCTAGTGGTAGGCAGGGAAGGCGGCTTATGAAACTCCAGTTAAATGGATTTCACACTGTCTCACTCTGTTCTCAGTCTCAGCTGAGACTGAGGGATGACATCATTTAGAACTGTCGCAGCTGCATAAGCCGCACTGGAATGTTGCAGTTGGAGGTTAAAGTAGAACGTTGGGGAATTTGAAGCCAGTCTGGGACAGTCTGAGGGAGAGTCTGTAGTGCAGCAGAGTGTGTGTAGGCTCTCAGAGCTTTAAGCTCTGTTAAAGAGCTACTTTTGTTTAAGGTGTGTGTTTCTACCTGAAGAGGAACACAGGAACTGCAATTGAAGTGGTGGAGACCACTCTCAATGGTTCAGGGCAGGGATGGGGGGAAGGTATCAGCCTGTTTTCCAGGGGCAACCCGCTTGGTCCGGCTACGGAGAAAAGAAGCTGCCTGCTCAAGTTCGTGCTGAGGCACCAAAAGCTCTGAAAGGAAGATTCCTTTAGGAGGAAATGCCTGTGGAGCACCTGCAACTGAAGGGTGAGTTCGCTCTGCAAAAGGGACAAGTGTTTTCACCTGAAACAGAATGAAACTTGAGGGACTGTTACTGTGGGGTCAGGAAAAGACAGCCCAGTACACTTGGAGGATGTGGGGATAGGACTGCTTAACTCTGTGGGGGGTCTAGAGTAATGGACAATGCCACTTATTTTAAGTATGTTCAAGTCCAGCACAAATGGGAAGCAAGACAAGTAGATTGAATGTGAAAGACATTTAAAAGGAATCTACACAGCAAAATGTTTTAAAGGATGAGGTGTTACAGTCCAGAGAAATGGCCGGGTATGAATTGTGGGAGCGAGAGGTGGGAGACCCCCCATCGGTAGTAACCAAATTCACCTCTACGGATTTGCTCTGAGACACCTGTTGTTTTTTCTCTCAGGTACTTGGCCAGCGCCTGAGGAAAGTACCCAGACATGGGACTGATAAGAAGATTCCCTTATGGAGCAGAAATGCTCTTAGGTGGTATAGGGAGCCACCAGTAAATGTTTCCATGATGTATGGAAAGTGTCCCAGTGGCTGGCAAGGGAGCCGAGCCAGGGAAAACCCAGAGCAGTGTACAAGTTAGGGCTGTGTGCCCAGTGTGTTTCAGAGCCTGAGGTCTAAAATGATGAGGATGTGTTCTTGTCTCCTTTAATCTGCATTACCAGGAGTGTAGCCCCGTGGGGGTCCATCAACAATATGCTTTGTTTATTCTGTTTGGATGTGAATAAAAGCCACACTTTAGAATCCCACTTCTGGTATTGGACATTACAGTTATTGCTTCCTTTGTCTGGAGTTACTTGGGTGCCCCTGTGCAGAGTAGCCAAACCTAGCCTATGTGCCGAGTGACATATTCCTCTCCGAACCCAGCCCACCTGGTAGAGCTGTCAGATAGAAACGGCATATCAGCCTGGGTTTACAGATATACTTTTACTCAGTGCATAAACCACAGAAAAGCAGGCAAAGATGTGCAACTCAGGTTTCACATAAGAATGCAGCTAACATTCAAGAAGCATTTCATGCCAAGTGCTTTGTCAGAAGTATGTGACCAAGCGGCAGACTGCTTGAGTACAGTCTGACAACACATGGTGTCACGTTAGGAATGTAAATGTAAGATTGAAAATTAAACAAAATAGATGCAAACATCCATTAAAAAAGTTAATAGATATCAGTCCCTTTTCCAACAGACTAATCGCAGGAGTATTTACCTGGCTTCAGTTCCAATTGCTTCCATTCAAAGTTAGAAACAAAAGGGAAGGTGCATCCTGTTAGCAATAGATAACTGTGTTTGGACTCATATTTATTGACTTTTTAATGGCAGTTTTCAACTGTATTGTTTAATTTGCACTTAGGTTTTGAACGGTTATGCACAGATTAAAAGTATGTCTTGTATTTGATAAAAGTCTGGGATGGGATATCCTTTTTGGACAGCGAGTAGCGGTACTAGCAGCTTTATTTCTGGTGCCTTTCTCCAGAGGCTCAGGGTGCTGGACTACCAGAAATCGGAATGGCAATTTTCAGTTCAAACAATAAAGTTCGAACTATGAAATGCAAAGGGCTACTTACTGTTCGAACAGTAAAAAAAATGAACGGTAATTACTTAGTGAGGAACGGAGGACATGATTTTCTGTAAAAAAACGCATAACTGTCATGGAGATATACTAATTTTAAGACACACGTGGGACTAAGCATATCACTGAGACCTAAATACAGGTGGTGTGCTGTCCTTACCATGCAGCAGTTGTGTAAAACACTATTTTGTAAATTGTTAGAAAAAAACAAGATGGCTGACAGTGCAAACATTATCTTCTCTGAGCAGGACCAGTAACAGGACTACTTCATGTACAGGAATCAAGAGAGTCAAAGTTGGCCAGGCTATCTCGGGATCCAGAGAAGTATCTCTAGGTGTGCCACAGGGGTCAATTCTTGGACGTTTGCTATTCAGCCTCTTCCTGAATGCACTGCCTGAGGCCAGTAACAGCAAAATAATCCTGTACTCCCACAATACTGTCATCCTCAGCAGCAAAACTGACATTGAGACACTACAGAGAGAGCTGCAGTCCACATTCCATCAGCTTGAGGACTTGTTCTGCGACCACAAACTCCTACTTAATTATAAAAAAAACTGAAACCATGCTCCTCTCCAGTCCTCAACTGAAGAGGACATATCCCACCCTTGCCATCCACAACAATGTGATGGCCCCTCTTGAACAGGTTCGCTCCTTCAAGTATCTGGGGGGGTCACCATTGATAACACCCTTTCATTCATACAACATATTGACATGGTAGTAAAGGCTGTAAATACCAAACCTGGAGTTCTATATAGGCATAGGAAAACCCTCACACGTCTGCTCTCTGGCTCCAGCTCAATTCTACCTACTACAGACTACGGACTGGTGGTCTACAGTGCAGCTTCGGACTCAGCGCTTAAACAGGTGGCCATTGACCTTAACAAGGTATGTAGGCTTGCCCTTGCAACTGACCGTTATACACACACCTCCACATTTTACAAATGTACCAACTGGCTATCCTTGTGGAACAGAATTAAGTTCCAAACCTGTCTCCTTCCAAAGAAGACCCTCCTTGGCAAAACTCACCCCTGCATCACACACAGATTTAGTCTTTGCCGTATTGGTCCTTGTAAGAACAGATCCAGAAGCAAATGATTTGATACTTTTTATTGGACCAACACAGATGTAACAATAAGAACAAAGTGCTTTAGCTTTCGGACCAACAAGTCCTTCCTCGGAAGCTTAATGACAGTTATTTAGATTAAAAGGGTAAGGGCAGCAGCAGTGCTGTGTCCAGCTCTAAAATCATGTTGTACAGGGGATTGAAGATTAGTATTAAGAAGGTGTTCAGAGACCTGTCGATGTGCAATTTTTTTCCAGCAGCTTACTGAGCATAGGCAGGAGAGAAATGGGATGATAGTTCGATAGAATTTTGTCATCCCCTTTCTTAAACACAGGTATAGTCCTGGCAGTTTTCCATACCGAAGGGACAGAAGCTGAAGAGATAGATAGGTTAAAGTCTTGTCACCGGGTCAACAAGCCTAAAGGCACATTTTCTAAGAATCCTAGGATCTAACCCATCAGGACAATGCTCTCAGAAACAGGAATAGCCCTTAGTAACACCCAGATCATGCAGAAAAAAACAGAAAACATTCCCATTGGTTCAAAATACTCATTTAAAAAATAACAGAAGAAAATGTCAGAGAAGGGCGAGTAGTACCAGTTCACCTTCAGCTGAAAGGGCCTAAAGGTCAGATGTGCTTAGAGCATAACAACAAGCAGGGAGTACACTGCACATAAATTAAAATGACTCAGAGATACTTTCAAAATGAGATAACAACTACTTAAGCAGAGAGCTCCTAAACCCAATTATGGGTGTCACAGTGTGTATAAGAATGCAATTAATGAAAAGCAAAACCCATCGTATTAAAGACATGCTAACATTGTAAGTTAAAAATAAGCCCCACAAAATAGAACTACAAAAAGTACCTATATGTGGCATACAAAGAGTAAACAGTAAAGTTTACCTAAAGTGAGCAATAGTTTCACGCTATATGGAATGTAAAACTTAGTTGAAACCATTTCCCAACTATACTCTCAAACTAGTTATTATGCGCCATAAACCTTAAGGCCTATAGTGTAGTAACAGGAGTTTATAAATAATAATATCAACTGGCAGTATAAATGCCAAACAAAAAACTACTTGTGAAGGACCACCAAGAAATTAAGACCATGCAGCCTGATATCTATGTACAGATTTCGATAAATTCTCAGTGTATAATGTAATGACTTGATGTACTGAAAATGTATAAGGAATCTGAATAAGAAATCATAGGAATTAAATCCACCCCCATCCCCGGGGAGAAGATAACTAGTTTTAAGGAGACACACACACACACACACACACACACACACACACACACACACACACACACCGTCCCAATACATCGTCATTCACATCAGTCACTTCAATTGTTACCCAAAGGAATTAAACTTGTTATGAAATTACAAGTAAAAGGGATCATGTATCCTAATATGTACAGAGCTCAAAAATGCAACACTATATAACCATACTACTATCTGTGCATTAACAGTCCAAGGATTCTGAACAGAACCACAATGAAATAAAACTTCCACCCTCCCGAAGGTAAGGTAACTAGAAGTAAATGTACAGTATGTATGTAAGACAAAAGTCCTAACATACCTTCATTTCCACAAATCACTACAATATTAGCCCAATGTAATTTGATCTGTCAAGGACCGCCATGCAAATGAGATCCTGCACCCCAATATGTTCAGAGTTCAAAAAAGTGACAGTACATAATCAAACTACTGTATATACAGTAAAAGGCTAGGGAATCTGAATAAGACCCAACTGAATTACCCCCCCCAACCCCCACCCCAGGAAGATAAATAGTAAGAATAAATTAATATTCATTATGTGTGTGAACTCTAAGAGTCATAACACACTGTAAGTCCATGTATCTGAATAGAAGCCCACCTCAATGTAACAACAACCCCACCCACCACATTCACATAACCCCCACACACACACACACACAAGGAGATGCTGAAGTCATATAATATGCCTATCCTATGAAGAAAAGGTCTGTGGATATTAAGTCCTATAATGTGCCATATATAGATACTTTTTGTAGTTACCTTACTTCTCATACAATAATCGCCAATTCCAGCAGTAAGATGTGTCTTTGATCGGAGAGTGCATCTTCGCTGTGGGATCGGTGCAGGGGAGTGAGGGTGTGTTTGGGGGGTCGGGGTGGTACGTGCACAGTGGGAGGTCAGTTGGGGGGAAGGTGGAATCAACGGTGGACGGTTTTTCACAGGTAAAAAAATTTTAAGACATTGAGGGGCCATTTTCTCATTTCCAGCAGTATATGAACATGGGATGGGGGGGGGGCACTGGACACTAATGAGAAAGGGATATTTTCAGTACATTTTAAAGGAGATCTACTGGTTAAGTGCAGTGAGCCACTGCTGCATATGTTGTGGCTCGAGCTCCCCGATTCCCCCTGTAATGCCTTAATATCTGTAGTTATTAAAATACCTGAATGCTTGTAATTTTACATTTTTCATATGTTGCTCACCAGAACATAACCCCCTGGGTGCTGAGCAAAACTGTGATATGCTGACACAGTTTTGCCCCTTCTGGTACATTGCCCTAATGTAGAGAGATATTAAAATCTCCAAAAGGTTCATATATGCCATGTGGTTAAGCGGTACCTGACTAAACATTTTACATTTAAGGACAGTCAAGTAATTACTGAAATTTATTTATTTATTTGCTTTTGTTAACCGGGTACGCACACTAGACAGCCAAGTGCCTATTATCAAGCGCGACCTGGGAGATTACAAGGTACATACATGAACATCAGGCAAAAACAAGTGAAGGATTAAAGAGAATTAGCACACAGGGACATTACAAGCAACAGTACCAGCAGGGATTTACATTGCAGGCAGTAGGAAGAAGTACAGTGTGGTTTCATCGTTCCAGGCAGCAATATTGTAAGGCTTGCAGGTAGGCGAAGAGGAGTCACATTGGGACAGAGTGGGCCCAGAGCAAGATAAGGGAGTGCACAGTAATAATGCTCACCCTGTTGGGCAGGTGGGCCTAAATGGTCTATTTTTCTAGTAAGCTGTGAGTACAGGAGGTGTATAAGCACAGATGTACTCTCCCCAAGTCATATTGTTTAGGTAGCATCTCAGTTTGTTGGGGTGTCACCAGCTGAGAGGGTTTGTCTAGTGCAGAGACAGGTGGAGGCCATTTTGAGAAAGCCCCAGAGGGAGGCTTTGAAGCTCTGGTGGGAGGGAGAGGAGCGAGTGCTTGATGGAAGAGAGTTCCAAACCCTGGGCGCATTTGCAGCGAAGGCTCGGTCACCCATTTGTGTGTGAGTTTTAGGTACCAGGAGGGCACGAGAGTCACTGGATCGCAGGTTGTAGGAGGAAGTAGCTAGAACGAGGGACTCTGCAAGTTTAAGCGGGGGTGGCAGTTCTGACAATACTGTCTATGAAGTTGCCCACGACATAGGAGCGGTGAGTTTCCGGTGGGAGCCATTCAAGCTGGGTGTAGAGCTCACAGCGGTGAGTGAGGCCGGGGGGCTGAGAGTGCAAAATGGCAAATGTTGTTGTACACTGAGTCCCACTTTACTAGACTAGTTTTTGCAATGTGAGCAAAGTTGACTAGTCCACAGCAAAGCGTAGGTAGGAGGACTCCCCTGGCTAAGGCGAGACAGGCAGCAGGAGTGAGACAACTTTTTGCTCTGTAAGCGTGACCCAACTTGCAGTTTGAGGCCTTACATGAATTGCGTATGTGCATGTTCATATCCAGTTGCTGGTCAAGAGTCACCTCCAGGTTTGACCGGGTGTGCAACTAGCAGTGGGGACCCATCGGCCCCAGAAATCTGTAGTGAATCTGGGGCAGCTTTTAACTTGGCTGCTGAGCCAAAGAGCATGGCCTGCATCTTCTGTAGGTTAATCATAAGTTTATGGTCCTGCAACCAAGTTTGGATTTGGTCGAAGTCCGAGTTTAGTTTGGCGTTGATGGTAGAGATGTCCTGGGAAATGGACACGATGACTAGGTCATCTGCGTACAGCACTGAGGACCCAAGAGCAGGAGCTGAGGGTAGCTCATTTACAAAGAGAGAGAACAGGAGAGGCCCCAGGACAGTGCCCTGGGGGACTCTGCAGTTTACCTGGGCAGGCTCAGACAGGGCCTTGTTGAACTTGGTGTACTGCTGCCTGCCCGTGAGATAATTACTGATCCAGGCAAGGGCGGGGGAGGAGAAGCCAAGTGGTAGGAGAGAGGAGCACAGTAGTGTGTGTGGTCTACCTGATCAAAGGCTTTCGACAGATCAACAAAGATGGCCCCGGTCAGTTCGCCTCGGTCAGCAGCAGACCTGATCTCAGAGGTAACAACTGCTAGGGCCGTGGAGGTGCTATGCCCCTTTCTGAACCCATGCTGTGCAGGGGAGAGTAGGTTGTGGGTCCGTAGGTAATGGATGACCTGAGAGGCAACTACCTTTTCCAGGAGTTTGCTGATCGCTAATAGGATTGCTATGGGGCAGTAGTTCTTAAGGTCTTTTGGATCCCCTTGCTTGGGCACAGGTATGACCTTAGCCATCTTCCAAATGTCCGGGACTATACCCAAGGTATGCGGTGCATTGAAGACATGGGCTATGGGTCAGGCTAGTACTATTACCCCTAGCCTTAGCAGCTTGGGCTCCAGGCAGTCATGCCCAGCACCCGTGTGTGGGGAGAGGCCAGCAAGGAGCTTCTGGGCCTCCATGTCTGATATGACCGCGAGGTAAAAGGCAGGAGAGGGGTTGTCCCACTGGGTGAAGAGGCCCGATCTACGGGGTAGTGAAACAGTTTGGGGAGAGCTGGCAGGTCAGTGAACTGAGAGTTGAAGGCATTGGCAATAGTGAGGGGGTTGTTGCAGTTTACCCCATCAATGAGCATGTCCGTGACCTGAGCTCTAGTAAACCCACCAACCACATTCTTAATGCTCTGCCAGAATGTCCTCGGATTTTTGGCTGTGGAGAGCAGGTTGGACTGACAAAACTCACTTTTTGCGGAGTGAATGGCTCTCTTGCACGAGTTCCTCAGCTGCCTGTAATCCTGGAGGTCTGTGCTGGACAATGAGCACTTATACCTCACCCAGCATTTATCCCTTTGTCTCATGAGAGAATACAGGCCTCCATGGAGCCATTTAGTTGCAGTGCCCCTCATTCTCCTTCTTGTGAGGGGGGCATGCTTGTTTTGAAGTGGGGTGTAAGCTTTTAGGAAGTTGTCAAGGGCCTTTGAGGGGTCATTTGTGGCCATGACCTGAGACCAGTCGGCATAATGCAGGTCAGCAAGGATGTCTCCAACGTTGAGTTTGGAGTAGTCGCTCATTTGTATCACCTTGTGGGGGATTTGGGGAGAGGAGTTGCCCCATACGCAGTAGATGGGTGAGTGATCCGATATAGCATCAGGTAGAACACCGCAGGAGATAATTTTCTCCGTTCTGTTGCTTAGCACCCAGTCGATGATGGAACCCTTGTCATCTCTAGGAGAGGGTCTTGTGGGTTCAGAGATGAGCTGGCTGAGGGCTAGTCCAGCCAACAGTGGCTCATATTACAACCTGCCCAGTTAAGGTTGAAGTCCCCTAGGACTAGTAACTCATTCGAGCCAACCTTTGAGCTAAGACTGTCTAGGAGGGAGGAGAGCCCAGACACTCCACCCTTAGGAGGGTTGTAGGCACAGATCACGAGCACCTTTCTGGTGCTTCCTAACAGGAGGAGAACGTGCAGGAACTCACAGAGATGCGATGTAGATGGCGTGTGTCCTATGACTGAGACGTTTAAGCGTGTCTTGTAGTATATGAGTACTCCACCCCCTTCTTGTTCTGAGCCCTGTCCAACCTAATGAGGTTGTAGCTTGGAAGGGTGCATACTGAGTCAGGTATGTGTGGCTTAAGCCAGGTCTCCATGATGCCCATAATGTCCGGGTTATAATGAGCCACCCAAGCTGTTAGCTCAGTAAGGTTTGGTAGAAGGCTGCATATGTTTAAGTGCACAAGCCTCAAGTCTTTGGCCGATACCCAGGTGGAGGGTGGTTTCGGGGAGGGACTAGCGTTCATTGGGCCTATACTTTGGACAGGGGCCCCGGCCAGACCGTGAAGCACAGGATGGCCTCTCAGTGGAGGCATCCTATCAGGCCGCAGTGGGGGGAAGGGGTGGCAGCCGAGACGGGATTAGTCCTGTGGGCAGCCGAGATGGAGTTTGTCCTGTGGGATCCACAAGGCTCAGGGGTGTTGCAGTGAGCTCCCTTTGGGCAGATTGCTCTGGGATACAGTGCAGACACAGGCTCCCCCTGAGGAGATACAGCAGGTGGGTTTCAGTATACAAAGGCAGATACCACTAGCAGGTTTGACCTAGTACCCAGGGATACAGAGGAAGGCTAGTTGTTGCTTCAGGCTTCAGGGATTGCCACTCCTGACCGTGCAAGTTACATGCTTCTAAGTAATGTTACCAAAGGATAACAAGCTTAACCTAATTCAAAAAAATTGCCAATCATGCAATGAATTTAACTGTCTCAACTAAAATTATTACTAAACTATTAGTATAACAGAATAGCTAGCTGTCTCTAGCTGAACCTAATTCAAGATAGTTGCCAAATCATGCACTGTATTTTACAGCTGAATCTAAGTGTCTCTGAGTATTAGAACAACAGGATAGCTAGCTATTTCTGGTTCAGGGGAATTTCTAATCCAACTCTGTATTTTACTGTTGTTGGCCTAGTAATAATATGAAACAAGTAAGGCTGACACAGGAATGTTCAGAAATGAACTACTGTCAAACTTAGTGAAGACAGGGTAAGGGCCACAGCATGTTTGTCAGTGAGAGAATTATTGTAGTACCAGCTATCTGGGTGTTGCACCAACGTGGGAGGAGAACTAAGCAGCTGCCTGGGTGTTGCACCAACGTGGGAGGAGACTACAAGTCAAGTGGGAGGAGCTAGTGAGCATTTAACGGGAGGAGGGAACAGGGTGGGCGGGTGAGCCGAAACCCCCCCTCGCTTCCCAGCAGGTTTGTTGTGAGCCACAAGGCTCAGTGGCCAGCAATTTGAACTAGCAGGGTGATCGTCGCAGGGAGCCAATCAGGCGCTGGTGCAGTATTTAAAAGTTTTTTGGTGCAGAAAAGCTCCTCCGCTGCACCTCCGTGATGCTATGTCCCCAGTAACAAAAAAAGCTGATGTCCAGTTTCTGCGAGCAAGCAGCCCCAGTCCCGATGCGCAGCTCCAGCCAGAACTGCTCGTTTTCGGGCTCTGTGCCCGATTTTGTGTCCAGGGGAGGTCTGCCTGCCCGACCCAAGCAGTGAGCCGGCGTCTCAACCCCGGGGAATCAATCGAAGACGGAGTCGGAGTCAGGAGGGAGGACCCTCAGACGAAAACCCCCCTCGCTTCCCAGCAGCAGTTTGTTGTGAGCTACAAGGCTCAGTGGCCATCAATTTGAACTAGTAGGGCAATCGTCGCAGGGAGCCAATCAGGCGCGGGTGCAGTATTTAAAAGTTTTTTGGCGCCCAAAAGCTCCTCCACTGCGCCTCCAAGCTGCAACGTCCCCAGTAACAAAAAAAGCCGATGTCCCGTTTCTGCGAGCAAGCAGCCCCAGTTCCATTGCACAGCTCCAGCCAGAATTGCTTGTTTTCGAGCTCTGTGCCCGATTCTGTGTCCAGGGGAGGTCCGCCCGCCTGACCCAAGCAGTGAGCCGGCGCCTCATATATAAAATTTAGACAGTCTCTAAAAATCAGGAGTGGCTAAATGGAGGGTGAGAATGGGTAGATTGAATGGTATAAGTTTCTCATTATATTATGGCCTGTATCTTCGTATTTATTGAGGTCTGTCCAGCCTAATACACACACATTAGCCTTGATGTTTATGAGGACAGTTATGACTATGTACCGCTTCCTCCACCCACGAAATGGACTAGAAGTATCTGTGTATGTACAGTGTGGTAGATACAGCAGGTGTCTCACTGCACCACCATGAACTGTACATTTTCCTTTTCTCTTTTTATAATAAAGTAAAAAAAAAAAAAAACGGCTATTCACTGTTTTAAGCATGCAGTATCATGTTTGACGATGTCACACGTTCTGCACAGTTGTCACACATCTAGTCATTTTAGCAAGGCAGGGTTGAGATGTATATCCCATAAAATAATAATGAACCAGACCAGCTTACTTTGCCCCATCATATTTTTACAAGCAACAAATCAACCGCAAAAAAGAAACTGAATCATTCAGCGAACTATAACATGCCACGTCAAGCAACAGGCTATAGCTCGCATTGATCCAAAATAACAAACATGTATTTTATTATGTAAGGTACAATTTGATACAAATGAAGGACATAAAAAAAGAACACTTTGGCTAAAAGTTTTATGCCGCAAGCACTCAGTGTGACAGCAATTGCTTCCTCGTTGCCGACTAATAAGCACCGCCCCAATTCTGTACTCTGCGTAGGCGCCGTGATGACGTCACACCTGGGGGTCAGATGTCGCAGAGACGGAGATGCAGTAGTCCTGTTAATATCAGGTCATCGGAACAGTAGTGCAGTTCGTCGTACATAAACAGAGCATTTGTAAGGTAATACCCAGATGAGCTTTGTTTATGCTATTTCATACCGCCCAGCTAGTTAAAAAGTTTGATTGATCCCATACCAGTTAAAAAAAGGAAGTAAAAAAAATTTATATGAAGACACAGCCAATGTTTTTTAAATGTTTAAACAATATTTTTGAATACTCTGTAGTATTCCATTCGATGATATAAGCATCGTCCATTGACATGTTTTAGCGAGTATTTGATTCAGAAAACGATTGTAATACCTTTGCAATGCATATGACTGTGTCGCAGAGTCTCACTTGTTATATAACTTTATGTATCACAGTTTCCTCCCCAGATGTCAATTTCCACTGTTTTACACTGATACCGTGCAATGAAAAACCGTGGAAACTGACATAGAACGCCCAGAAACCAACAGCCATTGAAAACACCGAAGCGAGAAAATGCAAAGCACACTCTGTTGCAGTCAGTAAAGCAATACAAATCCTTTTTTTTTTTAAAGTTAAAAATAGAAAACAAACAGTGGAAGGATTTTTAAATCCAGGCTTCACAAGCTGAGATGCCACATCTTGTTTCCAGTGGGATCCTGTTTCTTCCAATATACGCAGCTAGGTTGACAAGATCATTGAAAGATGAATTGCCCAACACTGTGTTTGTACCATTTAGTTTTGTTTTATTTCGGTTTTTTTTTGCTCGAGAAAGGAGGGCTAGGAAACAGCACTGGCCCTAGGTATCCCAGGGTCCTGTGTGAACCTGCTTGCTGAGACCCCATTTATCAGAAGTCATGAAGCCCCCAAGGAACATCATCACCCTACCATGGCTTCCCTATATCTTCATTTTCAGCTAGTTTTGTGTCATGTTTGCACTTTAATTGAATTAGAACATAGAGGACTAGGACGAAAGTAGGTCAGCTGTGGCTTTTGGGGGGCTCCTCTGCTCTTGGGGGCCTATGTGAATGCACAGTTTGCACCATGCTAAGGCTGGCTTTGGCTAGGAAATACTTCTTGTCTTAAGCCTCATCCCAGGGGAGGATACAGATGATTGTAAACTGATTATTGATCCAGGTGAACTTGTTTGTGGTTTTTAGTGAATGGGAAAATTTGGCCAGGATGCCAGGGACATTCCCTTACTTTGTTTGAGAAAGTCCACCTGAACAGTTATCGGAGCAGGCAGACAGAACCAAGGTTTAACGTTTTATGCTAAAGACGAGAAGAATCATGTCAGAGAATATAATTTGAAAAAAAGCAAAAATGGCTCATTTGACTGTACCTATATTTAAAATGGTTTCTTATCACCTTTAAATAGGAAACAATGCCCAACCAGTCACTTCATTCACTGAGATGTCCACCCGGAGAGCCAGAGTGGCCTCCCTGATTGCAAGAATACCCACCCTAGGGCTGGACTACTGATCCTGAGACTGGAATGCCCACTCTCGGTTGAGAGTTCCCACCCTGGGCAGCAGGGTTGATGCCTCTATGATGTGTATTCCAGCACACATGGTGACATGGCCCTAGTATAGTCATTAAGGCTCACAAGGTGGGCACTGTGCCCCTCAAGGAGGGCATTCTGGCACTCAGGGTGGGCATTCCAGCCACCATGGTAGGCATTTCAGCCCCCTGGATGCACATTCAGGCACACAGTGAGCACTGCACCCCATGATGTGTGTTCCAGTCTCCAGGGTTGCCATTCTGGCGCACAGTGTGGACATTTAGGCCCCCAGAATCGGTATCCCTGCACACAGGGTGGGTTTTCCGGCTTTATGTCTGGTGTTCCAACTCTCAGGATATGCATTTTTGCCTTGGGGCGGGCATTCTGGCAGTAGTCTAGGGTGGGCATTTTGGCCCCAAGGGTGGCATTCTGAAACACCGAGTCAGCATTATGGCACCCAGGATGGGTACTGTGTCCCCCAAGGTGGGCTTTCTGGGCCCCAGGGTTTGTATTTTGGTCCTAGGATGGGCTTTCCAGCCCTAGATAGGCATTCTGACCACCAGGGTGGGTATTGCAGCTACCAAAATGGGTGTTCTGGCCCCTGAATGGGCAGTTCCGCCCTAAGGTCTGGCCTAGTGATGAATACCAAAAAAACTGAATTTTTATACTTTGGGTCTAACTCAAAGGGAAACAAAGTTACAAATAAAAGTGAAAAATGATTTTTTTTGGAACAAATGACTATTTGAATACACCTAGTTGGGTATTATTTTTGATCAGAACAAGACTTTTGTGAAATGTATAGGGGTGTTGATTGAAAGGGTAAAAAAAGGGTGGGAGCCCCTAGAAGAACAACTAAGTGTTTAACAGAAAACAGTAGAAAAAAGGTTGCTGAACAATTGATTATTCCAGTATTGACTTATGGGGACCTTTTGTACCATACCACAAATAAGATATAATTAAATAACTTAAATAGGGTGTACCACAGGATCTCAAGGTATGTCTTGCAGTGTAGTCCAAGAACACATCACTGCAGCTTATTGACCTCTTTGAAATGGTTACTCCTTGATATAAGATGTGCCACAAAATGGCAAAAGTTGATTCCTAAATATCACATAGATAGTCCTGAGCATTACATAAACAAAAACTTATTCGGAGGGTGCTATCAATTTGATTTAAGATTAAAGAGATCAAGCTACCAAAATAAAATCACTATTGTGGCTTCTAAAAATAAATGTAGAGAAAGACTGTACCTTACCAAGCAGCGAAACATTGGAATATCGTACCCAACCGAGAGCGCACATTTCCACCGCACAGCCAGTTTCTGCAGGAATTAATTAAACCAAGTTCTGGTTCATGTCAATGTTTTGGATGATCCAGTAGAAGTCTGGAGAATGTTACTGAGTGTTGATGAGTGATTTACATATATTTATTGTGAATATTAATACTTATTCTGTGTTTTATACTTAAGCAATAAGGCATGACAGGGTGTGTGTTACTGTGTAATAACGTCACTCCTGGGGTGGGTTGAAGCATGAGGCGAGGCCGAGTGCTTCCGCCACCCCAGGAGTGACATTATTACACAATAACACACACCCTGGAGTGCCTTATTGCTATTATACAATGGCTTGTAGTGAAAAAATTAAAAAATAGTTTTAAGAAGTGTGTTTTTATTACATTTCTATTGTTTTTTTTCCTGTGGAAGGCATATATGGTGAAACAAGGAAAAGTAGTCCCCACTAGGTGGTGCTGGTGCTGCATGCTTCCCAGCCCCTGTATGTTCCTCGTAGGTGCTGAGCGTTTATTGTGGCCATATAGTTTAGTTGTGCTGCTTTCGGTGACAGTTTTGTTAGCGAGCAAAGAAGGGTGCGCGCGCTGAGGCAGTCACGAACAGTGAACGGCATTTTGAAAGTAAACCCGTGTCACCAGTCATCTCTTCCATTTAGAAGCAGCAGTTGTTTGTTTCTCCTTCTGGTTTTCCCGGTACTACTGGCATGTACTGGGAGAAGATCCATGACAGTTCTGAGAGCGAGGGAAGAAGGGAGCACGTGCTGAGACAGTCACGAACAGTGAACGGCATTTTGAAAGTAAAGCCGTGTCACTGCTCGTACCGGTCGTCTCTTCCATTGAGAAGCAGCAGTTGTTTGTTTGTCCTTCTGGTTTTCCTGGTACTACTGGCATGTACTGGGAAAAGAAAACAATAGGAAAAGAAGCTTGATATGCGGGCATGTGAAGCCGTGTCGTCGCCAGGATAGTGCAGCAGGGAGGAGTACATTTAACTGTGCTGCAGTCATATTTGTGTCTGCCCTAGATACAGTGATGTTATTGTCTAATATCATCACTGTCTCTACGGGTCAGTAGACAATCAGAATCATAGGATTTTTCTTGCCATTGTATAATTAATGTTTCTAAATGTTAAGGCAACCCGTAGAAAACAGGACAATCTTGTAAACTAGGCTAACTGGCCTAAAGACTTGTTTTCCTGTATAAAAATAAAGTGTTACTACTACTGCTATTACTACTAAGGTGATTTCAGCCCTTAGGGTAGGTATTTTACCTCTAAGGCTGCCCATTCCAGCCTTTGGGGTGGGCATTCCACTCTTGTGTTGGCCATTCTGATATTAGGGTTGGTATTCTGGCCTTCGGGTGGCCAGTATTTGATTGTTGGTGAGGACACTCAAGCAGGTAGGATGTCATTGTCAAGGCCCCTGGGATTCTGTGGTTCTGCGGTTGCGGAATTTGCCGCAGAATTTGCAACATGCTGCAGAATATATATAGTGCCGCAGAATTCATTGTTTTTGGTGAATTTTCATATAAATATACTGTTTTTCCACAGTGTCAGGCTTTCTTTCCCACCTCGTTTATCCTGAAGCCCCTCCTCTATGCTCAGCATATGATGTCATCGATGACATCACATCATATTTAGACAATGACAGGACTGCATTCTGCCAGAGACATGAATAAATCATGCCGCAGAAATCAGAAAATGCTGCCGCAGAAGTCAAGGAGCCCTGCCGCAGAAATCAGAAAATTCTGCCGCAGAACACCAGGGGCCCTGGTCATTGTGTAAGTTAGAGTACCTGTTCCAGTAAGTGGGGGCATTCTGTTCTGCCTGTGTTCTGCCTTTTACACCCAACCTGCACTTGGTAAAATATGGCACACAGGAACACATAAAAGTTTCCAGATTTTGCTGCTTGCGTGAGTTCTGGCAGGTCTGGTGTTCCAGCAACCTCTTATACTTATTGCATTGTAAAGTAATTTGAAATACATTATGCACAAAATATTTTATATAAAACTAAATTCTGTTTTATTCTATGAACTGTATTTAATGGAGTTTAATATCACAGTCATTTTCTTGTAAATTTCTTTACTAATTTGTAAAAACTAAAAGCAGATGTGTAAGGATAAATATTTTAAAGAATGGGGTTTTTGTGTCTTTAAGTTGGTTTAGTAATAACTTTAAAATGTTTTTTTCCTCGCCTTTTTATTGTTTTTGTTTTGCCAGCTAGTATTAAGTACGACTCCAACATAATCCTTGTGTTGTGATGTCAGAAAGTCCTTACTGGCAAGGCAGACATTGTATTTCCATGGGAAACTATATCTATTTGCAGTTTGTTATATGATAAAAATCAAACTTTCTTTTCCTATTAGAAATTATCATAGAAATATAATGTTTAATCATCTGAGAGCTTTTATTGTAATTTATCAGGCAATATTTGTTTCCTAGCTAGATTTTCTTGTAAGTAGGATAATAGAATTACATTTATTAATTATTTACAAAGTGATACATATGGATAACAATACCATAAACATAAAAGGGTCAGTTTGTAAGCTGTCTGGTGACTGATGTACCGCTGAACAAGCAACCCTGGTCTGGCAGACTCGTCTTTAGAGGCCGAAAAGCCAAGAAAGTTTTTCTATTTTTACTTTCTGTGTTCTGTCTGACATTGTTGAAATCATCCCAAGGCCTTGACTGATAAACAAGTTTGTCCAGTTTAGTTATGAGCTGGCCATGGTTTCCTAAGTCAAAGGCCTTGGTTAGGTCTATATATACTGCCCCTGCAAAGTCTCCTCTCTCCAAGGCTTTGGCCTGGATATTCAGAAATGTGCCAGAGTCTGGCACAATGCAAATCTGATGCGCCGTGCACAATTGAAGCCATATTCAGAGGTTGTGCAGGCCAAACTGCGCCAGTGCAACCCAGCTGAATATGACAGAGTTGCGCCATGGTGCAAACAGAGATGCTCCAGCGCAACCGTGGAGCAGAGCAGCACAGCAACAGAGGGGGGCAGGGCACAGAGAACAGACCCAGAGACAGAGCCATGGAAACACAGTGACAGGCCACAGGAGGCCGCCACCAGCAGGGCACACACAGGCACCCAGACACAGAACCCTAGAACACAACAGTGGCACAGATAGCTAGCGACAGGAGGTGCCAATGGAGGGCCACCAAGAGAGCCCCCCCCCAGACCATTGCAGGCCACACCCAGGACCATGCAGCCAAGCAAACACACACACACACACACACACACACACACACACACACACACCACACAGAAAGCCCACACAGTGGGAACTGAAGGGGCAGGGTTGCAGGCAGCGTGGCAGACCACGTGGGACAGGCCACATAACACCAAGCAGAGGATCCCAGCACAGTGTACGGACAGTACCTGACCAATGACCATGGCCATGTGCCACCACCATGCACACACCCCTGACAGTCGCCCCATGGGCACCCCAAGGCACAGCCACAAACCCCAGGGAATGGACACCAGGGTTTTATTTAACTCTAAAAATTGATTAGCGTTTTGCTCATAAAAGTGCTAAAACAGTGTGAAAATGCATAGCACTTGCTTCACTGTGTTTAACAAACATAGCACTTCTAGAAAACCTATATAAATACTTTCTGTACAGTTAGTATTGTCCCAAGAAAAAAACTGCTAATCAATTATTTAAAACCCTGGGACACACCACAGCACAAAGCAGGAGACCACGGAAGCACAACACGTGCCCCCTCTCGTCCACACCACACGGACAGACACTGGGCCACTGCAGCATGGCTCCTCACGCCACCTGTAAAGCAGACACAGGCAGGTATGTCAGAATATATATATATATTATTTTTTTTTTTAAGAAAACAATGTACAGTACAACAGGGGCTGGGAAAGGGTAGGTACAGCGAGGGAAGTGGACAGGGAACAGGGACTATACAGTGGGAGGGGGTACTGTAGGGGAAGTTGCAACAGGGGAAACAGGAGAAAACAGGGGCAACACTATTGACGGCCCTGTCTGACTGCCCTGGCGAGCCGTCTCTCCCTCCTCTCTGCTGCCATCATCCTCCTCATTGCCACCACCACCTCAAGGATGCATGACACCACTAGCAATGTCTCCTGCATCAGCCTGCTCAACATCATCCTCGGGAGGTCTCCACAGTGACCGCCGGACATCTATAGCAAGGGACAGGACAGGTGATCAGTGCAATGGCCCAAGGAACCATGCTCACCCACAGTGCGCAATGGGCAGCGGGACCACACACCCCTGAAAGGCCCGTAAGGGCCACCCGCAGGGGGGGTGGGCCAACACCAGCCAGCAATATGGCGCACCACGACATTGCACAGAAGTGGTCCCCACTGCACAATGGCCACACAGTTCCTCAATGACAGTCACATGGCACAGTGCACCAGCAGCACCACAGCAACAACAGTGGCAGCCGGGCGCATGCCCAACCCACTAACAGCTGGCACACATGTCCAATGGACCTGCCACAGTGGCATGCACCACGCATAATGCGACACACACAGCTGCCATGGCACAGGTGGCCATGCCCTCACCCACTCCTCCCTGCCACCCTCCATGTACAGTGCAAAGGACCATGCCAGTGCTTACCTGCCCCCTGTAGCCCTGCTGGTCCATCGCCATCATGGCACACCACCCAGTCTTGCGCTGCTGCAGTCCTGGCCCGCCTGTGGTCCTCTGGTCCTGGGAATGGAATGATGACAGGTGCACATCAGTAACCGACCACAGCAGGCCCTCCCAGACCCCTGCGCATAGGGTGTGCTCCTGCCCAACATGTCCCGCATGCCTGCACGGCTGCATCGCAACACAAGTCAAAGCTGGCAGTGTCACTCACTGATGTGCATGATGACAGCGTACCCCCCAGCAGGGCTTGCCAGGCAGCCAAGCCAACACCGCAGTACAGACCAGGGCAGATATGCAACATGGGATGACTCACCTGGCTGTGGCACTGCCCTACGCCCAGTGCGTGCCTGAAGCCTCCTCAACCGGTCAGGGTCTTGTCTCATCAGGTCACCATACCTGTGCCTGCACTGTTCCCCGGTTTTGGGCACCCTGGCCCTGTGCTCCAGGCTGGCAGCAATCCCCTGCCACACAGAGACCCTGGCCTGCTGCAAGGGCACCTGCCCAAACAGCTGTGGGGCGTGGGGCTCCACACAGGCCACATGGTTGGCCAGTTCAGCCTGGGACCATTTCAAGGCATGTCTCTGTCTAGCCTGCGCCATTGCTCCGTAGTAGGTTCGGCGGCAAAAATTGCGGCATCAGGTGTGCGTGTTTGGTACAGGTGCCGGATGCGCGATGTGCGGTAGACTGCGTAGTGCCCGCCCATTGTGCAGTGCTGGACATGCATAGTGGGCCTGGCTGATGGGGTCATGGAGAGGACCCAGGAGTTGGAGGTCAGCAGTTAGTGCACAGTGCACATCAGTACGATAGGGGACATGCCATCAAGCATGAAGTGCATTGTTGCCGGCCATGCGCTGCTTGCGCATTGCCAATACATTGCGCTGTTCATGCATCTTGCGTGATTGACACCTTTACAGCGCAGTGTGCATGTGCACTGCAGGCCCGGGTGGGCGTGGGCATTGCGCCATCACTTGCTCTGGCGCAATACCATTGCACACGGTGCAATATATCGATATTCAGATGCTGCATGCAAATGAGCTCATCAGCCAGTGCGTGGTGCAGTAGGGTGCATTAGCATGTCATTTTCATTACGCTCAACCTCATTTGCATGCGTTGCACCTCATAAGTGCCATGGAACAACACAGGCCATGGACTGGTATTGCAGCCTTGATAGGTAAGTGGTAGATGCCGCTGCAGCGCACTGGGAGCAGGCAGCACTGCAGGGTGAGATGGACCAGGGATGTGCTGCCACTGACACACTGTGCTGTCCATGTCCACAGGAGGCAACATGTCGGCCCAAGATGAGGGTGAGGAGCGGGGGCCTGCACGTTAGCACAGGTCCAACTTCACAAAGGCTGAGACTGATGCCCTATTTGAGGCCTACCTCGACAGGGAGGCTCTGTTGAGCGATGCCATGGGCACACCACGGGCCAGGGCTGCTACATGGGTGGAGGTGGTGACCTACGTGAACCAGCATGGCAGCCACCAGCGGTCAGCGCAAGAGTGCTGCAAAAAGGTTGGGACTGACAGGCGGCAGATTAAGGAGAAGGTGGCTGCCATCAGAGTGTCCTGTAATGCCACCGAGGGAGGGCCAGCAGATGCACCCACATTGACGCCGACAGAGGAGTTGGTGGCAGCCATCATGCGCTGCACCACAGTGGAGGGTGTGCCTGGAGGAGGCTTCCAGATGGGTGGCAGCCCATCACTACATGGTATGTATGTCAGACTCGCACAGCTGGTGGTCCGGAGGGTGTGTACACGGGCATACTGGTGTGCATGCGGCCGTCATGCATGTCGTGTGCATGTGTGTGTGCACCCACGCGTATGTCATGCTGCAAGAAACATGCAGCGGCAGTGTACGGGGGCAGCACATGTGGGCATTGCATCACTGACACACCTTTCTTCTCTTGCAGCACCAGCATGCCTCCGTGCAGAGGATGGGATGCCGGCAACAGCAGCGACACCCGTGGCCGCAGCTACGGCCCTGGAGGATGAATCTTCCACATCCACTGGCATCCGGGGGCCTGACAGGCTGCAGCTCAGCACCACTGTGCCAGTGGATGTCCTAGACCTAGGGTCGGACGAGGCCCTGGATGTGATCCTGCAGGATGCCAGCCTTGGTGTCCTGTGTGCGGAGGCACAGATCAGGGCAGGGTCTGACACCGATGGCGACTACTCACAGCTCCTGGACAGCATGGGTGACATTGTGGGTGTGTCGCCCCTGCTGGCATCACAGGCAGGTCCCGCACCCAGTAGTCTGCCACAGCGGAACAGCTGTCTGCCACCACTGCAGGTGCACTGGTGTGCGGTGCCACAGATGTGACCTGCAGTGGTGGTGGTGCGGCCACGCAGGCGCAGGGTGGCATACAGCAGCAAGACAGGGGACGGCAGCAAGCTGCAGGTGCCACGGGGCAGCCAGCCACCAGGTCCGCCGCTGGTGCACCTGTTGTGCCCATTACCCCTGCAGTCTCCATTGGAGAGGGGGGGCTGTGCAGCATGGCAGGTCACCAACAGAGGAACGGCATCCCACCCGGGTGCCCCAGGATGTTGACCATCTGGCTGAGCACACCCAGCTGCTGCAGGTGTCCATTTAGCAATAGGTGCTGCTCACCACTGGGGTGCATGCACTGCGTGCGGAGGTGTGCCAGTTAGCTGAGCATCAGGAAAGGGGCACTGTGCAGATCCTGCAGGGGATGCAACGTATGCAGGAGGCGATGACTGCATCCTTGGATCATATTGCCAGTGTGATTTCAGATGGCTTTGCGTTGCTGGCTGCCACAGGGCATGGCCATGCACAGGAGACCCCCCGTAGTGTGCTGTCCACCCCACGGACCCGGCGTCAGATGACCCCATCACAGTCGATGCCGGGCTATGATGTAGGCATCCCAGGCACGCCCGGGGCTGGCCTGTTTGGGTGCCTGCGCACCCCCACGAGGACATGGTCACGGTCCCACCCCTGGGTGGCTGTTGTACACACACCCTCGGCTGATGCACAGCCTGTGGCTGCTGATCGGCCCTGGCGCAGCCACCCCTGTGGCCATGGTGGCCATGGTTCCATGCAGCGGCCTTGATCTGTGGGCTGCCCTGACCGCAGTCTACAGCTGCTGCCCTGTGCACACCTGAGTGGTGTGTGTGTGCCTTACCACTGGTGTTGTGCCTGTGTGTCGTGCCGTACGCAGCCTGTGTGTGTGCATGCCTGGCCGCTGGACTGTGTGGCGTGGACGTGATGAGGGCAGTCTAGCACTGGTCACGCCTGTGCCTCGGTGCAATGCGTCTGATCCACGCCACATTCTGATGCGTGGGTGGGTGCATATGTGTGTGTGTGTGTGTGTGTGTGGTTGTGTGCCGCTGACTCCCCTACCCCTGTGTCACTTCTCTGTATGTACATGCCCTTTGCCATGTACGTCCCTGCATGTGTGCTGTACTTGTCTGTATGGCCCATGCATGTGTACCGCACCACCTACCTGTGTTCGCCGTAGTGTTCCTATGCGACACTTTTGCGGTGGCGTCGAGCCTGCTGCATCAGCCGGGGGTCTCTTCGCTGAGGGGGTGGCTGTCCACCACCCTCCAGCCCATTGTCCCAATCGTCTCCACCACTGTTGCCCTCATCAGCCTCGACAGCTATCCCACGGTCAATGGCCATGTTGTGCAGTATGCAGCAGGCCAGGAATAGGCCACAGGCTTTTGAGGGGCTGTGCTGTAGGGCACCACCTGACCTGTCTCGGCAATGGAAACGTGCCTTCAGCATGCCAAACACGCGCTCGATGATGTTGCACATGCTGGCATGTGCCTGGTTGTACCATTCCTCAGCTGGGGACGATGGGGGTGAGCTGCCAGGGCCTCAGCGGATATGCACTGTCACCTGTGTGGAGAATGACATGGTTAGCCCTCTGCTATGCTGTGCTGCACCCCTTGCCTGACCCTAGCACCCCCGCCACCATGCACCCCCGCCCACCCCATCCTCAGGTCTGCTCTGCCCATTGCACCTTGCCCGTGCCATACTCACCCACTAGGTGGCCTGTGGGGATGTCTCCATGTTCGAATCTGTGGCACAGCGCAGAGCTGTGCCAGATGAATGCATCATGTGCACTCCCAGGGTGTGTGGCGCAGACATTGGTGATGCACCCCATGGCATCGCCCACCACCTGGCAGTTGATACTTGGGCTCCCCGTTCTGTTTATATACACCAGTCCCTCAGGGCCAGGTGGCATGTGGATGCCTACGTGGGTGCAGTCAGTGGCCCCAATCATGCCAGGCATGTGTGCCACCCTGTGGAAGTCCTGCATAGTTGCTGTACGCTCCTCCTGTGTGCTGGGGAAATGGATAAATTCCGAAGCACATGGCAGCAGAGCATTGAGAAACTGTGTGAGGAGGCGGGACGTGGCCGACTGGGTGATGCCCGTGGTGTCCCCTGTTGGTCTTTGGAAGGTGCCTGTGGTGAGCAGACACATGACGGCAGTCACCTTCATCTTCACGAACATGGCATGGCTCAGTCTGGTGGGTGCCTGCATCTCCTCACTGCACAGTTTGCATAGCTGCCTCAGAATGGCCTTGTTCAGGCGGTACCGGCCCAGGCTAACTGGCGGAGTGGGCAATTGAATCCCTTAGGCTCCCTGGGGCCCTGGCTGTAGGGCTGGTGCTGCCAGGGAGTCGAGATAGTGGCCATAGATATTTTCTGATGGTAGTCCTCTGAACTGGGAAGTATTAAAGCTGGCTGATAAGAAGATCTGAAGCTCCAGGATTTAGCTGCTGACGGAATTTAGTTTGATTTAATTTTTTTTCCATTATTCAAAACTTTCGTACTGTTTATATACGCAGTGAGAGTGTCTTGTACATTATCTGGTCCTGGGTCGTGAGAGGGCCTGGTTCTGGAAATTGTCAGGATTTTAATTTCAAGAAAAGACAGTGAGAGTGTTTTTACTCGATATACCTACAAGGCAGTGAGAGGGCCTGAGAGTTATAGAACTGAAACATTAACTCTTTGTTTATTGATTTTATTTAATTGGTTTGAATTTATTTGGGAAGTCATAGGTATTTTATGTTGTAATTAGATAGTTTAATTTGTTATTGTTTTAGTTTATGTATTTTGTGTTTATTGGCTTATTAGTTGGTTAAGTTAATTGTTGAGTGTATTTAAGTAATTTTTAGCATGTGTTGGAGCCCTGCCCCCACGGTCCTGTGCTATTCGCCCTCCCCCACCCTTTGCAGTTTATAACATACCAGCACTGGATATTGCACGAAAGGGGGAGAGCACGAACAGTTGGGGGTGAATGAGCGGAGCCACCACATTCGGTTTGTGAGGTCCAGGAGATGCCCTGGGGTGAAATGGAATCAGGAATGTGGTGCATCTTGCCTGATTTCCATACCCAAGGGCTTTATCGATTCTGATGGGCAGATGGCCCAGCCAGCTCTGGAGGTTCATCCAGCTCGGGCGGTGTTATGCAATACCAGGTCCATCAAAAGACTGCAATTATTGCTGATCTTGTAGGATCGGTGGACCTGGCTTGTATCACCGAGATCTGGCTGGATGAGCATTCTGGACCCATTTTGGAGGCATCTGTTCCAGCTGGGTACTCGGTGATTCACTGCCCGAGATTGGATCGTGGGGGGAGGGGGGGTGGCGGTCTGTTTTAAGACCGAACTCAGCCTCATGTATCAGTTGAGGAGGCCGAGTCGTTTGAGTGTACTGTTGTAGCAGGTGCAGGTTGTAGGATTGCTCTTGTTTGCTGTCCACCCGGTGATGAGAAGCGTTTCCTTCAGGAAGTGGTGGACTTTGTCATTGACATGACGTTCGAGTCGCCCAGATTGATGGTTCTGGGTGACTTCAATACCTGGGTTGATGACAGTGTCTCACCATTTGGACAACACTTCCTCCAGTTAATGTCATCTCTGGGCCTGACACAGGTTGTTACTACTGCTACCCATAAGCACGGTCACTCATTCGACTTAGTCTTCCTCCTGGGGATTGAGGCCTCAGATTTGGGGGTGGAACCAGTCGGATGGTCTGATCACTACACCGTGGGGTTTAGTTTTACCATCCCCCTTTGTAGGCCTACCCCTGTGGAGATGGTCAGGTATTGCCATTTACAAGGAATTAGTTCCAAAGACCTGTCAGTGGTACTTGATCTGTCGTCCCTTCCAGTAGCAAACAACGATCCAGAGGCCCTCGTCGTGGCCTATAATAAGACCATTGTGGCGGCCCTGGATTCTGTTGCTCCTGTCCGTGTTCATCCCCTTCCCCTTCAACCTCGGTTCCCGTGGTTTGATGGGACATTGAGGGAGATGCGGCGACTAGAACGAAGGTTAGAGCATTGTTGGCGGAGATCCTCCCTGGATGCCGATCACCTTAAATTGATGGAGCATTATGATGCCTATCAATCAGCAGTTTCCCGTAAGAAGGCAGAATTCCTGTCCAGGGAAATTGCTGGAGCTTAGAAACGACCAGCTCAGCTTTTTCGCACTGTGGACAGACTGTGCAACCCAACCTGTCTACATGTGTAGAAAGCTTTTTCACAGATTGAGTGTGAGGTGCTTGCTCGAGTCTTTGTGAATAAGGTGGTCGACATCAGGGCGGTGCTTCAGCCAGCACACTGGCGTTGCTGTGGACCTGCATGTGGTTAGCACCCCTCAGTTTTCTTGGAGTACTTTCAATCAACCGGAGTTCGTGGATGTCATGCGGATTGTCCAGGGTATGTGCCTTACATGCTGTAGTTTGGATCCTGGACCAACTTCCCTGATTTTGGGTTGTATTAATTCCATCATGGATAGTCGGGTGCTCCTTGGAAACAGGTGAGTTTCCCAGCTCCCTGAAGGAGGTGGTGGTTGCACCCCTTCTGAAGAAAGCTTCTTTGGACCCAGACTGCCATGTTAACTACAGATCGATCTCTAATCTTCGCTTTTTAGGGAAGATGATTGAGAAAGTAGTGGCCATTCCACTGGAGGACCACCTGACCATCCATGACATAGATACATAGATACATAGACAGTGTCGGCAGATAAGGGCCTATGGCCCACCTAGTCTGCCCATTTGAGCTTGTAAGTTCAGTTTGTTTTCCTAGAAGTCTATTTCCCCTTATGACATCTATGAACCCCTCCAGTCCGGTTTTCGAAAGAGGCATAGTACTGAGACTGCGCTGGTTCGGGTGCTCAATGATCTCCTGATGGCTAGGGATCAGAAGAACCGTTCCATCTTGGTTCTTTTTGATCTCTCATCAGCGTTTGACACTGTGGACCATGGAGTACTGCTGAATCGTCTGAGGTACATCTGTGGCCTATCTGGTGTAGTCCTCAGATAGTTTACATCTTACCTCACCGGAAGAACACAGAGAGTGGCATCTGGGGTTAATTCCTCAGATCCAGTTGCTCTGTCATGTGGGGTTCCTCAGGGTTCGGGATTGTCCCCCATGTTGTTTGCAGTGTATATGCTGCCCCTTGGAGGCACTGTAAGAAGGTATGGGCTGAGGTTTCACTGCTATGCTGATGATACCCAGCTCTACCTTTCTTTTGCACCTGACCAGAATAGAGCTCTGTCAATCTTTAATAACTGCCTCAATGAAATCCAGGAGTGGATGGATGCGAGTTGACTGAAATTGAATTCTGATAAGACTGAGGTGTTGGTTGTGGATCCAGTGTCTCGGATGGGGGGGCCCGGGTTCGTTTACCCTCTGGGCTTTGCCTTGGGGGCGACCCTCTCCTGACCTGTGAAAGGTGCAGATCCTGGGGGTAATTTTTGACGATGGGCTTACCCTGCATACTCAGGTGTCTGCCGTCATCAAATCCTCATTCTACCATCTGAGAAATATCTCCAGGATTAAGCACCTAGTTCCCCCTGGTGATCTTCCTATGCTGATCCACGCCTTTGTTTCCATACGTTTGGACTATTGCAATTCCTTATACCTAGGGCTGTCTGGGATGGAAATCCGCCGCCTCCAGTTGGTGCAGAACGCTGTGGCCCGACTTTTGACTGGTACATCTCGGTTTAGTCATATTTCTCCGGTGCTGCGCAGACTGCACTGGCTGCCGATATGGTGGCGGATTACCTTTAAAGTCATTTTATTGACTTTTAAAGCTCTACATGGACAGGGACGTGATTATCTGAAAGAGCTCCTGGTTCCTTACCACCCTGTGCGGTTGCTTCGCTCAGCTGACAAGGGGTTGCTAGAGATACCGAGGGTGCATTTGAAATGTGCTGGGGCTAGAGCTTTTATGTTCACTGCTCCTACCCTCTGGAATTCTCTACCCCATCAGTTATGTGAGTGCAGGACAATGGAGAGATTTAAACAGGCCTTAAAAACATATTTATGGACACAAGCATTTGCTGATTGAAGTCGGTTTGATTGTTATTATTTTATGCTTGTTTTATATATTTTAAGGAATTCGTAGTGTATGATATGTTCACCATGTTTGGTGCCTTGGTTTTAGAAAGGTGCCTTAAAAATAAAGTTTTATTATTATTATTATGATGATTCAGTGTCACTGTAGTTCTCAAGGGTGATGCGGGCATAGTACCACCTGTGTCGGGCATACCGCCGACGGGCCCTTCAGCCACATAGCTGTTCCTTCTGCCCCCTCACGCCCCTCATTACTGCCTCCATCAAGAAGGGTGCACTATCCATGGCCCCTACTGTCCACTGTCCCCCTGGTGGGGTGGCTGCTGGCTGTGTGCCACCCTGGTACACAGGTTGTGTGTGTGTATGTCTCTCTCTCTCCCCCCCCACGTCACCTCTCTGTCCCTCTCCCTCTGTGTCTGGTCTTTTGTCTGTCTGTCTGTCTCTCTATCTCTCCCTCTCACTCTCACCCTTGGCACAACTGCTTTCTGTGTGTTTGCACCCTGTATTTATAGGAACAAGTCTGGTTGAAGCAACTTTGATTTGCTCCACATTTGCACCATGGCTTCACGGTTGAATATGCCACTGCACTAGATATCCATGGGAACGCCCCTTGCACTTGCGCCTCATACATTATAGTTGCGCATTGGCGCAATAGATTTTGTGCTGCGCACTGGCTCCTGCTGAATATGGCTCCTCGGTGCAATTCCGCACTTGCACCGGTGCAACTGCTCTGAATGTCCAGGCCTAAGTCTACATAGTCTGTTCCTTCTACCAGAGCAGAAATGGTGCTGTGATTTTTCTGAAATCCATACTGGGCAGTGGTTTAAATATTGCACATTTCGAGATAAGTAACCAGTTGATCGTAGACTATTCTCTCAAGGGTCTTGGATGAGGAAACAGCACAGAAATATGCCTAGAAGTATTCACATTGGAGGTAGCTCCTCATTTATATTTAGGTATGAGCTATGCCTTTTGCCATATGCTTGGTACTTTCTGCGATATCATGACCCCATTAAGAATTTTTGTTGTAGAGTCTGCCAACTCATTGGCTGCAAGCATAACTCATTGCAGATTAATCCCATTTCCTCATACACTGGTGTTGATACACAGTTTCCTTAAATGTTAATGTATTTAAAACATTTTACCAGGATAACAAGCAGAGCCTAAGATGCTTGTTTCGAATGTGACCTGGAGCGGGGGACACAAAAGAGAAATAAGCAATAAGACATGACGGCATGTGGGTTGTTGAACAATAAGAGCATGCCCCAGGTGTGTAATTGACTGATGAGAGCATGCCCCAGGTGTGTAATTGTTGAGTGATAAGAGCATGCCCCAGGTGAGTAATGAGGCACGAGGTGCTTGAGCCGAGTGCCTTCAGCACCTGGGAAATGCTCTTATCAGACAACAGCACACACACACATGGAGTATTTTATTGCACGTTTAAAATAGATCTTGCTAGTAAATATAAAAAAAATAGGTAAATTAAAAAAAATATTATAAATATATTATTTTGCCAGTTTGAGACAAAGTAGTTCTCATTTTGTGCAGTAGAAATAGGATCAGTTTATACATGAGAGTGTCAGTGGCTCAGTAGGTAGCACACTCGCCTCTGAGGCCAGGAGATCAGAGGGCTGTGAGTTCAGTTCCCACAACTGGCACTTGGGTTAATATCCCAGTACTGACACTGTAGTGCAGCATGAGAGGGGTGCTGCACTTCTGAGGTGCTGTCTTTCGGATGAGGCGTTAAACCGCGGTCCCATCTGCCTGGATTGGTAGTAGTTCAGGTGGATGTTAAAGATTCCATGGCACTTATCAAAAAGAGTAGGGGAATTTCCCCGGTGTCCTGGCCAAATTTCCCTCATTCACTAAAAATACCACCAACAGCTTAATCTGATTCAAGGTCAGTTGGCATTCATCTGTATCCCCCTCCCCCGGGTCGTGCCTGAAAATAGGCAGGATTTGTCTAGTGCACTTACCCAGTCAACAAAAAATAAATATATTTCTGGTATATGTGGGCAGCCAGAAGGGGGTGCTTGCTTAATGTACAGTTCTGCCCCCCCAACAGAGCTGGGGAAAAAAGAATGTTTTTCCTTTTCCTTTCTTTTAGTTTGGGTCCCCCCCAAAAAAAAAAAAAAACTGTACTGTTTCTCAGTGGTGATAGTGTTGGTGAAAGCCATGAGTGAGAGTGAGCCAAAATAAGATTTATTTTTCTTTCTTCTCCTTTCTTTTAGTTCTGGTCCCCCACCCCAGTCTGAACTACTGTTTTTCAATGTTGATGGTGTTGTTGGAAACTGTGACCGAGAGTGAGCATGTTAGCGAAAGTCACGGTTTTCATATTTAGATGTGGTAGTTTCGGTTTCCCAGTTGTGGCTCATGATTGGCACTAGTGTCTGATAGCACGCTTTGTCTAAAAAAAAAAAAAAAAAGAAAGAGATAGTGTTGTACAGGTTGTGAGTGTGGGAAATGAGGTTGGGAGAGGAGAAACAGAAATGACTGAGTGACCGTGAAACTTTAGTTGGGTGGGTGGCAAACGAGAGGTCGGGTCTCCAGTGCAGAACACAGAGCTGGATTGCAGGAGGTCTGGTAACAGATGAGCACTACAGAGGGGAAGGGGCCCACCACAGAGCTGCAGTGAGCTGGACTGAGCAGCGGTGGGGGCGGGCAGAGGATCATAGGCCTACCAGAAACGTTATTAAAATTAAAAAGAAGTAAAAGTTAGATCATGCTGTTCAATGTGTTTTTTTTTTTTTTTTTTTATTTATTTTGTGTTGATACTTGTGTAGAGGAGATGGATGTTTTAAAAAGTGTTTTAAATGGTCTTTTGTATGTTCGGGCAAGTACTGTATTTTACAACACTAACATGGCTGCTAGACATTTTTTTCCAAAAGTAAAATTTCCTGGTAGGCATGGATATGTGGGCTGCACTGTGTCCCGCCTGGCATTAAAAATACCAGCTGCGGGGTTGTTGTCCTATAATGATATAGCTATTAGCTAATTAGGATGCAGAAAACGCTACCCATTTTATAACAGGTAATAAATCAGGAGTGAGCACAGTAAATTACACAATGCATGAGTAATAAGCAGACATGTATGTACGTAGGTGTACATTATTTAAAATGGCAATAAGGATACACAGCAAAAGTAGCAACACTGTGGCTTGTTTTCTGTATGATTATCCCTTTTTAGTGAAAACTTAAAAATAGAACCTGGGTTCTTCTAAGCAGAAAGCATAGTCCAGCTCATAAAAATCAGATATTCTATAAGCATTTAGAGGGACTTAATAGTCAATGTTACTAAAAAAAGTCATTAAAATGGGATGTACTGTAGTTTCACCAGGGTCATCGTTGACTTTCAAAATAAAGCATAGAAACAGAATTTGTCAGCAGACGAGGATCGCTTGGCTCACGTAGTCTGAGCATTTTTCCCTGCCTACACTGTGACCACAAACCCTGCCTGATCTGTGGGTACTACCCCCCGCTTCCCTACCAAGATTCCTACATGCCTATCTCATGCATGCTTGAAGCTTGCCTCTGTTTTTGCCCCCAACACCTCCACTGAAAGGCTGGTTCTAGGCATCTACCACTCTTTCAGTGAAGAAGTACTTCCTCACATCCTCCCTGAAGTCTCCCCTTCCAGCTTCATTGCATGTCCCATTTTTCTCATGCATCTTCTCCTTTGAAAAAATACTTTTCTTCTGTACTTTATTGACCCTTGTGAGGTATTTATGGGTCTCTGTCCTGTCCTCCCAAACAGGCTGTACATATTGAGATCCCTCAGTCTCTCCTGATAGGACTTAGGGTGCAGCCCTTGCACCATTTTAGTTATCTTCCTCCGGACAGCCTCAACCTTATAGCCTTTCTGAGATGTGGTCTGCAGAACTGGACACAGTGCTTCAGGTGGGCTCTCACCAGTGATCTACATAGTGGTAACACCACCTCTCTCCTTCTGATGATATCCGTCCCCATTCACCCCAGCATCCTGCTTGCCCTACCTGCTGCATTGCCTGACCACATTGAGGTCATCCGATATGATTACCCCAAGGTCCCTTTCCTGTTTAGTGACTGCCAACACCACTCTCTCCATTTAATATTCTGCCTCTGGGTTTCTGTGCCCTAGGTGCATGATTTTGCACATTTTTGCATTGAAACCCAGCTGCCTAACCCTTGACCACTCCCTGAGTTTTCTCAGGTCTCTACACATTCTCTCCATTCCCTCTGGAGTGTCTGCCCTATTGCAGACGACTTATGTACCTAAAAAGGTCTTGTCCCCCTTAGTTACCTCTTTGACTATCCCTTCCTCAGTTTGCACCTTTGCGCCCCTCACCTCCTTTCCTGCTTCTTTCTGCTTTTCCTGGTACAGCTCCTTTTCCTCTTCCCTCTGCATCTCTTTGTGTCTCCTGAATGCTACTCTTTTAGCCTTTACGTTTGCGCTGCTTCTCTTGAGAACCATAGTGGTCTCTTTTTTTTTTTTTTTCCCCCTCCTGTTCATGCTCACTTATTTCATGCAGAGGTTTGTTGTCTTTGCTGTGTCATCCATTAATTGTTCCACTATTCCTGCACCCCACCCAGGCAACCCCGCTAGGATGTCTCTGAGACATTCACCTTTTTTTTAATCTGCCCTCCTGAGTCCAGAACCCTTGTCCTTGTGTGGTTTGTCTCTGCTGACATCCTTATGTTAAACCACACTGTGTGGTGATCGCTGGTCTCCAGGTGGCATCCCTGTTTTTGAGCACCAGGTCCAGTATTTCTCCATCAGGAGTGGGCTCCTTGACTAGGAAATGCTCCTTGCAGGGAGTCTAGGATATCCCTGCTTCTGGCTGTGGCTGGGAGGCTTACATTTACATCTGGCAGATTGAAGTCCCCCACCAGCAATACCTTCCCTTTTTCTGCTATTGTGCTGATGGCTTCCCCTGTTGCCTTATCCAGCTCCACACTATGTGTTGGAGGTCTGTATACCACCCCAGTGTGAATGATAGCTCTGGCTCCCTGTGTCGAGGGTGTCTCACAGTACCTCAAGCCCCCTCCTCTGGTTCCCTTATGATTCCGTTGCCTTGATGCCTTCCCTTACATACAGCACAAACCTCCTCTGTTCCTCCCCTCACTGTCCTTTCTGAACTGAATGTAGTCTTGTAAGGCCATGTCACAGTCATGGCTGCCTTTGCACCATGACTCAGTAGTGACTACAGTATCCAGGTCATCCTCCACCATAATGGCTTCTCTGTCTGGAATTTTGTTTCCAAGGCTCCTTACGTTTGCGCTCATGGCCCACCACACCATGTTACCACAGTGCCTGCAACCACACTTCCTCCCCATGTGCCCCACCTCATTTTCTCCTCTCATTTTGCAACTTTTTTTCCCACCCCCAAGTCCTTTACTTCTTTGCTGTTCCCATTAACCTGCTCCCTCGTGTGTTTTTCCTTTATGGGGTCCTCCATTTCTACTGTTTTAGTCTGTGGTGGGGGTAGTATGTGCCTTCCTTTGTATTTCTGCCACACACCCCCCTCGGCTAGCTTAAATATTGTTCAAAGCAACATTTACACTGTCTAATGAGTACTGTGGTTTCTCTTCCAGATGTATGCAGGCCATCACCTCTACAGTGCCTTCAGAAAGTATTCACCCCCTTTGGATTTTGTCACATTTTGTGATGTTGTAAACTCAAATTAAAATACATTTATATGGGATTTTTTTGTCACGTATCTACACAAATTACTCTATAATGTCAAAGTGGAATGAAACTTCTGGAATTTTTTGTACATGTAATTTAAAATAAAAACCTGAAATGTCTTGATTTGATAAGTATTCACCCCCTTTGCTATGACACTCCAAATTGAGCTCAGGTGCGTCCAATTTCCTTGTGAGATCACTCTAAAACTTGAATGGAGTCCACCTGTGGTCAGTTCAAATGGTTGACATGATTTCAGAGGAAATACACCTGTCTATATAAGGTGCCACTGTTGACAGTGCATGTCAGAGCAGAAACTCTACCATGAAGACCAAGGAGCTGTCCATAGAACTCTGTGATAGAATTGTGAGAAGGCATAGATCTGGGGAGGGGTATACAAATATTTTTAGGGTGTTGAAAGTTCCCAGGAGCACAGTCAAGTCCACCATTAGGAAATGGAAAGATTACAGAACCACCCACACTCTTCCTAGAGCATGCCATCCTCCCAAACTGAGCAACCGGGCAAGAAGGACCTTGGTCAGGGAAGTGACCAAGAACCCAGTGACCACCCTGACAGAACTACAGAGTTCCATGGCTGAGATGGGAGAACCTGTCCAGAGGACAACAATCTCTGCAGCACTTCACAGATGTAGCCTCTATGTGAGAGTGGCTAGACGGAAGCCACTCCTGAGAAAAGGCCACATAGTAGCATGCCTGGAGTTTGCAAGAAGGCACGTGGCAGACTCTGAGACCATGTGGCAAAAGATTCTCTGGTCTGATGAAACAAAAATTGAACTCTTCGGCCTGAATGCAAAGCGCTATGCCTGGCGCAAACCGAACACAGCTAATCACCTGTGTAACACCGTCCCTACCATGAAGCATGGTGGTGGCAGCATCATGTTATGGGGATGCTTGTCAGCGGCAGGGACTGGGGCACTTGTCAGGATAGAAGGAACAATGAATGGAGCCAAATACAGGCACATCCTTGAGGAGAACCTGCATCAGTCTGCAATAGACCTTGGACTGGGGCGAAGATTTACGTTCCAACAGGACAACGACCCCAAGCATACAGCCAAAGCAACACTGGAGTGGCTTCAGAACAAGAAGGTGAATGTCCTTGAGTAGCCCAGCCAAAGCCCAGACTTGAATCCCATTGAGAATCTGTGGAAAGCCTTAAAGATTGCGGCTCACCGATGCTCCCCATCCAACTTGACAGAGCTTGAGCAAATCTGCAAGGAAGAATGGGCGAAGGTCCCCAAATCCAGGTGTGCAAAGCTGGTACAGACATACCCCAAGAAGACTCAAAGCTGTAATTGCTGCCAGAGGTTCTTCTACAAAGTATTGACTCAGGGGGGTGAATACTTAAGTAAACAAGATATTTCAGTTTTTAATGTTTCATAAATTTTTGTTATACAATAAAAATATTTTTGCCCGAGGTCACGTGATGGCAGCCTAAGCTGAAGCAGCAGTTCCCTGGAGCTCCGTTCTACACCGCAGATTTCCTGGCAAATACTTATAACAGTAAACTCCATCGTCTTAATTTCTGTACAGGAAGAGAGCCTACCTACCTTGGAAAATCTAGCCTGAGTGCAAAATGGATGTCTATATGAAAAAAGCACCACCAAGGCACTCTCCACCGCGTACTCCAGAAAAGGACAAGGCCGCGAAAAGCCCCAAACAGCAAGCCGTTAGTCTACCGAATATGCCCGAAATAGCAGCAGCCCTCTCAGAGGAGAAATTCTTAGAAGTCAAGAAACCGCTACAAACAGCGATCGCTACCATATCGGAGGATCTTCAAAAAATTCAAAGCTCAGTTGAATCTCTAACATAAAGAGTCGGAGACTCCGAAAGTCGAATAATTTCCCTAGAGAAGAAACAAGATAAAAATGATTTGGAGAATGTGAATGTGGCACGAAGAATAAAGAAACTAGAAGAGAAATTGGAGGACCTGGAGGGACGCAGCAGAAGAAACAACTTAATTGTTATCAGGATTCCGGAGAAAGAAGAAGGGAACGCAGCTATATTATTTCTGCAGAAGCTCTGCTTTAAATTAGCTGGGCCACCACCACGACGGAGAGAATACATAATTGAAAGAGCATCGAGCTCTAAGTCCCTCCACCAACCTCGGGCCAGCCACCCAGACCAATGATATTTAAACTTTTAAATTTTTTGGACAAACAACATATATTGTCTAAAGTTAAAGAAATGAATGAAGTGACATGGGAGGGCAGGAAAATCCGTATTGCACAGGATCTCCCTTATTCGGTGCGAATGCGGCGGCAAGAACTTCACCCCATGGTCTCTAAATTAGTGGCTGCAGCTAAGGCATTCAGGGTTAAATACCCTGCTACTCTAATGGTCAGGCATGAGGAAAAATGGTTATCCTACGACTCTCCAGCACAAGCATTGATAGGGCTAAAGGAAATTTACCCAGAACTGTACAAATGAGACTGGCGGAAATTCTCTGGGTACGCAGCAAAGGCTTAATTTTAGCCGATGATCTGACCAGCAGTCGTGGCGGGTTTTGGAAAGCAATTACCCTAACAGTTTATTAGAGTGCTTCTTTGTGAGTGGATTTACTAACTAAACAAGCGAGGCAATGATGCGAAGTGCTGTTCGAATTATTGGGCTTCTTGGGAGTGTGCATTGTATAGCGTGGAAATGTGTTTGAGCAAAAGAGGGAAATCTGGCTTTGTAGAAATCCTCGGTTCAGAGGGAGATGCGAGTGATATGCCTGCAAGAGTGAGGATCTGCCAACTAGACGATCTCGACTGAGGATAATTGGAGACTTTTGTTCCTGCTTTAATTTCTCACTTCCATATCGCAGAACTGGTCAATTAAGTTGGACAGTGTTATGGCACGGACTGATGCATGGTTGTGTATACGCTCAGGAGTGGGCGTATTACAATAGCGAGAACTGAATGGGAGTCGGAATGGTTTCCGAGAATGATCTCAGTGCTTGATATAATTAGTTGTGTGGGCATAAGAAGTCTAATAGAAGCAACGAATTTATTTACACTCAGCAGCCTTTGATCTCGAATTTGGTTTACAATAGGTTTAAACCAAGGATGCCGTTTAGGGCGTTATGTAATACCTAGGCAGGGGAATTCTAAGGACTTTTCTCCCTACCTCTCTTTTCCTCCTAGCTCTCTATCAAAGGTTATGTTTTAAGGGGCTATTTTCTTTGTGTTTATGGTAGGATTTAATTAATGACCTGTATGTGCAGATCCAGTTATAGTCCCCAATTAAGTTATCACTGTATTAAAAATGAGCACTTTAAACGGAATAGTGATATGCATGTTAAAGTTTTAAGGTTGTCAAATGTTAGTATTTAGTAGGGTTAAGTTTAGAGCTTACAAGGTATAGAAAAGATACTGTTAGGCATAGAACTGTTGTGTATCAAGGTATTATACTTTCTCAGCTACATATGCAGAGGGACAGGTGTGGGGGGGCTCCGGGGAACAAACTGTTAGGCTGGGTTATGCTTAAGTATAAATCATGTGGCATATGGGATTTTGGAGTGCAGTAAATCAGAACTGGGGTTTTTGTTTTAAGTTGAGTATTACGAGTTATGAGGTTAATAACTATAGGGTGTTACTGTGTGGGGTGGGGTTAAGACTACACACTATCAATATGTGGCGGTCCAAGGTATGCCTAAGTATATCTTGGCTCTTTCAATTAGGGTTGTACTGTGACATTTCCAAACTGCCATTGTAGAACATGGATAGTTGTTACCGTTTTGTAAGTTGGAATATCAAAGGAGCCAAAGATAGGGTCAAAAGGCAAATAATTTTGAAGCATTTGCGGCAGTTGGGAGCACAAATAGTTTTCTTGCAAGAAACACATTTGAAGAGGGAAGATGTAATCCTTTTTAGGAAGTCATGGGTTGGACAAGTTTTTGGGTCGGGGGGCAACCACGAATAAAAGAGGGGTAGCCATATTATTAGCGAGGAACATCCCCCTTTAAAATGACTCAAGAAATTTGGGACCCAGAAGGCCGATATGTAATAATTCATGGCTCGCTGGAATCCTGTCTGGTTCTTTTGGGCTCTATTTACGGCCCTAATAGTGATTCCCCATCCTTTTTTGTAAATTTACTTAATGTTGTGTCGACCAATCCGCCAAAATGTACTATACTGGGAGGAGATTGGAATTTAGTGCTTCAAAAAGATTTAGATAGGTCTGATCGTGTAAGATGGGGATTGTCTCCAGCACAAAGGGCAATAAAGGAGCTTATAAGCAGTGTTGCGCTTGTGGGTGTGTGTGGAGAGTTCTTAACCCCTCAGAAAGACAATATACCTTTTTTTCTACAGCGCATAGAACATATTCTCGAATTGACTACCTACTCATAAGCTCTTTTGCATTGCCTGGAGTCTCTCAGGTAGAAATATCAGCTAGAGTGTTGTCTGATCATGCACCAGTCAGCATGGAATATCGACTAGGTGCAGGAGGTAAGAGATCTCCACAATGGCGGTTGAATAGCCAATTACTGCGAGACAAAACCTTTTTAGAATACATTGTGGATTTCATTGCTTCTTTCCTTAGTAGAAATCAAGGATCAGTGACTAAATATGACTTCATTTGGGCAGCTTTGAAATGCTCTTTGAGGGGGAAATTCATAAAAATGGCTTCCAATAGAGTTAGGCATCAGAGGGTGCAGATGGAGGATCTCCTTGTATCCATTAAAAGCCTGGAACATAGTTTATCCCGTTCATCACCGGTAGAGATGTGGACTAGACTTCATCAACTGCAAGCTCAATACACAGGGCTGGTATCTCAAAAAGCAGAGTTGGCCCTGCAAAGAACCAAATTCAAATACCTAGAGATGGGGGAAAGGGCAAGTAAGTTACTAGCTATGCGTGTCCATCAAGTAGAGGCTTCACAATTTATTGCAGGAATCTATACAGGGCAAAATGGTCAAGTTTGCACTGACCCCTCAGGAAATTGCAAAATTGTTTGGATCTTATTTCCAAGATCTTTACACAGTAGACCCAGTCCTGCGCCCCACTAGCGAAGGAATAAACTCTTATCTTAGCTCTGTAAGTCTGCCTGAGATTACAGATGTAGAAGTGGCCCTCTTAGGTGCCCCAATATCCCTAGCAGAAATTCAGCAGGCAGTTCAGAAGCTACCTCCAGATAAATCGCCCGGGCCGGACGGATTACCAAGCAACTTTTATAAAGCCTGTCAGTCTATGATAATACCGGTATTAAAAGATGTGTATGATTATTGGTATGATAATGGGATATCAGACCCAAGTTTTCAGGAGGCGGTAATATCCCTGATTTTAAAACCAGGGAAAGATCCACTAAGTCTTAGTAGTTACCGCCCTATATCTTTATTGAACACGGATATTAAAATTTTAGCCAAAGTGTTAGCAAACAGACTCTCAAAAGTTATGGGTACTCTCATAAACCACGAGCAAGTCGGATTCATGATGGGAAGATTATCTCAAGATCATATGAGGAAATTGTTGCATCTCCTTTCGGTGTCCAGGGACTCCAGCACGCCAATGGTATTGGTCTCCCTGGATGCTGAAAAGGCGTTTGACAGAGTCTCCTGGGACTTTCTGTTTGTTACCTTAATCTCAATTGGACTACCCAAAGAATTTATAAGATGGATACAACTCTTATATTCCTCCCCCATGGCCAAAGTCAAGTGCAATGGCTTATTTTCCCCTTCCTTCAACCTAGCTTGGGGCACAAGGCAGGGATGTCCATTGTCCCCCCTGCTGTTTAACATATACTTGGAGCCTCTGATCCTTAGACTGGTGGGCAATATTAATATTAAAGGGATCCAAATAGGCACTCTAAGATATTCCATCTCGGCGTATGCAGATGACATATTATTACATGTGGAGAGGCCAGGCCTTTCAGTCCCAGCTATTCTAAGTGAGATAGAGGAATATGCTAAAGTCTCATTTTATAAACTAAATCGGGCTAAAACTAAGGTCTTACCTTTAAATAGTAGAGTAAATAAGGTAGAACTCTCATTCCTTGGCCTCTCTTGGGAGGCGAAGCATATAGTATACTTAGGAATCAAGATTTTTAGAGATCTTGGTACTATAATAAGAGACAACCTTGATAGCTTAGTCAAAAGCGATAGCCCGGATTTGGAAAGATGGCGATTGCTTCCTTTTCTTTATGGGGTAGGCTAAGTAATTAAAATGAACATCCTACCAAGGATGCTGTACCCATTGGGTATGCTGGGCACTTATTTGACAAAACGTGGTTCCTTAAATTACAAGGATAGTAAATACTTTCTTATGGAACAAGAAAGGTTTTCAGATCCTATCTCAAGTTGACAGCCCGAAACACAGAGGAGGTCTTGTGGCCCCTCTTTCTTTCTATATTATTTAGCACAACATATGAGCAAGCTGGCCTTTGGAGTAAAGGAAGTAGGAATTCAGAATATCTCCCTTGTGGCTCTCTATAGAAAATACTTAGCCTCCCAAGCGAATTGTTAGGTTGGGGGCGCTTCTTATATGCTCTCGCCATCTCACACCCCTAAGTCAATTAAGAATAATCCCATGGGTTGATCGTTGAAGGCTTCTCATCAGGCCCAAAAATACTTAGCAGTGAAGTGGTATCAGTCTTTAGATCAACCAGTTATTGGCAACCCTCATTTTAAGATTAATAATGTGCCAATATCCCTCAATTTCTGGCCTCGGCTAAGCCAATGCAAAGCTTCAGACATATGGTCAGATGGAAAACCACTTTCTTTTGCTCAATTCCGGAAATTCAATGAGGCATTAGATAAAGAAGCCTTTAAATATATTCAAGTTAGTAAGGCCCTTGCATCCTTTTTCTGCCGGTTCCCGCCAATGGATCTAGAGGGAAAAGAACTAGCTACGCTTTTTAAGGTAGCCTCCCAATCACACTCAGTTTCTAATATATACAAAACTTTACAGGCATGGGATAGCAGGTTACCATCAGGAGTTTGTTTTTATTGGGTAAGAGAGCTAGGAATGTCAGAAGACCCTGATCTATGGAGGAAACTCTGGTTATCAATGTACAAATTCATAAAGCAGGACAGAATCAGATTAGTTCATTTTAACATCATGCAGAATATCTATTTTACGCCAGCTAAGCTCTTCAAGTTTGGGACATTAAATACTTCCATATGCAGCAAATGCAAGGGGGACATCGGCTCCCTTTATCATATGATGTGGTTGTGTCCCTACGTGCAGACCTTCTGGCAATCCGTTAATAAGCCTTTAGATCCTATCCTTGGTTTGAAGACCTTATTTACCCTGAAGTCTGTTTAATAAATTATTTCCCAGGTGATATTCCCAAAGTTAGGAAAGCACATTTGATACTTCATGCGATAGCTAAGCTGATAATTATGAGGCATTGGATAGAAGATAAGTCCTAATGTAATGGGTGGTACAAAGAAATTGGCCAGGCATTACAATTGGAAAGACACATTGCATCTATGCATAATAGATTAGAAGCTTATTTCTCTCTCTGGGGTAACCTAGAGACTCTACTGATAGTTTGGAAGCTATAGTAGCACGTAGTCATATTATAGGTGAGATATACTAAAGATATTGGATAGTGTGTAGTCGGGGGGGTAGGGATTGGGGTTTTAATTTGAGGTATGTATTTTAGCGCCTATTACTTTGGTGTGATCATGTACTATCTAATGTACTTTGACTGGTGCTCAAACTAATAAAACTTGTTAAATCAAAAAAATATATATTTTTGCCCCTTTAAATTGTTGAGTATGCTGTGTGAATCAAGGGGGGAAAAATCATTTCAATGCATTAAAAATTCTAGTAGTAACACAACAAAATGTGACAAAATCCAAGGGGGGGTGAATACTTTCTGAAGGCACTGTATACAGGCCCTCATCCCTCCAGGTTGGTCTGCAGTCCCCAGTGCAGCTGAACACCTCTTCTTAGCACCATTCCTTCAATCATGAGTTGAAGCTCCTGGTGCAGAGTTCTATATTGTCCTTTCGGTCATAGACAGGCAGCACTTCAGTGAAAGCCACTTAGCATGCTACTTGCTTTAGGCCCATCAAGAGTTCCCTGAACTCTCCCTGCACAATTCCAGTCTTGTCCGTTTTTGGGTCCGTAGCCCCCAGGTAGACAGTGATATCCAACTCCCCCACCCTGCTACCCTAGCAATCCTTAGGATCTGCTACTCATCTCTCCTAGTCATGGCACCTGGTAGGCACCTTACCGCCCTCTTACTCCCCATCCTTTTCTCAGATCTACCCCTCATCAGATGAGTCTCCTTCAGAAGCTGCTTCTTCTTCTGCTAGGGTCCGCTACCTCACACCTTGGGGCCTCACCTGCAGAGGACCTCCACATCCTCCTTGCCTCTGCTTTTAGGTGCCTTCTCCAGGCAGTCCTGTCCTTCCAGAATGGCAAAGTTATTCTGTAGTGGCACAGGCTGAAGGATATGCTGCTGACTAGCCCCTGACCCCAACCCTTCCAGAGCCCATCATTGTCTGGCCAGCCCTCCTTCTCCTAGGCAACTTCTTGGGAATTGGTGGTAGACTAGGTGGCCCAAGGGTGGGGGAAGAGGTCCTCAGGTTCCTATGCAGCTCAGCCCAGAGACCAGTGACTTCCTTTCTTAACCCAGAGGGCTCGCTCCATGGTATTACCTCATGAAATGTAAGAATGTGGGGGCATGTCTTCAAATTGGGAAGTGGAATGGTTTGGACTTTCGGCTCCACAGAGCCAAATTACGATCACTTCCATCCTGAATTCTGGCTAAAGAAAAAACATGCACTAGACCTAACTGCATCCATTTGGCATATCTGTGGTCCAGGTGGGCTGGTAAATGTGTTGGATCATGTGTAACCATTGTGCCCCCTTTATATTAACCTTGTGGTTCATTCAGCATGTTCTGTAAGTTCATCAGTATAGAATATGTCAGGGAGATGTTGATAGGCAATAGCCCTGAGAGGTCCCTTTTTGGAATACTACTTTGTCCACATCTGTGCGGTTACTTTGGGTTTCCCTCTCCACTCACTGTGCCCTGTATTACGTTTGTTTCTATAACAAAGCATGCTGCAGCTGAGCTACTTGGGAGTAGAGCTGCAAACTCAGTAAAACTAGGCCTCCCTTTGACTTTACACACTGTACTTTACTAAAGGTACTTCTTGGATGCCCCCCCCCCCACTCTGCACAGTGATACTGGGAGATATGTTTATTCCATTACTTGAAATCTTCCCTAGAGGGTACCAGTGGTAAGCATTGGAGCAGGTATAAAAACCTGGGTTGAATATTCATCCTTAGAGAGTCTGTTCTGTTGAGAAGAGTGAATGGGAGGTGGTGCCATCTTTGGAGGTCAGCTTGTATACTTCGTGCCAAGAGTGTGACATTGAGCCCTTTCAGGTGTGCCAAGGCAGCTGGTACTTTGTTTTCCAAGTATTTAATGGCCTGTCTCTCCCACTGGAATGGGTAAATCTGTTTAATGTGGGCAGTCAGGAGAACCAAAGTTGCAAAACTTCATTCTTATCCCCACTGATGCTTTATCCTGCCATTTGGTCAGTACACTTCAGGCATTGCATCAGATGTGGAAGAGATCAAGTAGGGTTTGTGACACAGAGCAGTAAAATATCCACGTAGTAAGCTACCTTATGCATGTGGCCTCCCACACAGATGCACTCCACGTTCTCCTGCAGTCTAAGATATCAGGCCAGGGGTTCCACATACAAGGGGAACAGATAGGAGGACAGAGCAGCCCTGTCTGGTCCCCTGAAATAAGTTAAAATGATCTGAGTATGACCCATTAGCCTTAAGCGAGGCCTGAGGAGGTCGATATAATCCTCCCAAAAGGGTCTAAAAAAATCAGTGGGGAAATCCCATTTCGATAAGGTTCCCCTGCAGAAATTGCCCAGAGACTGTATTGAAGGCTTGGGGGTTGGCAGTATAGCCTTTAGGTTAGAATAATGAGTTGTAGATAAGCTTGTTACATCTAGTAGTCTTGGGTTTGATTCCTACAACCTCTTCTGGGCATCCAGGCTAAGTACTATTGTTGGTATATTATTATTATTATTAGCTGTGACATGTTTTATTAGGAGAAGAATTCTTTATATATTATCAGAGGTTTGCTGGCGTCTAATGAAGCCTGCCTGATCTGCTGGTAAGCTTTCATCTTGTCTGTGAACCATAATACTTGGAAATAATGTGTAATCCATATTCAGGATTGATATGGGGTGGTAAGATTCACAGGGCAGAACTTTACAAAATATTCAGAGAATTGCTTACTGAGCAACTGTTAAAAGTACTTATTGAATGCATGGCAGGATAGCAACCTCTGGTGACTTGGAATTATTCAACTATTTCTGCCATCCTGAATTATCAAAAAGACGCACAAAAAATGTGTTCTGGGCATCCAAGCGAAGTATTATTGTTGATATATTATTACTATTAACTGTGACACGTTCTTTTAGGAGATATGTTCTTTATGTATTATCAGAGGTTTGCTGGCATCTAATGAAGCCTGTCTGATCTCAGTTTAGTATAGTTGGTAAGCTTTCATCTAGTCTGTGAGCCATAATACTTGGAAATAATTTATAATCCATATTCAGGATGGATACTGGGCAGTAAGATTCACATTTGTTTTGCATCTTTCCGATGATTCAGGATGGCAGAAATAGTTGAATAATTCCAAGTCACTGGAGGTTGCCATCCTGTCATACATTCCTCAGGTACTTTTAACTGTTGCTCAGTAAGCAATCCTCCGAACATTTTGTACAATTCTGCCCTATATCCATAAGGTCCTGGACTTTTGCCACTCTTAAGGGCTTTAGTTCCTGTATCTACTTCATGTTAGGTAATTGAGTGTATCAGTGATTCTTGTTGTGCAGGGGTGAGTTTTGGAAGATGGAGCTCTTCAAAAAATTGTTTTTGTTCTGCTTCCTATGTATACATATAACCCCTAGGCGACACTATCCCTAAGATTACTACCTCTACCTGTATTGCTGACCATAGGTTGAGGGGCCTGGGTTCGATATTAAGGTGCCTCCACCCAGAGTAAAAATAGTTGGGGGTATCTAACTAGCCTGTTATAACCCTCTGAGAAGCTATAACCACCCACAGGCCCACCTAGTGACCTTGTACCTTTAATAGCAGTTAACATACAGTCAGCAGTGAACAGTAATAATATGTACACCCCCTTTACACTTACCACCAGGGTCTGGCCTTCAGCAAATTTCCTGGAACCCCCTGTAAAAGCAAGGTTAGCACAGCAGGTATACGCTTGTAATGCCGTGACCCAACTAATAATATGCTTATAAGCCAGGTTAAACGTGAACAGTAAATCAGATTTATTTAGGGATCATGAACAAGGAAAGGGCATAAATCTAGATGAATGATTACTATTCTGATTAAATTCAGGTTACTTTGCATGCACTTTAGTCTCCCACCTAATCTATTTCCCCTTTCCCCTCACCATATCCTCCCACTACAAAACCTCATGGAATTTTCCCCTTCCAGCAAACGATGACAAGGCCCTATGGCTGCTCCTGTTTTCTCCACCTATTCTCCCTTATATCTTCATCACCTACTCGGCACTCTCTCAGCACCCAGCCTCTGTTGCCACCAGTTTCTCTCGCCATAGCAAGCTATCTTTCCATTCTGTTCAAACCTCGCAATGTACTTATTGCTTAATGTGATTGAATTTCGTAACTTTAGTTACAAAAGAGTTGAACATCATTTTTGTATCCAATGTAATTTTGTAACCACTGTTGCCTTTCCCTCCAGGTGGCCGCAACCTGCGAGTTGTCTCTGCGCAGGAGCTGGATCCCCAAAGCCAATCTCTCACCGAAGAACAGTCTCTGGTGCAGGAATGGTGGACTTGGGCCAAGATTGGCATAGGCCCAAGGCTGAATAAACAATTCTGGCAAAGTTCAGTTTGTGTGCTGGTGAATGCCTCCAGCTGGCAACACAATTCATTCACTGGCAAAACAGGCCACAATATATGATAAACATTCAGCACATTTAGCAGGAAAAACATTAACTTCACTCTCTCTCAGTTCGGTATTCAGGCTGGTTGCTATTGCAGTAGATTCACTGAGCAAACCTCTTGATCATTAAATCAGTCTCTCACAACCTCTGGGCCGGATGCTACACAGGAGCCTTCTTTCTGTCCAAATCCCAGGCTGTACCTTTAGATATCTTGGAGCTTTCTGCCGCAATAAAAGTTCCTTTTCAGATAATTTCGATTACTGCAATCAAGCAGTCCAGTGCAGGAGAACAGCAGCAGCAATGAGGCAAGTCAGGCCTCCCCTGCCGATTTCCTTCAGCTTCTTACAGGGAGCAGCTGCTCGAAAGTGCAAGCTGCTCGCTCTTCTACCTCTAACTTCAACTGATTTGCTGTCTCTAACAGTTCTGGGGATTTCCCTGGGTTTTCAGAGTTGTGGTTGGCTGGGGGAGCTATCTGTCACAGTTTGGGTGCCCTTTCAGTTCAGTTTAGGTGCCAGCGTAAAAACTACAAGAACTACAGATTTCCGTGCCACGAGGCAGTTAAGCTAAGGACCCTTAATGGCCCCCTGAGTCCCATTGGTCCAAATTCTGAAAGTCCTGGACCTAACATGATGGCTCCAATTCAGAAAGGCAAAGCTACAAGAAGGCAGGTTAGAACAAACACTCTATTTCAAATATAACAGCGAGTTAGCAGTAAATCTTTACAGTACTAGTTCAGGCTCCCTCTGCTCTTTTATCGACAGCAGAGTGGAGCAAATTAAAGCAATGTCTGGCCGGTCATGAGCTTTGATGCACTCAGACCCAACCCAGACCATTTACTGTACACATACAGGCTACAGTCTTAAAGGGACATGCGCAGAGGCACAGCATGGCACTCTCACATAAATCAACAGGACCAAACAAATATCCTTGGATCCACTACCTATGAAGGATGTCTACCTGGCAGTGGGCATGGATAGAGCCCAGGAAGACATTAAGATAAACCCCAAATTGGTGTTGGGGGGGGGGGGTTAGACTCTTTCCTGCCTAGGAAAACTTGGCGTCCGAGTCAAGTCTATACTTCATAACCAGTTTTACTTGGGAAAATACTATTCGAGAATATATACAAGCTGCATCCATATACTAATATATACATTCTACATAGTTTTATCGTTACTGCTCACGTAATAAAGTAATAATAAACATACTTTGTTCATAACCAATATTGGCTCATATGCAATAGTATTGCTTAAATATTCTACAATTTCATTTTAAGCATTCTCTCTTCTCATTTGTATACTGATTCAGATAGCCATACACATTACCCTTGTCTGTACCACTCTTTGCACACTAACCCACATGGATGAGAACCTGACCTGGTTAGCTAACTTTGGGCTATTTGTAGGCTGACCCCTAGAGTACAGACTAGAGGGCTTTATTACTAATGTAGAGGTTGCAGTGTAACCTATTTTGGGAAGGGAACTTGCTGTAATGTAAACCCGTTTATGGACTACATTCATAGACAGGTCTACAGGCTCTCCTGGAAAATCATATATAAGGCATACCCCACGTATTTCATCTCTCTCAGATCTTCTAGGTGGGGGGGCACAGGCACAGTCCTTTCAGTATCTGCACTTGGATTCATGCCTTCTGGCTTGTCCAGCAACACAGCAGCTTCAGCAGGAAGGGGTGCCTCAGCACTGTTTCTTCAGAGTTTAAAGGAGCACTTGCTTCTACAGTGGTGCTTGCATTCACTTGCTGTATATACTCTGGTTCACCATTGGAGGGGAACTTCATAGAATTTAGATCATGTAACATATGGCTTGTACTTTCATAATCAACATTTGAATTAGCAATATTGTCCAGCATGGGATCAGAGTTATCATTTTCGGATATTTCAACTTTGTCTTGTATTTCACCATTCTGGCTTTCACTTTCTTAGTCAGGGCTTGCTATTTTAAGTTCAGACAGCTCCACGAGACATAGAGAATCGGCTACTTCGGAAGTAATACTTTGCACTTCACTATCAGTGGGTGCAGGGGTAGTTGAGAGGGCTGGATAACTAGACAGTCTTGAAGGTCCAGTCTCATCTCCCCATGTTACACAAAGGATTACCTTGGAATAACTTGCTTAGTTCTAAAGAGAGATAATAGGTAGGGTTTACTGTGTTCATGTATCTGAGTCCACCCACTGATATATTCAGTTGTCTCATAGAAACATAGACTTTGACGGCAGATAAGGACCACTTGGCCCATCTAGTCTGCCCATTTCTGTACCTACAGGATAGGCCGCAGATCCTAGTTAACCAACAGCCTATTTCTTCCTACCCCCAACAAGAATTGCCTTATGTCTGTCCCATGCATTCTTGAATTCTCCCACAGTTTTAGACCCCACAGCCTCCTCAGGAAGGCTGTTCCATGCATCCACTACCCTCTCTGTGAAAAAATACTTCCTCACATTGCCCCTAGATCGCCCCCCATCTTTAAATTGTGTTCCTTGTTCTTGCCGTCTCTTTTCTGAAGATGCTACCCTCTTGGACTTTGTTGATTCCACTGGAGGTACTTAAAGTTTCTATCATGCCCCCCTCTCCCTTCTTTCCATGAGGTATACATATTAAGCTCCTTTAGTCTCTCCTCGGATGGCTTCTCTTGCAGACCCTGCACCATTTTAGTTGCCCTCCTCTGGACTGCCTCTATCCTGTCTATGTCCTTGCGGAGATGGAGTCTCCAGAACTGGACGCAGTACTCCAGATGGGGTCTCAACAACAGTCTGTATAGAGGGATAACAACTTCCCATTTTCTGCTGGTGATGCCTCTCCCTATGCATCCCAGTATACCCCCAGCCCTCCCTACTGCCTTCTCACATTGCTTGCTAACCTTAAGGTCATCTGATATGGTTACCCCCAGGTTCCTTTCCTTTTTTGTTGTTGTTACTACCTCCTCCCCCATTGTGTAATCTTCCCCTTGGTTCTTGTTTCCCAGGTGCATTATTTTGCACTTCTTTGCATTGAATCCAAGCTGCCATACTTCTGACCGTTCCTCCAATCTTGCCAAGTCCCTTCTCATCCTTTCCATGCCTCCTTGTATATCAACCCTGTTGCAGATCTTTGTGTCATCTGCAAAGAGGCATACTTTTCCTTCCAGTGCCTCTGCAATGTCACTTATAAAGACATTAAAAAGGACTGAACCCTGCGGTACCCCACTAGTAACCCTCTTTCTTCAGAGTGGACTCCATTTACAATTACCTTCTGTGTCCTGTTGTCCAGCCAGTGTTTTACCCAGGCTACCACCCTGGGACCCACTCCCAGGCTGGTTAATTTGACTATTAATCTTTGTGTGGGACTGTGTCAAATGCCTTGCTAAAGTCTAGGTAGGCCATGTCCACAGCCCTCCTGGTCTACTACTTTGGTCACCCAGTCAAAGAAATCTATTAGATTCGTCTGACATGACCTTCCGCTGTGAACCCATGCTGTCTTGGGTCCTGTGCCACTGGCCTCTAGGTACTCAACAGTTCTTTCCTTCAGAAGTGACTCCATCACTTTCCCTACCACAGAGGTCAAACTGACAGGTCTGTAGTTTCCTGCCTCTATCTTGGTCCCACTTTTGTGAAGGGGAATCACATCTGCCTTCCTCCAGTCCTCGGTACCACACCATCCTCCCATGATTTATTAAAAGAGTAGCCAGTGGTTTCACTAGTTCCCCTTAATTCTTTTAGAATTCTGGGTGAATTCCATCAGGCCCCATTGCTTTGTCCACCTTCAGTTTTAGGAGTTCTTGCAGAACCCTTTCTTCTGTGAAAGGACAGGGATCGACCCCCTATCAAGAGTGCTTCTGTTAATTGGATTAGGCACTTCCCTCATCTTTGTGAATACTGAGCAGAAATATTCATTCAGTATCCCTGCTTTTCACTGTCCCCTCTGCCCATCCACCATTCATTCTATTCAGCCTCACTATCCCTCCCTTTGTCTTTCTATACTCTGATGTACCTGTAAAGGTTTTATCCCCTTCTTAACAGAGTTGGCTATCTTTTCCTCAGTTTGGGCCTTTGCTATTCTGACTTCCCTCCCTGCTTCCTTCTGCCTTAACTGGTACAGCTCTCTGTCCTGCTCCTTCTGTGTTTCTTTATACTTCCGGAATGCTATCTTTTTCTCTCTGACTTTCCCAGCCACCTCTTTTGAGAACCATAGTGACTTTTTCTTTCATTTTGATTTGTTTATTTGCTTCACACAATGGCTTGTTGCATCTGTGATGGCAGTTTTGATGATTCCCCATTGTTGCTCTACCCCTCCTTCTAGCCTGTTTGCTAGTGCTTTTCTGAGGCACTCTCCCATATTGCCAAAGTCAGCCCTCCTGAAGTCCAGTACCCTCACTTTTGTATGGCTTGACTCTGTAGCTGAGTTTAACGTGAACCACACTGTTTGATGGTCACTTGTTCCCAGATGGCAACCCACTTCTAGATCTGAGATCCTCTCACTGCCCTCATTTGAGAGTATGAGGTCTAAGATTGCTCCCTCATGAGTGGGTTCTGAAACTAGCTGTCTGAGGCCTGCCACCTGTAGGGCATCGAGAATGGCCCTGCTCTTGGATGTGGCTGCAGCAAATGTGCTCCAGTTAACATCTGGCATATTAAGGTCTCCCATCAACAGTATCTCCCCTTTCTCTGCCATCCTAAGAATGCCTTCTATCATATCCTTGTCCATTCTCTCCCCCTGACATGGGAGTCTGTACACAACCCCTGTGCGGATTGTGGTGCCCTTTCCAGTCTCCAAGGTGACCCACAGTGCCTCCTCTCCTCCCTGTTTACTCTCTTGTTCAGTTGCTTTTATCCCTTCCTTTACTGAGAGAGCTACTCCTCCCCTTCTTCTCCCCTGCCTGTCTCTCCTGTAGGTTATGTACCCTGGTATGTTAACATCCCAATCATCGTTCTCTGTGTACCATGTTTCTGTGACTGCTACGATATCCAGACATCCCTCTTCCATCAAGGCCACCAGCTCAGGGAGCTTGTTGCCCAGACTACAGGCATTGGTACTCATTACCCTCCATTTCCTGATGGCTTTACTCCTTTTTGCCCCATCCCTGTCCTTCTTGCCTTTGTCACTTTCCCATTTACCCTGCCCTTCCCTATCGACACCTCTATGTTGGTGTTTACCGCACTTACTACCGATTTTTTTTTTTTGGGGCTAGGATTTCCTGTTCCTTTCTGTACTGTCTGATCTGCTCACTATTGTTTATTTACTACTTGATCAAATGCTACATGTTGTGCCTGCTGTCTATACCTGTAATTTCCTCACTGCATATCCTCATTGTACCCCCGTCGCACTGTGAGACAAGAAACTTGTTCTTTAGTGTGCCTTCCTGGTGAAACATTTCAATAAAAAACATTTAAATAAATAGGTGGCCCCATATTCACTATCATCAGATTCAGAATGATTGTCATCATTGATGACAACATTACTTATTGAAGACTTTGACTGTGAATACAGAAGGTGAACTTAGTTGTTTCTTTTTAGCTGCAGACCTGGTCACAGGCCCAGTAGTAGCACAATTTTGAGGTACAACAACACAAATTTTTGTTGATCTGCTAAAAGCCACATTGCACATTTAACGTATACCATTTCATTTATCTTGTTTTGGATTTCAATACATTTTCCAACATACTTACATTTCACCCTACTACTAATGTTAATGTAGATCATCAAACTCTTATATTTAGTGAATAAGTGTATATGTTGAAGAAACCCACCTGTTTATCCAAAATCTATTTGCTATCCAAGCAAAGAAAGAATTCAACCATTTCCTCAGGAGGGAAGTTGAGACTACCCATGCAATCGCCCAGTCATCTAGTTCTCTGTGAATTGTAGAGGGGGCACACTAACAAAATGTGTTTTAAGTCACCTTCGACATTATTTCTGTATTTACAAAATGGAGAACTAACGTCTGGTCTGTTTTGTCTAAAATGTATGTAGCGTGCATCATAGATTTCCAGTCTAAATCTGGTCATTAACTTTCTTAATTTTGGATTCAGAATTTTAGTCAAATATGGCTCCAAACCATGATAGGTTTTTATTTGTTTATACTATCTAAAAAGTTTAATTTTCCTTAAACTGCAAAAATTTCTGGTGATACCATTGTCTTTAAGTCTAGTTTTAATTGCAGAGACTATTTCTTCTCATGGTCCTAAGATAAATTTCCCATCAAACATGACCCAGTCCATTAGGAAAAAGCACATTCTTAATCAATTGTATAGATGGTGCCTCAAAACTAATTAGAGAGTTATTTATATTTTCTTCTAAGCATTTCCTCAGCAGGCAATTTTCCTGAAATAGGAAAGTTTTTTTTTTTTTTTTAATACTTTCTCTTTATGCCCCCTTCTCGCTGTACTGGATTCCTTTCTTCAGGGATCCCTAGGCTGTGTAATCCTGTAGTCCCACCCCAGGTACCTCCCTCCGGGTGCTGGTTAGCCTTTCCCTCTCCTGCCTCAGTTTACCCCAGTGAGAGGAGGGACCCCCACTTAGTCCCCTCTCACACCTCAAGTATGGTTGGGCGTCACCAGCCCCATCTATGGAGCCTGGTTAAGGGTTATCTCGGGACAGCCAGGTCCCGTCTACAGGAGCCCAGCACAGGGTTTTGTTCGTTTTCCTTGTCCCAGTCCACAAGATGTCTTACGCAGAGAGGGCCATGGAGTGGCCGCGTCGTGACATGCTAACACTCTGGCTCGGCGGATGTCCTCCCTCCCCTTATATGCTGTCTCGCTGCACCTCCACCCGTGGTCACCCAGGTGGCAGTATCGCAGCGGGATCCGCATCTCACCACACCCACAGGAGGAGAGCAGCCCCTGGGTGCTCAATCCTCCTCCCCTCAGCCGGCCCTCCAGCCGCCCGAGTCCGTTCCTGAACCCGGGTCGCTGGCGCCGCAAGTGGTAGCCCTACCGCTGGGCCGGCTCGAAATAGGAAATATTTTGATGTAAATAAAAGTTGACTTTCCAAAACCATAGCCTGGAAGAAAAACTGACCTAGCTCTAACCTTAGGATGGCAGCTGGGACAGCTTGAGACACCGTTAGAATATATTTATACAGTTTATTAAAAATTATTTCCAACTTCTCCCGATGAATATTTCACTATATTTATGCAGCATAAAGTGTACTAGTCTTAATTTTTGCATTAAGAACTCTTAAAACACCTAATACGGAACTTTGCCCCATTTTGGCATTGAAACTTTTAAACCCATTGATTGCAGTTCAGTTTTGAGGTACAGAGTCTAAGATAATCTGTCCAGTAGGCAAAAGGTGATTTCTGTGCATTGTCTTTACAGCTCGTGGGTCATTCTCTGGATGCACTTTGTAGACTGGCAAATCATCCAGCTTGCTGATAACAATGAACGGAGTGTGATTCCACCTGTCGGCTATCTTGTGTTTTCCGTATAAACCCAAATTCCTTAATAGAACACAATCTCCAGGTTGTAACTCTTGAGCCTTAACTCGTTTGTCATGTCTTTCTTTATTGGCTAAGTTTCTTTTGGCAGCCATCGTGTGAGCCAGCTGATAGTCTTGATTAAGCTGAGCTTTGAGTATTTGTACATACTGGAGACAGTTTTCTGATCCGATTTCATCTGGTGATATGCCAAAACAAATGTCAATAGGTGTAACCTTGCTTCTTGACCAAACATCAGCTTGTATGGGGAAAAACAATTGTGTCATTATAAGTACAGTTATACGCATGTACCAAATTGCTTATTTGCAGACTCCACCTTGGCTTATCTTTGGGGTGAAGGGTGCCCAACATGTCCAACAATGTTCTGTTGAATCTTTCTGGCTGGGGATCTCCTTGAGGATGATAGGTTGTAGTTCTTGATTTTCTTACCCACCAGAGCGAGAGCATCTTCTTGATTAGACAGCTTTCAGAGTCTCTCCCCTGATCGGAATGGATCCACTGTGGGGCACTGTAGTGAATAATAAATTTCTCAACAAGCACTTTGGCTGTGGTGGCTGCTTTCTGGTCTTTTGTTGGATAGGCCTGGGCATAACAGGTGAAATGGTTGGTCACAGCAAGCTCATTGCCAATATTCTTTTCATCAGGGTCCAAGCTGAAGAAGTCGATACATATGAGCTCTATGGGTGCACTGGTGGAGATATTGACTAAGGGCGCAGCTCTCTGTGGCTGAGCTTTTCTCTGAAGACAGCGGCTACAAGTTTTGATATATGCATCAGTGTCAGCACCTATCTTGGGCCAATAGAAACGGGCATGGACGAAGTCCGAAGTTGTGTTGTGACCCAAGTGTCCCATTTGATCATGAAGAGCATGTAGAACCACACTTTTAAATGCAGAAGGCAGCACTAACTGTTATTTAATGACTTGGCCTTGTCCATTTGTGGTCTCTCGGTAAAGTAGGTTGTTGCGCAACTTGAGTTTATGCCCCTCTCAGAATAGCAGAGCAGTTCTCGGCGCTTTAGAGTGAAGCTTGGAAACACTTTTTCCAGCATTTATGGTATCCAACATGAGCTTAATCATGGGATCATGATACTGCTCCCTTTGAATATTGACTGGAGTAAGTTGAGGCAAGGCACTCAGGTCTAATGCTGCAAAGTTGCAATAAGCTGCCTGGACACAGGTTTCTGGGGGCCTAGGCAATCAACCAGTCTGCAGTTTCAGAAGATGGATGCCCATCTTTATTGAACTTGTGACATAGGGCCGTAACAGATTGTTCTGACATCCCCACCAACTCAGAAGTTGACACAGACTTCCTGGAGAGGGCATCAGCGTCGATGTGATTAAGACCAGGGCGGTACTCCACCAAATAATCATAAGTGGAAAAGGCTGACAACCATTGGTGTCTGGTTGCATCTAGTTTGGCTGAAGTTTAAACCTACGTGAGGGGATTATTGTCGGTTTTCACCAGGATTTTAGCGCCATAGAGGTATTCCTGGAATTGATCTACTATCACCCACTTTAATGCGAGAAATTTAAGTTTATGCACAGGGTAATTTTTCTCAGATGATGTCAGACTTCTACTAGCAAATGCCACTGGGTGTAGTCCTTCCTTGTGCTCCTGATACAGCATGGCCCCAAGTCCTATCAAGCTAACATTGGTATGTAACACATATGGCATAGTGGGATCTGCGTAAGCAAGCACAGGGGCATGGGTAAGCTGATGAATAATATCGTAAAAAGCTGTATCACATTCTTTGGTCCACCTGGTTCCAAATGTTTAATTGGTCTGGAAATATGTTTTATCCCCTCCTTTTACAGCACTCTTTTTTTTTTATCTCCAGTGGGTAGGTGGGTACCCTTGAGTCAGATTTAGTAGGGGGAATGACTTTAGAGTAATCTTTTACAAAGTGGCAATAGTATCCACAGAATCCCAAGAATCAAGGAAGCTCTTTGAGATTACTAGGCCGTGGCCAAATAGTTAAGGCTTCCACTTTGCTTGGATTAGTTTGAATGCCCTCTGAAGATACAATGTGGCCCACATATTTCACAGATTGTTGGAAAAACTGGCATTTGTCGATGGACAGTTTTAGTCTGAAGTCTTCTAATCAGTCTAGGACCTTGAACAAGCGAGTCTCATGCTTTTCGAGAGTTTTGCCTAACATGATGACATCGTCCAGATAAACTAAGCATTCAAGTAGGCTCATGTCTCCTACAGCTCGCTCCATCAGTCTCTGGAAGGTGACTGGCACTCCAGATATATACGTAAGAATTCATAGAAACCCATGACAGATAAATGCAGTTTTCTCTCTGTCCTCTGGTGCCATCAGGATTTGGTAATACCCGTTCCTGAGGTCTAAGATGGAAAACCACTGGCTCCTATTAAGGCAGTCAAGGGCATCCTGGATGTTAGGCATTATACACTGGTCTGGTATGGTTCTTCAGTTAAAGGTCCTGTAGTCCACACACATCCTCACTGAACTATTTTTCTTTCAGACTACCACAGTGGGGGATGCGTAAGGGTTATGTGACTCCTGGATGATTCCAGCTGCTAACAGCTCTTGGAGGTGGTGTCGAACATCATCAGTGTCCGCTGGTGCCAATCTGCATGACCTTTCACAAAATGATCTCTCATCATGGAGTCTGATATGATGCTCGACACTGGTGATGCATCCGACATCTCATTCCTTTAATGAAAACACTTTGCTCCATTGTGCCAGCTTGCAGCTGATTCTGTCTTTCCACTCACCAGGAATAGGAGGCTCTCCAGAACCAAACATATCTGGGGATTTTTTTTTCCCCCCAACACACTAGCGTGGGCACAAGGACGTGGTGCTTCTGTGCTGAAAACTCTATACATACTAACAAAAAACAAGCAGAGCACTCACACCTTGAATATAATAGAGGGCATCGGTTTTTCAATAAAAAATATTATTTATTTTATTACATTGGCAAAATAAAGAGCAACCTAGGAGACACTCCAGAGTCGAACATATCTGGGGATACTTCCATCGTTTTCCTCTCTGTGGCATTTGGTTGGCAATGCTGCAGTATCCGCACAGTATACCTGGGCAGGGACTGAGTGGTCTAGTGGATGGAAGGGACTGAGTGGTCTAGTGGATGGTGCAACTGACCCTGGAGCAGCCAGCCAGAACAGACAGGGGTTCAAGACCTGCTTTGGGAGGGAGAAGGGGGGGGGGTAGTATCACAGGGATGGGCAGGGGTTAACTTATTCTATGTTTCTAGTCCTGAGGAGGTCGTGGAGTCAAAAACAGTGGGGGAATTCAAGAATGCATGGGATAGGAGGAAGTAGGCTGTTGGTTAGTTAGGATCTGCAGCTTATCCATTAGGTAGAGAAATGGCCAGACTAGGTGGGTCAAGCGGTCCTTATCTGCCATCAGATTCTATGTTTCTGTGTTTCAGGGTACAGCGGTGGGGAACTTCAGTGTCTCTGTCGGTCTCATTGCAGAGTTGCACTACTGCTCTTCTAGCGTAGGCATGAGCCCTAACAGGTAGCACACTGGGTTTAAGTAAAAGTCCACTAGGCAGCTTCCCCTCTTCTGGGGCATCCAGCATAAGAATCTTGTTTGTTATGTCTTTTTTAATACACACTTCTCCACTGACGTGACACTGTGAATTAAGTGGCAAGACAAGAGGTGATGGGTCCTTTTTCCAGACGTACATCCTTGTCATTCACTTTGCCTGGGACTGCATCTCGTAAATTTTTTCTACTACTGCGGGAATAGGTAAGGCTTATCTGGTTTTCTGAGCTTGCTTTTCTTGACACATTTCTGCTAGGCAGCTAAACGTGTGAATTAGTGCTGATCAGTATGGGAATTTCATCATATAGTCCAGTGGAAAGGCAGACCAAGGCCAGAGTCTCCACGGGCTCATCCAAACCAGGAACAATAGAATGAAAAGATAGCCATATTTGTAAGTAACCAAAGTAAGGGTAGGATTTATTGCTCAAACCCCATACATGCAGTCCTACTAAGGGTTGTAGAGGACAGTCAGACAAGTGCTGTTCATACGAATCTTTAAATATCATAGTGACCTGAGTTCCTCTGTCCAATACGGCTTGGACTGGGATACCATCAGTGTGCACCATAGTTTCCATAGAAAGGACCACCATCTCAGACCATTCTGGAGGAGCCGTTTTAGTGGGGTTTTTCACAGTGGTCTTGGATGAAAAGGACTTGTGGGAAGGCTTGCCAGATGATTTGGAATGGTTTTGCCTGACTTGATTCAACAGCTTGGCATTCACCTTCCGTAAACCTTCAGGGAACTGTCAGGTTCCCTTAGTTTGACCATCCTCTCCACAGTGGGAACAGAACACACCCTCTCTAGGCTGACTGGGCTATAGTGGTACATTGGGAGTTGGCTGATATTCACGGTTGGGGAGTAGAGAGGAATACACAATTGGCACTTGAGCAGGGGAACTGACATCAAAGAGTCTTGGTTCTCCCTCTCTCTTTTTGCCAAGCCAGAGGCTGCAAACTTCATCCCATTAATTCTTTCACCATGGCAGATAATTCAGTTAATTCAGTTCTTACGCTGCCACCCACAGGGAGCGCCTGAGCGTGCACTCCTACTCCCGTAGCGGAGGCAGTTTGACAGGTATCTGAGTTGTTATCAAAGGAGGTATCCTGGTTGGTGGTGTCAGTTTTTAGTTCTCTAAGTATCTCTGTCAATTGTGGAGAGTCCCCAGCCATCTCTTGGTGCTCAGTGGGCCTTCCATCACACCCACGGCCTGCAGTCGCCTGTATACCACCAACAGCACGAGCACTGGCTGCGGAATCAGGTTGGGACTCCCAGCACGCCTCCCCTCTTGGTTCAGCTTTCTGGACCTCCTTCATCAGCACTCGGTAGGAAGGTGGATTGTCCAGTTTTTCTTCCAGGCGTAGCTGAAGGACCAACATAGGGGACTGCAATGCTGTCTCTAGTATATGCTCGAGTCTCATACAGTTTAGAGCCTGAGGAACCACACCTCCCCTGCGGAGCATTTGCTGCAAAACTTTTTCTACTCAGTCTATAAAAGCAGATAAGGACTCTCCCGGCTGCTGGCGAGTGAGTTTAACTTTTAGCCAAAGGTCCTCATTAGATGCTGTGCTCCCTAGGACATCCTCTAGAGTGGCTAGGTACGCTTGGGCTGGGGCATCAGGGTCGGTGGATCAGAAAGTTCGAACAGCATTCAATGCTGGGCCCTTGTGACTCTCCATGATCCTTTTCCTTTTCTCAGCCTTGCTTTATTGCTGTTCTTGCATGAGAGGTGAGGCATAGTCCAACCATGTCTCCAGGTCATCCTCTCAATTAGGCCTGGGAAGGGCACCAGAAATCATGTAACTAACTGAAGATGCTGGCACAGGATTAGGCACAAGTGCAGGTGTGGACAGAGGGACTGATGTGTTGGAACAGGAACCGGCACCGGGACGAGTGTAGGTCCTCACGGGTTCAGCCCTCATCCAGTAACAACTTGGCCAGATTCTCCTCGAAACTTTGTGATAAGGGTGGGGGTTCTGGCTCTGAGGGATCCTAACTATTCCTAGTAACCACCTTCCAGGTGGCTGGGGACCCATCAGTGGTAATAACCTGAGGTACTTTGGTACTGTCCACAGGGTTGCTACATTACACTAAAGCCATTAGGGTTTGGGTAGTCACATCGGCCACTCAATTTACTACCACAACCTCCCCAAAACATTCAATTTTAGAAAGTGCCCCCTCTATAGTGTCTTTGCTAATGCCTACTGGAATATCTAGCAACAAAAGGGCATTATTGGGATCAGTCTCGCTCCCCGTACACCAGTTAACTAACTGCTGCACAGCCATTTCTTTAGAGAGGGAGTCAGACTCGATGCTATTAATACTGTCTGTGTTGGCGGCAGGCCACAGATAGTTGCCCATAAAAACAGCGGGCTACTGGTGAGATCTAACACTGTCAGCCTGTTTTGCATTATATTATTTTTAGGTAAAACCCCACATTTTATGATTGCGCACTGTTCTCTAAAATTCATTGATGTTTCTAGTTGTTTTGTCTGCCTCCTTGCTTATTAGAACCAAAATGCATGATAATGTATAGCTATGCCCAACTTTGTTTTGCTTCAAATCATTGAACTACTATTTGTGATGTGTCTGGTGATATGGAGACCTCATGTAGTTCATCGAAGAGCATGGGGAAGCAGGGCCGATATGACACACCTCCACTTCATGGCCTTTCCCTCCAGGTGGCCACAACCTGTGAGTTGTTTCTGCTCAGGGGCTGGATCCACAAAGCCGGTCTCTCACTGAAGAACAGTCTCTGGTACAGGAATGGTCGACTTGGGCCGAGATAGGCATAGGCCCAAGGCTGAATAAACAATTCTGGCAAAGTTCTGTTTATGTGCTGGTGAATGCCTGCAGCTGGCAACGTAGTGCAGCACATTTAACAGGAAAAACATTAACTTCTCTCTCTCAATTCAGTATTCGGGCTGGTTGCTATTGCAGTAGATTCACTGAGCAAACCTCTTGATCAGTAAATCAGTCTCTCACAACCTCTGGGCCGGATGCTTCACAAGAGCTTTCTCTCGGTCCAAATCCCAGGCAGTACCTTTAGATATCTTGGAGCTTTCAGCCACAAGTAAAGGTTCCTTTTCAGATAATTCCGATTACTGCAATCAGGCAGTCCAATGCAGGAGAACAGTAGCAGGGAGGCAAGTCTGGCCTCCCCTGCTGGTTTCCTTCAACTCCTTACAGGGAGCAGCTGCCCGAAAGCTCAAGCTGCTCACTCTTCTAGCTCTAACTTCAACTGATCTATTATCTCTAACAGTTCTGGGGATTTCCCTTGGTTTCCAGAGTTCTGGTTGGCTGGGGGATCTGTCAATCACAGTTTGGGTGCCCCTTCAGTTCAGTTTAGGCACCAACCTAAAAACTACAAGAACTACAGATTTCCTTCCGACAAGGCACTTGAGCTAAGGACCCTTAAAGGCCTCCTGAGTCCCACTGGTCCAAGTTCTGGAAGTCTGGACCTAACATGGTGGCTTCGATTCAGAAAGGAAAAGCTACAAGAAGGCAGGTTAGAACAAACACTCTATTTCAAATATAACAGCGAGTTAGCAGTATATAATTACAGTACTAGTGCAGGCTCCCTCTGCTCTTTTATCGACAGCAGAGTGGAGCAAATTAAAGCAGTGTCTGGCTGTTCGCGAGCTGTGATGCACTCGAACCCAGCTTAGACCATTTACTGTACACATACAGGCTAGAGTCTTAAAGGGACAGGTGCGGAGGCACAGCATGGCACTCTCACGTAAATCAACAGGACCAAACAAATACCCTTGGATCCACTATATATGAAAGACGTCTGCCTGGCAGTGGGCATGGACAGAGCTCAGGAAGACATTAAGGTAAACCCCAAATTTGTAGGGGGGTTACATACAGTGTAGTATTGTAATCTCTTGAGTATTCTAAGGATGTCTGAACCTTGAGTGTGTTCAGCCAGTGTTAGGGTTAAGAAACTTTACAATAGTAGTAGCCCTGTGCTTTTGTCAGAGGCTGTAGGCCAATACTTAGGTGGCCCCGACCACTCCCTCCCTCGTAATTGGACTGCCTGAGCCACAGTAAGGCTTGCACAGTTTTATGCGTTAAATGTCCTGAGTACAGACCTAGGTATTCATAATAGTCTCCGTAAGCAAGGTGTCTCCTGCATATGTGCAGGCTGCATGTACTGCAGGGCTTCTTGGATAGTTTTATACTGTTCTTCACATTGCTTCTTTCTGTGTGACATATATGCTGTGATCTCTTTTCTTAGTACAGTTTTCACTGTCGCACAGCACTGTCGTGGTGGGTGTCAGGTGCAGTATTGTTTTTAGGTACATGGGATACCACAATCTCCACTAAGTCTTTAAACTCCGGGTGCGGAGAGGAGACATTAAATCACCATTTCGTCACTCTGTTTTCCAGTGGGAAATCTAAACAGTTTAATTGGGGGAGGGTGATCAGATAGTAAGATGGGATCTAGAGCCACCTCTTCTACCCACTCTAGATGCTCCATGCTTAGATAAAAATAATTCAGGCAGGAATAATGTTTATGCAAATGGAAATAGAAAGTATATTGCCAGTTCCCTGGGTGGGTGCAATTGCAAGCCTCAGTCAACCCTGTCTCTTTCACCAGTCTGCAGGGTTGTTTTTGTCTCATGGAGGAGCTAGCCGGCCTATTATTAGAGGTGTCCCTGGGTCCATGAGAGTATTAAAGTCTCTCTCCACCCAGCAATAACATCCACTGTTGGAATTCCGGAGTTTTGATGATGAACGTCTGTATTGTGGTTGTATCAGGGTCAGGTGGGACATACTGTACACGTTTCCAGCTGTGACAAGCTTACCGAGTAAGGCTTCCGCTACTAGGGCCAGTCTGCCGTCTTTATCCACATATGTGGTTTCCGCCTGAAGGAGTGGAATTGTGTAGAATCAATATAACTGTTTCCCACCAGCGCCCATTCCGGTAAGCAGGATTTTATAATCTTTGAGAAGACATATTTCAATAACATCTGATGCTTTCTGCTACTCAAATGTGTTTACTGCAGGAGCAGCAGGTGGGGTTTGAGGTGCCTAAGGGTCACAGTATTTTTGATCTCTTCGCTGGATTTGACAGGCCGTTTACATTTTCTAACATTATCTGAAATTTAGTAGGTTGACCCATAACAGTTATAGGGTAAGTGTAAGAGATTCCTCTATATACATGGACTAGCCCAGTAGAACATACCCAGTTGTACAGAAAATGGCAGGGTTCCAACCTTCATCTCTGGGTCTCAGTTCCTCCTCTAAGAGTATCCTTCCCTCCACCCTGTGTTCCACACATTCCCAAAATAGAGAGTGGTATTAACTGTCACGGGAAAAACCCTCTCCTATGATTATTGTATGATATCTGTAAAATAAATACATGGTCTGTGTATGACATTTTCAGTGTGTAAGGAATTTTGGCCTGTAACATCAAGGTGTCAGAAACTGAAAATCACAGGATGTATTACACTGACCAGGAGATTCCTATAATTAAGACTTCCTTAAAGAAATGGCATTTTATTACCTTTTTATGACATGCTCAAGCTTTTGGAGTTGAAACAAAATCTAAAGTTTATGACGTCATGAAAGAAAGGGTAATTTGGCTGTTCCTATCAAGTTTAACACCTAAATGACAAATGCTGGGGATTGCTAAGATCAAAGAGAAATATTTAATTAAAGGATGTCATATTTAGGAATTGTTTTTTTTCTTCTGATGTTCCATAATTAAATATACCTCCTGGTAGAAAGTATGTTAGAATTAATTCTGAGGGAGGGTCTAACTGACCTCATCCAAAAGGGGGTGGGGGAAGACAGAAAAGGCATGTAACATTGTACATGAAGGGATATCATCTTGGGCTCAGAAGAAACTAAGTTCTCTCCAACTAAAATCTGCACTTACAAAAGGTAATATGGTAATTAGATAGCAAAGATTTAAGAGTATTGTGGTAGGAGGTTTGTTCTGTAACTTTCCCATTTTCTTTTGTGACTGTGAGCTCATGCTATTAGTTCTGTATTTTATTGTACTTATTTTACAATTTCTAGTAAATCACATTTTCTTTAAGATACTGCCTGTCTTTTCCCAATTTTCTTTTTGCATGTGGAGTAACTGTTTTTTTAAGTCTGAGAACAGTTTAAAAGGCTTGATGGTGTTACTGAACTTGCAAAAGGTAAGAATATACCTAAGGTCTCTTATAGAGTTTTAAGGGTTCATTTTGGAGACCTGGCTAGGTGCCCCTGGCGAAGGATTGTACCGCCATCCCTGAAGAGGGTACATATCTGAGCCTGTACATTGGGTAAGCTAGCATAAGGTTCACAGTTTGAATCCCCCCAGAACTTAAGGCTAACAGGTGATTTGGATGCAAAGCGGACAGGAGGGTTACCCTGTCTGTTACCTGTTCACACTATTGCGCTCTGAGGTTGGCACTGTGGGAGCAGAGGGCCTGACCTGCAGAGTGCGTTTGTGACACTAACATCTGCTTAAAAATGGAAAACCTGAAAACAAAATATGCCGGAGCCAACTGTGCTCTGGTGAGAACACGAGAACGAACACTAACAGACGAAACTGGGTCCCACCATAGGTGTTGCCCAAAACAGTGAGCAGTCATCTAGGGTGCCTCAAAGTGAGCAATGTTGTGACTTCCAAGGGGGGAAACCTGCCCACCATGATGGTGAAGTGACCGTAGCTCATGCACTTGGGAGTAAGTCCAGAGCTGCTAGCTCTTGGGCTTCCTGGGTGCTAAATAGGACCCTCTGAATCAGGAAAAATAAACACAAGTGAAAAATAAAATGAGGGATATAAATATATATGTATGTATGTACGTGTGTGTGTGTGTGTGTGTGTGTGTGTATATATATATATATTTCTATGGGATATGTGATGGGATATTGTAACATATCAGAAATATCTTCATGAGTTGTCTTTGACCCCCGGTGACCTCATAAGTGGCATAGCCATGAGTCAGTAGTCACTGGGGGTCAGAGACAAGAAATGAAGATACTTCTGATATGTTATAACACCCCTTCACATATTTGATATATACAGTGGAATTGGGTAAATAATTGGTCAGATCGGAGGGTTTCCCCGTTTTCATTACCTTTATTTTATTGATTTTTCTCTCAGTTTTGTAAGGCACTAATTGTTATCTGTCATTTTGTGTTTCTGCACTTCAGCCAACACTGTCAGACGATGTCAGGTTGCCATGAAAGCATCTGTCCATCAGTGACCTTATGAGGGTTTGATTGTTGGTTAAAAAACAGTTTCCCACGTGTCCTATTAGCTGGTAGTGCTGTAGTTTCCATGGCGCCACTGTGCAGTTACTGATTTGCATACTCACTATTGGTTAGTTCTGTTTTCCCACAAATGCTATTGGTTGATAGTTTTACTACTGATGTGGTGGAGGTTTTGATGCGCATGTGCAGGAGTTCTTCAGCAAAGCAGCCTCATGGGGCTTACTTCAGCAGTGGCCTAGGGTGTCATGATTGCCACACTATCAGGAACTGTCCTTGCTTTTGTCCAGTTCAATGAAGTTCATCCTGAGGACAGTCACTTCTCAGTGCCATATTCAATCTTTACACTGTTTTTTCCTTTCTTCGTTGGGGGTATTTGTCAGGGTTATTTTCTGGGGATTTCTTGGACAGATAACAAATGGAGACTGCTAATTGTGAAGAGCATACCTGGAATATCAACATTAGCCTCACTCAGGATAGATGAAATTTGAAGATATATCCAGGGTCTGAGGCCTTGCTTCTGCAGCCCTCCCCAGCCCAGCCAAAGACAGCTTGCCGCCAGAATTTGCCCCATAGGGTCTGAGGGCTTGCTTCTGCAGCCCTCCCCAACCCAGCCAAGGACAGCTCGCTGCCAGAATTTGCCCTGCAGGTACGGACATTGAGGAGCCCTGAGTACTTTGTGTGCACCGAAACTTTTGAACTTGGCACCTTTTGTGGCGCAGTAGCCCACTTTCGTGGCACAACTTAAGTTTCATTGCTATTCAGAGGGAGCAGCTTCCATTTACCTTGTGTGAACTGTGCTCCTTCAAGCTGAAATTTTCAGGATGGCATTGTAATCTGCTTTTTAAACTAAATCCTGCAAATTGATTTTCTCAAATTGTTTAATTGTATGGTTGGTGCTTTCCCTACCTAGTTCCAAATTCGGCTTCCCTGCCACTAGAACTTTCCTGCCCCCCTCAGAACTTGCTCTGTAATGCAACTCCTCCCCTATTCAAGCCCCCTACTCTCTTTGTTTCTGTTTAACTTTGATTGTCCTTCCCTATTTAAAAGGCTAACCTTGCTGTCTCCTTTCCTTTCCAGGGTCTGAGGGCTGCTTCTGCAGCCCTCCCCAGCCCAGCCAAGGACAGCTCGCCACCGGAGTTTGCCCCGCAGATACAGACACGTAGTAGCCCTGAGTGCACTGTGTGCACCAAAACTTTTGAACTTGGCATCTTTTGTGGTGCAGTAGCCCAATTTCGTGGAGCTTAAATTTCATTGCTATTCAGAGGGAGCAGCTTGCATTTACCTTGTGTGAGCTGTGCTCCTTCAAGCTGAAATTTGCACCCACCCTCCCCACCTCCTCCTGTATTAAATACTCCTTTACTCCACCCTGTTGGCTATCTGACTGGCCTCTCGTGATAAGGGGCAGGGCACATACCTGTGGGCAGTCCTAGAACCTGCAGTCCACTGTGTTTGCTGCCTCGGTCCTACTTCTGGAAAATATCAGATTCTGTTACATGATCATGCAGCCCCCACTCTACCTGCTGGTCCTACTGACTCCTCTCTGTTTGCGGTATTGCCCTGGAATACTTCACCCCCCTAACTGCTGCCCTTCCATGATTTTCTGCAGACATGAAGGACTTTACCATCTCCAATCTGCTACTGCTCGCTAAGCGACGCAATAGCCATATCGAACACTCTTGCCCAAAACTGGTTCTCCGCCTGACTGGGTCTTACAGCATATCTAAATGCATCTCCAAAGCTAGGACCATCCTCGCCTTTTTGATTGCTGCTACCTGGATTATTGTCCTCTCCCTATCTTTGGCAGGTGATGTGAAAACTAACCCTTGCCCCGTGGCCACAGGGCTCCCTCACTATTCGGTTGGTTCTTCCCTTGGGCCCCATTCCAGAGGACTAAAAATTGCCCACCTTAATATAAGAAGCTTGGTAGCTAATCATGCAGAACTTGTAGCTTTGACCACCACTCAAAGGCTTGATCTCCTTGCAATTTCTAAATCCTGACTTAAGCCTTCTCTCCCTGACTCTCTGTGTTCCCTCCCCAGATACAGCTTGTTCCGGGTTGATCAGCCCGCATCAAAAAGAGGTGGTGGTCTGGCACTATTTTACAAGTCTCATCTAAACCTAACCTTACTACCATGCCCCTCGCTTGTGTCCTGTGAGGTACTTCCTGCACTGCTTCTGCTAGGTGACTCAAAAAAAACTGCACATTGTTTGCACCTACATGCCTCCAGTTTCCTGCAAACATGGGCTCGAGGAGTTCCTGGCTTTTCTCCCCCGGGCCACCAAAAACAATGAAGTAATTTGTCTAGGTGACTTCAGTCAGAATTGGCTCGGCCCAAACCTCCCTGTCTTTGACTTATAAGCAAGGCCAACCTAACCCAGCTTGTCTTGGTGCCTACGCAACATTCCAGCAATGGTAATAGTCACACCCTCCTTAACTGGGTACTTACCAACAAGCCAGACAGAATCTCTTTTGTGACTGTGCTACCGGACTCTATTAGTGGCCATTCACCTGTGTCTGGGATGCCAGCCCCCTTCCCACCTACCCCAGATCATCTCCATGTCTGACTTCTCTGCCCTCGACACCTCAGCTTTTCTAAGGGATCTTCAGCATGTCAACTGGTCCCCCATATTCATGACAAATAACACTGACTTGGCTGTAGAATACTTTACCAACTCTCTGCGCTCCTTGATGTCCAGGCACATTCCTTACATCAGACGCAGAGTACGGGGTCTGCCTACCAAATGGTTAACTAGCCCTCTTCTACGTATGCTTACAGCACAGGACAAACTCTGGACCAGATGGAAAACCTCCTCCCTGCTCTCTGACTTCATCGCATATCGCTCGCTTTGTAACTCTTGTAAGAAAGCACTAGGGACTACCAAAAGCAGTTACTATAGAGGCCTTCTTCACACCACCTCTAGTAACCCAAAAAGGTACTGGGCACAAATAAACCACATAATGGGATGCTCCACGTCCCAAACCCCCATGACTTTTTTATAAATAACGTCTCTTGTAACAACCCTAATACCATAGCTATTACTTTCAGCTCACTCTTTACTGCCCTCCCTGGTTTTGATCTTTGGTGCTTCTCTCCTTCCCGACCCCTCTCGTCCCATCCTTCCTGATTCTCCACCTGGTCTCCAGGCTGGATGTCCTACGAGCTCTTATCATGATGTCTCCCCGTGGCAGCACAGGCCCTGATGGACTGGAACCCAGAATACTCAAATTTGGCGCGTCTCTTCTTGCCGCACCCATCATGCGATTGTTCAGCCTCTCTATTAGCTCGGGTACTGTGCCCCTCTCCTGGAAAAATGCCAGGGTTATCCCAGTCTTCAAAAAGGGTGATCCAAAAAACCTAACAAATTACCGTCTTATTGTGCTCCTGCCGACCCTCCGTAAACTCCTGGAGAAACTTATCCATCACCAGGTGTCTAACTTCATTGCCTACTTTAACATGCAATCTCCTGCTCAGCATGGCTTTAGGCCAAACCACAGCATCACGGCAGCCCTAATGCAATTCACCAGTGACATCAAATCTGCTATGGACCAAGGCCAGCTTACTGGGGCTGTTTTTATTGACATGTCAATGGCATTTGACTCGGTTAACCACAACCTGCTCCTGCATCAACTAGGCTTTATTTGTGCCTCCCAATCCATACTTGCCTGGTTTGCAGCTATCTGTGGAGCTGCTCCCAGTCTGTCTCCTGTCATAAAGTTCTCTCTGCCCTTGCCTTGCTTCGTTCAGGCATCCCACAAGGTTCCATACTTGGGCCCCTGCTCTTTTCTTTGTCAGTAACCTACCTTCAGTGCCCTCCCACAGTCTCTCCTTACTCTATGCCGATGACTTGGTTCTCTATGTCTCCTCCAGCTCTGTTCATGAAATTAACTCCCACCTTTCCTCTGATCTTCATCGTATCCAAACTTGGCTTACATCCCACTGCCTGGTGCTAAAAGCTGCCAAGACCCAGGCTATGCTCTTTGGGTCACAAAGGAAATCTGTCACTTCTACTCCCTCCCTCCAGATTTCTTGTCTTGATGGCTCCCTTGTGGAAGTAACTCAGTCCTTCAAATACCTAGGGGTCACGCCGGATCCATCTCTTAACTTCTCGCTGCATGTCAAAGCTGTCTGCAAATCAGTCAGTGCTAAAACTGGACTTGCTTACCAAGTCCGTCAGTTTCTGACCCTTACCACCAGGATCTCTGTCACCCAAGGCCTTCTCCTCTCTGGACTCTGCTACGCTCTGCCTGTCTTCACTATGGCACAGGCAAGCATCTTGCAAATGTGGGACGTTGCCTACAACAATGTCTGTAGATTTGCAGTATCTGCTCCTCGTCTTAAGCACCAGTGTACCCTCTACTCTGACCTCCACTGGTTGTCTCCTTCCTCGCATCGGGCTTATTCATTAGGTTGTCTGACTGACAACATTATTCATTCTTCTATCCCCTCCACACTAACTACTATGCTCACCCCCCATGGACTGTCCTCGTTCCCTCTGTTCCATGTCTTTAGTGCTGTTATCTGTCCCAAAATGCTCTACCAGGATGGGTGAACTTGTCTTCTCCTTCTATGCCCCCAGATTATGGAACTCTCTCCCATTTGATCTTAGGCACTCCAAATCCCACCCCAACCCACTTTCAAGAAAGGCCTCTCCAATTACCTCGGCTCCTTTGACATTTGTTAATGTCCCTAACTTCACAAGTCATACAAATCTACCATTGTCCTGCACTTACATTTCCCCATGGTCTCTTGATTCCTCCCATCCCCACTCTTCCTCAGCTGCAGCTACGCACTTTGCTCCCTGTCTCTGCCTGAGAATTGTCTCCTTTCTGACTTACCAACAGCACTGTCATGTTTTGTACATTATTAACAGTAAATTGTGCCTTATTGTCTGTTTTGTTCCTATTATACTGTGTGATATGTACTTCCTCTATGTACTGTGTAACTTGCACCTCTGTATAACTGTTTGGAATCTCCTATTGTACAATATATGTATTTGTTTTTACCTGTTCCTTGATTTGTACTCTCCCGGGTCATGCCTGAAAATAGGCAGTTCTATGTAGTGTACTTAGCCGGTTACCAAAAGCAAATAATAAATATCAGCATGACTCCCACACACACACAGAATATTATACAGCAAGTGCCTTTCATAGGTGTGTAAATATGTTTTATTCACCTATGCAAGTAAGAAACTTGACAAAAAAATATTGGGAAAAAAATGTTTCAGGTTTAATTTTACTACAGTCACTTTGATAGCACTGTTTAGCACAATGGTCAGGCCAGCCGCTGAGAGAGTCAGTGACACTGAAGTTGAGAAAAAAATGTGTAAACAGAACCGCGGTCTAAATGCAGCTGATGCTTGTCAGTCATGGAGCCTTTGCTGTGTGATGACAGTGACAGCTGAGATAGCCATTGTGACAACAGTAACTGAGATATTGTTTGTAAGATATCTCCGTTACTGTTGTCACTAATAAATATAGCTTTTATATCTGAGCAGTTTTCTTCCCTACTCCCATTGTATACATAAGGGATCACTTGGGTATTGTGCATCAGCCTCCTGGTCTCCAGAGCTGTAGCCTTTACCTTACAGTCCAAATTATGCTCCAAGGCCCAGGGTAACAACCCAAACTTAAACTACACTGCTCCCCTTGGGTGCACAATGAGGTGAAAGCTGTATATTTGTTATGAAAGTGTCCATTCTGGAAACTGTCCATATGTCCTGTAAATGTTTAGATAGCCAGTCACGGAGAAGTCTCGCTCTCTCTTTTTTTTTTTTTTGTTGTAAAATCTCTTTATTATTTCATAAGATCAATTTACAAAAACATTCCACAGCAAATGCATTTTCCATCATATAATGATCACCATGATTATAGTAGGATAGATGTCCTTTTTAATGTCTTTATCAGTGACATTGCAGAGGGACTGGAAGGAAAAGTATGCCTTTTTGCAGATGACACAAAGATCTGCAACAGGGTTGATACACAAGGAGGCGTGGAAAGGATGAAAAGGGATTTGGCAAGGTTGGAGGAATGGTCAGAAGTATGGCAGCTTGGATTCAATGCAAAGAAGTGCAAAATAATGCACCTGGGAAACAAGAACCCAGGGGAAGAATACACAATGGGTGGGAGGTAGTAACAACAACAAAAGGAAAGGGACCTGGGGGTAATCATATCAGATGACCTTAAGGTTAGCAAGCAATGTGAGAAGGCAGTAGGAGGGCTGGGGGTATACTGGGATGTATAGGAGAGGCATCATCAGCAGAAAACAGGAAGTTGTTATCCCTCTGTACAGACAGTTGGTGAGACCCCATCTGGAGTACTGTGTCCAGTTCTGGAGACCCCATCTCTGCAAGGACATAGACAGGATAGAGGCAGTCAGAGGAGGGCAACTAAAATGGTGCAGGGTCTGCAAGAGAAGCCGTATGAGGAGAGACTAAAGGAGCTTAATATGATACCCTTGAGGAAAGAAGGGAGAGAGGGGACATATAAAACTTTAAGTACCTCAGTGGAATCAACAAAGTCCAAGAGGGTAGCATCTTTCAGAAAAAGAGATGTGCAAGAACAAGAGGACACAATTTAAAGATAGAAGGAGGACGGTTCAGGGGCAATGTGAGGAAGTATTATTTCACAGAGAGGGCAGTGGATGCATGGAACAGCCTTCCTGAGGAGGTTGTGGGGTCTAAAACTGTGGGAGAATTCAAGACTGCATGGGACAGACTTAAGGCAATTCTTGTGGGGGGGGTAGGAAGAAATAGGCTGTTGGTTAACTAGGATCTGCGGCCTATCCTGTAGGTAGGGAAATGGGCAGACTAGATGGGCCTAGCGGTCCTTATCTGCCATCAAAGTCTATGTTTTTATGAATGTAATGCCTGCACATTTGGAGGGAAAGCTACATTTTTATCCACCAACACAGGTTGACAAAGATAGCCATCATACATAACAGTCACATGCCAACTAGTGCCACACCTGTGATGGACCGAAACAGAAATAAGGTCTAAACATCATTGATTTAAATGGCTCAGTTACTTTGCTAGCCTTGTTGTCCCATATGCTGATCGGATGAATCTTCATAGTCAGGGTTGTGCAAATCCTATTGCCCCCCTGCCCAGGGCAAGTACATTTCCTTGAAGGGCAAGTACAATAACAGAGCTAATTTCATTGTAATGAATAGGGGCAAGTGAAAATTCAGCTACAGCCATGGCTCGGCAGGTTCTAAAAGTCATGATTTGAGCACCCCCGTTCATAGTGTAATTTCTTATTATCCCCACTCCTTCCCACCAGAGAAGATTAGAGGGTGTTAAAAAAACCCTAACACAACTAAATACAATGACTGGGACCTGTCTGTACCAGGGTACAGATTATTTCGTAGGGGCAGAGTGATTGGGAAAGGAGGGGGGGTGGCACTATATGTGAAGGAAGGACTGAAGTGTTTAAGGGAGGAAGAGGAGTAGGGTAGTACGGAGTCACTTTGGATGCAAATCCAGGATTCCAAGAATAGGATTCTTAGAATGGGAGTGGTGTACAGGCCACCATCTCAGACGGAGGAGTTAGACAGGGAACTAGCAGGACAGATCAGGAGGACCTGCGAGAAGGGTCGTGTGGTGATTGTGGGGGACTTCAACATGCCAGGAGTGGACTGGAGCACCCCAACAACCAGGAACAGAAGGGAGCAGGTACTGCTGGATGCCTTCCAGGACAGCTTCCTGCTGCAAATGGTCAGTGAACCAACCAGGTTAGGAAATACCCTTGACCTTGTGCTGGCAAATGGAGACTTTGTGAGAGAACTTACAGTGGAGGAACCGCTGTCAGGGAGTGACCACCGCTCAGTATGGCTCACATTGGATATGGGCAAGGAAGGAGTGGAATCTGCCACAATAGTGCTGGACTTCAGGAGGGCCAACTTTGGGAGGATGGGGGAAGTGGTAAAAGGGTACCTGGCCAGAATTCAATCTAGTATGGACACTAACCAGAGGTGGGAGCTCATAAAGCTGGGGATAATGGAGGAAACCAAAACCTGCTGCAAAGCCCAGAGCAAGAAGGCTAGGGCTAAGAAACCGATCTGGTTGAACAAGGAGGTTATGGAAAAAGTAAGGAGGAAAAGAGCTGCCTTTAGGAAGTACAAGAAAACAGGGAGGGGGGAGGACAGGGAGGCATACTTGACAGAATCGAAGGAGGTGACAAGGGCAGTAAGGGGAGCCAAATGGCCCCAAGGATGAACCGGGAAACTACAGACCAGTGAGCCTCACATCCATCGTGGGTAAGCTAATGGAGACTATCCTGAAGGAGAGGCTGGTGGCCCTCCTAGAGGCCAAAGGGCTACAGGACAGCAGACAGCATGGCTTCATATGTGGCAGATCCTGCCAAACCAACCTGGTCGAGTTCTATGACTGGGTAACTAGGCAACTGGACAGGGGCCATGCAGTGGATGTTCTGTATCTGGACTTCAGTAAGGCATTCGACTCAGTGCCACATGGAAGGCTGGGAAGGAAATTAGTAGGCACAGGGGGGTGCAAAGCTGGTGAGATGGGTGGAAACTGGCTGCAGGGAAGGCAACAGAGGGTGGTGGTGGGTGGGAGCTCTCACACCCAAGGGCAGTGACGCCGGTGTTCCACAGGGCTCGGTGTTGGGACCAGTGTTGTTTGGGATATTCATTACAGACATATCATGGGACATCAAGAGCAAGATCAGTCTGTTTGCTGATGATACCAAGGTAGGCGCAGTGGTGGATGACCTAGGGGGTGGCAGGGGTTGCAGGATGATCTGGCAAAGCTTGAAACCTGATCAGACACCTGGCAACTGGACTTTAATGCCAAAAGTGCATGGTGCTGCATTTGGGATGAAGAACCCAGGAGGAGTTACCAGCTAGGGGGAGTGCAGCTAGCCCAGACAGAGGAGGAGAAGGATCTGGGTGTGCTCATTACAGGGTCAATGAACAACTCGGCACAATGTAGGAAGACAGATGCAAAGGCCAACAAAATACTGGGTTGTATTGCAAGGGTATATCCTCGAGGGAGGGAGGTGATTCTGCCACTGTATAGGTCATTAGTTAGACCACACCTGGAGTACTGCGTGCAGTACCGGCATCCGTATCTGAAGAGGACATTAAGTTACTGGAGGTGCAGCGCAGAAGCGACAAAGATGATCAAGCGGCTGGGGACTTATCATCGAGAGGAGGTTGAAGGAGTTGAACATGTACTCACTGGAGAGAGGAGAGACAGGGGTGACATGATTGAAACCTTTAAATACATGAAAGGAATAAACAAGATGGTTACAGAGGGCTGTTCAAAGTAAGAGAGGGAGGGCCCAGGGGCAAGATATGAGACTGGAGCGAGGAAGGTTCAGGAGGAGATGATGAGACACTTTATTACAGAGAGGGTGGTGGCTGGGTGGAATGCGTTACCTGCTGAAGTGGTATGCAGTAGAACAGTGGACTGCTTCAAACGAGGATGGGACAGGACAAGGGGGAGGGTTAATGAAGGGGAAGGATGGAAGGGAGGGGCAGCTGCAGAATAAGGGGTGCTAGCAGCACATTCGAGCAGACTTGATAGACCTCTAGGCCTTTATCTGCTGGCAAATTTCGTATGTTCGTAACTAAAACCTTGAAACATACAGTCAAACGATATCAGATAAGCTACATTTCAAATTTATAATACCTCCTAACTCAGCTCCAGACTTATAAAATACATTTCTCATGCAGATTGCAACATGCCATGTGAGTACATTCTGCCATACAGGACTATTTATTTTAATAACAGATTGTTATCTGCTTGCCTCATGAGACCCTAGGATCAAAGTGCTCAAGTGATAAGATATACAGTTAGAGCCCAGTGAGGAGACCACATCACCAGGCGACTCGAGATCCACAGAGTTAAAGAAGCAAAATTATGTCCAGAGTCCAACTGAATCTATTTGTGAGGAGAAAGTAACAAAACACAGTACAGCTGTAGAGACTCTGCTTGGGAGTAGAGTACCAACGAGGTGCTGTTCAACCACATGGTCGCCGCCATATTGGTGAGTTTTGCTAGAAAACATAATTTGGCTATTACAGTAAAAATATAAAATTAAGCAACATGACAACAGTAAATAGCCTGACACCTCTGATTCCCCCCTACCCACCGCAGTTACTCATTGCCCAGTGGTAAAACTTCAGAGTCTTCAGCTCTCTTCATCTTCATCATCAGCGGACCACAGTTTTTCGAGAGCCCAGATCCACATTAATTTTCTTTAACAGATTCCCAGCATAATTTGGCTCTGAAAATAAATATTGCTTGCCCATGTAGATGACCTGAACGAAGACGAGCCTGGTATAGGAGGGTATGGGATACCCCCAGGGTTCATAGTTGACTACGAATATCTTCAGAAGACTTTCTGTGGTCCCTCGTTGCATAGCTTAAATCTGGAAAAATTGATAACTTTCCCTCCATCAGGAGTTTCCAGCAGTCTAATCCTCTGTGTTGCTGCTAGAACCCTATCACATTCATATGGGCCCATTAGCTGGATTAGTATAGTTCTTGGGATGTTGGATTCCATTCTCTTCCTCGGGTAATACTGTAACCCTGAAGGACAGTAAGGGACGGTTCCAGTTTTAAATTCGTGGTTAGCCACAATCCACTATATGAAGCTGGATCGTCCCCTTTTGTTCCCTCTGGCAAATCTAACAGTCTTAGAATTGAGGCTTTTGTCTGATTTTCTAGGACATCAAGGCAGAATTCCATTGACTTGTTCTCCTTGATAAGCGCGATTGTTCCAGTAGCTGCTGTTAGCGCTGCTGCCGTTGCTTTCTTGGCCTTGATCTGTGCCGTTACTGACTGTGTTTCACAGGATATAACCCTGGAGTTATTCTTGCATTTTTTGATCAAGGGCAAACACCCTTTTATCAAGAGCCTGAATAGCATTAAATATATCGGACATAGTTGGTTCTTCAGACCTATGCTTGGTGATATCGCCTCCACTTGGTCCTGCTATGTTCCCCTTCTTGCTGTCGCCTTCTGTAGTCTTCCTTGGGTTCCCCATTTTTGTTATGATCACCAAACTTTCACCACTGGATATACATCAGCAGTAGTTCTTGGCTATAGTAAAAGGAAAGCAAAAATCTCATTGTATGAGGTTAGGTGAATGTAGATACAACCTTCCCGATAGGAGCCAAAGGGAAACACAACCATTTATGATGGGTGCTGTCTCTCCCAGGAGAAGTCTCTTGGGTTCAATGAAACCAGTTAGCAAGGTTAGAAATATTTGGAGCATAAATTCGGAGGCTGGGATAGGCATGGGGGAAGATAAGAATCATGGGTAGGGAGGATGGGAGGAGTAGGGAGGGAGGGCAGGGACATTAGCTCAAGCTGTGGACCCTGCAATATGAGCAGACTTGATACACCAAATAGCATTCTTCTGCTGGCCTGTTCATATGTGCATATGTAAATGTCCCATTCTCAGAAGTAAATGATTTGATACATTTTATTTTCTAAATAACTGTCATTAAGCTTCTGAGGAAGGACTTGTTGGTCTGAAAGCTAAAGCACTTTATTCTTTTTGTTACATCTATGTTGGTCCAATAAAAGGTATCAAGTCATTTGCTTCTGAATCTGTTCTTACAAGGACCAATACAGCAAAGACTACATCTGTATGTCAGCATGGAGGATACCTTTCTCAGATTGGAATTGTTGCACTGCTACCTTTGCATGTACTTAGGGTGGAAGTTCCATGCAGTTTATTAGGCAGTCTTGTTATAGAATTTATAGATGTCTGCAAATTTGATGCAGTGTAGGGAAGCGGCCTGATATTTGAACAGGGAGGGATTCTAGTCTTAAAAATCATTTAATTGACCCATTATCTGTACAATAGAAATAAATCTTAGACTGGCTGGAGTACCAAGGCATGACCAGTGATATAATATGCGGATGCCTGAGTACTGCGTTAAAACCCCAAATCTAGATAAAATAAGAATTTGTGTGACTGATGAAAGCGAAACAGTTCCCAAAGATGGTGGCACTCGATAGAGATCCCACATCAGAGCTGTGGGAGGCGGGGCTCAGCTTAGTCTGGGTGCATGTGGGAGCCAAGCTGTTATCTGTAACAGAGATGTCAGTAGCATTGGTCTCTCTGTAGTAATAGGGTTGGAGTTACCCCCAACTACCATGCCCCAACAAATATGGTGAAGTGGCATATACCTCTCGCTCACTATGTGATTATGGCCCAGCTATGGTCAGATGCCAAGGAGGAGCACTTCCAACTGTGTCAGATGGCCTTGGGGTAGAAGGCCTGGTGAGGCTGTCACCATCCTATCCCCCAGAGACACCATTCTCTCAGTCTGAGCTGGGCTAAGCATGGGCTTACTTACTACAGGTGTTGAAGCACTTGCAGGTGAGGGAAAGCTGGCCTTTGCAACTGTTGAAAACGTGTGTCCCACAGAGCTGACACAGACCCCCACCCCAGGACCCCTTTCATTTACCGCCAGACATTTTTGTGAGGCTTATTGTTGGAGCAAAAGTTCACATGTCAGTAGGTAGTCCCAGAAGTTCTTTCAGCTACTCCTTGATTTCAGGCAGTGTTTCTTGAGCATGTTTGCAGTGCTGAAGGAGGCTCCCTTCAGATTTCAAAATGGAGAGGAGGTCAGTGGAGAAGTTTTCTTCTGTGGTATCTGGATTTGTGGAGGTATGCCTCTGTCTTCCAAGTCTCTTATCACTTCTTTTGCTGAAGCATACGTTTCTTGTCCATTTGGACACTGCACCACCAGTTTGGACAGGTATGGGGTTTTGACTTTTAATTGGTGGTGGCGCAGTGTCTGTAATATGGGAATGTATTCCTTCCAGCACTGCATGGTAACTGTAGCAAAGTCATTATTAAAAAAAATTCTGTCTGTCCCATAATATGCTATATTTCACTTACACAATGTTTGGAGTATCATTTCTTTCGTGGAAACTTTGTTGAAGCTTACTATTACAGAGCACAGCTGAGTGGCAGGGAAATGCGGCTTGGGGCCTAGGGCTGTGTGTCTGCAGAGTACCTAGGACACAGTCAGGGCTGAGTTGGAGAGCCATATGCAGAAAACTGTCCACAAAATCAAAAATATTCTGACTCTCTGAACTTGCAGGGCTGCTGTACAACCATATATTTTCATGGCATGCTGTGCTTTTGGCATCTTCCTGGAGTTCCATCATATTGTTCTGCACCTCTGCAAGATGGAGGATTGTGGATTTGAGCCTGCTCACCCTTTCATCTATGTGGGAGGACTTGCGCTCCATTTCTTCAGCTTGTTCCTCTAATTTTACAATGTTCTTTTTAATATGAGTGATTGCTTACTTCATAGTAACTCAGGCGGCTTGTATCACTGTTAGGAATGCATCCAGTTTCAACCCCTTTCTCTGGGGTTTAGATTAGGCCACTACCATGCTGTAGATGTGCAAGAGCTCCAGTTCGGACCAGTTGACTGTTATCCGGTGGCAAGAGCAGTGGTTTTTGACTTTGCAGGCTTCGTGTAGGTAAAAGCAGCCCCTCCTTTCAAGTTTGGAAGTTGTGTGGATACGGATTTGTTAAGCTTGTCTGGGGATTTGTTGGGCTGAGTACCATAGCTCCAGATGCAGACGGCCATATCCTAGTTGATGTCACCAGAAATTCTTTTCAACAACAAACATTTTTAACAAAAATAACCGGTGTGCTATTTTTACTAGACTTCAATTACCTAAAATCCTTGATTATGAACTGCCAATTATTTCTTGCAATAAGGTGGGTGGATAATCAAAGGAGTGCTGTAATATTGGCAGAACTATGGTTACAGGTAACATGGCGGCATAAGACAGCCTTGTCCTTGTAGAAGAAGCAGATATGGAGACTCCACTCAAAGTACCTGCAGCTCACTTACCTGTTGGGCGGAGGTGATGTTGACCACAAATGCAGTCTTCTGCGACAGATGTACATACATACGAAGAAGCCAGCAGAAGAAAGCCATTTGGTCTATCAGGTCTGCTTGTATTGCAGGGTCCACAGCTTGACCTAATGTCCCTGCCCTCTCTCCCTACTCCTTCCATCCTCTCTACCCATGATCCTTACCTTCCCCCATGCCTATCCCAGCCTCTCTTAAAGCTGCCCACTGTCTTCAACGAGATTACCTCTTCTGACAACGCATTCAAAGTGTCTCTGTGAAGAAGTGCTTCCTGACCTCCCTGCTAAACCTCCCACCCTCCAGCTTAAGACTGTGCCCCCTCGTGTTATGGTTGCCACTCAGCTTCAAGAGACTCTCCTTATCAACCTTATTTATCCTTTTCAAGTACTTGAAGGTCCCAACCATATCCCCCCTCTCTCCTGTCTGTATGATATGAGACATCATGTGTCCATAGGCTGGCATCTATCGATCAACCGTGACCAGTAAATCTTACGGTGGTGATGGTTCTTACACTGGAGGACACAGGTGGTCCAGCCCTTTAAAGAAAGGGAAAAAGAGGTTGCACATGCTTGAGCTGTTTTAAAAATCACAGAATTGCTTTAAAGATTGCACTATGTTTTAAAAATTTCAAGTGCATGTTCTTGGCCCTATGTTATTTTAAGAGAAGCCAAAAGTTTGATAATTGGAGTAGCTTATATTCCACCTAAAAACACCGAAATGGGTTTTTCAACTTATTTATTGATTTTAAACATATTTTACCACATAAATAGCGAAGAGCAGTAGGATCATTTCTATTACGACCTGGGGGTGAGAGGCACAGAAGAGAATACTGGTAACTGTGTCGGGTGACAACGGTAAGCGACAAAACGCATAAGTAATAGTGACATACCATTTGGGATTATGTTAAAAATCTTAATTGAAATCATGAGAAGATAACATTGGAGGGCTTCAGTTTCGTCTGATCTGAGAAAACAAAAATTCCAGGGATAAAACTGCTGATCTACACCTGACACTAATGGTTAATGTTTCCACTCTTTTAAACTACAAAACAAAAAGTAAGGCCCTGTTGGATTGGATTTTAGATAGATAGATATTCTGTTTATTTAGCCCACCTCTCTGGAGACTCAGAGCACTTTACAATACAATTTAAAAACACAGTAAAACATTAAAATACATAATTCAGTACAGAATGAAACAGCAATGTTCAAAGAAAACCTATTATCATACAACATAATAAAAAACACTGAATGCCTGGTGAAATAGCAAGGTTTTTAATCCCTTTTTAAAGGATTCCACCGAGGGCGTCTCTCGTAGCTGTTGAGGAAGAGAGTTCCAAAGGGTGGGCGCGGCCACGGAAAAGGATCGATCACCAGAGTTCTGCAACCTCACCCTAAGAACACTGAGAAGGCACCCCTTGGTGGAACAGAGAGTCCGGGACGGTTGGTAGGGCACGAGGAAATCTTGCAGGTAGTCTGATCCCAGACCATGTAGAGCCTTATAGGTCAGTAATCCGACCTTGAAGATAATCCTCCATCTCACTGGCAACCAGTGCAGTTCACGGAGGACAGGCATTATGTGATTAAATCTTCATACGCCCGACAGTAGTTGAGCCGCTGCATTTTGCACCAGCTGCAGCCAACAGAGGTTACCTCCAGAAAGCCCCAGGTAGAGGGAATTGCAGTAGTCCAGTCTAGACGTGACAAAAGCATGTACCAGTGAGGTCAGGTCCTCGGGTGGTAGACGGTGTCAGATCCGGGCAATATTCCACAGATGGTAAAATCCACTCTTAATGGCAGCCGACGCCTAAGCATCAGGTGTCAAGCTGTCATCGAGGATTACACCCAGATCCTTGACCTACTCGGATAGGGCCAGAGGTATCCCCCCCCTGAACAAGATGGGGGGGATCCCATCCCCACGACAATGCCCCGGATCCACCATCAGTACCTCAGTCTTGTCTGGGTTGAGCTTTAACCAGTTATGAGATATCCAAGCCTGGATTTCAGCCGGACAGTTACTAAGCACGGAATCCACCATCTGGCTACCCGGCGCACAGGAAAGGTATAACTGGGTATCGTCAGCATAGCGATGAAAACCCAGCCCATACCGTCTAATGAAGTCCTCCCAGCGGCAGCATGTATACAGTGAACAACAAGGGTAACACGACTGACCCCTGTGGGACTCCACAGGTCAGGGACTTTGGGTTAAATGACATAAGTCCCATCACCACCCTCTGCACCCGGCCCATCAGGTATGACTTAAACCACTGGATGACTGTACCGGATAGGTCACAGCAGAACTGTAGCCAGTCGAGCAGCACCTCGTGGTCCACTGTATCAAATACTGCCATTAGATCCAGGAGGATCAAGATGGTGCAGTCTTTCCTGTCCATCGCAGTAAGGAGGTCATTCAGCACTTTCACCAAGGTGGTCTCCGTGCTATGCCCAGCCCTAAATCTAGACTGAAAAACCTCATAGGTGGAGGAGGAGGAGGAGTAGGAGGCAAGGTGCCCCTCAAGCTGAATGGCCACCACCTTTTCTATCACCTTCTCTAAAAATGGGAGGTTAGAGACCAGTCTGTAGTTGCCGAAGCAGTCCAGGTCCAACGAGGACTTCTTTAACAGGGGTCTAACCAAGGCCTTCTTTAAAGCTGATGGAAAGACCCCATTCCTCAAGGAGCTCATGACCATCTTGGCAACCACAGATTCAATCAGGTCCAAACATCCGACCAAAAGTTGGGTTGGACCTGGGTCAAAATCACAGTGTGTTGACCCGCAGCTTTGAGACCACCCCCACCACCCAGACAAGAGGAGTGCTCTGACACATCACCGAGTGAGCCCCGCAATCCCCAAGAGAGACATTGGGAGAGACCTCCGACCTGATGGAGGACACCTTGTCAGGAAAGAACAGAGCAAACTCTTCACATCTTGTGCTAGAACCAGCTCCTCCCACACAGAGACAGGCCAGATGTAAAAGCTCATCAGCCATGAAGAAGAGTTGAGCCAGTCTGTTCTTTGCCGAAGCAATCTCCCTCAACAGAAAAGCTGCCTTCTTATGGGAGATTGCCTCCTTATAGTCCTTGTAATGGGACTTCAGGGCCAACTTGTCCTCCCAGCATGCCAGAACCCCTCCAATGCCTCTCGAACCTCCTACCCCTAATCTTTAACTCTCGTAGCTCCTCATCAAACCAAGGATGAAAAGATAGGGATCAGACATGGATGGGTGCGACAGAGTGAAAGGCCGCAATGATGGCAGTATTATATGCCTCTACTGCCTCTTCCACCCTGTCGCGCAAGCAGCCCTCACCCCCAAGAGATCAAGTACCGCCGATAGTCCCACTGGGGACAGTCCCCATAATGGGTGGTACTGGATCATCTCCACAGAGGCTGGGACTCCTGAGGGGGTTCCTCTATTTTAGGAACTAATCAAAACAGAATTAAATTTGCTAACACGGTCTCTGATGTACTAACTATCTTTCACCAGTTATGTGACAGTGGTCTGTTAGAATTAAGAAAGCTCCTTCTGAGATAATAAATGTTAGAATTTTTTTTCTTACACTTTCAATGAATCAGTGCCCCCCTCCCGTTCCCCCCCAGCTTGGGTATATTTCTGGTATCCAGAAACAACAAAAAAAGACCTGAACTCAAGAGTCTGCTATAATCATTTATTATGTTTCATGCACACCAAACGTTTTGCTACACTGAAAGGGGATCAGTGGGGTGTGTCACTGCTGAACTCGCACTGCTGAGCTCATTGCAGTTGAATATAGCAGGAGCTCGGGAATGTAGGCCAGTGACCACCCACTCTTCGGTTGACATCACTCCCTGCTTATGGGGCGGAAACTTTGTGTATTTCAAAGGACCCAAAGCTGCTCCAGTCAAAGTGTTTTGGTCCTTTGATTTGCATGAAGCCGGACGGTCAGCATGCAGCTGATTAGCTGTCAACACCAGCAGCCTTGTCTTTTAACACAGCAGCCTGTCTTTGTTCCTGGCACCAGCATGGAGTCGGACCACTGTTTCCGAGTTCAGCTAAATATGTTTTTTGGTAGTAGAAAGAAAGCTGAACTCGGGGAACTTGCTTTGTTTTTTATTTTTTAAATTAGGGCTAAAATGTACTTTAATCGTGCTTGAAAATGGAACTGTGATACTAGGTATGCACATATATGAATATGCATACGTGCATGTCCAGTGTCACAGCTCCACTTTCGGAGTGTGATTACAGTACTTTCAAGCCATCGTTTCCAAAAGTGACTAGTTTCCCTGAGTTAAGCTTTTTTTCTTGTTCTTAGAAACATATGTAGCTGAACTCGTGTGTTACAAAATACTTTTTGTAATGTAAGTGGAGCAGGGAGCACACACTTGCTACTGCTTCTTTCTCCCTGCCCCCTCCAAGTGCCTGTCCTGCCCACCCACTCTTCCTAAGTGTGTATATATATATATATATATATTTAATTTTAGCAGAGCAGGGTGCTGACCCTGCTACCACTTCTCTTGACAACCCCCTTCCCTTGAGGTTGCTCACCACCATTCTCTAAGGTGCAAACACCGGGGTGCCCAATCCCAGTGTCAGAAAGCAGTCTGTCCTTCCAAGGTTTCTTTTTTTTTTTTTAATCCTGTAAAAAAAAAAAAAATTCATCGATGTCTGTTGTGCCGTAGGGTGCCCCTCTCAAACCCTCCCATTCAGCACCCACTACCCTACACTCCCCCAAGCCCTTACTTACCCACCAGGGGTCCAACACCTTCATCTTCTCTGGGATGCAGACATGTCTTCACTGCTGGACTGCAAACTGAGAAAATCAGGTATGCGGTTCAATGTATTTCAGTGGGGTTTTGAACTTGGTGGCATAACATGGGCATTTTTTGATAGTTTTGCACCAAATTTTCAACATGCCTTTTTTGGGACCCCACCGCATGAACAATTACAGTGACATTAGGCATATCTGTCCCAAAGGTGATTTCGTGATCGCTGTGTGAAATCACCTTTTGGGCAAGAGTTGAAAATTTTCTCTGCCCTTGTTCATGAGGTGGGGTTATAAGAAGGCTATGTTGAAAATTTAGTGTAAAAATAGTCAAATCAAATCAAAAAAAAAAGTTTAATGGTCAACTTTGTTGTAGTTAACAATCAAAGTTATTACAGAAAAAAAAGGATAGACAAGTATAAAATTACAATATTATATAAAACATGGCTTGCAATATGCAGAATAAATATTCATTTTCATCTTTAAAGTGCTTTGTCAATTACATTTTTCCCTGGGCCTAAAAACCAGTTTGTACAAGGATAGAAATTTCCATGAAGTTCAACTGTAACAAGTTCATACTGATGTTAAGCTATATCCCCTATAGATCAAGCATACTTTTTCTTTATCTTAACAACTGAAAGTGTGTCATATTCAGTCGAGCCATATGCACCTCTGAGGCCTTCAGCCAGTTAGAGGTGTGACCTTCCTTAGACCATTCAGTTTTTTCTTTCAAACATGTATGGGGCAAAGCATTATATTTATTATTTATTAATCTTAACTAATAGACCAGTAGTTTTAAGATGGCTATAGTACTACCTGAGATTTTCCTTAATTCAGATCTAGCTATCATGCTAGATATAGAATTTGGGACTCCTAAAAGGGCTTTATAATAATATGAAGAAGCTTTATCAGTTTCTTTTGTTATGTTCCAACCCCAAACTTCAGCATCATATGTTGTCACTGAATTAATCTTTGTATCACCTGCAATAAGAGCGGGGAGAATGGTGTTTCCTCCATACTTCATGTTAAATTTTAGCAAACCTTTGGCAATCACTTTTGCTTTTAAATATTGTTCTTTTTGATGGGAGGCCCAGTTAAATGTATTAGTCAGTTTGACTCCTAGGTATTGATAATTATCCACAATTTCGATTTTACTATTACTGAGTAAAAATTTAAGTTTAGTATTTCTTCTCCCAGAATAATTAAACATCATTATTTTGGTTTTGTTCAGGTTTATGGAGAGTTCCAAATTCACACATTTTTGTTAAAAAATATATATATTTTTTTTTTTGAAGTCCCTTTGTTGATAGGGCAAACAGTACAATGTCACCAGCATAGGCTAACACACGCAAAGGGGAACCATTTATTTTGTGTGAATTAAGTATTTTTTTCATTTTTTGGAAAAGAGTAACTCATTTACATATATATTAAAAAGCAATGGGGCACGCAAACAGCCTTGTTTGATCCCTTTCTGGGTTGCAAAATATTCTGATAAGTTACCCTTACTGTCATATCTGACTGGAAAAACTGTACCAGAATGGCAGAGATAAATCATTGTTGGTAATGTATTGTTCAGTTTTAAAGAGTAAAGAATTTACCATAGTTTGTGTCTATTTAAAGAGTCAAAAGCAGAGGAGAAATCAATAAAAATTGCATAGTCATTTTTCTCCATTTGACATACTTCTCGATTAATTGTGAAAATACAAATAAACTGTCAGTTGTAGAAAAGCCCTTAAGAAAATCAGCCTGAGATGGAGAAATAATAGAATTAATCTCAATCCATTCAATTAATCTATCCAGTACTAATCTGGAGAATATTTTGGAAATTATGGTACAATGATAGTTTTAACCCAGGATATAGGGACATATTTATGTTCTAAGCATGAATTAAAGTAATAAGTCAGCAAGGGTATCCAAAATGACATATTCTTTATACACTTCAGCTGGAATACAGTCCTCATCTGCCGCTTTATTATTTTCGAGATTTAAAATGGTCTGCTCGACCGCTAACTCATTAAAAGTAATAGAGTTGCATGTGGATGAGCATAACCCCTTTATAAATTGACAATCCATATTATCTGTTCTAGAAAAAAATTGCTTAAAATGTGCAATCCAGATATTCTTCGGGATAGTGTAGGTTTATATTCCTTGACCCCTTGTGCTACCAACTTCCAAAACGAATGCATATCATTTTTTTGTATCACATTATACATTTCTGTCCACAATTTTTGTTGGTACGCTAATTTTTTTTTTTGCTTTAACCATTTGTTATAGTGTTTCCTCACTTTATTTAAGTACTGGAAATTTAATTTAGTAGGTTTCATTTTGATCCATTTAATAAGTTTATTAAGCTTAGCTTTTACTTTTCAGCTTTCGTTATCAAACCAGTTTTGATTAGCTTGGTTATTACATGTAGTATCACTATAAATAACTGCTCTAATGTCTTGATTTAATTGACTTAACATATTATAGGTTTTATCAGGGGACTCAGAATCTATACAAAGTGACTCAAAGTCAAATATAGCATTTTGGGTAACTTCACCCAATTGCTTATTTATTTTACCTCTCCTCAATACCTTTTTACCAACCTGGCATGCATTCTCTGTAGGACTGAGACCTACCCTTTTTGGTGAGGCATCATTTAGAAGGATTATCAAACAAATTGGTGCATGGTCACTTTACGGCCTCAATGCAATGTCCACATGTACAATTGATTTTACCAATTCTAAATCGTTCAGGGCATAATCAATTGTGCTTTGTCCACAAGAAGAAAAATAAGTAGTTTTTCCCTCTAGATCACTAGTAGTCCTACCGTTTAATAGTAAAAGCTCATTTTCTTCCATAAATTTAATAAAATCTTTACCCTGAGGATTACTACTCCGATCTTGACTTTTTCTAGGGACAGTTACTTCAGTCATAACCCTTTCAAATATAGAATTTCTCTGTTCATATAAAGCAATTCTGGCATTAAAATCCCCATGACCAATAGATGATTAACTGGGAATCTAACACGAATCTCCTCCATCATTATTGTTAAATGTTCCCACAGATGTACATTGTTTCTTCTAACCGATCTGGGGGGACATAGACGTTACTCAAAGTAATAAGAATTGAATGCCAAACAGTGTTTTGAATAATAAAATACTGGTCTATTTTTAGAATATCCATGATTATAATTTCCATCTTAATTTTAATATATATAGTCAATGTAGCCATATTTCGTATCCCTAGTAGCAGGAGAATGTAGAAGATGGAATCCATTTAAATTCAACTCTAAGCAGGCCCAGGTTTCTTGGAAATATATTACATCTTTACTTATTATAAATTCGACCCAATCTGGATCCGCTAAATTGGAAAACAATCCTGCAATATTCCAAGAAACAGTTTGCACTAAAATCCATGTTTTCTTTATTTATAGAGAATGCAGTCTTGTTTTCCGTCTTTTCTTTTTCCAGTCAATCGCTTTAGATAGATAAGACTTCGAGTTTGTTTGAAACAGACACATTATAGTTATCCTACAAATCAACAGTAGGGAAAGTATGCCTGTTTAAGATGTTAGAAGTATTGCCAGCTTCTTCTGTTTCAATATAGGGATCTTGTTCCACAAAAATAAACCTACAGAGTCTAAAATGGATGTATTTTCTATTAATTTGTCATATAGGCTACTAAACATAATTATTAATTTTATTTCATCACAGTCAGGGTCATTATCTAATCTGGTAACTTCAATAGCATCCAAAACATCTGTTGAAATACTTAAGTTTTTTTGAGGTTTTCATTTCTAGTTCTGCTCAATCCAAACAAGTTCTGAGTTTTACCCCTTTCCAAACTATCAGAAGATGGCCTTATTTCTATGTTACCCGTTAGAGGGTGAGCAAGTATCTCACTATCAAGTATATGGACACCTACTGGATCTAGTAGTGAGGCTTTCTCCAAGATTTCATTTACAGTAGCATCACCTTGTATTACTACATCCACCTGACCAGACTTAGTTGTATAGTTGCACCTATAGATCTTTTTTATTTTAATTTCTTCTAGAGGTATTTTTAAAACGTGTGCAAAGATTAAGAAAAGCATTATGCAATTTCCAGTTGTTTTCTTTGGGTACTCCACTTAACCTCATACACTAAGGTACCTTAGATTGTCGTCATTTGTTAAATTTAGTTGTTTTCTGTTAACAAAATCAACATGACACCCTCTGTTTTTTAACAGTCTATTGTTAAGCCGAATTTGATTTGCAGTCCTGATAGCAGAGCAGAAAACAAAAGTGCAATCCCAGACATCTTCATCTTTGTCTTTCCACATTTGTATAATATCAGTTTCCAGCAAATCAGCACCAGTGGTGTCTCTTAGGAAATGTACCAACTTTTCTGTATTACAGCCAAACTGGCTGTAATTAACCCCCTCAAGTCCATAAAAGCCAAAAATTGCACATTCTGAAATGTCATAACACTTTAACTGAAGATTCATTAACTAACTTTTGTGCATCATTTTGAGTGCCTTTAAAACCCTTTTCTTCACTAATCATGTCATCTTTATTATTTCTAATCCAATCCTGCCAGTCATTGTTGAAGGCGTACAGTTCCATCTTAAACTCAGATAGTTGAGAGGTAATTAATTGCATGAATGACTTGTAATTAAAATTCAATTCCTTCCCTCCTTCCATTTCATTACCCCTAGCCAGATCCTGATTAAATATTTTCTTTCCCTTACTTGCTGTTACATCAAACACACTAGAGGGGGTAAAGGACAAAACTTCTGGATTAGTGCCATTTAAACTGGGTGACATAATTACCTCCACTAAAGAGGCTTCTTTCACACTTCCCGTCTTTTCACATCCTTCTTTTCTAGTTTTTCTACCTTTTTTAATTTTTTGAACACAGGTTTTAACCAAAGTTTCGGGAATATGGATGGAAGGAAAGTCTGGTCTGGCTAGAGGAGTATCCATCCTATATGAAGAGGCCTCATCCAGAATTATAGAAGGAGATTTTATTTCAGGGGTTAATTTTACTATTCTGGCTAGTATGTTGTCAAGGCAGAACCCATTCGAAGCAATAATCCCTTTTAAATTCTCAATCTCTTTATGAACAGCAACTAATTGGTCCATTAACAACAAATGAGCTGCATACGGGTCTCTCATAAAGTTTTTTAAATCTTCATCTAACCCAAATGGATATGAAGAAACAGGGTAATCGATTTTACATTTATTACTCAAGTGTACCTTTCTATTAATATTAATCAAAGTTTCATGAAGATCCGTTGTAGTTGATTTTAACTCCCGGACCAGACTGTTTTCAGTAGTTTCAGGGGATAAGTCCATACTATTAGAAAATGTCTCATGCTATAAATCAATAGAGACTTCATTCCCCATTCTACTATTAGAGTTTCTAATTACCTCATCCATGTTGCTGAACTTACTTAGATTGCTGATAGTGTCCTCTTTGTTAAGTCTAGCACTTTTAACTGTGTCAGTAGAGCCTTCAGAATAAAATGTGGAGTTTAAATTACCATTTATTGAGGGAGAGGTATTACCTTTTGAAAAAAATTTAGGTGTAGATGAAAGTCTGGAGCAATCAAGTCGAAGATCAATTAAATCAATTTCCCGCTCAGTGCTGTTTTTTCTTATTACTTTTTGAGTTAATGGTGTTACTAAAGATTTATTTATTTATTTATTTGATATATTGGTTTACAATCTTTGAGCCAGAGGCTCATTTGCTAAGGTACCTCGTCACATGTAGGACAGATGGAAACATAGAGTAGGTATAACAACAATTACATTAAACATGAAATACAATGGTATAACAGTGGTTACATTAAGCATGTGTTACAGACATTTGTCACAGACAGTATTTACAAGATTTGGAAGTAGGTATTTTCTGACATTATTTATAACCTTTGGATGACGATATTTACAACATAACAGCAGTGAGGCATAATAAGCTTGTGAAGGCATCTAAACATAGTAGTCCGACCTAATCATGGGTTTGGTGTTAAAGATGGAGGTTGCAATCCATAATGGACTTTGTCAGAGAATATTGGATCAGAGTGGGTAAGAGAGTGAAAGAATTAGAAGCAGTTGCAGGAGCGGATATTGAAGAGGTGGTTGAGAAGAGTGGTTTTGAAATGGGTGATCTACAGGCATTACTAAAGATGCAGGGCTACTTGATCTAACTCCAATTTCAACTACTTTGGCAACATTTGCTTTTACAAAGTGATCATTAATTTTAGATTGCTTGATGGCTTTTTCAGTTTGTAAATTAGCCTTTCTAACAGTTTTCATATCAAACTGTTTTTTTTTTTGTTTTGTTCTTTTAGCTTGCTTAGATTTGGGTCTATCTTTAGCTTTCATCTTATTTTGATTAAGTGGCATTTCCTGAGAAATTATTTCAGATTGTTTTTCAATCTGAGAAGGATCAGAACACAATTGTGTTCCTTGTAAAAGACCAGAACTAGAATGAATTAAAATAGGAGTGTCTTCCAAATTAGCCATAACAACAGTTTTACGTCTGGTATTCACCATCTTTAAAAAAACCTTAAAAAAGGCTATCCTAAATAAATGTAAAAGGCCTATACACCATATAGTCCAAAAAATACTTTTCCAAGAATCAAGATACTTGGTGAATCATTAAACTAGATAATACAAACAGAATCCTAAGGTATACAGCTCTAAATGGTCTCCATCAGTGTTATTTACTGCTTAGAAACATAGAAACATAGAATTTGACGGCAGATAAGACCGCTTGGCCCACCCAGTCTGCCCATTTCCCTACTTGCTGGATAAGCTGCAGATCCTAGTTAACCAGCAGCCTACTTCTTCCTACCCCCAACCCCTAGAATGGCCTTATGACTGTACCATGCATGCTTGAATTCCACCACTGATTTTGACTCCACAACCTCTTTCGGAAGGCCGTTCCATGCATCCACAACCCTCTCTGTGAAAAAATACTTCCTTAAATTACCTCTGAGCCACCCCTCTATCTTCAAATTGTGCCCTCTTGTTCTTGCACACCTCTTTTTTTGAAAGATGCTACCCTCTTGGACTTTGTTGATTCCCTTGAGGTACTTGAACGTTTCTATCATGTCCCCCCTCTCCCTCCTTTCCTCGAGGCTATACATATTAAGCTCCTTTCGTCTCTCTCTTCATATGTCTTCTGGTCAGACCCTGCACCATTTTAGTTGCTCCCTCTGGACAGCTTCCATCCTGACTATGTTCTTTGGAGATTGGGTCTCCAGAACTGCACACAGTACTCAGATGGGGTCTCACCAGCTGTCTGTACAGAGGGATAATAACTTCCTGTTTTCTACTGGTGATGCCTCTCCTATGCATCCCAGTATCCCCCCAGCCCTCCTTGCTGCCCTCTCACATTGCTTGCCCACCTTTAGGTCATCTGATATGACTACCCCCAGGTCCCTTTCCATTTTTGTTGTTGTTGTTAGTATCTCACCCCCCATTGTGTACTCTTATTGCGTCCGACCAACTGTAGTTTGGATCCGGGCCCCACACGTCTCTTAGTGGGGTGTGTGGATAAAATCGGCCCTGTCCTTGCTGAGATAGTCTGGAGGTCCTTGGAGAGAGGGATTTTCCAAATCCTGTAAAGGAGACTGTGGTCCAGCCCTGCTTAAGAAGTCCTCCTCGACCCGACTGCCTGGCAACCATAGGCTCTGTCTCTAACTTACCCTTTGTGGGTAAAGTTATTGAGAAGGTGGTTGCATTGCAGTTAGATGATCATTTGACCAGCCACAATCTCTACGATTCTCTCCAGTCCGGATTTAGAAAAGACATAGTACCGAGACAGTTCTGGTTCGGTGCTAAATGACCTCCTAATAGTGAGAGATCAAGATCTGCTCCATTCTGGTCCTTCTAGATCTCTCTGCAGCATTTGATACTGTGGACCATGGTGTGCTATTGGAGCGCTTGCGGTCTATCTGTGGACTGTCTGGTACAGTCCTCAGTTGGTTCGATCTTACCTCGAGGTAGGACTCAGAGAGTGGTGTCCGGGATCTTTTCCCGACATCATTCTCCTATCCTGTGGGTACCGCGTGAGGTTCCATTTTGGCACCCATGTTGTTTGCAGTATATGCTGCTGTTAGGAGCGATTATTAGGTGGTATGGTCTGAGTTTTCACTGCTATGCAGATGATACTCAGCTGTACATGTCCTTTGTGCCCGGCCAAGATGCTGCCTTTTCAGTCTTTAATAACTGTCTTGCTGAAATCCAGGACTGGATGAATGTGAGTTGGCTGAGGTTGAACCCTGATAAAACTGAGGTGTTGGCTGTGGGCCAGGATTGCCGGGAGGTGGGTTTATTGGCTGGATCACCCTCGGGTCTATGGCGCGGTATCCCACTAATTACTTCAGACCGAGAAGTGAATCTGGGCGCTGGATTTGATGACTGCTGACATATTTAAATCCCAGGTGTCAGCAGTTGTCAAAACCTCTTTTTATCATCTGAGGAACATCGCCTGGTGAAGCACCTGGTTCCCCCAGACGATCTGCCTACTTTGGTCCACGCCTACGTTACCTCCCGCCTTGACTACTGCAACTCACTTTACCTAGGGCTTCCTGGGGTTGAGATTCGCCGCCTGCAGCTAGTGCAGAATGCGGCTGCCAGGCTGCTGACGGGCTCATCTAGGTCCAGTCATATAACGCCTGTGCTCCGCGGTCTGCACTGGTTGCCAGTTTGCTGGCTAATCACCTTCATACGGTTTGCTGACCTATAAGGCCCTACATGATCAGGGACCTGTTTACCTGAAAGATCTCCTTCACCCCTACTGTCCTCCCGCCTCTCTCCGATCCTCTGATTAGGATTGCTAGAGATTCCCAGGGTTTGTTTAAAACCTCAGGGCCAGATCTTTTAGTTTTATGGCCCCAACCCTGTGGAATTCTCTACCTCATCAGGTGCGGGACAGCCCGACTGTCCAAAGTTTTAAAGAATCTTTAAAGACTCACCTCTTTAGCAAAGCATATAATGATTTTTAATATTGTTGTTTATTCTAGTTTAATTGTTTTATCTAGTATTGTACAGGCGCCTTGGTTTTAGAAAGGCACCTTATATAAATAAATAAAGATTGAGATTGATTGAGATTCCCCTGGGTTTTTGTTTCCCAGGTGCATTACCTTGCACTTCTTAGCATTGAATCTAAGCTGCCATACATTTGACCATTCCTCTAACCTTGCCAAGTCCCTTCTCACCCTTTTCACCCCACCCTGTGCATCAACTCTGTTGCAGATCTTTGTGTCATCTGCAAAGAGACATACTTTTCCTTCCATTCCCTCTGCAATGTCGCTTATAAAGACATTGAAGAGGACCGGTCCTAATACTGAACCCTGTGGTACCCCACTAGTAACCCTCCTTTCTTTTGAGTGGACTCCATTTACTGTTACTCTCTGTGTCCTATTCTCCAGCCAATTCTTTACCCAGGCTGTCACCTGGGGACCCACTCGCAGGCTGGCTAACTTGTATATTAATCTTTTGTGTTGGACTGTGTCAAATGCCTTGCTAAAGTCTAGGTAGGCCATGTCCACAGCCCCTCCCTGATCTACTACTTGGTCACCCAGTCAAAGAAATCTATCAGATCTGGCCTGGCATGACCTTCCCGTGCAGAATCCATGCTGCCTAGGTCCTGTGCCCTCTGGCCTCTAGATACCGACAATTCTTTCCTTCAGAAGTGATTACATCATTTTCCTATCACTGAGGTTAAACTAACAGGCCTGTAGTTTCCTGCTTCTGCCTTGCTCCCACTTTTGTGCAAGGGAATCACATCTGCCCTCCTCCAGTCCTCGGGTACCACCACATCCTCCCATGATTTGTTAAAAAGGGTAGTCAGTGGTGTCACTAGTTCTACCCTTAGTTCTTTTAGAATTCTGGGATGAATCCATCAGGCCCCATTGCTTTGTCCACCTTCAGTTTTAAGAGTTCTTTCAGAACCCTTTCTTCTGTAAATGGGCTGGTATCAACTTCTGTATCCAGAGTGTTTCTACTGTTTGTTTTATGTACCTCCCCTCTTCATTTGTAAATACTGAGCAAAAATATTTGTTTAGTATCTCTGCCTTTCACAGTCTCCTCTGCCCACCCTCCTCCCCTTTATTAAGCGTCACTATCCCTCCCTTGGTCTTCCTTCGTTCCCGATGTACCTATAAAGGTTTTATCTCCTTCTTAACTGAGTTGGCTATCTTTCCTCGGTTTGGGCATTTGCTGTTCTGACTGCCTTCCCAGCCTCCTTTTGCTTTAACTGATACAGTTCTCTGTCCTGCTCCTTCATGCTATTCCTTGTACTTCCTGAATGCTTTTTTTCTCTTGAACCTTCACTGCCACTTCCTTTGAGAACCATAGTGGTTTCTTACATCATTTTGTTTTGTTTATTTGCTTCACACAAAGGCTCATACCTCTGTGATGGCAGTTTTTATTATTCCCCATTGTTCTTCCACCCCTCCTTCCTGCCCATTTGCTAGTGCATTCCTTAGGCACTCACCCATTTTGGCAAAGTCAGCCCTCCTAAAGTCCAGTACTTTTGCCTTTGTATGGCTTGACTCTATTGCTGTGTTTATTGTGAACCATACTGTTTGATGGTCGCTAGTTCCCAGATGGCTACCCACTTCTACATCTGTGATCCTCTCTCCATCTCCATTTGAGAGAATCAGGTCTAAGATTGCTCCCTCTTGAGTGGGCTCCAATACTAGTTGTCTAAGGTATGCCCCCTGTAGGGCATCTAGAAATAACTCCACTCTTCGAAGTGGCTGCTGCAACTGCACTCCAGTTAACATCTGGCACAGGGTTTTATTTAACTCTAAAAATTGATTAGCGTTTTGCTCATAAAAGTGCTAAATCTTTGTGAAAATGCAACGCTCTTGCCTCCCTGTGTTTAACAAACACAGCATTTCTAGAAAATCTATATAAATACTTTCTGTGACGTTAGTATCGTCCCAAGAAAAAAACTGCTAATCAATTATTTAAAACCCTGTGGCATATTCAGATCACCCATCAGCAATATCTCCCCTTTTTCTGCCATTCTAAGTATGCTTTCTATCATTTCCTTGTCCATTTCCTCCCCCTGAGAAGGGGGTCTGTATACAACCCCTGTGCGGATTGTGGTGCCATTACCTGTCTCCAAATTCTACCCACAGTGCTTCTTCCTCCCTGTTTACCCTTTTGTTCTGTTGCTTTTATTCCTTCCCTTATGTAAAGAGCTACCTCCTCCTCTTTACCCTCCCTGTCCCTCCTGTAGATAGTGTATCCTGGGATGTTTACGTCCCAGTCATGGTTTTGTGTGTACCGTGTTTCTGTGACTGCCACGATATCCAGATGTTCCTTCTCCATCAAGGCCACTAATTCAGGAAGCTTGTTACCCAGACTACGGGCATTGGTACTCATTGCTCTCCATTTTTTGATGGCTTTACCTTCTGTTGCAGCATCCCCCACTGACCGTTCTACCTTGGTCTTTTTCTCCTTTAGTACCGTGTTTTGTAGGGAGAGGCTGGGATTTTCCTGCTGCTTATCAGTGCCTCCCCCTTTGACTAGTTTAAAAGCTTGCCAATGAAGCATTTAAACCGATTGCTCAAAAGACTTGCTCCCTTCCTGGACAGATACAGACCATCCTGCCAGTATAGGCTGGTGTCCCTCCAGGTGGAACCCCAGTCCCCAATGAAGCCAAACCCCTGTGCTCCACACCATTTTTCAACCATTCATTAAACTGCATGGTGCTGATTACCCTCACCTCCCCCATGCCATGGACAGGCAGCACCTCTGAGAAGGATACTGTGTGTGCTACTTATCTTGGGCCCCTCCCAACTCTGCAGTGTCCTCTTGCACTGCTCTAATCTCATGATGAGCCAAGTCATTTGTCCCTAGGTGGACAATTACGTCCAGCTCAGACTCCCTTGCAGCTGTTCTCGTGATCCTGAGGATGCGCTTTCAAACAACATGAAGTCTTGCTATATTATAGACATTAGCAGTTTGATCCAGCTCTAGAACTGCCCCGGAGTGAAATGGTTAAAACCATTCCAAAATAGAATTTTGGCACGAGAGGCAGCTCTATCTGTGTCATTTCAAACTTGAACTGTCAGATTCTTTACTCCGCCTCAGTGAACAGTCGCTCCGGAGATTTCTCCTTCTGCTCGGTTCATTTCTCTGTTTAAAAAGTGTTTTCTCAGTTGGATTTAACCGAGAATAGTTTTATTTTAACCGCAAAACCTTTCGGTTCAAGCTCTATCTGTGGTAACCGTAGTAAATGAAGGTTTTGTCTGTGTGGAACTTGTAAGTTATCGGTTCGGTTTTGAACCGATCAGTGGTTTAAAACTCATTTAAAACTAAAAGTTACTATTTTAGAGTGCGGTTCCGGTTCTTATCGGTTCTAAAAAACAGTTTATTACGTTTTTCCAATACCGTGACACGTTGGAACCGATAAGGGTGTCTTGCCTAGCACTGCCGTTAAAGAGCAAGTTTTTGGTTAGGCTGGCATTATGTCTGAGAAACCCAAAAGAAAAACTGGGCCCATGGTTTCAACACTGTGATGTTTGTGGGGAAGTCTTTGCCAAGGCTGACCCACACACCACATGTGTTTATTGTCTGGGGTTTGACCACCTCCAGTCAGACTGCCAGGTATGTAAGAATTTCCCTGCAGCCACCCTGGAAAAAAGATTGGGCAGGCTCAGGGAACGCGAGGCCAAAAAGTCCGCTGACCCTGATGGCCAGCCCGGTTCGGTGCCAACCGAACCAGAGGAAGTGCCCTCTGACCAGGGCCAGACTTCCTCGGGCCAAAGAAAAGCTGGTTCTGAGGAACCAATTCCAGTAAAGAAATCAAGAAAATCAGCAGGTCTGGAGTCCAAAGTTCCTTCTCCAACTGCTGCAGAGATAGCAAAAGCCATACAAATTGTCCAGTCACTGTCTCAGGGTCCGTCCAACCACCACTATCTGGTAAAAGGTCGGTTCGTCCGGTCCCAGTGGTTCAGGATTATGATATTGAGGAATTTTATGAACCAGAGGAGGGAGGAGGATTATGGCAGTATGAATGTGGCTGGGAAGGTCTGGGTGTGCCCATTGAACGGACATCTCCCAGACAGACCTTTAGAATCTCCCCTATGCTGTCTGAGTCCCATCTCATTTTATGTTTTATAAAAGTTGCTGAAACCCTCCAGCTTCCTTTAGAAGAGGCTGTGGATGAGCAAGAGGAGCCTGATTTTGTAGAAATGATGGATATTCCAGAGTCTAGGAGATTGTCTATTCCTTTACATAAGTCTTTTAGGAAACAAACAATTAAAATTTTAAAAGCTCCTAATTCAAACACCATGAAGTCTTGCTATATTATGACATATAGCAGTTAGCCACAGCACTTGAACTGCCCGGAGAGGAAGGAGTTAACTCCAGGCAGACTGAGTTCTAAAGCGCGCGCTGTACCCAAAGCTCTATCTGGCTAGTTTCAAACTGAAACTGTCAGATTCTTTACTCCGCTTCACTGAACAGTCGCTCCGGAGATCAGCTCGGTTCATTTCTCGGTAAGCGAGTATTTTCGGTTCATTTGAACTGGCAATAAGTATTTTATTTTACCGCATTTCGGTTCAAAGCTCTATCTGGTAAACCGTAAGTACAGGATTTCAAAGTCTGTGTGAAATTAATTATCGGTTCGGTTTGAACCGATCGCTTTACTAAAAAGTATTTTAAACATTATATTGGGCTTTTAGAGTGCGGTTCCGGTTCTTATCGGTTCTGAAAAACCTATTTATTTCAGTGGGTTTTCAAATACCGTGACACGGTTAGGAACCGATAAGGTTGTCTTGCCTGGCACTGCCATAAAAGGGCAAGTTTTTGATAGGCTGGCATTATGTCTGAGAAACCCAAAAGAAAAACGGGCCCACTGGGTTTCAACACTGTGATGTCTGTGGGGAAGCCTTTGTCAAGGCTGACCCATACACCACTTGTGTTTATTGTCTGGGGGCTGACCACCTCCTGTCAGACTGCCAGGTGTGTAAAAATTTCCCTGCAGCCACCCTGGAGAAGAGATTGGGCCGCTCAGGGAACGAGGCCAAAAGTCCACTGACCGGATGGCCAGCCCGGTCCAGCACCCACTGGACCAGAGGAGTGCCCTCTGACCAGGGCGAGACTTCCTCAGGCAAAAGGAAGGCTGGTTCAGAGGAACCAGTCCCAGAAAAAGTCAAAGAAATCAGCAGGTCTGGAGTCCAAAATTGCCTCTCCAACTGCTGCAGAGATAGCTAAAGCCATACAGATTGTCCAGTCACTGTCTCAGGGACCGGTCGAACCACCAACAGTTGGAAAAAGGTTGGTTCGTTCGGTTCCAGTGGTTCAAGAGTATGATGTTGAGGAATTTTATGAACCACAGGAGGGGGAGGAAGATTTTGATCATTATGTTTGTGGCTCGGAGGGTCTGGACGTGCCCATTGAACCGGACATTTCTCCAGACAGACCTTTAGAATCTCCCCCTATGCTGTCCGAGTCCCCTTCTCATTTTATGTTTTACAAAAAGGTTGCTGAAACCTCAGCTTCCTTTAGAAGAGGCTGTGGATGAGCAAGAGGAGCCTGATTATGTAGAAATGATGGATATACCAGAGTCTAGGAGGTTGTCTATTCCTTTGCATAAGTCATTTAGGAAGCAAACAACAAAATTTTAAAAATCCTCATTCTGTCCCTCCTGTAGATAAAAAAATGGACAGAAGGTATACTTTATCAGGCCCTGATATAGACTTCCTCACTGAGCAGTGTAGTCATGTAGGTGTGGTACAAGCTGCAGCCTGTGACGAGGCTAATATTCCCCTGGCCTCACATCCTCCTGATAAGGATTCCAGGAAGATTGATGCCATGACGAAAAAACAATATATGGCAGCTTCTTTGGGACTCAGGCAGGCAAATTATATGGCTTATGTAGCTAGATATCAGAAATCTAGATGGGACACAGTATTGCAGTTAGCCAAGCAGGCCCATGGCCAGCTGGCTAGTGAGTTGGAACAGGTGGCTGCTGATGGCATTGAAGCCTCTAAAGTTCAATTTCATACTGCTGTGGATGTTAATGATGTTTCCTCTAGGGTCATGGCCACTTCTGTAGCTTTCCGTGAGGTTGGCATGGCTCAGGTGCACTAATCTGTCCCAAGATACTCAGTCAAAAGCTATGGATTTTCCTTAGTGGGAAATTTCTGTTTGGGAGCAAACAGAAAATTATATGAAAGATGGATGAGTACAGAACTACTACAAAGTGCCCAGGCTAAGGAGAGGCATGCCACCCACAAGGCACACTCCAGAGGTAGGGGCAGGCCTTTCCACAGGCCTTTTATCAATCTCAAGCCTCCTCGCTTTTGCACAGAGGGTTTTTCAGAGGCAGAGGTAGACGGGCAGGTAAACCGTCCCCTCCCTCAGCCTAAGGCTGCTGCTGCCAAGCAGGCATCCTGATGTGGTGCCCAGGGCCGATTCTCCTGTACCGGTGGGAGGCAGGTTGGCTTATTTCAGCCAGAACTGGGTGTCCCTAACTGGACAAATGGGTTCTGGAGGTAGTAAGCCAGGGTCTGGTTCTCAGCTTCAAACAGTTTCCAAAGATGAGAACCAGACATTTTCCACCTGCAAATCCTTCAGAAACCCTTGCCTTGGAAGCAGAGGTTTCTTCTCTCTAGACTGCAAAGCAGTGGAAAGGGTTCCTCCTTGTCACCAGGGCAAGGGCTGTACTCAGATACTTTCTTGCCCCAAAGACAGGAGAATGGCGGCCCATTCTAGATTTAAGGTACCTGAACAAGCATCTTTTGAAACCAAAGTTCAAAATGTTAACTCTGGCAATGATTTTGCTCTCCTGAGGCCAGGGACTGGCTAGCCTCCTGGACCTCAAGGATGCCTATTTTCATGTCCTGATCAGGCCTTCTCACCGAAAATACCTCAGGTTCGAACTGCCCTCAGGCCACTACCAGTTCAGAGCAATGCCCTTCGGCCTTACCTCTGCTCCAAGGGTATTCACAAAATGTCTAGCTGTGGTAGTGGCTCATTTAAGAAGGCAAGGGATTGCTGTGTTTCCCTACCTGGACGACTGGCTCATTGTGGGTCAGTCTCTAGATCAGGTAAAATCCCACTTGCAAGTCACCCAGCAGCTTCTCACTTCCTGGGATTCCTGCTGAATTTACCAAAGTCAGTTCTAGAACCAGTTCAGGTACTAACTTTCATAGGTGCGAATTGAACACAAAGTTGGCGAGGCATTTCTCCTCGGAAAGGGTAGAGACTCATTGTCCTGGCATCCTCTTTCACCCCCGTGGTCTCTCGACCAGCAAGGCATTTTCTGCAACTCCTAGGACACATGGCTGCTTCCACAGCTGTAGTGCAAGGAGCAAGATTCCAGATGAGGGACATTCAGTTCCATTTGAGGGCCTATTGGTCTAAAAGGAGGGACCCCCTTTCCAAATTGGTTCCAGTGACCCAAACTCTGATTCTGGCTCTCCAGTGGTGGCAGGATCAGAGCAACTTAAGACAAGGGGTTCCCTTCATTCCTGTTTCCCACTCTCTCACCCTCACCACGGATGCCTCCTTGCTAGGGTGGGGGGCTCACTTGGGCGACCTTTCCACTCAGGGAGTGTGGTCCCCTCAGGAATCTCTGCTCCACATCAACCTATTGGAACTCAGAGCTGTCTTTTTAGCTCTTCAGGTTTTCTCAGCATCTGTCCAGAACAAGGTAGTTCAGGTCAGGACAGACAACACCACGACAATGTGGTACATCAACAAGCAGGGGGGCACTCGGTCATCAGCCTTGTGCACCGAAGCAATGAAGTTGTGGTCTCTGGCTTATTCCCTGAACACCTCCCTAATAGCAGTTCACCTTCCAGGGAAAGACAATGTCCTGGCGGATGCCCTCAGCAGGATTTCTCAAGGCCATCACGAATGGTCTCTGAATCCTCTGGTGCTGGGGTCAGTCTTTGCCAGATGGGGCACTCCTCAGATAGATCTTTTGCAGCCCCATACAACCACCAACTTCCTCTATTTTGTTGCAGGCCTCAGTGCTGGGCTCAGTTCCCTGGACGCCTTTCTGTTGGATTGGAAGGGGAAGTTCCTATATGCCTTCCCCTTCCCCTTCTCTTCAGGGTATTAGTAAAATCAGATCCCGGCCCTGCAAAGTGATCCTGATTGCACCAGACTGGGCCAGACAGCTCTGGTACCCACTGCTTCTGTCCTTTCAGTCCACCCTCCCTGAGCCTGCCCAGGGTCCACAACTTGCTGGCCTGTGCCCAGGGAGAGTGTGGTATCTGGACCTCAAATCCTCCACCTCAAGGCTTGGCTCTTGAGGAGTTAGAATTTGCTGATTTACACCTTTCTCAAGGTGTCCTGATATTTTAAAGGTCATGGAAGCCTTCCACTAGGGCTACTTTATAATTCCAAATGGAAGAGGTTTTCCATCTGGTGTTCTAGGAAGCAAATTGTCCCAGAATCTGCTGATTTGCCCATTTTACTGGACTATTTGGTCCATCTAAATTCCTTAGGCCTTGGGCCAGCTACCTTAAAGGTTCATCTGGCAGCTGTCTCTGCTTTTGTATCAGCAGGAAAGCCTGCCTCCCTTTCTTCTCACCCTGTGTTTTCCAAGTTTTTTAAGGGGTTACTTCACACTAACCCTCCTTTTCGGGACCCAGCTCCTGCCTGGGACCTGAATGTTTGCATTGCTCAGTTAATGCAACCCTTTGAACCTCTGTCTTCAGCAGATCTCAAGTTTCTAACTTGGAAAACTGTTTTTCTAGTGGCCATCACTTCTGCCAGACGCATAAGTGAATTACAAGCCCTGTCAGTGGAAAAGGATTTTATTTCTTTTCACAGAGATAAGGTAGTCCTCAGGACTAACAGAAAGTTTTTACCTAAAGTGGTTTCAGATTTCCATCTGAACCAATCCATCTCCCTTCCAGTATTTTTTACTGAGCACTCTTCCTCGGGTGAGAGGAGATTGCACAGTTTGGACGTCAAAAGAGCCTTAAGCTACTGTTTGGAATGCACCAAGGGTCACAGGTTCGAATCCCTCCAACTCTTCCTTACCTATGGCGAGGCTGGCAAAGGGAAACCTGCCACTAAGAGGACAATTGCAAGGTGGATTGTCTCTTGTATCCAGTTCTGTTACCAAAAACTAGGTAGAGAACCCCCCTCAGGACTGAGGGCCCACTCCACCAGGGGTACAGCTGCATCTCTAGCGGCTGCTAGGGATATTCATTCTGGAAATTTGTCAAGCTGCTACCTGGAAGACAGTTCACACTTTACCAAGCATTATTCCTGGATGTCCAGTCCAGGAAAGATGCTCGGTTTGGCACAGCTGTGCTTCAGAGCCTATTTCCTAAGTAGGTTCTGACCCTCCTCCATGGAGGTACTGCTGTGTATCTGCTTGTCATAATATATGCAAGACTTCATGGTATTTGAAGAAAAATTACTCACCTTAGTAATTGCTTTTTCTCATGGAGTCTATATTATGACCACCTCCATCCTGCCCCTCTCAGAACTTCTACTTGGGTGAGGGGTTGGCAAATTAGTGCAAGCACTGTGTCATGCCATTTTAGTTCTTTTCCTTTTCCCTTTCTTTAGGGTTAGGGAACTAGGTATTTCTGTTTTTGGGTAATATGTTGGCCCTCCTCCTGGACTTGAGTCTTTTGGGGAAGGGGGCCTAATAGTGCTTGTTGGTGGTGATATTATTAGTATTATTATTATTATTATTATTATTATTGTTGTTGTTGTTGTTGTTGTTTCTGTTATTGTTTTTTTCCTACTAGTAGGTAGCCACTTGGCTAGTGTAGGGTTTTTCCACACAGACTTGTTGCTTAGTGTTAGCTATGTAAAGATCTGACAGTTTCAGTTTGAAACTAGCCAGATAGAGCTTTGGGTACAGCGCTAGCGCTTTAGAACTCCAGTCTGCCTGGAGTTAACTGTTTCCTCTCCGGGGCAGTTCAAGTGCTGTGGCTAACTGCTTCTGTCATAATATAGCAAGACTCCATGAGAAGAAAAGCAATTACTAAGGTGAGTAATTTTTTCTTCTGTGCCTCCTGTAGATAAAAAGATGGTCAGAAGGTATACATTGTCAGGCCCTGATACAGAATTCCTTTCTCAGCAGTGCAGTCATGTTGGAGTAGTTCAGGCTGCTGCCTGTGATAAAGCTAATATTCCCTTGGCTTCACATCCTCCTGACAAGGATTCCAGGAAGATTGATGCCATGGCAAAAAACAGTATATGGCAGCCCTCTGGGACTCAGGCAAGCAAATTATATGGCTTATGTAGCTAGGTATCAGAAATCTAGATGGGATACTGTTATGCAATTGGCCAAGCAGGCCCATGGCCAGCTGGCTAGTGAACTAGAACAGGTGGCTGCTGATGGCATTGAAGCCTCTAAGGTTCAGTTTCATGCTGCTGTGGATGTTAATGATGTTTCCTCTAGGGTCATGGCCACATCTGTAGCTTTTCGTAGGTTGGCCTGGCTCAGGTGTACTAGTTTGTCACAGGATACCCAGACTAAGGCTATGGATTTTCCTTGGTGGGAAATTCTCTGTTTGGAGAGCAGACAGAATACATGAAGAAGATGGATGAATATGGGACTACCTACAAGAGTGCCCAGGCTAAGGAGCGCAAGCCATTCCTCAAAGGCATGCCCCCAGGGTAGGGGTAGGCCTTTTCACAGGCCTTTCTACCAGACTCAGGCCTCCTCTGCCTATGCTCAGAGGGGCTTCTTCAGAGGCAGGGCAGACGAGGGTGGGCAGATCTGCTCCCACCCCCAGCCTAAAGCTCCTTGAACAGGCACCCTGATGGGGTGCCCAGGGCCGATTGTCCTGTACCAGTGGGGGCAGGCTGGCTTACTTCAGTCAGAATTGGGCTTTTAACCTCAGACAAGTGGGTTCTGGAAGTAGTAAGCCAGGGTCTGGTTCTCAGCTTCAAAAGTTTCCCAAGTTGAGAAGCAGATTTTTTCACCTGCAAGTGCTTCAGAGACCCTCGCTCTGGAAACAGAGGTCTCATCCCTGTTAGCTCTCAGAGCAGTAGAAAGGGTTCCTCCCCTGCATCAGGGCAGGGGTCTGTATTCCAGACACTTCCTTACCCCAAAAAAGACAGGAGAATGGTGGCCCATCTTAGATCTCAGATATCTGAACAAGCATCTTTTGAAACCAAAGTTCAAAATGGTAACTCTGGCAATGATTTTACCTTCCCTAAGGCCAGGGGACTGGCTAGCCTCCCTGGACCTCAAGGATGCCTATTTCCATGTCCTAATCAGAAGATCCCATCGAAGGTACCTCAGATTCGAACTGCCCTCAGGTCATTACCAGTTCAGAGCCATGCCCTTCGGCCTTACCTCTGCTCCAAGGGTATTCACAAAGTGTCTAGCAGTGGCAGTGGCCCACTTAAGGAGGCAGAGGATTGCTGTTTTTCCCTATCTAGATGACTGGCTCATTGTAGGCCAGTCCCCAGAACAGGTAAAATCTCACGTGCAGGTCACCCAGCAGCTTTCACCTCCCTGGGTTTTCTGAAACCTACCAAAGTCGGTTCTGGAACCAGTCCAGGTACTCACCTTTATAGGGGCAGAATTAGACACGCTAGCCAGAGCCTTTCTTCCCCAGAAAGGGTAAGGAACTTAGTGGCTCTGGCCTCTTCCTTCACTCTGCAGGTCTCTCACCAGCAAGACACTTCTGCAGCTCCTGGGGCACATGGCTGCATCCACAGCTGTTGTGCAGGGAGCCAGATTTCAGATGAGAGACATTCAGTTTCACTTGAGAACCTTTTGGTCTCAGAGAAGAGACCCCTTCCAAGTTGGTCCCAGTGACTAACCTTGATCCTAGCTCTCCAGTGGTGGCAGGATCAGAGCACTTAAGAGCGGGGTCCCTTCATTTCCCTTCTCACGACTTGACTCTCACTACAGCTGCTTCCCTTCTGGGTTGGGGAGCCCACATGGGCGACCTTTCCACTCAGGGAGTTTGGTCCCCCCAGGAATCTCTGCTCCACATCAATTTGCTGGAACTCAGAGCTGTCTTTTTAGCTCTTCAAGCTTTTTCTGCATCTGCCACGACAAGGTGATACAAGTCAGAACAGACAACACCACAACAATGTGGTACATCAACAAACAGGGGCACTCGGTCTTGACCTTGTGCACTGGGCAATAAGTTGTGGTCTCTGGCCTATTCCTGAGCACTTCCCTCATAGTTCATCTTCCAGGGAAGGACAATATCCTAGCGGATGCCCTCAGCAGGATTTCCCAGGGCCATCACAGATGGTCCCTGGATCCTCAAGTGCTGGGGATAGTTTTTGCCAGGTGGGGCATCCTCAGATAGATCTTTTGCAGCCCCAGACAATCACAAACTTCCTCTGTTCTGTTGCAGGCCTCCAGTGCTGGGCTCAGTTCCCCTGGATGCCCTTCTTCTGGATTGGGAGGAAGTTCTCTATGCTTCCCTTTCTCTCCATTCAAAGTACTAGTCAAAATCAGATCTCAGCCTTGCAGGGTGATTCTGATTGCCCCGGATTGGGCCAGGCAGCCCTGGTACCCACTCCTTCTGTCTCTGATAGTCCATCTTCCCCTGTGCCTCCCCAGGAATCACAATCTGTTGACTTGTGCCCAGGGAAGGGTTTGGTATCCGGACCTCAAATCCCTCAACCTCAAGGCCTGGCTCTTGAGGAGTTAGAGTTTGCTGATTTACACCTCTCTCAGGGTGTTCTTGAGATCCTAAAGGCTTCCAGAAAGCCTTCCACTAGGGCTACTTATAGTTCTAAATGGAAAAGGTTTTCCATTTGGTGTGCTGGGAATAATATTTCCCCAGAATCTGCTGAATTGCCCATTTTGTTAGATTACATGGTACATCTTAATTCCTTGGGTCTCAGACCAGCTTCCCTGAGAGTTCATTTGGCAGCTGTGTCTGCTTTTGTGTCAGCAGGAAAGTCATCCCCTCGTTCCTCTCATCCTGTGTTTTCCAAGTTTTTTAAGGGATTACTCCATACTAATCCTCCCTTTCGGGAACCGGCCCCTGCTTGGGACCTTAATGTTTGCATTGCCCAGTTAATGCAACCCTCTTTTGAACCTTTGTCTTCTGCAGAGCTTAAGTACCTAACTTGGAAAACTGTTTTTCTAGTGGCTATCACTTCTGCCAGACGATAAGTGAATTGCAAGCCTTGTCAGTGGAGACTGACTTTATTTCTTTCCACAGGGATAAGGTAGTCCTTAGGACTAATAGGAAGTTTTTGCCTAAGGTGGTTTCAGATTTCCATCTTAATCAATCTATCTCCTTCAGTATTTTCACTGATCACTCCTCTTGGTGAGAGGAGGTTGCACAGCCTGGATGTTAAGAGAGCTCTTAGTTATTATATAGAGCGTACCAAAGGTCACAGGTTGAATCCCTCCAACTTTTCCTTACCTATGGTGAAGTTGGGAAAGGCAAACCTGCCACTAAGAGATCAATAGCCAGGTGGATTGTCTCTTGTATCCAATTTTATTATCAGAAAGTGGGCAGAGCCCCCGGTTTGAGGGCTCATTCTACCAGGGTACAGCTGCGTCTAGCTGCTGCCAGAGATATCCCTTTATTAGAGATTTGCCAGGCTGCTACTTGAAAATGTACACTTTTACCAAGCATTACTCCCTGGATGTCCAGGCCAGGAGAGATGCTCGGTTCGCACAGCTGTTCTTCAGAGCCTATTCCTAAGTAGGTTCTGCCCCTCCATGGAGGTACTGCTGTGTATTTTCGTTAATGTTATAATATAGCAAGACTATGTTGTTTGAAGAAAAATTACTCACCTTAGTAATATTGTTTCTTCTAATGGAGTCTTGCTATATTATAGACCTCCCCCAACCTGCCCCTCTCAGAACCTCTACTTGGTGGGGTGTGGGCAACTTAGTGTGGGCACTACTTATGTTCTTTTAGCATTTTGTCCCCTTTGGGACTTTGGGGGTGTGTATGTGTACGCGTGTGTGTGTTTTATTATACTTATGTTCCATTTTCATATTATTAGAATGGTGTTAGTATTTCTGGTCCTCTGACTTGAGTCTTGGGTGTTGGGACAATCAATGGTTGTTATTATTTAGGTAGCCATTTGGCTAGTGTAGGTTACAGCTTCCACACAGATCTTAGTGAGTTTGGCTCGTAAAGATCTGACAGTTCAAGTTTGAAATGACACAGATAGAGTTGCTCTCGTGCTAAAATTCTATTTTGGAATGGTTTTAACCATTTCACTCGGGCAGTTCTAGAGCTGGATCAAACTGCTAATGTCTATAATATAGCAAGACTCCATTAGAAGAAACAACATTACTAAGGTGAGTAATTTTTCTTCTGTCCTCCAAACCATGGCACCAGGCAGGCATCTTACTTCAGTTTTCCCAGCTCCCCAGTTCTGTCCCCTAATAATTGAGTCCCCACCAGAAGCTGCTTCCTTTCCTGTGGTGTCCTCTGCCTCCTTCCTGTGGGTCTCCTTGTGACAGTTGTCATCAGTCTTCTCTCATGGTGCATCCATAGGGGAGCTATGCTCCCAGAATGGTGTATGGATTGTGGAGTGGAACAATTGACTGGTGTGCCTCTGTTCCACCATCCTCACCCTCCTGAGCCCACTGTGGTCCAACTGTTGTGCTTTCTCAAACCTCTGAGGTAGTGGTGGTGGCGCTGGTGCTCCTGGATGGGGAGGTTCCTTCCTACTGTCCAGTGTGGCCTGGGGAAGATTTCCTTACTACTGTCCAGTGCGGCCTGAAGACGGGCAACTTCCTCACTCAGGGCAGAGAGTTGTCTGCAAATAGGGCAGCGTCGCAGCCTCCAGAAAGACTCCTGGAAGACTGCTGCCCCACAGCCATTACATTGCACTACTCCCCACATGTTTATCTACTTTTTTTTTGTTTGTTTTTGTGTGTGTGTGAGCGCACGCGCACGTGTGTGATTGGTTTGTTATATAGAAATATATATATTATACAATGTGTATGCTTATATTGTCAGTGCAGTGTGCTAGAGAGGATATGACAGTGCAGGGTTTTATTTAACTCTAAAAATTGATTAGCGTTTTGCTCATAAAATTTCTAAAACATTGTGAAAATGCATAGCACTTGCCTCACTGTGTTTAACAAACATAACACTTCTAGAAAACCTATATAAATACTTTCTGTACAGTTAGTATTGTCCCAAGAAAAAAACTGCTAATCAATTATTTAAAACCCTGCAGTGATATGCACCTTGCACTCTTGAGTCTATGATGTCAGAACCTCATTTATAAAGGAACTATTTCCAGGGGTGGGTGGGGTGAGGTGGGAAGGGGTTGGGCCTAAACTGTGTCCTCACCAAACAATCAGCTAAAAGCTCTCACCCACTGCTGCAATGAGTGCCTTCCTGTCAGCAAGATATCCGACACAACAATTTGTCAGAGAAAATACCCTGCTAATCAAACAGAGAAAAATCCAGACATCCAAGTCAGACACAGGTAAACCTCTCCAGCCCCAAAACAGCCTGGTGGTTTGTTAGCCACAAAGGAAAATCAAATATGCAGTTATTTCAGCCCTTCTGAAGATGCTGACAAGATAAGCAGTTTTGAAACCCCTCTTCTTGAATTAAAAACTAAAATAATTAAACACAAAGCAATACCAATGTAAAAGTAAGGAAAACTTCTCTCAGATGTAAGCAAGAGAGAGAGATTAGTTACAGATATCTAATCCAATATAGTATATCCCATGCAGCTTCTCAGTTGTTTCAAAGCACACCCAGTACACAACTTGGAAGAAGATGGACTTCTGTCTGAAACAGGATCATACCAGTAGTTTATAGTAATTGATCAATGCTGAAATGGTCAAACTAGAACAATTGGCTGTGATGCAGGTCTCTCTGACTTGTGAATACAATTTCCCCCACCTCAGGCTATGTCTGGCATCCAATTACAAACTGCAGCCTTTGCTATTTTAAATCACACAACCACCACCAAATATTGCAAAATATATTGATGCAGATTGTCACAGAATTCTAGTAATCAGTCTAGTTAGCTACAAAGAAAAATCAAATATGCAGTTATTTCAGCCCTTCTGAAGATGCTGACAAGATGAGCAGTTTTGAAAAACCCCTTCCTGAATTAAAAACTAATATAATTAAACACAAAGCAATACCAATGTAAAAGTAAGGAAAACTTTTCTCAGATGTAAGCAAGAGAGAGAGATTAGTTACAGATATCTAGTCCAATATAGTATATCCCATGCAGCTTCTCAGTTGTTTCAAAGCACACCCAGTACACAGCTTGGAAGAAGATGGACTTCACACAGCTCTGGAACATATCCAAGATGAAATGACTCGGCTTCTTGAAGTGGATACTTTACAAAGGAAGGACTTTGGAGTCAAGAAGAAAAAGCTTTTTTCAAATGTTAAAAATTCCACGAGTCACTAGAGTACACACTGTGAAACAGAGTCCTAGGATGCAGAACTCCGAAAGACCGTTGTCAAAGTTTATTGCTTCAAACCCAGTTCTAAGTCGTATCCAGCTACATTGACACAGCTTTCTTGACACAACTCTCTTGAAATAAATATTTCACAATGGAAAAGCTTGGAGAAATTATTGGTGCAGCCGTTTGTCACCAGTTCATGGCCACATTTATCAGGACGCTTCACTGGAGTCACTGAAGTAAAAAAAAAAAACAAAGCTTAGAATCAAAGCGTCTCAAAAAATCAGTAGTATGGTGAATACAAGGGAAACTAACAGTCACTGGAACAACTTAAAAATCACAGACCCAAGGGAATAGTTATAAACAAACATTAAAAATATGGGGAACTTTTAACAACAGCAGTTCTAATAACTAGCAAACTCACACCATAATCTGTTTTAAAAACACTCACTAGTGAGATGTAGCAAAGAAGAAGCTGAAGAGTTTTCGAAATCATACTCTCGCACTTCCCCACGAAGGTGTAATTAAGGTAAAAGATTCATCAAAGGTAGTATCTTGCCGGTTGGGCTGACAAAAGAAACTCCCAATATAAGCCGTAGAACAGAAACTTAAGGGCTTAAGACAATCACAGTTACTCAGACAAACACTTGCCCTGTATAATTGTCAAAACTTACAGAAAGGAAGTATCAGGGCAGTAGCAAAATGGCAAAAAATATTCATATATGGCTATTGGTCAGAAGAAAACAGTACTTCGTCCAGAGCCCAAATCGTTCAGCGCACTCACAGAAACCAGCAGGTAGGAATGCTGAAGCCTACTGAGCGAATTGACGTATATACCAGAGATATCACGTGAGCTAATTACCATATGGCGCGAAAATGTAAAAATACAAAACTGCTAAAATAGCAAATAAATATATATATATATATATATATATATAAAGTATGATAATTTTACAACCCCCAAAGGCAAGCATGTGTTTTAAAAGAGAAAGACACACAGTGTTCTCTAAGGGACAAACTTCAGCGAGCTAAAAACTTCAACACAAATAAAAGTATTTTAAAATAACATCCCTTTTAAATCAAAGTCCAATCTTCTTAAGTTGAGGATGGTATATAAGGATGTTAGAGCTGGAACTGGAACTGGAAATGGAACTTCAAAACAGCAGCCTTCACAATCAGCAAGCTCTCCGGCCATTCTGAGCGACCTTCCTCTGCACACTGCGGTCCGGCTCTCCCGGCAAGGACGACTCTGCACCACCTTCCGGATGCTTTCCTTCTGCAGTGGGGAAGATAGAGAAAAACACCAGGGACTTCCGCTGGGCAAAGGTGCACAATAACATTTTCTGGAAAGGGGATAAGCAGTTAAAGAGGCAACGATGACATATCTTTTAATAAATTTTGTGTAGCCTTATCCCCCTGCTCACTGCCCCACTCCACAAGGTCAGGGAGTGCGGAGCAGCACATCCATCTCTCACCAATTCCAGTCTCCAATTCCTCAAATCACCTTTGTAAAAATATTGAAAAAACTACAAAGTTATGAGCCTGTGTTGAAATTTGCAATCGCAGGCTCATAACTCTGGTCTTTTTCAGTATTTTGACCTCAGAATTTCAGCATAGCCATTTCTTTACAGCACCTCATGAATGTGACAGCTGTCATTTTCAGAATTCTGGCCAAAATGTGTTTTTGCATCCTAAAAGTTGATTTCCCCAATCACTGTGCAAAATAATCTTTCGGGAAGGAGTGGAAAATTTTCTCCACCCTTGTTTATGAGTTGGGGTCATCAGAAGGCTATGTTAAAAATCTGACATAAAAATATTAAAAAAAACAACAAAGTTAAGAGCCTACGTTGACATTTGCGAATGCTGGCTCATAGTTGTGGTAATTTTTAATATTTTGACCCCAGATTTTCATCATGGTCATTTCTTCACAGCATCTCATAAACGTGATGGCTGTCATTTTTCAAATCCTGGCCAAAATGTGTTTTCATGTCTGTGGTGCGGAATGATATTTTGGTGGAGCTGAATGACGTTTTGCCAGGGATTTGAAAAAATGTTACCTACTGGGTTCATTACATGTGGTACTAAGAAGGCTGTGCTGAAAACTTTGCATACAAATATGGTAAAATGCCCAAAAATGTAATACCCAAGTTATGACTGAACGTTGCACTATTGCAGCGTTCATTCATAACTTCACTTATTTTCCATATTACGACTCCACACTTTCAATGTACCCATTTTTCCACACTACCTCGTAATTGTGACATGTGTTATTTAAGCAATAATGCACGACAGGGTAACATAGAAATGTAGAAGTTGACGGCAGATAAGGAATGCAAGGCCCATCCATTCTACCGATTTCTTTTTCTACCTTATGAATGTGCCATCGGCCTTTGCTCTGTCAATGGCCTATCTGTTCATACTCATCTGTATTGCTCCCTTATGCCTGTCCCATGCCTGTTTGAAGCCCTGCACTGTATTCATAGCCACCACTTCCTGAGGTAGGCCGTTCCATGCATCCACCACCCTTTCTGTGAAAAAGAACTTCCTCACATTACCCCTTAATCAGCCTCCCCTCTAATCTCATGCTGTGTCCTCGTGTCCTGCTATTTTTCTTATATTGAAACATGTTAGACTCTTTCACCTTGTTAATGCCCTTAAGGTGTTTGAATGTTTCGATCATATCACCTCTCTGTCTCCTTTGCTCTAGGGTATACATATTGAGCTCCATTAATCTGTCCTCATATGTTTTCTGATACAGTCCCTGCACCATTTTGGTTGCCCTTCTCTGGACTGCCTCAGTTTGGTTAATGTCCTTGTGAAGGTGTGGCACACAGTACTCCAGATGGGGCCTAACCAGTGTCTTGTAAAAAGGGATCATTACCTCCCTCTTACGACTTGTAATACCCCTACTAATACACCCCAACATCCCCCTAGCCTTACCTACTGCTTCAGTGGTCTGCTTGGATGATTTCAGGTCATCTGTGATGATGATTCCCTTGTGACTGCCAACAACTCCCCTCCCAGCCTATAGGTGGCTTCAGGGTTTCTCTTCCCTATGTGCATGATCTTGTACTTCTTTGCGTTAAACCCCAGTTACCAGTTTTCCGACCATTTTGCCAGTTCATCCAGATCTCTTTTCATTCTGCCCACCCCATCTGGATCATCTACTCTGTTGCAGATCTTGGTGTCATCTGCAAACAGACAAACCTTACTCACCAGTCCATCTGCAATGTCACTGATAAAGATATTGAAGAGGACTGGCCCCAAGACTGAACCCTGTGGTACCCCACTAGTGACCTGAATCTCTTCTGACTGTATACCGTTTATCACCACTCTCTGTTTTCTGCCCATCAACCAGTTTGCCACCCAGTTGACCAACTTCTGACCCACTCCGAGCCTACCCATCTTATTAATCAATCTTCTATGTGGAACAGTATCAAAAACTTTGCTGAAGTCAAGGTAGGTGACATCAACTGCTCCTTCTTGGTCCACCACTCTGGCTACCCACTCAAAGAAATCTATGAGATTAGTTTGACAGGACCTTCCTGTTGTAAACCCATGCTGTCTTGGATTCTGTGCTCCTATGGATTCCAGGTGTTGCACTATCCTTTCCTTAAGGAGTGCCTCCATAATCTTGCCCACTACTGAGGTAAGATTGACTGGTCTGTAGTCCCCTGCCTCCTCCCTGCTACCACTCTTGTGGAGTGGGTTCACATGAGCCCTTCTCCAGTCTTCTGGGACCTCTTCTGTGCTCAGAGACTCACTAAACGGTTCTGATAATGGCTCTGCTAGTTCCACCCTTAGTTTCTTTAGTACCCTGGGATGTATGCCATCAGGTCCCATTGCCTTGTCCACCCTGAGCTTATCGAGCTCTTGTAGGACCCTTTCTTTTGTGACGGGATTAGTGCACACCTCCCACCCCCCTGTGTCCATGGTGCTGAGCTGTGGGCCCTGTCCTACCTTCTCTTAAGTAAATACTGAGCAGAATTATCTATTTAGGATAGATGCTTTTACATGGCCCTCCTCCTCACACGCCCCCTTATCCCCTTTGATCTTAGCAATACCCCCTCTGGACTTTCTCCTTTCACTAATATATCTATAGAAAGTCTTGTCACTGTCTTTTACTGTTTGTGTTAGTGTTTCCTCGGTTTGGGCCTTTGCATGCCTTACTGCCTTCCCTGCTTCCCTTAGGGAAGTTTGGTATGCCTCCCTATCATCATCCCGCTGCGTTTCCTTATTTCCTGAAGGCCAACCTTTTGGCTTTGACCTTTTCCGCTACTGTTTTTGAGAACCAAAGTGGTTTCCTTTTTCTTTTGCACTTCCTTTTCTCACTAACACAATGGGATGTTGCTTCAAGAATTGCATTCTTAATGCTTGCCCACTTTGCCTGTACCCTTTCATCTGTATTTCTTTTTGCCAGGGCTAGCTTAACTCTGTTGGCCATCTTATCAAAGTCAGCTCCTCTGAAGTCTCATATTTTTGCCTTGGAATGGGATGATTTAGATCTAGTGGCCAAATTGAACCATACCATGTGATGGTCACTGGCGCCCAGGTGACCTTCTACCTGGAGATCTGTGATCCTTTCCCTATTAGTCAGCACTAGATCTAATATAGCCCTGTCTCTTGTGGGTTGTTGTACCAGTTGTTTGAGGCCCTCCCCCCCTTGCAGGGAATCCACTATGTGTCTAGTTCTGGCAGATGTTACTGCTGGTATTGACCAATCTGTATATGGCATGTTGAAGTCTCCCATTTTCAGAACCTTCCCTTTGGCTGTCATGTTTTGTATATCTTCTAACAGTAATGTATCTATGTCCTCCCCCTGGTCTGGAGGCCTGTAGACAACCCCAGTTCGTATGGCTGTCCCATTTCCTGTTTCCAGGGTGACCCACAGTTCTTCTGGCTCCTTATGTGTATTCTGAATTTCTGTAGCTTTGATATTTTCATTGACATAAAGGGCCGCTCCACCCCCTGCCCTTTTTGCACCAAGGTCTCTTCTGAACAGCACATAGCCAGGTACTGAAGTCTCACAAGTGTGGTTACTGGTTAACCATGTCTCGCTAATGGCTACTATGTCCAGTTTAGCCTCTGTCATTATTGCCTGCAGGTCTGGGATCTTGTTTCCCAGACTGTGAGCATTTTTGTACGTGATTTTCCATTGGCCAGGTTTTGGTGTGTTAGTTGTTGGGCGAGGTCTGGCATTTCCCTGTGCGTCGTATGGGGAGCCAGACCTTTTTCCTTCCCTGGTGATGCAAATGAACTACAAACATGCTAAATTCCTGTTTGACCACTAGCTGAAGGGGGAGGAGTGTGCTTCCCATTCGATGTATTGAGTGCTGCACCCCTCTCCCCATTTGCTAGTTTAAATATTCTCTAGGCGTCAAACTTCTGCCCCAGTGCACTGACTTCCTCCTTAGTCAGATGCAGTCCATCAAATTTAAAGAGATTTCGCGCCTAAAACTGTTGCCAGTTCCCTACAGATTTGTTTCCTTTTTCCTGGCACCAGCCCTTCAGCCACATGTTTAGCTCCCTCTATCTCCCTTCTCTGACCTTCCGTCCATCTGCCCCCAAAGACTGGCAGGATCTCAAAGAAGGAGATGCCAGACTAAATGGATGATAGTTTGTCACCCAGTCTGGTCAGGTGTTCCTTGGTCTCTACAATTGACTGACTGGCGAGATTGTTAATCCCTTTGTGTACCAGGACGTCAGTGTTTTCTCCTGCTTCCTCTACAATTTTAGCAATGTGGTCAGTGTCTCTCCACGCTGATGTAGCTGGGAGACATCTGACCATTACCCCTGGCTGGAGATAGTTATCAACTCCCCAAATCATGGAGTCTCCTATGATCAGAAATTTTTGGGATTTCATTTTTGCCTTTTTTGTTTTGGTTCCTGTTTTGGGCAAGTTTTGTTGTGCTAGCTCCTGTGCTGCAGCGTTCTGCTCTGCAGTGTCCTCTGCCCCTTTGTTTGATTTCGGAGATAGAGGCAGATACCTGTTTGTAGTTTTTATATGGTTTGTGGAGATGATATGTTGGAGAGCACCGGGTCGGTGTCGTGCTGGGATAATGTCACGCCTGGGGTGGTTGGGCACGAGGCCACAGGCCGAGTGCATCCAACGACCCCAGAAGTGACGTTATCCCAGCACAGCATACACCCTGGAGTGCATTATTGCTATTGTACAATGGCTTTTTTGTAAAATAAACAAAAACATGATGAAAAACTACTTTTAAAGTATATTTTTCTGTCATTTCTTTGAATGGGTAGGGTTACTTCATGAAAAAGTAGTGCTGATTTAGCCAGCAGGTGGAGCTGATATGTTTTTTTGAGTAGCAGTGGAGTCCCCATAGCAACCTTTCAACCTTTGTCAGTGGTGCCACTCTTTGTTAATATAACCAATGGTCTCTTTTGTCCTGGTTTTCAGATTGTGTTTTCTTCTGTCTTTCTGTGATTGTTTTCATCATGGTTCTGCTTGAGAATCAGGATTGCTGCTGCCATGTACCACGTGGTGCCATGCTGTTGTATGGATGTCTGTGAAACAGGAGGGGAGGAGGATATTCCTAAAACGTTTTTTATGGTTCACTTAAAAAAAGGGAAAAAAACAGAAGAAAGTGAGTTGAAGAGTGAGCGAGTGAGGCTTGCAGCCGCACTGTCTTTATAAAGACTCATTGCTCACTGATTCACTGGGCTCGCTCTGCGTTTGCTCTGTGTGAACCCGACTGTAATCATGGGTTTCAGTTACATTTTTTTTTTAATTAGAAAAGTGACACTGGGGAGGAGGAGGGGAGTGTACGAGGGTTGTTGGTTTTTGCCTCTTTTTTTTTTTTCTTTTATGGTGAAGGAGTTGGGACACTGAAGGTGGCTGTGTGCGAGTGAATTCAGCTGCAGAGCGGGAAGCAGTGAAGCGGGCTGTGAGCAGTGATTTTGTTTTACTCAAGGCTGTTTTTTTTTAATGTTTGTTTATGCCCCGGTGTAAAGACTGTGCTTTAAGTGCGAGGGAGGTTTTGACAGTAACAGATCAGGAAAAAATGACGATGGCTTGCGACGGCAATTATTGAAGGGTGCAGCTGTCGTAGCACAGCTTGCAAGCCGATCGGGGATCGCAGAGGTGGGCTGCATGGAGTGAGTCCACAAAAACAGTTGATGTGGTCATTGGTATGCTGGAATTAGACTCATGATGTTGTACTGGGATAACATCATGGGTCAAGTCCTAGACTGACCAGCATTCTATCTTGCCATTGTGTAATTTAAAAATCCTGGACGAAATGTGTTTTTGCTCCTCTGGTGTGAAATGCCATTTTGGCCGAGATACTATAAATGGCACATGTCATGTCTATAAGGTGAATCCTAAAACTCCTATTATACCTCCTGCGCCACTGAGCTACTGAAATCCCTCCCCTCCTACCTATCCCCCTCCCGACCCTGTACTGGTGTGCCCCCTTCATCACCCTCCCACCGCCCCTTCTCTTTCGCTACTGTAACCCCAAACGATGCCCCAAGTGCCCTCCTCACCATCAACCCCTCTAAAAATGTCTCCCCTGATGGCTTTGACCAAAACCTCTCCCTCTCCGCTTCTGCCATTGTCTACCCCCTCTCAGTAATCCTAAATCTCTCATTCTCTACTGCCTTGGTCCCCTCTTTATGGAAACATGCAGTGGTCCTCCCTCTACCCAAAGGGGGTGACCCCTCATCCACTGGCAACCATCGCCCCATTTCTCTCCCTCCCTACCCTTACCAAGCTTCAAGATCACATTGTCCTCTCCCAACTCACCTCTTTTCTATCTGACACCTCCTTTTTCACCCCTTTCCAGTCTGGTTTCAGGAAAAAAACACTCAACCACCACCTCTCTCCTACGGCTCACAGACTCCATCCTAACCAGGATGGACAATGGCCAAATTACCTCTGCCATTTTTGTCGACCTGACCAAGGCCTTCGACACTGTCTCTCACTCCCTTTTCCTTGACTCACTCCTGGCAGCTGACCAATCTCCCTCCACCTCAAACTGGTTCAAGGTCTACCTTATTGGCAGAACCCAATCAGTTAAGATATTGGACGCCACTTCCCCTTCCCTCCTGATTAGCACTGGAGTCCCCCAGGACTCTGTATTAGGTCCCCTCCTATTCTCCATCTTCTTAAATGACCTTCCCTCTGTTTGCTCCCCATCCTCTGCTATACATGTGTATGCCGATGATATGTGCATCTGGCTCCTGTTCTGATGAGGTTACTACCAGCTTACAGCATGACTTCAACAAGATTCAGCTGTGGTTTGTTAACCAACTTTTCCTCAATACCAAGAAGACTGTCTTCATGACCTCTGGCACAAGGCAGAGACTCTCTTGGCTTCCCTTCCTATCCACTTTCCACACCTGTGATAGGGCTTTACTTGAGGACACATCCTCCCTCAGGTACATAGGTGTTTGGTTGGACCAACACCTAAACTTCTCTGGACGTATTGACGCCATCAAGAAAAAACCGCACCCCAAGCTTGGTGCACTGTTCAGGAACCATTGTTGCATCCCTCCTATGGCTAGGCGTGAACTTGTTCAGAAGATGATACTGCCCATTTTCGACTACTGTGACATCTGTGGTGCTGCCTCTAAGTCCTCCCTGGCCAGACTGGACACCCTCTTCAGTTCCTTTTGCTGCTTTGTCCTGGATGCCCCCCCTTGCACCCACCACTGCAATCTTTATTGTGCCCTATCCTTCCCCTCTCTTACAAATAAGCGACTCTCCCACTGTGTTAAATTCACCTCCAAGCATTGGTTGGGTGAGCTCCCTTCCTACCTCACCTTCTACTTTATAACATCCCCACCTTCCCATTCCCTTAGATCAACCGACTCTCGCACCCTGGTAGTCCTCTGCAGAGGGTTAGGTACGACTTCCTGATGTGTGTCTGCCTGACAGTAAATTGCCCAAACTTTCTTGCCCGGAAACTCTGCACCCAACAGATAAACTAAGCAGACAATAACATCTGCCCGACAAAAGCATCGGACTCTAACCGTGAGCAGAAACAACCCTTACAGACACCAACAAAATAGTGTTTATTGTAAATTTGGCCAGTGTTGGGAACCAAACCCCTCAAAAAGTTCTACAAATAGCAAGTAGTATGGCTTACGTGTACCTCGGTCAGTCCTGTACTACTGTACATCCAAACGTGCGAGTGACATGGTAAATGTTTCAAAAAGATTTAGAAAGCATTAATTGCATATGACCATAGGACTACAGGACTGGCTGTGTCACAGGTAAGACTCTCTTCTCTCCACAATTCCTTTGCCATTCTGGCAAAGTGTGGTTCCTCTATGGAGGCACCCGCAGTGGAGACCAAGGAGGATGCTGGGAACCTCCACAAAGGAGACCCACAGGAGGGTAGCATGGGACCCCACAGGGGAAGGAAACAACTCCTGGTGGGGGACTTCATTGTTAGGAAGGTAGAACTGGGGGAGGAAGGGGAGAGGGAGGTAAGGTGCCTGCCTGGAGCCATGGCTTGGAGGGACAGGGAGCGAATCCTCAGTATTGCCGGAGCAGCTGCACAGGGGAGGGAGCTGGATGTCATTGTCCACCTAGGAACAAATGACCTGGCTAGGAAAGGGATCAGAGCAGTGCAGAAAGAGTTTGTGGAATTGGGGAGGGGCCTTAGGCAAGTAGCATGCACGGTAACCTTCTCGGAGGTACTGCCTGTCTATGGCATAGGAGAGGCTAGGGTGCTCCACACCGTGGGATTCAATCAGTGGTTGAAAAACTGGTGCAGAGCTCAGGGATTTGGCTTCACTGGGGACTGGGGGTCCACCTGGAGTGATGCAGGCCTATACTGGCATGATGGGCTGCATCTGTCCAGGAGGGGAACCAGGATCCTAGGTGCTAGGTTTAAATGCTTCATTAGCAAGCATTTAAACTAGCCAAGGGGGGAGGCACTGGAAAGGAGCAGGGAAATCCTAGCCCCCCCAAAAAAGTCACGGTAGTAAGTGCGGTAAACTCCAACATAGAAATGTCGATAGGGAGAAGGAAAGGGGTAAATGGAGAAAGTGACAGAGGCAAAAAGGACAGGGATGGGGCAAAAAGGAGTAAGGCCATCAGGAAATGGAGGGTAATGAGTACCAATGCCCTTAGTCTGGGCAACAAGCTCCCTGAACTGGTGGCCTTGATGGAAGAGGGATGCCTGGATATCGTAGCAGTCACAGAAACATGGTACACAGATAACCATGACTGGGATGTTAACATACCAGGGTACATAACCTACAGGAGAGACAGGGAGGGGAGAAGAGGGGGAGGAGTAGCTCTCTATGTAAAGGAAGAGATAAAAGCAACTGAACAAAAGAGTAAACAGGGAGGAGAGGAATCACTGTGGGTCACCTTGGAGACTGGAAATGGCACCACAATCCACACAGGGGTTGTGTACAGACCCCCATGTCAGGGGGAGGGAATGGACAAGGATATGATAGAAGGCATTCTTAGGATGGCAGAGAAAGGGGAGATACTGTGGATGGGAGACCTGAATATGCCAGATGTTAACTGGAGCACATTTGCTGCAGCCACATCCAAGAACAGGGCCATTCTCGACACTTCTACAGGTGGCATGCCTCAGACAGCCAGTCTCGGAACCCACTCGTGAGGGAGCAATCTTAGACCTTGTACTCTCAAATGGAGACAGTGAGAGGATCTCAGATCTAGAAGTGGGTTGCCATCTGGGAACAAGTGACCATCAAACATTGTGGTTCACGTCAAACTCAGCTACAGAGTCAAGCCATACAAAAGTGAGGGTACTGGACTTCAGCAGGGCTGACTTTGGCAAGATGGGACAGTGCCTCAGAAAAGCACTAGCAAACCAGCCAGAAGGAGGGGTGGAGAAACACAGAAGGAGCAGGACAGAGAACTGCACCAGTTAAGGCAGAAGGAAGCAGGGAGGGAAGTCAGAATAGCAAAGGCCCAAACAGAGGAAAGGATAGCCAACTTGGTTAAGAAGGGGGATAAAACTTTTTATAGGTACATCAGCGAGTGTAGAAAGACAAAGGGAGGGATAGTGAGGCTGAATAGAATGAAAGGTGGGTGGGCAGAGGGGGACAGTGAAAAAGCAGGGATACTGAACGAATATTTCTGCTCAGTATTCACAAAAGAAGAGGGGGAGGCGCCAAATCCAATTAACAGAAGCACTCTTGATAGGGGGGTCGATCCCAGTCCTTTCACAGAAGAAAGGGTTCTGAAAGAACTCCTAAAACTGAAGGTGGACAAAGCAATGCGGCCTGATGGAATTCATCCCAGAATTCTTAAAGAATTAAGGGGAGAGCTAGTGAAACCACTGACTACCCTTTTTAACAAATCATGGGAGGATGGTGTGGTACCCGAGGACTGGAGGAAGGCGGATATGATTCCCCTTTACAAAAGTGGGACAAAGACAGAGGCAGGAAACTACAGTCCTGTCAGTTTGATCTCTGTGGTAGGGAAAGTGATGGAATCACTTCTGAAGGAAAGAATTGTTGAGTACCTAGAGGCCAGTGGGGCACAGGACCCAAGGCAGCATGGGTTCACAGCGGGAAGGTCATGTCAGACGAATCTAATTGACTTCTTTGACTGGGTGACCAAAGTAGTAGACCAGGGAGGGGCTGTGGACATGGCCTACCTAGACTTTAGCAAGGCATTTGACACAGTCCCACACAAAAGATTAATAGTTAAATTAACCAGCCTGGGAGTGGGTCCCATGGTGGTAGCCTGGTTAAAACATTGGCTGGACAACAGGACACAGAAGGTAATTGTAAATGGAGTCCACTCTGAAAAAAGAGGGGTTTACTAGTGGGGTACCGCAGGGTTCAGTACTGGGTCCAGTCTTTTTTAATGTCTTTATAAGTGACATGGCAGAGGGACTGGAAGGAAAAGTATGACTCTTTGCAGATGACACAAAGATCTGCAATAGGGTTGATACACAAGGAGGCGTGGAAAGGATGAGAAGGGACTTGGCAAGGTTGGAGGAATAGTCGGAAGTATGGCACCTAGGATTCAGTGCAAAGAAGTGCAGAATAATGCACCTGGGAAATAAAAACCCAGGGGAAGATTACATAATTGGGGGTAGTAACAACAACAAAAAAGGAAAGGGACCTGGGGGTAATCATAGCAGATGACCTTAAGGTTATCAAGCAATGTGAGAAGGCAGTAGGGAGGGCTGGGGGTATACTGGGATGCATAGGGAGAGGCATCACCAGCAGAAAACAGGAAGTTGTTTCCCCTTTGTACAGACAGTTGGTGAGACCTCATCTGAGTACTGCGTCCAGTTTTGAGACCCCATCTCCGCAAGGACATAGACAGGATAGAGGCAGTCCAGAGGAGGACAACTAAATGGTGCAGGGTCTACAAGAGAAGCCATACGAGGAGAGACTAAAGGAGCTTAATATAGTATACCCTCGAGGAAAGGAGGAAAAGGGGACATGATAGAAACTTTTAAGTATCTCAATGGAATCAACAAGTCCAAGAGGGTAGCATCTTTCAGAAAAGAGAGACGGCAAGAATAAGGGACACAATTTAAAAATGGGGCGTGTCTAGGGCAATGTGAGGAAGTATTTTCACAGAGAGGGTAGTGGATGCATGGAATAGCCTTCCTGAGGAGGTTGTGGGGTCTAAAACTGTGGGAGAATTCAAGAATGCATGGGACAGACATAAGGCAATTCTGGTGGGGGGTAGGAAGAAATAGGCTGTTGGTTAACTAGGATCTGTGGCTTATTCTGTAGGTAGGGAAATGGGCAGACTAGGTGGGCCAAGCGGTCCTTATCTGCCGTCAAAGTCTATGTTTCTATGCACTGAAATTTTGTGGTCTGCTAGCAATGCACTAACTCATTAGCTGTTAGTGTCCGCTGGACCGGAAGCCGGAGAGGGACAAACGGAGTGCATGTGCTCATCTTGTCTTTGTTGGAGAAAGGGAGAAAGTGAATTGGTTAAACGGCTGTGCTGTGCAGATTTGAGGAGCGAGCTGAAAAGTTTGCTGAGAGAGCTAAGCTTGTAGTCTGAGCCTGAAGTGCAGCTTGCTCACCATGTGAAAATCCTTTTACAAGCACTGAAATCATCACTGGAAGCAAAGCAATCAGGTTACTTTTTTTTTTTTTTGAGAGAACATATTAAAATTTTATGTATAGTAAAATGGAACAGGACTTGTTTCTTTTCAAACATGAATTTTGGGATTGTGGTTGTCGGTAGCTTCAAAGTCGGTAACAATGTGTAGTTGGGAAAGTGGTGTCGGGAAAATTGATGTGGTGCTGATCCATTTCGGGTAGTAGTACGGATCCCCCTGCAGATCCACTCAAATTGGCTAATCCGGTTATTCTCACTGCCACCCAAAAATGTGGATTCCCTCCCCCCTCAGATCCGGCACTCATCCTCCGCCTACTCCATGAGCTCTGCCCTCAGTAATTGCCTTGCTCCCAGCTGCTCCTGCCATGTCCCTCCGTAACTCCCTCCTCTAAGCCCTGGACAAACCCTACCCCATTATCGTCACCTCCATTTACCCTGTGCGCACTCCCACCCCACAAATTTCTAGCTCTCTTCCCCTTCTCCCAAATTGCTCCCCCTTACTGGCCTCCCTTGATCTCTCACAGAATGTAAGGGACCCCGAATGCTCTCCCTGGGTCCCTCTCCTACCCTCCAAGGGGCTTGTATCTCTCATTTACTCCCTTCCCCCACTATCCTGAAGGGGTCTGTCTGGGACATTTTCTTATCCCCTTCTCTCTAGTCCCACCATTCCCCTTGCAGGGTTCCTCACATCCTGAAGGGGTCTCCAGGGACATGACTCTTCCCCCTCCCCCACCTCACTACTGCCTCTCTTTTCCCCCTTTTCTTTCACGTAAGCACTTGTTTACTTATTAACTGGGCAGTTATTATTGTCCATTCTTTCTTCCTATCATGCGCAACACTGTTGTAACACTGTTTGTAACACCTGTCTGACAACTGTATGTTAATGTTGAACTTACAACTTGAATGTTTAATGCCTCATTCCTATTAGAACCCTTCCAGGTCGCACTGCAGATTGAGCTTAAGACTTGTCACTCGGTTTGCCTTCCTGGTGAAACATTTCAATAAATAAATAAATAAAACAAGTCTCTTCAGCACTTGTGATCACAATTCAAAAAAACAAAACCAGTTGTTTCTAACTCCAGTAATACTCAGGTATTCATAACTTCTGCAGTGTCCCTTTAAAACTGAACTTCCCGGAAAGAATTTGGAATGGTATGCAAATTATGGAATCTTCAGGCCATGGCTATGCCTCAGTACCTGCAGTATCCACAGCAGGAATACTTCGGGGGGGGGGTAGAAGGGGTTCCAGGCATTGTTCCCAATCCCAAGCTCAGCCTCAAGCAAAGCAGGCACCCTGACATGTCTGTACAGGCCGCTTCCCTACAGCCTTTAGGAGGCATACTGGCTCACTATTTTCATGCTCGGAAAAACATCACCACAGACAAGTGGATCCTGGAAGCAGTGAGCCAGGGATTGTCTCTAACCTTCAAATCCCTTCCACCTTTAAGAACCCGAGTTTTCAAACCATCCTCAAATGCAGAGAGAAACCTCCTGGAAACAGAGGTTCAAAAACTGCTTCTGTCACAAGCAGTGGAACTGGTACCAATCCACTTAAAGGGAAAGGGATTTTACTCAAGATACTTCCTTACCACAAAGAAAAATGGGGAGTGGCGGCCCATCTTAAACCTCAGGGTCTTAAACAGATTCCAAAGTTCAAGATGGTAACACTGGCACTGATTTTGCCAACCCTCCAAAAAGGAGACTGGTTGGCTTCATTGGACCTAAAAGATGCCTATTTCCACATCCCCATAAGGGAGTCTCACAGAAAATACCTAAGGTTCAGACTCCCTTCAGGTCACTGTCAGTTCTCAACCCTGCCATTCGGTCCCACGTCAGCACTAAGAGTGTTCACAAAGTGCCTGGCAGTGGTAGTGGCACACCTTCGAAAGCAAGGTGTCACAGTTTTCCTGTACCTAGATGATTGGCTGGTGGTGGGAAAATCACCCCAACACGTCAGGGAGCATCTGCAACTCACCCAAGAGCTCTTGGAGTCTCTAGGATACCTGATAAACCTAAAAAAGTCGGTCCTTCAGCTTGCTTGGGTATTGCAGTTCATAGGAGCCGAGTCCAGTACCCTACAGGGCAAGGCATACCTGCCTTTGGACAGGGTAAGGAGCATCCAACAGATAGCAGGTTTATTCATCCTGAACAAACCAAAAACTGCAAGACAGTTTCTTCAGCTGCTGGGCCACATGGCAGCTGCCACTGGCACAGTACTGGAGTCCAGATTCCAGATGAGGAACATTCAGTTTTACCTCAGGGCTCACTGGTGCCAGAGAAAAGACCGTCTTTCAAAATTTGATTCCAGTAACAGGAACTCGGTTACAGGCCCTCGAATGGTGGAAAGAGGAAACCAATCTGAGAGAAGGGGTTTCTTTTCAACAAGAGCCCCCATCAGTAGTTCTCACAACGGATGCATCACTATCACTATTGGGGTAGGATGCCCACCTGGGAGATCACACCACCTAAGGAACATGGTCAAGTGCAGAGTCACTCCTGCACATAAACCTGCTGGAGCTCAGAGCAGTATTGTTGGCACTAAAGGCCTTCACTCCACTGCTACAGGGAAAGGTGGTACTGATCAGAGCAGACAATACCACCACTACGTACTACATAAACAAACAGGGAGGGGCCAGGTCAAATCCTCTCTGCACAAAAAACATGAAAATATGGAGTCTGGTATACTCCTTGGGAGTTTCTCTACAGGCCATTCATCTGCCAGGCAAGGACAATACCTTAGCAGACACCTTGAGTCAGATCAACCAGGCCCATTATGAATGGACTCTGAACAGCAAGTGGTGAAAGTGATTTTCAGGAGATGGGGCACTCCAGAGGTAGACTTGTTCGCATCCCACCAGAACCACCACCTGCCAAATTACTGTTCCAGATCGCCAGAGCGGGGAACAGTCCCCCCGGATGCCCTAATGCTGGTTTGGTCTGGGAAACATCTGTATGCTTTTCCTCCCTTCCCCTTGGTGTACAGGGTTTTGCTTAAGCTCAAGTCCCAGTCAGCATCCATGATCTTGATAGCTCCAGATTGGCCGGGGCAGCCATGGTACTCTGTACTGCTCTCCATGTCTGTGGCCGAGCTGATATACCTTCCTAGGAGGCACAACCTGTTAACCTCCAATCAGGGGAAGCTTCTGTACCCAAACTTCAGATCCCTCAGGCTCAAGGCCTGGCTCTTGAGGACCTAGAATATGCAGGCCTAAACCTTTCCGAAGGTGTCCTGGACATTTTGAGGGGCTATAGGAAGCCCTCCACTAAGAAAACCTATGCTGCAAAATGGAAAAGGTTTTCTATTTGGTGTTCCACCCAAACAATTGTGCCAACACAAGCTGGGGTACCAGCCATGCTGGATTATCTTACTTATTTGCATTCTTTGGGCCTTCAGCCCAGTACCCTGAAGGTACATTTGGCTGCAGCATCTGCTTACTTTTCAGCCAGGCAAAAGATGTCTCTTGCTTCAGACCCTATCTTTAAGAGGTTCTTTAAGGGCCTTTCCCATTTGCATCTCTCCTCCGGCCCCCACACAAGGAGCCAGTGCCAGCATGGGACCTCAATGTATGTATGTATGTATAGCCAAACTCATGGGGGCCCCTTTGAGTCCATGTCTTCAGCTCATCTAAAATATGTCACATGGAAAACAGTTTTCCTAGTGGCAGTGGTTTCTTCTAGAAGAATCAGCGAGCTCCGGGCTCTCTGCATAGACCAGGACTATATTTTCTTCCACAAGGACAAAGTGGTCCTGATAACATACAGGAACTTTCTCCCTAAAGTGGTTTCTGAATTCCACTTAAACCAAACCATTACCCTACCTGTCTTTTTCACTGAGCACTTTACTTCTGTTGAAAGGAGGCTCCACAGTCTGGATGTTGAGAGAGCTCTTAGTTGTTACATGACAGCCACTAAGGACCATAGGCAGGACAGAAAACAGCTGTTCCTGACATATGGGGATGTGGGAAAGGGTAACCCAGCATCTAAAAGGTCAGTTTCTCACTGGATAGTACAGTGAATCCTGTTTTGTTATTCTAAGGCGGGAAGGGAACCCCCAACAGGATTGAGGGCCCATTCCGCAGGGGGCACAGCTGCTACCATAGCAGCTGCCAGAGATGTCCCGTTAGTGGACATCTGTAAAGCAGCTACCTGGAAAACAGTACACACCTTTACAAAGCATTACAGTTTGGACATCCTGTCCAGGAGTGATGCCAGGTTTGGCACAGCAGTCCTGCAGAGTCTGTTTCCAAAGTAGGTTCTGTGCCCACTTCCAAAGGTACTGCTTTTTAGTCTGCAGAAGTTATAAATACCTGAGTATTACTGGGGTTAGAAGAAAAAATTACTTGCCATAGTAATCTTATTTCTTCCCAGTGATACTCAGGTATTCATAACTTCCCACCCTGCCTCCCCTTCAAGAACCAGTAGCCTCTGCATTCCTGGGAATGTTTTTGTGACGTACTATATAGGTGCCACAGTCGGGCAGTATTGTTTGTGATTTGGGTTCATTTTATTGTTTTTCCCCTTCAGGTCATTTCTGACATTCAGTGGTACTGTTACATTTTATGACCTCCAGTTTTGGGGTTTCCCTCTCTTGAGGGCATTTGGGTGTTATTTCCATTATTATTATATTTCTAATTATTAAGGTTCTTATGTATAGATGTTAGTTTTGGAGGCCTGTCTTTCCAGGCTCCAAGGAAATCTGAAGGTTTAGAACCTAGGCAGTTAGTTCAAGGCAGCATTTGAAAATAGCACGCACAAAGATTCCATCATTTGAATACCATTCCAAATTCTTTCTGGGCAGTTCAGTCTTAAAGGGACACTGCAGAAGTTCCGAATACTTGAGTATCACTGGGAAGAAACATGATTACTGTGGTAAGTAATTTTTTCTAAACGTGCATCAAATGTCTGGCATTGACAAATGCCTGTTGATGGTTACATATTAAACAAATAAAGAGCATCAGTGCATATACCTGCCATGCCAAAATTACCCTGTGCACATTCAGAGGCATGTGCTACTTCTTTAGTGGGTCAACTACTTCTGGTATTCCAAAGGTGCTCAGGCCCTTGCTACCCCAGACCACAGCTGCCACCCCCATGTTTTCTTCATTTTACCCCCCAGGAAGGGTTGAGGCTGGGACGCATAAGCAAAACAAAAGCCAATGCCAGTCTAGACTGATGCTGGCTTTTGTTTTGCTCGACTGTCTCCAGTTTTTAGCCTAGCACAGTGTCTTCCCTCAAGGAGGCCATTTTCGTGTGTTGGGTGGGAATAGACCTGAGAAACACTTATACATTGTGGTGTTTGTCATGAGCTGAATACTTCAGATTTCCATTTACTACACTGAAATCCATGGACATTCTTTGGAAAAATCTTCATGGAATCATGGACCTTCATGGAGTATTTGTAAATTAATCAGTGTAAGCTCCATGACTGTGGAGTTTTATTTATGCATCTCTCCACGTATTTTCGTGGAGGAACTTCTCAGCAGGACACACACTTTTCATACATTTCTACAGTACTCCACATGTTCTCCATGGATTTCCATGAAATTCCATGCCCTCCAAGGAGCCTTTGCAGAAATCTCACATGCTTAGGCCATTTACCTACTTCTGTTGCTAGGATGTCTGCATCCCACAGGACTTAGTATGGCAGTGGACATACATCCTCGACAGCTGCAATTCCAATAGACATTCTCTGTCCCTCCTTCCCTCTCACCTGCACTGCACTTCCACAAGAGGTCACCCACGTGGCAACACTGTGTGCAGTGAAGGCAGTGACCCTCCAGGCTCCATCCCTGAAGAAAAGTGTCCTTTGGGATGCTCAATCCCCACCTGCCACCAGCCCTCTTATTACCCAAGCTCATTCCAGAAGCTAGGTGGCTAGCATTGTGAGCAGTCACTCCGCTATTGTGCTGATGGCCCAGCAGACAAAAAGGGTTCCCTTCATGAGGGAAAAAATAACAATGGATTATCCTTATTTAAACCTTATTACCGATGTGGACCTCGACCTTGAATACTTGATGAATTCAACAGGATGTGTGAAGTCTTTGCACCTCTTAGACGATTAAAAGTTCAAAGGAATTCCCAGAAAGGAATTAAATTCTGAAGTATTAAAACTAATATGTTTCAGGGATGAATTATGGGAAAAATTTGAAGAGAGAGTGGTGAGCACTCCCTTTTAGTAAAATGCCATGAATTAAGACATAATTGTAAAATTACCATAAAGGCCAAAGCAGAATTATTTTGTTGACCAGTTGAGCCAACTGGAACACGGTCTCTTTCACAGAAGCAACCTGGGAGTTGAGGTAACAACATAAGGGAACACCGGATAACAAGCATTTGTCAATGCCGAATGTTTGCTTGCTGGCATTAGCAGTGGAAGTGCAGGAATTAAACAGATGCAGTATAGAAACAGCAGTGATGTATTGAACTGAAACCAACTCCACCCCCACCTTGCAGAGATTGACAGGCATTGGGGTGTGCCTTAGAGTCGTCGCCCATAACAGTCACGACATTTCACCTCACCCTACCCTGTAGACACTGACAAGTGTTGAGGGTGTGCTTTGGGGTGTTCGGGCCTTACACTCCCCTCATTCCATAAGGAAATACACTGAAATGGGTGCAGTATAGGAGAATGGAGTGAACTCTGGGGCCAGGGAGTTCAAGGCACACCTTGATGCCTGTCACTGGCTGCAGGGTTGGGGTGGTGGTGGAATGGTGTGAGCATTACTGTCTACAATCCCAAGTCACACCCCTGATGCTTGTCATTCCCTACAGGGTAGGGCGTTATGGTCTGAAACTCTAATGCCCTGGGTGTTTCTTGGTATTTTTACTCCAAGTTTTCAACATGGGCTTTTTGTGACCCCACCACATGAACAGTGACACTATCTGTTTGTTAGCGAAGGTGATTTTGCACAGTGACTGCGCCATTTGGCAGCCATCTTGAAAACACATTTCAACATAATGTGAAAATGACAGCTGTACTTTTCGTGAGGAGGTGTTAAAAAAATGGTAATGTTGAAAATCTGGAGTGAAAATATGAAAAACTGGTGAAGTCACGAGTGTGCGTAGAAACTGCGCAACACACTCTCATAACGCAATTATTTTGGGGATTTTTGCACCAGAGTTTCAATATAGGCATTTTGGGACCTCCGTTCATGAACAGTGTTACTGTGATTTTCTTACTCTGTCCTGAACACTGATTTCCCACAGCGACCGCGCTGTTCTGCGCCGGAAGTGTGAAAACACATTTCGGCCAGGATGTGAAAAGTGACAGATGTACTGTTCATAAGGATGTGTGGAAAAATGCCAATGTTGAAAATCTTGAGTAAAAATATTACAGATTCATGAAGTTACAAGGGTACGTAGAAACTGTGCAATGCACGCTTGTAATACAATCATTTTATGGACTTCTGTCACCAAGTTTTCAACATAAGCATTTTAGGACCTCTGCTCATGAACAGTGTCACTGTGATTTTCTTAATCTGTCCCAAACACTGATTTCCCACAGCGACCATGCTGTTCTGCACCGGAAGTGCGAAAACACATTTCGGCCCGGATGTGAAAAATGACAGCTGTCCTTTTCATAAGGGGGTGTGAAAAAATGCCAGTGTTGAAAATCTGGAGTGAAAATGTTGCAAATTCGCGAACTTGCGAGTGTGCGTGGAAACTGTGCAACACACGCTCGTAACACAGTCATCTTCGGGAATTTTTTTCACCAAATTTGCAACATAGACTTTTTGAGAGCCCATCTCATAAACAGTGACACTGTTGTTTCGTTAATCAGTCCCAAAAGGTGATTCTGCGCAGTGACTGCGAAATTACCTTTCGGGACCGAATAATCAGATGACAGTCACTGAATTCATGAGATGGGGTCCCAAGAACACCATGTTGAAAATTTGGTACAAAAATTCAAAAAACTAACCGAGATATGCACCAAAGTTGAAAAAAAAAACAAAACATTTATGCCATTATACAGCTTACCGGCATTTCTTCAGTTCGTGGTCGGCTTTGAAGAGTACAGATGTGTTTCCAGTCCACCGAAGATCATCATGACTGCCTCCAGAGGTAAGTGTGGAGTGAGGGTATGTGTGGGGAGGTGGGGTACGAGGGTGGGCGCGGGTTGGGGGAGGGAGCAGAGAGTCATTGAGGGACCGCTTTTT